>CAMTDV010000030.1:8557579-10957579 GCA_947069175.1 Scalesia atractyloides | reverse complement strand
ACCATGCTTGTGCAATCTATTCATGAAGGTCAAGAGCCAATAACACTACGGGTATATAATTTATAGAGTATTTCTGTTTTTTTATTGCATATGTGAAAATGAAATTTAGGTTACCAATTTATGAATAGTAGATTAAGATTTTGTGGTACAGTGAAAGTGAAATTGATGTAGAGTCGACACCAATTTTCTAGTGAATTACATAACTCACAACTTCTAGAACATATGTATCATTTTTGTTACAAATGTTTAATTGATCTGTGCAATTGAAGTATTAATTTACCGATTTATAAAATTCTTTTGTGAATAATCTTGCAAACAAATGTTTACACATGTGTACATCATAGTTAGTTTTTAACTTCTGCCATGTATGTAAATGTTTACATATGTGTACATTCTCATAGTTTTTTTACACATGTGTACATCATTATATTTAAGCTTAAAAAATGCTTGGACGGTCTGATCAGAAGTAGTGTCACGGTATCTGCAGCGACGTGTGTGATTGTTGGAACTTTGATAAGACAGCTAACCACTTATTTGTTTCATGTTCTTTTGAACTAAGTATTTAGGATCGGGCTGCCTCTTGGTGCAGGCTGCCCTCGTACTTCCAGTTTAGAGCCAGAGATGCTTTAGCTATTCTATACATAACCGCGTGTCTGTAAAGTGGAGAAAAACAGTCCACCTAATGGCCCAAACAACAATTTGGTGTCTTTGGAGGGTCCATAATGCTAAAGTTTCAATGGCAAACAACAAAGGATGGATGTTGTCATGGAAGAAATTAAAGTTTTGGGCAACTTGTGGCTGAAAAACAGAGTAAAAGTGCAACATCTGGCATGGGTTGATTTGTATATGTTTAATTTTGACTGTATGGGGATCTAAATAATGCTTGGTGTATCTGTTTTATGTTTTTAGTGTCACACCCCAACCAATGGCGGAAACATCGAGGCGTGACGAAAGATATTGCTCATTGCTCATAAATACTATTTGCGACAATATTTAATTAAACCGGATTTCATTTCATAGCAAAATTGTCATACAATACAAGGAATTTCAAAATACAACAATAGCAAAGAGCAAAATTTGATACAACATTTGTAAACCTAAACGTCTATATGTGTATCTAGTCATCAACGCTACTCCAATTTCATGGCAACATCTTCATCAACCCGTAACATGTTAAAAATACGAGTTCAATGCAAAAGCAAAGGCGAGTACAGAAGTTTGGTGATACATAGCATAAGTATAAAATGTATAACTCGAATCCATATGGTAATTGTAAGCAAAGTATAAACTAATCATGAAATTCTAGATCAAACCCGAGTTTCCAAAAAAGGTTTTACGAGATCGAGCTTCCCTTGTCACAAAAGCGACAAGACTAAAATGAGTATGATAATCTTAACATAACCCTGATGGGTGGTGTGCTACTCCTATAGCGCTATACATGTCAAGTTTGGGCTAGCTAAGTTAATGATCAAGCATGTATAATCTAGCATGTATCTAAGCATAACAAGTATTCATGTATAAAGATTGAGCATGTAAAAGCATAAGTGTGATAGTGTATTTTGATACGGAAACATGTTACAACCCAAAAGTGATAAAAGGTAAACGGGTCGAGTGTACTCACGGTTTTGCTAAAGTGTTCCACATGATTCAAACAAACAAATCCATACATACATGCTTAATACGTTGTACACTAGGATACTTGCATGCTAGAATGTCACACCCCGACCCGCAGCGGAATAAGAGTCGGGGCATAATTGGGTTATCACCAAAGCTCATGATGTTTACTAATATGTTTCATATTTATTAAAGTCAAAATTACATTCTCAATAATCCAAACATGTCCATACAAATACAAAGAAAAATAACCAACTAAACAATCCAAGCTCTAAACCAGTTTATTCTTCTAGGCAAATCCTATGTGTTTCTTGCTGCAGCTGGTTCACCTGTATCATGTGTAAAAATGGGGGTTTTTGGGGTCAACATAAGTTGGCGAGTGAACCTTGTTAGTTAAACATTTTATTATTGATTTCTTGTTATTTTTATCAAGGAAAAATTGTGCAATAGTCATATGCGAGCAAATGTAAATAATCCAACAATAGCAATAACAACCACAAACTATAACATACAATAACATACAATAACATATGAACTTGCATGAATGTATAACATAAATGAAACTGTATATGTTGGCAACGTCACGTTCACGCTCATAATGTAATGGGGAACGGACGGCCTATGATAAATGTATGTACTGAAAATGATAAATGTCTGTGCGATCAAGGCTCAATCAAACGGAGCCGATCGTATGTTGGCACGCCAGGTTCACACTCATAATGTAATGGGGAACTGCTCAACGCTCATAATGTAATGGGGAGCGGCGGCCTATGAAATTGCATGTACTGAAAATAATAAATTTAAATCTAAACAATAACCACACAACAGATGATACAAGCTGAATACACATTTGTTCATGATATGATGTATGCACAATGATTTAAATATAATAAATGGTAAGACACATGATACACCCCAAAAACGTGATTAAAATGGGGAATTTTGTAGAGATTCACTCACATTGGGTGCGTTCGGTTGGAGATGATGAGATGCGCACGAGTTGGAAGGATTGAACAACGAGAATTAACTAACCTAAATAATAACGGAAGATATAGTAAATGAGAGGATTTTATTAATAATTTTAATAGGATTTTTAGATATATTTTTGTGAGTTTAAGGCTATTTCCTATCTTTAAAAACATTATTTTTAAGTATTTTTAATTGATTTTTAAATTAAATTAAATAAATAAAAATATAAAAATATGTTGACTTTTGCGTTGACCGTTGACCGTTGACCGTTTGACTGTTTGACAGGTTTTATTGTGTAAATGTATGCGCCGGGCAGGACTCGAACCCGAGACCTCCCGTACGCGTGCACGTAGCTCTACCAACTAAGCTACGTGTCTAACCCGAAATAATCCTGTTTTTAATTATATTTATATACTAATTCAGTTTATTTAAAATTCATTTATTTTTAAAAAGGATTTTAATTATCAACCTGGTGCTGTCAACAGGTCTCGAACCCGGGACCTGTGCTTTAACGTTACACACAGTCCACCGCTGGACTGTGTGTCTAACATGGTTAATATACAGATTTTTATTATACTTAACATTTAACGGCGAAAAGGATCTGGTTCAGTTAGAAAAATAAAACATTTTTATTACAGAGCATACGTGTGTCAAGGATCGAACTCGCGGCTTGTGATATGTATGTGCACACAGTCCACCGCTGGACTGTGTGTCTAACCCGAGATAATATCCAGATTTTATTAAACTTATAATCAACCTACTTCGTCTTCTTCGTTACCGAATTACAGTTTACGATTTCTCCATTGTTTCTTGGTTAATTTGATTGACAAACATTCAACAGACTAATATGAAATGGCAGAGACGATTTTTAGAAGTAAACATACCGGAGAACGATTTATCTCAGAATTCCGGCAACTCGTCGGCTCTGTTTTTACGGATTTCGATTGAACGAATAAATTAACAGTTTTGATTAGCTAAGTGAGGAATTTAAGTATTAAGCAAGAGTTATCAGAAGGTTTGAATGTCTATACCGTTTTACAGCGGAAGATAAGAATTTTCAGAAGTTTTCCGGCGAGCGGGAATTATCCGATATCGACGTCTGAAATTGATTCCGATTGCAGGGTTTGAGTTAATAATAGGTTAACAATTATATACAACGAAAGAATTTAGAGACTTACTGATTTGATGGAAAACACTGTTTTCCGACGAAAGTCCGGCGAGTTCAAATAGCTTCTCCGGCGGACTGAAAGTTGTGCGAAAATGCAATTGAAAGTTTGCAGAGTGTGTTTGAGTCGCGAGAGGGGACAATGATTGAAGTAATTCAAGAATTGAAAGTTTTCGGTTATTAAAACCGATTCACTCTTGAATTCAAGTTCATTCAAAACAAAGATTGGAGTTGTCGGTGTAGCGGTTATAATCGGTAAACCGCGAACAATCAAACGTCTTTGGACGTTTGGTGTCCGATTTCGGTTACAGTTGGCGTAACCAGCTTGATTTACGATTGACTATAAAATTTAATTGTTTCCTAGAATTTACAGAAAACAACAAGTGGCGGAGTGGTTATATGTGTGTGTGATAAGACTTTGAGATTAAACCCGGCTGACCCGGTTCGAGTCCTGGCAGCCTAATTTTCTTTTTAATTATTTTATTTTTACTTTTTAACAATTAAAACTTTTATATTCTAGTTTGTATATTAATGCATCATTAAAAATTAAAATGGACATAAATACGCAACGAAACATTTATAACTTGATATTCGATTACAAACGGAGCGGGTTTGGAAAACCCGTTTTTGACAAATGTTACAATTAGGGTTTGGCACCTTGTCCTTCTACAAGAAGAACATAGGTATTAGTTATGAGTGTAACGAAAGATTCGCAATATTCAAACAAGGTTTAAAGGAAATGAGAGTAAAGTATTATAGTATGAAAATAATCACTAAGGTATAGCACTTGTTCTTGACACTATGAGAACCCGAATGGGTTTGATGTGATTTCATAGGTTCGAGACCTATTAGAATCGTGACAAGGAACTACATACTATAGTGATAAAACTTATTATTAACTTGATAGGTGATTATTTAATCATTATCAAGGGTTCGGTTTTGATATATTATATAGTTTATAGACTTATATATAGATATATAGTCATGTAGGAGGTGGCAGGATGAACCATCCACTTTGGACCCTCTTGGTGTCATGTAAGTCAAGTAGGAGGTGGGAGGATTAACCATTCACTTTGGAACCTCGAAAGTGTCATAGACACAAGGAGGGTCAAGAACAATATGAATAACAAGAATGTAAATATGTTCACTATACCAAGTAGCCAAGTGAGCTACAACCCGGGGAGCCGACGTCGACACAAGTGGAAGGCTAGGCGGGGTTGTGTCAATTTACAACTAGCAAACTAACTTGGGATAATGGTGAAAATCATCAAGTGACGTGTGGTCTCAAAGTTAGGATAGCCCAAGCTAACCAAGGTGGACACATGAACAAGTTCATGAACTTGCATCACTTGTGAGCTTAAAGCTCCATGAAAACAGAATATTTGTGAGGATAAATCCTCTAGTTTGAATGTCTCAACCTTGTTTTTAAGCCTAACCAACCACAAGTAGTGTTGTGAGCATTAGGACATAGGTTTGAGATGAGTTAGACTCAAGTTTGATAAGTTTAAACAAGTTTTGAAAGAGTTTAAAACACAACAGAAAGTTTTAGACACTTTAGGTGCATTTCCAGGCTTGGATTCCCCATGGGGAACCCTAGGATTCAAACCTATAGTTTATCCAAGTATTTAGAAAGAAGAATCAAGTAAAATGAACAAGATTTGAGCAAGTTATGCTCACTTTTGTGTGAAGGTATGAATCTGCCCGAAAATTCTGATGTTGCAAAGATTTGGAGTGATTTAGGAAGGATTAGAGGGTTGTGAAAGTGTAAAATGGCTTGGATAAAGTGTGTATTTATAGGAGGATGATTAGGGTTGGTTTAGAGGTGATTAAATGGAGTTTAGAGGTGATTGGGTGAGGTGTGGATCTGTGCCAAAACATGGGTTTGAAACAATTCTGCCCGCCAGATACCCCTTATGGACCGCAACCATATCCCCATGCGGACCGCATGGGACTTGGTCCAGGTAAAAATGTTGCTTTTTGTTGTTCTGTCACAAGGTCACGGGTTTATATGTTATATTAAGTTATTTTATGGATAACTAAGGTATTATAAACAGATGTAACATGTCATAAAGTATATGTATGTATAAAATATCGAGATCGAGTGTAAACATCACGTATAATGTATGTATTAAGCATAAAAGTCACGTATTTGCACATTTGTCACGTTTTCGAGTTTGAGTATCATGTGTATGTATGTAAGAACATGTATGACAAGTATTGTGGTAAAAAGTATATTTCATTATGATTCAAGTCTCGATTACAACGGTTACAACGAAAATACGAATACGAGATACAAAGGTTTCCGAAAATAGAATATAACGACTAGCTTTCTAAACATGGAAAGTATGAAAGAGCAAGGCGTTACAGTCTCCCCTCCTTTAGGAAATTTACGAATAGATGCGGATACTTAGTCTTCATATCACTCTCGAGTTCCCAAGTAAACTCGATGCCACATTTTCCTTCCCATCGAACCTTGACGATAGGGATTCGACTGCGCCTTAGTTGTTTGACTCCTCGGTCCATGATTTCGGCCAGTTTTTCCACAAAGTGCAATGTCTAGTTGATTTGAAGATCTTCGAGCGGAACTTGAAGTCCTTCTTTAGCTAGACACTTCTTTAGATTTGAAACGTGAAACACAGGATGAACATTGTTGAGCGTTTGCAATAGGTCCAGTCGATACGCTACCTTGCCAATCCTCTCGGGAATCTTGAAAGGACCCACGTAGCGAGGAGCGAGTTTACCTTTCTTACCAAAGCGGTGAACGCGTTTCCAAGGGGATACCTTGAGAAGTACATGATCACTTATATTAAATTCCAAGGGCTTGCGTCTTCTGTCAGCATAACTCTTTTTTCGGCTTCTGGCTTTAAGAAGATTATCATAAATTTGCAGGATCTTGTCCATTGTCTCTAGTATTAGCTCGGGACTGGTGATTTGTATGTCTCCAATCTCGTGCCAACAAATAGACGAACGTCACTTACGACCATACGATGCTTCAAATGGAGCCATTTGAATACTAGCATGATAACTATTGTTGTACGAGAATTCAACCAAGGGTAAGTGCGAATCCCAATTGCCGCCAAAATCGATTAAGCAAGAACGAAGCATATCTTCCAAAGTTTGGATTGTACGATCGGTTTGACCATCAGACTGAGGATGAAAAGCGGTGGTTAGGTTAAGACGAGTGCCAAGCGCAGATTGAAAAGTTTGCCAGAGGCGAGAGGTGAAACGAGCGTCGTGATCAGAGATGATATCAAAAGGACTACCATGACGACTAATGATCTCACTTGTGTAGATACGAGCCAATTTCTCGACTTTGTAATCTTCACGAATGGCGAGGAAATGCATGGATTTGGTCAAACGATCGATGATAACCCAAATGCTGTAATGGCGAGAGGGAGTTAGAGGCAATTTCGTGATGAAATCCATAGCTATGTTGTCCCATTTCTAGACAGGGATTTCTGGTTGTTCGAGCAAACCAGAGGGACGTTGATGTTCTGCCTTGACTTTGGAACACGTAAGGCATTTGGACACGTAAAGAGAGATATCACGTTTCATTCCAGGCCACCAATAGGATGCATGTAAATCATGGTACATCTTATCAGCTCCGGGATGAATAGAGTATCGGGATTTGTGAGCTTCATCCATCAAAGTTTTTCGAAGATTGAGACGATCAGGAATCCATATGCGGCTATGGTAGTAAAGAATACCATCGGGCTTAGCTTCGAGTGGGTTTTCGACTCCACAATTCAACTCGTTATCGAGGTTACCCTCGTTAATGACGGCAAATTGTGCTTGTCGAATCAACTTGTTGAGTTTTTCCACGATTTGGTAGCAACGAACACCCTTAACATGAGTCTTACGACTAATTGCATCGGCCACGACATTCGCCTTACCAGGTTGGTAGCGAATATCACAGTCGTAGTCGTTTAACAATTCTACCCAACGACGTTGACGCATGTTGAGTTCCTTTTGATCAAAGATATGTTGGAGGCTCTTATGGTCGGTGAAGACCGTACACTTTGTACCATAAAGGTAGTGTCGCCAAATCTTTAAAGCAAAAACAATTGCACCAAGTTCGAGGTCGTGAGTAGTATAGTTTTTCTCATGTATTTTGAGTTGCCTTGACGCGTAAGCGATAACTTTGTCTCGTTGCATGAGAACGCAACCAAGACCCTGGTTAGAGGCATCGCAATACACGACAAACTCGTCGTTCCCATTGGGGAGAGTAAGGATAGGAGCATTACAGAGCACGTCCTTGAGCATTTGGAAAGATTCCTCTTGTTTGGGACCCCAAACAAAAGGCTTATCTTTTTGAGTCAACGAGGTCAAAGGAACGAAAATCTTTGAAAGTTCGAGATGAAATGACGATAATACCCAACTAGGCCAAGAAACGAACGAATTGCAGAAGGCGACTTAGGTGCGATCCAATTCTTCACAGCTTCTATCTTTGCGGGGTCAACATGAATACCAAGTTCATTGACGGTGTGACCCAAGAATTGAACCTCTTTCAGCCAAAATTCACACTTGGAGAATTTGGCATAAAGACGTTCGGTTTGCAAAAGCTGAAGAACGAGACGCAAATGTTGTCCATTCTCTTCTTTCATCTTGGAGTAGATGAGGATATCGTCGATGAACACAATGACGAAACGGTTTACACACGCGATTCATAAGATCCATGAACACGGCGGCCGCGTTGGTCAAACCAAAGGGCATGACCACGAACTCGTAATGTCCATATCGTGTGCGAAAAGCAATTTTAGGCACATCTTCTGTCACACCCCGACCCGCAGCGGAAAAGGTGATCGGGGCGTGATTGGGTTATCATCAAAGCTCATGACATTTATTATAACGTTTCATATTCATTAATACAATTTAATGGGAAATTTACAATCATAATTACATCATGTCCTAAACATCAATCTAGGCTTCATTGTTTTCTTCTAAGCCATTTCGTATGTTTTCCTTGCTTCATCCTGTTCACCTGTATCATGTGTAAAAATGGTTTTTGTATCAACAAAAAGTTGGCGAGTGAATCCTATGAAAAACATTTGAACAAGTTTATTTAATTGATTATAAAATAAAGTGCACAACTACACATGAGTAAAAATAGATGTAAACTTATTCACCAATCATTTAATATTAAATAATGCACACATGAACAATAATGGATCGTTTTGAGGCACGCGTTGCTCAACTCGTCTCCCACGAGGAACTGATGGGCCTAATGAATGATTTGCATATACTTGACAATATGAAATACATAACTACAAACAATATAAACTAAATAATACACACACGAACAATAATGGATTTGTTTTGAGGCACGCGTTGCTCAACTCGTCTCCCACGAGGAACTGATGGGCCTAATGAATGAATTGCATATAACTTGACAATATGAAATACATAACTACAAACAATATATACAATCTAAGTTTAGGTCACAATATGGTATGGCACAAGTTTAAATAAACGAGTTAATTTTGGTGACACATGACACACCCCAAAACGTGTAATTAAAAAGGGGAGTTGTAGGATTCACTCACAGTGGGTGCGTTCGGTTGATGATGTTGAATGCGCACGAAGTTGGTTTTAACCACGAGTGAAACTAACCTAGATAAGGCATAATGGTTCGGTAAGTAAGCGGATTTTATTAATCAATTTTAGTAGGATTATTGGATATATTTTTGTGAGTTTAAAGCTATTTTCTAACTTTAAAAATGTTATTTTTAAGTATTTTAAATTGATTTTTAAATAAAATAAATAAATAAAAATAATAAAAAAAATGATGACTTTTTGACCGTTGACTTGTTGACCATTGACTTTGACTGTTGACTGTTAACCGGTTCGTATGTGTGTATGTATGCGCTGGGTGAGGCTCGAACCCGATACCTCCCGTACGCGTGCACGCAGCTCTACCAACTGAGCTACGTGTCTAACCCGAAATATTTCTGTTTTTAATTATATTTATATACTAATTGTATTAATCCGAAAATCATTTATTTCAAAAACGATTTTAATTACTCGCCCGGTGCTCTCCACAGGTCTCGAACCCGGGACCTGTGGTTTAGGTTAACACACAGTCCACCGCAGGACTGTGTGTCTAACTTGTTAAATAATCTGATTTTTATTATACTTATATACAAACTAAATAATTTCGTTTCTGTTTTATATAAAAAGTTTGATAATTGCCCGAACCGGTGCGGTAGTCCGGACTCGAACTCGTGACGTGTGATTAAACGTTCACACAGTCCACCACTAGACTGTGTGTCTATCTTGGTTATTATTCTGGTTTTTATTAAACTTAACATCTATTGCAGTGAATCCGGTTCGGTAAAAAAAAGAACATTTTTATTAAGGCGAGTGTGCGTTGGACAATAATCGAACTCGAGACGTAAGCTTGTTTTATTTGCACACAGTCCACCGCTGGACTGTGTGTCTAACCCGAGATATATCTTGATTTTAATTAAACATATACAATACGAATCTTCGTCAGACTTAACCAGAAACGGAAGTCCGACTGGTTCGAAGATTTAATCAAGTTCGTTAGTGTCTTGTGGTTAATTACATGTGAGATTAATAAAAAGAACGAGAGATTAAGTGTAAGGTATACCGAACAGGGCTCCTCTGTTTCGCCGGCGAAACTCCGACGACAGCAGATTATTCCGGCGACGTGTGTCCTGCGGCAGAGGGTCTTCAGGGAGCTTGAGATAAGTGTGGGTGGCTTCGGTATGAGTTCTGGGTGTTCAGTAAGGCTTAGAGGTGAAAGGCCCGGTTTTCCGGCGAGTTACAGCAGTTCTCCGGCTAGTGAAATTATGTCGGGAAAGAGTGTGATTGTGAGCGAAAAAGCTAACAGAGGTTAGAGGGGGTATTTATAGGGCAGAACATTGACGAATTTAGTCCGATTTCCGTCTTGATTCGTCGGTTAAAGATTTTCCGGCGGTTATGACTTGTGTCGCGGGTTCAGACATCGGTTATAACCGATGTAGTAGTTAAGGCTTCGGTTAAAACTGAAGAAACCGTCCAATATCGGCGAAATCGTCGGGATTTCCGACGACTGCGATTAGGCGCGTCGGTTTTGAATTCGAGATCTAAGTTATGTATTAATTGTATCTAATATTGAACAAGAAACACAAGTGGCGCAGTGGTTGGATGGTTGAGTGTTAATGCTTTGCTGAAATCGCTAGCTGACCCGGGTTCGAAACCCGGCAGAAGCCTTTTATTTTTAAACCACTATTTTTAATACTTTTTCAAATACAAATTATATATTCCAATATACTTATTAATTATGTATCGTTTAAAATTATTTTGAGCATTAACTATGCAACGAAAGTTTTAACTGATTGGTTGGTTAATAAACGGAGCGGGTTTGGTAAATCCGGTTTTTGACGGATGTTACAGTATCCCCTGCTTTTTAGAAATTTCGTCCCGAAATTTAAGTAGTGATATATTTGACTAAAATGATGGTGTTTAGTTTGACAGTTTCATGCTTAGAAAAAAAAAGTAAGAGTTTAAGTTTTTGTTTGAGGCGGTGGTAACGTCCCTTGTAAGGGTTAAGTACCCTGTTACAGGAATCGCTCTTTGTTGGCTACGGTAAAAATATTGATAAGCAGAGTTGATTCACTAAATATGATATCATGCGTAGGAGTTTTGATATGTTTGGGAAGATAGGGTTATATCCTAAAACAAAATTTCTAATACTACAACCTACATGGAACTTCTCATAACCGTCTAACAACGCCTCTGATCCTTTGACAAGAATACTTATATATAGGAAGTACCAGCGGCGTATCCACCATATTCTTGTCAAATTTTCATTGGTTTTATCAGTAAGTTATGATTGGTTCTATGATGTGACTCTAGAACATAAATAAACGCCACAACCAATGTACCAAGAAATTACTAAATCCTACATAGAACTTCTCATAACCGCCTGACAATGCCTCTGATCCTTTGACAAGAACACTTATATATAGGAAGTACCAGCGGCGTATCCACCATATTCGTGTCAAATTTTCATTGGTTTTATCAGTAAGTTATGATTGGTTCTATGATGACTCTAGAACATAAATAAACGCCACAACCAATGTACCAAGAAATTACTAAATCCTACATAGAACTTCTCATAACCGCCTGACAATGCCTCTGATCCTTTGACAAGAATACTTATATATAGGAAGTACCAGTGGCGTATCCACCATATTCTTGTCAAATTTTCATTGGTTTTATCAGTAAGTTATGATTGGTTCTATGATGTAACTCTAGAACATAAATAAACACAACAACCAATATCTGAGTCCAAATTCTGATAGCATACATGTTTGAATGGTGACAGTTCCTCTCTCGTTTGTTATGATGGTTAGTTTATGTAGAAATAGAACACAACCCAATTTCTTTAAATGGCGAGATGATATGAATGTAAGACAAATTTCAACCAAGACAATACTAAATCCTACATGGAACTTCTCATAACCGCCTGATAATGCCTCTGATCCTTTGGCGAGAATACTTATATATAGGAAGTACCAGCGGCGTATCCACCATATTCTCGTCAAATTTTCATTGACTTTATCCGCAAGTTATGATTAGTTCTATGTGACTCTACAACAAACACAACAACCAATACTTGAGTCTTAATTCTGATAATATCCATGTTTGAATGATGACAATACCTCTCTCGTTTGTTGTGATGGAGAGGTTAGTCATTGTGGAAGTGAGACATAGCTCAACTTCTTTAAATGATGAAATTGAAATACACTGAAATGTATGATGAACAAACTTTGACCAAAACATTCTAAATCCTACATGGAACCTCTCATAACCGCCTGATAATGCCTCTGATCCTTTGACAAGAATACTTATATATAGGAAGTACCAGCGGCGTATCCACCATATTCTTGTCAAATTTTCATTGACTTTATCCACAAGTTATGATTAGTTCTATGTGACTCTACAACAAACACAACAACCAAAAGATCGTATTGCATGTACTGAAAATGAAAAATGTCTGTGCGATCAAGGCTCAATCAAACGGAGCCGATCGTATTGCATGTACTGAAAATGAAAAATGTCTGTGCGATCAAGGCTCAATCAAACGGAGCCGATCGTATTGCATGTACTGAAAATAATAAATTTAATCTAAACAATAATCACACAAACAGTTTATACATGGAACCTCTCATAACCGCCTGATAATGCCTCCGATCCTTTGACAAGAATACTTATATATAGGAAGTACCAGCGGCGTATCCACCATATTCTTGTCAAATCCTCATTGGCTTTATCCTTAAGTTATGATTGGTTCTATGTGATTCTAAACATAAAGAAAAACATAAAACTAAACGATTGGAGTTGAATCTTGATTTTCGGTGAAGAGGACTAGTTGGGTGGTTTCGTTTGGGCCGTCATTATCTTCAACAGGATTGGCGTTGATGTTGAAAACTCTTCCTCTTGCTGGTGGCCTAGTGATTGGGTTTTCTTGATTTGCTTGGTTAACTGGGTTTGATTGAGCTTGAGCGTTGATGATGTTAAACAATTGAGGGCACGTGTTTCTATAGTGGGTAGGGTCGCCACAATTGAAACAAGCTCGAACATAAGGTAACATGGGTATTGAGGTTGTTGATAGGTTTGGATCATATTTTGAGTAGGGGGTGTGGTTTGGTTTTGAGGGGTGCGGCAAACCTTGCTCAAATGACCATAGCGTCCACAATTTGCACATAGTCGACAAGGTAAGGTAAGGGGATGGTGATAAAAACAGGTGTTACATCGAGGGTGAGGTCCAAGGTATGGTTTCTTATTTGGGTAAGTTGAGTTGGGTGCTACTTGAGTGATTGGGATAGCTTGGATGGGTATGGCGTGTGAAATTGGTTGATTACGTTGGATAGTAGCGAAAAGTTGCCCGTCTCTTTTTCTCTTAGAAATGGGTTGAGAAGGGGATTCAGTTTGGGTGGAGTTTGAAGTTTCAGTTGATGCTTTATCCTTCTTCTTCTCCTCCTTGAAGTCTTTGTTCCGGATTCGGTTCTCGGTGAGCTGTGTAGCTAACTCCATTGCTGCTTCCAAAGTTGCAGGTGTGGTACTTATTACCGAGTCTTGAATTTTTTACGGAAGAACTCGGATGTAGTGCTCGATCAAACGGTAGAGGGGAGTGAACAATTGGGAACCATTTGATTTAACTCGAGAAATCTTTTGTTGTAAGTGATGTGGTCGCCTTCCTTTTGCTTCACCGAATAGAACTCATCTTCTAATTTCTTGATTTCGCTCCTTGGGCAAAACCGTCTTGTCATGATTTCCTTCAACTCTTCCCAAGTCAAAGTCATAGCATCGTCAACGCCTCGTTTGGCCTTCTCTGTATTCCACCAAGTAAGTGCTATTCCATATAAACGACCAGTAGCATATCGCACTTTGCGATCGTCGGGACAATCGCAATTTAGAAAAGTGTTCTCCATTTCTTCAAACCAATGGAGGAGAGCGGTGACACCTTCAGTCCCTTCGTATTTTGGAGGGTCGCATGATTTGAAATGCTTGTATGTGCATTTAGTGGTATTTGGGGGAGGGTTGATAACGTTTTGATCTTCTTGGTTGACAGGATTAGCGGTAAGTGCTTGTTGGACTTGGATTACGATGTTGGGTATTACGGCAGCCATTTGTTGAGCGATTAGGGCAGCCATGCGCTCGCGGGCTTTTCCTGCTCTCATCTTCCTACGGGCGAGGTTAGAAGACATCTACAAGGAATACGTATCATGAGTATGAGTTGGATGTTTTTGGGATCATGGGTCGTATTTAGGAATGAACATTCATAAAATAAATATAGAAAAATAAATCTACTACATCCATAGGATGTCTTGGGCTTTGCTCGTCATTAGGCCTTGCATGCCGCCATACTTCACCTTCGTAATCATGTGGGCCCCCATGAATACCGGGTTTTTCATATGGTTCGCATGTGTTAGCCTGGTTACGTACACTAAAACCCGGAGAAAATCGAGAAATATGTATATAACGTATGATATTCGGAATGTGTCCAGGTATAGACACGGTGACACCTCAAAGTGGGGTTAGTTCGAACGACGTTTGGTGTGGCATGCTTTGGCCTAATAGGTCCTTCGTACTCTCATCGTTAGTCCCCAGGTAGGCAAACTGGTCCGTTATATTGGATTTATACGAATGCCAACCTAGACAGGACGTTCCGACTACCGGTACTTATACCCTTCCAGTTACTACATGCCCATCGCAGAACTTACTTTGATGAGATTTGAAAATTGCGACAAAATCTTTGAATAACAAAAGTATGAAGATGATTTGAATATATGAACATTGAAATATGTATGATGAATGTGTATGTAAGTATGTATGATTGACTGTAAGTATAAACAAATATGAAACAAATAAACATCATAAGTTTGCATGTAACCACCTAATCAACTAAAATTTAGGCAACTATAGTATAGGCTCTAAGGGTCTAATAACCTATCCTATATCCCTATAGTCATGGATCTGATACCAATCTGTCACACCCCGACCCGCAGCGGAAAAGGTGATCGGGGCATGATTGGGTTATCATCAAAGCTCATGACATTTATTATAACGTTTCATATTCATTAATACAATTTAATGGGAAATTTACAATCATAATTACATCATGTCCTAAACATCAATCTAGGCTTCATTGTTTTCTTCTAAGGCATTTCCTATGTTTTCCTTGCTTCATCCTGTTCACCTGTATCATGTGTAACAATGGTTTTTGGATCAACAAAAAGTTGGCGAGTGAATCCTATGAAAAACATTTGAACAAGTTTATTTAATTGATTATAAAATAAAGTGCACAACCACACATGAGTAAAAATAGATGTAAACTTATTCACCAAACATTTAATATTAAATAATTCACACATGAACAATAATGGATCGTTTTGAGGCACGCGTTGCTCAACTCGTCTCCCACGAGGAACTAATGGGCCTAATGAATGATTTGCATATACTTGACAATATGAAATACATAACTACAAATAATATAAACTAAATAATACACACACGAACAATAATGGATTTGTTTTGAGGCACGCGTTGCTCAACTCGTCTCCCACGAGGAACTGATGGGCTTAATGAATGAATTGCATATAACTTGACAATATAAAATACATAACTACAAACAATATAAACAATCTAAGTTTAGGTCACAATATGGTATGGCACAAGTTTAAATAAACGAGTTAATTTTGGTGACACATGACACACCCCAAAACATGTAATTAAAAAGGGGAGTTGTAGGATTCACTCACAGTGGGTGTGTTCGGTTGATGATGTTGAATGCGCACGAAGTTGGTTTTAACCACGAGTGAAACTAACCTAGATAAAGGCATAATGGTTCGGTAAGTAAGCGGATTTTATTAATCAATTTTAGTAGGATTATTGGATATATTTTTGTGAGTTTAAAGCTATTTTCTAACTTTAAAAATGTTATTTTTAAGTATTTTAAATTGATTTTTAAATAAATAAATAAATAAAAATAATAAAAAAATGTTGACTTTTTGACCGTTGACTTGTTGACCATTGACTTTGACTGTTGACTGTTGACCGGTTCGTATGTGTGTATGTATGCGCTGGGTGAGGCTCGAATCCGAGACCTCCCGTACGCGTGCACGCAGCTCTACCAACTGAGCTACGTGTCTAACCCGAAATATTTTAGTTTTTAATTATATTTATATACTAATTGAATTAATCCGAAAATCATTTATTTCAAAAACGATTTTAATTACTCGCCCGGTGCTCTCCACAGGTCTCGAACCCGGGACCTGTGGTTTAGGTTAACACACAGTCCACCGCTGGACTGTGTGTCTAACTTATTAAATAATCTGATTTTTATTATACTTATATACAAACTAAATAATTTCGTTTCTGTTTTATATAAAAAGTTTGATAATTGTCCGAACCGGTGCAGTAGTCCGGACTCGAACTCGTGACGTGTGATTAAACGTTCACACAGTCCACCACTAGACTGTGTGTCTATCTTGGTTATTATTCCGGTTTTTATTAAACTTAACATCTATTGCAGTGAATCCGGTTCGGTAAAAAAAAGAACATTTTTATTAAGGCGAGTGTGCGTGGGACAATAATCGAACTCGAGACGTAAGCGTGTTTTATTTGCACACAGTCCACCGCTGGACTGTGTGTCTAACCCGAGATATATCTTGATTTTAATTAAACATATACAATACGAATCTTCGTCAGACTTAACCAGAAACGGAAGTCCGACTGGTTCGAAGATTTAATCAAGTTCGTTAGTGTCTTGTGGTTAATTACATGTGAGATTAATAAAAAGAACGAGAGATTAAGTGTAAGGTATACCGAACAGGGCTCCTCTGTTTCGCCGGCGAAACTCCGACGACAGCAGATTATTCCGGCGACGTGTGTCCTGCGGCAGAGGGTCTTCAGGGAGCTTGAGATGAGTGTGGGCGGCTTCGGTATGAGTTCTGGGTGTTCAGTAAGGCTCAGAGGTGAAAGGCCCGGTTTTCTGGCGAGTTGCAGCAGTTCTCGGCGAGTGAAATTATGTCGGGAAAGAGTGTGATTGTGAGCGAAAAAGCTAACAGAGGTTAGAGGGGGTATTTATAGGGCAGAACAATGACGAATTTAGTCCGATTTCCGTCTTGATTCGTCGGTTAAAGATTTTCCGGCGGTTATGACTTGTGTCGCGGGTTCAGACGTCGGTTATAACCGATGTAGTAGTTAAGGCTTCGGTTAAAACTGAAGAAACTGTCCAATCTCGGCGAAATCGTCGGGATTTCCGACGACTGCGATTAGGCGCGTCGGTTTTGAATTCGAGATCTAAGTTATGTATTAATTGTATCTAATATTGAACAAGAAACACAAGTGGCGCAGTGGTTGGATGGTTGAGTGTTAATGCTTTGCTGAAATCGCTGGCTGACCCGGTTCGAAACCCGGCAGAAGCCTTTTATTTTTAAACCACTATTTTTAATACTTTTTCAAATACAAATTATATATTCCAATATACTTATTAATTATGTATCGTTTAAAATTATTTTGAGCATTAACTACGCAACGAAATTTTTAACTGATTGTTCGGTTAATAAACGTAGCGGGTTTGGTAAATCCGGTTTTTGACGGATGTTACATCTTCTTCGAGAACTCGAAGTTGCTGATAACCAGAGCGGAGATCAGTCTTTGAAAAACACATAGCGCCTTGCAATTGATCGAAGAAATCGTCAATACGAGGAAGTGGGTAGCGGTTCTTGATTGTAAGCTTGTTGAGCTCATGATAGTCAATACACATGCGGAAATATCCATCTTTCTTTTTGACGAAAAGAACGGAGCACCCCTAGGAGAAGTACTAGGGCGTATAAAGCCTTTATCAAGAAGTTCTTCAAGCTGGCTTGATAGCCCTTGCATTTCAGAGAGTGCTAATCGATGGGGAGCCTTCGCAACAGGAGTTGTTCCAGGAATTAGATCAATACGAAAATCGACAGCTCGAGGAGGCGGAGGACCAGGAAGATCCTCAGGAAAAACCGAAGGAAATTCACAAACAACAGGAACATCACTTATGCTTGGACCTTTGTCTTTCTTTTCCACAACGTGGGCGAGAAAGGCAAAGTACTCCTTGCGCAAGTACTTGTTCGCTTTGATGCATGACATAAGCTTGAGACCTTTAGAAGGTTTCTCGCCATAGACGTGGAGAGAATCACCTTGAGGAAGAGGGAGGCGAATGAACTTTTCGGAACAAATAACTTCGGCACAAACTCGCATAAGCCAATCCATGCCTACTATGATGTTGAAACTTCACATTTGCATGGGGAAGAGATTGATGGAGAACGTATGATCGTTAAGAATCAAAGAGCAACCAGAAAGAACGGAATCAACGAAGATGGTTTTACCATTTGCGACTTCGACCGTGAAAGGATTAGGCAATTTAGACCGTTCACACTTCAGCAAGGGTTCAAATTCTAGAGATACAAAGCTTCTATCGGCACCAGTATCAAATAGGCATGTAGCATAAATATTGTTCACAAGGAACGTACCAGTGATGACGTCGTTAGAGCTTTAGGCTTGAGCGGAGGTAAGCATGAAAGCTCATCCTTTTGCAGGCTCAGGCTGCTGCTGATGCTGTTGGTTGAGGATAGGGCAAACATTGGCGAGATGAGTGAGACCGCCACACTTGTAACATGCTCGCACAGGAGCATTTCGTCGTTGCGGTTGAGTTTGGTTTGGGTTAGGGTTAGGGACAATGGCTTGGTTGCTTTGGGGTTGGTGACAATGGCTAGAAAGATGCCCCATCCTGTTACAGTTGGCGCACTTTCGACACACGGTGGAAGGGAGATGGTAGGTGCAACGATCACACCTAGGCCAAGTGCCGGTGTAGTTTCGTTTGGATGGATCGTTGTTTTGGGTGGAGGAGATGGAATTTAGAGGTGTAGGGGCAGGCGGAGTGACGACCGCTTTGTTTTGAACAGAAGCCTTCCGCTTCTTATTCCTGTTGCTTGAGGGGGAGGCGATTCGGTAGTGGTGGTAGTATTGGCGGTGGCTTGGTGCGCATGCTTTGTAGGAACCTATTCGTAGGCCCCCTGAAGGATGCAATTGTGGTTAAGCTGAATGGTTATGCTAAAGACTTCATCGAGGGTTCTTGGGTTTGCAGCGGCTACGTGATTCATGATCACAGGCGAAAGTGAACGAATGAGCTTAGCTATCGCCTTGGGAATCGTATCCACCTGTCCAGGACAGATGATACTTAACTGTTTGAAGCGCGCGATCAGTCCCTTAGCGTCGCTCCCTTGTTGTATGAGATTACAGAATTCATTCTCGAGCTTCTGGGTCTCGCGGGGAGGACATAACTGATCCGTCATGAGCTGCTTAGGCTCATCCCAAGGTAGAGCGTGGGCTGCTTCGTTGCCACGCTTGTTGCGTTCAGTAGTCCACCACTCAAGGGCTCTCTGGCCAAAGACCCCGGTAGCGTTAAGGGTTCGAAGTTCATCAGGGCACCCGCCCTGAAGAAAGGTCAGTTCCATAGCGTCAAACCAATTGATCATGGCGGTGACACCGTCCATGCCAGTGAATTCGACTGGTTTGTAAGCCATGAAATGCTTGAATTGGTAGGACGTTTTGGGGGTTTTGGTTTTCGAATCGGCAGAGGATTTAGGTGTGGCTTCAATGTGGATGGTTTGAAGTTGGCTAACAATATCGGGGATGACACGGGCCATTTGATTGGCCATTTGCTCAGCGATGAGACAACGAGGTCATGTTTGGAGATGGAGTCCTCATTGTTGTTGTTGTTGTTGGATCCCTTGTTGGACCTCTTGGATTTCTTGGATGAGTTAGGAGAATTCATCTAGAGGTTCAACATAGAAGAAAGGGATGAGACTTGATCATAATATGGAAAAACAAGTTTTGCGTGTATAAGCATGTATAAGGTTCAAGTATGGTTCACATAAGATTGCATGGGTTCATCAAGTATGGTTAACAAAGTTTGCATGGATGTATCAAGTATAGGATGTATAGTCACGTATGAATGCGAATAAGGAGTATAAATTTAGTGTGTTCACGAGAATTAGTATTGTTTTTTATTGTGATAAACGTGCGACTTGTGTAACAGTTCGAAACGAATAAGGTAACAAGTATAAAATCACATAGAAATTGAGATAACATAAAAGATTGGCTCAATAAACATGGGATTGTTTCGGGTAGAGAAACGACGACTATTCCAAAGTGATCGTAAGATATTTCGAGTTAGGGAACATGCTTTGGCCTAATAGTTAAAACGCTCTCGTTGAGAAGCGATTAACGACATTTTACCCTTCCAGTTACTACATGTCCCTAGTCGATCGAAAATTCAAGACTTTGGCGAGATTGAAAATCGAGGAATGGGACTTAATTGACAAGGTGCGGGTTTCAGCCCTAACTTGACGATTTCGTACCCTAAGTGTGGTTGTTTCTTACTAAATGAGGAGCATATTCCGACTCGTTTGTAAGATCCACTAGAGTATGAAATGGAAGTTTCCATCATGATGTGGATATCACACCTAACTTGATGGTATAACTTCGTGAAAAATCGAATACGTGGAATGAGGGATTTCACCAAAAATTGTAAGTCATTGGACCTATTTTGGTGCAACTCGCCTCGTTTACATCATGAGTGTCTTCAAGTTCTTCAAGTGTATTGTGTAAACGTCTTAGAAAAGACATTATGTAAGTTTTAGTTCCAAAGGAAAAGGAAGAAGCAATGAAGGAAGAATAAAGGTTTTAAGCATAAGACAAGAATGGTAAAAAATGGACACTTAAACTATAGACTAGGTCGAACATGACAATTCTACCTAATTCCCTATAGTTATGGCTCTGATACCAATCTGTCATACCCCAGCCGATGGCGGAAACATCTAGTCGAGATGAAAGAGATTGCTCATTGCTCATAAATACTATTTGCGACAATATTTAATTAAACCGGATTTCATTTCATAGCAAAATTGTCATACAATACAAGGAATTTCAAATACAACAATAGCAAAGGGCAAAATTTGATACAACATTTGTAAACCTAAACGTCTATATGTGTATCTAGCCATCAAAGCTACTCCAATTTCATGGCAACATCTTCATCAACCTGTAACATGTTAAAAATACGAGTTCAATGCAAAAACAAAGGCGAGTGCACAAGTTTGGTGATACATAGCATAAGTATAAAATGTATAACGCGAATCCACATGGTATTGTAAGCAGAGTATATACTAATCATGCAAAACTAGATCAAACTCCGAGTTTCCACAAAAAGTTTTACGAGATCGAGCTTCCCTTGTCACAAAAGCGACAAGACTAAAATGAGTATGATAATCTTAACATAACCCGATGGGTACTGTGCTACTCCTATAGCGCTATACATGTCAAGTTTAGGCTAGCTAAGTTAATGATCAAGCATGTATAATCTAGCATGTATCTAAGCATACCAAGTATTCATGTATAAGGATTGAGTATGTAAAAGCATAAGTTTGTGATAGTGTATTTTGATACAGAAACATGTTACAACCCAAAGTGATAAAAGGTGTACTCACGGTTTTGCTAAAGTCACTTAGAGAAATCCCGCGAGCTCGTTGTGATTAGGGTTTGGCACCTTGTCCTTTTACAAGAAGAACAGAGGTATTTGTTATGAGTGTAATGGAAGATTCAGAGTATTCGAGCAAGGTTTAAAGGAAATGAGAGTAAAGTACTATAGTATGAAAATAATCACTAAGGTATAGCACTTTTTCTTGACACTATGAGAACCCGAATGGGTTTGATGTGATTTCATAGGTTCGAGACCTATTAGAATCGTGACAAGGAACTACACACTATAGTGATAAAACTTATTAACTTGATAGGTGATTATTTAGTCATTATCAAGGGTTCGGTTTTGATATATTATATAGTCCATAGATTTATATAGATATATAGTCATGTAGGAGGTGGGAGGATGAACCATCCACTTTGGAACCTCTTGGTGTCATGTAAGTCAAGTAGGAGGTGGGAGGATTAACCATTCACTTTGGAACCTCGATTGGATTCACCACTACACAAGTGTCAAAGACACAAGGAGGGTCAAGAACAATATGAATAACAATATGAATAACAAGAATGTAAATATGTTCACTATACCAAGTAGCCAAGTGAGCTACAACCCGGGGAGCCGACGTCGACACAAGTGGAAGGCTAGGCGGGGTGTTGTGTCACTTTACAACTAGCAAACTAACTTGGGATAATGGTGAAAATCATCAATGACGTGTGGTCTCAAAGTTAGGATAGCCAAAGCTAACCAAGGTGGACACACATGAACAAGTTCATGAACTTGCATCACTTGTGAGCTTAAAGCTCCATGAAACAGAATATTTGTGAGGATAAATCCTCTAGTTTGAATGTCTCAAACTTGTTTTTAAGCCTAACCAACCACAAGTAGTGTTGTGAGCATTAGGACATAGGTTTGAGATGAGTTAGACTTAAATTTGATAAGTTTAAACAAGTTTTGAAAGAGTTTAAAACACAACAGAAAGTTTTGGACACTTTAGGTGCATTTCCAGGATTGGATTCCCCATGGAGTACCCTAGGATTTAAACCTAAAGTTAATTATTTAGAAAGAAGAATCAAGTAAAATGAACAAGATTTGAGCGAGTTATGCTCACTTTTGTGTGAAGGTATGAATCTGCCTGAAAATTGTGATGTTGCAAAGATTTGGAGTGATTTGATTTAGGAAGGATTAGAGGGTTGTGAAAGTGTAAAATGGCTTGGATAAGGTGTGTATTTATAGGAGGATGATTAGGGTTGTTTTAGAGGTGATTAAATGGAGTTTAGAGGTGATTGGGTAAGGTGGTGAGGTGTGGATCCGTGCCAAAACGCAAGTGTGAAACAATTCTGCCCGCCAGATACCCCTTGCGGACCACAACCATATCCCCATGCGGTCCGCATGGGACCTGGTCTGGGTAAAAATGTTGCTTTTTGTTGTTTTGTCACAAGGTTACGGGTTTATATGTTATATTAAGTTATTTTATGGATAACTAAGGTATTATAAACATATGTAACATGTCATAAAGTATATGTATGTATAAAATGATCAAGATCGAGTATAAACATCACGTATAATGTATGTATTAAGCATAAAAGTCACTTATTTGAACGTTTGTCACGTTTTCGAGTATGAGTATCATGTGTATGTATGTAAGAACATGTACGACAAGTATTGTGGTAAAAAGTATATTTCATTATGATTCAAGTTTCGATTACAAAGGTTACAACGTATACAACGAAAATACGAATACGAGATACAAAGGTTTCCCAAAATAGAATACAACGACTAGCTTTCTAAATATGGAAAGTATGAAAGAGCGAGGCGTTACATTTAGTGGCTGTAGCATTATGCTAACTTTAGTTAGCGTTGGATATATTTAACGATGTTTTGTTGGTCGTTCAAAAAAAGTTACATATTCTATGTCATTATATCTATGATGTTTATTTACAAGGGGTTATTCAAATTTACATGGATGGACATGAAATGGAAAATACACTTGGGAAGGATATGTTGAGGGGATTATTAGATAGCTTTGAAGCCATCAGCACTTATCCGACCGTCAATGTGATGATATGCATATTAGTCTGCAAAATGTATGTGTAGGTTATGATTTAAATGTGTATTTTGGACCTGCTAACTTCTATATCATAATTACTTTACTGATATAGCATAAAGAATTGAGATCATTGATTTGAAGTAAGTAGATTGTTTCATGTTAAATCGTAGATACGAAGGTTTAAACATGTGTAAATATAATGTTAAATCATAGATATGAAAGTTTACACGTGATTGCAAATCATAGTAGTTAGAAGAATAAGCATAGATATAAAGGGTTTACACATGTGTAAATCATAGATCTAAAGGTTTACGTATGTGTAAATCACACTGATATGAAGGTAACACATGTGTAAGTCACAATAGTTAAAAAAACATAAGAATAGATACCAAATTTTACACATATGTAAATCATAATAGTTAAAAAAAAATCCTCGATGTGAAGGTTTACACATGTGTAAATCATAATGGCTATAAAAAATAAACATAGATATGAATGTTTACACATGTGTTAATTATAGCAATAAAAATTGAGTATTTATATAAAGTTTACACATATGTAAATCATAATAGTTTACGAAAACAAGCATAAATATGAAGGTTTACACATGTGTAAATCATTTAAGTTTAGAAAAATAAGAAGATATATGGAGGTTTCCACATGTAGAAATCATAATGTAAAAAAATTAATATAGATATAAAGGTTAACACGTGTGTAAATCATAATAGTTAAAAACCTGAAAACAATGTTGGTCTACTGGGACAACCCTGAATACAATCTTAAAAACACCATGGTGAAAGTTGTAATATCTTGAACAAATAAGAACCACTTATGTAAGAAAATTGAAAATTAGTTTTGTTTACAAATAAAAATTTACATATGTTTTTTGTGTTGTTACATAAACACATGCTTGTATTATATTTGATATTAGTGGGCCATGGAAAACGAGAGGTGATTGAAGGAGTTCAACTAAATCTGTTTAGGAAGAAATATGCAGCGAAGATTCTACTATCAGAAGCAAACATTCACCAAGAAAATGTGATAAAGAAATCATTGAAGTTTGAGGAAGCACAAATGAAAAAATCTAGATTTATTAAGAACAACTTTCATTTTATGTTATCATGGTTATAGTAGATCAAGGATTGTGATTTGTTAAGTTTTAATGTTTTAGAATTTTGGACCATATTGTCTTGGTTTAAATCCCACTTGCTGATCAATTTAGGGCTTTTGATTTTCGGAAACACTATCTTGGTTCAATTCGGACATGGGTATAAAAGTGAACAATATATACATGTGTAATTCAACTGCACATATATAAAATAAACATAAATATGTGACAGAGAATCGTTTACACATGTGTTATTCAGCTGCACATATGTAAAACTTACATAGATATGTGATATTGAACCATTTACGTATGTGTAAATCATATATAACAAACCCATATGTTAATAAAACAGTTTGGCCATTTCCAATATACTGATAAGAATTTACATATGTAAAACATACACTTACACAGATGTACAATCAATTGTTAAACATACGAAATATGAATAAACACATAAGAAGCCTTGAAGCACCATCAACATTTCCCCATTCATCCAATGCAGCATTGCAAGAAAGCTGAACATCTTATGGACTTGAGAGAATATTTTGACTTCAATATCATGCCCGTACGTATACATGTCCTCACATCTTCTAGCACTGAATAGCCTTTTACAATTGTAATATATATGCTAAAAGTCTTGGAACACAACTCGTGTGGATTAACCTGTCATAACTCTCGTTCATAGGTTCCATCCCATCAAGATTACAAGCATTTGAAATGTCTGTGCACACTAAAAACATAAATTATGGAACATCAAATTGACATATAAAAGGCTTAGTATCATTAAAAAAAAGCTAAAATCAGAGGGTTAAGCTGTTACACATGTGTAGACCGATCGGGGAAGTGATGCAAGTAACTGGAGTTACATATCAATAACATTAGTATCCATAGTATTATTGATTGCATCATACGTGAACATAACGAAATGAACATTTTGTGAACATATTTCAAATGTAAATAACAACTCTTGCACAAAGATTCATGGTATAATTATGTGCATTGCATTTCTGACTTGTTTTCAGCCAATTTAGTCTGGTTTTGGTTGGGTCATAACCATTTGAAACTACTCTTAGCTGGTTCAGACATGTTGTATGCCAGTTCAGGCCTGCTTTGCGCCTTGTCGCACTCAAGGCACATAGGTTACGCCTCATGCGCTTTTAACTTACTTTAAATTAACTATTTTTTTGTTCTTGTTCTAGATACAAATACACAAGCACAAGTATTATGCACTCTTAGATAACACAGCAGAATAAAAACACGCCAAACGCACTGATAAATGTGCAAAATGCAAGTATGTGTGCAGAGTGGAAGTTAAGTGACATCAAGCTATTGTTTGTATATAGAAGCTTCATGTTTTTTCTAAAATCCAAAACTGAGTATCTCTGAATCTCAATTTGAGATTAAAGCACATCATTACTAATCGGCCATAACTTCATGTGAATAGGATAAAAATAATCAAACCACATTTCCTTAAATTTAAATTTTCAGTTTAACTCTAAACTCTAGCAATGTATTGAGTTTTAGACTCCCAAATCACAAAAAATGGAATCAACAAAACCCTCATCTATTAAGACGAATATCATAGTCTACTATGGCACTATGGCAAAAAAAATTTACAATTTTGCTACATATTTATCTACAGATACAAATCAAGTTGTGTATAAACAAAGAAGATAAGTATATAGAACCTTGTATTGAGAACTGGGTTCCACCTTGAGTTCCAGAATTCTCCTTTCTGAGTCATGCACAAATATCCTGAATTGCCAGTGATTGGAGAAAGCAGAAATGATTCGTATCCGCCGGCGGTCGAAAACAATAGTGATGGTTTGTGTCTGCCGGCTACCAGAGACAAAAACGGTGATTTTAGGCTTCCAGCAGAGTGGGGGAAATCGTGACTTAAATAGTGGTCTTATTCATTGGGTTATACAATTACCAATTTAACCTTTCATTAAAACACAAGGGAAATAAAATGAGTGGCTGAGATTTGTTCTCACGGTTCTCACAAAAGATAGGTGTTCTCATTTAAACATTCCCCTTTATATATATATATATATATATATATATATATATATATATATATATATATATATATAAGGGAGGGTTATCTTGAGAACGCTAAATATCGCGACAACCATGAGAACGAATGAAAAACCAATCAAAACCATTTCTTTTAATACCAACTTCATTGTAATTAAAATACAACATCAAAAAAAGAATTTACAACATCAAATAATTCTTTTCTCCCATCAAAATCATTGTTATTAGATTTTTTACACATGTGTAATTATAACAAATTTACACATGTGTAAATTTTCTTTATTTACGAATTCACATAAATTTTGACGTGTAAATTAAATTTCTAACATTGTATTCGAATAATAATAATGATAAGTGTAAAAAAAATTTTTGAATTTGAATTGTTTTTAACCAAGTTCTAGTGGTTTTAAAATCCGTTCTCACGGTTCTCACAATATTTAACGTTCTCATTTAAACATTCCCATATATATATATATATATATATATATATATATATATATATATATATATATATAGGATTCGGTTCAAGAGAGAACCAATCCCAGTTGCGAGAACCATGAGAACTCCTATAATCCAATAGCATACTTACCATCACCCATAACCAAATTAAATCAAAAGGCTATTTTAGTCTTTTACTTTCCATGTCACATCTTTTCTCTTTCTTCTATTTAAAAGTCAACGTATCACATCTTCTCTTTCTTCTATTTAAAACACAACATGTCACATCTTTTCTCTCTCATCTATTTAAAATTCAACATGAGACATCTATTGAGTCGTGATTTTTGGGTGAGTTCGTTTGGTAAGATCCTCAAATTTCGTAAACCCGAAATCGGGGTGTCGGGGGCGTTAAAAAATGTTTGGCGTAAAAAAAATTTTGTAAAAAATTTTTTGAAAATAAAATTGTAAAAAAGTTTTTTGTAATTTTTTTTTGTAAAAATAAAATATTTTTGTTTGCCGTAAAATAATTTTTTGTAAAAAAGTTAAACCCGTAAAAAAATTGTTTTTTTTAAAAAAATGTATTAAAGTTTAAAACCACGCGTAATAAAAGTTTAAAACCGGTGCGTAAAAAAAGTTTAAAACCGCGTGTAAAATAACTTTTATACCGGCACGTAAAAAATTTAAAACCGCACGTAAAAAAAGTTTAAAACCGACGTGTAATAAAGTTTTAAATCGGCGCTTAAAAAATGTTTTAAACCATCGCGTAAAAAAAGTTTAAAACCGCGCGTAAAAAAATTTAAAACCGGCACGTAAAAAAAGTTTAAAATCGGCGCGTAAAAAAAGTTTAAAACCGATGCGTAAAAAAAGTTTAAAACCGCCCGTAAAAAAGTTTGAACCCGCTCGTAAAAAAGTTTATAACCGCGCGTAATTTTTTTTGAAACCGCGTGTAAAAAAGTTATAAAACGGCGCATAAAAAAGTTTAAAACCGGCGCGTAAAAAAGTTTGAAACCGGGCGTAAAAAAGTCTAAACCCCTGCGTAAAAATGTTTAAAACGACATGCAAAAAAAGTTTGAATCCCTACGTAAAATAAATTTCTTACTGGATTTTTAAAAAATAACATTAATTAAATCACAAATATTAATTAAAACATAATGATTACAACTTTAATTACCAATCATTAAAGAGCTTAGTAAAAATACCAATTTACACTTATCCCACTAAAAACAAAAACTCATTAATTAAAGCACAATGATTACAACTATTTTATTGTCTTTTAATCTCATCCATTAAAACACTTTTGATCAATGGCTTATATTGGTTCCTACGATTCTCACTACTCAATGTGGTTCTCATTTTACCCATCCCATATATATATATATATATATATATATATATATATATATATATATATTATATATATATATAGGACAAGGATCCGTTAGGAATCAACCTTTATTGCGAGAACCAGTGTGAACACAAACAGTAATATCTAACAAAATCCAAAAAAATACCATTTTTTTAAATATTTTTTCGATAAAGTCGCTATATTTACTCAACAATAAAAAAATAAAAAAAAATAAAATTTGAGTATCAACTATCCATGCACATGTGCATTTTCGTCATTTCTTTGACAAATTCCATAATATATTACAAACATTAGACAATTGTACTTTTATTTACACTACCATGTGTAACACACTACTTTTTACGTTACCAATATTAGCAATGCACATGTGTATCTATATATCAACATGAAATAAGGTATTTTGGTACACTAATTTGAATACATTTTCTCTTTCACCTTTCATACCATCCATAATACACTACTACGCACATGTACATTTTCATCATTTTTTTGACAAATTCCGTAATACATTACAAACATTAGACAATTGTACTTTCATTTACACCACCATGTGTAATACACTACTTTTTACGTTACCAATATAAGAAATGCACATTTGCATCTATATGTATCAACATGAAATAAGGTGTTTTGGTACACTACTTTGAATACACTTTCTATTTCATCTATCATACCATCCATAATACATTTTCATTACCTCCTACCATCCATAGTACAATACTATTATCTCCTACCATTTATAATACAATACCAATACCAATATTTTCACTTTCTTACATGTATATCAACACCATTTATACCATCCAATCAACATATTACATCATAAAGTGACAACTATAATGAACTCATCAACCACTAGATATAACTAACCAAAAAACATATATATGAGTCTACTTCATTATTCAAAATCACAAACTTTTTGTATCAAAACACGGTATATAATTGTTATACATAATGTTGCACATGTGCATTTAATGTAAAATTGAGTGTATTATGGATGGTATTGTAAATTAAAGTGCAATTATCTACTAGTGATAACGTATTACTAAATTTGTCGAAGTTATGATACATATGCATGAATAACTGTTACTCGAAAAAAAAGTTTTTTTTTGTAACGAAATATAACGATTTTTATTAAAAATATTAAAAAAATTTTGAGTGCTTTTTTTAATTTTTTTAGATTTTATTTTGCAATAAAGGTGGTTCTCGCGGTTCTAAAATGAACCTTACCATATATATATATATGTGTATTGAAGAGCTCAAATGGAAAGAAAATTTTTTGAAAGATTAGAAAAAAAAGGTTTTAAACTAATAGAAATGCTTCGCTTATTTATGATGGAGGAGGGTAACTTATTTTAATTACAAATTATATAAATTGAATACTTAGTGACGCCTATTTTTTTGAAGATTTAAAATATCTTTAACATTTCCGTATATAATTTATGCATCAGAAAATTGTACAATCATCTCGGTTAAAAGGACTTATTTACCTCAACTTAATAGAAATATAGATGATATTAATTAAATAATCAATTGAATTTTCAATTACTATCAAAATTTAAACCACAATGTGCCATTGACAAAAGAATTTTATAGCCTAGTGGTTTTATAGTCTAGTGGTATCTTTGAAGTAGGATAAAGTTTTGGGACTAATAGGTTCTGGGTTCGATTCCTATAATGAGGGTTTTTCCCATATTTATTAGGTTTTCCCCCTGAATTGGTATATATGCATTATGCCTAGTGAAGACGGATATGATCTGGTGATTCCGCTGGTGATACATTGATACTCTAGTGGTTCGTCAGTGATCCGAATTTGCCGTTCAAAAAAAAAAAATTGGATGCAGATGGCAATTCTGATCGAATACAATTAACAACTTTGATGATAGTATTTTAACTTTCCTTTTATTATTATTTTTTGTCTTTTTGTATACGTTTTCCCCTAAACTTTCATAAATGACAATTATAACACCTTAACTTTCTAACGACTTTGTAACCGAGTTTGACATGTTTTTTTTATGTACGTGTCGGTATAAATTAAAGTTGATTTACATTTCGTCGTAAAATTTCCTTGGAAATGAGCTGAGTCAAATATAGTATGTTCTTACGCTTATTATTGTGTACGTTTTGATGTAAAAAAATTTCGGAAATGAGTTGGGTCAAATGTAATATGTTTTTGTGCTTATTTTTATGTACGTTTTCAGCTGGTCTACGTTTTAACGTAAAACACTATTTTCTTATGTGCTGATTTTTATGCACGTGTTGGTATAAATTCAAGTTGGTTTACAATTCGACGTAAACTTTCATTAAAGTCATATTTAAGATAGCGTTTATGTTAATTTAAAATTAGCCTCATTTCCTGTTGTCCAATTTAAATTTATTTGTATAGTTTTTGATCGATGTAAAATATATGCCAGGATATTCTTCTGAGTACATATTTCTTTCAGTTTCTATACTAAACCAAAATATATATAATCGAACCGCGCATTATAGTGGGGTAATCTTACTAGTTCTGATCAAATCAGATGGTTGCAACTGAAATTTACTTTAAATTTTAAATAAATAAATATCTTGTAAAATATCTTATATAATCCCCCCACCCCCTCCCCCAAATATATATATTTTATCTTTGTATTATCACAATACATTACATTCTGAACGATTTGAATAGTACTTTTAATATAAAAAAAAGGAATAGTGTACTCTCTTATTGGACTAGCCGTTTGTCTGGCACTCTCCTGTTAGACCAGCCGTTTATTATTTTTTAACGCTGTAAAATTACGGGATTGCCCCCGGAATAGTGCCAGGCAGCTGGCCTGGTACTCCCCATTGGACCAACCGTTTATTATTTGTTTACGCTATAAAATTACGGGTTTGCCCACACTTTAAAATTACGACTTTGCCCTCTGCTTAAAATAAAACTACGCTTTTGGCCGCAGCAAAAAATCACGATTTTGCCCACGACTCAAAATTACAATTTCGCCCTCAACTCAAAATTACGTTTTCACCCCTGTTCAAATGAAAAAAAAAAATTCTCACCCTACCTTAAAATTACAATATTTCCCAGTTTAAAAAATTATGATTTCGCCCTCAGTTAAAAATTACGGTTTTGCCCCTGTTCAAAATAAAATTACGCTTTTCGCTTCAACTCAAAATTACGATTATGCCCTTTGCCTCCGGCCTAAAATTACGGTTGTGCCTTTAGTTTAAATTTATATTACTGCCTTGCCTGAAGTTCCAAAGTACCAGTTCGCCCTTGCGCATATTTACACTTTTGCCCCTGGTTTCAATTTCCGGTACTGCCATCACTTTACAAATGGTATCAAAGCTAGGGGCCAAGCAGATGTGCCAGCGAGGACATTGGCTCCCTAAGAGAGGGTGGAGATGTAAATTCCAAATCGGTTTAGACTGATAATCAAACCATTCTTATAAAAGGATAGAAACCTTCTCTACCTAAATACACACCAGTGAAAAAAATATAACTTTCCATTAGTTAAAAATAACAGTATTGCCATTGTTTTAGTTTTTTTAGCAAAACTATAAAAGTGTTATGTTTTTATTGGTTAACTCGATTTAATTGTTTTCCGTGTCAATGAACTGCCTAACACTCGCTTATTATTCGACCATCACCCCGCAACACGGCGGGACATCTAACTAGTTGTAATAATTAATAACCTTTTCATAATTACAAAATAGATAGAGATTACAAAATAATTGTTTGTAAACTAAACAAAATGTTCTGAATCTACCCGATTAGCTTCAAGTCTGTTGATTAGATACACTTCTTATGATTATTGTATACTTCACTTGACCATATGTTTGCACTTTTTTTTATTACCAATATTTTGTAGGAACTAGGTTCACTTTTTATTAAAATATGTTACGAAATATATAATAACGAGACTCTCGTTATTCATAGGAAATTTGATAGTACAATCCGGTAACAAAACTATATAAAAAATAAATGAAATACAAATACATTGTACCAATCTTGATTCAAGTCGACGTCTTTGGAAAACTTCAACCGTACATTGTTGTTCGAAACTCCGCTGCCAGACAAACAAAAATTGTTGACAGTTTTGGTTGAGGCACGTGTTCAACACGCTTCCCTTAAAACAGATTTTCGCACCTCTACTAAAGACGACACGACTATTTCCCAGGGTACAACAGCCGAAGCAGTATGTACTGCCGGAGATGGCCACGCGCCCGAGGTTACACGGATAAAATTATAGTGTTAGAACTTGTGGAAAAATTATGATACGAAGGCGATGAAATCGTATAGAGAATACATATCTCTCTAAGTACTCAACACATGGGTCTTTAAGTATTTCATATTTTCTAAGAACTCTCCATGTATTCATGAATTTTCCTTGTATCATAACTCTTGTATTTCTCTAGTGTTTTCTTCATATGAGGCACATGGTGTTCTAAATATATGAGTCTCTTAAAGAATTAAGAGTCTCGATATATATATACTTAAACTCTAATAAAACTCATCAAATGTCATCAAGAGTTTCACCATATATAGAGTTAAGAGTCTCAATAATTATAGACTTAAACTCTAATAAAGCTCCTCAAATGTAATCATTAAAACTCTACTTAAGAGTTTCACCATATGAAAAGTTTAATTGGTAATTATAATTTCATTAAATTTTAATTCACTAGATGTCCATTCACCAAATTTCCAACAATCCCCCACATGAATGGAGAACATTCAAAATACATAAAATTTCCAGTGGAACCTCGACAATTGAGTTTTGCATACGATAGGTAGGTATTACCCTTTGAACCTTCGCTCATGAAATGCACTTAGCCCACTAGCTCTGAGTAGATCTTGATGTCTTTGAACTCGTCTGCCGTTTGTGTAGACGACAATACACTTCACACAAGACTCTCCTTAGCCGAGTCATCTCCTCATAGTCGTGTCCAATAATGTTCGTGGAACACTTTCCTGGTTCCGCGAGAGCTCTTGGAATTGTGCCGTCAATTCCATTCGAAGCGACCCCACTTCTCTCTAATATAGGTGATCTCCCTTAGATCAGTAAAAGCATTGTGGTTATCGTGATTTATCCAAATCATTTACCACATATTGTGCTTAGCCTCACTCTTTGTCACTGAATATCATAGGAATAGACTAGGACGTATTTAAACACTCTTTTAAACTTTGGGGGTATGTATAACCATATATACTAGCTTATGCATATGTATCATTTATGCCCCCATAGTGACCACCCTTAGGCATATGAGTTAGTTGTCCCATTGAGCTTAGATCTTGGGATCTCCAGTCAACTATGTTAGGTGTCCTTCACATACCCTTTTTCATGGGCTTTAGTCTCATTCCACAACTTGATCTCTAATAAACCCTTAGGTTGTTGGATCTATAACATTAACAAATAACTTTGCGTATTTGAGATTAGTTGTCATGATGTGTTCTTAACTCGTAAGTTAACTTTGCCTGTTGTCAACTTCTAAGACTATAACCTCAGGGCCATATGAATCTGGCTATCATATATGTCTTTGTAAGATACGCGTATCATTTAAGGCAAACACATCTCCATTATGCACTACGACCTTTGTGTCTTCCACTTTGTCGTCTGTTTGCAATGTTAGATTAGATTACAAAATCCTTATTGCCAAACTTTTATGATAAAAATGCAAGATACCCCCACATTTAAGCGTTATAGGATATCATCCAGATGGGATAATGAAAACCATTTCTACATACCCTTATAGGGTTGTTTCTAAATGGATCCTCCCCCACATTTCTTGCCATTTGATCAACATATTTTTGTAACTTCACTTATGACGACATTTATACACATATGATTGAACAAGATCAATCTCATTGTATCAGTGAATTCAACTCATACTGCATTAGCTTACATAAGCTTCCAAGCTGACCAAAGCAACACATGTCATTTTCATAAGTTTGTCACAATCTTAGAATAATTCTAATTTAACATCTTCAATAAGCTTAGACAATGAGTTCTCCTCACTAGCTTTCCGAACAAATTCAAAAGTTACATGTCTTTTCCTTATAATGAATAAAAATTCTTCCTCAACTGTGTCTATACACAAATTCTTATTGTGTTCATATACATTTGAATGTTTAGAGTTAATTAGTCTCCGTCAAGACACATAATTAACCAAGTACTAGTCTAGCATGCTTTAGACTACAATACTTTAGCATGTGAACAGAAGATGCATCATTCTGATTCTTCACAGCCCCAAGGATATCATAATATCACTTTAGAACATTCATCCCTTGTTAAGACAAAATAATGAGACTTATTCGTAATCCTAAAACATCAATATTTAGGAAACTCTCACAAATTATTGTATATAACACATAACTAAAATTTATCATTCAATTAAGGAACATAACTTGTTTACCTTTGATCTCCAACACTTTACCATTCACTATTATGTTTACCTTTAAACATAAGTCTTAATCCAAGTCACTTGGCGAACACATTCATCACCAACAAGATGAAAGTTCCTCGTCTACAATCACTATTATGTGTGACACAGAGTCAACTAAATGGACACTCAAAAACATGACATTCATAATTTGCCATAACTGATTTGCACACATCTATTGTTATTCATTAGGATATGTGTATGTTTAGGATGCCCTCCCAAACAAATGTAAAATCTCCATATAGTTCTAACAATAATCAAGTGGTAGACGCATCTACTTATAGATCACTAGGAACACACAAGATTTATCAAAGGTATACTATAACATATAGTACTTTTCTTTCACATGTTAGAATTAACACTTGTGAATTTTCCAAAGACTTCTAGCGAAGCACTTCAACATTCATCTTGTTTGTGTATTTCATTTCAATACACTCACTACTCACTCATGATGTGGTTACACATTTGATGTCTCGTTTTTGACTTTTAGTCAATGCAACCACTCTCAAGTTGTTTATGTCCAAATATTTTCATGTATTATCTGTTTAAAACCATATTCTTTTAGACAATGTGTAGTTGATGTTATAATTACTTTCCAAAAAAATAATTTATACGTCACAAACATTAGTGATTTATTTCTTTGTAAAAATTGCATGTGTTATCCAAAGATATTGAACACAACAATAAAATACATTGAAAACTAAATCATAAGTGGCAAACACTTTTTAAATTTAAATGGAAGCATAGACGATATGTAGACATCAAAAATAAATTGCTTATATCTTCAACACTTTATAATCTGACTGAAATCTTCTCAATGATATCCCATGGCATGTCTTGAGGTACTCCCTTAATAAGACTCCATGCAATTTTAATTAGAAGTTCTCCATTTCATCTTGAAACTTTGAACTTGGACAAGTTTGCTCAAAACAACACCAAGTTGTTACAAAGGCTACATTTAAGTAGCAAACTTGAACAATTAAATTTGTTCACAACAACACCAAGTTGTTTTCACCCAAATCATATTCACAAGATTGTTACTTTGTTCAACAAATGCTACTTCTAGCAAGAGTAGCAAACCATTTGAACTCTAAAAACTATGCAAAATAGGCAATTAAATGTTTACATAAAACATTTCCATTCCTTATGGCTTATACAATGTAGAATCTCTAACCTTGTATTTGTGATACACATTTTCTAACACACGTGTTAGAAAATTTAAGTCATTTTACATATATAAAACATGACCATTTAAATTTAGAAATCACAAATTAAAGTTGGTGATAAAGCCCACACAACTACACCATCACTTTATGGTGATTTAGTTCTTGTATTCTTACTCTTGTAGTTTTTCAATCTCATCAAGTTAGGCACATAGCCTATTTTTAATACAAGAGACATGAAGTGGAGAAAAGTCTAACTCAATTAGAGATTTTCTTAGAGACATAAACTCTAATAAAAACTAATAAATTGACATAAAACTCTAGTAAAGAGTTTATCTTCCATATAAAGAGTCTAGTAAATGATTTTAATTTCATTAAATTCATATAAATACCTCACCATCACTTTATGGTGCTTTAATTCTTGAAGCCAATCAAACATCAACTTCAATGTATGACCTTTTATTTCTAAACCATACAAAGCATTATATTTATTAAAATCAATGCCACAACAAATTACTTATATAAAATGTTTACATAAAACATTTCAAAGCATTTGTATTTAATCATTTTTAAAAATCTTGTTAAAATGAAAGAAATTCTAACGCACACGTTAGAAATATTAACATTTTTCACAAAATGTTAATTCGACCTGCTATAAACACATATATGGTTCATATAAATAAGTCATTTCCAATACACACGTTAGAAAATAAACAATTAAAATTGCTTCCAAACTAACGCTTTCCATGAACATTTCTAACACACGTGTTAGAAGACAAATGAATACCAAAATCATTAGTTAATGGTTTTAAAAACGTTTCTAACACTTTTGTTAGAAGTATACAATTACAAAAATTGTTATAAAACTTATCAATAAATACATTCTAACTAGCTCGTTAGAAATAAACGATTTCGTTATAAAACGTATCAGTTTATATTAAGCGACTCTAACACGCTCTTTAAAATAAGTGATTACAAAAATCATTATAAGAATTATTTGTTTATATCAATCCATGGGTGGATGAAGGGTCTACTTTAAATAGAGACTTAAATGGAGACATAAGACTCCAACCAAGTAACAAGAGAATTTAAAACTCCAATCATCTTTAAAACTCTTATTTAAAGACATGAAAAAATTCTACCTAAGAGAATTTAACGTTTACAAAAAAAGTATGGTTTACACCCATAATTCCGGTCTAACACACAAGTTAGACAAATTTAATGTTTACAAAAAACATATGATTTACACAATAAACTCATTCTAACACAAGGTTAGAAAATATTAAAGATTCCAAACAATGGAACCAAAACTATTCGTTTTGTACCACGGTATAGGATTTAAGATTGTACCACAATCTCAATAAATCCAAACACACCAAGTTTACATACATATTTCCCAAAGATAATATTTATAAGATCATAATCTCTAAAAATATTTTTTATAATAAATCATTTTGTGAAACCAAAATCCTTATAAAGTTTTAAGATTGTAGCAACAATCTCACGAAATCTGTTTTAAGTTTGTAGGAACTAGGTTCACTTTTTATTAAAATATATTACGAAATATATAATAACGAGACTCTCGTTATTCATAGGAAATATGATGGTACAATCCGGTTATAAAACTATATAAAAAATAAATGAAATAAAAATACATAGTATCAATCTTGATTCAAGTCGACGTCTTTGGAAAACTTCAACTGCACCTTGTTGTTCGAAACTCCGCTGCCAGACAAACAAAAATTGTTGACAGTTTTGGTTGAGGCACGTGTTCAACACGCTTCCCTTAAAAAAGATTCCACGCCTCTACTAAAAACGACGCGACTGTTTCCGAGGGTACGACAGCCGAAGCAGTATGTACTGCAGGAGATGGCCACGCGCCCGAGGTTACACCGGATAAAATTAAAGTGTTAGAACTTGTGGAAAAATTATGATACGAAGGTGATGAAATCGTATAGAGAAAACATATCTCTCTAAGTACCAAACACACGAGTCTTCAAGTATTTCATCTTTTCTAAGAACTCTCCATCTATTCATGAATTTTCCTTATATCATATCTCTTGTATTTCTCTAGTGTTTTCTTTATATGAGGCACATGGTGTTCTAAATATATGAGAGTCTCTTAAAGAGTTAAGAGTCTCAATATATACGTACTTAAACTCTAATAAAACTCATCAAATGTCATTAAGAGTTTCACCATATAAAGAGTTAAGAGTCTCAATAATTATAGACTTAAACTCTAATTAAACTCATCAAGTGTAATCATTGAAACTCTACTTAAGAGTTTCACCATACGAAAAGTTTAATTAGTAATTTTACTTTCATTAAATTATAGTTCACTAGATATCCATTCACCAAATTTCCAACATATCTTTATTATCAAACCTTCTATATTCAAATGCAAGTTACCCCCAAATTTAATTGGTATTGGATAACATCCAAATGGGATGATGAAAAGTTGTCCCTTTCTTCTCGAGTTTGGGAAAAAAAATTCTCAAATACCATTTCTACATACCCCAAATAGTTGTAAATAGAAGATGCATCATAAGGATTCTTTATAGCCTTAAGAGATTACGCACTATCTCTTACGAACATTCGTTTCTTAGTTTAGATACAAAATGAGATTTTATTTTACCATTCCAAAGTCTCGTTTTCTAGTAAGGTCTCAAAAAACCTTAACTTCATCGATTATTATCGTAACTCTCTTGGCTTTAATCCCCAAGGCTTCACCATTTACTTCTAATGACAGAAACATAAGTCTTAATCCAAGTCTCTCTGATGAACACATTCATCGCCAACATGATGAACAGTATCAATTATATAACTAAAGTCTCGAAATATAGTCTAATAAATTGACACTCCAGAACATTACATTCACCTTTGCCTAAAGTGGTATATACATTTTCATTGTTGATTTCTTGAGACTATGTATTGGAATACCTTCCCAAATTAAGGGACACATCCTCCACTTGTTTCCAATAACATAGATGATGGTAAAAATATCTACAAGTTCATCACTATTGTTAGTTTCCTAAAATAAATTTCGCAAAATTCACTTAAGTCTTTTTACAAAAATAACATATATTTCTTTCATATGTTATAGTCATCGAAAATCTAAGTGCATTTCTATGTTAATGCTTTCAACATTAGATGACATATTACGTTTTCGTGTATTTTGTCTCAATATACTCACCACATTTCTCATGATTCACTCACGATGTGCTTGTACTTTGATGTTGATTATGCAACTTATTTCATAAGTCATGATCATAACCCGTTCGTTGTGTTTGTATAATTATATATTGCACTTTCCGTTAAAATATGTATTATATTCCAATTCGTCCAACGTTAGTTGACCAAACTAATTACCATCTTGCAATTTCTTTTGTATTTATTGTTTATTATCTTTTAATCCACTTGTTTTTTCAAATAAACTTATACGATAGCCTATCATATATAATAAAATAAAATGCAAAATATTTAAAACGGATACAACAATAATTTCTAAACATCAAATCACAAAATTTTATTCTCTTTAACGCTTTCATAGGTTCGACCGAAATAATCGCAATTAAATCGCCTCGTGACATGTCTTGAGATACTCCTTCAGTAGAACTTCATGTACTTATTTGGATAAGTTCCTTATTTGATCTTGAACTCTAAACAAAATTGTCCAATACAAAAAAGTTTTTTATTTTAACTTGATACTTGCAGGTAGTTGAACAATCAGTTTTGTTCATAAACAACATCGAGATGTTTTTCACCAAATAGCATTCCCAAGATTATTATATGCTTCAAGACATGATACTTCTCATATGAGTATCAAGCCATTTATAAAATTCAAAACCCATGTTTTATTCCTTCAAACACGTCTCGGCTGTGCAATTGTTTTTAAATTTAAACTATATTTATTTATGTTTTGATTACAAAATCAATACCATAAACTCTAAATAGCTATATTAAAATAAAACAGTCTCTAATATATTTGGTACAGAATATACAATAAAACTGTTACAAATCGTTTTAACAACCCGCTTGTTAGAAAGCAAATGATTACAAATCGTTAAAATAAGTGGTTTTCGACATAAACCAATTCTAATGTGCTTATTAGAAAAATACATTAATTCTAAATGTTTACCAAACGTTCAATACGGTTGGTTAGTAAAATAAACCATTTCTATCATGCATGGTAGAAGACAAACTATTACAACTATCGTCATAAGGCCTTTCGGTTTATATTAAATAAACATTTTCTAACATGCTCGTTAGAAATGAACAATTGCCAAAATGATTATAAACTTATTGATAATAAACCGTTTCTAACACATTCACTATAAATAAACGATCACAAATTCGTTTTAAAGTTTATCACAATATTTTTTTCTTAAATAAACATTTAGATGAAACAATATAAACTTCAATTTTTCTAAACGACATGTTTCCTACTCTGTCGTTAGAAATTCAACAGTTTAGACCAAGCCGTTTCAAGGTTTATTATTTTGCAAAATAATTGTTTCTAATACGCTAGTTAGTAATTGGTATGCAATAATAATGTTCTCTAATACCCTCGTTAGAAATCCAAACGTCTTTAAAACTTGTTAGTTTTACAAAATAATAGTTTCTAACACACTCGCAAGAAAACATAGATCTTTTATACTTGTTATTATTTCAATATCATCGTTTCTAAACATAAATAATTGTTTCTGGTACGCTCATTAAAAAAATATAAATGTTTCAAAACATTTCAAACCATTCTTATTTTACCAATTATAATTTCTAACACGCTCGTTAGAAAGAAATTAAACGTTCACACATGTTTCGATACGGGTTTAAAAAATATACATTTTCAAACCCCCTCATTAATTCTAAGTATTTCAAAATTCATTTTGAGATACATATTATTTTGTCTATGATTCGTGTTAGGATCTGAGTTTAATTTGTTGTGAAAGTTTAAATTGGAAAACAATGGCTGATGGTAAAACAGACATAATAAGTGCAGCGGAAATATATAATTTTGATTCACAACAATGAAGAGAATGTTTTCATCAACATGCTTTTATAAATTTGATTTACGTATGCATGAGATTACAAACTCCCCCTCAGCCTGATCACTCTATTTGTTCGTACAAGAAATGTCAAGAAGAAGTGATAAATAGAACAATACAGACACTGTTCTATTTATAGTACAAAGCAAACATCTGAGGAATCTAAGCGGACGTCACCTAGACAATGACATCTAACGACCTAACAAACTCTAACATATGCTAGACTAAAACACTATTACATTGAATTACAAATAAACTATGTTGTACAGCATCTTTTGAAGAAACCTCTGAAGATCTTTAACCTCTGTTGGTCCAGCAGACCTTTGCTTCAATAGTCTTTATTCTTCAATAGCATAGGATCTCTTTAGCCGACCTAAGACTGTGAGCAGAGCTTATCTTTAACAGTTCTTGTAAAACAGATTTTAGCTTGGCAGACCTTAGAGCAACATATATTGATATCTTTGCCATTGGGAGGAGTTAATTCTTCAAAGCACTGTTATTGTTGATCAGATGTTATAGAATATTTTGGCTTTCTAATCATCTGTTCTTTTGTGGGGTCCACTAGATCCAACAATCTCCCCCCTTGAACAGATGATGCCAAAACTCTTCTTTATTACTGATCTTTGTTTCTCATCAACATTTCCCTAATTTTCCCTTTGAAATGTAATTCAAAGTTCAAGGAAATCATATCTTCAAAATCCCTTTCAAGTTAAATTTTCAACAGATCTTGGAGGTCTTCTTCATCCAGACCATATGCATCCTCCATTCTAAGCTTTTGAACTTCACCATCTGATCTGAGCATTGTCAATTCCTGGGTGTCCGAGGATGACTTCCACTTTAGGTTTTTTGAATCAGATGATTTTCTTGGGTGAAGGGTTATTTTTTATGAGTTGGGTGATTGTGGTATGCTGACAAGATTTGCAATTGTTTCTCTTAGTTTGTCACTTGTAGGATCTGTGTGGTAAAGCAGTTGGTTCTTAATGCCTCCTTTCTATGCTCTTCAAACATCTACTCATTAGCCTCAGCCATCTGTTTTTGCCTTTTTTGCTTGGTTCAAGGCAATTGTGAGTAAGACAGTGGTTAAGGACTGCTTTTTTATTGTTTAGGTCTATTGAGGGATAACCACTGTTGGGTAAACTGGCTTCTTGGAACTGTTGGATCTTTCTCTCTCAGCTGTTACAGTCTTTTGTAAGTTTCAACTATTTTGCATTCAGACCATCTAGCAAAAGATCTAGCAGTACCATACTTAGTAGCAACCAATTATTCTCTCATTTTTTTTAGCTTCGAAGCCTTATCTTGATTAATTGGTTTGTTCTTCTTCCAATCTGGTGGAGTTGGCTTATGTAAAGGATCTTTGAGCATTTTCTGGATTCTTTCAATTTCTTCCTTGAGGGCAACTGATGACCAGTCTTTGAATTGTGCTCTTGTTGCTTTGTATGGTTTATGTTGCATGATATGATCAAGGTAATCCTGTTTGAGTTCTTCATCAAGCTCAGGATTTGCTGGCTCCTTAGACATGGAATTGCTCAGTAATCTTCTATCTTTCTTACCTTGCTAAGTTCTAGTGACAAGATTCCCTGAGCATTCCTGTCGTCATTCCTGTTTTGCTTTTAGCTTCAAATACTTATCCACATTTCTAGGCTTTCTATAACCAAAGAGAGATGGGAAGGATCTTTTTGATGAATCCTCTATTGTGTAAAAAGATTCAAGTTCACCTTTAACAACATGAATCTCTAGAGGATATTGAGCAGCCAATGGAATGACAGATGGTGGTTGGTAGATTGGAATTGAAGTGGATTTAGGTGGAAGTAATGAGAGTGGTATGGCAGGAACAGGAGCAGATGATAAGGGAATTGGTGATGGAATTCTCTCCTCATCTTCGTGCACTACGAAAGTTTTTCTTTTGCGTGTGAATTTGATTTTTGGTGAAGGTGGGCGAGTTGGTATTCTTGGTGGTGTGGGCAGTGGTTGTGATGATATGGTGGGAAAGGTTATCATGGCAGAGGTTAGTGTAACATCTATTGGTACATTTTTTTACCAACATTTGTTGGTTGATTTGGTGGTGGTGATGAAACATCCGTTGGTACATTTGTTGTACCAACATCTGTTGGTGGTGGTGATGATTTCTTTGTTGGTGGTGATGTTGTTTTGGTTGGAGCAGAGGATACACTTTTCGTAGGTCCAGCAGTGGTTTTAGGAGAGGTAGTTATTGGTTATCTAACTCTTCTTGTTGACTTTCTTCTTTTTTACTTTCTTCAAATAGTTGGGAAGATTTGCTTTCCAGTGTATCTTGCCTTCTCTGCTTTTCAAAGGCAATTTCTTCTGCTTGCTTGTTTAAGGTCTCATCAATCCCTTTTTCACATCCAGCATCTGATGCTTTAGCAGAGGTTTGGTTTGGAGCAGTGGTTGGAGCAGACCCTGGTTTTTGTTGTTGCACCTTTGGTTTTTCTTGTGTTGAAGGCTGCAACTTTCTTAATTTATCATTCTCCACCTTTTTGGCATCATATTCTACCTTTTCTTGAAGTACTGTTGCAGGGGTAAAGCCAATGGTCTTTAACAGATGTTCTCTGATGGCCTTGATGTCTGCTTGTGTAACTTTGTATCTGGCCTCAACCATATTTCTTATCAGCTCCATGTGGGTGTTATGATTGATATCAGCCAAATTCCTTTGAGCTTGGATAATTGGTTGCACTGATTTCGATAGCTCATTGGCAATTTGAAGAGTAGAGGGTTGACTTTTAGAATATTTTAACATCTGCTTCATTATGGTTTTCATTTCATCAATTTAAGACTCATAGATGTCATTCTATCCGTCAAATCTTTGTATCTTAATTCATCACCTAACTTAATAGGATCATTTTCCCTACCAGAAGTAGTTGTATTTGGATCCTTAACAGGGGAAGACTCTATGTTATCATAACCACATGCCCTTTTTTCTTAGTTATAACACCTAATGGCATACCTCCCAACATCGTCCGTGGACAGGAGAGATTCCTGGTTCATAAGTAATGCCCCACCTCTAAAATCACCAACGCGTTTTGGGCTTAATGCTAGTGGATGAGAGGAGAACTCCATAGTTAAGCGTGCTCAAGTGGGAGTAGTACTAGGATGGGTGACCTCCTGGGAAGTCTCCACCAGGGCAACCAAAAACAAAGTCGTGAGTTCCTGGATGGGCCACCTATCGGGGGCAAAGCGGACAATATTGGTGATAACGAGGGCAGGGGTGTTACAGAGTGGTATCAGAGCCACTCCTGTGCCGTTCGGGATGTTGGGGCAAAAACCTCATCGAGGACGATGAGTCTCTTATGGGCGTGATTGTAACACCTAATGACAACATCCTAAATGTGGGGCAAAAAACCTCATCGAGGATAATGGCAACCTCCTACATGTTGGGGCAAAACCTCATCGAGGATGATGAGTCTCTTAGGGGGGGGGGTGATTATAACACCTAATGGCATACCTCCCAACATCGTCCGTGGACAGGAGAGATCCTGGTTCATAAGTAATGCCCTACCTCTAAAATCACCAACGCGTTTTAGGCTTAATGCTAGTGGATGAGAGGAGAACTCCATAGTTAAGCGTGCTCAAGTGGGAGTAGTACTAGGATGGGTGACCTCCGGGAAGTCTCCACCAGGGCAACCAAAAACAAAGCCGTGAGTTCCTGGATGGGCCACCCATCAGGGGCAAAGCGGACAATATTGGTGATAACGAGTGGCAGGGGTGTTACATTGTACTGGGACTTCCAACTGGAACAGAGGTTACAATTGTAGCCTCAATAGTTGTTTCTTTCAAGGAAGACTTATAGATGTAACTATTGTCCAACTGAAATACTGTTGTGTCATCAGTTGTAGTGGCTGCTTCACTTGAACTACCACCGAGAGTTACATGTAACTCATGGGGTGTAGCCTCCTCAACTGTATGTGGGTTAGCAAGTTGACTTTTCTTAGACTCAGTCACTTGTTAAAGTGCTCTCTCTTTAGTTGGTGATTCAGAGGAACTGATTTGTGTCTGAGTTTTGTCAATTGCATCAAACAAGGGTAAAATGTGGGTGGAATTGGAGTGGAAGATTGTGGAGTTGAAAGAGAATTTGCCCTGGGAGAGGGGCTGTGAAACAGACTTTCAAGTAAAAGGTCTGCCTCATGATATGGTGTCCCTGTGCTTACAACTTGATCATTTTGTGAGGATTCAAGAGGAATTTGGATGGGTTGAGATCTTTCCATCTGTTGTAAGGAAGTAGCAACAATGGTTTCTGGTGGTGTTTGTGTTACCACAAGGTTGTCCTCTAGGATCTCATCTTCCAGAGGTGTCTTTTTATTTTGTTTTGGTGGGATTTTTGGATGTGGCAAGTTTCTTTTGGATTTGGTTGGTGTGGGTTTCACAACACCGTTTGTGGTGTTGTGATCACCAGGAGCAGTGGTCTCAGCAACAGAGGTTTGAGCAGTGGATGTGGACTCATCTAAAACAGGCTCATCCCCATTTGCTTGTTTTTGAAACTTTTGACTCTATATTTTTTATTCAGGTAAAAGTTTCATGTGTAAGACTGTAACACCCAAAAAACGGGTTTGGTAACCAAATCACGTTAACATTAAAAAAATAAAAAAAACGGTAAAATATCGTTAGTGGTAAAAGTGACCCGTGAACAAAATAACTAGGAATAATTAACCTAGTTAGTAATATGTAAATAGGTAACAAAACAACGAGTTGTAGTTTATTATAATCAAAACTAAACTCGAGGGAACAAAGTTGTAAAAAGGGAAACTTGTGTTATGAAAACACAAAACTAACACATAACACACACATTTAGTGTGTGTGTATGTCGATCACTAGGAGTTGCAACAAGGGGTAACCCTAGTTCATCCAAAATCATCAAATTGAAGAGAAATTGGAGCTCAAAATTAATGCATGAACATGAATTATCGATCACCTAAACTAGGGGTTCATAAGGTATGTCTCAAAACTTAGATTGGTGAAAGTCATAATTTGAGACAAGTAAAATACTTGAAATTAGATTGTTGGATTATGATCCAAAGATGAAATTGAGTGTTTGTATATGCTTAATTTCGTTAGACATAAAGAGATTATGAGATATTTGGGATATGGTAACTTGTAGGAGATTAACAAGTAGATTATGAAATGGGTTTTGATTGTATGATGCTGTTGATGATAAACTTGTGTTTGGAATCATCATGCATGATGGTGGCAAGAAAGTGTTTGAATAATCTATGAATTTGAGTATATGATGATACTTGTCATAAGATGGGTCTTTGATAATATAAAGAAATTGATGTTAAAATCATGTTATAGATGCTTGAAATCATGTTACCTACTAATTAGTATGTAAAATTTGATTTCATTAAGTAATCGGATGAAATGCCTAAGTGAGTTCGATGAACCAATTGTGCATTTATATATGTTAATAAGTCAATTGACTTTTTAAAAGTCAAACTGACCAATGATAAGATCGAATGATAAACTCGACATAAAACCCGTAAGGTGGAATAGTCGTGATTGATAATGACTAATCTAACCATCTTACGAATTATGATGATAGTTTGACGGTTGACAAGCTAGGTGGAGGCTTGGGAAGGAAACGGGTCAAACGAATCAAGTATGAAGGAGAAATCGTAAATTGGATGCAAGGTAAGTAAAGCTTACACCCTTTTATAGAATACATACTTGTGTGCAGTGAATATGAATAAAGTAAATTTCGTAATTGAAATATGATGTTCCGATGTGAAATAATATGGGTCGGAACAAGTGAAAATGGTGAGAAATCATAAGTTATGGTAAAAAAGGGTAAAACGGTAAATTTAGTCATGTGATGAAGAACAAATAAAGAATTTTGAAACATTACGTTAGGGTATAAACCATGACGGGTAAAAGTGGTAAAAATAGTAATCCGGACATGAGTTGACGGATAGATAAAGAAATTTGAAAAGACACCACATGGCGTAAGTCATAACGGGTCAAACAAAATATGAAACAATTTTTAGATAAGATGAACACACGGAGTAAACCGGAATAAAAGAAGTGAGATGGTAATTAAAGACCACCTCATAAAGATAAATGGTTATTTCAAATAAACGGGTTGAATGGTGTTGTTAACACCATTTGACAAAAATATTTGATGATCGCTTGTTGACTTTTGTGATCACAGGAAAATAACATATGGTTCGCGTTGCTATTATCTAGTAATTAATAGTGAAAATGTATTAAAACGGGTCAAAATGTTGACCCGAACCAGGTACGCATAAATAAGATTATAGTTAAACGAGCGATTTTGGTCAAATATTTAGTGAAAGTCCTTCGTTGTAAAATGAGGGACTAAAATTGACCAAAACACCCTTGATGGATAAATCGGGCAAACGATCCTTATGAGTTGTTTAGAAACATATATTATGGTAATGGTAAACCTTAGATAAGCATAAAAGTTATAGGCATAATCCTTCACGGGTTAAACGTCTAAAATGAGTCTTTTTCGTAAAATGGCTAACCGAAGGGTAATATTCAGGATAGTTGGTTTATTATAGCAAATCCACCACAATGTTGGTTGTGGTGAAATATAAGTAGATATATTAAATGTGGAATTGTGAAGTTTGAAAAGAAAAGAGCGAGATTTAGACTTAATTCTTTAAATTCTCTAAACGGGTCAAAAATCTTATAATTGAGTTTCAAGCCGAAAGCTTGAAATTTAGAATTTTGTGAATTCCAAAGTTGGGTTTTAACTCCATATGATGGGGACTTAAATTACGATCACGTAGGAAGAAACGGGTCGTAAAACGGATAAGAAATTAGAAAGTTATGGACGTTTTCGTAACAGGGACTGAAAGTGTAAAAGCTGAACTAGGTTACAGCGTGACCTACGGTTCTAGACCCTAGCTCACGGTTTAGACCTGCTGTTTTGAACAGACCAAGTGAACCGTGACCTACGGTTCACAACCGTGGCTTATGGCAGACTTTAAAAAAAAATATATTTTTTGTTTCTTGTTCGTATTGATATACGGACTTGATTTAAACATGTTATAAGTTCGTATGACTAATCATTTCATGGTTTATGAAATGTAGGAATATCTTGGGATGCCGGATGACGATCAAGCTCAACGAAGAACCGAAGACAATCAAGATACAGGCTTCCACATTACGTTTCGTCGTCATTTTAAACGACGAACTTATAGATACGATGTTGAAATGTTTTAAATTATTAAATGTTTTAATGAACCCGTATTTTCATAAGTTTGTGTAATCGTTAATACACATTTCTAGACTAGATTTATAAGAAAACCGTTAAATATAGGTAAGGGTCTTACAAGTTGGTAATCAGAGCTCAAGGTTAAAGAGTAATGTAACATTTGTGTAAATCAGGTTTCGAAAACCCGCCCCAATTTATCAATCAAAGTATATTTAATTACGTCGTTCGATTATTTTTCTTATTTATTTATTTATTTATTGTTATATAATTGTTTAAATACTTCTAATATAAATGAAAATAAATAAAGTTTAAAATAACTTTAATGAAATAATAAGTAATCAATTAAATAATAATATACTTAGAAAATGATTATTAATTGTAATAAAAATAATAATAAAAATCTGGAATAAAAAAAAATGGGTGAACTGGGATCGAACCCGGGTTCCCCGGATACACACACACCACCAACACCACTAGACTACACACACACATTGTAACAAATCCTGCACATCATCGTTTATATTCACATACTCTTGAGCGGGAAAACCTGCAAGCAATCTCGCAACGCGCCTTTCCTTTTTCTTTTGAATCTTCCCTTCAATTAACCATGCGTATTGTTGGCAAATGGAAATTTGTCCGGCTGGCTTCATCTCGGCAATTGCCAATCACCGAAACAAGTTTCCAAAAGCCGAATTGAAAGCCCCTCTTGCTCACCTATAAATATGAGCCTCAAATCCACTCTCAACTCGCTCAATCCTCAAGTTTCTTTCTCTCCCCCGGAGTTGAAACCAACTCCCCTGTTTTTCAGCGGTCTGTCGCCGGAAGATTCACGGCCGTTTGGTAACCGCTCTTAACCTCTAATTAAATTCATGTATTATGTTCTTAAATCTTGTGGGTTTAAACAGACAGATTAATCGAGTTTGAAATCGGGAATGGGTATTCGTTTCTGGGTTTAATGTTAAACGAAGAAGACACGGAAATAAGGGTTTAAGGATAACAAAATGCGGATCTTAAACGGGTTAAGCACCCAGCCCAACTGGTTGGGCCGGGTGCAACTTGAACCCGGGGTCACTGGTTCGATCCTACACACACACACCGGCTCGATTAATTAAAAACCCTTTTTAATCTATCACTTCTGTATACACTTGTTCAATATATATTATATAAATAGTTAAATTTCAAGTATAATCGGGTTAGACACCCAGCCCAGTTGGTCGGGCTGGGTGCAAATGACAGCTGAGGTCTCGGGTTCGAGACTTGTGGTACGCGGCCGGTTCGATCCAGTATAACCTTTTTAAATTTAATTAAATTTGAATAAACCTAAAATGTGTATAAGTATAATTAAAATCCAGATTCTTTCGGGTTAGACACGTAGCTCAGTTGGAAGAGCTGCGTGCATGCAACCGAGAGGTCACGGGTTCGAGTCTCAACACGCATGCTTAAAATCCGTATTAAACCGGTCTGACAGCTGTCAGACTGACATATTTTTTTTATTTATTATTTATTTTATTCTGCTTTTATTATTCCATTTCCTAATTCATATTAAAAGAAAATACATTTAAAACACTTAAAAATGCATAATTTCAAAGACTTAATTATATCCATATAAATTCTAAAAGTAACTTAAAAATCTAAACAAAGTTTTTATTCTAAATATTAAGTTATTTATTTATCGGATTGTCGCGTTATCATTTTAGGTTAGTACTCTTTCATCGATTAAATTCCCAACTCGTGCGCTCTCTTTTCCACTCAAGAATACGCACCCAAGGTGAGTGAATCTCTACAAATTCCTCGTTTTAATCACGTTTTGGGGTGTATCATGTGTCGTAACATTTCTTTATTTTATTTATCACTTGTGCCTATATCATTTCGTGAACAAATGTGTATTGCTTGTAGTGTGGTTTATATGTGGATACATTTTATCATTTCAGTGCACTCATTTCATTAGGCCCATCAGTTTCTCGTGGGATACGGGTTGAGCGTCAGGTGCCTCATTAGATCGGCTCCGTTTGATTGAGCCTTGATCTCAGATACATCATCATTCATGTCATATATTCATTCAATGTGGTTTGTGATTGGTTACATATATACATTTGCTCACATGTGATTATGCACAATTTTATTTAAATAAACATAAAAATCAATTATTTAAATGTTTTATCAAGGTTCACTCGCCAACTTTTGTTGACCCAAAATTTCCTCTGTTTTACGCATGATACAGGTGATCAAGTTGAGGAAAGAAACACTTAGGATGGCCTAGAAGAATAAACAAGTTATTTCGTTGGAACAAGCATTTAGATTTTTATTTGTGTTTGTATGAAATTTTGTTGGATATTTGAAATTTTAATTTGAATTTAATAAATATGAAACTTCTTAGTAAATATCATGAGCTTTGGTGATAACCCAATCATGTCCCGACTTTTATTCCGCTGCGGGTCGGGGTGTGACAAGTAAAGTGTTCGGTTCGAGACTTGATCGCATAATCCGGTAAGTTATATGTATATGGTTTAGCATGATTAAAGTGTTGTGAACAACAAATAGGGTTATCTGTGAGACACGCTACCCCAATTAAATGATAGATATAGTTAACGAAATTACGTGTGTTGACACGTATAGTAGAAAGCCTTGTCTTATAATACAGGCGTTTATTGATGTTGACATTACTAATCTTTGTAAATGTTTTACTTGAAGGACATCCGCATATAAAGATAGCGAGAGTTGAACAAATTGCAGATATGACATAGGAACAGTCTGAAGTATGATAAGTAGAACATGCTCACCAAGGACCTAAGTCATGTAACGATATCGAACAAAGATAATGGCAAGGAAATCCTATTAGGGCGAGCATCTACCAGGTGCACGTGTTAAATTTATTGTACAAATAGTAATATGCAACAAATACGTAGAGATTGACCGTTGCATATGTAAAATAAAAACTTGGAAAACCTGGATAGAATACCTATCCAAGATGATGTTTCCAAGAGAAACTAAGTAGAAATATGTGTTATTCACATTGTGAATAACAAGATAATAACATAGTTTAGTTTATGTAGAAACTTGGACGGAAGTAATTATCCAAGTAAGTATTCTCAATATAAATACCATTGAGAAAGTAACGATCACATTAACAAATGTGATTGTATAATTGTTGATAAAAGGAAAACATTTTATATGTTCAAGGATAAAACGGGTAAAACTAATAATTGTTAAATAACAACTAAATAAAGTTTTACCAAACGAAATCATGAATATGGAAATAAATAAGAGGAGTTACTTACATGGGGCGTGATGTGAAAATTATAATAAAGGTCACGTGTACCATGTGTTGACTGCTTACTCTGGCCAAGTAAGTAGTGAACACATGATACCATGAACTTCTTATAATGAATGCATTTATGTCCGATGTAGTAAGGATAGGGCGAATGGGACAAATTAAAAAGGTACCCAAATGGATCAAATAAGCGTAATGTTTGATAATAAATGTAAACGCAAACCGGGTAACGGAAGCGCATTACGTTAGAATAATGAACTCGGGAGAAGGGACAAGGATAAATGTAAACGAAAATACAAACCGAGTAACGAGAATGTTAAGACATTGGAATAAAGTTTGATTGTTCATAGGTGATGAAATTCACACGAATAAGTCAAACGGATTGAATAAAGAATAAAGGACTTGGTTGAATAAAAACTATGGAATTCGCTAAGACGACCAAATAAATTAAAATGAAGTCTAAAGGCATACTAGAATGGTTGCTTTGATGATAACTTCGGTAAAAATACCCGATAAATGGGTAGGATTTTGAGAATATGCGTAAACTAAGAGACGGGAACGCGGATTAGAAAGTTAAAAGACTCGGATTATGAGTTATGACTAAAAGATGAAAAATTTCGTAAACAGTTTTTTTAATAAATATGCTCAACTATTTTGAGATTAAATGAGTTGAATAAAGAATAAGGTTTGACTGTCATAAGTGATGAATATCGCACGAACTAGTAAATGGGTCAAATAAATATAACGCTTGATAGTGTAAGAAAGCGCAAGCCGAATAATGGGAGCGTAAAATATTAATAAACCTATGCAATGGGTTATGATAGAATATAAAAAGGAAAACGCAGACCAGGCAATGGGAGCGTTAAAGACAATAAGATAAAAGAACCCGGGTAACGGGTTGTAAAGAAATATAGGTATGAACCGGATAACGGTATGTGGAGAACAAACCGACGCGTAAATGACGTAAGAAGTCATAGAGTCGGAAGAATTGTCCAAAAAGAAAATGAATGTAGCCTTAGACTATGGTCGAGGTAAATGAATTTCAAAAGCGAAAATAAATGATTTTTAAACTTAAAAAGGGTGCCTTGACACCAAGAATATATATTTTAAGAGTGAAATGATACGAGTAAAAGATGATCTACGGGATCACCATAACTTTCGGGTTATAAACAATGTAAAGGTCTACGGGACCAAAATGACCCTTGGTTTACAAATAGAAAGAAACGAATTATAGGTGTCTCACCTTAAAAATGGTGAAAACCTAAGGAAATACCCTATGAGGCTAAGTGTACGGGTTACTTAGATAAAGCGAGGGAAACAGTTGAGAATCCCCGCGTAAAATAAGAATGGAAAAGAATAAATTCTTAATCGCCAATTTCTTGATGCGAGTGATTGACATAAGTTAAAGAGAAAACGTTAAATTAAAAAATAGTTTTAATGAGAAACAACTGTCACACCCCGACCCGCAGCGGAATAAGAGTCGGGGCATAATTGGGTTATCACCAAAGCTCATGATGTTTACTAATATGTTTCATATTTATTAAATTCAAAATTACATCTTCAATATTCCAAACAAGTTCATACAATTACAAGGAAAAAGTAACTAAATAAACAATCCAAAACCTAAACCGATTTATCTTCTAAGCCTTCCTATATGTTTCTTGCTGCAACTGGATCACCTGTATCATGTGTAAAAATGGGGGTTTTTGGGTCAACAAAAGTTGGCGAGTGAACCTTGTTAGAAAACATTTATTATTGATTTCTTGTTATATTTATTATGGAAAATTTGTGCAATAATCATATGTGAGCAATTGTAAATAAACATACAATAACAATAACAATAACAATAACAATAACAATAACAATAACAATAACAATAACAAATAACAATAACAAACCACCTTGCATGAGTATATGACATGAATAATAATGTATATGTTGGCAACGTCACATTCCGCTCATAGGTAATGGGGAACGGACGGCCTATGATGATGTTTGTGCGATGAAGGCTCAATCAAACGGAGCCGATCGTATGTTGGCAACGCCTCGTTCACGCTCATAGGTAATAGGGAACGGACGGCCTATGATGATGTATGTGCGATCAAGGCTCAATCAAACGGAGCCGATCGTATGTTTGCAACGCCTCGTTCACGCTCATAGGTAATGGGGAACGGTTCACGTTCATAGGTAATGGGGAACGGCGGCCTATGATAATGTATGTACTGAAAATGATAAATTTAATCTAAACGTTAACCACACAAACAGTTGATACATATTGAATACACATTTGATCATGGATATGATGGATGCACAAGTGTTTAAATGTAATAAATAATAAGACACATGATACACCCCAAAATGTGATTAAAACGGGGAATTTGTAGAGATCCACTCACATTGGGTGCGTTCGTTTGATGGTGTTGAATGCGCACGAGTTTAGAGGGTTGATCGACGAGGAATAACTAACCTAAATAATAACGAAAAGGTACGGTAAATAAGTGGATTTTATTAACAATTTTATTAGGATTTTTAGATATATTTTTGTGAGTTTAAGGTCATTTTCTAACTTTAAAAATATTATTTTTAAGTATTTTTAATTGAATTTTAAATTAAATAAATAAATAAAAATAAAAAAAATGTTGACTTTTTGGGTTGACCGTTGACCATTGACCATTGACTGTTGACTGTTGACCGGTTCGGTCTTGTATATGTTTGCACTGAGTGAGGTTCGAACTTGTAACCTCCCGTACGCGTGCACGCAGCTCTACCAACTGAGCTACGTGTCTAACCCGAAATATTTCTGTTTTTAATTATATTTATATACTATTTAATTTATTCAAAATTCATTTATTTTAAGAAAAGATTTTAATTATATCGAACCGGTGTGCATAACAGGTCTCGAACCCGGGACCTGTTGTTTAACATTGCACACAGTCCACCGCTGGACTTTGTGTCTAACCTGGTTAAAATACTTGTTTTTATTTCACTTATATACTAACTGGAAGTTTCCGTATTTGGGTTTTATAAAAAGTCTGAATATTGTGACGAATCGGAACAAGGACAGACTCGAACTCGGTACCTCTATGTTTCAAATGCACACAGTCCACCGCTGGACTGTGTGTCTAACCCGAGATATAACCCAATTTATATTAAATATATAAACAACCTAACTTCATCTTCTTCGCTAAAACAACCCAGACAATTGCTGTTCGACTGATCTTGTTCAATTCAGTTAACGGACATATAAATGATTAAAATGAAATGGTTACAGAAGGTTTTCGGAATTGAGTGTACCAGAAGGATGATTTTCTCAGAACTCCGGCAAAGGTCGTCGGCTCTGTTTATGAATTCCGTCTGAGCGGACCAATTAACAGTTTTGATTAACTAATTGTGAAATTAAGTGGCTAAACAAGGATTATCAAAGAGTTTAGATGCTCGTACCGAATCACAGCGTGATTTCAGAATTTTCAGAAAATCTCCGGCGGTTGCAAGTTATCCGGTATCGTCGTCTAGGACCGATTCTGGTTGAAGGGTTTGAGTTAGTAAAAGTCTAACAATAGATAGAAAATGAAAGAATTGAGAAATTTACTGTTTTGATGAAAGACACGGTTTTCCGGCGAAAGTCCGGCGATTTCAGAAAGCGTTTCCGACGAACAGAAATTAGAGCGAAAGTGAAATTGGAGGTTCTGTGAGTGTTTTTGAGTTGTGAGATGATGATATTGTTAGTGAAAATCAGGAAGTAATTGATTTCAGTTTTCAACTCCAAAAATCATATGAATCGAAGGAATTGAAGGCTGAATTGATTAAAAACGTGGGTCGTAATGGTTTCATCGGTTATAACCAGTAATAGCGAACACTCAACAGTCTGGACAGTTGAAAACCGATGAGCGGTTTCAGTTTTGGCGCAAACGGATGATTTCACGGGTAGAGTTAAGTTTTATTTGTTTCCTAGATTACACAAAGACAACAAGTGGCGGAGTGGTTAGGTGTTGGTTGGTTAAGTCTTCCGGCTGACCCGGGTTCGAAACCCGGCAGCCCCTTTTCATTTTTAATTGCTTTATTTTTATTTTCTAAAAATTTTAATTTCTATATTCTAAAATGTTTATTAGTTATGTATTGTTTAAAATTAAAATAAGCATTAAATGAGCAACGAAAATTTGAAACTGATTATTTGATTAATAAACGAAACGGGTTTTGAAAACCCGTTTTTCGACGGATGTTACAGTATCCCCTACTTTTAGAAATTTCGTCCCGAAATTTAAGTTGTAGTGGTAACAGGAAAAAGATGCGGGTATTTTTCGCGTATTGAGTCTTCACGTTCCCAAGTAAACTCAGGTCCTCGTTTCGACTCCCAGCGTACCCTAACAATTGGAATACGACTCCGTCTTAAATGTTTTTCTTCGAAGTCCATGATCTCTACTGGTCTTTCAATGAAGTGCATAGATTCATCGATCTGAATATCTTCTAGAGGAATATGGAGGTTTTCATCGGCGAGGCACTTCTTCAAGTTTGATACGTGGAATGTAGGGTGAATTCTGTTGAGTTCTTCTGGTAGGTCAAGCTTGTATGCTACAGGTCCTACTCTTTCGAGTATCTTGAAAGGTCCTACGTAGCGTGGTGCTAGCTTGCCCTTCTATCCAAAACGAACTACTCCCTTCCACGGTGATACTTTTAAAAGTACATGATCACCAATGTTAAACTCCAAAGGCTTTCGTCGTTTGTCTGCATAACTCTTTTGACGACTTTGTGCCGCTAGAAGATTGTTTCGAATTTGATGGATCTTGTCTGTGGTTTCTTGAATCAATTCTGGACCGGTGATTTGAGCTTCTCCAATTTCGTGCCAACATACTGGAGATCGGCACTTACGACCATATAAAGCTTCGAAAGATGCCATGCCGATACTTGAATGATAGCTGTTGTTGTACGAAAATTCAACTAATGGTAGATGAGCGTCCCAATTTCCTTGAAGTCTATGACACATGCTCGAAGCATGTCTTCAAGCGTTTGGATGGTGCGTTCAGATTGTCCAACAGTTTGAGGATGATAAGTGGTACTGAGGTCTAATCGTGTACCCAAAGCGGCTTGTACAGCTTGCCATGTTCGTGAAGTGAAACGACCATCACGATCTGAAATAATGCTTAACGGTACACCACGACGGCTTACGATCTCGCTGATGTAGATACGAGCTAACTTCTCGTTCTTGAAGTCCTCGCGAATCGGAATGAAGTGAGCTGATTTTGTAAGATGATCAATGATTACCGATATAGTGTCATACCCATTGGAGGTGCGAGGTAACCCGGTAATGAAGTCCATGGTTATGTTTTCCCACTTCCATACAGGTATTTCAGGTTGGACTAGAAGTCCTGAGGGTCTTTGATGTTCAGCTTTACTTTGGAACATGTAAGGCACTTGGAAACAAAAACAGCGATATCTTTCTTCATGCCAGGCCACCAGTAGGTGTATCGAAGGTCTTGATACATCTTGTCGGCGCCTGGGTGTACAGAGTATCGTGTTTTGTACGCCTCATTCATAAGGAAATCACGAAGGTTATTGTCATCGGGAATCCATATGCGATCTAGATAGTACAGAATACCGTGGGATTTAGTTTCAATTTTAAGTTCTGCTCCACAAGACAGCTCATTGCGTACGTCGTTTTCTGTTACAGAAACATGTTGAGCTTCTCGGATTTGATCTTTGATGTCAGTTATGATTTTATGCATAATAGTTTTGAGGGAATTGATACGTTTGAAATGATAAGGTATGTATCATAAAACAAAAACTTCAACCATGACGATATTTAAACCTACACGGAACTTTTCATAACCTCCTGGTATTGCTTTTGATCCTTTGCCAAGAATACTTATATATAGGAAGTACCAGTGGCGTATCCACCATATTCTTGTCAAATTTTCGTTGGCTTTATCAGTAAATCATGATCAGTTCTATGTGTCTCTAAAACATAAACAAACACAACAACGAAAGCTTGAGTCTCAATTCTGAAAGGATACATGACTGAATGATGACAGTACCTCTCTCGTTTGTTATGATGAAGGGGTCAGTCTATGTAAAAGTGAGACACAACCCAACTTCTTTAAATGATGAGATTGAGATACGTTGAGATGTATGATGATATGAATGTTAAATCAATGAGTATAAAACAAAACTGTAATATCAATTCGCATTAAAATTCTTGGATACGTAAATTCCCAATTTTACAACTGGGATACGAAAAAATTGAGATAACATAAAGAAAACATTAAAACTAGACGATCGGAGTTGAGTCTTGATTCTTGGTGAGGAAAACTAGTTGGGTGATTCGTTTGGGCCGTTATTATTTTCAACAGGATTGGCGTTGATGTTGTAAGCTCTTCCTCTTGCAGGTGGTGGAGCGTGGTTAGCTTGATTCACCGGATTTGCTTGAGCTTGGGCATGAATGATGTTCACCAAGCGTGGACAAGTGTTTCTAAAGTGGTTTGGGTCTCCACAGTTGTAACAAGCCCGCATAGGTTGTATCATGGGATAGTTGGGTTGGTAGTAGGATTGGGCTACATGTTGGGCAGGTGGTAGGAGTAAAGGTTGTTGGGCTTGACCCACTATCTGATGGTGGGTTTGGGTTGGGGGCTGATGGCGGTTCGTTCGCTGAAGTACGCGACAGGTTTGAATGGTGTGACCTGCGCGGCCACAGCCGGTGCAATGCTGGCAGGGATGATCAGGAAAGTGATGGTATTGGCAACGGTTGCATTTCGGGTATGGGCCGGAGTATGGCTTTTTATATGGTGCAGGTGAGGGGGCAACTTGAGTGATGGGTGCAGCAGGGATAGGGAAATTTGTTTATGTGACAGCAAAGTTTCTGGTGTTTCGGTTCCTTTTACCAGTAAACTTCGAAGAGGAGCCAGAATGGTTTGAAGTTTGAGCCTCAATGGGGGCTTTCTTTTTCTCCTCTTTGAATTTACCGCTTCGAATGCGATTTTCGGTAAGTTCGGTAGCTAGCTCCATTGTGGCTTCAAGTGTCGCAGGCGAAGTGCTTAGAACTGAGTCTTGAATTTTTGAGGGGAGGCCTCGAATGTAGTGTTCAACCAAGCGGTACACTGGGGTGAACAAGTTGGGGATCATTTGGTTCAACTCTAGAAACCTTTTGTTGTAGGAAGTATGATCTCCTTCCTTTTGTTTTAACCAGTGGACTTCATCTTCCAACTTCTTGATTTCGCTTCTTGGACAGAAGCGTCTTGCCATTATTTCCCTTAACTCTTCCCATGTTAAGGCCATAGCATCTTCGACTCCTCTCTTACCCTTCTCTGTGTTCCACCAGGTCAGGGCTACCCCAAACAGTCTCCCGGTTGCGTAACGTACCTTGCGATCCTCGGGACAATCGCAATTGAGGAAAGTGTTCACCATTTCCTCAAACCAGTGGAGGAGAGCAGTGACACCTTCGGTCCCTTCATACTTTGGGGGATTGCAAGACTTGAAGTGTTTGTAGGAGCACTTTTTGGAGGGAGGGTTGTCGACGTTCTGGTCTTCTTGGTTGGGAGGGTTGATGGGATTTGCGGCGAGAGCTTGTTGGACTTGAATTACGATGTCAGGAAGCACCGCGGCCATTTGTTTTGCGATTTGAGTGGCCAAGCGTTCGTTTGACCTTCCTGACCTTCTACCTCCACGTAGTTGCCTAGTCGACATCTACAGGAACGTACATAAGAAGATTGTGAGTTTAAGGAGTCTTTTTAGGTGTCATGTCATAAACATCAGTAATGCAACTACATCCATAGGATGTCTTGGGTTTGCTCATGTTTGGGCCTCCAATGTCCCCCATACATCGCCTGTATAGTCATGTGGGCCCCCATGACTATTGGCTTAGTAGGATTCACATTGGTATTGGCGGTTTAACACTCGCATCACCCGAATGAAACCATGAAATATGTTTGCGAGATGTATGGTCGGAGGGTGTCCAGGTGTAGACACAATGACAACTCAAAGTGGGGTTAGCTCACATGACGTTTAGTATAGCATGCTTTGGCCTAATAGGTCCTTCGTACTCTCATCGTTAGTCCCCAGGTAGGCAAACTGGTCCTTTATTTTGGATATATACGAATGCCAAGCCTAGACAGGACGTTCCGACTACCGGTACTTGTACCCTTCCAGTTACTACATGCCCGTCATGAGAACTCACTTTGATGTGATTTGAAAATACAAGAATCGTTGCAAATGTCATGGAAATTGTGTGGTGTGTGCTCTCATGGATATGATATGTTATGAGAATATGATTCATGATAGGCATTGTATAATAATATATGAACATGCTTGCATAACATTGAATGTAACAATAAACATAAAGCATATAAACATCATGAATTTAGCATGTAACACACAAACAATTTAAAAATTCTAATCAACTATAGTATAGGCTCTAAGGGTCTAATAACCTATCCTATATCCCTATAGTCATGGCTCTGATACCAATCTGTCACACCCCGACCCGCAGCGGAATAAGAGTCGGGGCATAATTGGGTTATCACCAAAGCTCATGATGTTTACTAATATGTTTCATATTTATAAATTCAAAATTACATCTTCAATATTCCAAACAAGTTCATACAACAAGAAAAAAGTAACTAAATAAACAATCCAAAACCTAAACCGATTTATTCTTCTAAGCCGTCCTATATGTTTCTTGCTGCAACTGGATCACCTGTATCATGTGTAAAAATGGGGGTTTTTGGGTCAACAAAAGTTGGCGAGTGAACCTTGTTAGAAAACATTTATTATTGATTTCTTGTTATATTTATTATGGAAAATTTTTGCAATAATCATATGTGAGCAAATGTAAATAAAGATACAATAAATAACAATAACAATAACAATAACAATAACAATAACAAATAACAATAACAAACCACCTTGCATGAGTATATGACATGAATAATAATGTATATGTTGGCAACGTCACGTTCCGCTCATAGGTAATGGGGAACGGACGGCCTATGATGATGTATGTGCGATCAAGGCTCAATCAAACGGAGCCGATCGTATGTTGGCAACGCCTCGTTCACGCTCATAGGTAATGGGGAACGGACGGCCTATGATGATGTATGTGCGATCAAGGCTCAATCAAACGGAGCCGATCGTATGTTGGCAACGCCTCGTTCACGCTCATAGGTAATTGGGAACGGTTCACGTTCATAGGTAATGGGGAACGGCGGCCTATGATAATGTATGTACTGAAAATGATAAATTTAATCTAAACGTTAACCACACAAACAGTTGATACATATTGAATACACATTTGATCATGGATATGATGGATGCACAAGTGTTTAAATGTAATTAATAATAAGACACATGATACACCCAAAATGTGATTAAAACGGGGAATTTGTAGAGATTCACTCACATTGGGTGCGTTCGTTTGATGGTGTTGAATGCGCACGAGTTTAGAGGGTTGATCGACGAGGAATAACTAACCTAAATAATAACGAAAAGTACGGTAAATAAGTGGATTTTATTAACAATTTTAATAGGATTTTTAGATATATTTTTGTGAGTTTAAGGTCATTTTCTAACTTTAAAAATATTATTTTTAAGTATTTTTAATTGATTTTTAAATTAAATAAATAAATAAAAATATAAAAAAATGTTGACTTTTTGGGTTGACCGTTGACCGTTGACCATTGACTGTTGACTGTTGATCGGTTCGGTCTTGTATATGTTTGCACTGAGTGAGGTTCGAACTTGTGACCTCCCGTACGCGTGAACGCAGCTCTACCAACTGAGCTACGTGTCTAACCCGAAATATTTCTGTTTTTATTATATTTATATACTATTTAATTTATTCAAAATTCATTTATTTTAAGAAAAGATTTTAATTATATCGAACCGGTGTGCATAACAGGTCTCGAACCCGGGACCTGTTGTTTAACGTTGCACACAGTCCACTGCTGGACTGTGTGTCTAACCTGGTTAAAATACTTGTTTTTATTTCACTTATATACTAACTGGAAGTTTCCGTATTTGGGTTTTATAAAAAGTCTGAATATTGTGACGAATCGGAACAAGGACAGACTCGAACTCGGTACCTCTATGTTTCAAATGCACACAGTCCACCGCTGGACTGTGTGTCTAACCCGAGATATAACCCAATTTATATTAAATATATAAACAACCTAACTTCATCTTCTTCGCTAAAACAACCCAGACAATTGCTGTTCGACTGATCTTGTTCAATTCAGTTAACGGACATATAAATGATTAAAATGAAACGGTTACAGAAGGTTTTCGGAATTGAATGTACCGGAAGGATGATTTTCTCAGAACTCTGGCAAAGGTCGTCGGCTCTGTTTATGAATTCCGTCTGAGCGGACCAACTAACAGTTTTGATTAACTAATTGTGAAATTAAGTGGCTAAACAAGGATTATCAAAGAGTTTAGATACTGGTACCGAATCACAGCGTGATTTCAGAATTTTCAGAAAATCTCCGGCGGTTGCAGGTTATCCGGTATCGTCGTCTGGGACCGATTCTGGTTGAAGGGTTTGAGTTAGTAAAAGTCTGACAATAGATAGAAAATGAAAGAATTGAGAAATTTACCGTTTTGATGAAAGACACGGTTTTCCGGCGAAAGTCCGGTGATTTCAGAAAGCGTTTCCGACGAACAGAAATTAGAGCAAAAGTGAAATTGGAGTTCTGTGAGTGTTTTTGAGTTGTGAGATGATGATATTGTTAGTGAAAATCAGGAAGTAATTGATTTCAGTTTTCAAATCCAAAAATCATATGAATCGAAGGAATTGAAGGCTGAATTGATTAAAAACGTGGGTCGTAATGGTTTCATCGGTTATAACTAGTAATAGCGAACACTCAACAGTCTGGACAGTTGAAAACCGATGAGCGGTTTCAGTTTTGGCGCAAACGGATGATTTCACGGGTAGAGTTAAGTTTTATTTGTTTCCTAGATTACACAAAGACAACAAGTGGCGGAGTGGTTAGGTGTTGGTTGGTTAAGTCTTCCGGCTGACCCAGGTTCGAAACCTGGCAGCCCCTTTTCATTTTTAATTGCTTTATTTTTATTTTCTAAAAATTTTAATTTCTATATTCTAAAATATTTATTAGTTATGTATTGTTTAAAATTAAAATAAGCATTAAATGAGCAACGAAAATTTGAAACTGATTATTCGATTAATAAACGAAACGGGTTTTGAAAACCCGTTTTTCGACGGATGTTACAACAACGTTTTCACAAATATGAATATTTTGAGAAGAATTGGAAAATGATTAATATTAAAAGATACAGGCCTTGATACCGATAGGTGCAAGACGATAAATTCGAAATGAATATTTTCGATAATGAAAAGTTAATATCAACTTAAACATGACGTGACGTGATCACGATCAAGAAAAGTAATGTGAAGTATAATCACGTTCTAGCCCGGACAATGGGTATAGAGTAACTGGACTAATAAGTCTAGTCAGTGAGACTGGTTAAGGTAAAAAATTAAATTTAGAGTTTGTTTAATACGCTATTCATTATAAGATTAGCGTGGAATAAACGTAATTGATAAATTCATATGACCGAGTGACCCAATAGTGACTCGGTCAAGTAAAACAATAAAGGTAAATGAGTACAAGACGCAAATGATGGCCCATGAGGCGTTGCTAACAAAGTGCATTGATCGCCTATACTAAGCGATCATAAGGCAACACAAACGAAGTGTCAAGAAGTCAAATCGAGCAAAAGCACGATTGAAGGATAAATCTATAAGGTATGTGGTTATATGCTTTATAGAATTTTTGTTAATATCACCTCTTAAATTGTGTTAAATAATAAAAATAAAAATCCAGAAATTGGGCTTGTTCTTAAGCGGTGGATTCCGTATGAATGAACCGAATAAATTTGATAACAAAAGGGTTTGGTTGTTAAAGTGACAAATTACACTACAACATCCAAACGAGTTAAAATAACGAATTTATGAAGAGTTTGAAAGTATAAAAGCGATGGATTTCCCTAACTTAACCAAACTGGTTAAAATAACGAAATTATGTTATTTTGAGTTTCATTATTTCGCATGAAATACGTATATGCTTTGTAACCAAAAGGATACTACCCAACCAACCTAGTAATACTAACAAATGGTAAAAGTATGAGCAAAGCTCAAGTAATTACCAAAACGACGTAAGAAAGGTTTCGGGGATGAAACCCCTTTAAGGGAGGTAGACTTGTAACACCCCAAAAACGGGTTAGGTAACCAAATCACGTTAACATTAAAAAAAATAAAAAAACGGGTAAAATATCGTTAGTGGTAAAAGTGACCCGTGAACAAAATAACTAGGGATAATTAACCTAGTTAGTAATATGTAAATAGGTAACAAAACAACGAGTTGTAGTTTATTATAATCAAAACTAAACTCGAGGGAACAAAGTTGTAAAATGGGAAACTTGTGTTATGAAAACACAAAACTAACACATAACACACACATTTAGTGTGTGTGTGTATGTCGATCACCAGGAGTTGCAACAAGGGGTAACCCTAGTTCATCCAAAATCATCTAATTGAAGAGAAATTGGAGCTCAAAATTAATGCATGAACATGAATTATCGATCACCTAAACTAGGGGATCATAAGGTATGTCTCGAAACTTAGATCGGTGAAAGTCATAATTTGAGGCAAGTAAAATACTTGAATTCAGATTGTTGGATTATGATCCAAAGATGAAATTGAGTGTTTGTGTATGCTTAATTTCGTTAGACATAAAGAGATTATGAGATATTTGGGATATGGTTACTTGTAGGAGATTAACAAGTAGATTATGAAATGGGTTTTGATTTTATGATGATGTTGATGATAAACTTGTGTTTAGAATCATCATGCATGATGGTGACAAGAAAGTGTTTGAATAATCTATGAATTCGAGTATATGATCATACTTGTCATAAGATGGGTCTTTGTATAATATAAAGAAATTGATGTTAAAATCATGTTACCTACTAGTTAATATGTAAAATTTGATTTCATTAAGTAATCCGATGAAATGCCTGAGTGAGTTCGATGAACCAATTGTGCATTTATATCCGTCAAGAATCATTCTATCCCTATTCTGCCAATGAAATTGGCAGGGTTCGATGTGGTTTTAGGCATGGATTGGTTATCCTTTAATCATGCCCGTATCGCCTGTGACAAGAAACTCATCGAGATTAAATCCCCATCCGGTGATATACTCACCATTCATGGAGACATACATTATGGATTGCCTGAGAAAGCATCTATGCCTAAAGCATCCAAATGTCTGAAGAGAGGTTGTGTCATCTACATGCACAAGTAACCGTCGATGAGCCAAAGCCGAAGATTGAAGGTATACCTATCATCTATGAGTATCCAAATGTGTTCCCTGAAGAATTACCCGGTTTACCTCCTGACAGGCAAGTGGAATTCAGAATAGATATCATACCTGGATCTGCACCAGTTGCAGGAGCTCCTTATCGCCTAGAACCGATAGAGATGAAAGAGTTGAGAACTCAATTAGATGAACTTCTGGAGAAAGGCTTCATACAACCTAGTTCATCGCCATTTGGAGCTCCAGGTTTGTTTGTTAAAAAGAAAGACGGTTCAATGTGTATGTGCATTGACTATCACGAACTCAACAAGATAACGATCAAGAATCATTATCCATTGCCCAGGATCAACGATTTGTTTGAACAACTTCAAGGGGCAAGATACTTCTCGAAGATTGACTTAAGATCGATTATCATCAACTAAAGGTCAGAACTGAAGATGTTTTGAAGACGGCCTTCTGGACCAGATATGGCCACTACGAGTTCTTAGTGATGCCTTTTGGGCTCACTAATGTACCCACAGCCTTCATGGATCTCATGAACAGAGTCTGCAAACCTTATTTGGATAAGTTTGTCATTTTCTTCATAGACGACATACTTATCTATTCTCGTAATCAATCTAATCACGAGAAACATCTGAGGTGCATCTTAGAAATAATAAGACAGGAGGAGCTCTACACTAAGTTTTCTAAATGCGAATTTTGGCTTCGCGAAGTCCAGTTTCTAGGACATGTTGTTAGTGAACGCGGAATCCAGGTGGATCCCGCCAAAATTGAAGCTATCATGAACTGGGAAGTGCCTAATGTGACATCCCGGTTTTTCAGGTATTTTAAACGCGCAACTTTATCGTTATTTACTCCTACGCTAATTAGATTCTGAGAATTAATTACGCGCATGCTATAATTACGCTAACTTTCGTATTTCGGGAATACATGATATTTTATAAATTCCGTGTCGCGAATAAATTGTCGAGTTGTAATATACGTAGTTAATAAACGAATTAAAAATTAGCCAACCCGAGAACCGAACCGAACCGAGCTTGCGAAACTTTGCGACTTCATGACCAAGCAAAACCCAACCCGCCAACCCATTCCTTTGCGACCCAAGCAAGCCCAAACCGCCCCCACCCTTCTTCTTATTTATAAAAATGCATATATGTGTGTGCATGGAGTTTAAAAAAAAATAATAACCAAACCCTAATCCCTCCCTTGGTGTGCGACGGCAGCCATACCTCCCCCCCCCCTCTCGGTTGCGCAAACAAACCACACTCTCCTCTCCCTTGATCGATTGCAAGTTCCGGTTCACTAGTTATCATCGTTTCAAGGTTAGGGTTTTAATCAGGTTGTGATTTCACGTATTGATTTTGTGTGATATCGATCATGATCATGTTATGTATGATAATATTATGAAAAGTGTTGTTATGTATGATTTTTTTCGGGTGAATATGCGGTTCTTAGGGTTTGTGATGATATGGTTGGGTATTAGAATCATAGGCTGCGTTTTTTTCTATAAAATCATGATATATGTTTAGGGTTTTGATATTATGATTATAGATGCATGATAATTAAAGTATAACCTGCTGCAAATCGTTATAATAAGTCGTGGTGATCGTTAGGAGGGTTTCGGGTGGTGTTTTAGGGTTAAACAGGAAGCTGATGCACGAAGACAGCCAACTTCAGTTGGCTGTAAATGAACCGTTATAACTCGAAAAATCGATTTTATGAAGCCTAAAACATACTTTTTCGAAAAATCATTCTAATGGCACCGGAATCACATTTTTCTGAAGTCGTTTGCTATTTTAAATTAGTGATTTCATGCAGCAGTTGAAGCTGCGTTTTTCTGCAGAAAATCCACATAATGTTTTCTGTCATAACCTGTAAACCGAAAAGAATTAAGTCACGAAATTTATACAGTAGATACTCCTAGGTTTTCAGAGAAATCCCCAACTGAAATTTCGTCAATCGGACAAACGAGTATTTTTAAATGATTTTTCTCGTAGACTGCAGTCAGAAAGCAACGAATCTGACTGCAGCCTAGTCAATAAATTCTTATAAATAATTGGTAAGGAACCAAGACTTGAAAATTTTATACACAATTCTACAGTCTAATTGACATCTTCTGTAATAAGATTGGAATTTTTGGAATGTGGGAACTATTTTGTTAAAATTCCCGAAAACATCCCAGTTATGAATGTACAAGCTGAAACATGACAACTTACATTTGTGTGTATCTAAGTGATGTATGTGCTATCTTGTGTTTGTGACAAGTTGTTGGTCGTTATTTCGTATAGTGACACCTTGCATGCATGATTATGGTTTTGAACTTGTCATTACGTGTTTCGTACGGTGTGCTAGTTACGCGTAGGGTTTTGTGTCAGTGTGCGTTCACACACTAACTTTGAACCAGTTGAAATGATAGGACGTGATTAGCGGTTCCATCCTTTACTTCTGTTGTATTTATCTAACCGTGCAACTTAAGGTGACTTTACAGCGCCTATTTCTTTAAACGTTTACTAAACATAGGGGGAGAAAACATGTACACATTACAGTGATATATGGGTTGATTATATTACGGTACTGTAACGTCTTTCTATTTAAAACATGTACACGTTACAGTGATGTATGGGTGGCATACATCATGGTACAGTAACGCCTTTCTATTTAGAGTTATGTTATACGGTTATGGTCACAAGGGAGCATATATCACATGTCAGTCCCCTTAACACTTACGATGCCGTTAGTATTGGATTATAGCGAGGGAATTTTTAGTAGTACTACTGGTCCCGACAAGCCCCACTCGAACTGGTCGCGCCAGTTAGACCGAACGTTGATGGTCACGAGTGTAGAATTTGCCTAAATTTTTAGCCATGTTTGGTGATAGGCCTGGGACAACAGGGGCAGCAACGTCAGCTTCGGATCGAACACTTTGTTGACATGACCTAGGCTAGCTAGCTAAACATATAACATGAACTGCTAAACTACATAATATTAATCTGATTCGGGTTGGATCAGGGTAACTTATGAGACACTGGTTCAGGGTTGAACCAATGGGGAAACACTTATGTTTAAACTTGTGAACTAAAACCTGTGAACTCACTCATCATTATTGTTGACACTTGATTTTACATGTCTCAGGTTGCTAAGGTAGCACACATCAGGACTAGGATGCATTATGGTGTCGCATTGATTTCATCAAATATTTAGACACAACTTTAAAATTACATTAGTTATTTTTGTTCTGTATAGGCAGTATTTTCTCATGAATGAGCAAACAGGAAAATTTTTAAACTCATATAGTGGTCGTTCAATATGACTAATGGCTGTGATCCTAGTTCGTCATGCGCCTCGCGGTAAACCCCGCAAGTGGATTTTTGAGGGTGTGACAGATTGGTATCAGAGCCAATGGTTATAGTGAATTAGGTTTGCATTAGAGAGTAGACTTAGTCTATAGCCTTAGACAATGCATTAGTCACACACCAACACAAACAATCATACCTGACATACAAGAACCCTCATACATGATATGCCTACGGACATGGCATCAAAACTTACATTGAAATTGCGGGGATGTCTACAGCATCCACTAAACCCTCTACTGACGAGGAACACACCAAACGCTTTGTATATTCATCCCTAGTGGTGATGTCTGTGGAATCGCCAACAACGTGAATCTACTCCTATCTGAGGGCCATGAGACGGAGCCTCTAGAGGAGCGTTTCCCATCACAATCATCTGTACTTCTTCCTACACCACACAGATGAGCAAAACACTAGCTTGAGCCTACCGATGGTACTATCAGGTATGGTGAGCTTTCTCAAGTCCATGATTGGGACGACATACAACATTGATGCATATCTCTTGGGAGTTGATTTATCAAAAACGATTCCTTTCTCTACCTACCAACGACATTACCCTGGCCCCACTAGTTCTACTTTCTTTCAACCCAAGCAGGTGGCCCTGGCGTGAGGCACCCTGCGTTAGGGCAGTTCGTTGCACACGTTATTGCAGAAACCATTGACATCGAGATGCCATCATTTTTCCCGATCCACGATTCTACATCTTTGGTTGATATTCTTCGAGGGAATGATTGACCACGAAACTAAGAACACTTTGCCTATTGCACACCTGAACTCTAACCCGACTCGGATGGTGGAACAGTTGCCTTGCTTTTTCTGGTAACCTACGTTAATGAACCAATTTCATCTCTTGAAGTCACAATTCATGTGCATGTTTGTTCCATGCGCACTCTTACCTCTACAATCCGTTGGATTGGATTCTCATGGTGTGTTTCAACTTGAGTAGATCCTCAGATCAATTGATCCCACATTACTCTTTCTGATATAGCTATGTGTTTATCAACATTTGGATTATTGACTAAGCTTTTGATAACTCTATCATTTTGACAACGCTTTGTACTCGAAAAATTTAATCTTAGGGACATTTTGACACAAGATAGATGGAACTAGGGTGAACATGCAAACCAAATTATCATTACGGGTGCACACGTAGTAGTAATTTGCGATGCATGTAAGTTCTTGTGAAACCCTGTGTGTGGATAAATTGTCCTAACCTGTGAATCTCATATTTAAAACTTCCACTGTCAATAGAATCTCTCGTAACTCATTCAACGACTAACTGGTGTCGTTAAACTTGTCTAGCAGTTGATGGACGCAATAATTAGATTTAAGATCTTTTTTAGACACATTGAGCTATCGTCAATGGAATCCCTCGTTTTATTTATTTATTTATTTATTTCTTTTCTCATATACGAGTCTTAGTGAAACTATTATTCTCATAAGAACCTGTTATCTCGATTGAAACCCTATCAGAAATTGTAGGGTAAACCCTTCAACATCAGCATATAAACGAATTATGAAGAATCTCTTGTACGCTCACACCTTATCCCTTGCCTTAACTATAAAATTTCCTTTGACCCCTTATACTCGGTCCTGTCACTAATCTTTAGTCTAACCTGATGTACATTGCAACATATCCAACCCTACAAACAGATTTCCACAAAATGGTCCCATCATCTTATGGATATCAGAAGACAAGATGTAACTTATTCAACGCCCAGATAAACATGATGACATATACAATAATCTTACTCCTTGTATTGCTAGGATAGTTATTCCATAACAGTTTTCCCTTCTGAGCTAGTCTATCTCCTAGCCATTGCACTGATCGATGCATACTGTTTAATGCGACAGTTAGTTACTGTTGACGACGTAGACAAATCTCCCACCCCATTGTCGTGGTCGCACTACATCTTCGAAACTTTACGCATAATCTCCCATCAAATATGTGTTCAATTTTTTAAGAACCCGGTGAACTTGTCTTTTTGATCCTTGGTGATCACTTCTTGAAACCTTGAGGATGGTAATGATTGTTGATATGATCATAGCCTCTTAAACATGTTTTCGCGTCCTTTCTTTGAAGCATCTTGACTACACAGACATATTTTAGATTCATTCACACAACCTAAGGAAACTCCTCTGAATTTGGTTGCTTACCGACACGATAAATTGCCACATCATCTAAGTTCATGGATCAAAGTGAATTATTCCCCCTTCGCGTGTGGGCGATCCCAACAAATTAGACGGAGGTTTCAGTACACTACAAACTCGTGCGGCAACCATTTTTCGATGGTAAATTCTTGTTATGATTGATATATCCACGTGACACCCCTTTTTGACAAATGGCGTTTTTCATTTTTTAAACTTATGCAAACTTGTATATGACCAGCTATACCCCTGACATCAAGTAAACCTCTGTTACGGATCCTGACACGCTTACGCATCGATTGCAACTACCCTTTTTACATGTTTCCACATCCATTTGGGATATCCTTCCCGGATTCTATGATCCTCATCCTAACCACATTCTTCACGAACTCTCGCTTGGAGGGGTTACTCTCTATGAACGTTACTCGAGGAGCAATGGGCCATGTATATCACAGATATGGAGGTATCACGAGGACTACCCTTAGAACACGTTACGAACGAGACAGGTTCCTAGTCACGACATTCGAGTTTAGCGTACCTTGAAGAATATGCAACTTGTTTTCTTTGACGACATCCGAATCTACTCCAAGAACTAGTAGGAATCCGAACGACACCTACACCTTACCATGGAGCCCCTACCACACAAACAACCTTATGTTTAGCTTCTAACGAACGACTTTGACATTGCGAAGCCCGCTTTTCTTGACCTTAGGCACAAACCCTCGCAATTCTAACTCGAAAGACTGCTCAGAATCCGCGTTTCAACAGTTGAAGGTGAAACTTTGTAGTACACCCATTCTTTCGTTACCAGAAGGCACAGACAATTTCGTTGTTTATTGTGACGTGTCTATCCAAGGACTAAGTTACGTGTTGGTGCAACTTGAGAAAGTCATCGCTTACGCAATCGCGCCAACTCAAGGTTCACGAAAAAGAACTACACTACCCACGGTTTGGGGGTTGGAGAGTAGTAGCTTTTGTACTCAAGATAGAGAGACATTGCATATACGGTACCAAGTGCACCATCTACACCGATCACAAGAGTCTCCAGCATATCTTCGATCAGAAGGAGTTGACCACGCGACAGCGTCGATGGGTCGAACTCCTCAACCACTATGAGTGCGTGATCTAGTATCATCCAGTCAAGGCCAACGTGGTTGCCGATGCCCTCAGTCATAAGGATACCAAACCTAAGCATGTACGTGCGTTAAAGCTTTCTATCCACTCCAGTCTTCCTACCCTGATTCGTGATGCTCAGATTCGCGAACCTCAAAGCAGAATCCTTGCTGGGCATGGAGAAGAAACTTGAACACAAGGAAGACGACATTTATTATTTCATGGAATGTGTATGGGCCCCATTCTATGGAAACTTACGAGAGCTTGTGATGGACAAAGCACGCAAGTCTCGTTACTCGGTGCATCCTGGTTCTGACAAGATGTATCAGGATCTCAAGGCTTTGTACTGGTCGCCCCACATGAAAGCTAACATAGCGACTTATGTTAGTAAATACTTGACCTGTGCTAGGGTTAAGGTTGAATACCAAAAGCCGCCAGGACTACTTCAACAACCAGAGATCCCAACATGGAAATGGGAGCAAATTTCCAAGGATTTCGTCACTGGCTTACCCAGATCCCAGCGAGGAAACGACATCATCTGGGTGATTTTTGATCGACTGATAAAGTCTGCACACTTTCTGGCAATCAAGGAAACTGACAAGTCTCCTACACTCGCAGACATCAATTTGAAGGAAATAGTCGCTAGGCACGGAGTGCCAACTCCTATTGTTTCCAATCATGACCCGCGTTTTGCATCTGATTTGTAGCAGGCGATGCACAAAACCCTTTGGCTCACGCCCAGACATGAGTACAGCTTATCACCCTCAGATGGATGGGCAGACTGAACGCACCATCCAGACTCTAGAAGACATGCTTTGAGCTTGTGTTATCAACTTTGGTAACGGCTGGGAAAGGCATCTACCTTTAGTGAAGTTTTTATACAACAATAGTTACCACGCCAACATCAAGGCTGCTCCGTTCGAGGCTTTGTACGGCCAAAAATACCGATCACCTCTATGCTGTACAGAAGTTGGTGACAGCCAAATCACTGGCCCGGAAACTCGTTATCGACACAACAGAAAAGATTGCCCAAATCCGACAACGAATGGCGGCAGCTCGTGACCGTCAGAAATGCTACATTGATAAGCGTAGGAAACCTCTCGAGCTCCAGGTTAGGGATCGAGTGCTACTTAAAGTCTCACCTTGGAAAGGTGTGGTTCGTTTTGACAAACAGGGCAAGCTTAATCCGCAGTATGTCGGACCTTTCGAAATCACTGAGAAAGTCGGTCAGGTAGCTTATGAGTTGAACCTTCCTGATGAACTCACTGGAGTTCACAACGTTTTTTTTTCATGTCTCAAATCTGAAGAGGTGTCTATCAGATGAAACATTAGCCGTCCATTGGATGAGATCCATGTGGACGAACAACTGCGGTTCATTGAAGAACCAATCGAAATTATGGACCGTGAGGTCAAAACACGAAGACTTAGTAAAATACCGATTGTCAAGGTTCGTTGGAACTTTATGCGTGGACCGAAATACACTTGGGACCGAAATACACTTGGGAAGGAGAGGAATGAGAGACAAATATCCTCACCTCTTTACAACCGAATCACAAAATCCAAGTAGCGAAGCAGAATTTCGGGACGAAATTCTCTCAACATGGGGATACTGTGGCAGCCTGGGATTTTCTTGTACCATTTTAACCAACTGAACTTTCGTGCGCTTGCATTCTTAACCGCGTTTACTCAATTTTCGAGACGGAAATTCTTTCAACATGGGGATAATGTGACATCCCGGTTTTTCAGGTATTTTAAACGCGCAACTTTATCGTTATTTACTCCTACGCTAATTAGATTCGGAGAATTAATGACGCGCATGCTATAATTACGCTAACTTTAGTATTTCAGGAATACACGATGTTTGGGAATTTTATCGGATCGTATCTGAATTACGTGCTACGTGTTATTAGACGTTTGGTTATTTATCGTGTTACGCTCCAATTACGTGATTTCATATTTTATAAATTCCGTGTCGCGAATAAATTGTCGAGTTGTAATATACGTAGTTAATAAACGAATTAAAATTAGCCGAACCGAGAACCGAACTGAACCGAGTTTGCGAAACTTTGCGACTTCGTGACCAAGCAAAACCCAACCCGCCAACCCATTCCCTTGCGGCCCAAGCAAGCCCAAACCGCCCCCACCCTTCCTCTTATTTATAAAAATGCATATATGTGTGTGCATGGAGTTTAAAAAAAATAACAACCAAACCCTAATCCCCTCCATTGGTGTGCGACGGCAGCCATACCTCCCCCCCCCCTCTCGGTTGCGCAAACAAACCCCACTCTCCTCTCCCTTGATCGATTGCAAGTTCCGGTTCGCTAGTTATCATCGTTTCAAGGTTAGGGTTTTAGTCGTGTTATGATTTCACGTATTGATTTTGTGTGATATCGATCATGATCATGTTATGTATGATAATATTATGAAAAGTGTTGCTATGTATGATTTTTTCGGGTGAATATGCGGTTCTTAGGGTTTGTGATGATATGGTTGGGTATTAGAATCATCGGCTGCGTTTTTCTCTATAAAATCATGATATATGTTTAGGGTTTTGATATTATGATTATAGATGCATGATAATTAAAGTATAACCTGCTGCATATCATTATAATAAGTCGTGGTGATCGTTAGGAGGGTTTCGGGTGGTGTTTTAGGGTTAAACAGGAAGCTGATGCACGAAGACAGCCAACTTCAGTTGGCTGTAAATGAACCGTTATAACTCGAAAAATCGATTTTATGAAGCCTAAAACATACTTTTTCGAAAAATGCTTCTCATAGCACCGGAATCACATTTTTCTGAAGTCGTTTGCTATTTTAAATTAGTGATTTCATGCAGCAGTTAAAGCTGCGTTTTTTCTGCAGAAAATTCACGTAATGTTTTCTGTCATAACCTGTAAACCGAAAAGAATTAAGTCACGAAATTTATACAGTAGATACTCCTAGGTTTTCAGAGAAATCCCCAACTGGAATTTCGTCAATCGGACAAACGAGTATTTTTAAATGATTTTTCTCGTGGACTGCAGTCAGAAAGCAACGAATCTGACTGCAGCCTAGTAAATAAATTCTTATAAATAATTGGTGAGAAACCAAGACTTGAAAATTTTATACACAATTATACAGTCTAATTGACATCTTCTGTAAAAAGATTGGAATTTTTGGAATGTGGGAACTATTTTATAAAAATTCCCGAAAACAGTCCAGTTATGAATGTACAAGCTGAAACATGACAACTTACATTTGTGTGTATCTAAGTGATGTATGTGCTATCTTGTGTTTGTGAAAAGTTGTTGGTCGTTATTTCGTATAGTGACACCTTACATGCATGATTATGGTTTTGAATTTGTCATTACGTGTTTCGTACGGTGTGCTAGTTACGCGTAGGGTTTTGTGTCAGTGTGCGTTCACACACTAACTTTGAACCAGTTGAAATGATAGGACGTGATTAGCGGTTCCATCCTTTACTTCTTTTGTATTTATCTAACCGTGCAACTTAAGGTGAGTTTACAGCGCCTATTTCTTTAAACGTTTACTAAACATAGGGGGAGAAAACATGTACACATTACAGTGATATATGGGTTGATTATATTACGGTACTGTAACGTCTTTCTATTTAAAACATGTACACGTTACAGTGATGTATGGGTGGGATACATCACGGTACAGTAACGCCTTTCTATTTAGAGTTATGTTATACGGTTATGGTCACAAGGGAGCATATATCACATGTCAGTCCCCTTAACACTTACGATGCCGTTAGTATTGGATTATAGCGAGGGAATTTTTAGTAGTACTACTGGGCCCGACAAGCCCCACTCGAACTGGTCACGCTAGTTAGACCGAACGTTGATGGTCACGAGTGTAGAATTTGCCTAACTTTTTAGCCATGATTGGTGATAGGCCTGGCACAACAGGGGCAGCAACGTCAGCTTCGGATCGAACAGTTTGTTGACATGACCTAGGCTAGCTACCTAACCATATAACATGAAATGCTAAACTACATAATATTATTCTGATTCGGGTTGGATCAGCGTAACTTATGAGACCCTGGTTCAGGGTTGAACCTGTGGGGAAACACTTATGTTTAAACTTGTGAACTAAAACCTATGAACTCACTCATCATTATTGTTGACACTTGATTTTACATGTTTTCTCAGGTTGCTAAGGTAGCACACATCAGGACTAGGATGCATTATGGTGTCGCATTGATTTCATCAAATATTTAGACACAACTTTAAAATTACATTAGTTATTTTTGTTCTGTAATTGATTACGCTTCCGCAACTCAATTGTATAGACAGTAGTTTCTCATGAATGAGCAAATAGGAAAATTTTTAAACTCATATAGTGGTCGTTCAATATGACTAATGGCTGTGATCCTGGTTCGTCAGGAGCCTCGCGGTAAAACCCCGCAAGTGGATTTTTAAGGGTGTGACACCTAAGACTTCATCAGAGATTCGCAGCTTCTTGGGATTAGTTGGCTACTATAGAAGATTCATTGAGAATTTTTTAAGGATAGCCTCTCCTTTGACTATGTTGACCCGAAAGAATGTCAAGTATGATTAGGGTCCAAAACAACAAGAATCCTTTGAGACATCTAAGCAAAAGCTGAGCAATGCTCCAATACTGACTCTGCCATAAGGCATTGAGGAATTCGTTATCTATTGTGATGCATCACACACGGGCATGGGATGCGTGTTAATGCAGAGAGGCAAAGTGATTGCCTATGCGTCACGACAACTAAAGGTGCATGAAAATAATTACACCACCCAAGACTTGGAGTTGGGTGCCGTTGTGTCTGCACTTAAACTGTGGAGGCATTATTTATGTGGAACAAAGTGTATTATATACACTGATCACAAAAGCCTCCAACATTTGTTTAACCAGAAGGATTTAAATATGCGACAACGCTGGTGGATGGAAACACTTAATGATTAGGACTGTGAGATCCGCTACCATCCGGGCAAGGCTAATGTAGTCGTTGATGTGCTTAGTCGCAAAGAAAGGGTTAAGCCAATTAGGATTATCGCTAAGAGTATTGAGCTCAAAAGTAGCTTGAATGAGAAGCTACTAGAGGTGCAGAAACAAGCCCTGTTAGAGGCAAACCTTCCAAGTGAAGGATTGGGTGGAAATGTTGATCAGTTATCACCTGTACTTGATGGAATTCTCAGGCTTAGTGATAGAATTTGGGTTCCAATCTTTGGAGGACTTAGAGATATAATCCTCCAAGAAGTGCACAATTCAAAATACTCTGTTAACCCAGGAGGTGACAAGATGTATCAGGATCTGAAAAAGAATTATTGGTGGATAGATATGAAGAAATCCATTGCCACCCATGTAGCTAAATGTCTGACGTGTTCACAGATTAAAGTTGAACATCAAAAACCGTCAGGTCTACTACAACAGCTTGAAATTCCCACTTGGAAATGGGAAATGGTGACCATGGACTTTATTACCAAGTTACCAAAGACCAAAGGTGGAAGTGACACGATTTGGGTCATAGTGGACATGCTGACTAAGTAGCTCACTTTTTTCTAATAAAGGAGACTTACAGCTCCGACAAATTGGCCAAGTTATATGTGGACGAGATTGTGTCCCTTCCCAGCGTGCCAGTATCTATTGTATCCGATAGAGATACTAGATAAACTTCTCCTTTTAGGAAAAGCATCCAACAAGCATTAGGCACGCGATTGAATTTTAGTACAGCTTACCATCTGCATACTGACGGACAGAGTGAGTGTACTATTTAGACGTTGGAAGACATGCTACGTGCATGCGTGATCGACTTAGGTGGAAGTTGGGATGACCACTTACCCCTAAATGAATTCTCATACTATAATAGTTATCATACAAGCATCAAGTCTGCTCCTTTTGAGGCCTTGTATGGGAGAAAATGTTGAACGCCCGTGTGTTGGGCTGAAGTTGGGGAAGCCCAACTAACAGGACCTGAGATAGTCCTGGAGACGACCGATAAGATAATACAAATCCGTGATCGTCTTAAAGCTGCCAGGGATAGGCATAAAAGTTATGCAGATAAGAGGCGTAAACCTCTTCAGTTCCAAATAGGGGACAAAGTTATGTTGAAGGTATCACCCTGGAATGGTGTGATGCGCTTCGGAAATAAGGGCAAGTTGAGCCCTGGATACACAGGACCATTCGAAATCATCGAATGTGTCGGGTCAGTAGCTTATAAGCTCAAGTTACCTGAGAGGCTAAGTGGGATTCATGATGTGTTCCACATCTCAAACTTAAAGAAATGTCTAGCCGATGAGTCGCTAGCAATGTCACACGAAGATGTGCAAATTGACGAAAACTTGAGGTTTGTTGAGAAGACATAGTGATCGAAGATTGACAGGATAAAAAGATTTGGAGAAAGCATGTGCCTATTGTAAAGGTCAAGTGGGATGTCCGTCGAGGCCCCGAATATACATGGGAGGTTGAGTCCACTATGCGACATAAGTACCTCCATCTTTTTGAATAAAATCTAGAGGTATTTCTTTTAAGGGCTGATGATGTAACACCTCGTAAAAACCCGTCCAATAAAATCCCAACACGTGTCCAGCTGATCCTCGTATGCCACGTGCTAAGCGAGAGGGACCAAGATTGTCGTTATGTTATACTTATAACCTCTGAATGACAACAATAAAAGTTGAGGGACCAATAGTGTCAAAATACCAAATTTTGGTTTCTGAAGAGGTCTTACAGACCGTAACCATATATGGTTACGTACTGTTAGATTTAAAGGGCTGGACTGATTGAGAGGCGGTTACGGACCGCAAGGCCTGGTCCTTACCGTTCGTAACGAGTTCAAAACCAGGGGCGCGCTAAGGCCCTTACTGTCACACCCCGACCCGCAGCGAAATAAGAGTCGGGGCATAATTGGGTTATCACCAAAGCTCATGACATTTACTAATATGTTTCATATTTAATAAAGTCAAAGTTACATTTCCAAATATTCAAACATGTTCATACAATACACAGAAAAATAAACCAAACATAACAATCCCAACTCTAAATCGTTTTATTCTTCTAGTCCAAATCCTATGTGTTCCTAGCTGCTGCTGTTTCACCTGTATCATGTGTAAAAATTGGGGTTTTTGGGTCAACATAAGTTGGCGAGTGAACCTTATTAGATAAACATTTATTAATGAATTACTTGTTAGTTTATCAATGAAAAATTGTGCATAATCATAGATGAGCAAATGTAAATAATCAAGCAGTGGCAAATAGCAGTCACAACTATAACATACAATAACATATGACAGCATACATGAACATACCAACATCATACGATAAATAACATAAATGAAACTGTGCGATCAAGGCTCAATCAAACGGAGCCGATCGTATTGCATGTACTGAAAATGAAAATGTCTGTGCGATCAAGGCTCAATCAAACGGAGCCGATCGTATGTGGGCACGCCAGGTTCAACCTCATAATGAAATGGGGAACATGCTCAACGCTCATAATGTAATGGGGAGCGGCGGCCTATGAAATTGCACGTACCGAAAATAATTAATTGCATCCAACAATAACTACACAACAGAAACAAACTGAATACACATATTCATGATATGATGTATGCACAATGGTTTAATTATAATATATATAACAAGACACATGATACACCCAAAACGTGATTAAACGGGGAATTTATAAAGATTTACTCACATTGGGTGCGTTGGATTGGAGATGGTGAGATGCGCACGAATTAGATAAGCGGAACAACGAGAAATACTAACCTAAATAATAACGGAAAAATATATTAAATGAGTGGATTTTATTAAGGATTTTAATGAAATTTTTAGATATATTTTTGTGAGTTTAAGGCTATTTTCTATCTTTAAAAATGTTATTTTTAAGTATTTTTAATTGATTTTTAAATTAAATTAAATAAATAAAAATATAAAAAAATTGTTTATTTTGCGTTGACCGTTGACCGTTGACCGTTGACCTGTTGACCTGTTGACCGGTTCGGTCAGTGACATAGTTTGCGCCGGGTGAGGCTCGAACCCGAGACCCCCCGTACGCGTGCACGCAGCTCTACCAACTGAGCTACGTGTCTAACCCGAAATAATCTTGTTTTTAATTATATTTATATATTAATTCGGTTTAACCAAAATTCTTTTAATTTCAAAAAACATTTTAATTCAACGAACCGGTGCCAGTGACGGGTTTCGAACTCGCGACGTGTGACTTAGTGTTACACACAGTCCACCGCTGGACTGTGTGTCTAACCTGGTTATTATCACGGTTTTTATTATACTTAATAACTAACTGAGTTAACCCGGTTTAGTTTCTTAAACAAAAAGGCATTTTATTATATAAGGAGTGCGTGTATCAGGGATCGAACTCGGGACATGCGTGTGTATTTTGCACACAGTCCACCGCTGGACTGTGTGTCTAACCCGTTTAAAATACCAATTTTAATTATACTTATAGTATTGTCAAAGTTCATCTTCTTCACTGGATTTTTACCGACAGCAGTTTACATCATTAAAACTTGTTAATTCGATTGCTAAGCATTACACAAACTGATAAGAGATAGCAGGGATGACAATTAGAGGTAAAAACATACCGGTGAACGATTGGTTACAGAGTTCCGGCAGGCGTCGGTCTCTGTTTTTGTGCACCTCAACTGAACAGACGATTAGCCGTTTTTGATTAGTCAATTGTGGAATTGAAGTGATAAACAAACGTTAACGATGTGTTTGAAGGTCCTTACCGTTTCGCAGACGAAGATAACGATTTCCAGAAACTTTCCGGCGAACTGGAATTATCTGGTAACGGTGTCTGAATTCAATTTCAATTGAGAGGTTTAAGTTAGAAATAGTCTAACAATTGTTGAACTACAATGATATTGAAAGATTTACCGTTTGAGGATGAATACGGTTTTCCGGCGACTTTTGCAGAAAATTCCGGCGAGTTGATTTAGACGTTCTGACGGTCTGAAAATGTGACGAGAGTGAAATGGAGTATTGGTATGACGTTTCTGAGTCGCGAGAGAGGTCTAGAGTTGAAGTAATTGAGACCTTGATTCTTTTGGGTTATAAAAACCGATAGTAATGAAAATTGATGTTCAATCACCTCTGAATTGATTAAAGACATCGGTTCATCGGTTATAAACGTGAATGCGCGAGTAATCAAACGATCTGACGATTGAATTGCCGATTTCTGTTTCTTAGTTGGGCGCAACCGGTTTAACCGAGTTTGTGTATAAATCTCATTTGTTTCCTAGAGATAACAGAAAACACAAAGTGGCGGAGTGGTGATGCAAGTGTGTGTTAAGGCGTTGGATCCAGTTCTGGCTGACCCGGGTTCGAGTCCCGGCAGCAACATATTTTTTTTATTATTTTGTTTTAACTTTTTATCAAATATAATTTTTATAGTTTAGTTTATTTATTAATTATGTATCGTTTTAAATCAAAATAATCATAAATATTCAACGTAACTTTTATAACTTGATATTCGATTACAAAACGGAGCGGGTTTTGAAAACTCGATTTTTACAAATGTTACAGTATCCCCTACTTTTAGGAAGTTCGTCCCGAAATTTAAGTAGTTGAAGTAGTAGGAAAAAGATGCGGGTATTTTTCGCGCATTGAGTCTTCACGTTCCCAAGTAAACTCAGGTCCCCGTTTCGACTCCCAGCGTACCCTGACAATTGGAATGCGACTTCGTCGTAGACGTTTCTCTCCGAAGTCCATGATTTCTACAGGTCTTTCAATAAAATGCATAGATTCATCAATCTGAATATCTTCCAGCGGAATGTGGAGGTTCTCATCAGCGAGGCACTTCTTCAAGTTCGACACGTGGAATGTGGGATGAATCCTGTTGAGTTCTTCTGGTAGGTCAAGCTTATATGCTACAGGTCCTACTCTTTCGAGTATCTTGAAAGGTCCTACGTAGCGTGGTGCTAGCTTGCCCTTTTGACCAAAACGAACTACTCCCTTCCACGGTGATACTTTTAAAAGTACATGATCACCAATGTTAAACTCTAAGGGCTTCCGTCGTTTATCTGCATAACTCTTTTGACGACTTTGAGCCGCTAGAAGATTGTTTCGAATTTGATGGATCTTGTCTGTGGTTTCTTGGATCAATTCTAGACCAGTAATTTGAGCTTCCCCAATTTCGTGCCAACACACAGGAGATCGGCACTTACGACCGTATAAGGCTTCAAAAGGTGCCATGCCAATGCTCGAATGATAGCTGTTGTTGTACGAAAATTCAACTAATGGTAGGTGGGCGTCCCAATTTCCCTTGAAGTCTATGACACATGCTCGAAGCATATCTTCAAGAGTTTGAATGGTGCGCTCAGACTGTCCATCAGTTTGAGGATGATAGGCGGTACTGAGGTCTAATCGCGTGCCCATAGCGGATTGTACTGCTTGCCATGTTCGTGAAGTGAAACGGCCGTCACGATTAGAAATAATGCTTAACGGTACCCCATGTCGGCTTACGATTTCGTTGATATAAATACGAGCAAGCTTTTCGTTCTTGAAATCTTCGCGGATAGGAATAAAGTGAGCTGATTTTGTAAGTCGGTCTATAATCACCCATATAGTGTCATACCCACCAGAAGTGCGAGGTAACCCGGTAATGAAATCCATGGTTATGTTTTCCCACTTCCATACAGGTATTTCCGGTTGGACCAGAAGTCCTGAGGGTCTTTGGTGTTCAGCCTTCACCTTGGAACATGTAAGGCACTTGGAAACAAAAACGGCAATATCCTTCTTCATTCCAGGCCACCAATAGGTGTATCGTAGGTCTTGATACATCTTATCGGCTCCTGGGTGTATAGAATATCGCGTTTTGTGAGCTTCATTCATAAGAATTTCACGAAGATTGTTGTGGTTAGGAATCCAGATACGATCTAGGTAGTACAGAATACCGTCAGATTTAGTTTCAATTTTTAACTCAGCTCCACAGGACATCTCCTTTCGTACATCTTCTTCCGTTATTGAAACGTGTTGGGCTTCTCGAATTTGATCTTTAATGTCTGTTATAATTTGCGAACATAGAAGACGAATGGAGTTCGCATAACCCTTTCGACTAAGTGCATCAGCCACCACATTTGCTTTACCAGGGTGGTATCTAATTTCACAGTCGTAGTCATTTAGAAGTTCGACCCATCTTCGTTGCCTCATGTTTAACTCCTTTTGATTGAAGATATGTTGAAGACTCTTGTGGTCAGTGTATATTTCACACTTAGTACCATAGAGATAATGTCTCCATATCTTAAGAGCTAACACAACGGCTCCAAGTTCTAGGTGATGAGTAGTGTAGTTCTTTTCATGTGTCTTGAGTTGTCTCGAAGCATAAGCTATGACTTTTCCTCTTTGCATTAGAACGCAGCCTAATCCTTGCCCTGACGCGTCGCAATAGACTACAAAATCATCACAACCTTCAGGAAGAGTGAGGATTGGTGCATCACAAAGTTTTTGTTTAAGAGTTTGAAAGGCTTCTTCTTGCTTGGGTCCCCATATGAAAGGTTTTCCCTTATGAGTTAAAGCCGTGAGTGCTACAGCATTGCGAGAGAAGTTTGAAATGAACCGACGATAATAGCCAGCTAGACCAAGGAAAGATCTTACTTCAGTTGGTGTACGTGGAGCTTGCCATTCTTGAATCGCTTTGATCTTTGAAGGGTCGACATGTATTCCATTGTCATTGACTACATGCCCGAGGAATTGCACCTCTTTTAACCAAAATTCACACTTGGAGAATTTGGCATAAAGCTTTTCCTTTTCTAGAAGTGCAAGAATGGGTCGAAGATGACGCTCATGATCAGATTTAGATTTTGAATAAATAAGAATATCGTCGATGAAGACTATAACAAATCGATCAAGATAAGGTTTGCAGACTCTGTTCATTAGGTCCATGAAGACAGCTGGTGCGTTGGTTAAACCAAATGGCATAACCATGAATTCATAGTGGCCATAACGAGTTCGAAAAGCAGTCTTAGGGACGTCTTTTTCATGCACTCTAAGTTGATGATAGCCAGATCGAAGGTCGATTTTTGAAAAGCAGCTGGCACCTTGTAGTTGGTCAAGAAGATCGTCAATGCAAGGTAAAGGATAGCGATTCTTGATTGTTAACTTGTTGAGCTCTCTGTAGTCGATGCACATACGAAACGATCTATCTTTCTTCTTTACAAAAAGAACAGGTGCACCCCAAGGCGACGAGCTAGGACGTATGAATCCCTTGTCAGTCAACTCTTGTAATTGACTGGCTAGCTCTTGCATTTCAGAGGGGGCTAACCTATAAGGAGACTTTGCAACTGGTGTAGCACCAGGTATAAGATCAATAGGGAATTCGACGTCTCTAACTGGAGGAAGTCCTGAAATGTCGTCAGGAAAAACTTGTGGGAAGTCTTTTACTACAGGAATGTCTTCAAGCTTCTTCTCCATAGTTCCCTTCTTGATGATATGGGCTAAAAACGCGACATAATTCTTGCGAAGATATTTTTGAGCTTGAATACAAGACATTAAGCTGAGCCCTTTCGATGAGGTTTCTCCAATGATTCGAAGAGTCTGTCCGTTTGAAAGAGGAATACGAATAAATTTTTCACGACATACAACTTCTGCCTGATGTTGACTGAGCCAATCCATACCGATTATGATATCAAAACTTCCCAGCTTCATAGGAATAAGGTCGACTGAGAAATCGTGGTCGTTTAAGGTGAGTGTACAGTTGCGTATAATAGAGTTTAATGAAACTGGTTTCCCGTCCGCAACTTCTACCGTTATGGATTCCGTGAGCTTATCCCGATTTTTGCTTAAGATAGGTTCAAATTCTAAAGACACAAAACTTCTATCCGCACCAGTATCAAATAACATAGATGCATATCTACCATTTATAAGGAACGTACCGTTGACCACATTGCCGCCAGCTCTGGCCTGGTTAGCGTTGATATTGAAAGCTCTCCCTCTTGCAGGTGGGGAAGCTTGGTTTGCTTGATTCACCGGGTTGGCTTGGGCCTGAGCATGAATAATATTGACCAACCTTGGACAAGTGTTTTTGAAATGGCTCGGGTCACCGCAATTGTAGCAAGCCCGCATTGGTTGACCCATAGGATAATTGGGCTGGTAATATGTTTGGGCTAAATGTTGGGTGGGTGGTAGTAGTAGGGGTTGTTGGGCTTGGCCCATTATTTGTTGGTGGGTTTGGGTTAAAGGTTGGTGGCGGTTCGTTCGTTGAGGCATGCGGCAGGTTTGAACAGTATGACCTGCGCGACCGCAGCCGGTGCAATATTGGCAAGGATGATCAGGGGAATGGTGATATTGGCAACGGTTACATTTTGGTAACGGGCCAGTGTAAGGTCTTCTGTATGGTGCGGGTGAAGGGGTGACTTGAGTAATGGGTGCAGCAGGAATAGGGGAGTTGGTTTGAGTAACTGCAAAATTTCTGGTGTTGCGCTTCCTCTTGTTAGCAAACTTAGAGGAAGAGATGGGATGGTTTGAAGTTTGACCCTCAACAGGGGCTTTCTTTTTCTCTTCTTTGAACTTCCCGTTATGAATTCAGTTCTCGGTCAGTTCAGTTGCTAGCTCCATAGCAGCTTCAAGTGTTACTGGTGAAACGCTGAGAACTGAATCTTGGATTTTCGAGGGAAGTCCTCGAATATAATGCTCAATCAGACGATAGGTTGGGGTGAACAGATTTGGAACCATTTGGTTCAACTCCAAGAACCTCTTGTTATAGGTGGTGTGATCACCCTCCTTCTGCTTTAGAGCATGAAATTCATCCTCCAACTTTTTAATTTCACTCCTAGGACAGAAACGCCTAGTCATGATCTCCCTTAACTCCTCCCAAGTTAAGGCCATTGCATCTTCAGTTCCCCTCTTCCCTTTCTCAGTATTCCACCAAGTGAGAGCTACCCCAAATAGTCTCCCGGTGGCGTATCGAACCTTGCGATCCTCAGGACAATCGCAATTTAGAAAGGTGTTTTCCATCTCCTCGAACCAATGTAGGAGAGCAGTGACACCCTCGGTCCCTTCAAATTTAGGGGGATCACAAGACTTGAAATGTTTGTAAGAGCACTTGCTGGTAGGAGGGTTGTCGATGTTCTGGTCATGTTGTTGGGGAGGGTTAGTAGGATTTGTAGCGAGGGCTTGTTGTACTTGGACCACAATGTCAGGCAATATCGTGGCCATTTGTTTCGCGATCTGAGTGGCCAAACGTTCCTGAGATCTTCCTGATCTTTTACCCCTTCGTTGCTGTCTAGACGACATCTATAGGATCATACAATGAGAAGATTGTGAGTTTATGGTGTCTTTTTAGGTGTCATGTGTCTTTAAGAAAATGAAAATAACATAAATATCAATAATGCAACTACATCCATAGGATGTCTTGGGTTTGCTCATGTTGGGCCTCAAATGTCTCCCATACCTTCACCTATATAGTCATGTGGGCCCCCATGGCTATTGGCTTGGTAGGATTCACATTAGTATTGGCAATTTAACACTCGCATCACCCGAATGCAAACCACAAAATATGTTCATGAGATGTTTGGTCGCAACGTGTCCAGGTGTAGACACAATGACAACTCAAAGTGGGGTTAGCTCACACGACGTTTGGTATAGCATGCTTTGGCCTAATAGGTACTTCGTACTCTCATCGTTAGTCCCAGGTAGGCAAACTGGTCCTTTATTTTGGATTTATACGAATGCTAGCCTAGACAGGACGTTCCGACTACCGGTACTGGTACCCTTCCAGTTACTACATGCCCGTCATGAGAACTCACTTTGATGAGATTTGAAAACACAAAAATCATTGTAAAAGCAATCATGATGTGGTGTGTGCTTTCATGGATGTGATATGTATGAGTATATGATTCATGATAGGCATTATATGATAATACATACTTATGAACATGCTTGCATAATATTGAATGTAACATTTAACATAAAACATATAAACATCATGAAATTTGGCATGTAACACACAAAAATCTTATAATTTCTAATCAACTATAGTATAGGCTCTAAGGGTCTAATAACCTATCCTATATCCCTATAGTCATGGCTCTGATACCAATCTGTCACAACCCGACCCGCAGCGGAATAAGAGTCGGGGCATAATTGGGTTATCACCAAAACTCATGACATTTACTAATATGTTTCATATTTAATAAAGTCAAAGTTACATTTCCAAATATTCAAACATGTTCATACAAAACAAAGAAAAATAAACCAAACATAACAATCCCAACTCTAAATCGTTTTATTCTTCTAGTCCAAATCCTATGTGTTCCTAGCTGCTGCTGTTTCACCTGTATCATGTGTAAAAATGGGGGTTTTTGGGTCAACATAAGTTGGCGAGTGAACCTTATTAGATAAACATTTATTAATGAATTACTTGTTAGTTTATCAATGAAAAATTGTGCATAATCATAGATAAGCAAATGTAAATAATCAAGCAGTAGCAAATAGCAGTCACAACTATAACATACAATAACATATGACAGCATACATGAACATACCAACATCATACGATAAATAACATAAATGAAACTGTGCGATCAAGGCTCAATCAAACGGAGCCGATCGTATTGCATGTACTGAAAATGAAAATGTCTGTGCGATCAAGGCTCAATCAAACGGAGCCGATCGTATGTGGGCACGCCAGGTTCAACCTCATAATGAAATGGGGAACATGCTCAACGCTCATAATGTAATGGGGAGCGGCGGCCTATGAAATTGCATGTACTGAAAATAATAAATTGCATCCAACAATAACTACACAACAGAAAAAAACTGAATACACATGTTCATGATATGATGTATGCACAATGGTTTAATTATAATATATATAACAAGACACATGATACACCCCAAAACGTGATTAAACGGGGAATTTGTAAAGATTCACTCACATTGGGTGCGTTGGATTGGAGATGGTGAGATGCGCACGAATTAGATAAGCGGAACAACGAGAAATACTAACCTAAATAATAACGGAAAAATATATTAAATTAGTGGATTTTGTTAAGGATTTTAATGAAATTTTTAGATATATTTTTGTGAGTTTAAGGCTATTTTCTATCTTTAAAAATGTTATTTAAGTATTTTTAATTGATTTTTAAATTAAATTAAATAAATAAAAATATAAAAAAATTGTTTATTTTGCGTTGACCGTTGACCTGTTGACCGGTTCGGTCAGTGACATAGTTTGCGCCGGGTGAGGCTCGAACCCGAGACCCCCCGTACGCGTGCACGCAGCTCTACCAACTGAGCTACGTGTCTAACCCGAAATAATCTTGTTTTTAATTATATTTATATATTAATTCGGTTTAACCAAAATTCTTTTAATTTCAAAAAACATTTTAATTCAACGAACCGGTGCCAGTGACGGGTTTCGAACTCGCGACGTGTGACTTAGTGTTGCACACAGTCCACCGCTGGACTGTGTGTCTAACCTGGTTATTATCACGGTTTTTATTATACTTAATAACTAACTGAGTTAACCCGGTTTAGTTCTTAAACAAAAAGGCATTTTATTATATAAGGAGTGCGTGTATCAGGGATCGAACTCGGGACATGCGTGTGTATTTTGCACACAGTCCACCGCTGGACTGTGTGTCTAACCCGTTTAAAATACCAATTTTAATTATACTTATAGTATTGTCAAAGTTCATCTTCTTCACTGGATTTTTACCGACAGCAGTTTACATCATTAAAACTTGTTAATTCGATTGCTAAGCATTACACAAACTGATAAGAGATAGCAGGGATGACAATTAGAGGTAAAAACATACCGGTGAACGATTGGTTACAGAGTTCCGGCAGGCGTCGGTCTCTGTTTTTGTGCACCTCAACTGAACAGACGATTAGCCGTTTTTGATTAGTCAATTGTGGAATTGAAGTGATAAACAAACGTTAACGATGTGTTTGAAGGTCCTTACCGTTTCGCAGACGAAGATAACGATTTCCAGAAACTTTCCGGCGAACTGGAATTATCTGGTAACGGTGTCTGAATTCAATTTCAATTGAGAGGTTTAAGTTAGAAATAGTCTAACAATTGTTGAACTACAATGATATTGAAAGATTTACCGTTTGAGGATGAATACGGTTTTCCGGCGACTTTTGCAGAAAATTCCGGCGAGTTGATTTAGACGTTCTGACGGTCTGAAAATGTGACGAGAGTGAAATGGAGTATTGGTATGACGTTTCTGAGTCGCGAGAGAGGTCTAGAGTTGAAGTAATTGAGACCTTGATTCTTTTGGGTTATAAAAACCGATAGTAATGAAAATTGATGTTCAATCACCTCTGAATTGATTAAAGACATCGGTTCATCGGTTATAAACGTGAATGCGCGAGTAATCAAACGATCTGACGATTGAATTGCCGATTTCCGTTTCTTAGTTGGGCGCAACCGGTTTAACCGAGTTTGTGTATAAATCTCATTTGTTTCCTAGAGATAACAGAAAACACAAAGTGGCGGAGTGGTGATGCAAGTGTGTGTTAAGGCGTTGGATCCAGTTCTGGCTGACCCAGGTTCGAGTCCCGGCAGCAACATATTTTTTCATTTATTTTGTTTTAACTTTTTATCAAATATAATTTTTATAGTTTAGTTTATTTATTAATTATGTATCGTTTTAAATCAAAATAATCATAAATATTCAACGTAACTTTTAACTTGATATTCGATTACAAAACGGAGCGGGTTTTGAAAACCCGATTTTTACAAATGTTACACTTACGGACCGCAAGACTGAACCCTTACGGTCCGTAAGGGACTGCCAGTGGCAGTTTTGTTGGCAGCCTGCAGTGTTTGCCACCTTGCTCGTGAAATGCCACCCTTGTGTAGCTTATGACACCTCTTTGGACACTTGCTAACATCTGGGAATGTGCCTTGACACTTGTCTTGATCTTGTGTTTCATCCACATGTATAAATAGCCCCCTTTGGTTTCCTCTTTTCCTTGCTCGTTCACTCTCTTCTCCACTCTTGCTCACCTGGAAGTTCCTGAAGCATTTAGGAGCATCCTCTGATTTCTAAGTCTTCTTTTGGATCATTTGTAAGTGTTCCAACCTTATTCTTTCGTTTTTATAGGCTTTAAGCCAAAAGTCAAAGCATTATCGTAATAACGCTTTAACCTTCGGTTAAGACCATTATGGTCCAGCCATTGTTCAATGCAAACATGGCTACGTGATCGTAATAAGGTAGGTGTTAATCCCTCAAGATGGCACCTTCTGGAAATCACGTTTGCTTGGTCAATTGACGGGTCAAAGTAATTGTCTTAAAAAGTCAAATGGGTCAGATTTTAAATAAATTCATATATGTTAATGTAGGTATTATAAAATATGTTTATCACTTTAATAACTTGGTAATAATTGTTATAACATGTATAAACATGTTCGGCTCGTCAATTTCAGGTTTAAGGTCAGTTCGTAACCGAAAGTCACGAAGTTTGAATTCTGCTTTGACTTTCGATTCTGGCCTGAATTAGCAACCTTAGCTACTGATTCTAAGTTGCATTATAACCATTTTATATTGTAGTTTAACCCTCTGGAGTTATACTACATGGTCATATAGTATTCTGAGTTTTTATGCAAGTTTCCGTTAATATGCCTTATGTTGACTATTGTGCCCTTTTGATCAAAAAATGAGGTTTTAAACATAAACAAACTTGCAAATGAATTAGTTACTGATATGTTAACTTGATTAGCATATTTTGATGTCAACATTCTGGTCATAAACTAAGTTGTACATAATTAGCATAAATTATGCTTCAAAACGACCAAATTGCCCTTTTGGCATCTAGAATGGCTTCTAAACATAATTTCTTCACCAAACTTAATACCTACTGATATAATGTCATAAGTAGGACTCATTGGGATATTAAATCAGATTATAAACTGAGTTTACAAACAAATCTTTGTATTAAGCCCTTAAATGACGATATTGCCCTTACGGCACTTAAATGGGTTTTAATCAATCTTAATGTGCAAAACCTTTTGTTTACTGCTGTATTATATTATATAATATATTTTCATCATATAAACCTATTCATAACATCAGTTTTTCTTAAACATCAAATAAATCATCATTTAGCGACTTTATCGCCATTTCGGCGCATAGTATGGTTTAAAACCATATCTATGAACCAAAACTTGTTACCTACTGATTATTAAACTTATTTTAAATAATATTTATAGTAGATACATGTTCTAAACTCAGAATCCCAAATAAGCTATCAAAACTATGTGTGGAATGACCAAAATGCCCCTACAGGGCATAGTTTTGTTTTAAACTATAAACCACACATATATTTGATCTCCTACTGATATAACATCATAAATTTAATATTTTTCCAGGATGTTTATGACCATAGCATCCGTTTACTTGCAAGCTCCCTTTATAAGTCGTAAAATGACCACAACGCCCTTTTGAGGCTTAAGTTGATTTTAAAACCATAACGGGCATACATATTGATATCCTACTGATATTATAACATGTTTAAAGTATAATGGCATATGGAACTTTATATGACTAATCTGGTTACCCGGTTTCGCTTATATGTGTACGGTTAAGCCTACGTGACTAGTTTACGTAACTTAACCGACACGGGTTTAACCTTTTCATTTTTATTTCAAAATCCAGAATGTTATATGTTTACTCATTATAAACAAGTCTTGGTACTTGACGGGTTTAAACTACATTCTATTCCGGTCATCGCTTAATCTAGCATATCGTACCGTATTTATTAAACTTAAGACTAGCCGGTCCAAGTCTCTGACTTAACTAAGGACCCGTTAGCATTCTAATTGATTAATAAAACCATCATTCCAGAGTAGAGCCTCTAGTAGATTGTATTCTTTACTTATCTTCTTGATAAACGGCTAAGTTATTCATTCATTTGAAGAACTAGCTCAGGTAAATACTTTTAACCTATTTTCCCTCTACAGGCTTGGGATGCGGTATATTATTACCGCTTGGTCAGGTTTGGGATCATGTTGTCAGATTGTGATTTAACTAAATCTCATAATTTGTTTAATATGTATTGTCTGATAACTTAAACATTGTGGCTTAACTCGACCGTGTCCTGGATATCCTCGGCTCATTTATGTTACTTATGGCCACGACCAATGCACGGGGTGTAGGCATACGCCTATCAGATGCTAATGCTAAATTATTTTTATATACTCCCTGGAGTTATTTAAGTGGCGTGTCGGTTAATCAGGTTGTTCGGTTTCTGCACCGGACCCCATATGTATTGACAGACATGTAAAACTGTATACAAGATCATTTTGAATTGTCCCAAGTTATTTACGAAAATGTGCCATGCGAACTTAAATCAATTTTGAAAGATTTTCAAAATGTGTCGGTTCTAGTGTAAACTGACATATTTCAAAAGACTAAGATACAGGTACAGCACGTAATAGGCTGGGAGCTGCTTGGTAGTGACGTAGAGAATCTTGCAAGTTCTTAGTCGTGCCCAAAGTCTGTTGATCTTATTTATGTATATTTTACGATCCGAATGTGGATCTTTATTACAAGCCGTTGTAATTTATTATTTGAACTTTCACGGTTTGTAATAATATTTTAAATTTAAGACTTCTGATGTGTTGCTCTGTGTTGTTTGGTTATGATGTTATCAATCTTACGTCACAATACTCCCCACCGAGACTTACGTGGAAATCGGGGTGTGACACATGGCAACCAGCAAAGTCAATATCTGAGTAACCTGAAAGCTCAACATTCCCATTAGTAGGATACAAGATACCAAGTGTGGGAGCACCTTTTATGTATCCGAATATCCTTTTCACAGCTATAAGATTTGACTTTCTATGTGCTGACTGGGATCTGGCACAGACACATGTGGCAAACATGATGTCTGGTCTTGATACAGTTATGTACAGTAAAGACCCAATCATGCTTCTATAAAGTGTTTGATCAACCAAGTCATCTTTATAATCAATAGTGACTAATTTTGAAGTGACCATGGGTGTACTACATGGTTTACCATCATTCATATCAAATTATATAAGTAGTTCTTTGACATACTTACTTTGATAAATGAATATACCATTTTGCAATTGCTAACTTAAAGACCAAGAAAGCATTGGAATTTACCCATAGCCTTCATTTCGAACTCTGTTGTCATGAGTTCTCTAAACTCTTTATACATAGCAGTGCATGTGGATCCAAAAATGATGTCATCCACATGAATTTGGACAAGCATCAAATCCTTTCCTCTCCATTTTAAAAACAAAGCTTTATCAATTTTACCTCTTGTGAAGCCTATGGATAAGAGAAAGGTGGATAGAGTTTCATACCAGGCTCTAGGTGCTTATTTCAAGCCATACAAAGCTTTGTTAAGCTTGTACACAAGATCAGGATAAAAGGAATCTTCAAAACCAGGGGTTGGCATACATATACCTTGTCACACCCCGACCCGCAGCGGAAATGGTGATCGGGGCATGATTGGTTTTCATCAAAGCTCATGACATTACTATAAAGTTTCATATTTATTATTTCTCTTTAAAGAAGAACATTACAATAAACATACAAGTACAACATGTTCAAATACATATTTCATGACTTCATTATTTTTCTTCTAAGGCAATTTCCTATGTGTTCCTTGCTTCAACCTGTCCACCTGTATCATGTGTAAAAATAGGGTTTTGGGTCAACAAAAAGTTGGCGAGTGAATCTTATTTAAACATTTGAAAGGATTAGTTATGTTGGTTATTTGAATAAAATTGTGCATAACCAAATATGAATAAACGTAAATGTAAATTTAATCACAAAACACATAATATCAATAAATGCACAAGCACACACAAAATGATGAACAATGAGATCAAGGCTCAATCAAACGGAGCCGATCTAATGAGGCACCTGATGCTCAACTCGTCTCCCACGAGGAACTGATGGGCCTAATGCATGATTTGCACACAACTTGACAAGAACGTAAACACGTATCACAACAAACAACATAATCACATAATCTCAATTAATGCACAAGCACACACAAAATGATGAACAATGAGGCACCTGATGCTCAACCCGTCTCCAACGAGGAACTGATGGGCCTAATGAATGATTTGCACGCAACTTGACAAAATGTAAACACACATCACAACAAACAATATTTACATCTCGAGTTTAGATCATATAATGGTAATAGCACGAGTTTGAATAAATGAAATAATTAAAGCGACACATGATACACCCCAAAACATGAATAAAAAGGGGAATTTGTAAGAATTCACTCACAGTGGGTGCGTTTCCTGGATGACGATGAATACGCACGAATTTTAGGATTTGATCGACGAGGAAAACTAACCTAGAATAATAACGAAATGGTTCGGTAAATAAATGGATTTTATTTGAGATTAATAATTTTAATTCATAACCTTAATAGGATTTTTTTAGATTTATTTTTGTGAGTTTAAGGACATTTTCTAACTTTAAAAATATTATTTTTAAGTATTTTTAATAATTTTCTGATTAAATAAATAAAAAATAAAAAATAAAAAAAAATAAAAAATAAAAAAAATGTTGACTTTTGACCAGGTTGACCATTGACCGTTGACCGTTGACCGGTCGAACTGTGTTTATTCTATGCGGTGAGTGAGGTTCGAACTCGTGACCTCTCGTATACGTGCACGCAGCTCTACCAACTGAGCTACGTGTCTAACCCGAAATATTTCTGAATTTAATTATATTTATATACTTTTTAGTTTATTCAGAATTTTATTTAATTAAAAATGTTTCAAATATCATCTGACCGGCTGGCTTAGCGGGGATCGAACCTGTGACCATCGACTTAACTTGCACCCAGCCCGACCAACTGGGCTGGGTGTCTAACCCATCAATATCCGGAATTATACTATATTTATATACGTGTTGAAGGATGATCCGAATAGGTTTTAAAAAGATTGGTTTTATTTCAGAAAGTCGGGACAAGTGTGGCTCGAACCCGGGATGTACGCTTTTGAAATTGCACACAGTCCACCGCTGGACTGTGTGTCTAACCCAGTTAAAATCCCAAGTTTTATTATACATATATATTTAGACTGGCTTCATCTTCTTCAACTGAATTAATACCCAGAAACATAACTCGACTGTTTAATCAAATCTTATTGAATTAGTTGATTGATTATTACTGATAACGAAAATAATTTAAACAGAAAAGGATTTAAGGATGTTGTACCGAACAGTGGGTTTGCTATGATTTTCCGGCAAGTGACGTCGGCTCCGATTTGCGATGTCCGGCTGTATGAACTGTTTAGTAGTTTTGATTACTGATTTGAACGATTAAAGTAAAGAGATAGCAGAGAAGTTTTAGATAGATATACCGGTTGAGGAATGAATACGGTTTTCTGATCAAGGATTTCCGGCGATGTTCCGGCGAAATTGGAAATCTCCGGGGACGAGCTTCTGAGAACTTCAACTCCGAAAAAGTGTGCGGTCTTAAGCGAAAGGATTCCCGGAAGGTTGAGGGGGGTATTTATAGGGTAGAACAGGATGTATTTTGGTCTTGAATTCGCGGTCAAAGTTTTCCAGCGGTTACGACTGAATTTGAGGGTTAGACATCGGTTATAACCGATGTGGAATTTAGTTCACGCGTTTCAGTCAAAGAAAACGGTCGTGATTTGCGAAATCGTCGGTTTTTCCGGCGACTCCAGATTGGGCGCGCTGATTTCCGGATTTGGATTTTCTAGTTTTTGTATATATATTATTTGTTTCCTTGTATATCACAAAATCGTGTGTGGCGAAGTGGTGTGTTGTGCGTTTGTTCATCCGGGTGACCCAGGTTCGAAACCCGGCGTCTCCTTTTATTTTTTTTATTCATTAATTATTATTAATTTTCAGATATAGATTTTAAATTCTAATATATTTATTAATTATGTATTGTTTAAAATTAATATGAACCAAAAATACGCAACGAACTTTATAACTGAATGTTTGACTGATAAACGAAGCGGGTTTTGGAAACCCGTTTTTCGACGGATGTTACAGTATCCCCTACTTTTAGAAATATTTTCCCGAAATTTAAGTAGTAGTGGTATATTTGACTTGAAGGGAGGATGTTTTAATTTTGATGATTACATAACTAGAAGAGGGTGAGAGTTTAAATCTTATTTGAGGCGGTAACGTTCCTAGTAAGGGTTGAATACCCTGCTACAGGAATCGTTTTTTTTTTTTGATGCCTAAAGTATAAGAATGCGGAACATGGATAAACTGAGTTGATTGACTAGGCATGATTTTATGCACAAGAGTTTTGAGGGAATTGATACGTTTGAACTGATAAGGTATGTATCATAAAACAAAAACTTCAACCATGACGATATTTAAACCTACACGGAACTTCTCATAACCTCCTGGTAATGCTTTTGATCCTTTGCCAAGAATACTTATATATAGGAAGTACCAGCGGCGTATCCACCATATTCTTGTCAAATTTTCATTGGCTTTATCAGTAAATTATGATCAGTCCTATGTGACTCTAAAACATAAACAAACACAACAACCAAAGCTTGAGTCTCAATTCTGAAAGGATACATGACTGAATGATGACAGTACCTCTCTCGTTTGTTATGATGAAGGGGTTAGTCTATGTAAAAGTGAGACACAACCCAACTTCTTTAAATGATGAGATTGAGATACGTCGAGATGTATGATGATATGAATGTTAAATCAATGAGTATAAAACAAAACTGTAATATCAATTCGCATTAAAATTTTTGGATACATAAATTCCCAATTTACAACTGGGACATGGAAAGATTGAGATAACATAAAGAAAACATTAAAACTAGACGATTGGAGTTGAGTCTTGATTCTTGGTGAGGAAAACTAGTTGGGTGATTCGTTTGGGCCGTTATTATCTTCAACAGGATTGGCGTTGATGTTGTAAGCTCTTCCTCTTGCTGGTGGTGGAGCTGGGTTTACTTGATTTGCTTGGTTAACTGGGTTTGCTTGTGCCTGGGCGTTTATGATGTTAACCAATCGAGGGCACGTGTTTCTAAAGTGGGTAGGATCGCCACAATTAAAACAAGCTCGAACATATGGAAACATGGGGTATTGGGGTTGTTGATATGTTTGGATCATGTTTGGAATGGGGGGTGAGGCTTGGTTTTGAGAGGCGCGACAAGCCTTGCTCAAATGACCATAGCGTCCATAATTCGCGCATAGTCGACAAGGTAGGGTAGATGGATGGTGATAAAAACAGGTGTTGCATTGAGGGTGAGGTCCAATATAAGGTTTCTTATTTGGGTAAGTTGAGTTGGGTGTTACTTGAGTGATTGGGATAGCTTGGAGGGGTACAGCTTGTGAAACTGGTTGATTGCCTTGGGTGATAGCGAAATTTTGTCCATCTCGTTTTCTCTTAGGAGTGGTTTGAGGAGGGGATTTGGTCTGGGTTGGGTTGGAGGTTTCGGTTGATGCTTTATCCTTCTTCTTCTCCTCCGTGAAGTCTTTATTTCGTATGCGGTTTTCGGTGAGCTCTGTAGCTAACTCCATTGTTGCTTCCAAAGTTGCAGGTGTGGTACTTATTACAGGGTCTTGAATTTTTGAAGGAAGACCTTGAATGTAGTGCTCGATCAAACGGTAGAGGGGAGTGAACAAGTTGGGGACCATTTGATTTAACTCAAGGAATCTCTTGTTGTATGTGGTGTGGTCGCCCTCTTTTTGTTTCAAAGATTAGAACTCATCTTCCAATTTCTTGATTTCGCTTCTTGGACAGAACCGTCTTGTCATGATTTCCTTCAACTCTTCCCAAGTCAAAGTCATAACATCTTCAGCACCTCGCTTGGCCTTCTCTGTATTCCACCATGTAAGTGCTACTCCGAACAAACGACCAGTAGCATATCGCACCTTGCGATCATCGGGGCAGTTGCAATTGAGAAAAGTGTTTTCCATCTCCTCGAACCAATGGAGGAGAGCGGTGACACCTTCAGTACCTTCGTATTTTGGAGGATCGTAGGATTTGAAATGCTTGAAGGTGCATTTAGTGGCTTTTGGGGGAGGATTGACAATGTTTTGATCTTCTTGGTGGATTGGGTTGACGGGATTAGCGGTAAGGGCCTGTTGTACTTGAATTACGATGTTGGGTATTACGGCAGCCATTTGTTGAGCGATTTGGGCAGCCATGCGCTCACGGGTTTTTCTTGATCTCATTTTTCTACGAGAGAGGCTAGAAGACATCTACAAGAAATACGTATCAAGAGTATGAGTTTGACGTTTTAGGGGTCATGTGTCGTATTTAGGAATGAACATTCATAAAATAAATGAAGAATAATAAATTTACTACATCCATAGGATGTCTTGGGCTTTGCTCGTAATTGGGCCTTGCATGCCGCCATACTTCACCTTCATAATCATGTGGGCCCCCATTGTCACACCCCGACCCGCATCGGAAAAGGTGATCGGGGCATGATTGGGTTATCATCAAAGCTCATGACATTTATTAAGCGTTTCATATTCATTAATACAAATTAAATGGAAATTTACAATAATTGCTACAACATGATCTAACTAACAATCTAAACTTCTTTGTTCTCTTCTAAGGCATATCCTATGTTTTCCTTGCTTCAACCTGTTCACCTGTATCATGTGTAAAAAGGTTTTTGGATCAACATAATGTTGGCGAGTGAATCCTATGGAAAACATTTGAACAATTTATTTAAATTGATTATGAAATATGTGCACAACCAAACATGAGTAAAATTAGATGTAACTTGATCAACAATCATAATATGTTAAATGAAAACACACACATGAACAATAATGGAACAATTAGAGGCACGCGATGCTCAACTCGTCTCTCACGAGGAACTGAGGGGCCTGATGAATGAATTGCATAAACATGATAATATGAATAACACAACTACAAACAATATAAACTCAATGATTCACACATGAATAGTAATGAATTTGATGTGAAGCACGCGATGTTCTACTCGTCTCCCACGAGGAACTGATGGGCTTAATGTATGAGTTTCATATGTCTTGACAAAAGGCAATAAGTAAATCACAACAATAGAACAATCTAAGTTTAAGTCATGCTGTGGTATGGCACAAGTTTAAATAAATAAATTAATTAATTTCATAACACATGACACACCCCAAAACGTGTAATTTAAAAGGGGAATTGTAAGATTCACTCACAGTGGGTGCGTTCGGTTGATGACGTTGAATGCACGCGAAGTGGTTTTAACCACGAGTGAGATTTAACCTAGATAAATCGCATTATGGTTTGGTAAGTAAACGGATTTTATTAATCAATTTTAGTAGGATTGTTGGGTGTATTTTTGTGAGTTTGAGGCTATTTTCTAACCTTAAAAATGTTATTTTTAAGTATTTATAATTGATTTTTAATTAAAATAATTAAATAAAAATAATAAAAAAAATTATTTTATTTTTGCTACAGTGACTTTGACCGGTTGACTTTGACTGGCGTTGACCGGTTCGGAAGGCATATTATTGTGCGCTGGGTGAGGCTCGAACCCGAGACCTCCCGTACGCGTGCACGCAGCTCTACCAACTGAGCTACGTGTCTAACCCGTTATATATCCGATTTTAATTTCATATATACATTAATTAGAATTAACAGAAAATCATTTTTATTTTAAAAACAGTTTAAGCGGACCGGTCTTGCACTCCACAGGTCTCGAACTCGGGACCTGTGGTTTAATCTAACACACAGTCCACCGCTGGACTGTGTGTTCAACATGTTATATAATTGGATTTTTATTATACTTAAATACTAATTAGTTATTTCCTTTTCTGCCTTAATTAAAAAGAAGAGATAACTGTCCGAGTCGGTGCTGAAGACCGGACTCGAACTCGTGACCTGTGATATAAACAAACACACAGTCCACCGCTGGAATGTGTGTCTAACTTGGTTATTATTCCGGTTATTAATATACTTAACATATATCTAAGGCGACTCCGGTTCAGTAAACAAAAAATGGATTTTATTAAGACAGCGTGTGTGAGACGGGAATCGAACTCGAGACCTTTGCATGCTTAACGTTTTATGTGCACACAGTCCACCGCTGGACTGTGTGTCTAACCCGATTATTATCCTGATTTTAATTAAACTTATATGATAACAATTCATCATCTTCTTCACTGAAAGAATAACCAGAAATCGGAAATCGACTGGTTCGAGTTTTATTCAAGTTTCATTATCGATTTACAGTCCATTAAGGTGAGATAAATGAGAAAAGAAAAAAGAATTGAGCGAAAAAGGTATACCGACTGGACCCTCTGTTTTCCGGCAGAACTCCGGCGACAGCAATCAACTCCGGCGTCAGGTGTCTTGCAGCAGCGAGTCTCCGGAAAGCTTGGAAAGAGTATGGGTATCTCCGGGATAAGCTTCAGGGGCTCAGTGAGGTTCAGAAAATAAGAAAGTCGGTTTTCCGGCGATGAGCAGGGAAATTCCGGCGAGTGGAATTACGCCGAGAAAAGCTGTGATTTTGAGCGAAAGTGTTTGTCGTGGGTTGTGGGTGAACTTATAGTGCAAATCGTTGAAGAATCTGGTCTGAATTCCGACTGTATTCGTTTATTTAAAATTTCCGGCGGTTTTGAAAAGTGTCGCGGACTTCAAACATCGGTTATAACCGATGTCTGGTTAATGGTTTACGTTATAACGTAAATCGTAGTTAAGACTCGCGAGTTTACCGGGATTCCGACAACTGAACTGATTGGGCGCCGGTTTTGAATTCGTAAAGTCATTTTATGAATTAAATGATTCTATTATATCACACAAAGTCCGCGGCGCAGTGGTTTGTGTGTTGAGAGATAAGTTGTTGAACTGACTCGGTACAGACCCGGGTTCGAAACCCGGCAGAGGCAATTCATTTTTATTTTGCGATTTTTGACAGTTTTTCAAAACTAAATATATATTCCCGTACAATAATTGATTACGGATCGTTTAAAAATATTTTGGGCATTTAATTCGCAACGAAAATTTTGACTGACTGTTCGGTTGATAAACGGAGCGGGTTTGGTAAATCTGTTTTTGACGGATGTTACAGTATCCCCTGCTTTTTAGAAATTTCGTCCCGAAATTTAAATAATGATATATTTTGACTAAAAGGATGGTGATGTTTTGTTTGACAGTTGTATGCTTAGCAAAATAAGGGCTTAAGTTTTTTTTGTTTGAGGCGGTAACGTTCCTTGTAAGGGTTAGGTACCCTATTCAGGAATCGCTTTTTGTTGCCTACTGTATGAATATTGATAAACAGGAATGATTCGCTAAAAATGATATCATGCATAAGAGTTTAGGTACGTTTGGGAAAATATGGTTATATCCTAAGGCAAAACTTCTAACACTACAATCTACATGGAACATAAATAAAAACGTGACATCTGATATTTGAACATAAGTAAGCACAACAGCTAATATTCAAACATGAATGAACACATCAGCAAATATTTGAACATGAATAAACACATCAGCAGATATTTGATCATGAATAAACACAACAGCAGATATTTGAACATGAATAAACACAACAGCAAATATTTGAACATGAATAAACACATAAGCAAATATTTGAACATGAATAAACACATCAGCAAATATTTGATCATGAATAAACACAACAGCAGATATTTGAACATGAATAAACACAACAGCAAATATTTGAACATGAATAAACACATCAGCAAATATTTGAATCCACATTCCGATAGCCTATATGTTTGAATGATGGAAGTTCCTCTCTCGTTTGTTATGATGGAGAGGTTAGTTTATGTAGAAATGGATCACAATCCAATTTCTTTAAATAACATGATGATATAGATGTAACACAAATTCCAACCAAGGCAATACTAAATCCTACATGGAACTTCTCATAACCGCCTGATAATACCTCTGATCCTTTGGCAAGAATACTTATATATAGGAAGTACCAGCGGCGTATCCACCATATTCTTGCCAAATTTTCATTAGTTTTATCCACAAGTTATGATTGGTTACCAAGAAACTAATAAATCCTACATAGAACTTCTCATAACCGTCCGATAATGCCTCTGATCCTTTGACAAGAATACTTATATATAGGAAGTACCAGCGGCGTATCCACCATATTCTTGTCAAATTTTCATTAGTTTTATCAGTGAATTATGATTAGTCCTATAACTCTACAATCAATACAACAAACATAAATTACTGAAATGAAATATATCTGTGCGATCAAGGCTCAATCGAACGGAGCCGATCGTATTGCATGTACTGAAAATGAAATGGATGTGCGCTCAAGGCTCAATCAAACGGAGCCGAACGTATTGAATGTACTGAAATTGAAATTGTGTGCTCAAGGCTCAATCAAACGGAGCCGAGCGTATTGCATGTACTGAATATGAATAACTTAACCACACAAACAGCCTATGCATGGAACCTCTCATAACCGCCTGATAATGCCTCCGATTATTTGACAAGAATACTTATATATAGGAAGTACCAGCGGCGTATCCACCATATCCTTGTCAAATTTTCATTGACTTTATCCATAAGTTATGATTAGTTCTATGCGACTCTACAACAAACACAACAACCACAAGATACTGATAATGAAATTGTATGTGCGCTCAAGGCTCAATCAAACGGAGCCGAACGTATTGAATGAAATTGTATGTGCGCTCAAGGCTCAATCAAACGGAGCCGAACGTATTGAATGTACTGAAATTGAACAAATTGATCTAAACAACCATCACACAATCAGCCTATGCATGGAACCTCTCATAACTGCCTGATAATGCCTCCGATCATTTGACAAGAATACTTATATATAGGAAGTACCATCGGCGTATCCACCATATCCTTGTCAAATTTTCATTGACTTTATCCGCAAGTTATGATTAGTTCGATGCGACTCTACTACAAACACCACAACCACAAGATACTGATAATGAAATTGTCTGTGCGCTCAAGGCTCAATCAAACGGAGTCGAACGTATTGCATGAACTGGAAATGTAAATTGAAATGTGCGCTCAAGGCTCAATCAAACGGAGCCGAACGTATTGCATGAACTGGAAATGTAAATTGAAATATGCGCTCAAGGCTCAATCAAACGGAGCCGAACGTATTGCATGTATTGAAATGTAAAATGAAATAACCGATCAAGGCTCAAACAAACGGAGCCGATCGTGCGGGCACGCCCTGATCAACCCATAATAAAATGGGGATCAAACTCAACCTCGATGGATGGGGAGCTGCGGCCTCAGCAAAAGCATATACTGAAAACAATATATAATATATAATATACCATAATTACTCTAACAGTCTACACATGGAAAAACATAAAACTAAACGATAGGAATTGAATCTGGATCTTCGGCGAAAAGGACTAGTTGAGTATCTTCATCTGGCCGTCATTATCTTCGACAGGATTGGCGTTGATATTGAGACTCTTCCTCTTGCTGGTGGCATAGTGGTTGGGTTTTCTTGGTTTACTTGGTTAACTGGGTTTGATTGGGCTTGAGTGTTGATAACATTAACCAATTGAGGGCATGTGTTTCTAAAGTGGGTAGGGTCGCCACAATTGAAACAAGCTCGAGCATATGGGAACATGGGGTATTGGGGTTGGTGATAAGTTTGGGCCATGTTTTGAGTAGGGGAAGAGGTTTGGTTTTGAAAGGTGCGACAAACATTGCTCAAATGACCATAGCGTCCACAAGTTGCACATAGACGACAAGGTAAGGTAAGGGGATGGTGATAAAAACAGTTGTTGCATCGAGGGTGAGGTCCAAGATATGGTTTCTTATTTGGGTAAGCTGAGTTGGGTGCCACTTGGGTGATTGGGATAGCTCGGATGGGTATGGCATGAAAAACTGGTTGATTTCGTTGAGTAGCAGCGAAAAGTCGCCCAACTCTTCTTCTCTTAGGATTGGGTTGAGAAGGGGATTCGGTTTGAGTGGAGTCGGAGGTTTCAGTCGATTCTTTATCCTTCTTCTTCTCCTCCTTGAAGTCTTTGTTTCGGATTCGGTTCTCGGTGAGCTCTGTTGCTAGCTCCATTGCTGCTTCCAAAGTTGCAGGCTTGGTACTTATCACAGGGTCTTGAATCTTTGACGGAAGACCACGAATGTAGTGCTCGATCAAACGGTAGAGGGGAGTAAACATGTTGGGAACCATTTGATGTAATTCGAGGAACCTTTTGTTGTAGGTGGTGTGGTCTCCTTCCATTTGCTTCAATGAGTAAAATTCATCTTCTAATTTCTTGATTTCGCTCCTTGGACAAAATCGTCTGGTCATGATTTCCTTCAATTCGTTCCAAGTTAAGGACATAGCATCTTCAACACCTCGTTTGGCCTTCTCTGTATTCCACCAAGTAAGTGCTATCCCATATAGTCGACCGGTAGCATAACGCACTTTGCGATCATCAGGGCAATCGCAATTTAGAAAAGTATTCTCCATTTCTTCAAACCAATGGAGGAGTGCGGTGACACCTTCAGTCCCTTTGTATTTCGGAGGGTCGCATGATTTGAAGTGCTTGTAGGTACATTTAGTGGTATTTGGGGAAGAGTTGAAAATGTTTTGGTTTGCTTGATTGACAGGATTAACGGTAAGTGCTTGTTGAACTTGGATTACAATGTTGGGTATTACAGCAGCCATTTGTTGAGCGATTAAGGCGGCCATGCGTTCGCGGGCTTTTCTTGCTCTCATCTTCCTACGGGCGAGGTTAGAAGACATCTACAAGGATTACATGACAAAAGTATGAGTTGGATGCTTTTGGGATCATGGGTCGCATTCAAGAATGAACATTCATAAAATAATTATACAAAAATACTACATCCATAGGATGTCTTGGGCTTAGCTCGCTGTTAGGCCAGTCATGCCGCCATACTTTACCTGTGTAATCATGTGGGCCCCCATGAATACCGGTTTTTCATATGGTTCGCACGGTTTCTGCCTGGTTGCGTAACAAAAACCCGGAGAAAATCGAGAAATATGTATACAACGTGTGATATTCGGAATGTGTCCAGGTGTAGACACGGTGACACCTCAAAGTAGGGTTAGTTCGAACGACGTTTGGTGTGGCATGCTTTGGCCTAATAGGTCCTTCGTACTCTCATCGTTGGTCCCCAGGTAGGCAAACTGGTCCGTTATATTGGATTTATACGAATGCCAGCCTAGACAGGACGTTCCGACTACCGGTACTTGTACCCTTCCAGTTACTACATGCCCGTCGCAGAACTTACTTTGATGAGATTTGAAAATTGCACAAAATCTTTGGATAATGAGAATATGAAAATAAATTGAATTCATGAACATCGATATATGTATAATGAATATGTATATATGTATAATGAATATGTATATGAGCATGTATGTTTGACTGAAATGTAAACAAATATGAAACAAATAAATATCACAAGTTTGTATGTAACCACCTAATCAATTTAAAATTTAGGCAAACTATAGTATAGGCTCTAAGGGTCTAATAACCTATCCTATATCCCTATAGTCATGGCTCTGATACCAATCTGTCACACCCCGACCCGCAGCGGAAAAGGTGATCGGGGCATGATTGGGTTATCATCAAAGCTCATGACATTTATTAAGCGTTTCATATTCATTAATACAAATTAAATGGAAATTTACAATAATTGCTACAACATGATCTAACTAACAATCTAAACTTCTTTGTTCTCTTCTAAGGCATATCCTATGTTTTCCTTGCTTCAACCTGTTCACCTGTATCATGTGTAAAAAGGTTTTTGGATCAACATAATGTTGGCGAGTGAATCCTATGGAAAACATTTGAACAATTTATTTAAATTGATTATGAAATATGTGCACAACCAAACATGAGTAAAATTAGATGTAACTTGATCAACAATCATAATATGTTAAATGAAAACACACACATGAACAATAATGGAACAATTAGAGGCACGCGATGCTCAACTCGTCTCTCACGAGGAACTGAGGGGCCTGATGAATGAATTGCATAAACATGATAATATGAATAACACAACTACAAACAATATAAACTCAATGATTCACACATGAATAGTAATGAATTTGATGTGAAGCACGCGATGTTCTACTCGTCTCCCACGAGGAACTGATGGGCTTAATGTATGAGTTTCATATGTCTTGACAAAAGGCAATAAGTAAATCACAACAATAGAACAATCTAAGTTTAAGTCATGCTGTGGTATGGCACAAGTTTAAATAAATAAATTAATTAATTTCATAACACATGACACACCCCAAAACGTGTAATTTAAAAGGGGAATTGTAAGATTCACTCACAGTGGGTGCGTTCGGTTGATGACGTTGAATGCACGCGAAGTGGTTTTAACCACGAGTGAGATTTAACCTAGATAAATCGCATTATGGTTTGGTAAGTAAACGGATTTTATTAATCAATTTTAGTAGGATTGTTGGGTGTATTTTTGTGAGTTTGAGGCTATTTTCTAACCTTAAAAATGTTATTTTTAAGTATTTATAATTGATTTTTAATTAAAATAATTAAATAAAAATAATAAAAAAATTATTTTATTTTTGCTACAGTGACTTTGACCGGTTGACTTTGACTGGCGTTGACCGGTTCGGAAGGCATATTATTGTGCGCTGGGTGAGGCTCGAACCCGAGACCTCCCGTACGCGTGCACGCAGCTCTACCAACTGAGCTACGTGTCTAACCCGTTATATATCCGATTTTAATTTCATATATACATTAATTAGAATTAACAGAAAATCATTTTTATTTTAAAAACAGTTTAAGCGGACCGGTCTTGCACTCCACAGGTCTCGAACTCGGGACCTGTGGTTTAATCTAACACACAGTCCACCGCTGGACTGTGTGTTCAACATGTTATATAATTGGATTTTTATTATACTTAAATACTAATTAGTTATTTCCTTTTCTGCCTTAATTAAAAAGAAGAGATAACTGTCCGAGTCGGTGCTGAAGACCGGACTCGAACTCGTGACCTGTGATATAAACAAACACACAGTCCACCGCTGGACTGTGTGTCTAACTTGGTTATTATTCTGGTTATTAATATACTTAACATATATCTAAGGCGACTCCGGTTCAGTAAACAAAAAATGGATTTTATTAAGACAGCGTGTGTGAGACGGGAATCGAACTCGAGACCTTTGCATGCTTAACGTTTTATGTGCACACAGTCCACCGCTGGACTGTGTGTCTAACCCGATTATTATCCTGATTTTAATTAAACTTATATGATAACAATTCATCATCTTCTTCACTGAAAGAATAACCAGAAATCGGAAATCGACTGGTTCGAGTTTTATTCAAGTTTCATTATCGATTTACAGTCCATTAAGGTGAGATAAATGAGAAAAGAAAAAAGAATTGAGCGAAAAAGGTATACTGACTGGACCCTCTGTTTTCCGGCAGAACTCCGGCGACAGCAATCAACTCCGGCGTCAGGTGTCTTGCAGCAGCGAGTCTCCGGAAAGCTTGGAAAGAGTATGGGTATCTCCGGGATAAGCTTCAGGGGCTCAGTGAGGTTCAGAAAATAAGAAAGTCAGTTTTCCGGCGATGAGCAGGGAAATTCCGGCGAGTGGAATTACGCCGAGAAAAGCTGTGATTTTGAGCGAAAGTGTTTGTCGTGGGTTGTGGGTGAACTTATAGTGCAAATCGTTGAAGAATCTGGTCTGAATTCCGACTGTATTCGTTTATTTAAAATTTCCGGCGGTTTTGAAAAGTGTCGCGGACTTCAAACATCGGTTATAACCGATGTCTGGTTAATGGTTTACGTTATAACGTAAATCGTAGTTAAGACTCGCGAGTTTACCGGGATTCCGACGACTGAACTGATTGGGCGCCGGTTTTGAATTCGTAAAGTCATTTTATGAATTAAATGATTCTATTATATCACAAACAAAGTCCGCGGCGCAGTGGTTTGTGTGTTGAGAGATAAGTTGTTGAACTGACTCGGTACAGACCCGGGTTCGAAACCCGGCAGAGGCAATTCATTTTTATTTTGCGATTTTTGACAGTTTTTCAAAAACTAAATATATATTCCCGTACAATAATTGATTACGGATCGTTTAAAAATTTTGGGCATTTAATTCGCAACGAAAATTTTGACTGACTGTTCGGTTGATAAACGGAGCGGGTTTGGTAAATCCGTTTTTTACGGATGTTACACCCATGATTACCGGGTCTTTCATATGGTTCGCATGTGTTAGCCTGGTAACGTACACTAAAACCCGGAGAAAATCGAGAAATATGAATGTAACGTATGAAATTCGGAGTGCATCCAGGTGTGGACACGGTGACACCTCAAAGTGGGGTTATTTCGAACGACGTTTGGTGTGGCATGCTTTGGCCTAATAGGTCCTTCGTACTCTCATCGTTAGTCCCCAGGTAGACAAACTGGTCCGTTATATTGGATTTATATGAATGCCAACCTAGACAGGACGTTCCGACTACCGGTACTTGTACCCTTACAGTTACTACATGCCCGTCGTAGAACTCACTTTGATGAGATTGAAAAATGAAAAATGCGACAAAATCTTGAATAAAGGAAATATGAGGATGATTTGATTATGTGAACATTGAAATATGCGTGATGAATGTATATGTAAGCATGTTATGTTTGACAATAAGTATAACTCATTAAGTATCGCACAAAATGATAGTGGAAGTGTTTGCATGCATTTGTGTGTGTAATAAATACGAAACAAATAAACATCATGAGTTTGCATGTAACCACATAAACAATTAAAATCCAATCAACTATAGTATAGGCTCTAAGGGTCTAATAACCTATCCTATATCCCTATAGTCAAAAGCTCTGATACCAATCTGTCACACCCTGACCCGTAGCGGAAATGGTAGTCGGGGCAAGATTGGGTTTTTATCAAAGCTCATGACATTTACTATAAAGTTTCATATTTATTATTTCTATTTAAAGAAGAAATTACAATAAACATACAAGCACAACATGTTCAAATACATTTTTCATGACTTCTTTATTTTCTTCTAAGGCAATTTCCTATGTGTTCCTTGCTTCAACCTGTCCACCTGTATCATGTGTAAAAATAGGGTTTTGGGTCAACAAAAAGTTGGCGAGTGAATCTTATTTAAACATTTGAAAGGATTAGTTATGTTGGTTATTTGAATAAAATTGTGCATAACCAAATATGAATAAACGTAAATGTAAATTTAATCACAAAACACATAATATCAATAAATGCACAAGCACACACAAAATGATGAACAATGAGATCAAGGCTCAATCAAACGGAGCCGATCTGATGAGGCACCTGATGCTCAACTCGTCTCCCACGAGGAACTGATGGGCCTAATGCATGATTTGCACACAACTTGACAAGAACGTAAACACGTATCACAACAAACAACATAATCACATAATCTCAATTAATGCACAAGCACACACAAAATGATGAACAATGAGGCACCTGATACTCAACCCGTCTCCAACGAGGAACTGATGGGCCTAATGAATGATTTGCACGCAACTTGACAAAATGTAAACACACATCATAACAAACAATATTTACATCTCGAGTTTAGATCATATAATGGTATTAGCACGAGTTTGAATAAATGAAATAATTAAAGCGACGCATGATACACCCCAAAACATGAATAAAAAGGGGAATTTGTAAGAATTCACTCACAGTGGGTGCGTTTCCTGGATGACGATGAATGCGCACGAATTTTAGGATTTGATCGACGAGGAAAACTAACCTAGAATAATAACGAAATGGTTCGGTAAATAAATGGATTTTATTGAGATTAATAATTTTAATTCATAACCTTAATAGGATTTTTTTAGATTTATTTTTGTGAGTTTAAGAACATTTTCTAACTTTAAAAATATTATTTTTAAGTATTTTTAAATAATTTTCAGATTAAATAAATAAAAATAAAAAATAAAAAATAAAAAAATAAAAAAAATAAAAAAAATGTTGACTTTTGACCAGGTTGACCATTGACCGTTGACCATTGACCGGTCTTTATTCTATGCGCTGAGTGAAGTTCGAACTCGTGACCTCTCGTATACGTGCACGCAGCTCTACCAACTGAGCTACGTGTCTAATCCGAAATATTTCTGATTTTAATTATATTTATATACTTTTTAGTTTATTTAGAATTTTATTTAATTAAAAATGTTTCAAATATCATCTGACAGGCTGGCTTAGCGGGGATCGAACCTGTGACCATCGACTTAACTTGCACCCAGCCCGACCAACTGGGCTGGGTGTTTAACCCATCAATATCCGGAATTATACTATATTTATATACGTGTAGAAGGATGATCCGAATAGGTTTTAAAAAGATTGGTTTTATTTCAGAAAGTCGGGACAAGTGTGGCTCGAACCCGGGATGTACGCTTTTGAAATTGCACACAGTCCACCGCTGGACTGTGTGTCTAACCCAGTTAAAATCCCAAGTTTTATTATACATATATATTTAGCTTGGCTTCATCTTCTTCAACTGAATTAATACCCAGAAACATTAATCAAATCTTATTGAATTAGTTGATTGATTATTACTGATAACGAAAATAATTTAAACAGAAAAGGATTTAAGGATGTTGTACCGAACAGCGGGTTTGCTACGGTTTTCCAGCAAGTGTCGTCGGCTCCGATTTGCGATGTCCGGCTGTATGAACTGTTTAGCAGTTTTGATTACTGATTTGAACGATTAAAGTATGAATTAAGAGATAGCAGAGAAGTTTTAGATGGATATACCAGCTGAGGAACGAATACGGTTTTCTGATCAAGGATTTCCGGCGATGTTCCAGCGAAATTGGAAATCTCCGGCGATGAGCTTCTGAGAACTTCAACTCCGAAAAAGTGTGCGGTCTTAAGCGAAAGGATTCCCGGAAGGTTGAGGGGGGTATTTATAGGGTAGAACAGGATGTATTTTGGTCTTGAATTCGCGGTCAAAGTTTTCCGGCGGTTACGACTGAATTTGAGGGTTAGACATCGGTTATAACCGATGTCGAATTTAGTTCACGCGTTTCAGTCAAAGAAAACGGTCGTGATTTGCGAAATCGTCGGTTTTTCCGGCGACTGCGGATTGGGCGCGCTGATTTCCGGATTTGGATTTTCTAGTTTTTGTATATATGTTATTTGTTTCCTTGTATATCACAAAATCGTGTGTGGCGGAGTGGTGTGTTGTGCGTTTGTTCATCCGGGTGACCTAGGTTCGAAACCCGGCGTCCCCTTTTATTTTTTTATTCATTAATTATTATTAATTTTCAATTATAGATTTTAAATTCTAATATATTTATTAATTATGTATTGTTTAAAATTAATATGAACAAAAAATATACAACGAACTTTATAACTGAATGTTTGACTGATAAAGGAAGCGGGTTTTGGAAACCCGTTTTTCGACGGATGTTACATACCTCTTCCTTGATCTTACCATACAGGAATGCACATTTGATATCCATTTGATACACCTTGATGTTGTGGTTGGCAGCAAAGGCTAAGAACAATCTGATGGCCTCCAGTCTTGCAACAGGAACAAAATTTTCATCATAATTAATGCCCTCTTCTTGTCTATAGCATTGAACCACAAGCCTAGATTTGTTTTTGACAACAATGCCTCTTTCATCTGTTTTGTTCTTGAAGACCCATTTTGTGCCAATTGGACATACACCCTTTGGTGATGGTACAAGTTCCCATACTTGTTGTCTTTTGAACTGTAGGAGCTCTTCTTGCATGGCCTCTACCCAACTCTTGTCTCTCAATGCCTCTTGGTACTTGACAGTTTGTATGAGTGATAGAAAACCAGCAAAAAGACACATGTTTTGGGATTGATTTCTTGTGAGTACCCCTTCTTTGATGTTGCTAATAACTTGGTCTGATGGATGGTTTTTAAGGTAGATTAGATCTCTCTTGTATGGAACAATGCCATTTTGAGGTGAAGGCTACATATGGGAATCATAGAGCTAACATCTGTTGGCAATTTTGAAGATTTAACAGATATTAGGAATGGAGGTGGAGGTATGGCTGGGATAGGTGTGAAGATGGGTTGACTTTTATCCAAAGAAATTGGACTTTTATCAACATAGGTTTGACTTGATGAGGCGGCAGAGGTTTGAGGATCAACAACTGTAGATGCAGCAGTGGCAGAGTTTTGACAATTGTTTTGAACATCTGTTGCTCTTGTTGTGGAAGTGACTTTGTATTGTGGACCCACAATGTCATATCCATAATCTTGATGAGAAGACTGTGGTGTACCTGCATTGTTAGTCTTGACAGACACATCTTCAAATGTAAATTTATCTAAATCAAACAGTTCAGCAGGATTTGTTGAGATTTTTTATGAAGAAAGTTCATTGAAATTTACATTCAAAGTCTCTTGTACACACCTAGTCCTTGTGTTAAACACTTTATAGGCTTTGGCAGTAGTTGAGTATCCCAGAAAATTGCCACAATCTATTTTGGCTGCAAATTTTGAAATTGAATCTTTTAAGTTTAAAATGAAGCATGGGCCGCCAAAGATTTTGAAATAAGAGATCAGTGGTTTGATCTTGAACAGAGTTTCATAAGCAGTCTTTTGATGTATGGGGTTAATCAAAACTCTGTTTTGCACATAGCAGGCAATGTTTACAGCCTCTGCCCAAAAGGGGGTAAACCTGAATCTGCAAGCATCGTTCTAGCAGCTTCAATGAGAGTTCAATTCTTTCTTTCAACCACCCCATTTTGTTCTGGTGTCCTTGGAATGTTGTACTGCCTTACAATTCCTTTTGACACACAGAAGTCATCTAACTTGCTTTCTAACTGAAGATTTTTACTAGCAAGTCAAATTGCTTTCCAACTTTTCTTACAAAGTCCTACAAAATACCTGCAGTCTCATCTTTAGAGTGCAAAAAGTAAGTCCATGTAAACTTTGAAAAATCATCAATTATGACACGATAATACCTCTTCTTTTTAAGACTCATGATTTTCATAGAGCCAAACAAGTCCATGTGTAACAATTGTAAACACTGACTTGTTTTGGACTCATCAATGAATTTGTAAGAACTTTTATGTTGTTTACCTTTTAAACAGGAAACATAATGTTCTTCACATGTGAATTGTTTTGGGGGAAGACCTCTTACAAGACCTTGTTTTGAGAGTGTGGTGATAGTTTTGAGATTTGTGTGACCAAGTATTTTATGCCTTTCTCTTTGTTAGAGGCAGCTGAGAACAGAAAAGCATTTGACATTGGATTATCTTTCAACATATCAACCACTTACACATTGCCACTCCTGTGAGCAACAAGCTATGTTTTAATCTCGGCTATGATTTGATCGATCTTTTTAACTACATCTGGCCTAACAATCTTACAAGTTTTCTTAGTGAAGAATGGCCCATAGCCTTTGTTACTCATTTGAGACACACTAAGAAGATTAAATTTAAGATTGTCAATAAGATTGACATTTTCAAACTTGAGTTTCCCAGCTTGGACTGTCCCTGACCCTAACACCCTCCCTTTTGAATTGTTACCAAAGGATATATCACCCCCTCTATGTGCTATAAAATCTTTGAGAAGGGCTCTACATCTTGTCAGATAGAAGCTCCCTACACATTAGTGACAGATTAGTTTAGGTGGGTTTCCAAACCCATAATGGCTTTGGATGGGGTCACAGACATTCTAGCCTCAAGTCCAGGAGAATGGTCAGAGTTTTGAACAGATTTTTGAAACATCTGTTGTGGACCATTTCCTGTCAAATGATTATAACCATGAGGATGCTTGTTTACCCTTGGTTTTGAAGGTCTTTTGTAGATCTCATAACCAAGTGGCACACTCTTATAAGCTGGTTGGCCATATCCTCTTGGAAATTTGTTTGTTGGTGGTGCATCTGTTACCTGGACTTCTCTGGGAACAGAGGTTCCATTCAGTTGTTTGGTAACAGATGTTTGGACTGGGACAAAGGTCTGTTTGGATTTTTCTTTTCCAATTTTACCCTGTGAACTCTCAAGTGCTTTTGCTTTATACTCATTTCTTTTGACATCAACTATCACATTTGTCTTGTTTATGTCATATGCTTTTAAAAGAAAACAATTTTTAGTAACATGATTTTTCTTTTCACAAAACAAGTCTGATATCTTTTCTCTCTTTTTCCCTTTTTCACCCTTCTTGTCAACAGATTTTGTAACATCTGCTGGAAGGTCTTTAAAGGGAATGATCTTGACCTGTGGTGCTTTTACACCTTCAATGGTTGAGAAATTCATTGGCTTAAAATTTTCAAGAATGTCACATTTATTTGACAAGGTAGGTTTGAACTGATACTTCTCAATTTCCTCAAAAGTTGAGGATCCTTCTGATCTTTCTAAAACAATTTTCTTTCCATTTGGATCAATGACTTTAATTTCTTGACCAGCCATGTTTGTTGGGATAACTTCAACCAAACCACAATCATTTACAGCAGTGTTTTGAGAAACTTGGTCATTTTTTCGAAATCCAATGCCAAATTTTACATTGCTTTTGATATGTGATTCTAGCACCAACTCATAACCTTTGCAGGACTCTACCCATTTTTCACAAGTGATCTGGGTAGATTCAAGCTCCTTTTTACAACTTTGATATTTTTCTATCATTGTTTGGAGTTGGTCCTTGGTTATGTTTGATTCATGTTTGAGACTGCTGATTTCATTTTTTTTTTCAAACAGTTTTGATTTTAACCTGAAAACTTCAATCGATCGGGAATTTATAGCTTTGATTGAAGTTCAACCTTGACGTCACATAGGGCTTGGGACCTAGTTTAATTTAAACTGTTGTTATATATTCTCTTTATTTGAAAAATATGATTAGTTGTACAAACTTAATTTTAATGGAATAAATATTGCAACTTTAATTTAGTGTCATGTACTATTGAACAATCTTGTTATGTGACGCCCTGACGTTTCCGTTGTCGGTTGGGGTGTTACAACAACAACTTTCTTTCCTCCCATTGTTAATCGTTAACACTTTCTTTCTGATATGCACCCACCCAGATCGTCATCAATCCACTTAACTTAACGAATTCACACTTAACAATCAACACTATTACCATAAATGCTCCCACCACCAGTTTATTACATCATATTGCAAACCATTGCACCATGCTCACACTTAATACACAACACCATTACCAAAAGGTCAAGAAAGTAACGAATGATCGGAACGTCACCCACGCTTCTTCCTTTGTCCTTCTTTTCCACAATGTGGGCTAGAAAGGCAAAGTACTCTTTGCGTAAGTACTTGTTCGCTTGAGTGCACGACATAAGCTTGAGGGTCGCACCACAGATGTGCAAGATTTCACCGGACGGAAGTGGAAGGCGAATGAACTTTTCAAAGCAAACGACTTCGCCCTATCCATGCCTACTATGATATCAAAACTACCCATTTGCATAGGTATAAGATCGATCGGGAATTTATGTTCGTTGAGAACGCAATCACGAATTAGAATCAACGGTTATGGATTTTCCGTTTGCAACTTCGACGACGAAGGATTTTGGTAACTTAGAGCGACTACATTTAAGCTATTTTTCGAACTCCACAAATACAAAACTCATATCCGCACAGTATCAAATAACAAACAAGCATATACATCGTTTACGAGAAATGAACCATTGACGACATTGTTGTTGTTTTGCGCTTGAGCGATGGTGATGACAAAAGCACGCCCACGAGGAGCTTGGGCTTGAGCTTGGATGTTGCGTTGCGGACATTGGTTGCTAAGATGGTTCGGATCGCCACACTTGTAGCACGTACGTCCGTTGTTGGCCGGCAACTGGTTTTGGTTTTGGGCATGGGCTTAGTTACCTTGTGGTTTAGGACCACTTCGGCAGTGGATGTTAAAATGCCCAAACCGATTGCACGTGGTGCAAAGGCAGCATGTGGTTTCAGTCGGGCGGTGGTAGCTACAAGTGTTACACTTGGGAAAAGTCCATGTGTAGGCTCGCTTGGCCGGTTTGGGGTTTGGGTTGGCGAGTTGTTGTTGTTGTCGAGGTTGGTTTTGTGGGGTTACCACGACAAAGTTGCAGCTCGAATGCTATCGCATCTTACCGCTTGAGTTGGTTTTGGTTGATGGTTTGGGTGGAGTGGGTTCGGTGGTGGCTTAGTTGGAGGTTTTGATGGAGCCTTTAGGTTTGAAATCTCCATCTTTTACGTGATCATGGTTGAATTTGGAGGCAAACTAATAAGTCTTTTCGAGATTCTCGGGCTCGACAACGCCTACTGCGTCGCGAACGGCCGGCCGGCGGGAGACCACGAATGTACTTCTCGGTGGCCTTTTTGGTGGTAGGGACTTACCTAGGACATAACACACTAAGTTTCTTGAACCTAGTGGTATAGGCTGCGTTGTCACCTTTGATTTGTTTAAGGTGCCAAAACTCTTCCTCGAGTTGTTAGAGCTCGTGAGAGGGACAAAATTCGTCTATCATGAGTTGCTTCAACTCAACCCAACGTAAGGCGTATGCGGTGTCATCTCTGCGGGTGTTACGTGCGGCAGTCCACAAATCAAGTGCCCTTTACTGGAAAATGCCGGTGGCATTGGTGGTTCTAAGATGCTCAGGGCACCCACTTTGACGAAAGGTGACCCCAATGGAGTCAAACCATTGGAGCATCTTAGTAGCCCTATCGTTACCCGTGAAGGGGGTAGGACTGCAAGAGTTAAATTGCTTAAAGTTGAAGGTGGATTTGGGAGGGTGAACCTTGAAGTCAACCAAGGTGTTTGGGCTAGAAGTGGCTTAGATTTGATTCTTGATCTCAGGTATGACCTTGGCCATTTGCTAGGCCATAAACGTCATCTTCTTGTTTTAGCCTTGTTTGGAGCTCTTCCTAGAGTTAGAGAATCGGCTAGAAGACATCTACAAGACCGAGTAGGGATAAAGGATGAGACTTGATCTAAAGCGTTAAAAAAAATTTCCTTGCATGATATAGCATGGTAGTATGTCAGGTAGCATGTATTTTTCACATATTTCACATAGGCATCATATGCATTGTCATGTGTAAAATCAAACAATAATGAAAGAGTTGTAAATTTTGTTTATTCGATAGTATTGTTATTTTTCTAGATTGCGAGTATAGCGTGATTTGGAATTTCGACCTGGAAATGAATGAGGTGTCAAGTATAAAACACATAAAAATTGATATACATAAAAGAGATTATGTTGGTGCACATATGTCTATTGCCTATGTCTAGGATGAGTCTATTGTACAGTTAGGGTTTCACAATGTCATACGTTAAGTTTTGAAAGTTTTGTTTTGTTAGAAGAATTTTCGCACGAAAATTCATAGGAATTTTCGTACGAAAATTTCGTGCGAAATTTCCTTGTCTTGAGTCCCTAGGTGCTGTCATGTCTTGCCTATAAATAGGTGACTTTGGATGCTTGTCTAGCATGCTGTTTTTGGAGATCAAAGGCAAAGCCCTGCTCGAGTCTGTAATCATTTGAACATTAATCAATATAACAGACGGTTAAACAGTAATAATCGCTTGTTCTTTGTTTGTTCAATCAGCTAACAATGAATTCCGCCTCTGTTAGCTGAGCAAGTCTGACCGGAAGCTCACTAGTTGGGTCCGATCCTAAGCATTCACAAGTGGTATAAGAGCCTTAAATTCTGATTTGTGAACAAACAACCAAGTTTCAGTTGTATTCAACCTTCAAAGTTCAAGATTCATCCATTGGAAACTCATCTTCTACTCTTTCTTGGAACTTAATCTAGATCTGAAGGATTTCATGGACAATTTGGACTAGGTTATTAGTATAACGTGTTAAAATCAACTCTAAACGGTTCACTGATACATACAAACCTAAAATTAATCAAAATCATGCTTGAAATCATCAAAAACGTGAAATTGTGAACAAGTGTTCGAAGAAGACAAGAATTTTCACACGAAAGACTAGATTTCGTACGAAAATCTGGGTCCTTACATCTGAAAATTTGAACTATCAAAGAATTAAAATTTTCACACCCAATTTAGTTTTCGCACGAAAATTGATTTTTCGCATGAAAATCCAGGCTTTGATTTCGTACGAAAAGTTTCTGTTTCAACCTAACTTCAGTCAGTTTCAAGTTAACCAGTTTTCTGTTATAAGTTTTTGTCAAGATGTCAGGTGAAAAGGAATTTCATAACGCATTTACTACACAAGCAGTTACAGCTTCGGTAGCAGCTCAGAACATGAATCTTGAAAACGAAATGGGAACCACTACGAAGCCTCCAAAGCTCATGAACGTTGAAGACTATGAGAGTTGGAGTGAACGTTTCAAGAACTGGGTTCAAGCAACAAATTTAACAGTTTGGTTCGCACTTGAAAACAAGTATCAAGCACCACTAAATGAAATTGGCTTTGAGAAAACATTGGCTCGTCTGTTCGAAGAAGAACGAGAAAAATACATTATTGAAAAGAAGATAATGAATCTTCTTCAGCAAGCTATAAAAGAAGAGATCTTAGTTCTCCTGCAACATGACGACGACGCACAGTCATTGTGGCTCGCCTTACGACTAAGGGCTCAAGGGAGTAGTAATGTCAGAATAGGAAAGAAGGCTTTACTGAACAAAGAATTTGAAGTGTTCAATGTTCTTCCAAGCGAGTACATGAAGCAACCCATAGAAAGGTATTGCCACCTGGTAATACAGATGAAGCGTATGGGAATTGTCAAGACAAATGAAGAGCTAGTCGACAAACTAGCAGATTCTTTGCCTGAAGGAGATTGGGCAACATATCTAACAATCCTGAAGATTGGAGCTGAATATGATAGTCTCAGTTTGCCGAGATTCATATAAAAATTGGAAGGGCACGAACTAGAGATGCAGAAAATAGCGAAAGGCAAGAAAACGAACTCGCAACAGGATGTGAGCTTATACTACAAAGGAAACCCAAATACTCATGTTAAAAGTCCCAAGATCCAAACAGCCTTCAATGCTAACTCAAATGCTAGTCCAGCCTCCAACCAATCAAATGGATTCCAAAGGTTTGCTTCCTTCAATCCAAAATATCACCAAGGACAACAATAGTCTCAGAGCTCAAGTCAACCACAGAGCAATCAGCAAAGTCAATCTAATTCGAACCAGAGAATCTTGCAATGCAACATCACAGTGAATCTCCAGAACGCTCAAGACTTCAATGAACAGATAGCTAAGCAACACATGGTGCTACTAGCATCAGTTCTGGAATCCTACGAAAGTCTTGTAGCTGGAAGAATCAGAAATCCAGAAATGACCAAAGAAGATTACGACCAAATCGATCCGGAAGAAATGGAATTAATTGATATTATGTGGTGCATGGCATCAGTGGTTCGAAGAGCACAGCGGTTCATGGAAATTATAGGAAGAGATGGTTTGAGAGGCCTTGACGGAAAATTAGGATTCGATAAATCCAAAGTCACTTGCTTCAAATGCAGGGAGAAAGGGCACTTCAAGCGTGAATGTCCTAATCGAGAAGTAAAGGGCAATCATAATCCGTTTGGAGATGATTATTACAAAAATGCGATTTATCATCGTCCACAGCCAGAGAAACGAGTGGTGCAGATCGAGGATGGACCTTCAAACTCAAAAGACAAAGCTCTTGTGGTCACACAGGAAGATAAGGGGTTCAATTGGAACAACTTCATTTCCAAAAATGAAAGTCTTGCTCTTGTTGCTGAAATCATAGAAGAACCGGAATCTTCTGAAGAAGTTAAAGAAGAAGAAATGGAAGAGGTTCTGTCAGACTACTTCAGATCCTCAGCGGAAGAAGAAGAATGTATCAGAGGTACCCCTAAACCCAGTTTATTTGACACAATTCTTAAACTTTTGCAGGCAGCTTCGATTCTGGTCACAAAGAGGAGAGTCCTAAGGAGACAAAGTCTGACTATGTGGAAGTGATTGATGTAACCAAGCCTGTAACACTGGAGAGCTTAACCAATTGCCAACAAAGCACTCATGGCCAATACAAACGAGGTAGTCAGTGTGGAAAGACAGGTAGAAAAGGTTGAAACAGCTAAAGAAACAATCAAAGCTCAAACTGTCGAATTGGTCAGCCTATGCTTAAAATGTGCAGAAGTATGTGAGAAATGTGCTGAAAAAGAGAAAGCTTTTAAAGAACTTAAAATATACAATGATAAGCTGTCATACGATTACAACACCGTAAAAAATTCATATGATAAGCATTCGACAGTATGAGAAAACTGTCAAAGAAGAAGACAAAACACTTTCAATGCTCAAAGCAATTGTGATGGACAAACAAATGGCCATAAATCTGCATATTAACACAATTGTTGAGTTGAAAAGTGAGCTGGAGAAAACTAGAATTGAAACAGAAAGGGTTAACAAATTGTTAATTAGTTACTCTACCAGCATGTATGTCCTTGATCACATTCTGCCAAAACCAGAAAGCAGCAAAGATGGTAAGAAAAGTGATAAAAGTGTTGGAAAATGTTACAATCATGTTCCACCTCCTATTTGGAATAGCTATGCTAAGAAACATCCTGACGGAGTGGATAAGGCGTTGAATTTGAAACTTCTCACTGAAGAAAATAACGTGCTGCCTGAAAATCTTGACGTAACATATTCCAAAATAGAAAAGGAATGTGAATCTGAGGTGGTAAACAAAGTGTTTGAAAATGAGTCTGATAGCACAATTTACGAGAGTGCTGAGTCAAACAATGAGAAATCAGAGTCAAGTTCACCTTCTGGAAGTGATAAAAGTTTTCATGAAAATTTTATCACAGCTTCAGATAATATTTTAAATAAAGATCCTAATGAAGTTATCTACAAACTGAAAGGATCAGATAAACTATATACTGATGAAGAATTTCCAGTCCAGAATGTAAAATTTGACTGTGTCGATAAGTTCTTTAAACTCATTGAGGTTGAAACATCTGAACTTGAGAAGAATGTTGCTGGTTTCTACTCAAAACTAAAGAAATCAAACAAAAACATTCATCCAAGAGGTCGAAGTTATCCTGAAAACGAAAGGGATGGGTCAGGCTTTGAAAAGAAACGAAACAACAAATCACGAAAACCAAATTTCACAAAGTAAGTTGAGTTTGTTTTTGGAACTATCACTGTTGAAGAAAAAGAAATCATTAACAAACAAACCAACGAAGAGTTTAAGAAAGAAAAGGAGCTTCGTGAACAGGCCTTGGAACATACTGTTGGAAACGACAGTAGAACGTGCTACAGATGCAACAAGGTTGGGCATATTGCACTACTTTGTTTTCAAAATCGTCCAAAACATGTTCATGAACAAAAGAGGTTTACAGTAGATGAGAAGAAAAAGGGTCCAGAGTTTGTGCCAACAAAAATTTTAAAGAGAAATGATAATGCCAATTCTATTAAGGAACCACCAACTGAGATCATTTCAGAATTTGAAGTTGGAGAAACCTCAAAGAAAAATGAATGAAAAGAATCTAATCTTTATATCAAAAAGGCATTTTCAAAAACACAAACATGGGTAGTCAAAGCAAAAACATCTCCTGTAACCCCAAAATCAACCAATGTTCCAGTCAAACAAAAAAATAAGACTGAATTCAAGACTGGACAATGGGTTGAGATTAAGAAAGATGACAAAGTTGCCAAAGTTCCAAAAGTCGACATTGTCATCCCACCCAAGACCGAAAGGGCTTGGGTCTCTCTCTTTAGGTAATTTGTTTTCATGTGTGCAGGGGCTTCCAAGGTCAATTATTTCAAAGTGGATCATGGACAGTGGAGCTTCTAGACACATGACAGGGATGTTGGCTTTGTTGTATAATGTAAAAGCCATCAGGGGAGGATATGTTGGGTTTGCCGGAACACAGGGCGGCAGGATCATGGGAGAAGGAATTTTGACAAACGGAGTCGTGTCTTTCGACAAAGTGAACTACATTGCTAAGCTTGAGAATAATTTATTGAGCATCTCGCAGATTTGTGATAAGAAGTTCACAACTCACTTCAACGACAAAGAATGTCTTATTCTCAAACCTGGTTTCGTTATTCTTGAAGAGTGGATCCTCATGCGCCCTCCGCGAGAAAATGATCTATATGTCTTAGACATGAGCGGCGCATCCACTACTTCAAAGGAAGGACAGTGTTTTGTATCAAAGGCTACTGAGAAGGAATCAATCCTATGGCATAGGAAGATGGGTCACATACATCTAAGGAAGATGAACTTCCTAGTGCACAATAATCTAGTGGAAGGGGTGAATCTCAAAAATTTTCATTTATCAGATAACTGTATCAGCTGCAAAAAGGGGAAGCAGCACAAGAAGTCGCACCCGAAGAAGCTTCTCAACTCCATCAAGCTTCCACTAGAAAGCTACACATGGATCTCTTTGGTCCTGTCAATGTGAAAAGTATTACAGGAGATCTATATTTCCTGGTCGTAACCGATGACTTCTCAAGATTCTTATGGGTTTTCTTTCAAGAAAGCAAGAATGAAACGTTCGACAATTTGATGATCTTGTTTCGAAAGATTGAGAACCTTTACCATTTGCCTATCAAGAGAATCAGAAGTGAAAACGGTACTGAGTTTAAGAACAACAAGATGCTCGAATTCTGCAATGCTAAGGGTATTCATCATGAGTTCAGTGCCCCCTATACTCCTCAACAAAATGGAGTAGCTGAACGAAAGAATAGAACGCTCATCGAAACTGCTCGCACGATATTCAAAATTACATATCAGCTTTTGAAGCGAAGCTGTTGCATCTGCATGTTACACCCTTAACCGCGTAATGACGGTCAAGAATCACAAAAATACATGCTTTGAACTTCTTAACCAGCGAAAACCTAATCTAGAGTTTTGGAGCCTTTTGGATCACCGTGTACCGTATTGGACCCGGAAGGAAAATTTGGAGCCATATCTTTGGAAGGTTTCTTTGTAGGATTTGCAAGTCCGCAAAAGAGAGTCTATCTTCCAAGCGTGAATCAGGTTATTGTTGCTCAACACGTTGATTGCCAGAGATACACAACGTCCATGCAAAACCTGGAGATCCTTGGCTATTCAATTACAACGGGTTGTGGAATTCATTTGATCTGCCTGAAGAACCATCTGAGGAAGAACTCATCTTGCTATTCCAACAACATCAGATATCTAATCAAGAGCAAGTAACAGGGCCGTTGGTTGTTTCTCCAACAACAACACCTTCCTCAGAAGCAGGTCCGAGCAACACTCAGTCAGAACCAGTTGTTCCACCAGTTCAGAATATTGCAGAACCATCTTCCCTTCAGCCAGCAGATGCAGAACCTGAACAAGACCCTACTTTTGATAATGGGGATTCCAGTTCCGATAAAGGATCAGAAAAGATTTCAAGTTATCTTAACAATCAAGCTGCCAAAACCAGTGCGAGAAATAAGGCTACTTCTTCAGAACATGTTACAGATCAGAATATCACAAATCTGGAAAGCTCAGTGAATGTTCCAGGGGAAGTATTGCCGAGATCAGTCTCCTGCCATCTAACAGATAACATCATTGGAGAAATGCAAGCTGGCGTGAAAACGCGAAATCAGATCAATAAGGATCTAAGTTGCTTTTATTCCAAAGTTGCTCCACTCCAAAATAAATTTTCTCATAGTTGTTTTGTTTCTCAGGTTGAACCAGGAAACATCAGAGATGCTCTTAAAGATGACAGTTGAGTGGAAGCAATGCAGGAAGAGTTATTGCAATTCCAGAAACTTGGAGTCTGGGAACTTGTTGACCTACCACCAAAGCAGAAAAAGTTAAGCACTCAGTGGGTTTACAAGTGCAAAAGAGATGATAGAGGAGTGGTTGTTCGAAACAAAGCTTGGCTCGTAGTTCAAGGTTTTCGTCAGCAGGAAGGGATAGACTACAATGAGGTCTACGCCCCAGTCGCTCGTCTAGAAGCTATCCGCATTTTCCTGGCTTTGCCTCATGGAAAGGGGTTCAAAGTGTACCAATTGGATATGAAGTCTGCTTTCCTGTACGGTAAAGTAAAAGAGGAGGTTTATTCGGCCAACCACCAGGGTTTGTCGATCCGATTCACAAAGATAAAGTCTACTTGCTGAACAAAGCTCTTTACGGTTTACACCAGGCCCCGAGAGCCTGGTACGAGACGCTTTCCAAACACCTTCTGGCTAACCAATTCACAAGAGGAACAGTAAACAGCACCCTCTTAACAAAGGAAGTAGATGGACATCTGATTATTGTGCAAATCTATGTGGATGATATCATCTTTGGATCGACAAATGAACAACTGTGCAAGGACTTCGAGAAAGTCATGAAAGAAAAATTCGAAATGAGCGCTATGGGAGAGATGAAATTCTTTTTGGGGCTTCAGGTTGAACAACTGCCAGACGGTATTTTCATTCACCAGACGAAGTATGTTCATGACGTGTTGGAGGAATTTGACATGACATGAACTAAACCCGCATCTACCTCGTTAGCCACAAACCATGGAATTTGTCCAGACGACTATGGAGAAAAAGTTGATGAAACATTATATCGTTCCATGATCGGATCCTTGATGTATCTCACAGCTTCAAGATCTGATATCATGTACTCCGCATGCCTTTGCGCCAGATATCAGTCAAGTCCGAAGGAATCACGTCTGCTGATCGTCAAAAGGATCATGCGCTACTTGAAAGGATGCCCAAGCACCGGCTCGTGGTATCCACGTCACGACAATTTCAACCTTGCGGGTTACTCTGACTCTGATTTTGGTTGCTGCAAGCAGAATGGCAAGTCTACAATGGCAGGATGCCAGTTCTTCGGAACACGTTTGGTAACATGGCAATGCAAGAAACAGACCGTGGTCGCTCTCTCTACTTGCGAAGCTGAATACGTATCAGCATCCAGTTGTTGTTCCCAGATATTGTGGATACAATAACAGATGAGAGACTACAGTCTGCAATTTCTTGATACGCCATATTCGTAGATAACAAGGCGGCAATTGATAACACAGTCAATCCTTGTCACCAATCACGCACTAAACATATCGAGATTCGATATCACTTTATCCGTGACTGTCACGAGAAAAAGTTGATACGAATTGAGAAAATCCACATTGATGACCAAAAAGCAGATTTTTACACCAAAGCTTTTGACAGAGCAAGATTTCGAAATCTTTCAAAATTAAATGGTTTAAAGAATTTATCATCAGGGGATATTTATGAGGTTGAGTTTGAGGATGACGATGTTGGGACGTGATCCTCACTAGTAAGTCAAAATGTTTTCTGTAAATAGCTTACATGCTTTCTTAAAAACAAAAATCCAAAAAATATGTTTTTGATTTTTAAGGGGAGAAAAAGTTGTGAAAAATACAAAAACATTGAAAAATCATGAAAAATACAAAAACATTAAAAAATACAAAAAGAGTTTTGTGTATAAGAGGAGATGATAGTAAATCAGTAGGCCATTACACTACGCTAAAGAAATGTATTGTTTAAAAGCGTCTAAAACAGGCACGTTCAGTAAACGGCTTTCAGGATATAAACTTAAAAGAAAAACTGGCAAATCTATGGCTTAACATCTCTCGGATATATGGGCTTGGTACCCCGAAATTTCGTTTGAGAGAATGCCAGATTCTGAGATACTAGGTCTTTATATTTAGTTGATATCTGGGGTATTATACGGGTTCTTCTGATTTTGCGTCGGCAATGGCCTAGAACTTGTATAATACTTTCGCATTATTCACCCCAAAAGCCGCATAAAAAATGAAGAAAAATGTAATAAAAAGATACGACATTCTGCAGTACAAAAATTAAAATTAAAAGATTCCCAAGAGCAACACCACCTAAAGTCGAGCCTTCATCTCTTTCTCTGTACGGAAGTACTAACCTAAGCTCTCAAGGTCTCGCAATTCACCCCTATACAGATATCAGTTAGATATATTCACCTGTGAGATGAAATCTAGGGAATCTCGATGCGGGAGAATATTCTGAGGTGGGAAACACAGATTAGGCCATGTTGCTAAAATTACCTAACATATCTTGAAGTTGTTGAGAAACGTGTAGAGGTTTAAGTGGATAAGTATACTGACAATCTAAAGAAAATCTGTTTAAGAACTTAAAGTTTCATATAGAGCAACGGTACTGGTAATGTGTCTTAATAAACTGGTATGATCCTCTAACACAAACTCGCAAAAATATGTCTGTAAATATGCTTGTACATATTGCTTTAATAATGTTTAGTTTAGAAGTCCTCAAAAATTCAAAAAGATTTTCTGTTTCTACTTTAATTTTTGACTGCCGGTGATGGAAAACAGATCTTCAAAGTCAACAGCAACAGAACGTAGAGGAAAATCATTTGAATTACAGGCTGGGAGCTAATCTGGAAACAAAGTCTGGTTTGAAACGTTGAAAAGTTCATTAATTTGAAACTTAAAATCTAAGAACAATGTCAGTTTTGGTCAAAAGGTGGTCAACCACGGTCATTAACATGGACTTGGACAACTGTGTGGATAAATTAAAACTGAGAACAAACAAGAAAGTTGAAAATTGAAAACATTTCAAAAGGCTCACTAATTTTCGCACGAAAATATAATTTCCGCACGAAAATTTGGCCAAATCTCATAAGCCAAATTTTCGCATGAAAATTTTTAGGCCTATATATAAGGGAGTGTTGAACAGATTCCGCACGAAATCTGTTAGATTATGTGGTGCGGATTCTCTGAAGCATTTGAGCACTTTCTCTCGATTCACTCACTTTTCGACGTATTTAACACATTAGGGAGGTTGATTTGCACACCTCTTATAATGGCTAAGGTACTTACCGAGATTGAACCATGAATTTGGACTCTTCGGACCTTAAACGGACAAACACGTAGATCTAGGATAAACTAGCCGGTAAAACTTAAAATTTATCTCTCCAACGTTAAAATCGGCAAGTTTAACTAAGGTTTAGCGTTTCAATTTCAAGAAAAAATCTAAAATTGCAAGTGTTTTAAGTCGGATTGAAAAACTCAAACTATTTGGAGAAGATGAAGATTACGAAAATCTTGTTATTTTCGCACGAAAATTCAGGAATTGAAGAGTTACATTTGAGTTGTTTATTTTTGCACGAAAATTCCAGAAAGTTGTGAAGTATAAACTTTCTTACGAAAATTTAGAGGATTTTTGTGATTGTGAAAAAATTTCTAACTTTTTCATGTCTCTCTGTTTCACAGAAAACCGTATATGAGTTCCATCTAGTACACAACTCATGCTGCTTAATAGATAAGGATGTGCCAGAGTTTGCTCCGTTCTCGCAGTATATAGACTTTCTGGAAAGGCTGCCAGTTTATTATGCCCTTACACATCATCACGATGTTTATGCCTCACATGTCAATCGTTTTTGGGCAAGGGCAGAGTTGAAAGCTGATTCTAGGGCTATTACGTCAGCAGTTAAGATTGGAGAGAATGATTTGAAAATTACGATCACAGAGGATCTGATCCGAACAGTGTTACACTTTAGGGATGAAAGTGATTATCCTACAGAGTTCACAAAGAAGTTTGTGAAAGGCTGCTTTTTCCGAATGGGCTACAATGGTTATGTGAATTCCGCTCCATACAAGATCAACCAGTTGGGTCTGCCATACAGATTTCTTGCCCACTTCATTACACGCTCATTAAGCCATAGGAAAGGGGGTTGGGATGATTTGGTGGATTATCACATGTTTATGATGGTAGCAGTGATTTTGAACAAGCCTTACAACTTCAGTAAGTTGATATTTGATCAGATGGTGATGAATCTGGGTAAGGGTTGATTTTTGCAGTACCCTCGATTTGTTCAGATGATTCTTGACCATTTACATCCAAATCTCGAGAAAAAGAAGGATGACATTTTGAAGTTTAAGCACATGACTTCGTCTGACCTCCACAACATCAGCAACTACCGTAAGGGAGGAAAGGCTCCAGCGTTTAAGCCTATCTTTGGAACTTTTGTGAAGGCTGATTATGTTGCTCCGCCAAACGACAAATGGAGGAATGAGGGCAGCGGTGATGAAGCTGATGAAATAGAGAGGTTGGAAGATTTTAAAAGCGGAGTATTTGGTATGTGAAAGGTGAAGGTGAGAAGGGACATTACGATAGACAGAAAGTAGGTTCTACTTCGACTGCAACAAAGAGAAAGAAAGCTTCAAAGTCTTCTTCTTCCGCACCCAAACATCAAAGGAAACAAGCTAGTGTTAGTACAGGATTGATTGATGAACCGGATGTTGAGAAAGTGAATGTTGAAGAAACAATACAAATGACAATAGCTATTCATGTTGAAGAGACTTTGGAAGAAGCCACAGCTGATACAGAAAGAATGGTCGGTGTGGAAACCGAGGCAGGTGGTGGTGATGATGAAGGGCCATCATCAAGCACAGATTCTGAAGAAAGACAGGAAGGGGAGAGAAAAGATAGAGAAAGAAAGAAACTAGAAAAAATAGAAAGAGAGAAAAAGTTGGCTGAGGATAAGAAACGTAAGGCTGCAGGTGATGACGATACTACTTATGAGCCGTCTGAGGCCGAGGAGGATATCTATGTGGTTAAGCCTACAAGGAAGAAAGCTGGTAAAAGGGTCAAGCATACGGCAGCAAGAAAGCATGAGATAACTACTCGAAAGCTTCGGATCAAGTTGAAGTCAAAGCCTACTGAGACTCCCGTTGCTCCAACAGCTGAAATTTCATCTGAACGTCCTGCATCTTCTCCTCCTACGTCTCAGCCTCCTCCAACAAGTGAACCTCCAGTTGTTGAAACACCAAGTGTGTCTACGCAACGTGCTTCTTCTCCTCGTCAACACATGTCCACAGAAGTTCCTATTCCATCTCCTCCACCAATAGTTGATCCTCCAGTCGTTTCTCTTCCACGTTAGCCTTTTAGCACTCCTCCTACTGTGTCTCAACTGCAAGCAACATCATCAGCTCATCCTACACAGCAACATCCTCCAGTTGACACAGCTTTTGATGACTATTTCTTTGAGTATGGTGCTATACCAGGGGGAGAAATTTCACAGCTGATGACGTGTATGTTGGAAGACTTAATGAGCTGGAAGCAAAGTTAAAGAGTGCTGATGAAAAGATTAAGATCCTTAAATCTAATAGAGATAGCATCAGGGAGATCTTGAGGTTGGTTACTGACGATAGTGAAAGATATTTTTAGGCGTCACAGAAAGTCATTGCTTATGAAGAAAGGATCAAGGTTTGGAGAATGAGAGGGAGATCCTAAAGGCACCTCTAAGCAGTTATAAGAATGAGAATCAGAGGATTATCAAAAAGATGGAAGAATACGAGGCTGAGAGAGAGTCGAACAACAGGCAGGTTGAGCGTATGAAGAAAATTCTAGTTCGTACTCTGGGTATATCATTATCTGATGAGATTGAGAAGATCGAGAGAGAGGAAGCTAGACAAAGAGTTGCTGAAAGAGAACAAGCTTTGAAAGCTCTATCTGATGCAGAAGGCCGAGGAAAGGAAAAGATTGATGATATTTCGGTCTCAAGCAAGCCTGTGCATGAAGCTGCTACTTCTTCGGATCCTTTGATCGTTCAATCTGCGCCGGAAGCTGAATCCGTGCCAGTAACTTCTGAGATAGTGGTCTATGATCCAACCATTGATGTTAGCAAGATGTTTGTACTTCAGGGGGAAGGGACCCTAGAATCGATGACGAAAGAGAAGGCGATCGCTGAGAGGGAGTTAAAGAAAGAGATTGACGAAATGGTAGACGGAACATATGATGATTTAGAGAAGGAAGGATTCTAATATGTAGCAAACTTATTTGATAATGAAAATATGTCTGTTGATGCTTACATGAAAGAATCTATTTTTGAACTAACTGATGAACAGGTTCAGGGGGAGTCGTCGATTGAAGTTGGTGAAACAGTGCCAAAGCCCAAAGTTATCTACCTTGAGCATGATGTCGAAGAGGGAGAGTATGTTCATAACTACTCAAAGGCTGATCTTGCAGAATTGTTTGGCTTACAAGAAGATTCATTCAAGTTCGACTTTGAAGAAGAGTTAAAGAATAAGCTCAGAGCCGGATGACTATGTGTTTGAAGACATCCCGCAAGCAAACGATTATGACAGAGTTATCATTGAAGATTGGGATTCAGATGATAATGAAGATGCAAGGTATACGGGTGAAGGAACAGATGTGTTTCCTACCCTTGATGAAATAACTGCTGAGATCAACGATGATATGCTAAAACAAAAGGTAGCAGAAGCAGTAAAAGAAGAAACGGTTCCTAAACCACCAACAAAAGAAGAAATCGTAGAAATGAGAAAGAAATGGTTCAAGGAGATGCCGCCTGAAAAGAAGTTTCGTCATCTATTAGCTTTCTTCACCAGAGACCTGATGCATCTCTGGGTGCCATTATCAGTTGGGGATGGATCGAGGAACTAGATGTGTATGCATTGAAACGTGATTATGGAGTTCAATACATCAGAAGACTGGGTGACATAAAGACCTTGCCAGAATGGGATGTGACAGAGTTGGCTCAGACCAAGACGTTTTGTATGAAGCTACGTCCGAATGATCAACGTCTATGGAAGCTAATCAAGTTTGAAGCTGAACATGATTTCAATTTTTAGAAACCACACAAGCCACGTACCGTGACAAAGATCGATCCAGTAACAAAAGAGAAAGATGTGACTTTGATTGTCAAGAGGCCACGTGTTATGAAAAATATACCTTGAAGAAAATGGAACAAGGTTTTTACAAGATCTTCAAATGGTGGCATTATGATTCAAGTACGGGAGAGGTTGTTATTTGTGTTGAGCCTGATGAAGGATCATGGGATATGTCTGAAGATCTATCTGAGACCGTGATCATGCACAAGAGAATTTAGGGGTTGTGGCGCGCAATCAGACTGTTGGATCCAATGTGGCTGGTCAATTGCTCATAAAAGGATATCGAACGCTTATTCTTCATCAAGATCAGTTATGAAGAAAAAGACAAAGAGCAGGCCATGCAGTTCTAGAAAATTGTGAATGCTTGTTACGCTAACAACATTAATTCAGGTAAAGAATGTAAAACTTCATGGAGAAAGCTTGAAGATAAAGAGCAGAAAAAGAAAGATCAAAATGAAGAAAGAATCGAAGCACGACGAAACTTGGCAACCCGTGAAAGATTCAAGTTCGGAAACACGTACAACCGACCTCCTCCTACAGATCAAACTCCTATTGCCTCAGAGGAGCGTCGAAGGCCACGCAAGCGATTTTTCGGATGATCAAGTCAAATATGTTTAAAGATTTTTTGAAGAAAAGGTTTTGAAGACTGTCCAAGACTGCGACAACATCCAAGGGGGAGTCTGTTGGTGCACATATGTCTATTGCCTACGTCTAGGATGAGTCTATTGTACAGTTAGGGTTTCGCAGCGTCATACGTTAAGTTTTGAAAGTTTTGTTTTGTTAGAAGAATATTCGCACGAAAATTCATAGGAATTTTTGTACGAAAATTTCATGCGAAATTTCCTTGTCTTGAGTCCCTAGGTGCTGTCATGTCTTACTTATAAATAGGTGACTTAGGATGTTTGTCTAGCATGCTGTTTTTGGAGATCAGAGGTGAAGACCTGCTCGAGTCTGTAATCATTTGAATGTTAATCAATATAACATATGGTTAAACAGTAATCATCGCTTGTTCTTTGTTTGTTCAATCAGCTAACAATGAATTCCGCCTCTGTTAGCTGAGCAAGTCTGACCGGAAGCTCACAAGTTGGGTCGATCCTAAGCATTCACAGATTCAACGTAAAATATTGGAGTGTCCCGGAACGAAACTAAGACTATTCCAAAGTGATCGAAATTCTTTTGAGGTCGGGAAACATGCTTTGGCCGAATAGGTAGAATACTCTCGCTGATTTTGGTTAGCGATATTCACCCTTCTGGTTACTACATGTCCCTAGTCAATTGAAAGTTCGAGACTTTGGTGGGATTGAAAATCGAATAGTGTGAGTAGTATATCAAGATGCGGGTTTCACCCCTAACTTGACAACGTCATTCCCCAAGTGCGGTTAGTACTTACCGAACGAGATAATAAAATAATTCTGACTCATGGTAAAGGTCCACTAGAATGGTGAATGTGAAATTTCCCATCAAGGTGAGGATATCACTCCTATCATATGGTGTAGTTTCATGGAAATCAATAGTGCGGATTTTGAGTTTCCACCAAAGTAAGGGTTTTTACGCCTATCTTGGTGAAATCCTCTCGTTTGTGAAATACAAGTGTCTTCACATCTTCGTATTTGTAGAATATTTGTCTTAGGAAAGACATATGTATATTTTGAGACCAAAATGAAATAGAAAGGAGCAGGTTGGAAGCATTTTCAGACAAGTAACAAGAATGGTCAAAGTTTGGGATCCCTAACCATAGACTGGGTTAAATCATGGCAATTTTCCTAATTTCCTATGGTTATGGCTCTGATACTAATATGTCACAGCCCAGCCCATGACGGAAACATCAGAGTGAGACAAAAATGAGATTGTAAGAGACATCATAACCAGTAACTTGTGATAATAATTTAAATAATAACTTTCATTTCATTTCAAAAGATTCGAGTACATTGTTTGGAAGCAAATAACGACATTTAGAACATAACAACTAAACAACAAAACATAATTTAAAATAAGGTGCATTTCTAGTCCATCCTACTGGATTCCTTTTCAACGCATGATCATCATACTCCTGCAACATATATTAAAATAACAGTCAACACATAAAGCATTGGTGAGCATACAAGTTTGGCTTACTAACATACGTATAAAAGTTTAACACGATCCACATGGCAAAAACGTATACTAAGGCATAACTTAACACAGGCTAGCATGCATCACATAAATGTCAAACCAAAGTTTCCACTAGCAAAATCTCGTCACCGAGGCGGCGAGACCGTTTATGATTGAATACTTAACATTGACCCATCAAAGGGGAGTGTGCTACTCCTATAGCTCTATACAAGTTAAGGTTCGCTCATGAAGTTGATGACTAGTATTTGTGCAAGAATGGCTTCTATGTAACATTTGTTGAAAACGGGTTTTACCAAACCCGCTCCGTTTGTAATCGAATATTCAGTTATAAATGTTCGTTGCCTATTTATGCTTATTTTAGTTTTTAATGATACATAATTAATAAACAAACTAAACCATAAAAGTTATAATTGATAAAAAGTATAAATAAAACAATTAAAAATAAAATGGGGCTGCCGGGACTCGAACCCGGGTCAGCCAGGTTGTAACTCCAAAGACTTAACACTCACACACTTAACCACTCCGCCACTTGTTTGTTTTCTGTCATCTATAGGAAACAAATAAATCTTATAGACGAATGTAAATCAATCGGTTACGCCAGTTGTAACTGAAATCGGTTATCAAACGCGCAAAGGCGATATGAATACTCACGGTTCAATGAGTATAACCGATATACCGACGTTTTTAATCAAGTTGCCTTGAATGAACTTGAATTCTAGAAGTGGATCGGTTTTTATAACCGAAAATCTTCAATTCCAGTTTTACTTCCATCTTTGTACTCCTTCACGACTCAGAAACATTCCACAAACCTCCAATTACATTTCCGCACACTTTACAGTCCACCGGAGAAGTTTATTTTATTCGCCGGAAATTTCTGCAAGTTCGTCGGAAAACCGTATTCTGCATCAAAACGATAAGTCCTTCAATACCGTCGTAGTCTAACAATTGTTAAGCTATTTCTAACTAAAACCTTTCACTTGAAATCGAATTCAGACGCCGTTATCGGATAATTCCAGTTCGCCGGAAAATTTCTGGAAATCTTTATTTTCGTCTGTGAAACGGTAAGGACCTTCAAACACACTGTTAACGTTTGTTTAGCACTTCAATTCCATGATTAGCTAATCAAAATGATTAATTGATTTGCTCAGTTGAAGTTCATAAAAACAGAGACCGACGCCTTGCCGGAATTCTGTAATAAATCGTTCACCGGTATGTTTACTTCTAATTATCATCCCTGCTATCTCATATTAGTCTGTGCAATGTTTAACAATCGAATTAACAAGATATAATGGTGTAATCTGCGATCTGTAAAAACCAACGAAGAAGATGAACTGCGCTAACAATAAAAGAATAATTAAAATTGGTATTTTGAACGAGTTAGACACACAGTCCAGCGGTGGACTGTGTGCGAACAAAAACACGCATACGTCCCGAGTTCGATCCCTGATACACGCACCCTCTATGTAATAAAATGCCTTTTTGTTTAAAACTGAACCGGGTTAACTCCGTTAGTTGTTAAGTATAATAAAATTTGTATATTAACCAAGTTAGACACACAGTCCAGCGGTGGACTGTGTGTAACGTTAAAGCACAGGTCCCGGGTTCGAGACCTGTAAGTGGCACCGGTTCGATGAATTAAAATGTTTTTGAAATTAAAAGAATTTTGGATAAATTGAATTAATATATAAGTATAATTAAAAACAGAATTTTTCGGGTTAGACACGTAGCTCAGTTGGTAGAGCTGCGTGCACACGTACGGGAGGTCTCGGGTTCGAGCCTCACCCAGCGCATTTCAGTCACACAATAAACCGGTCAAACACTCAAAGTCAAAAAGTCAACGGTCAACCCAAAAAGTCAACATAATTTTATATTTTTAATTATTTAATTTAATTTAAAAATCAATTAAAAATACTTAAAAATAATGTTTTTAAAGATAGGAAATAGCCTTAAGCTCGTAAAAATATCTAAAAATTCTATTAAAATCCTTAATAAAATCCATTCATTTACTATATTTTCCGTTATTATTTAGGTTAGTTAATTCTCGTTGTTCCGCTCTTACAACTCGTGCGCATCTCACCATCTCCAATCAAACGCACCCAATGTGAGTGAATCTTTATAAATTCCCCGTTATAAATCACGTTTTGGGATGTATCATGTGTCTTGCTATATATTATATTTAAATCATTGTGCATACATCATATCATGAACAATGTGTATTCAGCTTGTTTCAACTGTTTGTGTGGTTATTGTTAGATTCAATTTATTATTTTCAGTACATGCAATTTCATAGGCCGCCGCTCCCCATTACATTATGAGCGTTGAGCAAGTTCCCCATTACATTATGAGCGTGAACCTGGCGTGCCAACATACGATCGGCTCCGTTTGATTGAGCCTTGATCGCACAGACATTTATCATTTTCAGTACATGCAATACGATCGGCTCCGTTTGATTGAGCCTTGATCGCACAGTTTCATTCATGTTATTTATCGTATGCTATCATATGTTAATGTATGTTATAGTTGTGATTGCTATTGCTACTGATTGATTATTTACATTTGCTCATTTATGATTATGCACAATTTTTCATTGATAAACTAACAAGTAAATCAATAATAAATGTTTATCTAACAAGGTTCACTCGCCAACTTATGTTGACCCAAAAACCCCCATTTTTACACATGATACATGTGAACCAGCTGCAGCAAGAAACACATAGGATTGGCCAGAAGAATAAAATGATTTAGAGCTTGGAATTGTTTAGTCGTTTATTTTTCTTTGTGTTTGTATGGACATGTTTGGATATTTGGGAATGTAATTTTGACTTTAATAAATATGAAACATATTAGTAAATATCATGAGCTTTGGTGATAACCCAATTATGCCCCGACTCTTATTCCGCTGCGGGTCGGGGTGTGGACAGATTGGTATCAGAGCATAACTATAGGGATATAGGATAGGTTATTAGACCCTTAGAACCTATACTATAGTTGATTAGAAATTTTTAAGATTTTTGTGTGTTACATGCCAAATTTCATGATGTTTATATGTTTTATGTTAAATGTTACATTCAATGTTATGCAAGCATGTTCATAAGTATATATTATCATATAATGCCTATCATAAATCATAATCTCATAACATATCACATTCATGAAAGCACACACCACATCATTTTCATGATTGCTTTTACAACGATTTTTGTGTTTTGAAATCTCATCAAAGTGAGTTCTCATGACGGGCATGTAGTAACTGGAAGGGTACCAGTACCGGTAGTCGGAACGTCCTGTCTAGGCTGGCATTCGTATAAATCCAAAATAAAGGACCAGTTTGCCTACCTGGGGACTAACGATGAGAGTACGAAGTACCTATTAGGCCAAAGCATGCTATACCAAACGTCGTGTGAGCTAACCCCACTTTGAGTTGTCATTGTGTCTACACCTGGACACATTCCGACCATACATCTCGTAAACATATTTTGTGGTTTGCATTCGGGTGATGCGAGTGTTAAATCGCCAATACTAATGTGAATCCTACCAAGCCCATAGTCATGGGGGCCCACATGACTATACAGGTGAAGGTATGGGGGACATTTGAGGCCCAACATGAGCAAACCCAAGACATCCTATGGATGTAGTTGCATTATTGATATTTATGTTACTTTCATTTTCTTAAAGACACATGACACCTAAAAAGACTCCATAAACTCACAATCTTCTTATGTATGTTCCTGTAGATGTCGTCTAGACAACAACGGAGGGGTAAAAGATCAGGAAGGTCTCATGAATGCTTGGCCACACAAATCGCGAAACAAATGGCCACGATACTGCCTGACATTGTGGTTCAAGTACAACAAGCTCTCGCCACAAATCCCACTAATCCTCCCCAACAGATGACCAGAACATCGGCAACCCTCCTACCAGCAAGTGCTCATACAAACATTTCAAGTCTTGTGATCCTCCTAAATTTGAAGGGACCGAAGGTGTCACTGCTCTCCTCCATTGGTTTGAGGAAATGGAAAACACCTTCCTCAACTGCGATTGTCCTGAGGATCGCAAGGTTCGATACGCCACAGGGAGACTATTTGGGGTAGCTCTCACCTGGTGGAATACTGAAAAGGGGAAGAGGGGAATTGATGATGCAATGGCCTTAACTTGGGAGGAGTTAAGGGAAATCATGACTAGGCGTTTCTGTCCTAGGAGTGAAATTAAAAAGTTAGAGGACGAATTTCATTCTTTAAAGCAGAAGGAGGGAGATCATACTTCCTACAACAAGAGGTTCTTAGAGTTGAACCAAATGGTTCCTAACTTGTTCACCCCAACTTATCGTTTGATCGAGCATTATATTCGAGGACTCCCCTCGAAAATTCAAGATTCAGTTCTCAGCATTTCACCGGTGACACTTGAAGCTGCTATGGAGCTAGCGACTGAACTGACCGAGAATCGAATTCGCAACGGTAAGTTTAAAGAAGAGAAAAAGAAAGCCCCTGTTGAGGGTCAAACTTCAAACCATTCCATCTCCTCCTCTAAGTTTGCTAACAAGAGGAAGCGCAACACCAGAAACTTCGCTGTTACACAAACCAACTCCCATATTCCTGCTGCACCCATTACCCAAGTTGCCCCTTCACCTGCACCATACAAAAGACCCTACTCTGGCCCGTTACCAAAATGCAACCGTTGCCAATATCACTATTCTCCTGATTATCCTTGCCAACATTGCACCGGCTGTGGTCGTGCAGGTCATACTGTTCAAACCTGCCGCATGCCTCAGCGAACGAACCGCCACCAGCCTTCAACCCAAACCCACCAACAAATAATGGGTCAATTCCAACAACCCCTACTATTACCACCCACCCAACATTTAGCCCAAACATACTACCAACCCAATTATCCTATGGTTCAACCTATGCGGGCTTGCTACAATTGCGGAGACCCAAGCCATTTCAGAAACACGTGTCCAAGGTTGGTAAACATTATTCATGCTCAGGCCCAAGCCAACCCGGTGAATCAAGCGAACCAAGCTCCTCCACCTGCAAGAGGAAGAGCTTTCAATATCAACGCTAATCAGGCTAGAGCTGACGGCAATGTGGTTAACGGTACGTTCCTTATAAATGGTAGATATGCATCCATGTTGTTTGATACTGGCGCGGATAAAAGTTTTGTGTCCTTAGAATTTGAACCTATCCTAAACCAAAATCGTGATAAGCTCATGGAATCCATAACAGTAGAAGTTGCAGGGAAACCGGTTTCATTAAACTCTATTATACGCAACTGTACACTCACCTTAAACGACCACGACTTCTCAGTTGACCTTATTCCTATGAAGCTGGGAAGTTTTGATATCATAATTGGTATGGACTGGCTCAGTCAACATCAGGCAGAAGTTGTATGTCGCGAAAAGTTTATACGTATTCCTCTTTCAAAGGGTCAGACTCTTCGAATCTTTGGAGAAACCTCGTCGAAAGGGCTCAGCTTAATGTCTTGTCTTCAAGCTCAAAAATATCTTCGCAAGAATTATGTCGCGTTTTTAGCTCATATCATCAAAAAGGGAACCATGGAGAAGAAACTTGAAGACATTCCAGTAGTAAAAGATTTCCCGCAAGTTTTTCCTGACGACGTTTCAGGACTTCCTCCAGTTAGAGAAGTCGAATTCCGTATTGATCTTATACCTGGTGCTACACCAGTTGCAAATCTCCTTATAGGTTAGCCCCCTCTGAAATGCAAGAGCTAGCCAGTCAACTACAAGAGTTGACTGACAAGGGATTCATACGTCCCAGCTCCTCGCCTTGGGGTGCACCTGTCCTTTTTGTAAAGAAGAAAGATGGATCGTTTCGTATGTGCATCGACTACAGAGAGCTCAACAAGTTAACAATCAAGAATCGCTATCCATTACCTCGCATTGATGATCTTCTTGACCAACTTCAAGGTGCCAGCTGCTTTTCAAAAATCGACCTTCGATCTGGTTATCATCAACTTAGAGTACATGAAGAAGACGTCCCAAAGACCGCATTCCGAACTCGTTATGGTCATTATGAATTCATGGTCATGCCATTTGGTTTAACCAACGCTCCAGCAGTCTTCATGGACCTAATGAACAGAGTCTGCAAACCTTATCTTGATCGATTTGTTATAGTCTTCATCGACGACATTCTTATTTATTCAAAGTCTAAGTCTGATCATGAGCGTCATCTTCGACTCATCCTTACACTTCTAGAGAATGAAAAGCTTTACGCCAAATTCTCCAAATGCGAATTCTGGTTAAAAGAGGTGCAATTCCTCGGACATGTAGTCAATGACAAGGGAAGACATGTCGACCCCTCAAAGATCAAAGCGGTACAAGAATGGCAAGCGCCACGTACACCAACTGAAGTAACATCTTTTCTTGGTTTGGCTGGTTATTATCGTCGTTTCATTTCAAACTTCTCTCGCATTGCTGTACCACTCACGGCTTTAACTCATAAGAGAAAACCTTTCATATGGGGACCCAAGCAAGAAGAAGCCTTCCAAACCCTTAAACAAAAACTCTGTGATGCACCAATCCTCACTCTTCCTGAAGGTTGTGATGATTTTGTGGTCTATTGCGACGCGTCAGGGCAAGGATTAGGCTGCGTTTTGATGCAAAGAGGAAAAGTTATAGCTTATGCTTCGAGACAACTCAAGACGCATGAGAAGAACTACACCACCCATGACCAAGAACTTGGAGCCGTTGTGTTCGCTCTTAAGATATGGAGACATTATCTCTATGGTACTAAGTGTGAAATATACACTGACCACAAGAGTCTTCAACATATCTTCAATCAAAAGGAGTTAAACATGAGGCAACGAAGATGGGTTGAACTTCTAAATGACTACGACTGTGAAATTCGATACCACCCTGGCAAAGCAAATGTGGTGGCCGATGCACTTAGTCGAAAGGGTTATGCGAACTCCATTCGTCTTCTATGTTCGCAAATCATAACTGACATTAAAGATCAAATTCGAGAAGCCCAACATGTTTCAGTAACGGAAGATGATGTACGAAAGGAGATGTCCTGTGGAGCTGAACTTAAAATTGAAACTAAATCTGACGGTATTCTGTACTATCTAGATCGTATATGGATTCCTAACCACAACAATCTTCGTGAAACTCTTATGAATGAAGCTCACAAAACGCGATACTCTATACACCCAGGAGCCGATAAGATGTATCAAGACCTACGATATACCTATTGGTGGCCTGGAATGAAAAAGGATATTGCTGTTTTTGTTTCTAAGTGCCTTACATGTTCCAAGGTGAAAGCTGAACACCAAAGACCCTCAGGACTTCTGGTCCAACCTGAAATACCTGTATGGAAGTGGGAAAATATAACCATGGACTTCATTACCGGGTTACCTCGCACTTCTGGTGGGTATGACACTATATGGGTAATAATTGACCGACTTACATAATCAGCTCACTTTATTCCTATCCGCGAAGATTTCAAGAACGAAAAGCTAGCTCGTATTATATCAGCGAAATCGTAAGCTGACATGGGGTACCGTTAAGCATTATTTCTGATCGTGATGGTCGTTTCACTTCACGAACATGGCAAGCAGTACAAGCCGCTATGGGTACGCGATTAGATCTCAGTACCGCCTATCATCCTGAAACTGATGGTCAATCTGAACACACCATTCAAACTCTTGAAGATATGCTTCGAGCATGTGTTATAGACTTCAAGGGAAATTGGGACGCTCATCTACCATTAGTCAAATTTTCGTACAACAACAGCTATCATTCAAGCATCGGCATGGCACCTTTTGAAGCCTTATATGGTCGTAAGTGCCGATCTCCAGTATGTTGGCACGAAATTGGGGAAGCTCAAATCACTGGTCCGGAATTGATTCAAGAAACCACAGACAAGATCCATCAAATTCGAAACAATCTTCTAGCGGCCCAAAGTCGTCAAAAGAGTTATGCAGACAAACGACGGAAGCCTTTAGAGTTTAACATTGGTGATCATGTACTTCTAAAAGTATCACCGTGGAAGGGAGTAGTTCGTTTTGGTCAAAAAGGCAAGCTAGCACCACGCTACGTAGGACCTTTCAAGATACTCGAAAGAGTAGGACCTGTAGCATACAAGCTTGATCTACCAGAAGAACTCAACAGGATTCATCCCACATTCCACGTATCAAACTTGAAGAAGTGCCTCGCTGATGAAAACCTCCACATTCCTCTGGAAGATATTCAGATTGATGAATCTATGAATTTTATTGAAAGACCAGTAGAGATCATGGATCTCGGAGAAAAACGTCTACGACAAAGTCTCATTCCAATTGTTAGGGTACGCTGGGAGTCGAAACGGGGACCTGAGTTTACTTGGGAACGTGAAGACTCAATGCGTGAAAAATACCCGCATCTTTTTCCTACTACTTCTACTACTTAAATTTCGGGACGAAATTCCTAAAAGTAGGGGATACTGTAACATTTATCGAAAACGGTGTTACCAAACCCGCTCCGTTTGTAATCGAATATTCAGTTATAAATGTTCGTTGCCTATTTATGCTTATTTTAATTTTTAATGATACATAATTAATAAACAAACTAAACCATAAAAGTTATAATTGATAAAAAGTATAAATAAAACAATTAAAAATAAAATGGGGCTGCCGGGACTCGAACCCGGGTCAGCCAGGTTGTAACTCCAAAGACTTAACACTCACACGCTTAACCACTCCGCCACTTGTTTGTTTTCTGTCATCTATAGGAAACAAATAAATCTTATAGACGAATGTAAATCAATCGGTTACGCCAATTGTAACTGAAATCGGTTATCAAACACGCAAAGGCGATCTGAATACTCACGGTTCAATGAGTATAACCGATATACCGACGTTTTTAATCAAGTTGCCTTGAATGAACTTGAATTCAAGAAGTGGATCGGTTTTTATAACCGAAAATCTTCAATTCCAGTTTTACTTCCATCTTTGTACTCCTTCACGACTCAGAAACATTCCACAAACCTCCAATTACATTTCCGCACACTTTACAGTCCACCGGAGAAGTTTATTTTATTCGCCGGAAATTTCTGCAAGTTCGCCGGAAAACCGTATTCTGCATCAAAACGGTAAGTCCTTCAATACCGTCGTAGTCTAACAATTGTTATGCTATTTCTAACTAAAACCTTTCACTTGCAATCGAATTCAGACGCCGTTATCGGATAATTCCAGTTCACCGGAAAATTTCTAGAAATCTTTATTTTCGTCTGTGAAACGGTAAGGACCTTCAAACACACTGTTAACGTTTGTTTAGCACTTCAATTCCATGATTAGCTAATCAAAACGATTAATTGATTTGCTCAGTTGAAGTTCAAAAAAACAGAGACCGACGCCTTGTCGGAATTCTGTAATAAATCGTTCACCGGTATGTTTACTTCTAATTATCATCCCTGCTATCTCATATTAGTCTGTGCAATGTTTAACAATCGAATTAACAAGATATAATGGTGTAATCTGCGGTCTGTAAAAACCAACGAAGAAGATGAACTGCGCTAACAATATAAGAATAATTAAAATTGGTATTTTGAATGAGTTAGACACACAGTCCAGCGGTGGACTGTGTGCAAACAAAAACACGCATACGTCCCGAGTTCGATCCCTGATACACGCACCCTCTATGTAATAAAATGCCTTTTTGTTTAAAACTGAACCGGGTTAACTCCGTTAGTTGTTAAGTATAATAAAATTTGTATAATAACCAAGTTAGACACACAGTCCAGCGGTGGACTGTGTGTAACGTTAAAGCACAGGTCCCGGGTTCGAGACCTGTAAGTGGCACCGGTTCGATGAATTAAAATGGTTTTGAAATTAAAAGAATTTTGGATAAATTGAATTAATATATAAGTATAATTAAAAACAGAATTTTTTCGGGTTAGACACGTAGCTCAGTTGGTAGAGCTGCGTGCACACGTACGGGAGGTCTCGGGTTCGAGCCTCACCCAGCGCATTTCAGTCACACAATAAACCGATCAAACAGTCAAAGTCAAAAAGTCAACAGTCAACCCAAAAAGTCAACATAGTTTTATATTTTTAATTATTTAATTTAATTTAAAAATCAATTAAAAATACTTAAAAATAATGTTTTTAAAGATAGGAAATAGCCTTAAGCTCGTAAAAATATATCTAAAAATTCTATTAAAATCCTTAATAAAATCCATTCATTTACTATATTTTCCTTTATTATTTAGGTTAGTTAATTCTCGTTGTTCCGCTCTTACAACTCGTGCGCATCTCACCATCTCCAATCAAACGCACCCAATGTGAGTGAATCTTTACAAATTCCCCATTTTAAATCACGTTTTGGGGTGTATCATGTGTCTTGCTATATATTTTATTTAAATCATTGTGCATACATCATATCATGAACAATGTGTATTCAGCTTGTTTCAACTGTTTGTGTGGTTATTGTTAGATTCAATTTATTATTTTCAGTACATGCAATTTCATAGGCCGCCGCTCCCCATTACATTATGAGCGTTGAGCAAGTTCCCCATTACATTATGAGCGTGAACCTGGCGTGCCAACATACGATCGGCTCCGTTTGATTGAGCCTTGATCGCACAGACATTTATCATTTTCAGTACATGCAATACGATCGGCTCCGTTTGATTGAGCCTTGATCGCACAGTTTCATTCATGTTATTTATCGTATGATGTTGGTATGTTAATGTATGCTATCATATGTTATTGTATGTTATAGTTGTGATTGCTATTGCTACTGCTTGATTATTTACATTTGCTCATTTATGATTATGCACAATTTTTCATTGATAAACTAACAAGTAAATCAATAATAAATGTTTATCTAACAAGGTTCACTCGCCAACTTATGTTGACCCAAAGACCCCCATTTTTACACATGATACAGGTGAACCAGCTGCAGCAAGAAACACATAGGATTGGCCAGAAGAATAAAATGATTTAGAGCTTGGAATTGTTTAGTCGTTTATTTTTCTTTGTGTTTGTATGGACATGTTTGGATATTTGGGAATGTAATTTTGACTTTAATAAATATGAAACATATTAGTAAATATCATGAGCTTTGGTGATAACCCAATTATGCCCCGACTCTTATTCCGCTGCGGGTCGGGGTGTGACATTCTAGCATGCAAGTATCCTAGTGTACAACGTATTAAGCATGTATGTATGGATTTGTTTGTTTGAATCATGTGAATGTTTATGCATGTGTAAGTTTGATATGTATATATATTGCACCCAAAAGTGTACTTAAAGTAAAAGGGAGTCATGTATACTCACGGTTTTGCAAAAGCTTCCCAAATGTGAGTGAAGAGTCTTGAGAGTTCGGGAATGCCGAGGTCACCCTACACGGGGAAAACGAAGGCGTGTGAGTTATGCAGTTCGGTATTGAGTTATATTATGGTTCAAAGTAGTATGAAAGTATGGATATTTCAAGAAAGTACATCTTGTCTAAAAGCACTCATATGGATATTATTTGGGTCATGTTTTCATATGTACCGATTCACCCATTAGAATCCATAATTTGAGGAACTTAGGCCAAGATGAAAATTACCATAATGCATAACATTTAACCATGGGCTTGGTTGATGTTATGATTCGGTTCTAAAGTATATATATATATATATATATATATATATATATATATATATATATATATATATATATATATATATATATATATATATATATATAATTTAGTCAAAGTCATATATGGTCATGAATGGAGGTAGGATGAATTCCATCCATTTAACCTCATTGTATGGATTCACCAAAGCACAAAATCATCAACTTAGTTGATGATTTTGGTTGATCATGAAGGGAAAAGAATGAAAGTGTACCATCTAAATCATCAAGTAATCAAGTGAAGCTCGAACTAGACTAGTGTATTCCAATCATGGCAAATGTTTGGAGACTTGGTGTAATTTGGACACTTTGTTACTAGAAAGTTTACTTGATGACTTAGGTTAAAAAAACGGATTAACTAACTAAGTGAGGTAGTAGAATCATAGTTGGAAAGCCAAGGCTTCCATTGTTCATACCTAACCAAAACATAAGTCTTTCAACATTTGAAGGTTGAAAGCTTATATGGTTCCAACACTTTGTAGGTCACTTGAGACCTTTAAGGCATCCCTTAAGAGAGGTTATGAACCTTAAATCTTCTGGAAATTAACCATTACACAAGCCCCACAACCATGAGTTTGGTTTGAGGCATGGATGGTGCATGATTTCCATAAGATAAACATGTTTAAGAGCAAGTTGTAAACAGTTTTGTGAAAACAACATCTTGAACTCGCTTTGGAGCCTCATATAAGTGAAGTACCACCTGGTTACACCTTGGGTAACATCCTTAGAGGTTGTCCAAAGAGTTTGATAGAAGAAAACATGAAGAAAATGGAGAAGAAGGTTCTCAAAACTTATTGTTTTGCGCAAAGGTGCAATCTGTAACATCTAGGAACGTTACCACATTAGTCAGATCTAAACGTAACCACTATTGTATCGTATCTTGGGTGAGCTATTGGTATCTTCACGATTCGTTTTTTAACGTTCTTTGTCAGACATTCCCAAGCAATAACCTGATTCTAAGTTATAAGTGCTATTAATAAATCAAATTAAGAAGACTTACGCCTATAAAAACTCTACACACCATCCTACATGAGCAGGTCCCTCTTGATCTCGGGATGAAATTTCTAAAACTAGGGAAGACTGTAACATCAAAGAAATTTTAAAACTTTAAAATAATGTTAATAACAATAAGAAGAAAATAATCCCTTTTTAATTGTAAACTTATAAACTCATGACTTCATGTACTACTAATAATCAATATGATTAATAGGACCTTGTTGATTAAGAAAGAAAAAAAAAAGATGAAGTTAAATTTTATCTAATACGCACGACATTCAAGGTTTTTAAAAAAAAAACCATTAAATGTGAAGCTTTATATCTTATTAATAAATTGATGCTTAATAATAAGAATTGATTGAGTAAATGATAGTTATATTTACTTTAGTCTCTTGATACGTTACCATCTTTAACGACTCTAGAGGGTAAGTAACCGTTCTGCGCTTAATTACACATTTACGGCCTAAATGACTCCCACACTACACTTCACTAAATATTTTGAATCAATTCTCAATGGTTCCTTCACTCCACACACCTTCTCCATCGCTTATCCCTCATGAACTCAGAGTTGTCTAAAGTTTTTCAACTACTTATCGGCAAACTCCGAACGGATCCTAAACCAAAGAAATAACCCTCTCCGGTAAGTCCGAACAACCCAAAACCCATGCGCAACGAAAAGAAAACACAACTGACCACCTCTATGATTTCGACATCGTGTGCAAGTTTCAAAGGTCCTTTTAGCAGTCGAGCAACCTCCGTTTCGAACCTTTACGAGGACATACTTTCGGAATTAGTTCTTTCTACATGATTATGGTAACAATCTGATTCTATGTTCTTATTTTTCTTTGTTTAGAACCTCACCCTTTTCAAAGAAGCCATTGGTATATTGCAAAATCTGTTAGTGTTTCATGAAGAAGAAGAGCCAGAGAATAATAAAAAATAATAGGTGCCTTTTGTAGTTGTAAATATTTTCATAACACAGTCCATATATCCAACAAATAACTGTGTTTTTTAAAAAGTTAGAATTAAGTTCATAAGAGTTGCTTTTATTTTAAAATAACGAATTTTCACATGGATGTCTATAGTTTAAGTCTTTGTAAATTATGATATAATAAATTTGTTTAAAAATCAAAATAAATTTTACTTGCATTCTATTCTTGAATCCGAAGATTTGCATGTATAGATAAGCCATTTCATTACTGATAGAGTAAGCTGCTTATAGTATCTAAGGTTTAGTTACTTTTGTCATATTAGTCCAAAACTCAAACCTTTTAAATTTGTGTCTTCAGCTTGTAAAATGATGTATGCTTTTTCGGTATGAATAAAACCTTCTACTTATGACTATTCTTCTACCTAATTAGCTCTATCATATGCAAACTTTCGTCTAAACCAGCCCGATCCTGAATATTCAATTGGTATCAGAGCTACGGTACTGATTCAATCAATCTAACAGTTGATCGAGTCACCTACGCTCATGATTTATGGGTTTTTAGACGAAAAACATAAAACTAACGGACAATTCACAGAAAAAAATTGAAACCATAGGTTTGATCAATAATGAATTTCGACCTTGTCTGTGAAAGATTCATCATGAAATTCGAAGAAATAAAGATTTTAGATCGAAAAATATGAACAACAACGTTTCGAACGGACGAGAGAGTTTCGTACGCAGGAGTCATTCATCTTCACGAATGAGCCTGATTCGTTTAAATAAAGGAGTTCATCCACACGAACCAGCATTTCATCCGCATGGATCAACTTTCATCCGCACGGATAAGCATTCATCCGTACGAAACATACCTCATCCGCACGAACCATCCTATTTCGTTCTAAAATCATTTCATCCGCACAAAAGAGAAATTCGCACGAATGAACATTTCTCATCCGCGGGAAAGAGTAAAAAAGGTACTTTTTTATCATGGTGATGAGACGACTGTCTATAAAAAATTTGGTGATTGAATTTTTTTCAAGATTTTAACGTCAAATATGAGCTGTTCGGGGACACCGTCAGAGGATTCGGAGAATAGATATGATGATGAGATCACAGAGTTTTGAAGATAGTGGGGTAGTCACGGATATCTATGCAGAATATTTATCATTTGGAGTAGTGACTATTCATGGGCCAAAACGTAAAATCCGCATGTGATGAAAAACTGACTTTTGTGGATCAAAATGTCATATTTGAGTTTTAAGAGAAAAAAAGATAAGTGAATTTGATTATTTTGAGAGGGAAATTCAGTAAAGAGTTTAGAGATATCAGAATTTGCCGAAAATGAGGAGGAATAAAAACTTTTAAATATTAGACGTTTTTGGAAATTCAGACGATGCAAAAGTATTCGGGTGGTTCCGACTTTAGACTGTCCGAATATGCATAAGATGTGGATTCGTTAGTTCATGATCATAGGAAGTTCAGATTCTTCAAATTGTGGTCAGATTTATGTCTTAGGGTTTGAGCCCGATTCTTCATACAAGCCAGTTAACAGGATTAGCGTTAGGAGGATGCACTCGTATTGTCGATACTTCAAAGATATCTCGGAACTGATAAATCAGTGATAGTCTAAAATGTCAGATTGGTTAATCTTCGAGCAAATGAGTTGTTTTTCAGACTAACCGCCAGTGAATGAGGATGTTTGTTGATTAAGTTGATGTCGGGACTAATGAAGAAGACGAAATATCTGTTATCGTGACTGAAGAGGAAGAATGTGAATTTGATCGTGAAACAATGCTTTTGAGATCTCAGTGCGTTATCCGATGATCTGTTATTTGATGAAGATTTGCTGATTGTGGACCGTTTACACTGATCAATCATTCAGGAGTGTGCATTAAAGTGTTCATGGAAAACGGGATTTCAGATTTTTGTGGGTATTCACAGACTTGAAGTTTACAGGTGTGGTGATTCGAAGTTTCTATCAGTTGCCGGTTGGGTTTTTGAAGATTTAAGAGATTGAGCTAAAGTGGTAAATCAAAAACCGAAGGCGGATGTGATTAACATCGAAATGGAGAAGCTACATTGTTGGTGATTATTCGTGAAGATTTCAGTTAAGCAAATCATAAGAGATCGGGAACCGTGCAAATAAAGAACTGAAGATTCATTTCAAGGGGAACTTATAGGAGATAAGGCAAACCCGAATCATCAATCAAGGGGCATTATATGAAAATATCAGATACTTGATTGAAGTTGCAGAATATTCAAACACGGCTCTCATATTTGAAGATCAAGATTCGAAAGTGACGGTCAAGTGGGAATTTCTTAGTGCATATTATATATGTTCGCCACTGTACGAATAGGCTAGATAGAGCGCGCGTTGAATATTGTATAGTTACGAGTTAGAGACGAACACATGAGACCTTGGAGAGCACGAGAGCACGTTCGTAGGGATGAGATTAATCCGCACGGATTAAGCTCATCCGCACAGAAGAGCTCGTCCGTCCCAAACCTCATGTATATAAATAGGATCATGTGTTCATTAGTTGTTAAGTTTTGGAATCTGGGGGAAATGTTGGAGAGATTGCATAATGCTTTCTCCAGCTTGTAAAATAATGCATGCTCTTTTGGAATGAGTGGAACCTTCTACTTATGACTATTCTTCTACCGAATTAGCTCTATCCTATCCAAACTTCCGTCTAAACCCGCCCGATCCTGAACATACAAATTTAAAATGGTAAACCTATTTTACTTAACCAAGGTTTACTCACCAGCTCTTGTAGTTGACCCATAAATACTATTTTACACATGATACATGTGTAGAGGATTGAAGACTGGACTGATCATGTAGGAGCTTTGACTTAGTAACTAAAAAGACAAGTTTGATGTATTTATTTGAATATTTGAACTTCTATGAAAAGTGTGACATTAATCATGTCATTTTTAATTATGAAACTTTAATATTTCCATAAGCTTAACACTTGGAAGATTGGATGATTTGTGACTTAGTTGGGTGTTTAGGTAGTTGGGAAATTGAATTCAAGGCCAATTTCGTGAAGCTGCCAACAATCTCCCCGCCTGGAACCTCTTAAAATCGTAAGACATATTGTCTTGCGGTCCGTAAGACATGTCAGAAGAAGAAAATTTATTTTTAAACCCTAATTGGTGATTTGGTTATATTATGTAATAAACTTACATGTTAAGTGTTTTTGGGACATTTTAGGGTATGAATGGTCAAGTGATGAGCATGATGCATGTATGATGTGTATGAATAATATTCCGAGCGTAAATATATACATACCAAGTGTGATTCAGTTGCATTTATAAGACGCCAAACATGATTCGGTGAAGTGTGCAATTTAACAAAGTGTATGTATGCATAAACAAGTGAAGAAAAATTGTATTTCCATTATGATCAAAGTCTCGGATTACAAGTTTGGGAAAATGAAATACGGATACAAGTTTCTAAAAATAGAATGTTAATACAAACTTTTTCATAAATGGAACTATGAAATGCGATGCGTTACAGTTACATAGACGATGGCTTGGCCCGTGTCCTCCAAAATTTTATCATGCAAGCATATATTATATTTCTCATTTTTTTTCTTTTCCTGTATATGTGATGGTTAGGCAATGATAGTCCATCGTTTCTTTAACACCCCAAATGCCCGTTCGATATCTTTTCTCGCCGACTCTTGTTTTTACTTGTACTGCAAGCGTTTTCGTCATCAGCGAATCAGAGAGTTTTCATCAACATGACCCATTACGGATATATATAATCAACAAGATAATATTCGTACTTGCAATGCACATTATTTGAATAAAAATTATGAATCTGGTGCAACCTTGTTGTAATAACCCGACTTTTTCGGTAGTTCTGTTACTACCATCATTTCCCTTGTAACCGTTCGTAATCCGAGATTCGATATAATAATGGATATATGTTATATTAAATACATTTTCATCACAAAACATAACATCACACTTAAGACGCTTAATACTCGCAATGCTAATGCTACACGAATCACAGAGAACTACTTTAAATTATATGCCGAGTGTGTTTGTTTGTTCGGTAACCACTCGCGCCTTCGACCTCGCTTATCACACTAATCGCGAACGCAGTTATTTATATGGTTTATGTAATGTGGTGTGTTATATATGTGGTTAAACTCTCGCTTAAACGCTCGCTCGCTCACGCAACTCACTCTATCGCATTATATTATTAGAGCAACACTTAACACCTCGCCGAAACACTTAACATAACTAACTAGTATGAACAGAAACACCGAACGAGACCAACACACGAACTAGGAACATTTTGCACAAAACTAATCAATTCGCACGAAATGACCATTTCGTACGAAATGTGGCCCAGTTCTCTCCCTATGCTCCTTCCTATAAATACCACACTCGTGCACTTCCTCACTTTTGGCTATCATTTCGCACGAATTCTCTCATAGTTGCTTTTCTCTTATTTTCCAAGTAACAACGCTTTTCATGCAAGCCACAATGATTTTACACGAGTTTATCTCCAATCTCATCTCAAATTCTCTGTTTACAAAATCTTCATCTCTTTTCATGAAACTTTCTGATTTTAACTCGGATTTACACTTGAACGAGTATGTTTGAACAAGCTTTGGCTTCCCAAGCTAGAAAATTTAATGTTTCCAACTCACCAAGTGTTAGATCTTAGCAACACTGTTTTTTACTAGATTTTCTACACAAGGACGGACTAACCGACGTGTGTTTCGTTCACTAGATAGTGGGACGAAGCATTATCAGGAACATACTTGAAATGGATTCGAAATTACATCTATTCCAAGAGAAAACTCGGTTCCAGTAGCACGAAGATGCAAGAACAGTCACTTGTGCTAACTGGACTGGCTCGCACGAACCACTTTATGTTCGTACGGCCCAACCCGAGTTTCCACAAACAACTAACTCGCTCTAAAAGACCTCCCCAGCTTTTCGTTTGATTAGTAGCTTAAGGTTGGAAGGATGGACACTCGATTTCCCGAAGAAACGACGCGACACTCGATTTTGGACACGAAACAGGCTAATTCATGCTCCTAGTACGAAAATCACCTTTTCATACGAAACTCAATTCGTACGAAAAACTCAATTCGTACGAATTTCCATTTCGCGAAATGATATTTCGTACGAATTGCTATTTCGTACGAATTAACCTGTTCTCCCACCGAACTTCGTTTCGACCGATTCAGCACTTCGAAGACTGATGCACTTTTGTTTCAACGCGCAGGCTAATCCGACGCTCATCTCACTTTCCCCGGCTCACCGGTGTTTACTGTTAAGCAACCACAGTGAGTATACTTGACCCTTTTTCGCTTTAATGCACTTTTGGGTATTACATACGTTCTCTATATCAAAACACTACACACAACGCTCAAACGCTTTAAACGCAACCCGCTCGTACATGACTATACGTGAATCGCTGAATTGTATTTTATTTGCTTGATGACTTGTATGCCACCCTTAACATGATGGCTAGCTAAAGGTTGACCCTCCACCCAGAGGCCCGGGGTTGTTAAGGTTCACACTTTTATTTCTCGCTTCATTTTCTCTTTAGTACGTGGACCACTTGTTCACGTGACTCGCACTTGCGGTTTGATGGTTACTTGTATCAGTGATGTTAACATAGTTCACATCTCTTACGTATGATCATGTGGTTTGTGCGAAACGCTTTATTACTATACTTATGCTAAACCTGTATGCCCACCTTTACATTCTTTTATTGACTTTTATATAACGTATGTGACAGGTTTATAGATTAGCTTATGCTGCAAATTGGATAGGACATCTAGAAAGCCATAATAAAAAATCAAGGTCGTCGGATTAGTTTTGTTTGAGAGACATGAAATCTGTATTGACTATTTGAAATATTTTGTTTAATTGTATGGGAAGTTAAACATTTAAATATTGTCGTTATAGTTGTTGTTATGGATTCTCTTGAAAATCTGATTCGCCTAGTGCCGCGCCCCAATGATTCCGCCATCGGTTAGGGTTCGACAGATTGGTATCAGAGCCATAACTATAGGGAATTAGGTAGAATTGCATGATTCTTCCTAGTCTAAAGTCTAGGAACCCAAAACAGACCCCGTAAACGAACCAGACCAATCCGTGCGAATTGAACATTTCGTACGAATTACACATTTCATACGAATTGCACATTCCGTACGAACTGCACAAATTCGTACGAATTAGACGGGTTCCCGATTAAAAACGAACAAATTTTCACATGTTCTGTTTCTGATCTAGCCCTGTTAACTAAACTACATATGCTTTTCCTAAAGCTTCCACAATACACACTCAAAGGAACTCGTATAACACAAACGAATGATTGTGTAGAAATTAAATGTGAAAACCAAGAACTCTCGATAAGATCGCTCACCCCGGTTAATATTCTTTGCATGAATACTTACGTTGAGCTAAGGGTGATACCCAGATCTCAACGGAAATATCCATCTCTATCTCGTGGTTATTCTCCCCACAGTTATGGTACGAATTTGTTAAGTTAGGGGTGAAAGCCACATCTTAATAACTAGTTCCACTCCTCGATTTTCAATCTCGGGGAAGTCTCAATGGTTTCACTCATTTGGAGCGCGTAGTAACCAGAAGGGTGATGTTGTTAGCCGCGAGGTGGTGAGAGCATTTACCTATTATGCCAAAGCGTGTGTCCAGACTCGAAGGAATGGTCGAATCACTTTGGTTAGTCGATGTCTCAAAACCCAGGACACTCCATCTATTTTAAGCCTGCAATCGCTGATTTTACGCATCATCGATCTTTATTACGTTTACGTGTTTTATGACTTTTAAACTTTTACGCCTTATCGATTTCTCGATTTATCGCTTTTCGCTCTATGAACGTATGCACAATTTGCACAGCTCTCGCAATCTAAAACAAAAATCATAATCACAATCAAACTAATCGCACAGCTATTTCACGCGCATGACCTCATGCGTGCGTGGTGACACTCGCTATATTACTCTCTCATATTACGCTATACTACGCTCATCGCATATACGATACGCATGATTGAAATAATGAAGGTGAATATGTGCAAATATGTGCTTACGTGACTTATGTGATTATGTGCTTATGTGATCATGTGCTTATGTGCTTATGTGGATACGTGATTTTGTGCCTCACGTGAATAATAATAATAAGATATATGGTGTAAAATGCAAACTTTTAAACAAAACCCGTTACAATCGAATCTCATCCAATCTCTGTCTTTAGATGGCTTCCATGGGATCTCACACTCGCCGTACCCTCCAGAGAAACAACGCTCACAAGCGCATCGCCTCTCTCGTGGCCAAGGAAATGGCCAAGGTAATCCCTCAAATCGTCAAGGAAATCCACGCTGCTGGAAGCAACTCATCTGTTGATTCCAAGGTCGACACACCAAAAGCCCCATTCAGCTTCAAACAATTCAAGGCATGTGGTCCCATGACCTTCACGGGCGAAGAAGGTCCAAGTAAGATGTTTCAATGGTTTGATGTGATTGAGGTCACTTTCCGCCAAAGCGGATGCCCAGAAAACCTCTGCACCATCAATGCTATTGGTGTTTTTCAGTCAAGGGCACTTGATTGGTGGACCACCGAGCACAACAGACGCGGAAACAATTCAGCCTTTGGGCTCTCATAGGAGGAACTCAGAGAGTTAATGATTAAGGAATTCTGCCCTCCCCACGAAGTTTGAAAATGAGTTCTGAGATATCAAGCAGGTGGGAGGTGATAGGGAAGGTCTAACTGCCCGATTCAAATAGTTGAGTATCATCTGTCAAGGTCAAGTGGATACCACTGAGAAAGCCATCAAGAATTATCTCCGCACTCTCCCCAACTGTGTCGCCGACTTTGTTCAAGCAGCGCGACCAACTACTATCGAGGAAACTTATCAAATCATGGCTGAGATCAATGACAAATGAGTCTTGGCTGAAGCTTTCAAGGTCACAACCAAGAACCTCAGTTAGGCTATTGTTGAGCCAAGCGTCAATGCCACACCGTCTCAAGCCTCTAAGTCAAACTGTCAAAGCCGCAAGCAAAGAAACACCAACAAAAATAACGCAGCAGTTGCTCAGCCGAACCACCAGTTTCACCAGCTTACTACTCCCAGCGCACCTCCTGCTAAGCATGTGTATATGGGTCCTCATCATTTGTGCCCTAAGTGCACCTATCATCACGCAGTTGGAGGCAACTGCCGCTTTTGTTGAACTGCAACATCTATGGTCACTACACAATCAGCTGCCGATTAGGCCCTCGCCAGCAAGCTCCTCGGCCTCTCACAGCACTACCAGCTCCACCTCATGCTCCTCAAGTCAATCCAGCTCCCCAAGCACCCATTGCTAATGCATGTGCTTGCTACACTTGTGGCGATCCTAGCCACTTCAGCAATGTCTGCCCACATCGCGTAATGAAACAAGAGTAGCAGCAGCAGCCTCAGCCACAGCCACCACAGCCACAGCAACAACAACAACCACAGGCTGTGCATGGAAGAACTTTCAACATCAACCACCACCAAGCTCAGAACGACAAAAATGTTGTCAATGGTACGTTTCCCGTTAATGGTATTTACGCTTCTTGCTTATTTGATACCGGAGCCAATAACTGTTTTGTATCGATTAAATTCAAAAGGCTTTTAAAATGTAAACAAACTAAACTCCCAAAGACCTTCGATGTCGAAATCGCCACCGGAAGAACCATTACCGTCAACTCCGTTCTACGTGATTGTACTCTCGAACTCAACAATCACAATTTTCCAATCGATCTCATACCTATGCAATTAGGTAGTTTTGATGTCATAATAGGCATGGATTTCCTTCACGAAAATCATGCCAAAGTCGTTTGTTTTGATAAAATGATTCGCTTCCCACTTCCTAACGGTGATCAGCTACATGTTTACGGCGAAAAACCCTCAAAGAAGTTGATGCTTATGTCGTGTGTTCAAGCGAATAAGTACTTATGCAAGGAGTACGTCGCTTTCCTAGCCCATATCGTGAAACTGGAGAAAGAGAAGAAAACCTTGAAAGACGTACCCGTTATTTGTGATTTTCCTAAAGTCTTTCCCGACGATTTACCTGGTTTACCCCCTACTCGTGATGTCGAGTTTCGTATTGATCTAGTCCCTGGTGCTACACCTGTCGCTAAAGCTTCCTATCGCCTTGCACCATCCGAAATGCGCGAGCTATCTAGCCAACTTCAAGAATTACTTAATAAAGGCTTTATACGCTCGAGCACGTCACCATGGGGCACACCCGTCCTCTTCGTGAAAAAGAATGATGGATCGTTCCAAATGTGCATCGATTATAGGGAACTTAACAAGCTTACGATTAAGAATCGCCACCCTCTTCCTCGAATCAATGATTTATTTGACCAACTTCAAGGAGCTACTTGTTTTTCAAAGATCGATTTACGTTCCGGATATCACCAGTTACGTGTACATGAGCAAGACATTTCGAAAACCGCCTTTCGTAATTGGACTCACAAACGCACCCGCGGTTTTCATGAATTGATGAACCGTGTGTGCAAAGCTTTCCTGGATCCTTTCGTTATTGTTTTCATCGATGATATTCTTATCTACTCGAAGTCGAGAGCCGAACACACACGACATCTTCGTTTAATTCTCGAACTTCTCCAAGGAAATCGTCTTTACGCCAAATTCTCCAAGTGTGAATTTTGGCTTAAGGAAGTCCAATTCCTCGGTCACAACTTTAATGACCAATGAATGCACGTCGATCCCGCAAAGATAGAAGCTGTAAAAAGCTGGAATACACCGTAGACTCCATCTGAAATTCGTTCTTTTCTCGGATTGGTGGGTTATTACCATCGATTCATTGCCGACTTTTCGAAGATCGTTGTACCTCTTACCTCTTTAACTCACAAGGATAAACCTTTTGTTTGGGGTTCCAAATAGGGGGAAACCTTTCAAACCCTCAAGCGTATGCTTTGTGATGCTCCTGTCCTCGCACTTCTCGACGGAAACGATGATTTCATTGTTTATTGGATGCCTCTAACCTAGGTCTCGGTTGTGTTCTTATGCAACGAGACAAGGTTATCGCGTATGCGTCTCGACAACTCAAAATTCACGAGAAGAATTACACGACCCATGATGTGTACGAAATGCAACATATAAATTACATCAAATGAGGTATAAAACTAACCCTTTTTAGTACTAATGTTGGAAAAAGCACGTTTCTTTGTCCCTTTTGAATTTACAGGACGAAATGATCTTAAAAGAACAAAAGAAGCAAATAAGCAGCCAAAACTAACATAAATACAAAAAGAAGGAATAAAGTAACATGCCCGACCCCTCAGCAACACCCCGAAGCAAGAGAACAAGAAAACAGAAGCTGACCACGAGGTCGTGCCCAGCCAGGCACAGGGCGTGGTCAGCCTCTGCACTTAAAGACAAAGTATGCAGAAGATTCCATGCCCACCACGGGGTCGTGCCAACTCAACATGGGGCGTGGTCAACTCTAAGATTTGTAGAATCTTGATAGTACAGCGACAAGTTGACCACGGGGTCGTGCCCAGGAGACACGGGGTCGTGTGGGGCCCTCTACTGACAAGCTGCAATTAATGAAGACATAGAAATGATGGCCACGGGTCGTACCCAATGGACACGGGGCCATGGCCGGGGTCCTGTTCTGCATAAAATAAGGGTGCTTGGTTCACTTCAAAGGCATCCCTTGGCAAACCACTTCTTTCTCACTTTGCCACCAATCCACAACCACTACAATACCAACACCCACCACCATCATCGATCTATCATCTCTAGAGTGTGTAGTAGTCTCGGGATCCAAGATTGATAGTAAGAGTTCTTGTCAAACAAAGGTCATGCTTGGCTAAACCTCTTACATCACTTGGTGAAGACTAATCTTTTATGTATTACTTTTAGTTTTTAATCTTTCGGCACTTTTTAATTGGGTATGTATTAATGACTTTAATAACTAATTTCTTATGTTGAAAGTGAATTTTCCTACCAATTCTTCATGATGTCATTGATTTCCTCATCTGTATCTTTACGGTCTATATAAAGTGCGTTGACTACCTGGTAGGGGGTTAGGAGGGTGGTTTGGTAAAATACTTGTCTCGTTCAGTGTATAGATCCTGCGAGACTTGGTTCAAGCTTACAAGGACCTCCTTCAATGCCCTAAGGTATTTGATGGCGGGGGTGTGAATAGCTTGAACCCCTCATATGTAAATTACTATTAAAACATTAAACCAGCCTCTTGGGATTGTATCCCTGCTGACTCAAACCACTTGGTCGAGGGTAACGTCACCTTCAAAAGAGGGGCCTACCACTTTTCGCATTAATAACTTACTTAATTGTCTTTCAGTATTCCGGCCTCTTGGGATTGTATCCCTGCTGACTCAAACCACTTGGCCGAGGGTAACGTCACCTTTAAAAGAGGGGCCTACCACTTTAATTAAGATAATCTCTTAAAAAGTCCGAAAGTGCGAAAACTATCAAAGGATACATAAAAGAGAAGTTGGATCCAAGTGAATCTATCTTGTCTATTTGTATTTCGTTTTATTTATCTTTTTATTTTTAGATTTACTTTTATGCTTTAAAAACCTTTTGTCAAAAAATTGGATCGATTAGACGTTGACGCTAAACCGATACAAAAAGACCTTTGTCCTTGGACGATCTCGGTATCTTACCAACACTATACTACGCTCACGATGAGTGCACTTGCCCAAGTGTGTGTTTAGTGTTAGTACAATATCGTGTTTTATAAATTTAAAACTTGACTAACGCGTAAAATAGGCTCAAAATATTAGTCGACAAAGCCGATGCTCTCAGTCGACGAAGCTATGTGTATAGCAAACGTCATAGTCGATGCTCTCAGTCGACGAAGCTATATGTATAGCATTCGTGACGTTCAAGCCCAGAATGAACTCGAAACCCTAATTCACGAAACCCGGCACGCATGTTTAATTAGAATACCTTGTATGAGGAAATGAAATATGGTGCCGAAGCTCAGCTGGAGAATAAATCTAACGGTATTTATTACTTTCTCAATCGCATTTGGATTCCTAGTCGCAATAACCTCCAAGAGTTATTGATGACTGAAGCCCATAAATCCCGATATTCCATTCACCCTCGTGCTGACAAGATGTACCAGGACCTCCGTTCTATGTATTGGTGGCCGGGCATGAAAAAGGATATCGCTCTCAATGTTTCGAAATGCTTAACTTGTGCGAAAGTTAAAGCCGAACATCAACGACCCTCTGGCTTGCTCGAGCAACCCGATATCCCGATGTGGAAATGGGAGAGTACAGCTATGGATTTTGTTATAAAACTCCCTCGCACAACTTCTGGTCACGATAGCATTTGGGTTATCGTCGATCGTCTCACGAAATCTACTTACTTTATTCTGATATGAGAAGACAATAAGGTTGAACGATTAGCACAAATCTATACCGACGAAGTTATTTGTCAACACGGGACGCCTCGTGACATCATCTCTGACCGTGATGGTCGTTTTACCTTGCGTCTCCGGGAGGCATTTCAGTCCACTCTCGATACTACTCTCAACCTCAGTACTGCTTTTCACCCTCAGACCGACAGTCAGACTGAGTACACGATCCGCACCCTCAAAGACATGCTTCGATCGTGTGTCATAGATTTTGGTGGTAATTGGAATTAGCATTTACCTTTAATATAATTTTCATACAATAACAGTTATCATACTAGTATTCAAATGGCACCCTTTAAGGGACTTTATGGTAGAAAATGTCGATCGCCTATTGTATGGCACGAGACCGGAGAAGAACAAATCATCAGTCCCGAGTTGATACAAGAGGCAACCGACAAGATCCTCCAGATTAGAGACAATCTCCTGAAAGCTTGCAGTTGTCAAAAGAGCTACGCCGATAAACCCCGCAAGCCCCTACAGTTCAAAGTTGAAGATCACGTTCTCTTAAAGGTTTCACTTTGGAAAGGAGTGATCCGATTTGGAAAGAAAAGGAAACTAGCGCCACGATACATAGGTCCATTTAAGATTCTGGAAAGAATCGGAAAAGTGGCCTATCGACTTGAATTACAGACAAAACTCAGCAACGTACATCCGACTTTCCACGTCTCAAACCTCAAAAAGTGTCTAGCTGAAGAAAATCTTCATGTACCCCTCGAAGACTTGCAAATAAAAGAAACCCTACACTTCGTGGAAAAGCCAGTAGAAATCATGGAGCGAGAGACCAAGAAACTTTGACGCAGTCGCATTCATATTATGAAAGTCCTATGGGAAGGCAAACGCGGTGCCGAGTTCACTTGGGAACTCGAGATTGATATGAAAGCTAAATATCCACATCTCTACGTTACTTCTACTACTTCAATTTCGGGACGAAATTTCCTAAAGTAGGGTGACTATAACAACCTGACTTTTCCGGTTGTTCTGTTACTACCGTCATTTCCCTTGTAACCGTTTGTAACCCGAGATTCTATATAATAATGGATTTATGTTATATTAAATACATTTTCATCACACAGCATAACATCACACTTGAGACGCTTAATACTCGCAACGCTAACGCTACACGAATCCAGAGAACTATTTTAAATTATATGTCGAGTGTGTTTGTTTGTTCGATAACCACTCGCGCCTTCGACCATTCTTATCACACTAATCGCGAACGCAGTTATTTATATGGTTTATGTAATGTCATGTGTTATATATGTTTATGTTTTATATGTGGTTAACCTCTCGCTTAAACGCTCGCTCGCTCGCCCGCTCACGTAACTCACTCTATCGCGTTATTTTATTAAAGCAACACTTAACACCTCGCCGAAACACTTAACATAACTAACTAATACGAACGGAAACACCAAACGAGCAACCAACACGCAAACTGGGAACATTTCGCACAAAACTGATCAATTCGCACGAAATGACCATTTCGTACTAAATGTGGCCCAGCTCTCTCCCCATTCTTCCTCCTATAAATACCACACTCGTGCACTTCCTCACTTTTGGCTGTCATTTCGCACGAATTCTCTCATAGTTGCTTTTCTCTGATTTTCCAAGTAAGAACAACGCTTTTCACGCAAGCCACAACGATTTCCACAATGATTTTACACGAGTTTATCTCCAATCTCATCTCAAATTCTCTGTTTACAAAATCTTCATCTCTTTTCATGAAACTTTCTGATTTAACTCGGATTTACACTTGAACGAGTATGTTTGAGCAAGCTTTGGCTTCCCAAGTTAGAAAACTTAATGTTTCCAACTCACCAAGTGTTAGATCTTAGCAAAACTGTTTTTTACTGAATTTTCTACATAAGGACGGACTAACCGACGTGTGTTTCGTTCACTAGATAGTGGGACGAAGAATTATCAAGAACATACATGAAATGGATTCGAAATTACATCTATTCCAAGAGAAAACTCGGTCCCGGTAGCACGAAGACGCAAGAACAGTCACTTGTGCTAACTGGACTGGCTCGCACGAACCACTTCGTGTTTGTACGGCCCAGCCTGAGTTTCCACAAACGACTAACTTGCTCCAAAAGACCTCCCCAGCTTTTCGTTTGATCGGTAGCTTAAGGTTGGAAGGATGGACACATGATTTCCCAAAGAAACGACGCGAAAACACTCGATTTTGGACACGAAACAGGCTAATTCATGCTCTTCGTACGAAAATCACCTTTTCGTACGAAATGTAATTCGTACGAAAAACTCAATTTGTACAAATTGCCATTTTGTACGAATTGCTATTTCGTACGAATTAACCTGTTCTCCCACCGAACTTCGTTTCGACCGATTCAGCACTTCGAAGACTAATGCACTTTTGTTTCAACGCGCAGGCTAATCCGACGCTCATCTCACTTTCCCCGGCTCACCGGTGTTTACTGTTAAGCAACCACAGTGAGTATACTTGACCCTTTTTCGCTTTAATGCACTTTTGGGTGTTACATACGTTCTCTATATCAAAACACTACACATAACGCTCAAACGCTTTAAACGCAACCCGCTCGTACATGACTATACGTGAATCGCTGAATTGTATTTTATTTGCTTGATGACTTGTATGCCACCCTTAACATGATGGTTAGCTAGAGGTTGACCCTCCACCCAGAGGCCCGGGGTTGTTAAGGTTCACACTTTTATTTCTCGCTTCATTTTCTCTTTAGTACGTGGACCACTTGTTCGCGTGACTCGCACTTGCGGTTTGATGGTTACTTATATCAATGATGTTAACATAGTTCACATCTCTTACGTATGATCATGCGGTTTATGCGAAACGCTTTATTACTATACTTATGCTAAACCTGTATGCTCACCTTTACATTATTGTATTGACTTTTATTTTAACGTATGTGACAGGTTGATGGATTAGCTTATGCTACAAATTGGATAGGACATCTAGAAACCCACAATAAAAAATCTAGGTCGTCGGATTAGTTTTATTGAGAGACATGAAAATAGTATTGACTATTTGAAATATTTTGTTTAATTGTATGGGAAGTTGAACACTTAAATATTGTCGTTATAATAGTTGTTATGGATTCTCTAGGTCAATCTGATTCGCCTAGTGCCGCACCTCGATGATTCCGCCATCGGTTGGGGTGTGACACCCGTCTATGACATCATCGAAAAGATTCGATGATTGTAAACATCAAGATCATTGTTTGACTGGCCATACCAAAGTATGAATGCCAAATCCATAGATCTTGAGACGCTGTTGCTTGTAGCGTTAGGGTTAGACCATCGTGATCACCTCGGGTGTGTTGGCCTTTCCAAGCACTTAGACATGCCGCCCAATCTCAATGCGTGCAATCATGGTACCCAACATCCTAGGAAAATGGTGTATTCCTTGATAGGCCGCGTATAAAAGCGGGATGTCACTAAAGGTCGGACTCCTCAGATATCGTCTTCTTATAAATCAATAATACCTGATAAATATTTAATAATAATAATAGTAACAACAACAACAATATTAAAAATATACCTTCACAAAATTGTTCGAGGCACATCTTTCGTATATTCTTAAATGTTCGTCCCATGCAACGACAGACATGTCGTATGCTAGTTGATGAATGGAGGCCTTATATTTTTGCAACACAAAGAATCCAAGTTTACGCCTTGCATCCTCTCTGTGTTTGGAAAATATATATTCGTGTTCTAAATCGCAACTAATTCGCAAAAAAATGACGATAGCTCATATGAAAGCGGTGTCGAAATTGCTCATCATCGTACAATGGATTGTCAGAAAAATAATCACTCACCAAACATCGATGAGCAACTATCTTATTACGTCCAAGATGTGGTTGTCTAGTGCGTGATTGTGACGACTTGACTTCGTCTCTTAAAAGTTGAACCGCCTCCTGCATCGTGGTTAAAAGCAAGTCATGAAGCATTCCCGAGTTGGTTGAAGAGTCGGATATGAAGACTCAAAATTTGAATACATTTTCTAAGAAAAAATATAGAGATTTTGGAGAGTTTGTGAGATGGTATTTGAGAGTGTTGTATGGAAGTATGAATTATATGTGCATTTATATATGGTTTTTAATTTTTTTTAATTGAGTCGTCGTTAAACACGGTCAAAATAAGGGGCCCACCTTTTATTGTCGTTGGAGGTCGTTATTAGGCTGGTGATGGATCAATAGCGCCTCCTCAATAGCGCTCGGGAAATGGATTTGGGAGGGGGGCGCTATTGAATGAAGTTTCGCTTATGTGAATGAGACGCCAACCCATACCACTAAGCGTAACAAGTAATTAACTTATAAAATACATAAAATCAAAAGAGCATATTTTTACTTTGGTAAAATGACTTGTAAATAAATCTTATCATGCATATAAGTTACATTCATAATAAGGTATATTTGAATGGGCATGGCAAGTACCAAAAATCAATAATAGAATGACATGTGGCAAATACCAAAAATCACAATAAATGGCATTTTAGTCCAAAGAATCTCAAATACATCCAGATCTAAAAACCCATTTCATTTCTCTTCAACTCAACCCTACACCACCACTCCACCACATTGTCACCAACCGCCACCATCGCCGCCACGGCAACCGCCGCCGTCTTAACCACCACCACACTGCCACCACAACCGCAACCCTTAGAGACCGGACCTAACCATCAACCTGGGTTTCTTCACAATTCCGTTTCTTTCTCCTAATTATGTTTACCACCGTCCCTGCAAATTTAGATTTTGTGTTTGGTGAAAATGGTGTTAAATTAATTCCAAAAAGATTCCCAGGTATGATTATTTCCCATGATGACCCATTCAGTCTTGAAAGTTAAATTGAAGTGGTAACTGGTGATATGACGCAATGGTGAGGTACTTTTTATTTCTTTGTTGTGTATTTGCTTTTTGGTTTTTATATCTTTTATCCACACTCCACATATTCACACATTTAAAAGAGCTAAACTTCATTGCATTTTGTACTGTGTTATATAAAACACATAAATTCATTGTGTTTTATTTCACTGCGTTTTATAATACAATGATAAAACACATTTTTTATTGCGTTTTAGAAAAAAAAAACATCCATTACGTTTTAGGAAAATACATTTTTATGTTTTTAATCTGTTGCGTTTTAGATAAACCACATTATTTTGTGTTTTTAGTCCATTGCGTTTTATAAAGAACACTTTCTTTTGTGTTATTAGTCCATTGCGTTTTATAAACAACATATTTTATTGTGTTTTTGATCATTGCGTTTTAGAAAATACATTTTTTGTGTTTTTTGACCATTGCGTTTTAGAAAGAGCATTTTCTTTTGTGTTTTTTGTCCATTGCGTTTTAGAAAAAACACTTTCTTTTGTGTTTTTAATATATTGCGTTTTAGAAAAATTATTTTTTTGTGTTTTTTGTCCATTGCGTTTTAGCATCTGGGTTATCGAAATTTTTTTTCAAAAGTATAACAATAGTGTGCTCGTTTTAAAGATAAAAAAAACGCTCGTTTTTTTGGTGCGATTTTTATAAAAAAATAATGTCGTATGAAAAAGTTATCAACGTTTAAAAAATGGGAGAAATTTGAGGAGAGAGAAACTATTGTTCTGGATTGACTAGAATGCCCTTACACAAACCCACGCGCCTCTTTTATTCTCTTCAATTTAACTCATTTAATCTTAGTCCTTGATTAAATCAATTGATGGTCAAGATTACTTCCTAGCCTTCCTAGCCAAAGAAACTTCTTATTGTATCCTGACCCTTAATCTTAGATGATGTATTAGATAAATTATTGTTAGCATAGTCAAATATATAAAGATGTGATAGGATAGATAAATAATATTGTACATTATTAATGTGATACATCTAGAAGGAACTTGCATATCGTTATTATTATTAAACTATTAATAAATAAATATTTCTTCTATCAATTTCAATATTTCTTCTATCAATTTCAATATATAAAATGCGACACGTATATTTCATTACAGTCAATGTTTGGTTATGATATTTGGCGATAATGTTAACTAGTTTTAATTTTTTTATGTTTTATATTAAATTTTTATTATATATATTAAAAAATGATTCGATTGTTTTTCTCAAATGGTAGATTTCTTTTAATATTTATCACTAAACCTAAATCTCTCCTTTTTAAATTTAGGAGTCTAAAGTCTGTATTTCTTAATCGACTACCACCGCATTATATTTATATTTATATTTATATATATATATATATATATATATATATATATGGATTGATCATGAGAAAACTAGTTTAAATAAGAAAACCAAAAAAAACTAACTAAAAAAGCCAAAAAAACAATATCAATTTTTTTTTGATTTTTTATTAAAATTCGCTATATATATTATATAAAAAACTTTTTAAAAAATAAAATTAAAAAAGCATATAATGCAAATGTGCAATATAAACATATAATGCACATGTGTAGTACACATATAGTACACATGTGCAGTACAATTTTTATTTTTTTTGAAAAAAAAAAGTTTTTTTATATATAAAATGCAGCATTTTTTATAAAAAATTGTAAAAAATTTTGTATGTTTTTTATGCTTTTTTGGTTAGTTTTTTAGCTTTCTTATTTATATCTAGTTTTCTCATGATCCTCTCCATATATATATATATATATAATTTATGAACTTATTAGCTATAATGATGTTTGTCATTTTGTGATTTTTTTTTCATGTTTCCTTTTTTTGTTTTTTTATTCTTTTTCTTTTTTAAGTTTCAATCGAACCTGATGTTGTACATGTAACAAAATGAGCAGTCTAATACTGACTGAATAACATCAATACTATTCATTTTTATCGTTCCAATCGACGTACACATCTTGGTATTTTTTGGTCGTATCATGACTTTTATTTGTTTCTCTTTCGGTAAGTGTTGATATCTTAATGAACCGAACCAATATTAAACGAATTCCTGTCATTAACGTTATTTATACTATTGCATCTATATTTTCATTAAAAATTGGGTCGCCCCGCCACAGAGTACGAATGTAACCCACTAGTTAATTAAAAAGTTTAGATTGTTATTTCTTCCGTATGATATGTTGCATACTTTCTCTATAATTCGATATCACTAAGATAGTTGATTTCTCTTTAGAGTGAATTAAAAAATCATTAAAAAACATTAAACTAGGATTACATTGATACTTTTTAGAAAGCACAAAATAATTACTCTTTTTTTACAATAACTTTGTAATCCATTCATTTTGCATTTACAATACTTATATCCTTCCAAATTAATCTATCATCATATCATATAATATATAGCAGCTCATGGCTTATAGTCTAGTGGTATTTTGGGGTGAGATACACCTTTAGGACCAATAGGTTTTAGGTTCGATTCTCACAAAGGGGGTTTTCTCATATTTATTGGGTATCCCCCTGAATTAATGTATACGCATTATGCCTAATGGAGATGGATATGATCAGATGGTTCCGCTGATGGCACAATAATTCCCCAATAGTCCGTCAATGATCCAAATTTACCGTTAAAAAAAATATATAATATACATAGCAACTTTATAGCTAAATTCACCCTTCCTTTCTTTCTTTTGTGTAAAGGAAAAGTATAATTCCCTTTAAAAATACGTATCACACCACCTTTATTTCACATCTCAAAATCATAACAAAAAATTCAATAACCCAAAAAAAAAACTTTTACAAATTCAATTCAATTTCATTACAAAGCAACAAATTAAGCCGGTAGATGAAGAAGTAACTGGGGTCAACAAAAGTCAAAGAAAGATATTTTGATGTAATAGAAACGCCGTAAATTAAATTTGACAGTTGTTTGAGCATCTTTTTGAGCTTCCATTGCCAGGTTAGTGATAAGCACGCCTGTCATTCATCATTCTCCCCATCTCATCTTCCTCCTTTTTCTTCTCTCTTTCTGCCACTAGTTTTTCTTCATTTTCCTATACGGTTTTGCATATACGGATTGGATCTGAACCTGCTTCTGTTCGCCTCTCCAATTCGATCGATTCTGCTTGCGCCAAGGTACGTCATGTTTCGATTAACTTGTTAATCAGGATTTAGTGATTTAGTTTTAGTTTTGTTTGATTTTTGTTGCTGGAGTGATTGCTGGCTGTGTTTGTGGATTGATCTGGATAATTGAAGTGATTTTGATTAGATTTGAATAGAATTTGATTAGAATTGGTTAGAATTGATTAGAATTGATTGGAATAGATGTTCGATTGTGTGAAATTAGAAGATGTTTCTCGTGTTTTTGAATGTTTGTTATTGGATTGTGCATCTGATGTGTGTTGGTTTATAGATGCGCGTTTCGGAGTTTTCGTGTAGGATTTGGGGAAAAACATGTAATTGTTATATTGTTAATGCATTGAAGTTTGTGTAAGGTAGGTGTAGGGTAGACAGGTGGTGCATTTATAATTGTGAGAGTTTTGGTTTTTGCATTTGTTTTTGGGCCTGCATATGAAATTGAGTCATCTGTTTGTCAATCAGAACTCCAAAGAGATTTGACTCTTATTTACTATAATAGACATGTAGCATTATCAAAAACAACTTACAACAGGAGGCTTTCTTGTGGTTTGTTGAGATGTCAGACCGATGTTGAATGATTTTAATTTGAAAGTTTAATCTATAGAGATGTTAATTTCTTTAAAAAAAAAGTAGCAGCGTACATTTTGTTGTTTTGATAATCGGAGCTTAATCTATAGAGATGTTAATTCCTTTAAAGAAGTAGCAGTGTACATTTTGTTGTTTTGATAATCGGATGTAGTTACTAGTCTTATGTTTCCCGGATGGTTCACACACATACAGATGCGAAATTTTGTGATTTTGTAAACAGATTGAGCTGTTAGGCAGTACCTCACTAGAATTGTTATGACTAATTGTGCCTTTTTTGATATTATATTTCAAATTTTTCTTTCTCATCGGAAAATGTTAAGGTCTACTATCCTTGATTTTCCCCTTTTTGTTATAGCATCAAACTCATGTTTCATCCCCTAACTAAATGCCTGACTGATTATCTTCTTAATCTCCGAGACCTCCATTGACCTTTTAATGCACATTTCAGGGGATATTTGAACTCCATTTCAGTATTCAGGTAGTGGCTTTTTAAAACCACATACTGAAGTAAAAACACAATATGTCTGTTTCTATGAGAGATTTGGATCCAGCTTTTCAAGGAGCTGGACAGAAAGCGTATCCTTTGTTCTTTCATATAAATATATAGTGGTTAATTTTATCCAGTTGTATAATAATATTATTTTCTTTTATGTAAATGATGGGGGAGTGGCATCACTTAGAATTGATTGAAAAAAGGGTACACATAAATCTTAAGTGTTACCGACTATAATTTCTGGCATGTAATAGTAGATTATATGTTCTATAATGAACACTTTTTGGTTATCATGGATGGTTGTCCTTTTTGTCTTTCCTTAACAAAGTTATAGAGGAATTGAAGTGTGGCGCATTGAGAATTTTAAGCCGGTGCCTGTTCCACAGTCTTCTTATGGGAATTTTTTTACAGGGGACTCTTATGTTATTTTAAAGGTTTGTTTTCTAATCTTAACGCTGTTGCCTACTTTTTTCGTTATTTCTTTCTTTCGTATGATTACTTTGTGTAAACAAGCATAGCGTACTCATAACTGCATCTTATGCTACAAGTTATATACACTTGACCTTTTGTACTAACACCTATGAGGTATTGCTGTATGATCTACCGTGAAGAATATCATTCTATTATGAACTGCCCTAACTATAAATTATATAATGGAGTAATTGTCAACGTGTTAACATGTTATAAGTGACACCACTAAATATAGATCTGCTTTGCTCATCAGAAAAAAAGTTGTAACTAGTTAGAATGGACTGTTCAGCAATCCACAAAGTGCCTATGTAGCTTTTGGATTTTTAGCAAATTATTATTTCCTAAAACTTAAACTTCTTTTTTACTTATATTATATATTTGTTTACTAAGTCATTGTACATTTTTTACAGACTGTTGCTTTGAAAAGCGGTGCATTACGTCATGACATCCATTATTGGCTAGGTAAAGATACAAGTCAGGTGAGTTTTCACTTGGATTTCTTCTATTCATGACTTTCTATTATCAGATACATGTTATATAACCATAAACAAATGTGTCCCGATCTTTAATTCAGCTGAATTTGGTTACTGTTTTTCGGTTACAGGATGAAGCTGGAGCGGCAGCACTTAAAACGGTTGAACTTGATGCAGCTCTCGGAGGACGTGCTGTTCAATATCGAGAAGTACAAGGACATGAAACGGAGAGATTCTTATCTTACTTTAAACCATGCATCATACCTCAAGAAGGTGGAACTGCATCTGGTTTTAAACATGTTGAATCTGAGGAACACAAGATCCGTATGTTTACTTGTCAAGGAAAACATGTGGTTCATGTAAAAGAGGTAAATTACACCATTGCGGTTTTTGTTTTCCATCATTACATGTCAATTTGGACTTTTCAGGATTTTGATTTGAGTTTATTGACGTTAGGTTCCGTTTGCTCGATCATCACTCAATCATGATGACATTTTTATCTTGGATACCGCCAATAAGATATTCCAGTTTAATGGATCCAATTCAAGCATTCAAGAAAGGGCTAAAGCACTAGAGGTTGTGCAACATATCAAAGATACATATCATGATGGGAAATGTGACATAGCAACTGTTGGTAAGTGGATATCATATTGGTAACCAAAAAATCTGTTTTATTTTATTAATTTTCTCAATTGAAGTCTTATTTATGTTTTTATTTTGATAGAGGATGGAAAATTGATGTCTGATGCTGACACTGGAGAGTTCTGGGGTTTCTTTGGTGGCTTTGCTCCACTTCCAAGGAAAACAGTTACGGATGACGTCAAGATTGACGATGCAATTCCCACTCAGTTACTTTGGTAAGATTCTCGTATTCAATTACATATGCACGTTTTAACTTTTATGTAGATGTTTCATGTGTCTTGTTGACCAACAAAGTATATCATGTGGACTTTATGTTTTAACTTTTATGTAGATGTTTCATTTTTATCTCTCTCTCTCACACACACACATCCAGTGTTAAAATTCATTTTTTCGTGATTAAGAGGTGGCCTTGTACATGTAGCAAAAACTCCAAACTCAAAATAATCTGACCATCAAAATATGAGCTCCACCGTATAAGTTTCAGCAACTCGAGTCTTCAACTTATACATTTGGATAAAGCTTCAGCTCAATCGCACAACGTTTGGACTTCCAACTGTTTGATCTCCTACTGTTTTGCGGATGGTAACGTGATGTGACATTGCTACTTGCTAGACATTGTTTTCTACAAAATAAGCTTAAAAGAATAACATGAACCACCCTTGTATGGTTATGGAAACACCTGAAGGCCTTAATGTATAACCCATTGGGTTTGAAGTTCTTTTTCACATGGGTTGGGACCCAAAATCAAACATGTCTTCCCAATCAACATAGGGTTCCTGCAATGGATGATGAGAGGAAATCCTTGTACTACAGTACACTTTTGAGTTGGTGAAGTTATCTTAAGGTAAGAGGAATTTGAAAAATAAGTGGGTCTATGGACTGAAGTAGAAAGACTATACATTTAGAACTCAAGTAGATATTTCCAAAAGTTTGTTGTTAAAAGCTCCTGTAAAAAGAAAAGAGGCATTCCCGAAAGTTTTTTATGCCCGTGTGTAAAAGGACTGCAATCCAAACTTGACAGGGTTAGCTACGGGTCTTGATGTAGAACTCAAGTAGATAATGAGAAGTTTACATTTCCTCATGGTGATTAAACAAACTGCATATGTGATTGATTAAACAAAGTCCACCTGCAAAGGAAGATATGAGAAACATTCCTTATCGTCTGTCGATAGTAAGGTGTATGCAATCATGGGTCAAGACATTCTCAGTAGCGTTCTATAGCTCATCAACAATAAAACAATGTTCATGATCCCTGCATTCTGTATGTTTATGTCATTTTTGGCTCTTTTCATTCTAGGGCTACTTTCTTATCTCACAACAATCCTTCCATTTTAATTGGTTTTGCAACATATAGTTTTTAGCATTCAGATCTAATGTGTTGACAGAAAAGAGGTTCATGTAATCATGTTATCATTCTGCATGTGAAATATGAATAGTAAATATTTTGATTCTAAATTGAAATACATAATGAACTTTACATACATTTTTGTGTAATGAAGTGTTGAGAAGGGGCAGGCAGAACCTGTTGCTGCTGATTCTTTAGCAAAGGAGTTGCTTGATACGAATAAATGTTATCTTTTGGATTGTGGGTCAGAAATTTATGTATGGATGGGGAGAAGCACTTCTCTTGATGAAAGAAAAGCTGCAAGTGGAGCTGCAGAAGTAAAACTTAACGCTTTCACAGTTTCACTTTTCTCATATAAATTAATAATATACATCATCTTAACCTATTATTGTTGACGTCATTTTGTAGGAATACCTGTGTAGTAAGGATAGACTAAAGTCTAATATCATCCGTGTGATTGAAAATTTTGAAACGGTGGCTTTTCGATCAAAGTTCGACACCTGGCCTCAATCTGCTGAGGTGGCAGTCTCGGAGGATGGTAGAGGCAAGGTGGCTGGTTAGTGATCTCTACACTTCTGCTCTGCAAGATGCTAAAACGAAAAAAAAAATTGGAGCATTTTACACCAGTGTTACACTTTATATTGCTTGACAAGTGATTGTTACGTGTGTTTATTTTTTAGCACTTTTAAAGCGACAAGGGCTCAACGTGAGGGGCTTACTAAAAGCTGCTCCCGTTAATAAGGAGGAACCTCAACCATATATTGATTGCACTGGAAATTTACAGGTAATCTTTTGAATATATAATATACATAATGAATATGCAGGTATTCTTACACGGTTTTGTATTAATTTATTCACAGGTTTGGCGTGTAAATGGCCCAGAGAAGATACTTCTTCCAGTTTCTGATCAGTCAAAGTTCTACAGTGGAGAATGTTATATCTTTCAATATAATTATCCTGGTGAAGATCAAGAGGAATGCCTTATAGGGACATGGTTTGGAAAGCAGAGTGTTGAGGTATTTCTTTTTAAATCAAATTTTCTGATTTTCGCCTATATAACAAAACTCATGTTCAAATGGAAACAATGAGTTGAATAGATTGAAAGAACCAATAATGCTTTTTCGGTTTTTCCACACTGTGTTGTAGGAAGAACGGAATTCAGCTACCTCACAGGCAAACAAGATGGTTGAGTCACTCAAGTTTATAGCTTCTCAGGTTGCTGCTGCTTTAATCGTTAATTTAGCATTGCATATTTACATGCCTGTTATTAATATCACTACGTGTTTGTACTGATATTTTTCGTTTTATGGGTATTTAGTTGCAAGTTTATGAAGGAAGTGAACCTATCCTTTTCTTTGCAATCTTTCAGAGCTTTCTGGTTTTTAAGGTGTGCTTCAACTCAGATGCTATGACAAAGAACAAAAACTTTGAATTTGAATTTTTGCTTTTCATTTACATGAATAATGAAATTATGAAATTCCCAGGGTGGTCTAAGTGATGGATACAAGAATTTCATATCAGAGAAGGAACTTCCCGATGACACTTTTAAAGATGACGGGATTGCACTATTTCGAGTTCAAGGTTCTGGACCGGAAAACATGCAAGCAATTCAAGTTGATCCCGTAAGTTTAATTTGAAAATATATGTTTTTGTTTTCGTTACTGGTAATGAAGTTTACTTTTCAATTTTCATCACCTGCAAATATTTTATTTATTTTCTACTTGGATCAGGTGGCTTCGTCGTTAAACTCCTCTTACTGTTACATATTGCTCAGTGGTTCTTTAGTCTTTACATGGATCGGAAACCTTACAACTCCGGAAGTCCAGGAACTCGTTGAGAGGCAACTTGATGTCATTAAGGTTTGAAATTTTCTTTATATGGACCTTTTCCTTTAACTTTTATTTCTCCCGCAAAATATGTGCTGAACGATTACTGTTACACACTTGCAGCCAAATATGCAGTCCAAATTACAAAAAGAGGGTTCAGAGTCTGAACAATTTTGGGAAATTTTAGGTGGAAAATCTGAATACCCTAGCCAGAAGATTGCAAGAGATGCAGAAAGTGATCCCCATTTGTTCTCATGCACATTTTTAAAAGGTTTGATAATAACAAACAGAATTTTTTGTTCCTTGTGAGAATTATACTAATTTGGTTTTTTTCGCTTTCATTGCTTCTTGCTGACCCTTCTACTGGTTTAGGAGATCTGAAGGTGTGTATTACCTATTTTTTCTCCATTTATTTCTATTCGTTGATTTCGTTCCCCTTTTGATCACATTTCATGTGATTTAAAACTTCTAATACAGGTGACTGAGATCTACAACTTCAACCAAGACGATTTGATGACTGAAGATATATTTATTCTTCATTGTCACTCAAGCATCTTTGTTTGGGTAGGGCAGGAGGTTGATCAGAAACTGAAAACACAAGCATTAGTTATTGGGGAGGTATATTGCTGTGCTGTCACGTTTATTATTCCATTTTTCTGCTCAAAGTTGCTTGCTTCAAATGGCTGTGTAATAAATAATAATACACTTGAAAATTTAACAGAAATTTGTGAAACGTGATTTTCTTCTTGAGAAATTATCTCCTCAAGTTCCAGTATATATCATAAATGAAGGAAGTGAGCCACAGCTCTTCACACGTTTCTTCACATGGGATTCAACCAAATCTGCAGTAAGTAATCACCTTGCAATTATAAGTTGAAGTATGGCCAGCTAAATATATAAGTCCGTTTGTTTGTAACCTTTTAATATGGCTGCAGATGCATGGAAACTCGTTCCAAAGGAGACTCTCTATACTAAAAAACGGTGGTCGTCCTACCTTGACTAATGTAAGGCATAGTTTTCTGTATTTGTTTCTTCCTCTAGCATGCAAGTTGAGGTGGGAAAGCGGGTGGATTAGTTGAGTTTCTAGCGGGTCAAAACGATTGAGGAGATTTCTTATTTCTATAAATATGAATAGACATCGAATGACTTTAACCCTTCGATCCATAATCTATGTAACCCGTTTGACTGGTTTTCTATATAGTTAAGTCAGTTAGCTTAAGCCCATTTGACTCGTTGGAGATTTAAAAATATTACGCAAATCATCTATAGCCCGTTTGACCCTATAAGTATAATGGTTTTGACTTTAGACTTGACACCTCTAAATGCAAATTTAACTGTCAAAATATCAGATTCCTGTTCCCCTGTTCATTTTGTTGGATAATTTCTTGTTATTCCGGATTAAACCATTTATATATAAATGAGCAATGTTACAAGTCAATATAGGTCATTGTTGGAGCAGCTTGAGTTAACATTTTATATCAATAATAATAAATTAATAATAATTGTGTGATAGCAGAAAAGTAATCAGTGATGATATAAATAAATCAAAAACTTCCAACAAATTATACATAAACTATCTATCATACATGGAGGATATTACTGCATATCAGTTGTTCTTCCAATATTTTTGGCAAATATGGATGCTTGTAAGTTGTATATTTTCTAACAAAATAATTGTTATATTATCAGAAACCAAAAAGGCGAACGCCTGTAGCACATGTAGGAAGGTCTGCTACAACCGAAAAACCACAGCAGCGTTCAAGAAGTGTGTCTTTCAGCCCAGACCGGGTTCGTGTAAGAGGCAGATCGCCAGCCTTTAACGCTCTTGCTTCCACATTTGAGAATCCAAGTGCAAGAAACCTATCAACACCCCCTCCGCAAGTGAGGAAACCTTATCCAAAATCCGATTCCTCTAATGTTGCTTCAAGGTCTACAGCTTTAGCATCAATAGCTGCCACTTTTGAACAACAACCTCCACGAGAACCCCTCATGCCCCGTTCCATTAAACGTACGATTTCTCACACTGAAAACTGATTATAATTATGCATATATGCTATTTGTTGCAAAATATGAATCCAAACTTGTTATTATGTTGCCATGTATACAGCTCGGCCCAAATCGCCACCAAAGTCTGATTCAAACTCCAAGGAAAACACGATGAGCAGTAAAATGGAAGCCCTAACGATACAAGAAGACGTTAAAGAAAATGAAGTTGAAGACGAGGAAGGGCTTACTTTATATCCATATGAACGCCTTATTACTGTATCTACCGACCCTGCTCCAGATATTGATGTAACCAAGAGAGAGGTATTGTTTTTGGAAATTGTGTATTCAAGGAAATATGTATTTTATCGTCGAAATCAGTGTGTGTACGGTCCGGTTCGGCCAGTTTTGATAAATATTTCGAAGAACCGGCAAACTGCTTACTACAATTTTAGAAAACGACAAACCAAACCAGTTGGGTTGGGTGGGCCAACCGGACTGGCTGGTTTTGGCAATTTGACGGTTTGGCTTTGACAGATTGAACCAATTTTTATAAATCGTTAATTTTATTAACACTTTAAGTACACTGACGGTCCTTATGGTTTACCTAAATTTTGTATTTAGTCTCTAGCTATTCAAAAGTTTATATGTGGTCCCTGTGATTTGCACTTTGTAACACATTTAGTCCTCAGTTTTTTTTTCAAAAGTACATAGATGGTCCTTATGGTTTGCACTTTGTAATGCATTTAGTCCCTAACTTGGACTTGCTAAAACCTTTAGATTTGTAGGCTGAGGACTAAATTTGTTACAAAGTGCAATCACAAGGACCATCCATGTACTTTTGGAAAGCTAGGGAATCCAAAATTTTGGAAACCGTATTGACCATCCGTGCACTTTATTCTTAACACTTTTAAGATGATAAAATACATAATTACATATTCCAAAGAAGAAAAAAATATAAATAATAAATGGTCAATTCGGTTTTACATGGCTCGTTCCAAATTGTCTGTCGGATGAACCATTAAACCCCAAAACCGAACGGTATGTATCTCAAACAGGGCGACTTTCTTCGGTTTGGGAGGTCTGGTCGTTTATGAGAACATTCCTTGTTAAAATTATTGAAAACTTTGAATTGTGCAGACATACTTGTCATCTGCTGAGTTCAGGGAGAAGTTTGGAATGACCAAAGAAGCCTTCTACAAGCTGCCAAAATGGAAGCAAAATAAACTGAAAATGGCCCTTCAGTTGTTCTAAATCGGGCAGCCGAGTTTTTCGTGTTTAGTGTGATAGTGAGAGCACCGGTGCATTTTTAGCTGCTTCTGCTCTCAAAAAGCTGGTTTACGGTCCATATGAGAGTTGGAATGCAAATTTCTCTCAACTCTACCCGGGGTCTGTGAGTTTACTGTTAACAGGTTTTCACGGTCACCAAAAAAGTTAGCTATTTTCGTCGTTCAATTTTTTTTTGTGTCAGTCGCATGGTCATTTTTTACGGTCAAGGGTTTGTTGTGAGTTTGCATTTTTGGTTGTTTCCTCTTTTGATTATTTGATTATTGATTTCAGCTGAGTCTAGGGTTTGCGGGCACAGACCCTTTCTAGATTGTATTCTACTCCAGAGGATGGAGGAGTGTACAGAACCTGTCAAGTTAATAGTAAATTGTGTGTTTTGAACTGAAACTATTTATAATTTTGGATTTAAATAATCTTGTTGGTTGACGTGATGGTATACTTTTTCATTGAGAAAGTTATGAAAAAAAAAACAATTTTATCGGATGTGTCATGCCTATATAGTCGATAACTCACATTTATATACTTTTACTTCCGATTTCTATTATAGTAACGAGGAGAGCCGTCTCCGAGAATCCTCGTTCTTTTTTTTTTTTTGTCTGTTGGGAGGTAAAAAAGTGGCCCATGTTGCGACCGTTTTAAATGTGTTTATATATACTTTACTAATGGTTATTGATAACTAAGAGTATTGGGTTAATGTTTAACGTGCTTAAAATAAATGAAATGTAGTTTAAGAAAGTATATAAATTTTACGATATATAATACAAGAAACATAACGATGTATATAAGTAATAGAATACAAAAGGCGGGGTCATGGAAAAAGAAACCACAAATGATCTAGAAACTAGCTAAGGCGCTCGGACATTCCTTGTTACAGAAAGATGAAACAAATATAGACAACCTAAGGCGCTCGGACAAAACTAAGACAAGTTTATACGTTTCCTTACAAATCCATAACCACAATCCTACATCTCCAAACTCTTATTACTGATTATGTTTTCAAATCGATGTAAGTCAAACAAATCTTACTTAAAGTGCTCATCCCAAGTCAATTTTGGTCTCTTTCTACTCCACCTTTCATGTCCTCTCCAATGTGATGGTCTCCACACATATAAGTATTGTCATATGTCTTCTTTGCACATGCCCAAATCATCTCAATTCCCCTCCCTTTTCTTGGTCGAAATGCGTTCCACCATCAATTTTTTTCCCAATAAACTTCATTTCTTATGCAATCCAACCTTGTGTGCACACAAAATGACCTCAACCTCCTCATCTTTTCTACCTTTAACTTTTGTGCTTGTGTCTTCTTGATGACCTAGCAATCAGTTTTGTATAGCACAGCTAGGCGAACGGCGCTATAGACATTCTATTTTAGTCTTGTAGAGAAACTCTTGTCACACATGAGTGCTGCTCACCATGTGCACCATAGCCCTAAACGAAGGGCCCTAAATATTGGGTAGTTTGCGGGAAAACATGGCCTTCAATAGTTATGTAGGTGTTCTGATCGTTGGCATCATTGAAGTTAGAGTAAAGGTACTCAGTTTTAGACCGACTTATATGTAATCTTTTACTCTCTAAGGTTGTCTGCCACTACTCTTATCTCCTATTCATGTCTAATTTACACTCCATCATCAACACAATATCATCTACAAAAAGTATGCACCATGGAATGACCTCCTGAAGTAACTTCGACCACACATCCAAGACTATTGTGAAGATAAACGGACTCGAGGCGTATCCTTAGCGAAGGCCCACCTCTTTAGAAACGACTTTGTGTCCCCTTACAGTGTCCGAATGTTTGTCTTAGCACCACCATACATAGCCCTAAGTATCTCTATATTCCTTCAAGGAATCTCTCTTCCCTCAAGACCATCCCAAATCATTCGGTAGGGCAGATTATTGTAAGCTTTTTCAAGATCGATTAATATCATATATAAATACCACCCTCTTTTTCCCTATATTTTTCATGATTTTTTTAAACACCACCTCATTGTATTACCTACTTTCAGTTCTGATGAAATTGTTGAGGTTTTGATTATAATTTTTTTTTGTTTAAAAATAACTAACAATAAATTAAAAACATAGCAAAGTTATTTATGTTAATAATCGTTAATTTAGTTATATAAGGCCTTGAGGTGTACTCTAACTTTATTGGTGTTAAAAATGACATGACAAGTAACATGTCTTTCAAACCATTCCCTCTCCATGTTAAAGGGTGTTAAAACCTCCCTTGGTTAACATCTTACTTAGGCTAAAAAAGAATAAGAAACTAATGTTATTTATTATAAATGTTTATTTTAGCAAGAAGTTAATGAAATGGTATTATTATTATTATTATTTATTTTGTATTTAATTTAGATATTTAATATTAAAATAATTTAAAAATGGTTGGTGAGGTAGAGTTAAGAAGGTTAAACCATTTTCTTAGGATGAGCTGAAGTAAAAAAAAGAGAAAAACGGGTTATGTGACGCTTACATGGAGTTAAGAAAGGTTAAAACATACCTCATGACCTAATGAAGCTGCTCCACCTTCTAAGTTTTAACTAGGGTGTAAATTAATTATAACTCATTTAACATAAGATAGACACTTGGCTTGTTTACAATTTTATAACATAAAGCTCAAGCTCGACTAGATTATTACCTATTAGTTATTTTATAATTATATATATCTATATTTATATATAACTACAACCTTTATATATAACATGATAGGGTAAGGATCTTAAAAGAAGTCCACCTTAATTAAGAACTTGAGAAGCATTCTGGACCACACATTTCCTTAAGCTTTTCGTAATATACACATATGTATAGTTTAATATTGACATATACGAAAAGATTTGGGAAAATGTGTGGTCCAGAATGCTTCTCAAGTTTCTCAATTAGCCTAGTACTTCTCATATAATTCTAACCCTAACATAATATATGTTGTTTGAATAGTTTTTATCGTAATTTTTATATAATAATTGTTTTTACGCATATATACATTTAATATAACAATAAATATTACATAAATAATTTATGCTTGCAAGCCTAGATAACACAAGCTTGTTTAAACTTAACTTGATTCAAACTTAAATCGAGTTAATATTTAAATAAATCATGGGCAGCATATTCATTTACACGCCTATTTTTGACACACACCATCCCGTAAAACAAAAAAAAGGCATCGCAAGCTTTTGTAGAACCACATAGAAATTAAATAAAATACAATAAATACAATAATGTTTCAACAAACCGTTTTTAAGAAAAAACTTTTCACAAAATAGAGAACAAAATACAAAAATAATAAGTTGTTTTTATTTTGAAATGTGTGAATTATTCACGAATGTCAGCAGGTCTAGCATACGTTGTCTTAATCGGGTTCGCGCTAGAGAGTCTCTCGCACAATAGATTCCCGATTTAAACCCCTCAATAAGAAACCTTTATCACCCTAGACTCGAACTTGAGAACCATAAAGAAAAATTTACCTGGGCCCATCATAGATGGAACTTAAATACCCGTGGCCACCACCACTAGAGCACTAGTGATTAGGGCTATTCATGAGCCGAGCCAGGCCAAGCTCGGGCTCGGCTCGATTATAAACCGAGCTGGCTCGGCTCGGCTCGTTTTTGAAACCGAGCTGAAAATCTAAGCTCGAGCTCGGCTTGGTTTTAAACCGAGCTGGCTCGGCTCAGCTTGGTTTGGCTCGATTTTATAAAGAAAAATTAATATATAACTCTTAAAAAAAGTAGCCTAAAATATTATTTAATACTTAAAAAGAATATATTCAAAATTCAACCTAATATATTACAAACCAAATTAAGTTCAACAACACAAAATAAGTTTTAATTTCAATGAAATACAATATTATTTCATTAGTATGGTAATTAACCTTCAAATATGCCACATATATCAAATTACAAACCTATACACATGTAAATAGTAATCAGTTTTTTTGTAATATATTATCATGTATATAAACTGAGCCGAGCTACAAAGCGAGCCAAAATGAGCCAACTCGGCTCGTTACGAGCCGAGCTAGGCTCACTTTCTAACCGAGCCGAGCCGGCTCGCCTCAGTTTTAAACCGACCCATATTGAGCGAGATTTTTCCAAATTAAATACGAGCGAGCTCCGAGCCGCGAGCTTTTTGAACAGCCCTGGTAGTGATGGTTATAAAAAAATAATGGCTAAAAAATATAAGTTGTAACAATGTGTGTGTAGACGTCAACTGAAAAGACTATTTATTTCTTCAAGTGGGAGCAACAACGCTTTTATTTACAACGGAAGTTACGCATTTCAGTCTCCAGAAAACAAGAGAGAGAGAGAGAGAGAGAGAGAGAGAGAAAGATCAAGATCGTACACACAGTAACCGTCTTCTTCGGGCGCTAGGTTATGGTTGTTCACGAAGATGTCAACAATCGAGAACAAATCTGTAGAGATCACTAAAGGCATCAATGGCTTAGAAAAAGTCATACTCCGTGAAATTCACGGCAGCAGTGTTGAGGTATGTATGTACATTCATTCATACTTTTTCTCTCCGATTTCTTTGCCTGTAATGATTTCACTTTCTATATATTGCAATTGTTGATTGATTTTGTGTCATCGCATTGCGATTCGATCGATCTAATTGTAAATTGTGACGCGAATGATCTGGATTACGAAACCATAGATTTCGATGTAGGTTAGGTTTTTTTGCGTTTGAAATTTGAATCTAGCGATGTAGAATTTGTGTGTTTATTCAGGAAAATGCAGAGATGACGATAGAGCGTTTTAGTTACAGTGTATCTATAGGCGGCTATAGTTGATATGGCAATGAATCTGTAAAATAGAATTATTTTGTGTGTTTTATGTAATCGCTAGTTTGCTACTCTACAATAACATATGTATTTAAGACGATACGATAGCCTTGAATTGAATTTATTTGTTTGTGGAAACCGTATACGATCTATAGATCTTTGATTAAATATAATTTGAATTTTAGAAAGAGGTTGTTAGTTGAATGTCATATAGAAGTTTATATCTGGTTTTGAAGGATTAGAACATTTCCTTGGCAGTTAGTAATTAGTATTACGTTTAGCCTTAGGCATGTTTGATTTATAATAGGTAAAATGCACTTTTCTGTTGTCTCATTTATGCAGATTTTGTCGGATCTGTTTTTAAGTAACGGAGAGTTGTATACGTTTCTCGACTTACCAGTACTTTGGGGGGTGTGTGTGTGGAAACTTCATTTGATTTTTCCTTCATTGTACTTGTAACGGTTTGTTAGCTAGACTATAAAAGGTTATATTGGTATAGATTTAGTCTATTAAAGTGAAGAGACAAAAATGGAATATGATTACTATTTCTGTTTCATGATAACTGATAATCGTATATTCGTATGTGACATGAGTTAGTGATCTAAAGAGAGCATTAGGCAGTGGAGTGTCCTTGTAGCAATTGGTTTTAAAGAAGTGTGGATGAAGCAAATGTTTTACGAGGATGAATAAATGGTCTATTGAATACGCATGATGCAATTATTAGTAGATTATGTTTATATATTAGAAGTGGGATTTTAATACAATATTGTTTTGTACAAATACTTTCCAGATGACTAGTTTCATTGTTCAACTAATAATACTCAGTCTACTTGTAAAGGATTGAAAAGATAACTTCTTAGTTGTGAAGTTTGATAGACGGACACAAGTTGAACAAGGTTGTTGTTTCCTCTTGCTAGTTTTTGAAACGCTTAATTCAATAAGTGAAGCTGTCGTGTCCCCACATGTTTAGCGGTGGTGGGTGATGGTGATGCTTAATGCCTATGTGGATATTTAAGCGGCCTTAATAAAGGACATTTAGAACACCGGCTAGGTGAGTGAAACCAGTCCTACAAGTTAGAAGTATTCCCCTTCCAGTGTAGTATCCTTTCACGTTGAGATTATTCATATAAAGATACCAAACACTGTCGTTTATTTAGGGTTGGTGTGTTGGTGGGAAAATTCGACGTGCACTTGAAAAGAAGTCATGCTAGTATGGTGGGAAAACTGCTATCAAGCCTTTTGAGATATATGATGATGTTTGATATCATCTGAATATTGGTGCACTACCCATGGTAGACAAATCAAACTATTCCCTTTTCAGGCTTGTTTTTTACGTTCTTTATAGGCAGTTTTATGTTTACCCTCTGTTAACATGGTTCTTGTTTATGCTTTTTTTCGTATTTTCTGTGCATTTTCATAATCTCATTTTATCTATGCATATATGTGTTTCATTCATGGCTTAAGTTTGAGCTTGAGATTTTGGTTGCATGTATAAGCTTGAATCTTTTTCTTTGGCTTGGCTTGACCACTGAGTATAATAAGATTAGTGTGTATCATGTTTATAAGATAAGTTTGGTAACTGTAAAGTGTTTTATATATCCTTAATCTGAGATCACAAAAGGTATATATAGCCCTACATTGTAGTAACCTAAGAAGATGAAAGAACTTAGGAATAACTTCTAATAGCTATTCTTCAAAAGATAATATTAAATAAAAACAAAAGTAATGTAGGACAAGCAACCCCGTGCTATACATTTCCTATCTAATCGCAGTTCTAGATGAATATGTTTAATGTATAATTATGCATGTTGAGTCTTCAATGAGTTGGATGAGTTAATGCTTTGATTGCCTTCTAGTATAGTAAGGGCATGTTTGGCTAAGCTTTTTGAACCAACTTCAGTAATGTAGTTTAACATTCTTCATAACTGAAGAATATGCACCCTTAGGCGTTAAGCTTTCTGTTCCTGCAGGTATATCTGTATGGAGCTCATGTGACATCTTGGAAAAATGAGCAAGGAGAAGAGTTGCTTTTTGTCAGTAGCAAGGTACCACTTAATTCTACTTTGATGAATGCATTTATGATTCTGAGGGGTTAATTCTTTTGTTGGTTTTTAATTTTATACTTTGAACCGGCCCTTTGTATGTTTCTGTCTTTTTCATCATCCAGAAATGTATTTGCAGGCAATCTATAAGCCTCCAAAGCCGATACGTGGGGGTATTCCTATATGCTTTCCTCAGGTATGTGTTTCGTATCTTTCTGCTATTTAACTCACGGCTTCTTGGATTTATTCACATGTTTTCTTGATGCAGTTCTCAAATTTAGGCCCTCTTGAAACACATGGATTCGCTAGAAACAGAGTATGGACCATAGAACCTGACGCCCCTGCATTTCCACCTAATGTCAATGCCACCAACAGAGTTTTCGTTGATTTGCTACTAAAGCCCACTGAAGAAGATTTGAAGATTTGGCCTCACAGGTATATCTTATACAAGTTCCAAGTTATCATGTCTACTAGACAAGCATATTAGTATGCTCAAATACTTTCTAGATAAATAATCATCAAGTTTATTATTTATAATATTTTTTTTATTATTCACTTGTAGCTTTGAGTATCGGTTGAGGGTTACACTGGGACCTGCAGGAGACTTAATGTTGACATCTCGGATCAGAAATACTGATGCAAAGCCATTTACGTTTACGTTTGCATATCACACCTATTTTTCTGTTTCTGACATCAGGTAAATCTGTTTTGCACCTTTCAATTGATATAATAGGGCAACCGTAGTTTATTTAGGGCTAAGTGTCATATTCTTTTTGTGTTGTAATTTTGTCATCATCAGCAAGATAAGAATTTGTGTTTTGGTGATCTGTTCTAAAGAAAATATCTTAATATTTGTTTCTCCAGTGAAGTTCGAGTGGAAGGATTAGAGACACTCGATTATCTCGACAACTTGAAGAACAGGGAGAGATCTACGGAACAAGGAGATGCTATAACCTTTGAATCAGAGGTACTTTAGTTACCTCACTTAGAAATAATACTTATGCCGTATATAGTTAGGGCTTATGTAGTGTCAATTGTTTACTCAGGTTGACAAGATCTATCTTAGCACACCATCAAAGATAGCAATCCTAGATCATGAAAAGAAACGAACATTTGTCGTTCGGAAAGATGGACTTCCTGATGCTGGTATACGCTTAGACATATACATATACATACATATATACACACACACACACACATGCCCTTTTATTTTTCGACATCAGTCTTATTGTTATATTTTTTTTTCCTTTAATTATTTAGTGGTGTGGAATCAGTGGGATAAGAAGGCAAAAACGATAGCTGATTTAGGAGATGATGAGTATAAACACATGCTCTGTGTAGAAGCAGCAGCTATTGAAAAGCCGATTACATTGAAGCCTGGTGAAGAATGGAAAGGAAGGCAAGAACTTTCGGCTGTCCCTTCCAGCTATTGCAGTGGCCAACTCGACCCTAATAAAGTTCTCCAAAGTAGTTGAGAATAATATGCTCATCAGTATTATGTACATGTATGCTTTCTCAGTCCATCTGTTTCATATCATCCTTGAAAGCTTTGGTGCTAATACTAGTTAATGGCGTACCACGAAAAATGTCGACTTCTTCTAGTTTTTGATGGTTTTCATGTGTGTATGGGGGGTGCATTCGATAAATAACTAATTTTAATTAGAGAGCCGTGAGAATAGCATGAGCACTTGTGTGTTGTGTTGTCCAGCTGTAGTTGGTGGAGAGAGAAATAAAGGCGGTTATCTAACTGCCTTGTGTATCACATTTAAAGCACTAGGTACAAGTGTTTATGTATTGAGTGACCCTACACACACATACACATATATATAACTAGTAAAATTACCCGCGCGTTGCGGCGGGAGTTTGGTCGACATCGGTTCGGTTCATTACGGTATCGATACGATACCAACACTTGGTATAAGGGGCGTAGGGGCGCTCCGCTAGTGATGGTTTTCCATCACTCACAACATCCAATCAAGTTCCGCCACGTCATCGAGCTTGGTTCCACCACTAGTGACGGGTTTTAGTGGAAATGCCCATCACTCACCACACACTCATCTCCCTCATCGAACATGTGCAGCACCTTCGATTCTTCACGCGTGTATCCAGTTCACGCGTTATAAAAGATGGTGGCGGTGGTGTATCACGGAAGTCGACGCGTGATAAAACCTTCTTCCGCTGCGCCCCGACCCCCCTAATAAGCGAAAGAGAAAATCATAAAAATAAAGTCGAAAGAAAAAGGTATTTGAAGTTTAGGGGTTGTTTGATACCCAGTATAAGAACCGAAAGAGAAAAACATAAAAATAAAGTCGAAAGAAAAGTTTATTGAAGTTTAAGGGTTGTTTGATAACTTTATTAAAGTTTAAACTATAGGGGGTGAAAGTGTAAAAGGTGTGGATACTATTTATCAATCCACGCCTTTTAATAATGTGCTAGTATGTGGGTTATTATGTTGACGAAGTAGACTCAGTAGAGATGACAATTTTAACCTGTTTATTTGGAAAAAGGGTTGATACGGATTTTGTTTTATTGATAATGGATCAATGGGTCGTACAGTTTGAAGGCGACTGTAAAGTGTATTTACAAGCTTCCAACCACCCAATGCAATTTATTATGAAAAATATTAGTTTTGTTACTGTAGTAATATACTAATATGTATCTTTGTAATAGCATATAATACATTACTTTACTATTACTATTAAAATAGAAATGGACGGAAACTGTTGACGAGTCAACTCAACCCGTCTGCACCTTTAATTCACACCTAAAAGTTTCCTCTTGTTTTGCAACCTCTAGTTGTGGTATTTCTCTAGCCTTTGTTGTTAACATTTACATTTCTAAAAAACTGCACACACGCATGCGACAAACTTAATTAGCCTCGTATCTAAATGGACAAATGATTAAAATGGCTGTTGCATGACCAAAATGGACAAGCATAATTAGCTGATTCACAATATGGAACTGAATATTCTGTAATGAAAAAAAAACATATACAGTAGTTAAATACGATGTGTGTATTTTGAAGCAGTCATCCTCATTCAAATCGGTGTAATGCAGGTTTGTGGTGAAACCCAAGGCTGGTGCCAGCTCTTCTGTGAGTCCTATTTTTCTTGTGTAAAATTTTCTTTACATTTGTTAAAATGGTTGAACTCGTCTCAGCAGAAAAAGTAGTCATAAATACTGTTATTCACTAGCTTTACTGATTGTAATGAGAAGCGAAACCCGGATTGGCAAAAAAGTATAAAGAGATGGTCTAAAAAGATTACTCATGCTGTGGTTTTGATAAGAAAAAAACAATGTATTTTTGGTGAAATGCTTCAAATACGAAACACATTTCATCGTATCGACTTATGTGATAATGAAAAGTTGTTGCTTGTCCCTATGTATATATTTCAATATCTTTCTCTTTTATGTCTATTTCATTTCATTAATCACGACTGTTATGTTGACTTGTGTGTCTTCGGTGACCCAACAAGAAGTTGATCTTTATAACAATTAGGTAAAGTATTGTTAGCATGGTAGAGCATCCTGTAAAAAAGACTAAAAGTGTGAGAAGGGTAAGAAAGATTCTGGTGGTGACACATGTACGTATCCATTTTATTAGTTTAAGGCTATAATGGTAATTTTACTAATAATCTTAATTAAATATAAAATCTTTGTAACCGTTTCTAAAGAGTTTTTTAGGGAATTCAAATTTTGACTTTTTTCTGGTTATACATAAGAGATTAGCCAGATTATATCAGTACGAACAATTACCTGTATCTTCTTCATCATCTTCTAATGGAGATCCTCAGGTTTAGTTTGTGGTATTTTGGTCTTTGTTAACATATTGTTTTATGGACAACGACATCAGTTATTTTAGGAATTCATCATCACTTTGTATAAAACAACATACGGATTCCAGAAAACACCACAACTTTAATCGTAATACAGCATGGTGTTCTAACATCTGTAATGATTTTTGATATTTTTGCAGGTATAAAACACCATACAAATTCCAAAAACACCATGAATTGAATCATAATATAGTCGTGGTGTTTTAAACATTTTCGTATGATTCTATTGCTATTACAGATGTTAAAACACCATGACTGTAATCACAATACAATGCTACATACTTTAGATGTTAAAACACCATGACTTGAATCATAATTCATTATTTGCAATGCTATGGTGTCTTATTTACGTTATGGTGTTTTAATGTAAAACACAACCCTTGAATCACAATACAATTAAAACACCATTGTATGAACATAGAAAAAACCCTATGGACTAAAACATCCAATCGAAACGTAATTTTTTTCTCTACATAACTATAACAATATGGTACTCATATTGAAGATAAAAAACACTCGTTATTATAGTGTAATTTTTTTTTAAAAAATAGTTATGTGTAAAAAGTTATTGACGTTTAAAAAATAAGGGGGAACTTGCATGTGATTGCATGTGACTTTCTAAATTTAAATATGTTAATTTTACATTTATACACTTATTCTAGAAAACTACATAATTTAATTGTTATATTATTTACAAGATTGTCATCAAGATCTCAACCATTAGATTAAAGATCTAATGGTTTAGATTTTTTCTTACCTTTCTCACAAAAAAACACTTTTTTACAATAACTTCCCCCTTGTTAGCATAATAGATAGTTGAGGGTGTATACTTGTCAAACAGGGTTCATTGGCAAACTATTGTGACATGTTAAGTAAGGTTAACATATATGAGGAGTATGCTATAAGCATATTTTATGAAAGGTCCCTAACCAGAGATTGGTACTTGCTGTGTAAGAATGTTCAAACCACAGTCTTTGCAAGATGCTTATTCCTTGGCGAGATCCTAAGAACAAGCTAGTTCGATGATTACAAGTATTCCAGTAAGTACTGCATCGCATATAACTAGTTCGGAGACAATGCTAGACCAAACAAGAATATGCCCATTAATTTCTTGAAATTACCGTCACGAGGGTCAGTGGCCCAAAAGACTAATTCGTCTAAACGACTGTCAAGCAAGGAGTCGCTGATAAGAGGGTTCGGGAAGAGTGTTTCTGGTGTAGTGAAAGATGATTAGAACTATCGAAACATGACAACTTTAAGTTTTAATCGATTTAGGATCCACTCATAATGACAAACACTTAGATGCCCAACTAAGAACACTAGTGCCAATTGGGTGGTGGTCCATTGATTAAGGCATAGCCTTTAAAACACCTGGGTTTGGGAACTAAGGTCTTAAGTTCAAGTCCCACAGACGACGATTAAAGAAATTTGTTATTAAAAAAAAACTAAGAACACTAGTGATATGAAGGTAATCTGATTATAAATTATCTTGCATGAAAATGTGTGAGGATTTTCAATGGCCAAGTGGCTGGTTTAAACTTGATATATCCTTCCACTTATTAGTTAGGGTATAGTTTTTGGATATTCAATCTCTACAAGATATTATATGGAATTTTAAACAACTCACCATGAAATTTAAAGTGGGAGATCATAGAGTTAAAGGGATCAGAATCACATGGCGTGAGTTTTGTTCAAGTAAAAGGCTAAGTTTGAAACTTTAGCGTTGTCAGGTTTGTTGCGACCCTTACGAATTCCTACGAGCATTTTTATTGATTTGTCAGTGGATTTCATCACGGGCTTACCTAAAATTCAAGGTAAAGACACTATTCTAGTTGTCACATACAAACTTTCGAAATGAGCTCACTTTATTTCGGTAGCACATTTATTTCCAGTCGTCCATATTGCGCAACTATTCATTGACAGCATATTCAAACCTCATGGCTGTCCTGATTTGATAGTATCAAATTGTGACCCTGTATTTTTGAGTCGGTTCTAATATTAATAGGGATTGTAATAACATATTGGTATGGATTAATCAAAGAACAATTTACCTATCAATACCTTCCATACAATATAAGTTGTGGGGAAAAACCTCTTTGAATGGGAAAGCCTAATACGCTTTTTGGGAGTGATGAAAAAGTATCATTTCATGTCATTTGGTGTCCTCTCAAATTTGTTTGGGTGACGTTAAAGACACACCACTCCTAAATGTGTGCAATAACCTATCTATCACATTATACGGGTTATATCACTGGGGTGGAACATATCATACGGGTCGTATAGCTTTGTTGGTGTTCACATCAGTCATTTCACTGTCTGTCAAATAAAACATACGGGTTTAGCCCACATACAACCCCTATGACTATTTTCACCTAGTAAGACAACCCATAGTGCTGTTCGTTTTTTTCCCTATCATATGCCCTGTATAACATGTCATTGGTGTTTGTTTATTTATCTACATATGTTTCCACACAATGGAGTGTCCTATATATCATTTCTCCTAGCTAAAAAACAAGAAAACTTGTTACAGTTTTTATAATCAACAAATAAAACAATTCGTTTGTATTACATTCAAAAATGACAAAAAAAAAAAATCTATAAATACTGTGCATATGTATAACTGCATCATCCTACCCATTAAAGCCAGTTTTTTAAACCAAGGTTTCTAAACTTTTATTAAACCCCCACTTCCATTTTTTGGTTATATTTTTGGTACCATTCGGTTTTAATCTGACGCACGACCATAACGAGACACCAAGGTTCCTCACGACTACTTTATCGCTATAGAGAGTAATAGGCCAAATATGTAATACAAACGGTATCATATCCAAATTTATTGGTACATATTTTGACATAAACATAAACTCAAGTCACCTTAAACTACCACCATTCGTACAAACTACGGCATTATTAGGCTGTCTAAGGCTTGAAGCTCAAAGGTCCGTTTTATGACTCTCAATGCCAAGAAGCTTTGCCAATTCTCCACTCTGATAAGCTTCAACAGTATCTATAGGGACAGACCAATAAGACAAAAGGTTTATTAAGCTAACGTGTGATTATAGCAACAAAAATGTGGTTAGAGTTGCTTGATGTTTAACTTACCATCTGAACCTCCAAGGTGTTTCCCGTTGATAAACACCTGTGGAACAGTACGCCTCCCGACTATCTCACTCAGTGCGTCCTGAATTTTCGAACCATCCTCTGCAAAACAAAATTCATCCCATAAACTTCAAAATAATGAAAATCCCATAAGGTATCGGATATTAATAAAATTATAATAGATCTGCTGTCAACAAAATAAACCTAACTAATATATTCTATATAGTCCTCTTAATGGGGCTCTTAATGGTTCAAACCTCTTACTGGTTCAACACTTAATGGTTCAAACTGTTTGTTGCGCAAGCATATGTCTAAATGGTTCAGACATTTGCCTCTGAATGGTTAAGCATTATACTGAGTCTGAATAGATAAGACCTCTAATCTGAATTGATAAGACATTTGCCTCTGAACAGTTAAGCATTATACTGGCTCTTAATGATTCAGACCTCTTACTGGATCAACACTTAACCATTCAGAAGTTGCCAAACAGCTCCATAGTCATGCTAATTATTCTATCTGTCACCAAGAAAACAGATAAGAACAATACTTGTGTTCTTGTTTTATGTGGATGACATTATCCGCACGTCATAATCATATCATAAATTCATAATTTGTCGACCTTAACCAACATCTTGGTTTGTTGATGTTGCTTGAGCATTAGACTATTTCATCAAAACAAAGTCCACTTCTCAACCAGAGAAAGGATGGTTTAACATTGTTCGACGATGTGATTGTTCTTGACGAAAAGGAAATTCCCACGCTTGATCCCGACGTCAACATATATGTTTTCGATAAAAAGTTACCATTCTTATAAAAAAAATGTTAGTAAACTATGTCTTCAATGATCACAAGGCCAAACTTATTATTCGCTGTAATGAAAAATATCAAATGTAAATCCTTTGATAAAAAAAATACATCTTCGACAATCACAAGGCCAAGCTTATCACTTGCTGTAATGAGATACATCAAAGAAAGGTAAATCCTTATCAAAGTCTCAGTTGGGGTTTCGGGTTTAAAGTTGAACTTTCATGGTGATAGTGAGTCACTTGCATAAAAATAGTGATGAACCGATATATCACCTTCGTTTCGGTGGGGGATCGATAACCGATATATCACTGATATATCGGGATATTAACTACATAGCTATTGATCAAAAACATCTAGCAGAATTTTCAAGGCATTCAATCTAGTTAAGCAATTAACATCGTCCAAAAGCACTGTGAAATTCAAATTAAGAAATTATTTAGCACAAACAGGCATTCACCTCTCTCATCGAGCTCGAGGACATACGGTTTCGCATTCAACTCCTTGAATACACCTTTAGCCCTTTTACAATACCTGATGATCAACGCAATATTAAAAAACATTTATACCAATAATAAACAAATCAGAAATATAAATAATTTCTAGGATTCTTAATACACCAATTGCACAAATCTTTAATAACAATTAAAGAGTGGTAATCACGAATGCGGAATTGATACTGCTACATAAGAATTAAGAAGGGATATCATATGAAAAGAATAATACGTACGGACAGTAAGATTTGGAGAAGACGACTATGGAGTGAGAAGAGACTGTTTTCTTGACGAAATCGACGGATGATGCTTCGCTATTGGATGTGAAGACGGTGGCGATGGTTAAGAAGAGGATGAAGATGGAAGAAACGGTGGCCATTTTTGCGACGGTGACAAGGGTTGTTGGTTGGTACAGCTGCAGCTGTGGGTGTTAAAATTAGATCTGAAATTGGGCTCTGATGATGATTTAAAACCCTATATTCTATTCTATTACTCCGTCACCCGTCTAGAAAGTCTGATGGGTTATTCAAGGGTTTGATGGTTTATGGTTGGTGGAACCCCTCGGTTAGCATTTATAAGTAAATTACAAGTTTTGTCTTTTATGTTTACGTCAAATTGCAGGCGTTGTTCTTTTTTTCAAAAGTTTACAGGCGTTGTCTTTGATGTTCTAAAATTTTGCATGTTATGTCCTTTAGGCCAAACCCAGTTAGATTTTTTAGTTAAATATAGTCATGAGGTATTCTTGTCATTTTATATTCCCAGGGACTATTGAGTAACTAAATTATAACAAGGGACTTTTATGTAAAATGTAAAAAATAAAAACCTTTTGAGTAAATTGCATAAAACGTCCTTTATGTTTTACCAATCTTGCTAGTTTCAGCCTTAATCTTTAAAAGTTGCCAAAACTAGCCTTTAAGATTAATTTTGTTGCAAGTTTCATCCTTTATCACTAACCCAGTTACTAATCCATGTTAAATGGCCTCACATCTTCAAACTCTTTTAATAATTTGAGATCCGGCCACCGTCCATGTTCACAATTGTTTAAGATTCACACAATTTCCCAATCACATTCCAAATCTCTCCTATTTCTAAAGAGAGAAACACCAGATCCAATACAATACTAGCTAGCACCAGCAGCAGATCTGCTGCATCACTCATTCCAATCTAGAGAGAGAGAGAAGCGTCTGTGTGTGTGAGAGAGAGAAGGGGTTTCACAACAGAGAGCATCGTCATTGACAGGTAGAAAATGGGGTGCTCGTTTTCCGGACTCAACGCGCTGTACGATTCCGCATCCGGTGATGTTTGGATCAACGAACACCGGTTCAAGATCATCCGCCAGCTCGGTGAAGGTGGATTTGCTTACGTCTTTTTAGTTAAGGAGGTTATTAATGACACTTCGGATGGTGGAGTCTCCAAGAAGATCAAAGATCCGTCTCACATATCTGGTATCCCCAATTTGTTATTCGATTTAGGGTTTTGAAATATTTGCAATGTGTGTGATTGTTGAGTAAAATGGTTTGTGTGTGTAGATGATGGGACTTATGCTATGAAGAAGGTTTTGATTCAGAATAATGAGCAGTTGGAGTTTGTCAAGGAGGAGATTCGGACCTCGTCGCTATTTAGTCAACGGCACGGTGGCCGGATCTGTGGCGGCAGAGCCGCCGCCGTTGATGCCGTTAAGTTGGACGTCCGACGGTGGTTGCAGTTCAGCCATTTTTTGTCCGGATTTTGGTGTGGAGAATGATTTATGTGTGTGACAAAATGACGAATATACCCTCACATGTTATGCATGTGAGGGAACTTAACTGAAGAAAATAACGTGGTTAGCTGTAAAGGATTGAACACGCAACAAAAATAATCTTAAAGGCTGTTTTTAGCAACTTTTAAACATTAAGACTGAAACCTACAAGATTGGTGAAACATAAAGGATGTTTTGTGCAATTTACTCAAACCTTTTATCTCTCTCTCACAACTCTCGACTGATTTATTTCTCTGTTATCTCCCTTTCTCCTCTCTCTCTACCCATCTGTTATTTCTCTCAAAGCAACACATACAGTTTGTTAGGTTAGTTTAGGTTTCAATGATTTTAGTTTATAGTGTTCAGAGTGAATTGAAGAAGCTTGTTTAGCCATTAATGGCGGCAACGGAAGATATTATATAAGGTCATCTTTTTTCTAATTGTATATATACATAAGTCTTAAGAGTATAAAAGATCTTTCTCTAAAACAGTCATCCAGATCTGTTCAAAGTTCAACCTCTCATCAACACCGATCTGTACAAAACCGTACAGACCGCCATCCAGATCTGTTCAAAGTTCAAAACTGCCGCTAGCGATCGTTTCACCGGATCTCCACCTTCAACCATTCTGATTCGCAAGCGATGTGATGATCGAACTGTTGCGACGGTGACGGTGGGTGCGGCGGTGACGGTGGGTGGAGGTGCGGCGGCAGAGGTATTGAGGTGGGTAGTGGCTGGCTGGCGGTGAAGAACCGCGGGCGGTTGCAGGTGGTGGTGGCAGGAGACTCGTTGATGGCCGGATTTGTATTTGATTGTTGAATTGTTTTTTTGAGGCTTTGGATTTTTAGAGAGAGAGAGGTAAGAGGTGCAGCAGAGAAAGAGAGAGAGAAGAGAGTTTATAATTTTTTTTATTTTTAAGTTTTTTACAAAATAGTCTTCAAGTAAAATATCTTTACAAAATAGCCCTGGAATGTGAAATAACAAGAATGCACTCATGTTCAATGCACATGACCAGATTTAACCAAAAAATCTAACAGGGTTTGGCCTAAAGGATATAACGTGCAAGATTTTAGAAGGTTAAGGACACCGCCTGCAAACTTTTGGAAAAAATGACAGCGCCTGCAATTTGATGTAAACATAAAGGACAAAACTTGTAATTTACTCTAATTTTTTTTTTGTTTTAAGGATATATTAATATTAGGGTAAATTACATTTTCATCCTTTATGTTTGTATCGAATTGAAGTAGGTAGTCTTTAACTTTAATAATTACAATCGCAATCCTTTATTTGGAAAACTCATTATATCCTACGTCCTTTAGCTCTAACCTGGTTAAAAAACTCAGTTAAATTTATCATGTGCAAGGTGCATGAGGGCACTTGAGTCATTTTACCCATTTATTTAGAAAAAAAATAGCGTTTATCGTTGACTGATTTGGGCATCATCTTTCTTCTTCACACTTTTCTTACCCTCCCCCCCCCCAAAAAAAAAAAAAAAACCTTAACACAATCACAACAGTCTTATACATCAGTTTTTGTTAAATCGGAGCGGGTAGTGGATGACCATAGTTTGATGTGGTGGCAGAAGGGTTTTGACCGGAATTTTGAGCAGTGTTGCGAGTGGGGGTTTTGGAACAGAGTTTTGAGCAGTGTAATTGGTGTCTGCAAATTCTTCACTCGGGGTCTGCAACGAGTCAAAATCAAGACTTGATTGCGTTTTGACTTTCAATTGGGATCTGCAAATTCTTCACTTTAGACGAAACCCAATCTAGGTTTTGAATAAAATGATGACGAGATTGAGATGGACAGTGAGGATGAGGTGTGAAGATATTAGAGGTTGAAAAAATGTAGAAAAGAATGAAGAGAGACGTGGTTAGAGCTAAAGCGGTGGGTATGAAGAACAGACTTCTGAATTGATCGAAAACTCGCCGGGTGAGAGTGAGTAGAGGATGAAGAATGAACGGGCCATTGAGGTGACAAGTGCCGGAGAAATGGAGTTGTGGGGGTGATGGTTAACGGTGGTATGGTGGTTAGGTCACGAGCTAAATGGAGGTTGTGGTGTGGCGGATTTGGTGGTAGTGGCGACGGATTTGGTGGTGGTGGTGGTGATAGGGTGGGGGTTGGTTAGAGAGAGATAGGTGGTGGTTGGAGAGAGAGGGGGTGGTGAAGAAGAAAGGGAAAGAATGAAGTGGGTTTCTAAAATTAGGTTTTATTTTTTTCTTTAATTAAGTTGGTAGAAAGACTAAACTGCCCTTGACTGATAGACCTAACTGTAACTGAAATTTTTAACCAGGTTAGAGCTAAAAGGACGTAGATTGTAATGAATTTTCCAAATAAAGGATTGTGATTGTAAATATTGAAGTTAAAAGGATATCCACTGTACTTCAATATAAACATAAAGGACGAAAACTGTAATTTACCCTTAATATTATATTCCTACATAGCTTTATATCTGTCAAGAGTACTTAACAACTTTTTAAAATCTAATACAAGATTATGTTTATTTTTAAAACATATTATCTTTTGTATAAAACCACAAGACTGAAGCATTAAAACGTAAAAACCAGTCGGTTTAACTAGCTCAACCAACCTGGATGGTTTTGATATGTATTTTTAGATGTTCGTGGTTACTGGTTGAGACCAAAAGTTGTCAAAACCGGACTGTAAACATTGTCTATACTCTCTAAAATGGAATGCACTAAAAGAGTAAACTGCAGTTTTACCCCCTTTCATTTGGGGGCACTGACACTCTTACCCTTTATTTTCATTTTTTTGTTGTCATATCCCCCGTGCCTGGCCAATTGAATCAATCTTGGCCCTTCTGTCATCTTTCCGTTAATGAGATCATTAGTTTATGTTAAAATGACGTATTTACCCTTCCTCATTTCTTTAAAACCCTAACCATTTCCCCAGGTCATCCTATCTTCAACCTCCTGCATCTTGTTCTTCATCACAAAGGTTTCAACTCATGCGACAATGTATGCTTCATCATCTAGTGTGTACCGTTAAAAAGCGAACTCAAAGAGGACCGAACCGTTTGTTATCATTTGTGCTTGTGGTGGAAAGATAGTGTACAAGAGTTCTGGTCGAAGGCAAATCCTGACCGTCGGTATTTGTGTTGTGCAAGTGACTACATTATTTATATTTTGTACATTTTGTGTAATGTTTTATTTGTTCTGCACCTTATGATGTCCGATTGTAGCTAGGAGCATATGGGTTTCTTCAATGGGTTGATCTTGCTGAAGAACAGGGATGTCAAATTCGTGTGAGGTAATTTTTGCTTTATTACAAAGTATCAAAGATAAGGATGATTTGGCAAAGTGCAAAGACCAATTAGCTGAGTACAAAGATCAAGATGTGATGAAATGGAAGCTGTATTTAGGGATTACTTGGTTCACGTTTGTGTTGTTTTATATGATTAAGTAGTGTAACGTATTATTTGTGTTACTTTCTACGTTTTTTTTGGATGAGTTGTAATAGATATAATGGTTAGTGTAATGCTCAATCCTCATTCTTCAAGTTCATATTGTTGGTTATAATCTTATTTTGGTAGCCACATTGTAAGCTTGATGCAGTTGCTGAAATCGAAAAAGATGAATCTGTAGTTGCAGCAAATGAGGTTATGCAGGTTGAGGGTTCTGAATCAGGCTTTGATAAACATGTAGTAGATGAACTTGTTGTTGCAGCAAAAGATGAACCTGAAAGTTATGTTGACGTGAGTGGAGGATGTTATGATTTTTAATATATTTTTAAGCACTTTTACTCGTTTATCAAGCTTTAAATTTATAAAACACGATATAACACTATCACACTCTACAACACGCTAGGGAAACTGCACTCATTGTCGGCGTAGTATAGTGATGGTAAGATACCGAGGTCGTCCAAAGTCACTAGAGCTTCTAATACCGGAATATCGTCAAAGTCTAATCCACCCAAATTTTAAGAAAAGATTTTTAGTAATTAAAATTAAAGAAAGAGACTAAAATAATAAAAGAAACAAATATACAATATAGAATCACTTGGTTCCGACTTATCTTTTATGTATCCTTTGATGATTTCCGCACTTTGGGTTTTTAAAGAGATTATCCTAGTTATAGTGACATGTCCCTCTTTTGGAGGCAACGCTACCCTCGGCCATATTGGTCTGAGTCAGCAGAGATACAGTCCCGCAAGGCCGAAATATTGAAAGATAATTAAGTAAGTTATTAATGCAAAATGTGGCATGTCCCTCTTTTGGAGGCAACGTTACCCTTGACTATATTGGTCTGAGTCAGCGGGAATACAATCCCACAAGGCCGTTTAAAGCTCTAATAGTAGTTTATTTATAAAGGATTCAAGCCGTTCTTACTTCCCCCAATATGATGCTATCTGCCTCAAACGAAGTCCTAATAAGCTTGAATCAAGTCCTTGCAGGATCTATACACTGAATGAGGTAAGAACTTTACCCAAACCGCCCTTCTAACCGCCTTCCATATCACACCCGTTCATAGGCGGAAGCACGCGATGTGAACTTGATTAGTTTTCATCACATACGATATAAGTAAACCACTATATGAAATAAAACATGCACGATGTTCATCCATTGCCATCATTTCAAAGTTTCAATTCATAAGTATTTAACCACAAAAGACTACACAATTTATAATATTTTTACAAAAGACTTGTTCAAAATATAGTTTTTAAAACCCAAAGGCTTTGCATCCTATATCTAGTTCGAAGACGGAATATATGGACAAAACCCTTCAAAATAGGATGACATCGTATTCTTGATTACCCTGAATTCTTGTAACCAACCGAGCAAAGATCCACTTAGTTGCCTGAAATACATGTAAGTTTAAAAACATCAACAAAAGTTGGTGAGTTCATGCGTTTTGAGTTCATAACAAATTATCTTAAAAACATTTGAGAGTTCGTATATAATAATGTATGTAAAGCGTCAATAAACTTATGATCATTAATGTTTTACAAGGACATTAATATGTGTGACGACCTAGAAGCCGTAGAGAGTGAAAGGGTGCAAGGGTCTTTGTGAGTTTTGAAAGATGTTGGAAATATAGAAATGATCATATGCATCTTTTTATAAATCTTTCTTGATTTCCTTTAGTCAAAACTATCTTTACATGACATACCTTTAATGATCTTCATCCATCATAAGGGTTAGTAGAGAGGCTTGTGGGGCCACCCATGAACAATTTTGGGGTGTTTGGTGGATAGATTTTTATTATTTTTTTACATAATAAACTTGTGTGAAATTCTATTAAACTAATAGATAATTTGGTTATTAATTTAATTAGGGTGTTAATGATAGTTTTGGGTTTGAAATAAAGTCCAACGAGTTTATTATTTTAGTGGGTATTGATTTTGGATGGTAAAAATGCCACTACTTCGCTCGTCGATTCGATATCGGGTGTTATATAAAAGATGCTATATAATACCGGGAGCTATGGTTTTATTTTACCATCGATGTTATGGCGCTTATTTAAGGCGTTTACGATGCCAAAATATGGCTAACTAGTTCGCTAGCTTTTTAGTTTAAGCAATTGGATGGTAGAAATATAACTCGTTCACCTAGCGGCTCGAATTTGGGTAATGTGTAAAAGTTGCGGCGTAACTGTAACAACCCGCTTCCTTGCAAGCTCGTCACTCTCGGTACGCCTAGCACCCGAGATTCGGATCATAATGTAACATAAATCGCTTACTACACTATATCGCATATTTTCGCATCACATCGCACATCACAACGCTTACACTCATACCGCACTCGCTAAATACTACAAACTTTGCGTGAAGTTTCCAAGCCTATCTGCTCGCTTAAATTGCAACGCGACTCTCGCAAGACTTGGGAACAAAGCCACATGCTACCCCGCTTATCTATCGAATCTTAACTTAATTTAATCAATTAATACGCTTAACGCTTTGCTAAAACGCTTAATATATCTATCTAATACGAACCGAAACCAAACGAACACTTAACGCGAAATAAACGGACAAAACTTAGCCTTTTGGACAAGTTCGGCCGAACTTGTGCACCACAAGTTCGCACGAACTTGTTCAGGCAACCATAACTCTTCAAGACACAACAAGTCCGCCCGGACTTGTTCTAATACTCAGGAAACATACAAGTTCGCCCGAACTTGTAGCAAGTTCGCCCGAACTTGATGTCTCCAGCTTACTTTTCCACCTCACCTATAAATACTCAGCTCCATTCTTTATTTGCACTTGCTGCAAGTTAGCTCGGAGCTTCCCAAAACCGAAACCCTTTGTTTTCTAAGTAAGATTCAACTCGTTTTCAAGCTACAACAACGTTTACATCGTTGTGTAAAAGGTTTTCGATTTCATCAAAACTCTTTTGTGTACGAAAATCTTCATCTTTTTATGCAAAACTTCAGTTTTTCACTTAGATCTATGCTTATATCTAAATAAAACCTTTTAAACATCGATTTTCACACAGATTCGAACTAAATGACGTATGTTTCGTTCACTTTGAAGTGGAACGAGGCGTTGTCAAGCAAAATCTCAAATCCGGAAGCACAAGGACGAAATCGTCACTTTGCACAAACTGGACTAACCCGTTCGAACCTTCAAGTTCGCCCAGATTAGTCCGAGTTTCTGTAAAATGCTAAACTCGCTCCAAAAGACCTCTCCAGCCTAAGTTTTACTCAGTGGCTTAAGGTTGGAGGATTGGACACTCGATTTCCTCAGCAAACGACGCGAAAACGCACGATTTGGATACCAAAACAGCCAAGTTCGCTCGGAAAACCACAAGTTCGCTCGAACTTGTCACCAGCATTGTGACCAAGTTCGCCCGAACTTGTCCAATTCTCAAAGGAATTAGACAAGTTCGCCCGAACTTGTATCTTACCTCAGCCAAAAGGGTAAGTTCGCCTGAACTTGTGCCTCCAATACACCTTAGGGTACAAGTTCGCCCGAACTTGTACCCTAAGGTACAAGTTCGCCTGAACTTGTCTACTGTTTCCTCCAACCGTTAACCGTTTCAGCAATTCGGAAGACTGATGCACTTCTGTTCGCTTACAGGCTGATTCGGCGCTCTCCTCAACTCATCTCAGATCCCGTACCTCCTTCTACTCGCACCGACTGTGAGTATACTTGACCCATTTTCTGTTTAATGCACTTTTTGGGTGTAACATACGTTTATATCAAAACACACGAAACATGCTAAACTAATTTATCACACGCGAATATCTGTTTTACATATTTATACGTGATGCTAGGAACATGTAAACTAGGACATATTTTCGTTGACTCCACCCTAGCTAGTATGGTACTATAGTTTGGCTAACACCTGACAGGGTCTAGTTAGAAGTCCACATCGCGCATCGCAACCTTGTCGAGAGCTTAACATGTTAAATTTGTCTTATGAGTTTGTATGTTATGTGTATCATGTTTATGTATGTGGAAATTCGCGACATCGTTTTATCTATTATGCTATTATATCAAAACCTGTATGCTCACCAATACACTTTTGTATTGACAATTATTTTAACGTATGTTGCAGGTTATTGAGATTTACTTGCTGCAAACTGGACGTAGGATTTCATCTTAGAAACGCATGTAATAGAATCTAGGGAAGATCGAATTATGTTTGTTTGAGAGATGTTTGGATAATTGTAATATTTTTTTATGGATTATATGTTTGTTAGTATGGGATAATGAATGTTTAAATATTGTCGCGTAAATAGTTGTTATGGATTCTCTCGAGCAATCTGATTCGCCTAGTGCCGTGCCCCGATGATTCCGCCATCGGTTGGGGTGTGACAGTAACACCGGGAGTTTTTGTTTCGAGTATCTCATTGGTATCCCTAAGCTTATGTATGATGTATAACCTTATATACAAGTTTCACAAGCATTAAAATGTTGTATTTTAGTGTTGCGGACAATTTATTTTTGTTACAGTTTGGTGCGGATCGAACACTTTATGTTTATGTGTTTTTTTTCCGGAAAGTTTATGTGTTTTAGCATTTTGTGCCCCTGATTAGGGGTTTTTGTTTGTATTTCAACTATAGAATGCTTTCACGCCACTCGTTGCTCGTTCGGACAGTTTCTAGAACTAGCTGGCATGAATAGTGTGTTCAGATGAATAGTGTGTTAGCATTTTGCCAACATATTCGGACATAGTTTCTTGTTTTCTCGCGACGCGACGAATATGAGATTATCATTTGCATAATTTAAACATGTCATTTTATTGCTAGCCTTTTATGACCAAATCATGCATCAATTAAGCCATAAATGAATGCGAATTTAATGTATAATTAATTGTTAAGTTGTACGGATTTACCATTAATTTGCGGCTGTCACATTCCAGGCAGTTAATTTGCTTTATATAGAGTGTAAAGACATGAATGAGTGAATCAACAAAATATGAAGAGATTATAGAATAAAGTTCACTTTCAATATAAAAACCTAGTTATTAAAGTCATTAATACATACCCAATTAAAAAGTTAACCCAAGCTTGGAAATCAAAAGTAATGCATAAAAGACTTGTCTTCACCAAGTGATGTAAGAGATTAGTCAAACATGACCTTTGTTTGACAAAAGCTCTTACGATCAATCTTAGATCCCGAGAGTACTACACACTCTAAAGATTGATGATGGAGGAATGTGGTGGATGATGGTGGTATTGTGGTGATGGAGTGGTGGCAGGTGTGAGAGAAGTGGTTTGCCAAGGGATTTGAAATTGAACCAAGCACCCCTATTTATAGTTGGAAACAGACTCTTCACACCGCCCCGTGCCTGAAGGGCACGACCCTGTGTCTCCTTCTTCTATGTCTTCATTTAGTGAGTTGTGTCAGTCCGTATGCTCACACGGCCCCGTAGCCTTGTACTTGCTGTACTTTTGAAGATTTTGCATATCTGGGAGTTGACCATTGCCCGTGTCCATGGGAAACGACCTCGTGTATCTTGTCTGCTTTTGCCTGTCTTTTTATTTTTGGAATCTGGAGTGGGGCACGGCCCTGTGCCTTGTTGGCACGACTCCGTGCTTGTCTTCTGATTTGTTGTTTTTGGTATTGGAGTGAAACTTGGAGGGTCGGTATGATGTATCAACTTCTCTTCTTTTGTATTTATGTTGGTTTTTGCTGTTAGTTTGTCCCTTTTGTACATTTACGCTCTTTTAATCCTGAAAAACAAAAGTATATAAAGAACACATTTTTTCCAACATTAGTACATAAAATTGTTGATTTTATACCGTGTTTGATATAATTTATATGTTGCATTTTGTACATATCATATATATTCTTTGAGGATCAAGATTTTGAGCAAATCCGGCCTTATTTAGAGGAACAAAGGGCACCTGAAGAGTATTTTGAAGATCCGACAAAAGACTACGACCTGAAGTGTTGAAACATGCATGGGATTACAACTTTGAGGATGAAGAGTAGGATTGGTACCACATTCCATTTGAAGGGGAGCATGGTTTGGATTCTGATTGGTCAGGTGTGGATGAGTGTCACTGGAAGTAACCTAGTTTGTAATGATTGTATTGACTATGTGTAATATTAACTTTTAGTAGGTGTATGTTGTTTCCTTGACTTTGTATTAACCTAGTATTCTAGTGAACGTGTGATTTGTGTACTTCAACTATTGTCTGACTTTTGCATTCTTATACACACATGATTCCCATCGGCGAAAAATGTAGTAACCCAACAGGAACACATCAACCATACAAAATAGCAAACATAAAGCAAACATTGTCTAAAACATCAACCATAAAAAATCAAGCATTGTCTAAAACATCAACCATGAAAAACATCAACCATACAAAACATCCAGTATTGTCTAAACCACAGAAAACATCCATATAACATCTTGAGAGGAAGAACTAAACATCTTGACTTGGGGCATCTTGAGTGGCAGTTTGTGATTCTTGTGAAGTGGTTGTTTGGAAACCATTATAAAGGTCCCTATCACACGTATCAATAACGAGATTGATAACCTACTAAGAGTGCAGAATCCTCTTAGTATATCAAACGAACACAGAAACAAGTATTAAGATGAACACATAATTCCAAACAAACTGATTTTCTATGATTATCGAACACGAATGTTTACAATCACTCAAGATCATACACACTCACGAACTTGCAGTCGATAGTCTGCTTTTTCTCTCTCTTAGAAACTCTTGGAACTCTCTCACTGATGTCTAACATAAACCCTAATGAATTAAGCTGTTTATATAACACGACCATGCATATTGGTTCCTCTTTTCTCCTTTTTTTGTTGTTGTGGTATACCATTGCCCATGCAAAAAGCAAGGTTCGAATCCTACACCCATTATTTCATGATCTTTATTTTCCTAGCTTTTTTTAGTTTAAACCAAACGGAAAAAATAAACCCTGGATTACACGCTCCTGACAATTTTTGTTGCATCCGACATACATGCTCTCTAGTTTTCTTGTTCCTTTTATGTTAGACTCGCAACCTACAACTCTGTGTTAGTAAGCTCATTAGAGTGCTGAAAACAATTAGGACGTGCAAACAGCAAGTACGAGTATACATTGTTTGGTCAATTTTGTTTAATTTCAGATCATCGATTAGTTTTCAATGACTCATACATCGAAATGGTGAACTTAAACCAACATCCGTAAAAAATAATATTTTAGTGCTTTTACTGCGGTCGACTTTATGGCATTTTCGAGATTAGTATTTTGGTTTGGTATGGTACCGATATTTTACCTTCAAACGTACCGAGCATTTACGGTATCGATACCTAGTTTTGGCGATTTTCGAGATCGGTACCCAGTTTTAACGATTTTCGGTACTCATACATTTGGTGCCGGTACCAAGCTCGTTCTAGCTTAACAATGTAAGATAATTGATATGTATTCATAATATCATAAGAATATTTTGTATTGATTTGTGTATCTTTTATTTTTGTCAAACTCCTTAACTAAAGGAGTGTTTGTTTTATCCTTTAGTTATATATTTTGTATCAATGCATAATCAGAATCAGTTTTGATCGTATACTATTCTACATGATATCATCCATTCTCCTCTAAAACCTATTTTTCTGCCGTCTACCCTCTTTAACTTGTCTTCATGGTTTCTTCTTCAGCCGATTCTTCCATCCCCATGAACTATGGCGAAGCTTGTGATTTTCGACCGGAGGGTCGGAAGTCACCGAACCTAAAATTATATCTAAAAGATCATAAAATTGGGGGTCGAAAACGTATATACCTAAAAAATTCTATACGAAACGTACATACATAACACTACAGAGCGAAAAGCTCAGAGGGTCGGGCGCCCCTCCCGGCACCTTCAAAGCTACGCCCCTGCCCATGAACACCCTACTACATATGGTCCCTCTGAAACTTTCCTCCTCTAATCACTTAGTGTGGTGCAACTAAACTAAGCCTCTTTTTACTTATCAAAAGCTTATGGGCCATTGTAATACCCAAATATATATATATATATATATATATATACACACACACACACACACACGCTAAACTTTAACTATTGAATTATAACTAGTTTTTTGTGCCCGAGCTTTGCTGCGAGTTAGACTTGGTGTTGATTCGTATCTTGAAAACAACTACTGGCCAACCTTTTATATATTATGTAGGTATTACAAAAAGGGCATTTGGTTTGCATAGTAGTTAGTTATATACATAACCTTAACAGGTAGTTAAAAGGATAAGTTATAAGTTGCTGGTCTTGTTGATGTTGTTCTTGGTCATCCTTTTGTGGTTTGTTGCTTGATGACAACATACTTAACATGGTTTGCAAAATGGAGGCCTATATACAAAATATGATTGATCTACAAAATGGCTGAAGTTGTTTATGTCCAGTCTTCTACGCTTCCTTATCTGCATATAAAATTTTGAAGATTAGTAGCGTGCAAACAAATATAATAGTATGCTATTGAAAGTGGGTATTTACCTTTGAACTTGTGGTATGGCCTTTTGGCTGGGTTGATCTTCGCCGCTGGTGTTGTGGGTGGAAGGCTGGGTGCTGATGTTGTAGGTGGTAGAGCAGCTGTTGGTGTTGTTGCAGGTGGTGGTAGAGCGGTGATGGGTGGTTCTGCAACGCTATTCACAGCAATCGTGCGGTCAGGTTTGATTGTCGCATTCATGAGTTTTTGGGTGTTGATGACAGAGTACATTTTGTCAGGTATTTCTCGCCTGTCATGGTACTTATGGACTGTGATCATCTCCTCGCATGTTATGTTGAGCAAGGCTGTCATAGCCTCATCAAAGAAAACAACACTGGCATCTTCAATGTCGTCAGTTATGATTGCATTGACACAGTACCTATGCATAGCATATTGCTTGTAAGTAGGGTAAACATATTTTTTTAATGTCATTTCCAGCAGATTATATTATTTGTGGTGTGTTACTTACATGACTTTTGGGTGTTCGATGTTATCGTCATCTTCACACACAAATTTAGTAGTAGGTTCTGTCAGTAGGTGTAGTTTCTTTGTGCATTTTGGATTTGGATATGGAGCATAGAACCAGGCGCGGTTGTCGGGTATAGCTTTTATCTTTGCTAGACATGTGAGTCGTCCTCATGTTTTTCTGTCCTTGTTTTTTTCTTCGTTTAGCTGTGTGATGGTTACCATGTTCTTGTCGAGCTGTGCGAGGGCCTTTGTTGGCAAGTTTTTAAGTCTGGAATTGTGGTGTAAATGAGATTAAATCAGAATGTGTTATTGGATAAGAAGTTTGTATGTGATCTAACCTTGTTGTATAGCTGGCAGTGTCTGCTGTTGTTGGGTTGATGGTAACTGTTGTTGCAGGAGTTGATTCCAGCTGATAATTTCCTGTAGTTGACAGGCCAGACTTATATCATATAGTAGTCTACTAGACAGATAGGTTTTGAAAACTGGATTACGTTATAGATTATCTAGAAGATATATATCCCTAATTTAAAACAACATATAAAAGTATTTGAAGTGAATTAAATTCCTAGAATAAAAGTGGACACAACCAAAACGTTAAAGTTGATTATTGGTGACATCCTTCAAAAATAAAGGTTATAAATCAGACGTACTAAACCGACTTTATGTACCAAACTACAGAAGATCAGCTAGGAAAGATCTTGGTTCTATTTTTCTGTTACAGCGTACAGAGCAAATGCGACTCCAAGTTATTTGAAAACATACAATCACAAATCTTGAGTTCGAAATTTTGTATAAAGGAAGCAAAACTACTACTTTTTTTTTGTAAATCATTGACAACATATGCAGTAGGCGTCGATCTAACCTTCGAAATTTGTGACTGCTGCGGAGGTTATTGCTAGGATGTCCCCTTTCTTAACATGATCAGGTAGTGTAGAGGATTGGGCAGGCCAAAAGGTAATTTCAATTGTGTTTTCCCTGTTTTTGATCAACTGGAACTGGTAAGGTATCATGTAAATGTTGTTTTATTATTTTTTTGTATAGGAGCGTACCTTGTGTCTTGAATGATTACTTTCTTTAGCCTTATACCTGTTCTTGTTGTAGGGTTGTCGGTGTCCTTGACGCGACCGATGTAATCTGTGAATATTTAGGTTAGTTTAGGGTTGTATGAGGTGTGTATTTTGTTTTTGTTTTGTATACCTGTAACCACTTTTCGGTGGATTCCCCTGGCTTTTAGTTCGCCAAATGTTGCGAAGTTGTAGTAGTGGTCAGGAATTTGATCGTTGAAAACAGGAACAAAGGTTGCCCGCTTTCCAAGCTTAAGACATGCCTTGTGTGGGACTGCGGGGTTGTTGGTCTTTTGGGCTAGTGAAATGTACTTGTCAACAATGTAGCATGATCGGATGCTGATGATTGAGTCTAGGCGAGCCTTTTCTTGCATAGTTGTTGTTGCTTGAATAGCATCACCCTGCAAGTAGGCTAAAACATTATTTTTGTGTGGTTAGGTATTTGTGATAAGTTATGCTGTTTGTTTCACTTACGTGTGTATCCACGAATAGGTAGCAGAATTCAGCATTTTGTTGAGCAGGTGTCCATTTTTTAAGAACTCTTATTTGTATGGGTTTTGCTTCCTGATTGTTCTTGATAGCAGATATGGGTCTGTAGCAGATTGACATTTGTCTTTGATCAGAGGTTGACATTTGTCTTTGATGATAGCGGCACGGTACCTGTTCAAGATGTATACATTGATTAGTCGCCATTCATATTAAAGTAATTGGTAACCTTTCAAGATGAATATGCATGTTTACTGTAAAAAAGAATAAAAAGATATAAAATATACTGCATGTATCAAATACCTTCTGGTGTTTCTATATATATAAGTACAAAAAACTATGTTCAGATAATTGAATTCAGGAAATATGCTTCTATATATATAAGTACAAAAAACTATGTTCATATAATTGAATTCAGGAAGTCTGAGTAAACTATGTTTTTTGTTTTAGATATCTCATTTTCTCCTGATGGAACAATCAGGACTCTCAACGCGTCAGGTGTTGTTGCCCTTGACATAGCTACGTATAGTTGACCATGACCAAAGACGGGTTGAGGAAGGTAAACTCCTATTTTGTCTAGAGATTGTTCCTGACTTTTGTTTATAGTCATTACATAACAGAGTTTTAGTGGAAATTGTTTTCTCTTAAAAGTAAACGGTAATTCGTTATCTTTGTATGCAAGGCTTATTCGCGGTATGTATACACGATGGCCTATCATTGTACCAGTGACGATTTGTGCCTCTATGATTCGGGGTAATAGTTGTGCAACTATAAGTCTTGTACCGTTACATAGACCAGCTGTAGGGTTAAGATTTCTAAGAAATATGACTGGTGCATTAACTTTTAACTGTAAACAATGTGGTGGTAGTCCATTAAAGTCTAGCAGATTTAGGTATTGTATTGGGTACAACATTTTGGTGTCACCGCGATCACCCATGTGAGGAAGTGCTGAATCAACACTGTTGTATGTGGTGCTTGATCCATGGCACATTTGGAGTATGGCATGATTAATTGTCACACCCTGACCCGCAGCGGAAATGGTAGTCGGGGCATGATTGTGTTTTCATCAAAGCTCATGACATTTACTATAAAGTTTCATATTTATTATTTCTTTTTAAAGAAGAAATTACAATAAACATATAAGTACAACATGTTTAAATACATTTTTCATGACTTCTTTATTTTTCTTCTAAGGCAATTTCCTATGTGTTCCTTGCTTCAACCTGTCCACCTGTATCATGTGTAAAAATAGGGCTTTGGGTCAACAAAAGTTGGCGAGTGAATCTTATGAAAACATTTGAACGAATTTGTTATATTGGTTATAAAAAGGTGCATAACCACATATGAGTATACGTATATGTAAATTTAATCACAATACACATAATATCAATTAATGCACACGCACACACCAAATGATGAACAATGAGATCAAGGCTCAATCAAACGGAGCCGATCTAATGAGGCACGCGATGCTCAACTCGTCTCCAACGAGGAACTGATGGGCCTAATGAATGATTTGCACGCAACTTGACAAAATGTAAACACACATCACAACAAACAACGTTTACATCACACGTTTAGATCATATAATGGTATAAGCACAAGTGTTTGAATAAAAGATATAAATAAATGACACATGATACACCCCAAAACATGAATAAAAAGGGGAATTTGTAAGAATTCACTCACAGTGGGTGCGTTGCCTTGGTTGATGAAGAGTACGCACAAATTTAAGATTTAGCCGACGAAGTAAACTAACCTAAATAATAACGTAACAATTCGATAAATAAATAAAAGTTAATATTTTTAATTAATGCTTTTTATTAGATTTTTAGGTTATTTTTGCGGAATTTATACAAATTTTGTAGGCTTTAAAACCTTATTTTTTAAGTCTGTTTAACTAATTTTTAAAAATAAAAAGGATTTTAATTATATAAAAAATTACCCCTTTTTCTTAGGGTTGACTGGTCAACGACCGGTCAGACTCGTTTATTATAGGCAGCGTGTGAGGTTTGAACTCGTGACCTCCCGTATACGTGCACGCAGCTCTACCAACTGAGCTACGTATCTAACCTGTAAGATTCTCTGATTTTATTATATTTATACACTATTTAAAATTTTCAGAAATCATTTATTTAAAAAGGTTTTTTTTAAATCAACTAAACCGGTGTGTTGGACATAACTCGAACCTGCGACCTTAGTGTGACTTGCACCCAGCCCAATCAGTTGGGCTGGGTGTCTAACCCATTTGGTTTAATGTTTTTATTTCTCTTATCAACTAACAAGAGGTGTTCTGCAGCCTTAAAAAAATTTGAGATTTATCACAGAAAACCGATTAAGTGCACGAATCGAACCCAGATCCTTCATGTTATATCTACACACAGTCCACCACTGGACTGTGTGTCTAACCCGGTTATAATCCGGTTTTAAAAATATAAATATACGCAATACAACTTCATCTTCTTCAACATAGTTAAAACCCAGAAACTGAACTTGATCGATATATATGTTTTAATGGTTCGTTGTACTGGTTTGCACATTAATAAAATTAGATATGAACATAGAAAGTTTTAGAATTCGTACCCACTGAGAAGTTAGAATCTCGATGATTCCGGTGACCACTCCGGCGACAAAAGATTTTTGATCAGAGGATTAGAAACAAGATTTCGAGGGTAGTGAACGAGTTCTAACGTTGTGAACCATTACTATTTATATTGAAAGTGGTCAATCATGAACTTTCGGTTTCAAAGAAAAAAATCCTCAAATCATGGGTTCGATATCTACTGAATGATTGAAACAGTTCGTGATTGAATGAAACGGTTACGAAATTATGATTTGCGTTTTATGACACCAGTCAACCCAAGACAAAAACATATCTTCATTGATTCAGCGGTTACAGAGGATGATGGTTTGAAGATGCGGTTTCAACGGTTTGTTCAGCTATAAATGTTATTTATTTCTAATCTGAAACATACGGTGTGTGTGTACCAGTGGTGTTTGGTGTGCGAAAACATATGGGAGACCCGGGTTCGAACCCCGGTTTCTCCTATTAAGTTTTGTGTTATTATTTTTTTAAAGTTTATTTTAATTAACTAATTATTATTATTATTATTATTATTATTTTCGGCTTAGTTATTCATTGATTATAATTAACAAATTAAATAATACAACTAAATAAATATGCGACGAACTTCGAATAAATATTTAATTTTTAAACGGAGCGGGTTTTGAAACCCGTTTTATGAGGAATGTTACATTAATTTCTTGGGTTGTTTCGTTCTTAGGGCAGACAATGGCTTTTCTAGAAAACGAACTTGCGGATGGGTGTAAGTGTCCGCATCATATATAAATTGTATTAGTTCGTTGAGTGCACCATCTTTAAAAGGTATTAGGTGTTGTGTTGGTATTTCTATGTTTTTCGTATTTTCAGGGTCGTTTATTTCTGGTGTTCCTAGTTTACCATCGCCTAGAGCAAGGAGCCATGAAGAGAATTCTGCAATAGAGTTTCTTTCGGATAAACTAAGATTCGGCCTTTCTAGACGCATGTTTTGGCCTAGTTGATAGATCTTGAAATGTTTCCACATGTGTGGATTAGGTAATGTTGAGGCCAAGATTAATGCTTTTGAAGCCTTTGGAACTATCGGCAGTGTTTGTCGAAAGTCGCCACCTAGTAACACGGATTTCCCGCCGAAAGGTACATTAGGATTATTAAATAGATCTTGTAAGGATTTGTCTAATGATTCAGAACAACGACAATCATTCATTGGTGCTTCATCCCAAATAATTAGGGAAGCTTCTATTATCAATTGTGCAAGATGTGTTTTCTTTTTTATTAGGCACAATGACTCGTCTGATAAGTCAAGCGGTATTTTAAACCGAGAGTGAGCTGTTCTTCCGGAAGGTAGCAATAAAGAAGCAATTTCGGATGATGCAACTGCCAAAACAATATTGCCTCTGGAGCGCAAAGCAGAAATGATAGTCGTCCATAAGAATGTTTTCCCGATACCACCGTGACCATATACAAAACCTAGTACTTGTTTGTTAGATGTTACTGATGTTATGACGTCTTCGTATATGTGTAGTTGTTGAGAGTTAAGTCTGGCTCGACATGTTTCATTTTCAAGTGCTAGTTGTTCTCTATCGTAGTTCTTTTCTTCCATTAGGATTCTATTTCTCAGTCGTTCAATGAAGTTAGGCATTGGCATTGGCATTGGTAGGCCGAAGTCTAACAATGACTTTGGCATGGCACTTGTGCGCAATAATAACTCAACTTCATATAAGACAGCCTGCATTTGATCTTCCGCGTTAGCTATGCTATAGTTACGTGTCATGTCGTCACCCATTTGTGCCATTGTTGATTCCATAGCTCTAAGGGATTTGATATGTCACAGTATAAAAGCATATGGGTGAATAATGAGCGCAATTCGGGGGGCAGTGGCCCATCCTGCAGCCTCATTGAATGCATGGGACCATTCTTGATCGTTTTCAAGTAAGCCTAGCTTTTCACATGCAGCACGGTATGTTGGACAGGGAACCCCGTGCACTGTTTTTATGGATTTAAACGATTGACAAGCTTTTTGATGTTTTAGAAGCATCCTTAAGAAAAATCTTTCGCCACTACTCGGGTGTACATATATAAGCCTACCAATGGCTGGTGTTTTGTTAGATGCTCTTTGAATCCAGACCTTGGCAGAAAGATCCCATCTATACTGAAGAAGATAATCAACGTATCTTAAGTGACGTCCAGTAGCATCAATTTGGTTATTGCGTAGCTATTCGGTAAGAGTAGTTCGCTTAGCATATGAATTTTCTAACACGTTGTCGAGTTGGTCGTTGTCCTTAAATGTAACGTTTTGCATGTTTTCTAAATGGACAGATAGTACCTGTACAGGCGGATTTCTATAGTGTATTGGGAAATTAAGAATCCTCCATGATGCTTCATGCGGACATATGAATCGACCATCAACAAAGTTTTGAATCTCATCGATGTAGGGTTGTGCGATTTGGATGTCATTCAGGGTATCAACAGCTCTATGCACCTTATATCATATACGATCTGCACCTTTAGATATGTACTTAAATAGGTACTTAATGAGCATGCTCCACCCACAGTACTCAACATTTATGTGAGCCATAAAGTGCAAAGACAAAGTTTGATTATACGGAACAACGTATCTATTGTCAAGAATAACACCATTCTTGTTTACAGTACATCCGTCAATATCATGTTTGTAGTGAACATAACCATTTTTGTCGAAGAATGTTGTTTGTTGATAGGTCTTTGGAAAGTTCTTACTGCAAGACCCATCAGACATGCATGGTGAATTGGGTCTAACTAAACCACACAGACCATGAATCATAAGATCACTAACAATCGCATAGAGATCGGGCTCTCTTTTGGGATCTGGTATTTCTGCAGATATATAGTTATCCACCTCAGCAGCACTCCTAATTTTGCATGCTTCTGTTACCCAAAGAAGTAGGTGGCAATGAGGTAACCCTCTTTTCTGAAACTCTATGGTATACAAATCTACATTCGTAGATAAGCAAACCAATATTAGTCGAGGGAATTACTAATTTGTAAAACTGAAATCGAAGAGGTGGTAAGAGAAAGACTTGCGGCAACTTCACTAAAAGGCCTTTTAGTCTTAAGGAAAGCTATAAGAGACTTGACTTTAATTTGAAAAACTCTTGCTATAATGTCAGGACGATCTTCTGGCCTAAGCGAGGGGTATTTGGACATATATCTTTGTATTTCGGGCCATTTAACGTTACATGTGAAAGTGATGAAGTATTGAGGATTTCCATGGACCCTGCAAATAGCTAATGCATCTAGGTAGTGTTTGTACATGTAACGTGGACCACCAACAAAAGAAGACGGTAAAATCATTCGCTTTCCTATTGATTGTCCTTCAAGATCTCCTTGTTGCACAACATCATGTATTCCTTGAAGGAACTCGTTACGAAACGTGTTTTGGTTTTTTCTATAATAATCAAGTCGACTTTGCTCAATGCATACGTATGCATCAACAACAAATTGTTGGAAAAGCCTACCACCGTTTAAGAGTAGCATATATACATCAAAGCGGTCATGTAACAGATAACTGTAATACATGTTTATGGACAACTTTGTGTCTTTATTTGACGGAGCAACACGCAAACGCATATCAGGGACCATCCACTTTCACCATGTAGGAAAAGAAGCGGATATTGTAAGGGCATGTATGACGAATGAAGCTTGCTTATACGCTTAGGCTTTATACGCTTAGGCTGACCATCTTTGTTATCGATAATTATATCAAAGTCTGTGGATGAAGAATCTCCTTCAGGTAGTATAGCACCGATAGAACCGGGGAGGGTTTGTCATAGGACAATGCATTATGAGAAGCATACAAACGTATGCAAAAGTTGGGCACATTCGATGAAGAACACACATCCCTAGCAGTCCTAAAAAGTCTTACCAGCTCATTTGAACTCTCAAGGGTATTGATAAGAAAGAGAACTATTTCTTGCCTAAGAAGGGAACGGTTATTAGACGAAAAATAGCTAAACGGTTCGAAACCTCGTTCTCCGTATCATATATGTACATTTGCAAGAATCATGGTTTCTCGTTTGGTGGTGGACACATACTACCAAGGTAATGATGAATTTGACCCTCTATTTTAAAAACATAAGGACCAGTTCTGTCATTAATTGCATGATCGACCGTTGCACCAAAAGACGTCATAGAAAACATAGAGTTGTAAGACCTGATGTTCGAAAGAAAGTGAGAGTCCTCATACAATTGAATAACATCAGCATTAGGCTTTTTAGGATAAGGTAGCACAACCTGGCCACCCTTACAACATTGTGTGTATTTAAGACATGTACTTGTGGAGAGTGAAATGCAACGCTCATCGTACCAAAATAAGGCGCCACAGAAATCGCATACCCTATTGCAATCACCATTATCTATGTAAAATGAGAACGATCGATTAGGAACCCGCCGGGATCGTCTAGAAGATGAAATCTGAGTCATCGGTGTTATAGACATGGAACACTCACCAATAGACGTTGATGGATTACGACGTTTCCTCGGATTTGACATGTATGGATATAGTAATAGACAATAAGACGATAATAAACAAAGTATTATAAAGATACAGCAACAGTTATGATGTGGTTTAAGTTACAGCGAAATTGAGTAAAATAAAGATGAACACCTTACCTTATATAAGATAACTGCTTCTAGTTTCGAATATGCAGCCAAACTTGCTCCCTCTGACCAGCGAAAACGAAGAAGCAGAACCTACAATACTACAGGTCAGCTTACATTCAGCTTATATTGAAGCAAATAAAAGCTGCAACATATATGAATGACATCAATTCTTTATCATATGAACCTAAAATATTACTAAAAAACTTCTCTTCTTTCGTTTATTTGCCCAGTTATCTTTTTAAATGAGATTTATGATCATATTCCCTTTATACATATTTAAAAAAATATATGATAAAATACCGGTACCGAAAAATGGGGAAAATTGGTACCGGCACCGGTATCGAATATACCGGTTCGGTACGGATCCCGATATACCCGATACCGATAATGAATATACGTTCACCCATCGACCAACTCGCTTATTAAGGGAACTGGTTTGGGCCCAAACCAGTTTTAAGCCGATTAAAATCGATCTCTATAATCTGAACCCAAGCTGACTAAATTGGTGTCGTTTATCACCCGGGCTGTGTTTAAAAAAAACTCCCATGTGTAGACCTCTAATCAACCTTCAATGTAAGCTTATCAACATAAGCTTACATTCAGCTTACATTGAGGCAAATAAAAGCTATGATCTTGCCATATTTCGAAACTACGTACCTAAAGAGGTTATTCAATTTTCTCTGCATGCTGATGTTATTTTTAGCCATATGCTTTATTATTCAAAACATTATGCTATTACTTTATCACCTCTGGATTATTGAGTTAATGGAGAGTAGATTATGAAGAACTATTTGCTATGTTCATTATGAAGTACATATAGATGTTGTTGCTAAAAGTAATGTTAAAGCTAACTTATCTTCTTTCATTTGTTTACCCAGTTATCTTTTTAGATGAAAAAAAACACATGATACTTCTTTGCCCCAGCATACATCCAATTCACACACACCTTTCTTATACCTTTGTAATGGCATTTTTATACCCCTTTAATGTAAATTTCCCAACAGACAATGAAAAGGGTAGTGGAAACACAAAAATCATAACACGTTATACTCTATTTGTATTAGAAAAACACTGATGTAAATCAAAGATTGTATATAAATAACATAAAAAGGACATGCATTTCATCAAACACCTTGTGAGCATGACTAAAACAATCAAACCACATACATCATTAACAACAAAATCTAAATCCTAAAACCCAATAGATTATCAGAAGAAACAAACGGACAAACTTGTGATTTTAAGATTCAATCAGACCTGAGATCGCGAGAGTGCTTAAAAATCTACATTATAGCACCTGCGATTTTAAGAAGGTCGATCAAACAAATTATTTTAAGGAGGCTTCAAACAAACTTTCATACCTGAACAACTTCTGTGTGACCAAAATTGATGAAGAAAGAAGACCGAAATTGATGAAGAGAGAAAACTGAGATGCAAAAGGGAAACTGATGTAGAGAGACAGTGATCTTTTGAAAAAATAAAAGGATTTAAGAAGCTAAAAGAGACATGAGTTATCTAACACCTTTCCTAGACAGGTGGAATAACAAAAAACAAACAACATACCAAAATTAGCTTCAGCAGTAGCAAGTCACAATCCAAATTCTAATATTTAATATATATATATATTAATGAGATGAGATGCTAGAAGGTTATTTATTATTATCATTTAAAATAGGTGTGGGTCCATAATCAAATAAGAAGGCAGGAGATGTTGGATATTTTAGTATAATTTGAGATTGCGTGTGACGTTCAAATAAGAGTGCACGCTTATTTGAATGTCATCGGGACTAACGGGGGATCCAAGAGGGCAGCGCCCCTGGGAGCAGGGTCCAAGGGGCGGCAGCCCCTGGCAGGGTCCAAGGGGCAGAGCCCGTGGCTCTGGTCGATCTGAATATGCACTTTTGGAAACTTAAGGGACTAAAGGTCGTTTTGTTCAAAATTGAAACTGCAAGCAGTTGTGAAAAACTGAAAATACGCTCCCAAATTTTTAGATGAAACACTGGACGAATTTTGATTCGAAACGAATCCTCAAAATCTCACAATCAAAAATTGCCATACAAAAATCTAGAATTTTTCTGATTTTATCCGATCAAAGATTGGTAACCACTTCAATGATCTGATAGTGATTACACGACTTCAGATTTATACAAGCAATTTCAAATTATTCCCAACAGGAGATAAGATTTTGTATTGAAAATTTTAGCCAAATCTCTGAATTCTCATATGCCACTTGTATTTACCATTTGTCATGCAAGTTGCATATTTACATTATAAATATGAACTAATTGAAATAGGAGAACTCATCCCTAACAAAAAGCTTCACCACTAGCACCCACCATCACTACCACCATGACAGTTCACGGTAACACCATTTGCCAGCTCCACCGTAACCCACCACATTTAGTGTCATTCACTCCCCCACCGTGTTTTAACCATCACCATTCAACGGTTACCAACCTTATGTCATCTCCGCCATAGCCCACCACTGTTATTAACACAAAGCTTACACCAAACCAACTTACCTACCTTCTGTGGCACCCCTACGAATCGTTAGAATAACCGAAACCTCCCGCCACCGTCACACTCATTTTCCGGTGGTAACACCAGCTTACGGTCGCCACCGTTTACGACCCAGACGGAGCCAGCTAATACTACCGTCGACTATCCTCACCATCGTTTACCCGTTCCCGACCCGTAGACCTCTGAAAACCAACCGTTACCGTCGCCATACAATTTATCCGACTTTTGTAACATAAATAACGACCATATTCTCGACCAATCGAAGAGTTTATTACCCAAGGTAATCTGTTAAGAAACTTGTATAACTGGTTTATATGAAGTATTCATGATCATGCATAATTAACTCTTTCTTGCTGAACCAACCAAGAGAAAAACCTATTATTATAGAAACTAAGAGGAAGAAGATGAACTTTTATTTTATATTATTTCCTTTCAATAATATGGTTGACTTGTGCTCCACCTTTTGAAAACAAACAAGTAAATATACTGTAATGTAATTGTACAACCTAAAGTGTATTAAAATAAACAAATTACTTGTTTATTTTATTGTTCTATATATGCCTATGTTTAATAATAATAAAAAATACTAAATAAACGTTGAATAAGAAGTTTTGAAATCTAATTAAAATGTTAATGTCATATTAATTATACAATTTTAAACCAACTTTTATAATTATTAAAAACCTTTAATTCCACTAGTTTCTTTAAGAAAAGGATTTTACTATTATTTTAAATTAACAGATAGGTAAATGATTTTATTATTTAAAATCAAAGGTGAGCTTAATTGTTACTTCACATTCAACTAATATTAGTTTTATTGCTATGTATACATCATATATTTATATACGTATACATATACATATTAAAAGTTTGATTTAATAAATAAATACTTAGAGATAACTCAAGGTATTAAAATGGAGATACAAGTGACTCGAATCCAACTTGACATTTGGTAAATATATATATATATATATATATATATATATATATATATATATAAATTAAGTACGCCTACGATGTAGGGTGTTATCGCCGAGTAAGAGAGGTTAAAGTTTTCTCAAGTTTGGATCTACACGAACAAGGTACGAACTCTAAACAACTTTATGTGTACGAATTCGGGTTTCCATTACCTCGTAGTTGGAAATTTAGATTCGTTATTGCATGCTCATGTGATCTTCAAGATTTTGTGTTATTATATTTATATATATATAATTATATTGTTTTAGCATATATTGATCTTGACGCACTGACCTATTGATTGTGTCGCACCGAAAGGTGACGCGTTGAAAAACTGAATGTAAACTACTGAATGTGATTATGTGACGCATTGTATGTGAACTGACTACACACTAAACTACTGAATGTGACACATCGAAGGTGACTAACTGAATGTGTTATACGTATATTGTTTGATATATAGATATTGTTAGGAAATTGTATATTATATTGTTGTTGTCCCAGTGTTTACTCAGACGTACATTTTCCTTCTTATGTACGTTAGGTTGCAAGGATTATTCTGGAAGATTTGGATGGATGGCTCGAGGGATTAGAGATGCACATGGATTTTCATAAAAATTTAAAATGTTTTGTACAATATTTGAAATGATGTAAAGTTTACAATTTATGGAATGATGTTCTAACCTCTGATATACTGTATAAGTGACACGTCAGCCCTAAGACGGGTTGGGGTGTTACAGCCATATTAATGGCACCTCTCCTGAGCCGCCAACCACCAATACCGTTGACGACAAGTTTATACTGAACAAGATAAAAAAGTTGTTATTATGCTTAACTCTTCTCTTTCTGAAGAGGCGGCTAGTGAAGTCCATGGACTTTCTACTACAAGACAGATCTTGGACACCTTTGAAATAGCCTACAACAAGACCTCTATTGAATATGTTCACTCCCTTCGATATTCTCTACGCCAATTGCTTAAAGGTACTTTTACTATGGCTGAATATGGGCGTTAACTCAACCCTATTGTGATTAGATGGCTGCCATAGGGCAACCCATTGATGAAACACATAAGCTCCATTCGTTGTTTTGTGGCCTCAGTCCTTCATTTAAGACCTTCTCTACGACAATTCGAGCAACTAAACCTACGCCGCTTTTTTGGGATCTTCTTTCTTAGGCTGAAATCCATGAGATGTTTCCTTAAATCTCTGCATGGAACCACTCCTACTGCTACTGCATTTACTGCCTAACAAAACATGTATTCTTCTTCTTCTTAGAATTGTGGTGGTAGTGGTTGTGGATAGAACTCTGGTGGTGGCTATCACCATACTCGTGGTTCGGGTCATACACTCCCTCACTATCAGCTTTGCCGCACTAATGGTCATTACGCATCGGCATGTCCCTCTTTGCACACTTATGCGACCCGTACCATGCTTGCTAATAAAGATCTTGCCAAAGCCTTCCATGCACAATGCCATATTACTCAGAATACGCTTGATTGGACTGCTAACTCGGGAGTCACGAGTCATGTGATTCCAGATCATAATGATCTTCATCATTCCACTCCTTACCAGGGTAATATGCATGTCATATTCGGCAATGGTAATACTCTTCCCGTTACACATGTGGGTACCTCTTTTGTTGGAATTTGCGTGATGTTTTAGTTGTTCCCAACCTTACAAAGAAGTTTCTTTCTATTAGCAAACTCACCTCTGATCTTGCTGTTGATGTTTCACTATCTCAACCATTTTTATTAATCAGGATCGCCACACCAAGCAGGTTCTAGCTAAGGACGGTGTGAAAATGGACTCTATGTGCTTCAAGATGGACCTCAAGTTTTTGTTGCAAAGCATAGTATTTTAGATAAAGCCTCTTATGAATTACGGCATAATCGTCTTGGACAAATGAATTTTGATGTTATTTCCTTGTTTCACAAACTTGATGCTTTGTATGTTATGTGTTTGTTACCTAAACCTATTATTTGTGAGAGCATTCACATTGAAGACTCTTTATTCATATATTCTATACAAATAGAGTAAACAACAAAAACATTACTACATTAAATCTCTTTAATAAAGAAATATTTATAGAAAACAAAGTACAACATCTATATTTAGAGGCTCATATCATCCATCTATATTATTGTTGTGAGTGTGTAGGAAAAAGAAAAAAAGTAATAAAATAAGTGTATGTGAGTATGATAGAGTTAGAGATAGAGAGTTGAATGTGATAGGTATTTGAAAAGTAAACAAAATATAAAGTAAAATATGTTTTTTAGTTGAATTATATAGATGGAGACGAAGTCTCCAATGTGAATGCTCTGAATCATGTTAACTTTCTAAATGTCACATATTGCCTTTTGAGCCTAATCCAAAGAGATCTGTGACTTATGAGTTCCTTTGCTAGTCGTTTTCGTGGATGGTTATAGAAAGGGATAGAGAAATCAGTGTGGATGTAGTGGCGGATCAAGGAATTTTTTTCAATAGGTTTGGTTTGATAAATTCTCACTAATCTCATTAGTTTTTCTATTTTTTCAAACCGAATGGGTTCATTTAAACTCATAAAACAGGGTTGGATCTGTCACTACGTGGATGACTATAGAAAGGGATAGAGAAACCATGGGAGGAGGTCGAAGAATTTGACGAAGGAATTGGAAGTCAATGATTTGTATAAAATATATTATTATTATTATTATTATTATTATTATTATTATTATTATTATTATTATTATATAAATTATTATTATATAAAATAGAATGAAACATCGGATTATTCGGATTAAAAACTATATTGACCAAATAAAAGAAAAAAAAATAGTGAGAAAGTATTCGTCAAATATAATCAAAGAAAACGGGTTTATCACGCAAACATTCATCCCTTTTTCCCCAAATCCAAATCCAAACCCTCAAATTCAAAATCTCTTCTCCCAAGCTCTACTACAATCAAACCCTAACCCTAATCAAATTTCACCATCAACCATCAACCATCAACCTCAATGGCGTACGTAGATCACGCATTCTCCATATCAGACGAAGACATCATGATGGACTCCGATTCCACTTACACCGTCCAAAACCGTCCTCCCATCAAAGAAATCGCTCTCGCGGTTTCTCTCCTCGTCTTCGGCGTCACCGGCATCGTCTCCGGCATCCTCATGGCCGTCAATCGCGTCGGCGGCGACACCGGTCACGGTAACTTTCACTTTTGTTTTCACACCTAACCCTAATTTTGTCATTGTTTGGATTAACTCAACTGTTTTTTTTTTGTGGTTTTAGGGCTATTTTTTGCGATTTTGGGAGCTGTGTTGTTTATACCGGGGTTCTATTATACAAGGATTGCTTATTATGCTTATAAGGGGTATAAAGGTTTTTCTTTCAGTAATATACCCCCTGTTTAGGGTTTTGTGGATCTTTTTGGATTTAAGTATGTACAGTTGATGTGTTTTTTGATGTATGGAATATGGAATAAGAATGTAATGGAGGATATAGAGTTCGTTAAAAGGAAGATTAATGTGAATTTGTTGATGTATTTGGTGATATTAATCACTTGATCTGCTTGTTGTGTTCTAGATGTGTTAAAGATTTAGTGTCGGTTTCTTTGTAGCTTATGTTGTTTGTCAGATTTAGATGTGATAAAAAACCGGTCCGTTTCAGCTGGAGAACATTAGTAACTCAGCGCTTAAGCTGCGTTACTACTGTCAAAACCAAGCATCTCACGAATCAGTTTATTTGAATTGTAGCCTGAGCATAAGAAAGTGTGAATCTTTATTGAATTGGTCTTGCGGTTGCTGGTGGGAGATTAACCGTTTTGATGCAAAATGTGATGAATTGTTAGGTGGTTGCTATTCAGATGGTGACTTGTAGGTAGCATTTGTTCTTAGGAGTGTCAATCGTTTCGGGTTGTCGGGTTGAATTTTTCAACCCTAACCGAGTCATATACTTGTTTGTGTAGGTTTTGCTAGCTTGATTTGTGTTGACATTAGTTAAGAACATAGTCACGGCTATAGTCGCCTCTTTGGTTTCAGATGCATTGTTGATGTAATGTAGGATATTATAGAGTTTGTTTATAGGAAGATTAATGTGTTAATTTGTTGATGTGTTTGGTGATGGTAAGTAAGGTTTCAGATGCATTGTTGTGAAACTGGTGTGATGAAACTTGATCTGTTTGTTATGGTAAGCAAGTTTTAGATGCATTGTTATTTGTTATGAAAGTTATGGAGGATATTATAGAGTTTGTTTATAATAACTTGATATGTTTGTTTTTGGCTTATGTTATTCATAAGCTTTAGCTGTGAGTGTAACCCATTTGTTTCAGCTTGAAATATTTGGCTGTTTGAAGCTTGATTACATTGGTAACTCAGCTCCTTAGCTGCACTACTGTCTAAACCAAGCATCCCGTTTAAGCTGTACGTAAATTACTTAATATGAATCTAGGGGAACGAAAGTTACAGGTTATAGAAAAACATGGCCTATAACAACATTGTTTAGATCTATGTTGAACACCCTATCGTTCAAAGATGTTCCTGATCCGAACCCTGATCAACCATCCTCTTCAACCTGCAAAACAACATTATTTAGAAGGGGAATGAGACATGATAGCTCAACGGAAGTATCAAAAGACTCAGGATGTTGACGGAACCAAAACCGGTTTTAGAATAGCACTCCTCGACCATAGCCAATTTGTTTGCTGCGAAATTAAAAAAAGCATGGGGAAATATTAGATAACCTTCCTCCTTGCAGCAACCAATCATCATGCCAAATCAACATTTTACTTCCGTTGCCAACAGAAGCTTTAAATTTGGAGGAAAGATTTAACTTCATCTTCATGACTGTAGAGGTGGGCGTAAAAACCGAATTGGTAACTGGAACCGGTTAATAACCGGTAGACCAGTTGCCGGTTCCTAGTTAATTTTAACCGACGGGTTATAGATATTTAGGATGGTAACCGGTTTTTAATCGATATACAGGTTAACTGAGAAAAAACTGAAAAAATGATTTTTTTAAATAACCGGTTAATTAACCGAAAAAAACAGATTAAAGTGAATAACCAAATCAATTAATAACCGGTTAAAGCAGAAGTGAGAAAATAACTGCCTAAACCGGTTACTAAAATAAACCCAAATGTGCCCTTACCTATTTTGTCCTTCGTAATGATTTCTGACTTTCTAGTCACGGCCAGACAACCAAAGATTGCAGCTAGACATCCACCACAACTTTCCTATGTTTTTCTCGACTACAGTCGATCGACGAAAGCATCTCCGATCTACGGGCACCTCTATTCATGAGATCCACACCAACTGACCTAGTATTTTCCAAACCCCTCAAATCATATTCATGATATATTTCTTTTTGACTTGTGAATAGCCCCAAATCACTTCCATAGATGAGAAGGCTTAGTCTTGAAGCCCCTAACACTTTGAGAGAAGAGCGATGTTCGCCTCTCGTAACCCACCCACTTTGAGACCTCCAGATTGCTTAGAAGCAATAATCTTCTCACGAGACCCATAAATCTTACTACACCTTACCGATTTACCCTAAATGAAATGTCTAATACCTTCCTAAGTGTTATGACCGTTATGGGCGCCTTAAAGAGAGAAGGAAAATAAAGTGGGAGGCCGCCAAGCACATAATCCTCCCAGCAAAAGAAAGAGCGCTCACCTTCTAAGTCCCTCCGTAATGGGGCGTTTTATTAGAGTGAGGTGGCCGAAAGCGCCCCCATGGCGCCGCCCACACCATTACAGGGGGCGCTATGGGTGGTTTTTTGGTGGGAGGCGCTATACACATAGTGGCGTTTTGGGGTTGAATTTAAAAATATTACCGTTGCAAACGGTCAAAAATTAAAAAAAAAATATTTTTTAAATTTCAATTAATACCTATAAATACTCCCTCAACTCTCCTTTTTTATAAAAATTTAAGAGTTAAATGTCATTTTAGTTCATGTGGTTTGGATCATTTTGCCACTTTAGTCCAAAGGTTTCATATTTAACATCTGGATCCAAAAACATTTCATCGTTGCCATTTTAGTCCAACTGACTTAACTTCATCCATATGTGTTAAGTCTGCCAAGGGCATTTCAGTCATTTCATTTTTCTTTAGTTAACCATCTATTCTTTATTGTTTAAAAACATTATATATACACATATAAAACATAATCATCAGAGAACGGATTCAACATCAACACCATCTGACTTTGGATCACCTCTGCCACCATCACCACCACACGGCCACCACCAACATCACCACCACACGGCCACCACCAACATCACCACCACCCACAACCATCACCACCACCCTGCCACTAGCACCACAATCCAACCAGATCCTCTGCTAGCAGAAGCAAATCCAGAATCCGACCAGATCCACCGCCGCCAGGACCAGATCCACCACCGACACCAACACCTCACCATTATCACCACCACACCATTGCTACCCATCTCCACCCCTCTGAAAAACAACCACCACAACAACCTTCCCATCTCCATCTCTCTGAAAGACAACCACCACCACAGCACTACCACCCATATCCGCCCCTCACCAACCACCATTCATCACGATCCGCCCCTCACCAACCACCGTTCATCACGACAACCACCGTGCCCCACCGTCATCAACTACCACAACCAACACCAAACCCTAACACCCCACCGTCATCAACCACCACAACACCAACATCACCATCCCGCTAATCAAAAGAGAACCGAGAAGAGAGAGAGGGAGAGAACCGTTCACCACCACCATTATCTTTCCAATCTGTGGTCTGTCCGGTGATGGTGACGGTGGTCGGCGGCGGTTGGTGAGGATGGTAGCGTAGAGAGAGAGAGAGAGAGATGAGAGATCTGGTGGTGTGGGTGGTGCGTATGACTGACTCAGTTCCTGGTGATAGTTGTGGTGGTCCGGTGATGGTGACGGTGGTCGACGGCGGTTGGTGAGGATGGTAGCGTAGAGAGAGAGATGAGAGATCTGGTGGTATGGGTGTGTGTATGACTGACCATGTGTTCTATGTTGGTGTATATATATTATTAGATTTGTTTTTTATCCATTTTATTAATAAACCATAAAAATAACTATAATGACATAAATGCTCTTGACTTAACATAGTTCATTGAATGAGGTTAAGTCAGTTGGACCAAACTGACAATAATGAAACGTTTTTGGATTCAGATGTTAAAAATGAAACCTTTGAACTAAAGTGGCAAAATGGCCTAAACCACAAGGACTAAAATGGCATTTAACTCAAAATTTAACACACTCAACACACTTTTAATCTCTCTTTTCTCTCCTTTTTTTTTCTAAAAATCTAGAATTTTTATACAATGAATCCTTTCAACCGCGGTTTTATTCCTCCGCGTTCGAGTGCCGACACGAACCAAGCTAGTCATTCTACCCGTCCCGTTTCTCCGGTACCCACTCGGCCACCCCATACGAATCTGGTTTCGTCGATTTTAATTAAAATCAAACCGGTTTCTTGAACCTTTTGAACCAACCACTTTCATGGGACCCAAATCTATACGGTTGGAACCCAAATCAAAACATGGGCGAAATGGGGTCTTCTCAAGATTCGGTTCCGCACAAGCTTTCGGGTCGCCCCTACGCGATCCCGAGGTTGTTCCGGAAACACAACCGGAAATAGTGGAGAAGCAAAAAGGAAAAGCAAGACGCTCGCATAAAAAGAAAGCCGAGAAAACCGATAACCGAGCGAAAAAACGTGCAATCGTGGGATGAGGAGGAGTTATACGCGTTAACCCGATCTTGGCTCGACGTGTCGGAGGACCCCATAATAGGTATTATTTTTTGTATAACTTTTTTTGTGTTTTATTTTTTTTGTTGATTATTTGTTTTTTGTAGCAAACAACCAAAATAAAACCGTCTTTTGGAACCGAGTCCGAGCGCTTTTTTTCGGCCTAATGGGTAGGGGAGACCAATACCGGCCGGCGAACTCAATATCGGACAAATGGACCGATATCAACAAGAAGTGTACAAATTTTCGTACCGTTTACCAACGAACAACAGATGGAAAAGTGGGCACAACGACGAGGACATTACACAAGCAGCCTAAATCGAGTATCAAGATAAAAATGGAAATTTCGCGTACATGAAGTGTTGGCAAGTTCTTCAGAATAGCCCCAAATGGGCCGACGCCCCTACGGTAGGAGCGAGTTCGAGTTGGTCAGTGAATAAAAGGCCGTCGAAGAGATAAAAAACCAACGAGTCGGGTGAACCCGAAACGCTGACTTCCGACGCTCGAAACATCGACATAAACGATGATATTCCGAAGGACGAGCCTGTGCAAGAGCTTCCACGACCCGCCGGACGAGCCGCTTCAAGAAGCGGTGCGAGATCGAAAAGGCCCGAGTCATAGTCGATGTCATCCGACATGACTCATGCTTTTTCGGAGGTAAATTGACGCCTTCAAGACATACACGAACTAGGGACTAAACATATGGAGGAGAACCGGGAAGTGACCGAGATTATGCGGGAGAGACAATGGGCCTATGACTTTGAATTCTACTTGAAACCGCATGACCACCTAACTGGAAAAGCGTTGAAGATGGCGTTGGCACAAAAGGAGCGAATCGAAAAAAATATAATCTTTGAGTTTTTTTGTTATGTTTTTTTAAGTGTGATGTTTTTTTTTTTCATTTTTAGTGTAATGTTTTATTTTAGTGAATTGGTTTTTAATTTTATAAACTTAGAAATTAATTAAAATATTGGAAGTTAATAATTGAGTAATGATGAGGGAGGGACGTTATGACTACGGCATCAATTGCTATAACGCCCCATGCTAACGTACACGCCACATGTCGCAAAATGCCCCTTTGGGGCGTTATGACTACACAAGGCCTAAGGTTATCCGTAGTGGGGCGCCATAAGAGGGGGAGGGGGAGCACCATAGCGCCCCATAGCGCCGCCCACACCACTACAGTGGGCGCTATGGGGGTGATTTTTTGAAGGGGCGCGACCTCCATAGCGGCGTGTGGGTTACCAATTTCTTCCCCACTCACACACATATCCATACATACATATCCACTCACACACATATATATACATACATATGTATGTAATGATGGGCAAGGGGCTTTATGACTACGGGCTTTAGTGCTATAACGCCCCTGTATGACGTGGCCGACACGTGTCACATAACGCCCTTTTTGGGGGTTATGACTACACATGGCCTAAGGGGACCCGGGGTGGTCACCAATTTGCACGTGATAATCAACTTTCACGCGTGAAAGTTTCCAACACACCACCGCCGCCCAATTTTCAACAGAAAAATTTTTATAACGCGTCAATATTCTCACGTGTGAAGAATGAAATGTTGTGAGGAGATGTGAGGGTTTATTGTTGGGTGTTGTGAGTGATGTGTATTTCCACTAAAAAAGGTTCCGAGTGATGGAATAATGGTTGATGACATGGCGAAACTTGATTGGAAGTTGTGAGTGAATGATGAGTGATCGGTGATGACCACCCATACCCCTAAGAGGATAACTTTCAATTAAACTTGTCAATGAGTGGCTGCCAAACGTTAACTCTCTTCAAATTAGCACCGATAGCTAATCCCAAATAACTGAACGGAAAGCTACCTACTTGTCAGCTCAAGCGTGTAGCCATCTCAGCATCATTAACAGAAACCAACATTTGATGCAGTAGTTGTTACTCCATTTGGATGAATGCATCAGAATTGAGCCTTGCCTCCACAAGGCTAGTTGTTCTTTTGTTAAATTTGGTTACGAAACTTAGTGCATAATTTGTTTGTTCCGTTAAATATATTTTGTTACATGTAAATAATTCGGCTTTAGTATATTACATTGTATTTTCACTTGTGATGAATAGGAGACGTATACTTTACGGTGAGTGTTGTAAGAATCGCTAGGGGTTACTCGGACGGTAGGGTACCGACTAGCGATTAATCGGAATTAATTGGAATGAAATTTTTATACGTAATTTTAGTTATATATATACAGACATTTTTATATGTAGTTTTCTAAAGTAAACATGTTTTAACCCCTCGGTGATCCATTTTTTAAGTAATTGGAATGAATTTATAAGTATTGTCGAAATTTGGCCGGCGTCTGGCCAAAAGTTGACCGGAATAGGACCGTCATTGACCGTCTAGCGATTAATCGGCCATTAATCGGTGAACCTCCGATTAATGATTTATCAACGGCTAATTGGAGAATAGTCAGGATTTTTACAACCATGGCTTTACACTAAGGAGTTTGATATTCGATTTGAATGTGTTCGGCTTATTCCTCGTGTGTTGGTTTTTTAATCATTTTTAGCCTTTTTAGGGTTCTTAATTTAAAATTAGCCTTACGTACAAATTGGATTTACAAGTCTGGATTGTTGAGAGGCATACCATCTTAAAAACACACATCTTGTTGATAACTGTAAATGACTTCCTACCTTACGTGTGGGATCATCATTAGTCTTAATATTCTTTTCAAGAATCATATAGGGAGTTACGGACGCATTCTTTTCAGAATTAGTATTATGTTGAGAACTAAAAGAACCGCTTAAAATACTTATAAGTGGCGTATTGATGATATAATGAGAGAAGGGTAGTGAGGTAGGTAGTCATGTAACCACGATAATTATGTATTACATTTAAAGCAATACAAATTCATTATTCGGTTCTCGCAATTCTCAACCTAATTATTGATTCTCAATGAACATGCACCTTATTAGATATATAATATATTAGATCTGCTAAACCTTGGTGTCACTTTTTTTTATTGACAACGCTTGCTCTTATTGTATCACCAATAATTTTAATTATTCGTCCTTGCCCTGAACTGAACTTGTGACCTCACCTTTAAGAGGTATATATTTCTATCAAGTGGGCTAGCTAATAATTGACGTTTGTTACATTGAAGTGTTTATCAAGATAACCACGGCAACTTTGAATTTATTTCTCTTTCTTTGTTTAACAAATAGCCTCGATTTATATGCCTTCAAACCTCCCCTTTGCTAGTGTCAACTACTTGCTCGCCCACAACTAAAATCTTGTCGTTCTTCATCTGCCTCCACCTGCACTTTAGCATCTACTACTAATTCATTTACCACTAGGCTATATGGTCATCATCGAGTATAACATATGGCCAGTACTTGTTATTTACTCAAATAATATGAATATGAATGTTGGGTGCACGTGAGTTTACAAGCTGTAAAGAGACATATATATACTCGCCCCAAGATTTTCATCATCTTTCAAGTGTGTGTATTGTTTTCATTGGTTGTCAGTTTCTTTTTATCACCTTAGATATTAGAGATAATTTAATAAATGGTAGAAAAAATAATAACTAACTAAAGAAATATACCAATTAATATTTTATAATTATACCATTTACAATGTAGTGCTCATCCCACATCACCAACGTCTTCATCCTTCTCCAGAGGATTTGCTTAAGCAATTTATATGATATATCCATCATCCATCCTTCTTTACCCATATTCATATTTACATAATAGATATCATTTATATGAGGGCATATACCATAATTTATATATAATAATAACTATGATGATACGTGAATCAGTGACGAAGCTTAAAATGAAAAATCAGTGGCGGCCAAACTCTCAAAATCCAAATCAGTGGGGGCTGCAGTCTTATAAATCCAATATTTTACGCTAAAAAAATCAAGATTTTTTGGTAAAATTAACACTACGAGTGAAAAATCAGTGGGCCAGGCACCCCGGGCCACTAAGAATCTTTGCCACTGTCGTGAATGGGTTTTAAGATCCCAGACGTGGTTGAATGTTGTACATCGATCAAGCACATTGATAATATTGTTATATCATGCTACACAGAAATATGCATGTGAATCCAAAGGTCGTGTGATGTGATTGCCTCTAGCATAATTGTCACTTCACCTGTCAAGCTTGAGTAACTCGCGAGTCTAAACGAGACCATTACTTATGTAGTTTTTCTTTAACATAAATTAATTGTTTACATCATAACTATTATTATATATAAAATTATGATAAAAATAACTAATAAAACGAAGTTAAACATATACAAATAATACAATAAATTAATATATATATACACACACATACTATATGGGTCGACCTAGAAGCAAGTTCAAGCTTTAAACACTACTTATGAACGGATCTCGAGCTTTAGAAATAAAGCTCAAAACACGTTGAGTAGTGAGTTCAAGTTCTTATAGCCTAAACTCGTGCTTGACACGACTCGCTTACCCCCTAATGGCAACCTCATCTATATTAAACTTTTCATGCAACAATATTTTTTTTTCAAATAAAATGAATACAATTATAAAACTAAAACTGGCCACATACGAAACAATGATTACAATTATAAAACTAAAACGGGCCACATACGAATACATATAAGGTTATAAAACTAAAACGGGTCACATACGAAACAATGAATACAATTATAAAACTAAAATGGGCCACATACGAATACATATAGAGTTATAAAACTAAAAGGGGCCACAAACGAATGAATACATATAAGGTTATAAAACTAAAGGGCCACACACGAATGTACGTCGTCCCTAGCCATGAACGTGGCTTCGCCTTCGATTACTGGTTGACCCACATAATAAATGAATGATTATGTGGAGAAATTTTAGAATGTGCATTTTAATATTATCTACAAGGGTATACCACTATACCTACATTATTATTCAAAACAATAATTAAATAGATAAATATATACAGAAATTTTCAAAGCATGTTCTTGCGAGCTAGAAATCATGATTTCAAATTATTTGTATCAAAATTCAAAACCTTAGTAAATGGTAGGTATAACGGTCAAATCATGGAAAAATATTACAAAAGAATATGATCCCGTTTAAAAGACCTTGAAGTGGTCAAGAGAAAAAAAAAGTGGAATGTTCGATTTTGAGTCAAAACCTAACTTCTTAAGGTGAAATCAGAGATTTTGTTTTATAAGTTCATCATTTAAGAGAAATAATCTATTAGAATACTTTTTAATGAAAAGTTCTAGACCTCATACTTTTTTTATAATTTTTTTAACGGCTAAGATTACTCATTTACACCAATAATACTAAATTATTTCTCTTTGTTCAGGTTTTTGAACTTGTGACTTCCCCGTTAAGAGACATGTGTCTCTACCAAGTAAATTATCCCCGTATTAGCACCTTATAGTTTTAATTATTTGATATTTCGCAAAAGTGCATGATCTTGTCAAATGCATATAAAGGTTTACGAAAATGAAAACATACATATTTGTAGGCGAATACCTTAAATGTGGAAATATTTTTTCAAAGTTGTAAGGTATCAGTGGATGTTAAAATAATAATAATAATAATAATATAAAAAATATTGTTCATAAAAGACAATATACAAAAGGAAAATAAATATTCTTATTTTTAATAAATAAAGAAATATTAATTTTAAAAATAATAATTAGTATTAAGCCTTGCACGCGTTACGTTACGCGAAACCAAATCGTTGTATAAACTTTGTTAGGTATAAATTGAACATAAACTTTATTAGGTATAAATTACATGTTAAGTTACAATCAGGCTTGCTAGGGTCTTTAACACATAACCAATTTAAAATAAATAAACAATCATTGTATGATAAGATTGCAAATACAATATGTCGTTAACCATGTATGAGTTTACGCTTTAACTTAAAAAGAGTAACACTTTTACATCTTGGGTGTGGGTACGGTAAGAAAATAGACGTATTGTGATTTCAATGATAGAAGATGCATGCTTTGATTTCTTGTTTGTATCATGCTACATCAACATTCACATAGAACCTACATTAAGAAGTAGAGAATGAGAGGTGTAGAGGCGGTCCTGAGGATTTAGGTGCCCTGGCCGAGCCAAAAGAAATATGCCCCTCATCAGGCTTTAACAAATTAAATAATGTAAACCATTTTTTTAAACGACCATTAAAGTTAAAGTAATAAACATAGAAATTAGCGAAATCATGGTATTAGAACGAGTGTATACGTGATAGGCTAATCGCTAACCAAGAATCAACCTATTATATATGTCCCTGTAAGTCAAGAATCAACTTATCATATTTTTATATTTCTTTTTCACTTTGATCACGTTAGATATACAAGAAAATCGTTTAAGTTTTACCAAACGATCATTCGCATCTACATATAATAAGGAATTTTTAAAATTTTTGTGCTCCTTGAAGAAAACGTGTCCGGGTCGAGCGTCCACATTGCCACTCCTTAGAGCCTCCCTGGAGAGGTGGTACCGATGATAGAGGATGCAACAATTGGACGTGCGTTTGGCAGCAGGTTTTATTCTAACCTTGGTAACTCCTAATAACATCACCCCTGTTATGAATCCGTTAATAGTGCAACCGTCCACATGGCAAGAAGTAAATTAATCAATTTTGGTGTTTATTCGAAAACAAGAAAAGAAGAAGCAAGTATATAGGTGACTCAAAGTCTTTGGCGGCTGATAAGAAAAAAAGTTGAAATAAACAAAGCACCTCAATTTAGTTAAACAAAGCTTGCAATTGAGGAATTCTATCGAAAAGAGTAAAACAACAGGTTGAAAATTCAAGTAACAAGCAACAACAATTCAAGAAAGAGATTTGCAAGACGAGAATCGGTGGAACAATAAATCAAACGAAGACTAAATCCAGTGAAGAAGAATCAGAAAAACGTTAATTCCGATCCAGATCAGCAAAAAGAAGAGGGGTCCGTTTTGGGATGTGTGGAATAACCAATCTCGTAGAAACCGAAGACGTTACTCACTTCGTTCAAGTGATCAGAATAAGGCATAAATCTTGTAATTCGATGTTCGAATCCAAAAAGATCCGTGTGCGTAATCAGGAAGGTGTAAAATCTTGTAAATCGATCAAGGTGTGATCGAATCCGTCATGATCAGTCAAAGACAAGTTGGTGGGAGTTTCGACGGTTATAGAAACGCCTACTAACTTAGATTCAATCACAACCGATGTGAGTGGTGATAAGATTTTCAAAAAGAACTTGCGGTTCTTCTGATCGACATAATCAGAGTTGAGAGATGGCAAAATTAGATATGCCAATTATTCCGGTTCGTGAAAATAACAGTACCTCCTTTTAGGTTCCTCGATTGACATCAAAGAATTACAATACTTGGACTATTTTAATGGAGTCGGTATTAGATGCTCAAGGACTTTGGGAGGTGATTGATCGGATGATAGGTGATGATGTAGACGAGAAGAAAAACAAAGTTGCTAGGGCGCTTCTCCTTCAAGCACCACTGAAGGATATACTCCTTCAAGTTGCTAAGAACCGGCAAGTGACGGACATATGAGAGGCTTTACTGGTAACATTTCTTGGTGCTAGCAGGGTTCAAAAGGATTGACTAGCTACTTTAAGGAGAGAACTCGAGCAACTTCGCATGAAGGAGACATGCCCGATTGAAGAATTTGTTGATAAGTTAAGTGGGTTTGTCTCAAAGTGTAGCAATCGTGGTCGAGTCTTGAAGATGAAGTAATTGTTTGAAAGTTGTTGGATTCGGTACCAAATGCATATCTTCAGATTGTTGCATCCATTGAGCAATATTCAGATATCGAGAACATACCATTCGAAAAAGCGATAGGCAAGTTGAAAGCCTATGAGGAACGCATCAAATTGCAAAACGAGAGGGCTAATGATAATGAAAGCAAGGACTTATTTACTAAATCTGATGGAGAAGAGAATTCAAAAAAAATGAGGTTAAGAAAGATGAGATCGTTCGTAAATGTTGTGGAAGGGGCTCGTAAAATCAAAGTGACCATGGAAGGGGTCGTGGTAATGGAAGAGGTCAAGGTGGCAGGTCTAGATGAAACTGGGATAAAAGTAAAATAAGATGTTTCAATTGCAATGAGTATTGGCATTATGCAAGTGAGTGTCCCAAGAAGGAGTCAAAGGAAGAAGTAGCAAACTTGGCAGAAGAGCATGATCCATTACTATTTTAAAGAATAACATGTCCATATCAAGATTAAGGGGTTGAATGAAGGGTTAATCTTGATATAGAAAAGAATATTTAAATAGGTAGCGATAATTATTAGTTTAAAGTAATATGGTTATCTAGTTATCTTATTAATTGGTTATTTAAGTATTAGAATTGGTATTGGTTTAGGACAATTGGTTATATAGTTTGAGTCTAATTAGGATAACTTGTTTAGCAAGGATAGTTGTAGTATAACTATAGGTGCAAGGATATTTTAATTCTTGGTTTAGTTTTTTGTTTGAATAATATTAAAAGGGTTGTGAGGTGTTCTCACAAATCTTTTGTGTTGATTGTTCCGCTTGAACTCTGATTTACAATAAAACCTACATAAGAATAGAGAACGACTAATAATACCTATGATAAAAAAACCGAAGATGGAGCAGGATCACGTTGTATTCATGAAGAAGCTTGAGCATAGCTTCAGTTTCATTTTATCATATGTTCTTACTTCATATGCTTCAAGTTGGTTAAGCCAAAACTTTATGCCCACTAAACTTTAAAATAGAGATCAACAACTGTATTGAATCCATGAATTTTTGTTAAAAAAACCAAACATTGTTGGATCAAAGAAACAACACATATGATTCTAGAAGGGTAACGTAGTTCATTGTTAAATATTGCCAAATTCCATTAAAATACAGTAACTAAATATATTCATATGTCTAAAAGTACAGGCATATTTGAAATCTAAATACCTATATTTGTAACTGTTTATTGCAAATTCATCTGGAATTAGTTAATTGTGTGTACTTTGGTGTTTTGCAGGTCCTAGAGCTTAAGTAAAGGATTCTCAAGATATAAACGAGTTTTACTGAAGAAAATGAAGAAGCTGGATAGGAAGTAGGATAAGGCGTGTACGCATTATGAAGAGTATGTCTCGTACCAGAAGACAACAAAGAAGTTGAGCGTCGCTAGAGAAAAATCAAAACCTTAGTGGGCCACGTGTTTACCTTAGAGTACGGGTGACGGGTGATCCGTGGGACAGCCCTTAAGTATGTTAAAAGATCATGTTATTCCACATTTAGCTTAGTAATTATCTTGAATTAGATGACTACAGTTGCTTTGGTTTCAGGTGTATTAAAGGCGTTAATGGGAGTGGTTTTGCAATTGAAGATGGAAGAGTGCGGTTACGGGATTCATGAAGATAAAGTGAAGAAAGAAGTAAAGTTGTTCTGCCTCTACCGTAGCTTACGGTGGCTACCGTAAGCTACGGTAGCCCCTGGAACTTTGAAGATCACCGTAAGGCAGTAGAAATGCAGCGTAACAACTTTATAGCTACCGTGAGCTACGGTAGCCACCGTAGCTTACTGTAGGCTTCAGGGAGAAAAGTGTAACTGCCCATTAAAACCAATTTTCTGCTTGTCTTTTCATTATCTCATCATTGGAGATGTTTTGGGGGCAGATTCTGGGTGAAAATGGGAGAGTTCTTGGGTTCTAAATATTGTCTAAACTATTCGGTTTGTGTTTTTGATTCCTATGAACAGTTACCTTAATGTTATGATGATGCACCGAACAATGAGCGGCTAAACACGTTGGTGATCATCCTAGGTTGAAGGTTTCTCTAAGACATTTGTGTTTGGATTCGTATTTCTAGAACAATAAACTTGCTTTGTTTGTTTATTATGGTGTGTTGATTGCTTGTTTGTAAATTGTTAATCTTTATGTTAATCATAGTCTAAACCATACGTTCTTGGTGCCGTTGGCAATTGAGATATCATGGGCGCGATTAGGGTTGGATATTGATTGATTAGTTATCAGGTAACAACCTCGCATTAGTATAATCCGAGTACTTAGTTCCCTTTCATCACAACAAGTAGTAACACATGAGCCATGTCTATGTGGTTCTTTCTAGTTGAGTTTTAACATGAATGTCAATGAAAACCGGAAACCTAGGATGATCATTTATTCCTAAACTCTTTACAAACCAAATCTTCTTTTGCAATTTACTTAGTAATTTTAGTTTTAAAATCAAACAATCTAAATCATTGAAATTATTTTTCTGCAGTTAGTTTAATTTATTTAATTGATAAAGCTATAAAATAGACACATTTTCCACAAACTCCTCATGTTCGATACCCACTTACTCCTAGCTATTTAGTAGTAATTGGATTAAATTTGCGTGAGACTTCGAGTTCACGTCAAATTTTGGCGCCGTTGCCGGGGAGTAGTGCGCCAAGTGTGTTAATTTAGTAGCTTTTATTTGTTATTTTCGGATTTAAGCTGGTTGTGTTTAGTGTGCAGGTACTTACAGGTGTATGCATACTAGAGACTCTCACAAGTCATCACCGCTAGCATTTGATCCGAAAATCGAGCGAACCTTACGAAAAAACCGAGTTTTGCTCCGAGAAAACAAAATCACTTGTTCACTACTACACCAAAACACACCATGGATTTACCGACCCCCACTACGGGTCAAACATCACCGTCTACACCTTCACCAAACCCTACTACCAATCCTACTTCCACATTGGATGTACAACCAACTAACACCACATCACCTGCAATTACTCAAACCGGACCCGCTCTTACCTTTACTTCCACAACAATGGTTCCATCATTTTCATTTTTTCCCCAACTGCCGGTCAATCATCTTCCACTCACCAAATACCACCAAATCAGTTCCAACTGAGTTCAACCATTGTCCATATTACGTCCAATTTCCAACCCTCACATCACTCGTCTTCTCAATATGTGCAATCTTCGGGTATTGGAGGATATGGATTTGATGATGGGTATGAGGAGGAATTTAGAGGATACGAAAAAGAGGGGTATTATTATGGAGGTGAGGGAGGTAATTTGGGACCTCAAGGAGGTGTGATGTACCAACAAAGGCAACAAGTGGAACAAGTTCATGAAGTGGTTAGGCAACCAACGGGGGTACAACAAGTTCGTCCACATGGACAACAATTTCAACGGCCAATGCCTCTACAACAAGTTCAACCTCTATATCAACAAACCCGGTTTCAATAACCTCCACAAGTTCAAAGGCCGATGCAACAACCGCCTGTGCAACAACCTCACTACCAACAACAATTTGCACCTCAAATGGGTCGATCAAGAGTACTGTTAAGTGCTCCAAGAAGATACCATAGAGAAGTGGTCAGGGTGGTTGAAGCTGTCACACCCCACCCGATGGCGGAAACATCGGGGTTAGTGGCACTAGGCGACCAGATTGATTTCACGAGATGTTCCATAACAATCATTTAACATATCACAACCTGCTTAATATCCCATACTATTAAACGTAACATTTAAACAATTATTACAAAACGGAGATTTCTCATAAAATTCAACCGGGTTCGATTTCCCCTAGATTTCATACATAAGTTCAAAATCTGAAATACATCAACAAACTAACTAAACAAACTAAACTACACTAAGCATGCAACATCCAAGCACCCATAGCTAAAATCCTCAACCTGTTACATACGTTAAAATACACGTCAATACAATTAAGTAAAGGTGAGCATACATGTTTAAGTACTACTAGCATAATCGAGAAAGCGTTCGCGAAATAATCTAACTACACATCATGATACACCGAAACAATTCACACAGATTAACATAGGCTTATTTCTCATGCTAACTACCGTGAGAAGGCTTGCGCGTCCATCCTAACTAGACCCCGTCGGGTGTAAGCCACACTATAGTACCATACTAGCTAAGGAGGCAAGTTAACGAAAATAAGTCCTAGTCACATGTTTCTAGCATCACGTATTGAGCATATATAATCAGATTATTCGCGTGTGATAAATAGTTTGATTTGTGAAGTGATTTTGATATAGGAACGTATGTAACACCCAAAAAGTGCGTTAAAGCGAAGATGGGTCAAGTATACTCACTGTGGGTGCGTTTTAGTTAGCTTAGAGATTTTGAGGAGAGTCGAGAAGAGCGCCGGATCAGCCTGCATACGCGAACGGAAGTGCATCAGTCTCCGAAAAGCCGAAATGGTGAACTTTGAGTTGAGCAGTGGCCTCGGGCGAACTTGTGTGTAAACACACATGTTCGAGCGAACTTGTGTAATTCTGATGAGTTATGAGCCAAGTTCGGTCGAACTTGATGAGATTCTTAAGAATCTTGTCAAGTTCGGGCGAACTTGTGAAGAATCCTTACTTAGGAGACAAGTTCGGGCGAACTTGTATAGTTTCCTAAGAAACTATGCAAGTTCGGGCGAACTTGTATAGTTTCCTAAGAAACTATGCAAGTTCGGGCGAACTTGCAAGAAAACTTGGTGAAAAGTACCCAAGTTCGGTCGAACTTGACCCATTTGGGTACAAGTTCGGTCGAACTTGACTTAGGGAACTGGTGGTTCTCAAGCGAACTTGATGTTTTCGGGTCCAAAATCTTGCGTTTTCGCGTCGTTTGCTGACGAAAATCGAGTGTTCATCCCTCCAACCCTGTGCTACTGAGAAAACTTAGGTCGGAGAGGTCTTTTAGAGCTGTTTTAGCCGTTTTACAAAAGCGTGGGCTAATCCGGGCGAACTCGGGGTTCGTTCGGATTAGTCCGGCTTGTGTAAACCAACATAAACGTCCTTGTGCTTCCAGATCTGGGATCTTGAATGATAGATGCTTCGTTTAATACAAGAAAATGAGCAAACACCATCAAAAGTCCGTATCTTGTGTAGAAATCAATGGTTTTCAAATGTTTTTCTCAAAACTAGAACTTACAAGCCGAGATCTTGCAGATCTCGTGTTTGGGAAGCCTCTGCTAATACCAAACGAACTCGTATTGTGTAGATCTAAGTTAAAAACAGAAGTTTTGAAGAAAAGATGTAGATTTTCGTAAAAGAATGGGTTTTTGATGAAAACAAAGGTAGATCCTTGTGCAAAATCGTTGTAAACCTTTGTTGGTTGTTGATAAACGTTGTTGTAGTCGAAATCGGGTCGTTTCTTACTTAGAACATGAGAGATTTGGAATGAGGGAGCTCTGAGCGAACTTGCAGCAAGTTCAAATGAGGGAACAGAGCTTGGTATTTATAGGAGAAGGCAAAAATGAAGGCTGGTGAGAGCAAGTTCGACCGAACTTGCATGAAATTCATGCAAGTTCGCGCGAACTTGAGGAAATTTGGAAGAAATATGGCTAATTTCAACCGAACTTGACCCTTGGAGGGTCAGTTCGAGCGAACTTGAGGTTTGAGGTGAGTTAAGGTGGCCAGTCAAGTTCGGCCGAACTTGGTATCACCAAGTTTGAGCGAACTTGACCCAAATTTTGGGTTTTCTTTGTTTGTTTCACGTTAAGAGTTTGTTTGGTTATTCGGTTCGCATTAGATAGTTATATTAAGTGTTAAATTAAAGCGTTAAGCATTATAGTTGATATAATAGTGCAATTTAGCGATTTGAGATTGCGATAGCGAGCGTAAACATAACCACAAACACACATAACACATAAATAATATAAATCCACATATATAATTGCGATGCGATGAGATTAGTGATGCGATTTATTAAGCGATTTGATGCGATAATAACGTACAATACCATAATTAATTAACATAAACTTTATTATTAACCAAACCTCGGATTACAAAGGATAGATAAACGGAAAACAAAAGAAAAGATAACCATCGAATTTTCGAGTTGTTACAAAAGCTCACTTCGGCCGGGTTATTACCAACAACCCTTCTCCAGTGGTAATTCCTCATCATCCGGATGGAAGAACATTTGAGGTTAAAACCAATGCACTCCAAAGTTTGCCAAAGTATAAAGGGTTAGCATCGGAAGAACCTTATTTCCACTTAGAGGCCTATGATTCTATTTGTAATACTATTGGAGGTCAAGGATTTTCCTCTGATGACGTTAAGTTGGTACTATTCCAATTCTCGTTGGAAGACAAGGCAAAAAGGTGGTTTTATACGTTACCCTCCGCTTTGATTTATTCCTGGGCAGAAATAAAACAAAGATTCTTGGAAGAATTTTTCACCGCCCAAAAGACTAATGATGCGCGGAAAAGTATTCGAGAATTTCGGCAACAAGTGGGGGATGTTTCATGAGGAATTTGATAGGTTTAATATGATGCTTAAAAACTGTCCCCATCATGGGATTGATCTTTGGGAGTTATTACATGCTTTTCGTGAAGGGTTGAGTGATGGTGATGCTCGTGATTTAGTGTCGGTCTCTAATGGTACATTTAGCACCAATTACGAGCAAGATGATTGGGCTTTCTTGGAGCAAATGTGGTTCAATTCTAAACGACAGGCACAAGCATCAAGAAATAAGAAGTATGTGATTACGAGACCACAATTAAATGCTGTGGAGGATGTAGAGGTACATACCACTAACCAAGTTTATAATGTGTGCACTAATTGCAATGAAATCGGGCATGCAGCGGATGTTTGTGTGGTGGGAATTGTTGAAGGTCAAGCGAAGGAGGTGAATGCTATTCAAGGGGGTGGTAGAAATTTTGGCATGAATTTGAACACATACCACCCAGGGGTTAAGGAATCATCCCAATTTTTGCTATGGGAACCCGACGAACCAAGCTAACCCGAATTTTTACCAACAACCCTTCTCCGGTGGTAATTCCTCACCATCCGGATGGAAGAACATTTGAGGTTAGAACCAATGCACTCCAAAGTTTGCCAAAGTATAAAGGGTTAGCATCGGAAAAACCCTATTTCCACTTAGAGGCCTATGATTCTATTTGTAATACTATTGGAGGTCAAGGATTTTCCTCTGATGACGGAAAAAACCCTAAAACCGGGGTTGGGTGAATTTTTGGAAGAAAAAGGTGAAAAGGGGGACCAAGTCAAGTCCCGTTTCCTTCCGCTCTAATTGACCCGGGTAGAAAAAATTTCATTTCAAAAAGGGGTCCTCAACAAGAGGAATTGTTGGATGTTTTCAAACAAGCCAAGGTTAACCTTCCCTTACTTGATGCAATAAAACAAGTACCGGCCTATGCTAAATTTTTAAAAGAATTGTGCACACAAAAGAGGCAACAAAAGAAAAAGGTACCTAAACAGGTCGACTTGACCGAGCGGGTAAGTGCAGTGCTTAAAGGGGATCTTCCTCCTAAGCTCCAAGATCCGGGAACACCTCTTATAGATATTCAAGTTGGAAATTTTCAAATGTCAAAGGCGTTACTAGATCTTGGAGCCGGAATAAGTAGTTTACCGGGGGGCTTATATGACCAATACGATTTGGGTCCATTAAACCGGGTTTAGACAACGGTAGTTTTAGCCGATTTGTCTCATAAGCTACCTCGAGGAATGTTGCAAGATGTTCTAGTTAAAGTTAATGAGTTTTATTATCCTGTTGACTTTCTAGTCTAAGACTACTCATCCGCGGACCCAAAACAACAACGAAATGTCATTTTGGGTCAGCCATTTTTAAGCACCGCTTATGCTGTAATTGATTGTCGATTTGGTACGATCGACATGACATTCGGCAACAGAAAAATGAGATTAAATGTTTTACTAACGTTTCTAATTCTCTTGGTGTTGATGAGTGTTTTATGGCAGATTTAGTCGATGGGTGTGACCCGCACGAGTATGAGGAGGATAGCATGAAAACGTGTGTTTGTGATTTTTCTGAACAGGTACATGCTTGTGCATTGAGGATAGAGGAGTAAAAGTTGGATGCTTTAGCAGTAAAAGAGGGTCGACCACCATGGACCCATCAGTTTGAGAGTTTACCGGTGGAAGTTAATTCAGGTACAAAGCCATCACTAGAGGAGCCACCAACATTGGAGTTGAAGGATTTGCCGAGTCACTTGAAGTACGCATTCTTAGGGGATAATGACACCTTACCGGTCATTATTGCTTCTAATTTGGAAAGGACTCAAGAACAAGCATTGTTGGAGGTATTAAAGGAAAATAAAGCGACCATTGGATGGACGATTGCCGACTTGAAAGGAATTAGTCCATCGATCGTTATGCACAAAATTATCACAGCCGAAGATGCAAAACAAACACGAGTGGCTCAAAGGCGATTGAACTCGAATCTACGAGAGGTAGTGAATAAAGAGGTAATTGAATGGTTAAATGCGGGAATTATTTATCCGATTTCGGATAGTGCTTGGGTAAGTCCTACCCAAGTTGTGCCTAAGAAGGCCTGTATTCAAGTTTTAAAAGATGAAAACGGTGAACAAATAGCCACCCGACCGGTCACCAGGTGGCGTGTTTGTATCGATTACCGGAAGTTGAGTGCCGCCACTTCTAAGGACCATTTCCTGTTACCTTTCATTGACCAAATTATTGAAAAACTGTCGGGTCAAAAATATTACTGTTTTTTAGACGGGTATTCGAGATATAACCAAATTGCCATTCACCCGGATGACCAACACAAAACCCACCTTCACTTGTCCTTATGGCACTTTTGTTTTCTGGCGAATGCCATTTGGTTTGTGTAATGCCCCAACAACTTTTCAACGATGTATGATGAGTATTTTCTCGGACATGGTTGGAGAGTCACTTGAGGTATTCATCGATGACTTTTCTATTTTTGGCACAAGTTTTGAGTCGTGTCTCAACGAGTTACAAAAAGTTTTAAAAAGATGCGCTGAGAAAAACTTAGTGCTAAGTTGGGAGAAAAGTCATTTCATGGTGAAAGAGGTATTGTATGAGGCCATGTTATTTTTGAAAGGGGAATGGAGGTGGACAAAGCAAAAAGTCGGGTGATATCATCTTTGCCTCCACTAAATAATGTAAAGGGGGTGAGATCATTCTTGGGTCATGCGGGCTTTTATCGACGATTTATTAAAGGTTTTAGTGTGATTACTAAACCTTTATGTAATCTGTTGTTAAAAGATGTCCCTTTTGAGTTTACTAACGAATGTTTGCAAGCGTTTAATGTGTTGAAGGAACAGTTGGTCAAAGCTCCCATTTTGCAACCGCCTGATTGGTCAAAGCCTTTTGAGATAATGTGCGATGCAACTGACACAACTGTTGGGGCGGTTTTGGGTCAACGGGTTGATAAGAAACCGGTGGTAATTTATTATGCGAGCAAAACCTTGTCTGATGCGCAACTGAATTACACCACAACCGAAAAGGAATTATGAGTGGTGGTGTATGCTTTGGACAAGTTTTGTTCATATATTTGGGAAAGAAAAGTTGTGATATATTCGGATCATAGTGCGGTTTGGTATTTGATGGAGAAGAAGGATGAAAAGCCTCGATTGATTTAATGGGTTTTGTTGTTGCAAAAATTCGATTTAGAGATTCAGGATAAAAAAGGATGTGAAAATGTTTGTGGCGGATCACTTATCCCGAATCCCGTTGGAAGGTGTTGATGACAAGAGTGAAATTAATTATCGGTTCCCCGACGAACAAATATTGGTCGTGACCACTTTTGTGGAACCGTACTCATTATGTGAATTACATAGCCACGGGTGCAATTCCAAGCCATTGGACCAAGAAGAGAAGACAACAATTTATGGTACAAGTGAAGCAATATATATGGGATAAACTAGACTTGTTCAAGGGACCCGATCAAGTGATTAGACGGTGTGTACCAGAAATGGAAATGTTAGACATTTTGATTCATGCTCATTCATCAGCTTGTGGGGGTCACTTTAGTGGTCACCAGACGGGATACCGAATTCTTACGTGTGGTTTTATTAGCCTACAATCTTCAAGGATGCATGTGAATATGCTCGACAGTGTGCACGATGTCAACAAATGGGTAGTATTTCCAAGCGAGATGAAATGCCTTTGCAACCCATTTTGGTGGTTGAGATATTCGATGTCTGGGGGATAGATTTTATGGGGCCTTTTCCGAATTCGAACGGGTTTTTGTACATCTTGATCGCGGTGGATTATGTCTCGAAATGGACTGAAGCTATACCCACAAGGACCAATGATCATTCGGTCGTTTGTAAGTTTGTTCAATCCAATATCTTTGCTCGGTTTGGTATTCCGCGGGTTATAATTAGCGATGGTGGGTCACATTTTAAAATTTTCGATTTCGGGAAATTGTTGAAGCGGTACAATGTGAACCACCGGATTGGTACTCATACCACCCTCAAACAAGTGACTAAGTTGAAGTATCCAATCGCCAAATCAAAGAAATTTTAATGAATATGGTGCGAACGGATAGAAAGGATTGGTCGAGTAAATTGGATGATGCGTTGTGGGCGTATCGGACGACTTATAAAACTCCGATTGGCACGACTCCTTATCGATTGGTGTATGGGAAAGGATGTCACTTGCCAATGGAATTAGCCCACAACGTCAATTGGGCAATTAAAACGGTGAATGCGGATTATGATAAAGCGGGGAGGATCCAGAAGTTACAATTGAGTGAAATAGAGGAGATTCGTGATGTAGCGTATGAATGTGCATCCGCTTACAAAGATAAATTGAAAAAGGTTCATGATGCAAAGATTAGGAAGCGAACCTTTGAAGTGGGTCAAAAGGTATGGTTGTACAACTCTCGGTTGAAGTTATTTGCGGGCAAATTGAGGAGTAAATGGATGGGTCCATTTGAGATCACGCGAGTGGGTAGGTTCGGTGATGTTGATATCTTGGATGTTCATACCAACAAAAAGCAAACGGTGAATGGGCACCGGCTCAAGCCGTATTTGGAAGGGAACGATATCAACAAACTCGAACTCGATAAAGTGGGCTACATTTTGCGTCCGATCGATGAAGAACAAGCATGAGAGGCCCAGGTTTGGTAGTGTAAATATGTAGTTTAGTGTAGTTTAGTTATTGTCATAATTACTATGCCCATTTTAACTTGAGTTTGAAACAAGTGTGGGGACCAGAATTTCTTTAACATAGTGTTGAGGACAACACGGGTTTTTCATAGGGGGTAGGGTAATTGCAGTTGCCCAGGTGCTACCGTAACTTACGGTAGCTACCGTAAGTTACGGTAGACTTGGGTTAAACAACACCTTTACGCCCATAAGCTACTGCCTTACGGTGGGAGTTTTTTGCCAGAAGCTATCGTAACTTAAGGTGGCTACCATAAATTACGGTAGCCTCTGGCGAGGTGAAATTCGTTTCTAGGTCACGTGTTATAAAAAGAACATATCAAAAGTCGCGAAATCTTCCCCTATCCACACAATTCTTGCACATTATCCACCACAAATCACCATTACTCCTTCAATTCTACACGAAATCAAGTGATTTTTGGGTCAATCTTGACTAAAAATTCACATGCTTTCTGATTTGGGGTGGTATTTAAAGGATAACCACGTTTGGACAGCCAATTTCAAAACCTAGGTCCAAATTCTAGAGGAGTTTTTGGGGGTTTTACGTTTTCTTGGATAATCTTGTACTCTCCATCATTAATAAGTGTAAGGTATGCATGCTTTCACTCTTTTTGTTGGTACATTGTGTAATTGAAGGTTAATCTCTATACTTATTTTAACCCATACTTGCTTGTACATGTTTTATGATATGGAATTGCTAGTTTAGACGTTACTATGCTTGTAGATGTTTGAGTGATGTTAAAATTCTGAATTTTTGGGAAACTTTTACATTGTAGAGACATCATGCTCAAATTTGGTAAAAAAAACCTTGGTCTTTTAGCATTTACAACCATAGTTACAAGCAAGTGTGGGGATGGGGGAGCGAACATGAACTAATGGAATTGTTTGAATGTTGTGGTTTGCAGGAATATGGGTCGGAAAGGAAAAGAGCATGTTGGTTCCTCTAGCAACCCGGCTGAAAATCCAGGGCGAAAAAGGAGGTTGGTTCGTCTTGCGGATCAAGATGAAGAAGATGAAGAGGAATAGCAAGTGGATCCGGGCCCTAAACCAAATTGGGTAGCGGGTTCGTTGGATGATCAACCAGAATATTGGCAGCCTATTTTATTCCATGAGCGCACAGATTGAAGGATAGGGCTGCAGCGTTTATTTGCGAAAAAGAAGTGAAGGAAGTTAAGTTTGGGCCGTTTAATGTGTTTGATCGATTTAGAGCTTTGGGCTGGGAAGCGGCGTTGAGTTGTTACGGTAGGGATACCAAAAATCTGTTCAAGGAAGAAATTCAAGAGTGGATGGCCACTCTAAGGTGTCCCCCGTATAGCAAGCTAGTGTAGATGAAGTTATTCGGTACAATGAATGGTATAGAGGTTGAGATGTCTTTCAACACATTAAGAAGAGTGGCGAAGTTTGATAGCCGGCCAACAAGAGATTACATGATTCCAAGCCTTGACGACTTGTACCATAAACCAGAAGCTCATCCAAGATGGAACGATATGTTGGAAGCATTATTTCTGCCGGGTACTTGGCATGGTACATTTTATAGAAACAATTTAAAGATTGAAGCTAAGTTGTTGTTGATGATATGTATAAGTAATGTGATTCCGAGGAGGGGGACAAAGTGGAAGTTCGATATCCTGAGGTACCTGTTCTCTCCTCGTTGCTTCATGGGACACCGTGTTTCCCTTTTCGGTTCTTAGTGCTAAACAATGTGTGGATATGCCGGAACAAAGTTGGGAGGAGCATCATTCCTCATTGCCGATTAATTACAGCATTGCTTAAAATGTAAGGGGCAATTGGTTCGGATGACAGAGGTGCTCCAAAGAGGCGTTAGCCATTTGATATTTAGAAGATGGGAACGGGTTGGTCGTATCAAGAATCTGAACGGTATCGTAAGTTGAAATCTGAAGGTCAAAGGTGGTGAGCATTGAAGGTTGATGCTCGGCTTTGCAACTAGGTGAAGCAGATGAGCCGGAGAGTGAAGATGAACATGCGAGTGGAGATGAGGATTATGCTGATGATCCGAATGTAGAAGCAATGGAAATGGATCAAGGGGGCCTAGTAGTGCTCATGTGCATGGAGGGGGATTCTACGATTATACTGGGCATCATTATGAGCCAAATTGGGCTCATCAAGGTACAAAGGAAGAGGTAATTGAAAATCAGCATCCTCCTCAATTTTCTGGTTGGTCCAGGTCCGAACTGACATTTTTTTATCACCAAACATGGATGGGAACGAGCATGGAACTTGCGTTAAACAAAACTTTGATCGACAAGAATCATGGAATCGCACCCATGCCTATGCTTTTGAGCAAGAGATGAACAACTGTTATCTCGATGATCAGAACCGGAGAATGCACGATGATTGGCATGCGGGGAGACCGGTCGTTACAGACCCGCCGATAGTGGATTATTCGACATTACCGCCGTATGACGGAAGTGTTTCATATCCCACGCCACCATTGCATCATTCACAGTGGGTAGATCCCCGGCAGAATCAGCAGCATGGTACCTTGCAGCAGGGAGGAGACGAAGGTGGAAGCGGGAGCGGGAGCGGTGCATTCGCATTTGGAGAGTTTACAAAGATGATGAAATCAATCTTCGGGCCTCCTCAGCCGCGTTATTATTAGCCAGGTGGTACTCTTTTTGTTGTGTAGATTTTTGTAAATATTTTTGTGTTTATGTTTATGGTTGGGCGGTTGGGTGGTGTTATGAGGTTGCTAGTTGATGGGTTGTGAAAGTTTGGGGTGTTTCTAGTAATTTAAAAAAAACAACAAAAAGAGTAGAGAAGCAATTTTTGATGTTATGGTATCAAGTGATCCTTCTTGCAAAACCATACATTGGAGACAATGTATCCCAAGTGTGGGGATGGGGAGATGTTTTTTTTGGAAAATTGTGAAGTTTTAAAAAATCAAACGAAAAAGGATCTAAAAATTTGAACATTTGAGTATTAACCGCATGTCACATCGGCAACCATACTCCCTTTTTGTTTTCTTGGTGAGAGTTGAGCCATTGTTTGGACTTATTTGAATACATCTTTCTTTTCTTGATGAGAGTGGCAATGGGTGGGGGTATGTTAGAACTTGTACTTAAATACGCTTTTAGGCCTTAGCTTAACATGCATGTGAAAAAGATAAGGGCAATTAGGTAGCCTCGTCATGGTGAGTGTGAGTGTGGGATTTGGGGGGATTAAACCTCATAAATTATATATATGAGCATGGTAGTGAGAAGGGTGGGGGTTTGGACTTTAGTAGCTCATTTGAGCTTGAAGCCGATCATTTGGTTACCCGTGCCTAGTTTCTCTAAAAAACTTTACCCATATTCAACTCGGTCTATTAGTATGATTATCTTGTTTTAGTTTGCTTGTTTGCTTTATTTGTTAAAAAAACACGAAAAAGAAATAAAAAACAGAAAGAAAAAGAAAGAGAAAAAATAATAAAAAAGATAAGTGAGTTAATTTGTATATAGTTGTTATGTCGGGTTAGTAGAAATAAAGATCGGGTTGAAATGTTAGCTACTTTACATATATATTCCCATTTCCTACCCATTTGCCTAACCACGATACAACCTCTAAGTCCCTTTGATTCATGTGCATGTTTAGCAAGTCATGTAGGCGAAGGACCGATTTAATTAAAAGCTTATTGTTGTGCAATCACCTGTTTGCTTTAAGTGTGTTCTAGCACATCCTTGCTAGTTATTATTTGTCGCCGAGAGGAGAGTTATTGTGAAGGGTGTGTTATGCATGGTTCTAAGAAAAAGTCAGTAAATGAGGACATTTGGTTGCTTGATTTGTATTTGATCGCTTAAATAAATGATGTTTTGTTTTGATGAGTTGCTTGGGGCAAGCAACGGTTAAGTGTGGGGATGTGACGGGTGATCCATGGGACAACCCTTAAGTATGTTAAAAGATCATGTTATTCCATATTTAGCTTAGTAATTATCTTGAATTAGATGACTTCAGTTGCTTTGGTTTCATGTGTATTAAAGGCGTTAATGGGAGTGGTTATGCAGTTGGAGATGGAAGAGTGCGGTTACGGAATTTATGAAGATAAAGTGAAGAAAGAAGTAAAGTTGTTCTGCCTTTACCGTAGCTTACGGTGGCTACCGTAAGCTACGGTAACCCCTGGAACTTTGAAGGTCACCATAAGGCTGTAGAAATGCAGCGTAACAACTCTATAGCTACCGCAAGCTACGGTAGCCACCGTAGCTTATGGTAGGCTCCAGCGAGAAAAGTGTAACTGTCCATTAAAACCAATTTTCTGCTTGTCTTTTCATTATATCATCATTGGAGACGTTTTGGGGGCAGTTTCTGGGCGAAAATTGGAGATTTCTTGGGTTCTAAACATTGTCTAAACAATTCGATTTGTGTTTTTGATTCCTATGAACAGTTACTTTAATGTTATGATGATGCACCGAACCATGAGCGGCTAAACTCGTTGGTGATCATCCTAGGTTGAAGGTTTCTCTAAGACATTTGTGTTTGGATTCGTATTTCTAGAATAATAAACTTGCTTTGGTTGTTTATTATGGTGTGTTGATTGCTTGTTTGTAGATTGTTAATCTTTATGTTAATCTTAGTCTAAACCATACGTTCTTGGTGTCGTTGGCAATCGAGATATCATGGGCGGGATTAGGGTTGGGTATTGATTGATTGGTCATCGGGTAACAACCTCGCATTAGTATAATCCGAGTACTTAGTTCCCTTTCATCACAACAAGTAGCAACACATGAGCTATGTCTATGTGGTTCTTTCTAGTTGAGTTTTAACATGAATGTCATTGAAAACTGGAAACCTAGGATGGTCATTTATTCCTAAACTGTTTACAAACCAAATCTTCTTTTGCAATTTACTTAGTAATTTTAGTTTTAAAATCATACAATCGAAATCATTGAAATTATTTTTCTGCAATTAGTTTAATTTAGTTAATTTGTAAGCTACATAGTAAACACATTTTCCACAAACTCCCGTGTTCGATACCCACTTACCGCTACCTGTTTAGTTGTAATTGGATTAAATTTGCGTGAGACTACGACATCACGTCAACGGGTTGTACACTGATGTATTGTAAAATACATCGTTTATTCGTGTCTAGTTTGTACAATCTTTATTAGTTTTAGTTTCGTTTTCCGTTGAATAGTTAGTCTTTTGATCCAATTGCGTTTTGCAGGTCGTATGAGTTTAAAGTAGCGGGAAAGCGTGAATATTGAGTAGAAGTACGATTTGGTTAAGTCCTGGAACGAGTTGGAGAATTTAGGAGCTGAAATAAATGAAATTCTGATGAAAATGCCTCCTGGCGGGCCGCGACTGGCCAGACCATTGCTTCTCGCGGCCAGCAAGAAGCCCAGTTATTGCTGACGTCACAAAGGCGGTCGCGGGACGCGACCTGATAGCCTAAACCCTCTCGCGCCCCGCGAGAGAGTGTTATCTGCAGAGGGGTTTGATTTGTAGCTGATATTTGGGGGTATTTAATGAATTTTATCATAATGAACCATTCGTTACGAATTTTGGGAGTTCCTGCAGCTGTTTTGGAGTCGTAATAGCTGAGTTTGAAGGTCTCGAAGCTCTGGAATCATTGGATCAAGCGAAGTTTGACGATTAAAGACTTTCTCGGATTTACACGATCCTTGTTTGTCTTGTTTTCTCTTTCCTGAACTTGTAATGATGAATTCTAGTTTGAGTTTTCTTGTTTTGTTTTTGTTATTGACTATGCTAGGCTAAACGCATTAACTACCTAGACTTTGATGAATGGATTGATATAAAGTTTATACCTTTTTCGTTAATTACATGTTTGTTATGGATTAATTGTGCTCTGTAAGCAGTTTGTTTATTTGGCTTGGTGTGTGTTCATGCTTTGATTTGGTTTTCTGTATTCTATTGCTTCATACGATTCTTGGTGAATGTCTATATCACGGAATAGAATCGTATTAGGTTGTGAACTTTGGTGAGTGTTTATATCATAGAATAAGTTCATAGTCATAAAGGTTGAAGGGCCCAGTAAACCTTAGAAGTGATTGTTAACAGGTTACTAGATTTTAGTGTTCTACTAGTCCTAATACCTGGAAAGTGAGGGGCTATTGATAGGTCTTACCCGGCGAATTGCTATTGTCGGTCTTTGGAAAAGGTCCATGCCTTTGTTGACCCGTCGGTTTTATTAGTCTATCAAGTCAAGTTTAGATACTCAAACTACCCTAGATCTATAATTGGAAAAGAGTAGGTCATCATTAGGGTACTCACACAATATTAGACAACTGGAAAGACGTCTAATCAACCGGTAGGATTAACGGCCTAGGTAAAGCCATAAGTTTCACCTTGAGAAGGATTGAGGGGCTTAGCTGGTGTTTAATAGGTTTAGTATCATAAGATCCCGGTTCCAGAAAACGAGTAATAACTTAATCGGTAAACGCTTAAAATCAATCCAGGATTCTAGTCTAGGTAGTCTTTATCACCGCTTGAGAACAACTTCCATCTTCATTCGTGTTAGTTAATTTAGTCTTTAATTAGTTTTAATATAGATTTCCGTAGATTTTCCGTAACCCCCCCCCCCCAAAAAAAAAAAAACAAAACAATCAAAACAGTTTTAGTCGTGTTTGTCTTAGTCTTTCAGAGTCTAGTAGCGTAATTCATAGAGTCTTGTGGGTTCGATATCCGGACTTACTTAGGTTATACTACATTGATCGGTACACTTGTCGATCGTGTGGTTTAGGTTTAAGTCGAGTCTGGAATTTAAAGCTTTCTAGTGTTGAGTCTAGAGTATCGTAGTTAGTTGATTTTACAGTTTCTTCAGCACACATCAAGTTTTTGGCGTCGTTGTCGGGGACTCTTGGCAATTGCGTTATTAGCTTTGATAGACTTTCTTGACACATACGTGTTTTATTTCGTTATGAGTCTTTGTTTTCTCTTTAGTTTTATTTGAGTCTTAGTAACTATTGTCTGTTTTCTCGTTGTAGGTTCTCTTTGTTTGCAGTGGATGCCACATCTGCGCTCGCAGGGACCTCCACCGAAGCCACCTACAGACAAGTCAACCGTCTCGTCTTCATCTTTCCAAGTAAGTACACCACTTCCTTCATCTTCCACCCATTCTGACTCTACCCTCCAATCTAAACTACCAAACTTTGACTTCACTCCGAAGTCTTTACCCCATAATTTCCCACCACCTTCCCGTCCCCAAAGCCCACCCATCGTCCAAATGGCCGACCGTAGACAAACCGTCCACCAACAAGCCACCCAAGGTTTCACTGGTCACGCTTCACCCATCACTGTCCCACCTACCGTGAACCAAAACTCATGGCAAATTCCCTCATATGCCATGACAGCCATCACCAATACCATTCAGTTTCATGGTTGCGATGACGAGGATGCACCCGCTCATATAAATCGTTTCTCTCGCATGCTCACCACCTTTAGCCTCCATGGGGCACCCGAAGATGCTACTTATCTTCAGCTTTTCCCATTTTCACTCGCGGGCCGTGCAGCTACATGGTTGGACTCTCAGCCAACCGGTACCTTCACTACTTGGGCGGCCCTTCGTCAAGTCTTTCTGAATAAGTATTTCCCGCCCGCTAAAGCTTCACGTCTTCGCGATCAAATTCACTCATTCCGCATGGAGCCTGACGAGCCCTATTACCTTGCTTGGGAGCGATTTCAAAACTTAGTTGCTCGTTGCTCTCAATACGGTCTTTCTGATTGGGCTCTTTATGAGAAATTCTACAACGGTCTCACCCAAGAGACTCGTGATCGTTTTGACACTAATGCGGGAGGTCACATGATCAGAATACTTACTGTCGCCGAGTGTTTGGAGCGTTTCGAAAGCTTTGCCCAATCTCAAGCTCAGTCGCAATCTGATCGACGGTATTCAAGTGGTAATTCCAATACCACTACTAGTGCACCCACTCGAGGGTGAACCAGGTCAACCTGGATCCTAGTGTAGCCATTGTGTTAGAAAACCTCACTCGACAGCTTAAAGAGATCAAGGAAAAAGTTGATAAGTGTGAGTATTGTCGAGGGGGTCATGATACTAGTGCGTGCCCATTGTTGATTGGTGAGGAACAGGTCGATTTCGTAGGAGGAGGTCTAGGTAGAGGTCAGGGTAGTGGTTTTGGTAGCAACTTTAACTCAGGGTGGCGTAATAATAATAATAACTTCTATCATAATAATAACTTTCGTTCCACCGGTAACCCCCCTGGTTTCCAAGTTGCTCAAAATCCCAACAAGAGGCAGGGTTCATTCTTTGATGGGGGGTCAAATTGGCAGTTCAATAAGGGGTTTAATAGTCAGACTGGGGTGAGGGTTCGAATAGTCAGGTTCAACCAAATCAGGGTCAAATAGTGATGTAGGGGGTCATCTTCAGCGTCTAGAAGCCATGATGAGTCAAATACTCGTCAAAGACCAAGCCACTCAAAAGGTCCTCTCTGAACATGACCTTTTACTTAAGAACCACCGATCTTCACTCCACAACATTGAGAGGGAATGGGTGATATGTCTAGGAAACTCGAGGAGAGATCACCCAGTCAGTTCTCAGGTACGACACAACAGAACCCTAATGCTCAAGCCAAAGCCATTACCACCCGTAGTGGCAAGACCGTAGAGAACCCGAGAGTAGAGGAGAGAGTTGAGAGTGAGGATGAGGAGTTAGTTGATGAGGAGATTGAGATGGAGGCGCCGGGCAAAGTACAATCTAGGCTAGTCCCAGCAAGTACCTCACTGCCCGGTGAGCCTGTGGGAGAGAAGAGAGTAGAGAGACCACCCGTTGACGTTAGGCCATCTCCACTCGTAGATCACTCACGTGTCCCGTTTCCTTCATGTCTTAGGAATCAAAAGTACTCTAAGGAATACGGGCACTTCTAAAATATCTTCAAGCAGTTGAAGATCAATCTACCCTTCATAGAGGCACTTCAGTCCATGCCTAAGTACGCCAAGTTCTTAAAGGACCTTCTTAGAAATAAGGAGAAATTGGGGGAGTTGTCGAATGTCCCGTTGAACGGAGGGTGTTCCGTCATCGTTTTGAACAAGCTTCCCAAAAAGCTCACCGATCCCGGTATCCTTACCATCCCATGTCTATTCGGTAGTAACAACAAGACGCGAGCCTTAGCCGACCTAGGTGCTAGTATCAACTTGATGCCCTTTTCCCTTTACGAGAAGCTAGACTTAGGCGAGCTTTCACCTACCCGCATGACATTATCCTTAGCCGATCGGTCCGTGAAGTACCCAAGGGGTGTTGTCGAGAACTTGCTAGTCAAGGTCGACAAATTCGTTTTTCCCGCCGACGTTGTTATTCTCGATATGGTAGCTGATGAGCGAGTTCCTATCATCTTAGGTCGTCCTTTCTTGCATACCGCCAAAGCTCTCATAGATGTCTATGATGGGAAAATTACTCTTAGAGTTGGTGAGGAGAGAGTTACTTTCGAGATTGATCGTTCCATGAGCCACACGAGTGGTTCCGATGATTATAGTGGTCCATGTCATTCCGTCTATTTCATCTCGTGTGTAGACCATTGTCTAGAGTTCATTAGTGGTGCGGACTTGGTAGGAGGAGAGGTAGTTGAGGAGAAAGTGTTAGAGGTAGAGGAGATAGGAGATGAGGGGATTTCTATAATTCCCGAAGTGTTAGAGGTTAGTGATAACACCGCCCAACCACCACCCTTAGAGCTTAAGGTCCTTCCATCTCAGCTTGAGTATGCCTATTGAGGAGAGGGATCCGAGCTACCCGTTATTATAACATCGAAATTAGGGGATGGTGAGAAGTTGAAGTTGCTAGATGTGTTGAGGGCCAACAAAGAGGCCATTGCATGGAGGTTGTCCGACATTAAGGGTATAAGCCCTTCTTATTGCACCCACCGGATTCTCATGGAGGACAATTTTAAACCGGTGGTGCAACCTCAGCGACGCCTCAATCCTAACATGCAAGATGTGGTGAAGAAGGAGGTGATGAAACTCTTAGATGCCGGGATGATTTATCCCATTTCCGATTCACCATGGGTGAGTCCCACTCAGGTTGTCCCTAAGAAGGGAGGGATGACGGTTGTCATGAATTCGAAGAATGAGCTTATCCCTTCTTGCACGGTCATGGGTTGGCGCATATGTATCGATTATTGCAAATTGAACGATGCCACCCGAAAAGACCACTTCCCATTGCCCTTTATCGATCAGATGTTGGAGCGTCTCGCGGGTCAGCAGTTTTACTGTTTTCTCGACGGTTTTTCCGGTTATTTCCAGATCCCTATCGCACCAGAGGATCAGGATAAAACCACATTCACATGCCCCTATGGCACTTCCGCGTACCGACGCATGCCATTTGGGCTGTGTAACGCTCTAGCTACCTTTCAGCGGCGCATGGTCGCCATTTTTCAGGATATGATAGAGAGTTCCATGGAAGTTTTCATGGACGATTTTTCAGTGTAAGGGGATTCGTTCGAGCAGTGTTTAGTGAACCTTGAGAGGATGTTGAAGAGGTGTGTTGAAACGAAGTTGATGCTTAATTGGGAAAAGTGTCACTTCATGGTGAAAGAGGGGATTGTTTTAGGTCACAAGATTTCGAGGGATGGTATAGAAGTGGATAGGACAAAGATTGATACTATTAGTAGGTTACCCCCACCCACGAGCATGAAGTCGATCCGTAGTTTCTTAGGTCATGCGGGGTTCTATAGACGATTCATTAGGGATTTCTCTAAAATTACACGACCCATGACCCGTTTGCTAGAGAAGGATGTTCCATTCGTCTTTGACGAAGAGTGTCTTAAAGCCTTCAACTGTTTGAAGGAGCAGCTTGTTAGTGCACCCATTCTTATCCCGCCCGACTGGAGCTTGCCGTTTGAGCTCATGTGCGATGCGAGTGACTATACCGTAGGATCGGTTTTAGGACAAAGAAGGGATAAGCACTTCAACCCGATCTACTACGTGAGTAAGACATTGAATGACGCTCAAGAGAATTACACCACAAAAGAAAAGGAGCTCTTAGCCGTGGTTTTCACTTTCGACAAATCCCGCTCATACCTCGTTCTCTAAAACCATAGTCTTCACCGATCAATCAGCGTTGTGTTTTCTGTTCCAAAAGAAAGACGCGAAACCTAGACTTATCCGTTGGATCCTCTTACTGTCCGAATTCGACATCGAAATTAGAGATAAGAGCGGGGCCGAGAACGTGGCCGCCGACCACCTTTCACGTCTAGAGGATCCCAAGAGGAGGAGATAGGGGACACATTCCCTCACGAGTCGATAGAGTTTGTTAATGCCGAGGAAGAAGGATTACCGTGGTTTTGTGACTTAGCGAATTATTTATCTAGTGGCAATATTGTTAAAGGAATGAACACACAACAACGTAGGAAATTTCTTAGTGAGGCTAGGAAGTATTTGTGGGATGACCCTTTCCTTTATAGTATAGGAGGAGATAGGATCCTTAGGCGTTGTGTGTCTAGAGAAGAGGGAATGAACACCCTTAAACACGTGCATGAGGGTCTAACGGGAGGCCACCATGGAGCTCATACGACCACACAAAAGGTGTTCGATTGTGGTTTTTATTGGCCGACCGTACTTCATGATGCCGAGGGGTTTGTGAAAGCATGTGATGCTTGTCAACGAACCGAAACATTTCGGCCAAGGATGAGATGCCTCAAAACCCAATCCAAGTGGTAGAAGTATTTGATGTTTGGGGAATAGACTTCATGGGACCGTTCCCTACCTCGAAAGGGAATTGGTATATTCTCGTGGCGATTGACTATGTGTCAAAGTGGGTTGAGGCTCAAGCTCTTCCCACAAATGAAGCCCGAGTAGTGTTGAATTTCCTCAAGAAACTCTTTTGTCGATTTGGTACACCTAAGGCCCTAATTAGTGACCGTGGCACTCACTTTTGCAATGCATTGATGGAGAAGTTGCTTGCACGCTACAGGGTCACTCATCGTTTGTCCACCGCCTACCATCCACAAACGACTGGACAAGTGGAGAACGCAAATCGGAGTGTCAAACGCATTTTAGAGAAAACCGTGGGGAAGAATAGGAAGGATTGGTCCGATAAGCTTGACGATGCATTGTGGGCATTTAGAACCGCCTACAAAACACCTTTAGGTACCACTCCATTCATGATCGTCTACGGAAAGCTTGTCATCTCCGCGTCAAGTTAGAACACTGTGCCCTTTGGGCGTTGAAAACCGTGAACCTTGACATGACCGAGGCTGCTAGGAAACTTTCTTTCAAATCCATGAGCTAGAGGAGCTTAGGGATACGGCTTATGCTCGATCGTGGAGTATTAAGGAGAAAACCAAAGTCCTTCATGATTGCAAGTTGAGGAAGATCAAAGAGTTTAGTAAGGGCGATAGAGTGCTACTTTACAATTCTAGGTTGAAGTTGTTTGCAGGTAAGCTAAAGTCGAAGTGGTCGGGTCCCTACATGGTGAATGATGTGTCTCCGTATGGAGCGGTTGAGATTGTGGACGAGTCCGATGGCAGAAGTTGGAAGGTGAATGGCCATCGTTTGAAGCACTACATTGGCGGACCACTTGGTAGGAATGAGAGGGAGGACACTCCTCTCGAAATTCCACCGAACACCACCACTTAGGGTTTTGGGTGAGAACCCAAGTGTACCGTTTGTACCTTTTGTATACGAGTCGTAGTTATTTTATTTTTCGTAGCTAACGGTTTTCTTGGGTAGTTTGTCGGTTTTTGTTTGTGTTTTTGAGTCATTTTGCAGGAATTCTATACCAAGGATGTGTAGGGAATGAGGAGAAAAACGAGTCCAGGTAAGTTCCAGAGTTAGAAAAATTTTGGGTTGTGTTTTGGGGGTTTGGTTAAGTGCTGAAAATTTTTCTAAGGCATGAACTCTTGAAAATTTCAAAACTTTCTGTGAAAATGCCTTCTGGCGGCCCGCGAGCGGCCAATTAATCCTGACGTCACTTTTGCGGTGGCGGGGCGCGAGCAGTTCTCTGATGGGGCTCGCGGCCCGTGAGCCAACCAATCTGCAGCCCCCATCGTGAAAAACCCTAAATTACACTCATTTTGCTTTACCTTTCTTCTCCAAACCCACCGACAACCACCTCTCACCACCATAAACCACCGAGAGTCACCATTTACTCACCAAATCTGCAACCCCACTTCGATTACACACATTATCCCACCGATTTAACCATCACACTTCATCCTTTCACCACAAACACGGGATTTTCATGAGGGTTTCAAGTTACAGCCGGATTTTTCTTAGTTTCTTTTGTCTAACTCAACTCCAAGGTATGTTTCCTGTAAACTTTGTACTATGAGTCAATTATTTCAGTTTTTATTTAATTTAGGGTTCGATATAGTGTCGGGTCTTGTTCTAGTCTTGTGTTTGGGTATGTTTAGTGCTTGTTTGAGGTTGCGTGTGGTTCGGTATGGGTAGTTTAGCATTATGCAGGTTGCGAACGGTTGGTTTGGGTTGATTGTTTTGTGTTTTGTGACTGTCATAGTTTAGGGGTGTAGTAACATTGAGTGTGGGGATTCGGGTTGGTCATTTCTTTAAGCTACATCTGTGTTTATAACTTCACTTTTGACCCGTTTCGCTGTTTATGACGTTCAAGCTTTCAACTTTAGCACTCAATGTTAGTTTGTTTTGGCACTTGAGTTTTAATTGCAGACAATTAAAGTGCCGGGAGGGGGTAGTGTACATTGAGTCATGTATTTTGATTTTAGTAGTCTTAGTGTTAGTCGGTCATGGGTTTACTTATATGCACGTACAGGTACAAAACATCTCGCCCGTACTCAATCTTCATTCGGGCGAGGTTGTTTATTACTTATGCTTTTGTAAACGGTGCCCCAGTTTTTATTATTTGTTTAGTGTCGGTATCAACCAGGAAAGAAATGCTATACGGTTGATATATATATATATATATATAAAATCCCAAAAATAGTTTGTGGCCTCTAATGATCTGCTTTGTTTTGTTTTTCAAATATAATTGTTGTGCCGATGTTAGGTGAAGGCTCGTCAAGCAAGAGGGGAAGGAAAAGAGGCCCACCGGCTCGTCCTCAAGCTGTTCCGGAGGCACCGGTTCAACAAGAAGAGTATGTCCACTATAGGGAAGTGGATTAGAGGGGCCCGGAGTCCCTCATGGGCAAAGCACAAGGATTATGGATAGCCCGTTGTTGCAATTCGAGTTGGGTTTCGGGGAGTATGATAGATTGGGTTCTTTGATTCAAGTTGACTTGTTGAAATTTAGGAGGATAGATTGGGACCTGTTGGATCGTTTAGGGGCAAGGGCCCGGGTTGAGCAATTGTTGGGACCGAGATTCCGGAGAGTTCTGGATTGTGATACTCGTCAATACAAGGAGATTACCCTTGAGTTTCATTCGACATTCGACTACAAACAAGGGAATTTCTTTGAGAAAGACGCGGTGTTTTTGCTTTGGGTCGCCAATCTTATGAAATGACCATTCCCCAGTTTGCTGTAGCATTGCAGTTTTACACAGAAGAGGAAGTGCAGTCACTTGACTTTATCACAAGCCTTCAGGGGGTTTTAAGAAGGATCATGACTATAGTGTTCGTACAAGTGAGTTGGTGAGATTTTGGGGTACGATTTCAAGGGCGCCCTATTCAACTAACATGGTAGCTAGTGATATCACCGACCCGGTGTTGAGGTTTGTACACAAAATTCTAGCAGCTACTTTGGTAGGAAGGGGTCAGAGTGATAATAAGGTCAATCAGGTGAGTTTGTTTTGTTTGATGTGCATGGTTGAGGGGCGGCCCGCTAATCTTGCTACGATTTTTGCTTGGTCGATAAGGAGAACATGGAGAGGTGGTTATGGGGCTAGAATTTATTTGGGCCCATAGATTACATGGTTAGCGGAGAGTTTGGATGTGTTTGCTAGGTACCCGGCTGCTAAGATAAGAGAGGGGCCGAAGCCAGGGTTTATGAGATTACAGGATCTTCAGGCTGCTAATATTCTGACTTATTCTGACCCACCAGAGTGGGATTATTCGACTCAGCACTCATAGAGTACACCGGCTTCAGGGACTGGTACATCTACACGTTATCAGCAGAGGACCAGACAGCGGATGCCTCAGCCTCAGCCTCAGTCTCCACCCAGGCAGCCAGATATTGATCCACCTACTTTTCAGCCTCCACCTATACCACCACGTCCTAACCCGCTTACTTTGGATTCTTTGTTTGACCGGATGGAGACCGGTTTCGGTGATTTGAGGGGTTATGTGGATACTCAGTTTGGAGGTGTTAGGCAGGTGATGCTGGAGAGTCGTCGGATGCACGAGCAGGGTCAGCAGAGGTTAGAGGATGGTATGAGATACATGATGGAGGGTATGCGTCTCGCGGTTCCCCCTTTCTTTCGGCAGCCACAGGCAGGACCGAGTGATTTGGCAGGGGTTGAGTCGTATCATGTTGGCCAGCAGGGATCGGAGGAGTCAGATGATGATGAGTGATTGGAGGCAGCAGCAGTGGTGTTTTTTCTAGTATCTTTTATTTTTCTTTTATGTTGTTTTTAATCTAAGTCGGTCTGTATCCCTAATTTTTGAATACTTTGGTACTTGGTTGGGATGGTTTGGGGGTAGTATGTTTGTGATGTCTGTTGGAGGTGTTGAACACTGTTATTTTTACAATGCTATGTTAGTAGTTGGTTTGATTATAGGTATGGTGTTTATTTTTACCGCTTCCATTCGCTTGTCCAAGAGTTAGGAGTTGTTTGCTGAGCGTGTTCGGATTGGAGGGCGTATGTGGAATTGACTGGCACATTGACAGTCTCGCATATTTACAGCTAAGTCGTTTCACTTGTATCTTATGTATATATTTATTTCGTTATTTAGTATTTTATTTTCTAGGTAATTTGAGTCGTGTCTCGTCTTTACATTAGGGACAATGCAATCTTTAAGTGTGGGGATGGGATACATGGTGTAAATAGGAGCTGTAGTCGTAGAGTTTTTTTTTCGTTAAAAAAAGTTTTTTTTCGTAATAAAAATTGAAAAAATTAGAAAATGTCTTTCGAAATAAGAAGTTTACAAAATATAACAGAAAATGATAGAAAAGTTGGTTTCTACTCGGGTTCAAATAATAATAATATGAGTTAAAGATAGTCGAGCTTGTGTCTAGTTTGGGATATGCGAATAGGCTCGGGTTTGGTTCTAGGTTCCTTTGATCTTAATTTACCTAATTGCCGGTTTGCTAGTGGGTGCTCATCAAGGAAAAATGGGAAATTGAAACCGCCAAAAATAGTATAAAGAATGCTGTTATAAGTTAAAATCGTCAGAATTTTAATCATGAAAATATAGAAAATATTGAGCTAGAAACTAAGAAAGTAGCGCAGGCCTACGTAATCTTCGTTGGGGATGGTGACTCTGACTTAGAATGCCTCTGGGATGTGTGAAATTAAGTTGCGTAGTAAGGAAAATTTACCGAAGCCTATTGTAATCCGAGTTGGGGATAGCGACTCTACAGCCGGAATGCCTCTGGGTTAGGTAAAGCATTGTCTACGCTCAAAGAAAAAAAAGTAATAAAAAGAAAAAGAAAAAAATTGGTTTTAAATTCTTTTGATTTTGATATAAAACGGTTAGGAAATGGTCCAGTGATCTTTACTTTTATTCTATAAGCTTGAGGCGGGATTAGATGGACTGTGGCTTTTAGTGTGAGACCCTAGGTAAACTGGTTGCGCTTGAACTAAATCTGTATGATAAGGGCTTGGAACCGGGTTTTGGGTTTAAGAGGACGGACATATTTGCAATCGCGGCTAACACAAGCTTTGATTATAATAAGTATGAATAACTGTTGTCTCGAGTAGTTGCTTGTCTCTGTTTCCGTTTGCATAGGTTCTTTTTCGAGGACGAAAAAAGTGATGTATTGTAAAATACATCGTTTATTCTTGTCTAGTTTGTACAATCTTTATTAGTTTTAGTTTCGTTTTCCGTTGAATAGTTAGTCTTTTGATCCAATTGCGTTTTGCAGGTTGTATGAGTTTAAAGTTGCTGAACAGCGTGAATATTGAGTAGAAGTACGATTTGGTTAAGTCCTGGAACGAGTTGGAGAATTTAGGAGCTGAAATAAATGAAATTCTGATGAAAATGCCTCCTGGCGGGCAGGCCGCGACTGGCCAGACCATTGCTTCTCGCGGACAGCGAGAAGCCCAGTTATTGCTGACGTCACAAAGGCGATTGCGGGCCGCGGACCTGATAGCCTAAAACCGATGGTACGTGTTGTACTAGGCTCGAAACCCTAAAAACACCTATTTAAGTAACATGACGGTTTGGTTGTTTGGAATTGTGTAACAAGCTCGAAGAGCAAAGGAACTTGGAAACCGAAAATCTGACACACATGAAATTGTATTCATGATTCTTACTGAGGTTGATACGTTTAGTTCTATTTTTTTTAATCTTTATCATGTATTCAATCGATTTTAGTTTGTTTACTTTGAGTATGGCTAGAGAACTGCCTTATAGCTGGTTAGGTAGGATAAATTCTAGTTTTTGTTAAGTATGGATGTTTATATTTATGAAACTGTGATTTATTTAAGTTATTTAGTGTTGATCTTGTGACGTCTATTAGTGTATGTTAAGTATTGATCTTTAAATGAATTGTGTAGATTGTAACATCCGTCAAAAACGGATTTACCAAACCCGCTCCGTTTTATCAACCGAACAGTCAGTTAAAATTTTCGTTGCGAATTAAATGCCCAAAATAATTTTAAACGATACATAATCAATTATTATACGGGAATATATATTTAGTTTTTGAAAAACTGTTAAAAATCGCAAAATAAAAATGTTTTGGTTCTGCCGGGTTTCGAACCCGGGTCAGTACCGATCCAGCAAACGACTTAACACACGCGCACCAAACCACTGCGCCACTTGTATTGTCTGTTAATTATTAAGATCATTTAATTCATATCTTGACGTTCCGAATTCAAAACCGGCGCCCAAAAGTTCAGTCGTCGGAAATCCCGGCAATCTCGCGAGTTTTAACGACATCTTCCGTTATAACGTAAACATTTACTAAGACATCGGTTATAACCGACGTCTGAGTCCGCGACCAAAGTTATAACCGCCGGAGTTTTCATAACCGACGAATCCAGTCGGAAATCAGACCAAGTTCATCGATAATTTGCCCTATAAATACCCCCTCGAACCTCTGCAAACCTTTTCGCTCAAAACCGCACCTTTTCTCGGCGAAAACTCACTCGCCGGAATTATTCTGTTCGTCGCCGGAAAACCGGTTTCCCCATTTCTGAGCCTTACTAAACCCTTTGAGCTTATACCGAAGTTACCCATACCTTTTTCAAGCTTTCTGGAGACTCGCTGCTGCAAGACACTCGTCGCCAGAAGGGATTGCTGTCGCCGGAGTTCTGCCGGAAAACAGAGGAAGCTAGTCGGTATACCTCACGCTTATTTTCCTTTCTTTTTACTTCTATCTCATCGGTAATTAACCTAAAACGCTAAAGAAACCTGAATAAAAACTCGAACCAGTCAGACATTATCTCTGGTTAAAACTCAACGAAGAAGACGATGTTACGGTAGTATATAAGTATAATTTAAATCAAGAAATAACTCGGGTTAGACACACAGTCCAGCGGTGGACTGTGTGCACAATAAACACACAAAGGTCTCGAGTTCGAATCCTGTTCTACACACGCTGCGTAAATAAAAATGTTATTTTTTGTTAACTGAACCGGATTCATTTTATATATATATTAAGTATATTAATAATCGGAAAAATAACCAAGTTAGACACACAGTCCAGTGGTGGACTGTGGGTATGTTTAATCAAAGTGCACGAGTTCGAGTCCGGTCTTCTGCATCGACCCGGACAATTATTAAGCTTTTTAAATAAGTCAGAAATGAAAATAATTAATTTGTGTTTAAGTATAATAAAAATCAGTTAAGTTAACAAGTTGTACACACAGTCCAGCGGTGGACTGTGTGTTATCATAACCCACAGGTCCCGGTTCGAGACCTGTGGAGCGCACCGTCCGATTCACTTAAATTGTTTTTAAAATAAAAGGATTTTCTGTTTAACATAATTAATATATAAATATAATTAAAAACGGATATATGACGGGTTAGACACGTAGCTCAGTTGGTAGAGCTGCGTGCACGCGTACGGGAGGTCTCGGGTTCGAGCCTTACCCAGCGCACTTATATTCGCACACGAACCGGTCAACGGTCAGTCAACGGTCAAAGTCAAAGTCAACGGTCAGAAAAAGTCATATTTTTTTATTATTTTTATTTAATTATTTTAATTAAAAATACTTAAAAATAACATTTTTAAGGTTAGAAAATAGCCTTAAACTCAGAAAAATACACCCAACAATCCTACTAAAATAGATTAATAAAATCCGTTTACTTACCGAACCATAATGCGATTTATCTAGGTTAATCTCACTCGTGGTTAAAACCACTTCGCGTGCATTCAACATCATCAACCGAACGCACCCACTGTGAGTGAATCTTACAACTCCCCCTTTTAAATTACACGTTTTGGGGTGTGTCATGTGTCATAAAAATAATTAACTCGTTTATTTAAACTTGTGCCATACCATATCGTGATCTAAATTTAGATTGTTTATATTGTTGTGATTACTTATTTCATTTTGTCAAATTATATGGAATTCATCCATTAAGCCCATCAGTTCCTCGTGGGAGACGAGTTGAACAACGCGTGCCTCAAAACCAATTCATTATTGTTCATGTGTGTATCATTGAGTTTATATTGTTTGTAGTTGTGTCATTCATATTATCATGTTTATGCAATTCATTCATTAGGCCCATCAGTTCCTCGTGAGAGACGAGTTGAGCAACGCGTGCCTCTAAATGTTCCATTATTGTTCATGTGTGCTTTATTTAATATCTTATGATTGTTGAATAAGTTTACATCTATTTTTACTCATGTTTGGTTGTGCACTCATTTCATAATCAATCAAATAAACTTGTTCAAATGTTTTCCATAGGATTCACTCGCCAACTTTATGTTGATCCAAAACCTTTTTACACATGATACAGGTGAACAGGTTGAAGCAAAGAAAACATAGGAAATGCCTTAGAAGAGAACAAAGAAGCTTAGATTGATAGTTAGAACATGTTGTAATCTTTATTGTAAATTTCCATTAAATTGTATTAATGAATATGAAACGCATAATAAATGTCATGAGCTTTGATGATAACCCAATCATGCCCCGATCACCTTTTCCGCTGCGGGTCGGGGTGTGACAGATTGGTATCAGAGCCATGACTATAGGGATATAGGATAGGTTATTAGACCCTTAGAGCCTATACTATAGTCTGCCTAAATTTTAATTGATTAGGTGGTTACATACAAACTTGTGATATTTATTTGTTTCATATTTGTTTACATTTACAGTCAAACATACATGCTTATATACATATTCATTATACATATATCGATGTTCATGTATTCAATTTATTTTCATACTCTCATTATCCAAAGATTTTGTTGCAATTTTCAAATTTCATCAAAGTAAGTTCTGCGACGGGCATGTAGTAACTGGAAGGGTACAAGTACCGGTAGTCGGAACGTCCTGTCTAGGTTGGCATTCGTATAAATCCAATATAACGGACCAGTTTGCCTACCTGGGGACCAACGATGAGAGTACGAAGGACCTATTAGGCCAAAGCATGCCACACCAAACGTCGTTCGAACTAACCTACTTTGAGGTGTCACCGTGTCTACACCTGGACACATTCCGCATATCACACGTTGTATACATATTTCTCGATTTTCTCCGGGTTTTTGTGTACGCAACCTTGCAAACCCGTGCGAACCATATGAAAAACCGGTATTCATGGGGGCCCACATGATTACACAGGTAAAGTATGGCGGCATGTAGGGCCTAATGGCGAGCAAAGCCCAAGACATCCTATGGATGTAGTAGATTTATTTTTCTATAATTATTTTATGAATGTTCATTCCTAATGCGGCCCATGAACCCAAATCGCTCAACAAATGGCTGCCGTAATACCCAACATTATAATCCAAGTACAACAAGCACTCACCGATAATCCTGTCAATCAAGCAAACCAAAACGTTATCAACTTTTCTCCAAATACCACTAAATGCACCTACAAGCATTTCAAATCATGCGACCCTCCGAAATACAAAGGGACTGAAGGTGTCACCGCTCTCCTCCATTGGTTTGAAGAAATGGAGAACACTTTTCTAAATTGCGATTGCCCTAACGATCGCAAAGTGCGATATGCTACTGGTCGATTACATGGGATAGCACTCACTTGGTGGAATACAGAGAAGGCCAAACGAGGTGTGGAAGATGCTATAACCTTAACTTGGAACGAATTAAAAGAAATCATGACCAGACGATTTTGCCCAAGGAGTGAAATCAAGAGATTAGAAGATGAATTTTATTCGTTGAAGCAAAAGGAAGGAGACCACACCACCTACAATAAAAGATTCCTCGAGTTACATCAAATGGTTCCCAACATGTTCACTCCCCTCTACCGTTTGATCGAGCACTACATTCGTGGTCTTCCGTCAAAGATTCAAGACCCTGTAATAAGTACCAAGCCTGCAACTTTGGAAGCAGCAATGGAGCTAGCAACAGAGCTCACCGAGAACCGAATCCGAAACAAAGACTTCAAGGAGGAGAAGAAGAAGGATAAAGAATCGACTGAAACTTCCGACTCCACCCAAACCGAATCCCCTTCTCAACCCAATTCTAAGAGAAGAAGAGACGGACAACTTTTCGCTGCTACCCAACGAAACCAACCTATTTCACACGCCATACCCATCCAAGCTATCCCAATCACCCAAGTGGCACCCAACTCAACTTACCCAAATAAGAAGCCATATCTTGGACCTCACCCTCGATGCAACAACTGTTTTTATCACCATCCCCTTACCTTACCTTGTCGACTATGTACAATTTGTGGACGCTATGGTCATTTGAGCAAGGTTTGTCGCACCTTCCAAAACCAAACCTCTTCCCCTACTCAAAACATGGCCCAAACTTATCATCAACCCCAATACCCCGTGTTCCCATATGCTCGAGCTTGTTTCAATTGTGGTGACCCTACCCACTTTAGAAACACATGCCCTCAATTGGTTAACGTCATCAACACTCAAGCCCAATCAAACCCAGTTAACCAAGTAAACCAAGAAAACCCAACCACTATGCCACCAGCAAGAGGAAGAGTCTTCAATATCAACGCCAATCCTGTCGAAGATAATGACGGCCCAAACGAAGATACCCAACTAGTCCTCTTCGCCGAAGATCCAGATTCAACTCCTATCGTTTAGTTTTATGTTTTTCTTTATCACATAGAACCAAACATAACTTAAGGATAAAGCTAATGAAACTTTGACGAGAATACGGTGGATACGCCGCTGGTACTTCCTATATATAAGTATTCTTGTCAAAGGATCAGAAGCATTATCTGGCGGTTATGAGAGGTTCCATGTGTAGACTATTAGAGTAATTATTGTTTATTGTTTTCAGTATATGCATTTGCCGAGGCCGCAGCTCCCCCTTTATGAGGTTTTGAGCTTGTTCCCCATTTTATTATGCGGTTGAACTGTGGCGTGCCCGCACGATCGACTCCGTTTGATTGAGCCTTGATCGATCAGTTTATTTTACATTTTCATTACATGCAATACGCTCGGCTCCGTTTGATTGAGCCTTGAGCGCACAGACAATTTCATTTTCAGTACATGCAATACGTTCGGCTCCGTTTGATTGAGCCTTGAGCGCACAGACATTTTCATTATCAGTATCTTGTGGTTGTGGTGTTTGTAGTAGAGTCGCATAGAACTAACCATAACTTGCGGATAAAGTCAATGAAAATTTGACAAGAATATGGTGGATACGCCGCTGGTACTTCCTATATATAAGTATTCTTGTCAAATGATCGGAGGCATTATCAGGCGGTTATGAGAGGTTCCATGCATAGGCTGTTTGTGTGATTGTTGTTTAGATTAAGTTGTTCATTTTCAGTACATACAATACGTTCGGCTCCGTTTGATTGAGCCTTGAGCGCACAGACAATTTCATTTTCAGTACATACAATACGTTCGGCTCCGTTTGATTGAGCCTTGAGCGCACAGACAATTTCATTTTCAGTAAATGCAATACGTTCGGCTCCGTTTGATTGAGCCTTGAGCGCACAGACAATTTCATTATCAGTATCTTATGGTTGTTGTGTTTGTTGTAGAGTCGCATAGCACTAATCATAACTTGCGGATAAAGTCAATGAAAATTTGGCAAGAATATGGTGGATACGCCGCTGGTACTTCCTATATATAAGTATTCTTGTCAAATGATCGGAGGCATTATCAGGCGGTTATGAGAGGTTCCATGCATAGGATGTTTGTGTGATAGTTGTTTAGATTAAGTTATTCATTTTCAGTACATGCAATACGCTCGGCTCCGTTTGATTGAGCCTTGAGCACACAGACAATTTCAGTTTCAGTGCATACAATACGATCGGCTCCGTTTGATTGAGCCTTGATCGCACAGATATTTTTCATTTCAGTATTTTATGTTTGTTGTATTGGTTGTAGAGTTATATAGGACTAATCATAATTCACTGATAAAACCAATGAAAATTTGACAAGAATATGGTGGATACGCCGCTGGTACTTCCTATATATAAGTATTCTTGTCAAAGGATCAGAGGCATTGTCGGACGGTTATGAGAAGTTCTATGTAGGATTTATTAGTTTCTTGGTAACTAATCATAATTTGTGGATAAAACCAATGAAAATTTGGCAAGAATATGGTGGATACGCCGCTGGTACTTCCTATATATAAGTATTCTTGCCAAAGGATCAGAGGCATTATCAGGCGATTATGAGAAGTTCCATGTAGGATTTAGTATTGCCTTGGTTGAAATTGTGTTACATTTATATCATCTTGCTATTTAGAGAAATTGGATTTGTGTTCCATTTCTACATAAACTAACCTCTCCATCATAACAAACGAGAGAGGAACTTCCACCATTCAAACATATATGCTATCAGAATGTGGATTCAAATATTAGGTGTTGTGTTTATTTATGTTCAAATATTAGCTGTTGTGTTTATTTATGTTTAAATATTAGCTGTTGTGTTTATTTATGTTCCATGTAGGTTGTAGTATTAGAAGTTTTGCCTTAGGATATAACATTACCTTTCCAAACATATCCAACCTCTTATGCATGATATCATAGTTAGCGAATCAAATCTGACTATCAATACTTTTACAGTAGGCAACAAAAAGCGATTCCTATAATAGGGTACTTAACCCTTACAAGGAACGTTACCGCCTCAAACAAAAACTTAAACCCTTACTTTTTCTAAGCAAGTAACAGTCAAACTAAACACCATCATTCTTTTAGTCAAATATATCACTATTTAAATTTCGGGACGAAATTTCTAAAACGCAGGGGATACTGTAACATCCGTCAAAAACGGATTTACCAAACCCGCTCCGTTTTTATCAACCGAACAGTCGGTTAAAATTTTCGTTGCGAATTAAATGCCCAAAATAATTTTAAACGATACATAATCAATTATTATACGGGAATATATAATTAGTTTTTGAAAAACTGTTAAAAATCGCAAAATAAAAATGTTTTGGTTCTGCCGGGTTTCGAACCCGGGTCAGTACCGATCCAGCAAACGACTTAACACACGCGCACCAAACCACTGCGCCACTTGTATTGTCTGTTAATTATTAAGATCATTTAATTCATATCTTGACTTTCCGAATTCAAAACCGGGGCCCAAAAGTTCAGTCGTCGGAAATCCAGGCAATCTCGCGAGTTTTAACGACATCTTCCGTTATAACGTAAACATTTACTAAGACATCGGTTATAACCGACGTCTGAGTCCGCGACCAAAGTTATAACCGCCGGAGTTTTTATAACCGACGAATCCAGTCGGAAATCAGACCAAGTTCATCGATAATTTGCCCTATAAATACCCCCTCGAACCTCTGCAAACCTTTTCGCTCAAAACCGCACCTTTTCTCGGCGAAAACTCACTCGCCGGAATTATTCTGTTCGTTGCCGGAAAACCGGTTTCCCCATTTCTGAGCCTTACTAAACCCTTTGAGCTTATACCGAAGTCACCCATACCTTTTTCAAGCTTTCTGGAGACTCGCTGCTGCAAGACACTCGTCGCCTGAAGGGATTGCTGTCGCCGGAGTTCTGCCGGAAAACAGAGGAAGCTAGTCGGTATACCTCACGCTTATATTCCTTTCTTTTTACTTCTATCTCATCGGTAATTAACCTAAAACGCTAAAGAAACCTGAATAAAAACTCGAACCAGTCAGACATTATCTCTGGTTAAAACTCAACGAAGAAGACGATGTTACGGTAGTATATAAGTATAATTTAAATCAAGAAATAACTCGGGTTAGACACACAGTCCAGCGGTGGACTGTGTGCACAATAAACACACAAATGTCTCGAGTTCGAATCCTGTTCCACACACGCTGCGTAAATAAAAATGTTCTTTTTTGTTAACTGAACCGGATTCATTTTATATATATGTTAAGTATATTAATAATCGGAAAAATAACCAAGTTAGACACACAGTCCAGTGGTGGACTGTGTGTATGTTTAATCAAAGTGCACGAGTTCGAGTCCGGTCTTCTACATCGACCCGGACAATTATTAAGCTTTTTAAATAAGTCAGAAATGAAAATAATTAATTTGTGTTTAAGTATAATAAAAATCAGTTAAGTTAACAAGTTGTATACACAGTCCAGCGGTGGACTGTGTGTTATCATAACCCACAGGTCCCGGGTTCGAGACCTGTGGAGCGCACCGTCCGATTCACTTAAATTGTTTTTAAAATAAAAGGATTTTCTGTTTAACATAATTAATATATAAATATAATTAAAAACGGATATATGACGGGTTAGACACGTAGCTCAGTTGGTAGAGCTGCGTGCACGCGTACGGGAGGTCTCAGGTTCGAGCCTCACCCAGCGCACTTATATTCGCACACGAACCGGTCAACGGTCAGTCAACGGTCAAAGTCAAAGTCAACGGTCAGAAAAAGTCAAATTTTTTTATTATTTTTATTTAATTATTTTAATTAAAAATCAATTAAAAATACTTAAAAATAACATTTTTAAGGTTAGAAAATAGCCTTAAACTCAGAAAAATACACCCAACAATCCTACTAAAATAGATTAATAAAATCCGTTTACTTACCGAACCATAATGCGATTTATCTAGGTTAATCTCACTCGTGGTTAAAACCACTTCGCGTGCATTCAACATCATCAACCGAACGCACCCACTGTGAGTGAATCTTACAACTCCCCTTTTAAATTACACGTTTTGGGGTGTGTCATGTGTCATAAAAATAATTAACTCGTTTATTTAAACTTGTGCCATACCATATCGTGATCTAAATTTAGATTGTTTATATTGTTGTGATTACTTATTTCATTTTGTCAAATTATATGGAATTCATCCATTAAGCCCATCAGTTCCTCGTGGGAGACGAGTTGAACAACGCGTGCCTCAAAACCAATTCATTATTGTTCATGTGTGTATCATTGAGTTTATATTGTTTGTAGTTGTGTCATTCATATTATCATGTTTATGCAATTCATTCATTAGGCCCATCAGTTCCTCGTGAGAGACGAGTTGAGCAACGCGTGCCTCTAAATGTTCCATTATTGTTCATGTGTGCTTTATTTAATATCTTATGATTGTTGAATAAGTTTACATCTATTTTTACTCATGTTTGGTTGTGCACTCATTTCATAATCAATCAAATAAACTTGTTCAAATGTTTTCCATAGGATTCACTCGCCAACTTTATGTTGATCCAAAACCTTTTTACACATGATACAGGTGAACAGGTTGAAGCAAAGAAAACATAGGAAATGCCTTAGAAGAGAACAAAGAAGCTTAGATTGATAGTTAGAACATGTTGTAATCTTTATTGTAAATTTCCATTAAATTGTATTAATGAATATGAAACGCATAATAAATGTCATGAGCTTTGATGATAACCCAATCATGCCCCGATCACCTTTTCCGCTGCGGGTCGGGGTGTGACATTTAGGTCTTTCTATGAGGTTATGCGTGTTCAATCTAATTATTCTATCTTTGAGTTATATATCGATCATTAATTTAAGGCGTAACACCTAGCCAATATTAGATAAACTTGTTTACGGGTAGCTACCTACGGGAAGGATATAAATAAACGGATCCAGAAATTAGTTAAGGTTTTCTTTAAATTGATATTTATAGATAGTAAATCGCATTGTTTGTTAATTTGTATAGAAACCAATTAATAGGCTTTAAATCACAGAAGATTGGTAAAACACATAGCTACTTAAAATCGAATTATCTGGGCGTGTGTAATTTGGGATGCGAGATTTTGTGATCAACCTAGTAAGGCAATGATAATTTAGCACTTCACACCTCTTTTTGATTCATATCAAATTAAACTTTTCAATAATATATCAGTTTAAAAACATTTCAAATGGCTAGAAGGATTCTGGACCTAATTGGTTAATACGATTATTAAAAACTAAATACAAAATATACCATTACTTCATATATAAAAATAAAAAAAAAACTAATTAATTGGTAATCTGACATCATAATTTCTATAAGGAATAATGGATTTAATAATCTCAACTATTACTAATTAGCCGACCGCAGTCCAAAATAACGAAATGTTTCATGACGGTCCCACCTTTTAACCCATTTTCTCCCAATGAGTTTTTTTCTAACTGTGAACTAATCCCCTTAGTGTATGATAGCGTTGATGCTGAGGTGTTAAAAATTAACATTTGGCATTTACGTGGATGTTGACAAGGATGCCCACCATTACACCTCCACCACTACCATCACCATTACCTGTAACAACCACTCGAACTCTAACCATCACCCTGCAACTTCCACCACCATTCTTTTCCTCTGCAGATTAACCACCTAGTCGCACCATCTCCACCATCAATCTTTCATTATCTGCCGCCATTTTACTCACCAACAACCACCAAACACTGGCCAACCACTCCTCCATCCCAAAACCCTAACAAATCTCACTACCATCCTAGCCATCACTGCACTATATGTAAGACCCTAAACTGTTTTAAATGAAAATACACAACAAAAATACGAACCATAAAATTTCATTTTTATAAACGTTCTAACATACATGAAAACTAATTATAACGATTCTTTTAAAAGAATTGCATCCTTCATTCTTAATTAATATATCAAATATAGCATGCGATTAAAAAATTACGTGATTACCCTTCCCCATAATCCGCGTTCTTTAACTCGGTCTTCAACCGCTTGTCCTCCATGATAATGATGATGATGATGATGATGATCCGTGTAACCTGTAGTCACCATGTACATCCGCATAATTAGTAATTGGTGACATCATACATAAACTAAAACATGTATAATTAGACGTCAACATCTCATTCTTTCACTTATATTGATCCATCCGGCTACCTATCCGAATCCCATCGTTGGATTTCAATATTGAACCATCGAGAGTCCATTATTAATATACATGCACTTCCATTTCATTCTCAATAGCAAAATGGTTTGCATCGTTAGATTTCATTCGTATAATTAAGCCCGTGTATACCTATAAATAAGTCTGTTCGTTCGTATATAATTAAATTCCCGTTTCATGTATACATACCTTTTTTTATCGGTACACATACATATAATTTACATCCTACACATTTATACATGCAAGTCCTAACCACACACGTCCATGCATATAAATCTCGTACATTCTAACCTCCATACCTATTCATTCTTAATCATGCTCACCTAGGAGTTCCATTTGAACCTGCATGTATACATGCTTATTTCATCCCCATACATACTCATAAGTAAGTTCCCTTCTTACCCGCACTTCATGAAAACTCTTTGGTAAGTTTGGATTACATTTAGGAAGCTTAAATACAAGTCCCATACCTCACACAACTATTTGGTAAGGTTAGGGTGCGTATAAGAGGTTTAAAGGGGCTTAGGATTGGAGTTACAGGGACCGAGATCGAACAAAACAAAGAAACGGGTGTTACCGGCGTCGACAGGAGACGTAGGACAGCAACTCTGGGTCGGCCATCCAGCGGTGTCGGCGAAGCCGGGTAGGGGAGTCGGTGACCCCCTTGTTGTTCGCGCCCCAATTTTGGTCTTTTTCATCGTTTCAACCCCCGTTCGCGCATCCATAAAGTCCCAAATCGTAAAACAACATTTTTCAAAAACCCCATATCATTCTAACACTAAACCCCATGTTCTCATAACCAAAGTCTATACTTTTTATCTTACTTTCTAGATTTTGACCAGTTTGCTTCTACCATGTAGTTTCCAATATAGTTAACTACACTTGAACCGCTAAAATAATTCTTACCTTAGTACTTCCATTATTTATAAATTATTACATAAATCCCCATATTAATACACACCAAAACTCCTTTTACATACTAAGAAGTGAGTGGGGAATCACTTGCCTTGAGCGTTCGAGTTCCTGCTTGCTTCCTTGCCTCCTCTTGGCCTGTTAGCCTCCTGTGTTTGAGTCTATGTTGACATAAATCATATCATTAAATGTCATCACATTTACATCCTTGTTAGCATATGTGATCATACATATTATCAATCACATCCAACTCTTACTTACATTTGACTTTCATTAGTTAATTTCTAACAAGCACAAGGCATAGATTAATAATCACATCATTTTACCCACACAGTTCCACATGTCATCATGCATAACACATATTGATCTAACACGCACCACATGATCTCGCTAATCTTACATTTGTGTTAGAAATCTTATCACATCATTCTCATATCCGTTGACTTTTCAAAAAGTCAACTATTAATCATACAAGCTTTCATCGTTAGAACATACATCCATATTGATATAAAATTTCCCATACTAGTGATACCATATGCATTTCATACTCGCGTTATAGGACATATACAACTATATCATTACTTAACTACATGAACACACATATACATGATCAATTCCATTCATACTAGCATTCTTATATTTCTACAATTAACACCATAACCCATGTTTGGCTAACCCAACTTCATTCCAACCTTACCCATTTCTAGTAATCTAATATTCTTTACATTAAGTGCACATTTACTTCTTAATCATAATTAAGCAATCAAACAAACATATAGTATGCATCACATCATTCAAGCACAAGGTACAAGCTCTTAGTGCATGTTTCTACCACATCATACTAACAAATTCAAATTCCCGCATGAACTCTATCTAAAACACACTCCTCATGTTATTTACTATCAAATACACCATCATCACTTTCTGTACATGTTTATCCACTACTTGCTCACAAGTTCACATATTATTGTCGTTTAGACATTTCATCAAACACTTGGCATGCGTACCATATGTAAAGCACGAAGTACAAGTATCATATGCTTAATTTCCTAATTCATGGTATGAATCACCATGTTTTTTTTCATAACCCATTTTCATTCATACATTAACATTAACCTAGCATACATTTAACAAAATTCCTACTAACTTCACATAGAATTACCATGATTTCATACAAGATTTCCCACACTCATAACCATCTAACATGCCTCTTTATCAATAGTCTCCCTACCTCATAAACCCATTCATCAAGTTTCCTATCTACACAATTATCATTCTTTTCATAACATTAAACATAGCAACACGCCACATTCCTTCCAAGGCATTCATATTAAACCATAAACAATCAAAAGCCACAATTTTTTGAATATGGATTCTCACATCAAAATCCCCAATTGAGCTGATTAATCATCAATGATACTAAATTAATGCATTTAAACACAAATAAAACCACCTAATACTAAATAGTGCATTTAAACACAAATAAAACCACCTAATACTTCCAATTTACCCAATTGGGGTTGAATCATCAAAACCCACTAAGAATTCCAACCAAGAAGATTCAAGTGGAGAATTTGATACTTACTTGATGCTTAGGAGGTGACGAGCACTTCAAGATTCACGGATTATTCATGCAATTCGGATCCTTTCTATTATCCTTCTTCCTTTGATCCACACAAGAACACACACACTCATGTGTGTGTCGTGAACCCTTCCCAACTCTACATCTTGCCTTTTTTTTGTTAAAACAAATTTACACATTAACCCCTCCTAGTTTGATGTCTTTTTCCCATTTAATCCAAACTTCCTTTTTGCTTTCTAATTAACATACCACTCTAACTAAGTTAAGTTGTATAGTTGTTTTATGTCATGCTATAACATAAGAAAACATACTAGTGAATTAAAAATTCGATTTTTTAGACTTTACACCATAACCCACCTACAACCATAGATCTCCACCAGGAAACTAAACCCAACCCCCACCCTTTGGCCTAAAACCCGTCTGCACCTCATCATCGATCTGTCACTGCCACCCAAACCCTAAATCTTGTCGCCATCCACTATAACCACCACAGCCGGAGAACTTGTTTCCGGTGAGACAAAGAAAGAAAAAGGTGAGATGAATTTTTGGTTGTGTGAATGCATAAAGGAGAAAGGTGGTGGTTGTTGTGACAGAGGTGAGACTAGAGGTGGTCGGAGTTCGAGTGGTGGTTGAGTTGATGGTGATGCTGGGGAAGGGGGTGGCGACGACGGTGGTGGTGGTGTAATGATGGGCATCCACTTAGGCATCCACATCATCATACACTAGCAGGGTTAGTTCTCAGTTAGAAAAACCCATTGAGATAAATATGTTAAAAGATGAGATTGTCATAAAATATTTCATTAGTTGGGACTGTTGTCGTTCAGTTGGTGATAGTTAAGATTATTTAAATCCATTATTTCTTCGTTGAATAATATCTATGAAAGTCGATATGAAACATATGAGATATATATACATAAATTACTTACAATAATTCGATAAAAATAGTGCATGAGTGCCATATCATGTTTTAAAGTTGAACAAGTTATCATTTATATGAATTATTATTATGACTTAGTTTTATAATCATGAATGCTCGAATTATCACCACAATTTGTATATCTTAAAAATAAAATATAAAAAAAATAATGACTGTAATCTTAATTAATACAAAAGTAAAATAAATAAGTAAAGAAATAAAAGGTAGCATCTACTTTAATCAACACCCATTGATCACATCATGAGTTGCCCATAACGATTAATAAAAGCAACAAAAAGAAGTCGCATGAAAAGAAGAGCAGCATAAAGTCTCAAACGAGTCCACTTAAATTTGTTATGTATTTTAAAATTATCCACAGATATTTGTTTCGTACTAATATATGTTTTAAAATTTCATGTTTAATAGGAAAAGTTAAATCCCCATTCATTATTATTTAATTACCTCATAATTTTTAAACCAGGATATTTGGAAAGTAATACTCTAGGAATAAGAAAAGTACTAGGATAATTTTAGCTTTATATATTTTAAGTTCAGTCACTTCTCACGGACTGGATCACTCGAGTTGATTAAGTTCAATACTACATAAATTACATAATGATTTATTCCATTAAAAGATATAATGATCTATAATAAGTTTATTATAATTATGTTTAAATGTTGTTTTTAGAGTTAATTGCCCGGATAGTCCATACGGTTTTACGTATTTTCATGTTTAGTCCCCACCTTTTGTACATAGCAGGTATGCTCCCTATGATTTGTTATTTTGTTACTCGGATAGTCCCCTAAGTAAATGTCAGTTAGTTTGGAAATAACAGGTATGCTCCCTATGGTTTGTTATTTTGTTACTTGGATAGTCCTCTGACATTTACTCAGGGGACTATCCGAGTAATAAAATAACAAATCATATGGAGCATACCTGCTATTTCCAAAAGGCGGGGACTAACCGTGAAAAAACGTAAAACCGCAGGGACTATCCATGCAATTAACTCTTGTTTTTAATAGAAAACACATATGTTATCATATAGTTTCCAGCTTAAATATCCGAACGGATAATACACGAGTATAGTTCGTATATATATCGAACTCTGTCAGCTATCTACTATCAAATGTATGTTTGTTGATCAAGGGAGGATCTTAGTTAGGGCCTCTTTGTTAAATGCTCATTTATCAGACCTATCACAGCTTTCTTGTTTCGCTTTAAAAACCTCATTTCCAGGCCCTTAGACGCATTTTCAGGCCAAATTCCAACGAAACTCCGGTCAAAAACCATTTGAACAGGTTTAAACATGTTTGAAACAATCATAAGAACCTAAACAAGCCTGCAAACAACCTAAAACAACTTAAACTAGCCCTAAAGGCCCTAAAACATATCTAAAACCCTAAAAGTTGTATTTTTATACTAAACGACTCGCCTAAAAAAGCTCTCGCTTTTTAAGGGCCTTGCATTGAGGCCCAAGGCTCACCCTTTATGTCTTGAGTGCGACTTAGGCCTTTGACAACTATGGTTAGGGCCAATGGGAGCCCGTCCCCCTGTTTTCTGTTTCGAATTGTAAATTTTTGCCAAAATTTTCTGAAAATTTTATATGTATTGAGTCCTCCGCCCCCTAGTTTTTTCTTAAAAACTTTCGCCTCCTATTTTAAATTTTAAGATCAGTTACTGTTGCCGATGATACACTAACGCCAGTCAGTATGCACCTGGTTATTCATGTACAACATGAATTTAAGTTAACATTAATGGGAATAAGTAAGTTACGCGAGCAAAAGTAGATACATGCAATGGAGTCACTCTCTCACATATCACATGACCATATACATTTGTTTTTTTAACAATAATTGTTAACCTTACGCTACTTTACACCAACTAATTAAGTAAGGGGCTGTTTGGCAACTTCTGAATGGTTAAGTGCTGAACCATTAAGAGATCTGAACCATTAAGTGCTTGACCAGTAAGAGGTCTGAACTATTAAGAGCCAGTATAATGTTTAACCGTTAAGAGGCAAATGTCTGACCAATTCAGATTAGAGGTCTTAACCATTCAGACTTAGTATAATGCTTAACCATTCAGAGGTAAATGTCTTAACCATTCAGACATTTGCTACCAAAACAAACAGTCTGAACCATTAAGTGCTGAACCAGTAAGAGGTCTGAACCATTCAGAGCCTCATTAAGAGGTAAACAAACAGCCCTTAACTTATCTCTAAAATGCATGCATCTCTTACAAGTGGGCTAGCCCCGCATTCGCCTATATACAATTATTATCTCACATAAAAAATGTATAACAAAGACATTCATTCAAATTTATTGTATTTGTGCTATTTTATTTCCTCTCCTCCAAGTAAAAGTCCTTCGATCTATACATCTTACGGGAGAGTCATGGTTTTAAAATTTATACCTAGAAATAAGTAGAGGCTGGTTAACGTACAAGACTACCGAAACAAACAGTCTGAACCATTAAGTGCTGAACCAGTAAGAGATCTGAACCATTCAGAGCCTCATTAAGAGGTAAACAAACAGCCCTTAACTTATCTCTAAAATGTATGCATCTCTTACAAGTGGGCTAGCCCCGCATTCGCCTATATACAATTATTATCTCACATAAAAAATGTATAACAAATACATTCATTCAAATTTATTGTATTTGTGCTATTTTATTTTCCTCGCCTCCAAGTAAAAGTCCTTCAATCTATACATCTTACGGGAGAGTCATGGTTTTAAAATTTATACCTAGAAATAAGTAGAGGCTGGTTAACGTACAAGACTATCTTATCCTACGAAGCGTACGTAAGCATCTCAACCACACATCTGACCAATCCTAGGCCTTAAATTGAACGCGGTGACACAATAATAATTAACTTGACATTATTACGCATGGGTTAGGTTAAACCCTGATTACCCACGTTATTTGCATAATTAAGCACATTATAAAAAAATCAAAACCAGCATGCCACCAAACATGAAAATTACGTATGTTTAACTCAAAATTAGACATGGGTTGTTTTAAAACCCTGATTACGCATGTTATATACATAATCACACACGTTATAAAAAATAAGGAATGACACGCGTCTCAATATCCTGCTCGCGTATTTTCGCACGATAAGGTACAACTGTATTCTACACTTTCTCTAAATAAGTAGCTGTTTGTGTCACTTGCAACAATTGTTGATCCTAATATCCTTTCATCCTCTGTGTTCTATTTTCTTAATCGTAAAATGATAACTATAGCATTCTATTTACACGTTATATCAATCATATCTTATCTCAAATTATCTTTTTATTTTTTTAACGGTGAATTCCTATTAATATCTATCATGTGCGAGACTTGAACCCAAAACCTATCCTCTACCTCCCAAACTTATGTGTTTAAAGGTTTTGCCTTTGTCAATGGACAACCACCCCATAATTTCTAAATCTTCATTACTAATGATCTAATAATTTTGTTCATTCAACTAGTGCAATGTACGAGTTTATAGTCTAATAATATAAGAATTTACTAATTTTTTTTATTAATAATATTATTTTAAATTCAGAAAACTTGCCAAGTGACATCAAAACATAAGGTAGCCGGGCAACAAGCTGCGCTGCCAATCCTTTCTGAATTGCAAACCCTAACCTTCCAAATACAAACCCTTGCCCCCTTGGGGTTGAACAATTGCTGTAGACGAACCGTTGAACCCTCGTCAATAAGTGGATAGCTTCTGGCGCTAGGGAGCCAAAAGTATCAAAGGCAAAAGGGACAAAGACATGCTGGTTCTTTGCGCAAGCTTTAGCGTGCTTATCCACTTTCTTTGGTTCTGCCTTTATTGCCGCTTGTCCAGCTACAACCCCGTTTTCCCTTAAACCAACCAAAGGGGAAACCCCCGTGAGGTCTACACAAGCATGTTTCCCCCCAGCCCAGCCAAAGACGAGCAGATCCGCTGGTCGCAGAGTAGATCTCCCTTCCATAGGGTCCGTGAGGAAATTCACAGGGGCCTCTTTCTTAGCCGAAATCCCAGCTCTTCTTAAGATGTCCCACAAAGCATCACGCACCCAGTCGTGCCGATATTTGAACCCAGGGAGCTCTTTACAGTGAACTGCATACTCCCCGTATTTATCTATACAAGCTTTACGACATATCAGGCAAGTTTCATCTTCCGGGTACATAGGGATCATCAACCGGTATTTGAGAATGGCTCTATATTCTACTGCAGACATACATGGTCCCAACCCCTCAATTAGTATAACGGTCAAAAATTCCTGAGCATGGGGACCTTTCAGGCACTCAAACACCGCCTTCTGGCGGGATGACAAATTAAAAGCTTCTCCCAGGCTTTGAGCGATTTTGCTAAACAGAGCATTCGCCAAAGTTTTTTGTTGCTTCGAGGGGGCGGTGTCCATATTAGAAAAACCGCCAATATCCAAGTCTGGAAGAGAGACATTTAAGCGTTCAAGCGCCTGCTGATAGTCCGGGTCAAGCCCGACGACCTCACAGTTTCGAAGGATATGATCATGTAGTTCCCAAGACTAAGCTCTAGACGCCACAAAGGCATAAGCCCCAACATCTCGAGCTGAGAAGAGGCCCAAACCACCTAGACACATTAGCAAAGATGCCTGACGCCACTGGAGGTCACCAAAGAAGGGGCCGCCACCCACTACTATGTCTTCTATAGCCTCTCTAAGGCCATCATCAAACCGAGATATCGCATCCTCCATAAAATGCGGTTGACAAGTCCGCAACCCAAAAAGTAACTTAGCAACCCCCATGCACGACCTTAGCAGAAGGAGTTCACATTGGGGATCTCTCAGGCAGGGTAAGAGTTTAATGAGGTCAACCGCCCCCGAGGCTCGACGCCCTGTCAACTCCTCAATAAAGCTAGGATCCCGACTAACAGCTCCACCAAGGAGCTTAATCCCCTTCTCTGGTCTAATGATCCCTCTCGGGAAAAGCCCATCTTGAACTTTCCGCCTGTCGCATGTCGGCCAAAAAACATCTGTTTTCTTAATGTTGAGATAAAGCCCTAGAGATGGCCCCTCCTCGTTGATGATGTATAAGGCCTTAGCAACCTCAGAGGCGTTGTCGATAATCGTCCCATCATCCAAGTACCAAGCATGAAACGGGAGTTTACAGCGGTCCTGAACCCGGAGAATAAAGGGATGTAAGGCAAGGGCAAAGAGAAGGGGCCCCAAGGGATCTCCTTGTTGAACTCCGGTAGTAGCCCCAATACACTCGTTACCAACATACACCTAGCAGGCTGGGCGTAAAGAAATTGGACCCACCGATAGATTGACGGGCAACGCTGATGAACCTCGTGCAGAAAAGCTGTGCGGTCGTCCGTGTTGAAAGCATTGGAGAAATCTACAGTAAGCAAGGCTAAGGAACCATCTGCATGAAATGAGTTGAGAAACCTGTTTGCACTGTGAAGCACCGCCTCTGCCCCATTTGGCACCCCCACCCAAATTGATAGTCACCCAAGTACTGAATTTATTCTTTTATATTTATTTACTTTTATAAGCTAACTCACGCCAAATGAATTTATTCAGAAATCTGCAAAAATGTTTACTGTGTGACTAAAGATTTTTCGATAATGTTATATCACACAAATGGTGAAAACATGAAGCTCAAATGATAAAGTACGAATAACTAAACACATTGACGTCTAACACGGATCCTTTTTGACTTTTTCTAAACCCTCTGGCACTTTTTTATTTGCCTTTACAATAAATTATTATTCAAACTGCTAATGCAAAACCAAAATAAGATTATTCGACATCAATCAACTTCATGGTTTTTATAGAAATGTAATAGATAATTTTCAGACGTCAATTGTTTTTTTTTATGGTATGGAGTGAATTTTTGGAAAACTCCGACTTTTAGAGCTTATGACTTTCCTATCAAATACATCTCATCGTCAAATAGACTTTTTATAGCTTATGATTTTTCAAAAAGACAATAAGTCAATAATTTGTTTCACAAAACTTAGCCAAACATACGCTAACACTATTGGTTTTATTAGAAACAATTCACAACATTGACAAGAAAAAACCATTTATATGTTCGACTCGAAAAACCAGTCTTGTAGTAATCGCTAGTCGGGCGATGGGATGGTGGCTATCGATTAATCGGGATTAATCAAAATTAATGAGGCTTTATCGGGATTAATTTGATTAATCAGCGACTAATCGGGAATCAATTAGCACCTACTCGTGATTTTTACAACCACGTAAAAAAACAAATTATATAAACAAAGCCTATGTATTTTCTGTTAGTTAAGCTCTGTTAGTTAATTCTATATGATATGTCCAATTTATATCATTAAAGACTTGTGTGTTATTTTTAACCCAATAACCAATTAAAACCCCATTTAATTAGATAAAATATTTAACCCAAAAAAAAGCCCGCCACAAATGAACTGAAATCACACATTCGCATGAGAACGTATTATATCTCGCATATTAAACAACATTAATAATTGAATAAATAATTTTTTGAGTCCGTGTATTTTAATGGTTTTAATCACTTGAGTTCAAAATCAAAAAGTTTAACGCCCTAGACCCCTAACCAGTCATTTTATTACATTTTGAATCCAACTTTCTAACACTTTTACTTTTAATTATGGACTTAAGTGATTAAAACCACTAAAACAAAAGACTCAAAACGTTATAAGATGAATGGTTAGAGACACATGACGTTATACTTTTTTATTTTGAACCCAAGTAGTTAAAACTACTAAAAATAAGGACTTAAAAAGTAATTTACTCTTAGGGTTAGGTTCATTTGTGAACAACCCCCTTAATTGTGAACACCAATAAACTAATTCTAGCCGTTGATTATCAATACACAGGTCTAAGCATAAGTGTAAATCAATAGCCAAGATTTGATGAAGAAAACACATTAGTGTATTTTTATTTTTTTACGATGTGAACGTAAATCATTAACGAGGATTTATTCACAAGTATATTAATGTTCACTATAAAACCCCACCATTTAATTTTATAAAATCTTGAACTTTCACTTTGGATACTTCAAAACAAATACTTTTCCAAAATTATCAAGGAAACCAATTCCCATTCAAATTCATATTTAATTTAATCTACATTTTTATAATTCACAAATCACAAGCAGCATCAAAAATATATATAAAATAGAAAAACTAAAGTCTAAAGTAAACAATAATAATAAAGCCTGTTTTCGCCTGCAACAATTGACTATATAGAAAGTTGTGATATATCTATACTACAGTGGTCCCAACTCCCAATCCTTCACTTTGACTGTACCACTCAGCCGGTCAAACCTGTCACTTTCTCCACCGTATCCCGCCGGTGAACGTGTTCTCCGGCGTACGTCACAATCAGCATCTTCGAATCCTCCACCGCTAACTCCACACTCTTCCTCGCCGGACATCCTTTTCCGGTACTACACTTGTAGTAAACTCTACACATTTCACACAAATTCAAATCAATATTTCCGATTTATTCACGGTTATCGAGTAAAAATCTGTAGTAATTTTTAATGATTGAGTACCTAGGGTTTGGTGAACCGTCGATCCTCTTCTCGCCGTACTTTTTCCACGAATAATCGTCCGCCGGTACGCTTGCGAACTTAGATCCGGTGATCGGAACTCTTTTGATTACACGTTTTGCTGAGATTTTCCTGAAACGAATGAACAAAATGTTAATCGACGGTGAAGAGATTCCTAAAGCTGCCGGAAAATGCAATATGTTGCAGAAACGGTGGCGCGTGTGATTCACGTACCTTCGCTTACAGCAATGAAAACTGTTACGCGAACCGGAGTGATTTTCTGATCTAGATCCGTGCAACGAAACGGAACATCTTTTCCGGTGAGACGACGGAAGCGGCGGTTTCCTTGAGGAAAACGCCGGCGTCGGAGCGACTATACCTAATCCAGCGAACTGTTTACCGTTCGAAACACTTGCTTCTTCTCCTATTCCTCCGGCTAACGGAGATAACAACGACGAGGAATTCGTTGACCTAGACGAAGACGACGTCGTATCCGTCACCGATCTAGTAAAATCACACTCACTTGACCGGAAAAAAGCCGGTGCCGATTGTGTAGAAGTGGAGGGCGCGTGAGAATCAGAGACCACCGGTGACGGTCCACGACGGAAGCGCGCGTGACCAGTACGTTTTACGGCGGAAACTGGAGGATTACAGGTGGAAGATACGGGGAATTCGTGATTTGTTGTTAACTGGAAGATGCGGTTGAGGTGTTGAACGGATTGAATTCCGACGAAATCCACTGCCATTTTTGGTTGAAGTTGTTAATGGAGGTTGAAGAGAGAAATGGGGGTTATAAGGAAATTGGGAGTCAAAGGAGATGATGATATGGTTTGACCTTTTTGATTAAAATAGGACAAATGCTTTGGTGGCCACTTGTGAGTCGTGTTTAAAAGAAAAGATTTGAAAATTGGATCAACATTCAAACCGATGGTTCCTCTCGTTGAAATAATAATATTATTTTTGGTTGCCTTGCTTGTGTTTGTTTTTGTAGAACCCTCGTTACACGTTTTATCGTATGAAACCGTGACTTCTAGCTCTATCACATTCTTGAATTTACGTAGGCATGTTCTACTCTTTTTATTTTGGGTTATCAGATTGTAATAATCCTGAAATTTAGAATTATTAAAATTCAATAATTAGGTTTGTGCCACATAAGTAGTCACATCAGTCAATAACTAGGTTTCTACCATATAAGCAGTCAAATTGAATTTTTTAAATTGGATTAATGTCGGCTAATAGGTGAAAGTTAAGGATAATTAAAATCTAGAGTAAACCTCTATTTTGCTCCCTATGGTTTGGTCACGTTAATGATTTTGCCCCAATCATTTAAAAATAGTCATTTTCCTTCAATAGTTTAGTATGTTTTTTTATTTTTCTTCTCACCTCTAACTCCATCTAAATTATTTGTTATCTGAAAGGGCATTTTGGTAACTTCAAGTATAAAACTAAAGGCATTTTAGTAATTTTAAAGATAAAGATTTAATTATTTGTTAGATTTATATACGCACATTATATAAAATATTAGATTTATATCCATCTCTCATCTCTTTCACTCTACTCATATTCTCTACCAGACACCACCACCTCCAACTACCACCCGACCACCGCCACCAGCCCCCTACCACCATCTGGTCAGTGAAACTCGTCGGCAATCTGTAAACACCCAACCCCAAATTGAAACACCCACCACCCGACACTAAAACTTACTTCATATTCTTCTTTCTCATCTCAGCCTCCACAACCACCACCAGCGGACCACCGGCACCAGAACCCTAGTCCGGCCCCTTCGCACTAAAACTTAATTCATATTCTTCTTTCTCACCTCAGCCTCCACCTCCACCACCACCACCAGCGGACCACCGGCACCAGAACCCTAGTCCGGCCACTTCACTTGAAAAACGAACACCTTTTGAAACCCTAAATTCAACAACCCCATATTTGAACCCCCTGCCACCTCTTATAGATCTACAAACTTGATTTGAAATCATATGCAAATCCATAAACTCGATTTGAAAACACTAGATCTAGAAACCATAAACACAATCTGGATCCGCAAAATCCAAACCAAATCTACAAACTTGGTTTGAAACCATAAACGAGATCTGTGACAAGATTTAACCGGAAATCGCAACTAACGTTGGCCGATTATAAGATCTTTAAGTGGAAGTGGCGGCAACGGTAGCTGGTTTCGATGTTTGTGGTGTTGGTTAGCTCCGACGATGGTGGTAGTGAGGTCCGGCAGCGGTGGTAGTGATGTCCGACGGCGGTGATGATTCTTCAACATAAAATTAAGTGGTGGATGATGGTGGTGGCGAGCTAGTTGTGATGGCAGGTGGCAGTGTGGTTTTATTGCAACATTGGGAGTGGGAGATGTTACTGAATATTGGTAAAAGAATGGTGATGACGATATAATACCATTAAAAAACATAAACAAATTTAAGGATTTGATGAAATTGAATAAATGGTTTTTATAATTTCATTTTTAATATCATTAAAAAACGATAATATACTTAAAAATTGAATAAATGATTTTTATACTTAAAGTTACCAAAATACCCTTTCAGTTAATAAACATTTGGATGGAGTTAGAGGCGTAGAGTAAAATAGAAAAAACATACTAAACTATTGGAGGAAAATGGTTGTTTTTAAGTGATTGTGGCAAAATCATTAAAGTGACCAAACAACAAGGAGCAAAATAGAAATTTACTCTAAATCTAATAGTCCTTTTATTTTCTCATATACAATTATAAAATCGTCTCCTATATCAAACTCATTACCCATCACATATAACCAAGGGTGTAAAGTAATATACTTGTTGGTTTCTTTAAAAATACCTGGTGGAAAAATAATATTTTTTTACCGTTCTAGTTTTATATAATTTTATGTTTTCAACATCTTTAATAAACTAAAATATAATTTATTACATACAAACTATAATTACCATAAAAAATTAAAATATATAAAATTTATGATGATATAATAAAGAAGCATATATAAAATTATCAAACACATTTTTCAAAAGAAAAAGAAATCACAAAAAGAAAACTTTAAAATGAGCCATTGACTAGGCTTAATAAAAAGTGAAGACAAAAATAAAATAAAAAAATATCAAGTAATATGATTAGTATAATTAGATCGGATATCAGCTAATCTCATACCTATCAAATACACACAGAAATTTTCAAACTATTCCAATACCCAGTCTTGTATCCGGATATATATGTCATTACCCATCTAACCTCTCGGGTTTTTGGATTTGCCTATTTGGTGTGGGCTCGATTGCCATCTCTCCCTCTAATATACAAAAGTCTTCGAAAATCTCTCTCGCACACACATATAGATATGAGCCGAATTAAATACAAAATAAAAAAATTGGGCAAAGTCTACAAAATTATTATAAACCATTGATCAAAGAAAATCAATGACCAAGATATAGACAGTGACAAATTTGTAAATTCCTATGAAAAGAGTCCAAAAAAAGAAATGCCACATTATTGGCATTTGATATATTTTTACCAACTTTTTTTAAACACGGACATTTATATACTTCTGTAAACACATAGCCATACTTAATTTTGAAGGTAATTGAACTCCTTAAGTATTTAAAAACATTAAGACATATTGACGATGTTCGGTTTGATTTACAACTAAATCAAAAATGCGGAAGCTTGAACTTTGGTCGTGTTCAGTTCTTCGTTAAGCTTGATCGTCATCCAGTACTTCAAACCATTACTTGTATTTCTTAAATCATGAAATACGTTAGTTACGAGGAGTTTATAACGTAACAAACTTACCCGAAGGCCCAAAACGACAAAATAAACGTTTTGTTCTATATCCCGCCATAAACTGCGTAAATTAAACTAATTTAAACAGCCATTTAAGGAATGTTCACCCATCAGTGGGAATGTTCATTCAGCTATATGAATGTTCACTCATCAAAAGGAATGTTCACTCAGCTGTAGGAATGTTTACTCATCAGCAGGAACGTTCATTCAGCTGTATGAATGTTCACTTATCAGTTAAACTTCCATTTTAACGTAAAATTGCCATAACTTGTTCAATACTTATCCGTTTCTCTTGAAACTTGTTCATAATTGATCGTAAAACATTTGTCTACGTAACTAACCCAAAATCCTCAACCCGAATTCACAAATTTTAAAAATTTCGCAACCATTACCCGGTTTATGCACAAATTTATTTTGACCCGTTTTGGGATTTAAGTACTTAAGCTTAAATTATCCGCATTCCTTCGTATCTCTTAATCCCACTTTATGATCTTTATTCATTCATCCTCACAACTTCAGTTGTGATGGATTATGATAGGAAAAATCATTATATTTCCATTCTACCTACGAGTTTGACACTTTTACGAAAATGGCCCATTATGTAATATTAAGCCAAAATGGTTTAAGCCTTCCACTTTATACTACCGGAAGAATTGTCCAAATTATAAAACTCATATTTAAACTACCCTTAAGGGTCGTTTGCCCGATTTGCCATTCAAGGGCGTTTTGGTCAACTTTTGTCCTTTTAACCACGAAGGACATTTAAAGCTTGTTTTGACCAAGTGGGCACGTTTAGCCCATATTCTATTTAAAATCATTATGTTCCTAAGAACATAATATCTCCAATCTAAATTATCAAATATACTTCTCTTTAGGATATCTAGTGTTCACCCATGATTCGTTTAACTCTCATCGGACCCCAAGTCCTCACTAAGAGTTTGACCCATTACACGTACCTGGCTCGAGTCATAGTGTTGACCCGTTTTAATGCCTTACATTATAAATTGCTAATTAAAAACAAAGCAACCCATATGCTATTTTTCCTGTGAGCACAAAACTCGACAAGCAACCATTAGTCAATATTATCAAATGGTGATAACATCACCATTTTGACCCGTTTGGCCTAAATGACCATTTTATTATTGTGAGATAGTATTTACTTGCCATCTCACCCATTTAGCCCGTTTCGGCTTACACCATATGATCATATTACTTAAAAGTCGTTTCTTAATTCGTTTGACCCATTATGGCTTACGCCATAGGTGTCTTTTTCAAAACTCTATAATTATCCGTCAACTCGAGACCAGATTACTATTTTACCCTTTTACCATCAAATATGGTTTCTTACCCATTTTCACTTGTTCCGACCTGTATCATTTCCTCGTCGGAACCTCATATTTCAAGTACTAATTTACCTTGTTCGTAACCAATACAATAAGTAGGTATTCTATTGGAAGGGTGTAAGCTTTACTTACCGTGAAATCCAATTATGCCTTTCCGTGTATTTGATTCGTTTGACCCGCTTCCTCCCAAGCTTCCACCTAGCTTGTCAAGCATCAAACTACCATTTATCATTCGTAAGATGGTTAGATTAGTCATCATTTAACACGACTATCCCGCCTTACGCATTTTATGTCAATATTACCATTTGATCTTATTATAGGTCAATTTGACTTTTAAAAGTCAAACTGCTTATAACATATGCGAATGCCCTAGTGAACTCAACTAACCCATTTGAGCATTTCATCGCACACACTTGGTGGGTATCATTTTAATCCCCACCAAATGTGTCTAACCTTTAACAATTTACCATGTATTAACACTTCATGTTATTCAATTGTATTCAATCATCTAGATTTTATACCATAACTCTAATGTATACGAATTAACCTAAGGAGGTTAATTTCTTGTAATCATGTCAAAACTCATTTGGTTAGTTATTTAAACAATCATTATGTATATCATGTGTTAACTACTTCACATAATCAATAACTATGATAGTGAAGAATACTTCTACTATCTTCAAAACATATAAGTTCATCATATTCACTTAGGCATTACATCAAACACCTTGTGGGTATGAATTTTACACTACTTCTAGCAAGTCTATGATTGAACTATTAGCCATGTATATACAACTCATAACATCAGAATGGTTGGAATGTTCAATTAGCATATAAACTCAATGCATCCAACATCCAACACATCATTTTCATCCTCATAATTCATGTGTTCTTCCTCATTATTCAAAACCCACTTAACTAGGTGTGGTAAATCATCAAAACACTCAATTCATAACAATATATTCGAATTTTTCACTTAGGGTTTGTTCCTAAGCAAGTATACATCTCTTATCTTACTTCAATTTTTGATACTCATACATGGATTGAAATCCATGAATTCTACCTACATTCATAATATCACCAAATTGAGATTTTTGACAAACTTTATAATCTCCAAACTTAGATGATCAATAATTTATGTTCATGCATGTGATTTGACCCTAATTCATCCTCCAATTTGATGGATTAAGATTGAACAAGGGTTTGCTCCCCTTGTTCTTTCTCATGGTCGCTACACACACACAGATCTAGTGTGTGTTGTGTTTTACTTTTATTATTGAAACTTAAGTTTCAGTTTTCCTCTTTTGGCCCCTCAAGTTTATGTTTTATTTATAAAGGGCTACAACTCATTGTTTTATTACTATTTCCATGTTACTAACTAGGTTAATTTGTTCCTAGTTATTTGTTTACGAGTTAGTTTTTACCACCAACGGTATTTTTTACCCGCTCTTTAATATTAACGTGGTTTGATTATCAAACCCGTTTTTGGGGTGTTACAACTTCGTTAGTATTTTTTTTATTAAAGTTTCACCATAAATAAATTGAACATGTACATATGTGTATACTATTTGAATATAGTCTAGATATACTTAAAAAAACGATTTTAAAAAGTTTGATTAATAAAGGTTGAATGATTATGCATATATGGTTGTGTGATTATACAAATAAAGTTGTGTTTTAATTAACCGGACCGATGTTGCGTTGTTGAGTGATGTCCAACACACCAGGATTTGTAGACCTCCGGTGGACCGTCATGTGGAGCCCTTCTCTCTCATATATAGATATTAAATATATAATAATATTTGTAATGTTGGTTTGTGGAGTTTGGTGTTGTGAGAAAACAAGGAATTTTTAGAGAGATTTAAAATTTGATATGACATATTGGCTTGGAGGTTTGTAGCTCTTAACGTTGTAGATGCTCTATGTATGTGATTAGGTACATAAGTTACTTAACTATCCGCACTTCGTATATTTCACTATGAAAATCTATTTCTATAAGAACCTCCCTCCCTCTCTATATCTACACTATATTATATATATCTATATATTAGTATAAACATCTCACTGGGATAGATATGTAATTCTATAATTTTTCAAGACATCTATTACAACGTTTAAAGCATAGAGTACAAGTGATTTATGCAACAATTCCCAATTAGCCTTATTTAACAAACTTTTCTTAATTAATAAATTATTTAATACGCATGAGATCATTTAATTAATTACATTAACTATTATATTATATTATTTATAATACTTTAAACTAATATTTAAATTTAAATTTACATTTCTGATTTATATTTTTTAAACTAAATACTATTTAAATTAAATATTAAGTATAATAATTAAGGAAAAAGATTTTTATCTTCCTATTATGTCCCTTTAAATAAAAAAGAAAATATCAACAAGATAAGTTGTAATATATTATTTGCATAGGTTAATATTTTTAAAGTAATACATTATAAAAACAAACATATTAAAAAAGCAATTTTCTTTACACATGTTAGTATTTTTTTTTTAAATAACGTGTGTGTATACACCAAATGAGCATTAAAAATAATATTTTCTTTATACACCAGAATAACACTTAATATACAATAATGAGTAAATTGTTATGTAATGTTGTTATATTTTTATTTAACAAAAGAGTAATATAACATGTATAATAAAATTATTATTTGAAATGAGGAGTCAATAGAGAGTGATCCATGTATAAAAAGATTTTCATTTATAAGTATAGAAAGAAGGATAATATTAGTTTAAAATAGGGCTAAGGGTATTTTGATCATTTCTTAAGAAATTAATAGAAGATTTGGATGTAGTTACTGTACTGGACCTAAATTGATATGAAAACCAAACTATGGTATTGAGAAACTAAAAAAAATCTTTTGGACGGAAATAGATAATTTGAGCAAAAAACCAAATGACTAAAATAGTATTTAACTCAAGAAAAAAAATTCAACAAATAAGAATGCTTTATTTTCCTTTATATAATATTTGTATTTAATGTTATTGTAGGTATATTGATAAACTTACATTAACCATTAATTTGTAGTTTTCTCTTCAATAGCTAACTACATTAGATTCATAACTTATTTTCTATATATATATATATATATATATATGTATATAATTAATTTATAGTGTATAACAAATTACAATGTGTGTAGGATAAATTACGAGCTGTGTATGACAATTTTCGACATTTGTAGGATAAAATTCGATAATGTGTAGGATAAATTTTATGTGTGTAGGATAAAATAAAATTGACTAACTAATTAGAGAGTAAATAACTAATGTAAGAAGTTATAACCTATTTAATATTTTACCATTATACCCTTTTCTTCTTAAATTGATTTTCTTCTCATTTGATCATCCCCCATACATACATGCATACATACATACATACATGCATGCATGCATACATACACATATATATGTATATATATATATATAAAGGAAGGTTAACTTACAATATTTCTTTAACATGCGATACGAAATTACGCATGTTATAAAACCTAAAACCACAATCACACATGAACAAAACCATAAATCACACATGAACAAAAATCATAACCATGCATGATTATGGTTTTTTGTTCATGAGTGCAGTGGCGGAACCAGAACGTTAGCTCAGGGGTGTCCCAAAAAAAATTTCTCACCGTGCAATTATACAATATTAAAAAAACGACAATAAATATATAAAGTAAAACAATAATAAAATTACATTGCAAAATTCTTTAGGTTTATAAAAGATCCAAATCAAACATTTAATAAACAAAAAAATTATTTAATTTATGCAAGGCAAGATCACCTATATTCTTATCTTATAATCATTTAACTTCTTTTTAACTTATTTTCTAGTTATGTTTCAATATCAAACGGATTTCATAGAGTCTTAATACTTGATTTTAAGTTTGTTCTATTTACCAAAGTATTTTTTCAAGAAAAATATCACTAATAATAAAAATGTTAGAATAATTTGTAAAAACAGTTATATAAAATAATAAATTTAAATGATCAAATATATGATAATATACTTAAATAAATTGAAGATATAACAAAAACAATCACATATTATCATCGAATAAAGAATAGTTATAAAATATAAAATTAAAGAAATACAAAAATGATCAGGAATTAAAGAAATAATGAGTAATATGCCACTTAAATTAATTTTTAGTACATAGAATATTTAAATCTAGAATACATAAGTAGGTGGTAAAGAGTGGAAAAAAGGAAAGTGTCAGAAGAAAAACAATATAATAGAAAATTTTTTTACTTTATCTACTATCATCTTCATCCTTCTTTTCTTCTCCATATTTCAGGCAACCCTTCGCAAACCATCATCACCGACATGCCTTAAAAACACCAAAACTGCTACTCACTGTTCTCACAACGGGTGGTCTTAAGGGTGTCCTCGTAGTTATTTATGGGTATCCTTTGTATAAAATCAAAAAATTTTTTACACTACTGGTTCAAAGTTGAGCCCTGTCCCGTGACCCAGCTGGTTGAATGCTAGTTCCGGAGGGTTTTGAGTTTTATAACATGTATAATTTCATTTCGTATTATCGTATGTTATAGAATATTATATTTTACACTTTCAATATATATATACATACATACACATATATCACGAACTACATATAGGTTTTTTTTATTATTTTTGAATTATATATGGCAAATATTAGTAACATATTAAAAATAGAACAAATGCTATTAGTTCAACTGGTTAAAGGTGGTTGTTGCAGTGGAGCACCTAGGTTCGAATCTGGTAAGCAACATATATCTGCCATTGAAGCTTTGGCCTAGTGGTAGAAGAAAAAGCCTTTTGGTATATAGATTTGAAGAGGTCATGGGTTTAATACCTACCATGGATTTAATATAAAAAGTGTACCATTTAACCGTTAAAAAAATTATAAATACAGAAAACAGAAACAAAAGAAATCTTGTTTTTTTTTTCCTCCAAGTTTTCTAGGGTGTGTGTATATATAAAACACATGTATGTGCACACACAACTTGGCAATAGTTCAAGAAAATAATAATACCACATGAATAACTCATAACATTTATGCTAAAAGACATTTGAATATACAATAAACACCAAATCGTGTCAAGTTTTTGTAGCTAGTCAATTATTTAATTATATGTGCAGAAATTTAATAAAATAATGTAGCATGCTTCAATCATCAAGCACCAAATTGGTTGCTAGTGATATGTGACATTCCACAAAACCATGATATTTTTGTGATCTATTTGTACCAGAAATAATGTTTCTTATTAAAGTAGATAGGGTTCGCAAGATTTTATTCGATTACAATTCCTCTAATTTAATTAATTTTCTACTTAAAAAATGCAAGTTATGAGGCGACATCACTATAAGTATGTCTATAAGAAAAGCTGTATTTCTAATTTTCTTACAAAAAGGAAGTTATAAAAACCACTATTGTAGTTTAACTTACAAAAAGGAAGTTATAAAAACCACTATTCTAGTTTAACAAGAATTATAAATTTCTTGAGTCATCTTCATTCTTAAACCTTTTAACACCATGCACAACTATCCATAAATGAAGGTCCGTGATCAGGCGGTTCTAGACGGAAGTTAGTGGATAAACGTAAATCGATTCGGTAGAATGTTATTACAGAAAGGAGTAGAAGCAGAATACAACGGAAGTCTTCATTCATACCGAAAGAGTATACATCTTTATAAGTCCAGCTACCGGAGTTCCTGGAGAGAATCCGACAGCACCTCCCCGTAGGGATGCCAAAAACTTAAATGACAAATGAACCACACACCTATATATAGTATGTCAAGTTCGCTGGTGGGGAAGCAAGTTCGGGCGAACTTGTTTAGTCAAGTTCGGCCGAACTTGTTTAGTCAAGTTCGGCCGAACTTGACTTCCACAATACAATCTCAAGCGAACTTGACTCTAAACATCATAAAACTTCGTATTTTGGTCGTGTGTTTGATTCTAACCTATACAATATTCAACACACGCTCAATCTAGCCTATTCGACAAGTGACGAACACAATAGTGCATCAACAGATTCCCCCTTGTTCGTTACCGTCGAAGCTTGATCTTGAACTTCAAAACTTTGAGCCGTTTTTGGATATTATCTGCAACTTCAATCAAGGTGTCTGCCGATGTCGTCGAGACGTGTCAACAGATTCCCCCTTAATTGATGATCCAGGTTTGCATTAACAACTTTCAATACCGCCGAAATCTCCAGTTCAGATCTTTGTTGCGTGGTTTCCGACTCCTCTGATTGACCGACAAATCTTCTCGAATAACCATCAACTCGAAGCTAATCAATGCAGCAGCTTCTCCATTTCGACGATAACCGCATCCGAGTTCAGTTTTTGAATAAGCGTTGAGCATCGAGAGTTTATTCCGCACACTCCTAAAGTATCAAAAACTCAACCGGCAATTGATAGAAACATTGAATCACCGTATCGGAAAACTTCAAATCAACGAATACCCTAAAAAATCTGAAATCCTGATTTCCGTAATTGCAGTTAAGCACCATTCAGAAAGATTTGATTAGCAAATCGGTAATCTGCTCAATCAACAAATCTTCATCGGAAACAGATAATCTAGTAATGCATCAAATCTGAGAAACATACGTCCGTGACCAAAATCACATTCTTCCTCTTCAGTCACAATGACAGATATATAGCTATCTCTGGTAGACCAGCGCCACTTAATCACCAAACATCATCATCCAACGGCGGTTAGTCCAAAGAGAAGAATGAATCATCTGCTTGAAGACTAAAAATAATGGCCACCAAAGGTTATCGTCAGATGTCCTTGGTAATTTGAAACCATCCGTCTGCGGAGCTAGTCATCAGTTCCTCACTGGTACTAACGTCTGCTAATCCAGCTAACTGTTCCTTCACCAGAGATCAGGACTCTAACCCTTAAGCATCACCCTTTATCATGAACAGAAAACTCGGAACTTCCTGTGATCACGGAATCCTAAATGTATAACCTCTTTTGTCAGCAACTGATATACACAGCTTTGTCTGGAAGATCCGATCCCATAAATCATCTTCTTTAATCATGGTACCGCGTACAACTCAGGGCAACTGAAACTACAGAGCATCCCTATCTCCTGGCGGTTAGTCCAGTCAATAGTTCATGTGCAAAGCAGAGTTAAAGATAGGCAGTCGTGTGTGCTTCCAAACCATACGCGCGACTCAGGTGTCAATCCACAACCATGACCTCAGAATCTGATAAACAACTCCTCCAAGACTCAGTTATGTAATCACCCACTTTCAAAATAGACATCAATTTGAAATACCCAATGAATCTCAATCCTCTGCATTTCCTGATAATCTGCAATCGGTAACCACCCGGATAATGTTGCAGTAGTCACAAATTTAAAAAATGCCAGAATATTCAAATATTGGAAATTTTTATTCCCCCTCATTTTTGCAAATTTTGACCATACTGAAATTTTCACTGAAATTCCCCCTGAAATCCGGAACTTTCAGTTTTTAACAAATGCGGATTTAACGTTTAGACCCATTACTAGTCACGACACCCAAAAGATCAACATTCTGCATCGGTATCAATGACTCTCCCGTTATCTTCAAAATTCTGTGACTGTATCACCAAATCTGTACTCTGAAGCTCTAGACGGTGTCCCCGAACATGCCGGTTCGGTCTTCGAAAACTCAAAAAAATTTCTATCGCCAAATTTTTTCTGGACACTCATCACATCAATATGATCAACAAATTTTTTCCATGCTTTTTTTTAGGCATTGGACCAAGTTCGGGCGAACTTGGTCACCCATCACCAAGTTCGGGCGAACTTGGTCTCCCAACTCACAAGTTCGGGTGAACTTGAGTTAAGTTTGGGCGAACTTGATCAAGTTCGGGCGAACTTGATAAAAAATGATACAAGTTCGGTCGAACTTGACCAATATAAGTCAAGTTCGGGCGAACTTAATCCCCCAAATCAGCCCATTTTTCACATTTTTCGATCCAAAATCCTTATTTCTTCGAATTTCGAGATGAATCCACCATAGATCTGGTCGAAAATGGTTTTCTAACAATCATATCCGTTCAATTTTGAATTTTGTCCGTGGATTGTAGGTTTATTTCATGATTTACGTCCAAAACCCCTCCTAATGTTCATAAATGTTCAAATTCATGAGCGTAGGTGATAACCGTAGCTCTGATACCAATTGAAGGTCCGTGATCAGGCGGTTCTAGACGGAAGTTAGTGGATAAACGTAAACCGATTTGGTAGAATGTTATTACAGAAAGGAGTAGAAGCAGAATACAGCGGAAGTCTTCATTTATACCGAAAGAGTATACATCTTTATAAGTCCAGCTGCCGGAGTTCCTGGAGAGAATCCGGCAGCACCTCCCCGTAGGGATGCCAAAAACTTAAATGACAAATGAACCACACACCTATATATAGTATGTCAAGTTCGCTGGTGGGGAAGCAAGTTCGGGCGAACTTGCTTAGTCAAGTTCGGCCGAACTTGACTTCCACAATACAATCTCAAGCGAACTTGACTCGAAACATCATAAAACTTCGTATTTTGGTCGTGTGTTCGTTCTAACCTATACAATATTTAACACACGCTCAATCTAGCCTATTCGACAAGTAACGAACACAATAGTGCATCCACAATAAAATTACCTACAACTGTTTTTATCATGATCAAAGCACAAAACCTAAATTTACAAATATCAACAAACAATATATTATATTTCAATGCTACTCTTTTTCCACCTAATTTCATCCAAAGCCACCACAACACCATATCTATGAATATTTGTCAACGAATCCATGAAGATGGAATACATGATGGGGTTGGTGCGTGTGTGAAGAGGGAAGAACAACGTGTTAGGGATTGCGATAACTAGGGGATAGAAAAGATGATAACGTGCAAGGGCGAAATCTGTAATTTACAAAGACCGATGGGGATTGATCATGTAATTGTAAAAAAAGACTAACCATAAAATTTACAAGAAATCATAAAAAAAGTCGTGTTGATTATATCTTTAGATTTTTTAAAAGGGGAGTTATTTTTTTAGTCTAATAAAACGATTAAAACATGAGTAGGTCGCTATGATAGAGATGTATTTTATGTTGTTTATTGACGTACGATTGATAATTTATTAGACCACTCGCAAACATGATATTAATTCATGTGAAGATCTTTAAATTTTTCAACAAAAGTGCATTAAAAAAGCAATTCCTATCAAACATTGTCGCTATGAGTGACATAATTTTGCTATTTGATACATTGTGCCACTTAAATCCACTAAAATGATCATCGTGACATCACCATATTTGATCACTTTTGTCTGTTGGTGTCTTGTCATCACTTAGATTATTATTATTATTATTATTATTATTATTATTATTATTATTAGTATTATTATTATTATTATTAGTATTATTATTATTATTATTATTATTATTATTATTATTATTATTTGTGAATGAATAAACATTGTAACTAGTAACCATTAATATTAGATTGAATATATGTTTATCATAATTGTCATGATATTTTTTTCCAAAACAGATATATCTGAATTTCAAGATAATAATTAAATAAATAAAAATAATATATACTTTATAGTTCCACTGCGTTGAATCCATTATAACGGTAGGCCCCATCCACCAAACCGATCAGAATAGCATAGCAAAAAAGATCATGTACCATTTCATTTTTTTTGTCTGTGATATATAAAAATATCTAAAATGATTTTGAGTTTTATTGACTAGGAATCATTATAGGACATATTTGGGGTGTTTAAATTTGGATATATAAAAAAATGACTTTATAGTGATATTTTCATTTCATAAATAATAGGAATAACATTGTTATATGGTCAAGGTTGATCTATATAAATTGATTGTGTGTATTTTTAATTTTAATTAGAACAATCATTAATAATGTGATTGGTATTACTTTTACAATTACTAATAACTAATTTATTTTCAATGTAATTCGTATTTTAGGTTTATATTACTAAATATAACTGGTTGTCGTTAAAAAAAATACAATTGATTAAAAGATAAAAAGTGCTTTTATTACGTATATATTTATTAGAAATGAATTCTTTTAAGTTAAAATCTATAAATGATTGATTCTAGTTGCAAAAACAAAAGTATTGCTATTAAAAATTAATACTTTTGTAAGGGAACATACATAATGAAAGAAGGCATCTACTATGTAAGGGCATCCGAGAAAACGTTTTCTTAAAGAAAAAGTATTGCTAAATGTAAAATGGACCTTTTCTCAAGTCAACGGTATGATACTTGTACTCCCATGTTCGTAATTTCTTTTTCCAATTTTACCCCTTGTACTTCAATGGCAACTTCCAGAGAAATAAAAATGCCCGTTCAAAAAAATAAATGAAACAAAAATGTTCTGGTATCCGATACATGTTAAGACGATGATACTTTAGTGATCCGCTAGTGATTCAAATTTGTCGTTAAGAAAATATGTTATACTTTCCGCACGAGTATTTATCAAAATTTTGTAATCGTGTAACCACGTTGGGTCTTTAAATCTTATCAAGCTGTATGAAAATTTATGACTAGTCAAGGGTGTTTGTTCTTGTGCCATGACTATGTGTAAATACACATTTGGTCGGATTTCAAGATGAAATTCTCATGCAAAAAAGGTTTTTTTAATAAATGGTGTCCTCTAATTTAGAGTATGTGGTGCAGGGCAATCCTTGTTCACCTTCTTTGAGTAGCGTCTTCCGTTGTGATTATCACGAAACTTGCGCCCTCTTCACGCTTCCCCTGTTCACCTTCTTCACTATCTCTTTGAATAGTCGTAATTCTTGGCTTTGGCGCTAATGTTAGAAAGTTATTTTTTTGTTTTTTAAAAATAATCAGTTGCGCTGTTAAAAATAGAATAAAATAAAAGTGAAAATTTAAGATAAACCCAATTCTAGCCACGTCCCCTTTCCCTACGTATTGTCAATTCTTCGACCACTCCCCCAAGACTTCTTTCATCTACTTTATGTGTCACAATCGCCAAACTTCATGGAACCATTTTCAATGACGTCGCTCCTAAAATCTGTGATATTCCCACGATGTCGGTGTCGTTGAAACCGTGAAACTCAAAACGAATTAGTAAAAGCGTATACAATGTTGCTATATAAGTGGGACTTAACTAATCGCATAAAAATGGATGTAAACATCAATGTCCACAAAACAAAATCGGTCAAGGGTGCACCATGTTGGTGAACATGCTTCAAGATCTTGATTGGTTGATTTATTCTACTTGTATTTGTTAAATTGATTTAATTACACTTTTTTTTTAAATCTATATAGATGATATCCATGGCTCACTATCCATGTAATTAGCTCTTTCTATTTGGTTGCAATACACATTTAAATTATCCAACCACGTTAAACATCCGTGTAATTGATTAACTATTCTTATTTGGTTGTATTAAACATTTAAATGAATTTAATATGAACTAAATTAGCAGAAAGTCATTCACAAGACATGATAGAAACAATACATTTAATTCTTATTTGGTTGGATTAAACATATAAATGAATTTAATATGAAGTAAATTCGCAGAAAGTCATTCACAAGACATGATAAAAACAATCCCATTTGAGTTGCAGACAGCACATTATTATTATTATTATTATTAATATTAAAATAAACTGGAATTTTTGTTTTCCGCATGTTGCGCCTGCATATCATTTCCTCAATCTTTTCGTCAGATCAAATCCATTATTTATAATGAATTTATAATGATATAGTTGGTAAATAAAGAAAATCAATATTAGAAAAAACTACTTATTTGGGTCTTCCATTTAGCGGTTTATTCTGGTCAAAGAGACAGACATACATTGTATTTATTTTATGTTTTTAAAAAATCAATTTATTTCCTCATACATTGGATTTATTTTATGTTTTTAATAAATCACTCTATTTCCTCATCGATTAAAAAGGTTTGATTTCTCGAGTTAATCAGATTTAATTATTGTAATTTTGTCATTAAAAAATTAGGAGACTGAAAAAATATATTACAACAAATATGTTGGAAGAATCTTTTCAATTTTGTTATCACCTAAGAAACTTTATAAAAAAGAGGAAAAATAAAAAGAGAAAGATGGTAAGCAAAAGAGGTTAAAATATAAAAGTGACAAAAACACAATGCTACCCATTTTTTTGAAAGGCCACAATTCTACTCATTTTAATTTTGTTATTATCTAAGAAACTTTACAAAAAAAGAGGAAAAATAAAAAGAGAAAGATGATAAGCATAAGAGATTAAAAGTGTGACAGAAAACACAATTTTACCCATTTATTTGGTTGTTCCTATTTTTCTACATGAAGAGAGAGAGAGAGAGAGAGACATCTCTGAGATGTTTCAAGTTTCAAATTGATCTTCATGACTTATCAACTTTCATGTGTGGAGTTACTTCATTCAGACAATCAAATCCATTGTTTACATGGTCAATTCATTAACCAAAATCCAATTTCAATCAATTTGACTAAAATGTCATTTTCTAACATCTATGGTTCTATTACAGCTTGTTGTTGTATTTGGAAGGCAAGAAACAGGGTGATCTATCGTCTATCTCAATACGGTGGCAGAGATTAAGTCTTTGAGCTACCTTTGGATAAGAATAGATCGTCGTTTAATAATGTAAACCGGCATAATTGGTATATTTTATGTTGTAAGTTGGTTTTTGTCGTGTCTAGCTGCCTGCTAGTTTTATAGAATATTGCCGTTCCAAAAAAAGATAAAAAGAGAAGATAAAAAGGCAAATACAAGACATACAAACTAGAATCCAAAAATATACCAAGATGACCAATTAAATTGCCATGCTTTCCTTCTATATTTGATGCACCGAAAAGCATAGGCTTTAACCTCTATCTTAATTCTTATAATAAAAAACTTTCTCGTATCTTGCTTTCAATATATACACGTAGTTGTCAAAAAGATTAAAGCTACTGTGGCAAGACCGTAAATAAGTCAAAAAGATTAAAGTTACTGTGGCAAGACCGTAAATAATAAATAAAGTAAAAGTGGTTGAAAATGAAAAAAACAGAAAAGCATATTTCGTTAACTTTTTTTTGTTTGAACCTAGTTCCAGGATTTTTCTTTACCCTCAAATATGTATTAACTTTTCTTTTCTCAAAATATGCTATAAAATCTAGGATTTTATTATTTAAAATCCGAATATATATCATTGAACTCTTTTTAAACAATGGTTTACTGTGCGATAATATGCGGAATTTTACATATATAACTGGGAGTGAGTATATACACGTTGCGTAATTTTATGCATAACAAGTTATATATATTTGTATAATTTAGGCATAATTATTTAATATTGTGCATAATTATGACTCAAAACACATATACCCCTTGCCTTGCGTCGAATCCTAATAGCGTTCTACACATCGCACACTAAAATGACTTTGCCCGATTCATACTTCTCTGATGACTTCTCATTATTGCAACCAATTTACTTAAGACTATATGTTGTGGTTTAACTAAAACGTGTGTAACACCCTATCATGTAGGCAATGAACTTTAACCAGCTCTGTAAATGCAGTGCTAAGATCAAGACACTTAGAAGACTAGGGGATGTTTGTGTTTCCCTGATGAGAATTCCGGAAGTTGTGTGTGTATGTTGGGCTTTGTCATGAAAAGTGATGTTTCCCTAAACAAAGTGGTAAGTATTTGTGGAAGTTTTTCGGACAAGTATGTTTGTTCGGAAATGTGTGAATCTCCTGTAAATACGTATTAGTTTGGTTATTTTGTCACTTTTGACATTTGTAACAACTTTACCGTGTGTAATAGTTGGTGTTTAATACAAGTGCAAGCTTTGTTGAATATTTCTCTACTTCTACTCTTTCTTATACTATTGCTTACAGTGTATGCACGTATGATGGATTCCGCACATGATAGGTGGATTCGTATTCGTTATAGATCTTGATTTAGCGAGGTTAGGTGTCCTTACAAACTCACCATTAATCATCACCTTATGCTTTAACTAAAAACGAAAAAAAAGTTCTAATTAGTTGAAATGGGGTGGACCCTATCTCATTGGGTTATCACAGGTATAAAGGGGGTAACGCCACTCCTCTTGGCACCCCCTTTTAAGTAGGGGTGTAAACAAGCCCAGAGGCTCGAGAGCTACTCGTTATTGGCTCGGTTAAAAGCTCGAATGAGCCGAACTTTAACGAGCCCGAGCCTGTAATATAGCTCGTTTAGTTATCGAGCCCGAGCCTGTAATATAGCTCGTTTAGTTATCGAGCCCGAGCTTGAGCCTGAAATACAAAGCTCGTTTAGGCTCGCGGGCCTAAACGAGCCCAAACAATTTTTTACTTATTTATATATAATATAATAATGATGATGATAACATTTGCGAGCCGAGCTTTAGCTCGTTTAAGCGAGCTCGAGCCGAGTTTTTAGCTTGTTTGAGGTTGTTTTTAAAATAGCTAGAGCCAAGTCGAGCTGAGCACGAGCTTTGGGTTTAACTCGTGAGCCGAGCTCGAGCTTGAGCTCAAATAAGTAGGCTCGAACTGAGCTGAGCTCGAGCTCAAGCTTCATAAAAATATGACGAGCCTAGCTTGAGCCTAGTCGGGCTCGGGCCAGCTCGTTTACACCCCTGCTTTTAAGTAAGGTGTGGTGGTGTATCACTATCGAACGAGATTTCTAGTTCGTGTTCGTTCATTAATGAATGAAAGAACGTGTTCATGAATTGTTCGTGAACACTTACTGAACGTAAACGAATATAAACAAATGTTCATGAAATAAATGAACTCAAACGATCGTTATATATTTCCCCTATATAATTTAACTACTTTACTTCAAGTCACATTATTACTATTCAATTTTGTGTATTTTAATTGGTCCAAGCTATCGTTCTCTCTCTTTCTCTTTTTATTTAAAATACGGTCATCATTTTTCATTAGAAATTACGTAGAATCGGCAAAACTAAATAAATACATAACATAACTAACAGAAACTAAAAAGTTTGTCAAATTTTTGACACATATTGAAATTGAAATGATCAAACGTGAGATGAGCAGAGGCGTATTGTATAACCATATTTTCAAATGAGTAAATTGCATTATACGTCCTTAAAGTTTGAGCTAAATTGCAGGCGCTGTCCTTTAACTAATGAAATTACTTTGAATGTCCTTTATGTTACTGTTTTTCCTCGGACAATGTCCTTTTGTCATAATCCAGTTAATTTTTTCTGTTAACTCTTAACACGTACCACTCACATGAGGACATAATGGTCGTTTTCACTTACTTTGTTGTTAATATATATTATTTTTATTTAATTTTGTTTTAGCTATTAAGTGAAAATGATCATGATGCCTTCATGTGAGTGGCACATGTTAAGAGTTAACAGAAAAAAATAAATGTTTTAGGGTAAAAGGACACCGTCTGATAAGAAACAATAACAAAAAGGACATCCTATGTAATTTTGTTGGTTAAAGGACAATGCTTGCAATTCGATTCAAACTTAAAGGACGTAAAATGAAATTTACTCTTTTCAAATTTTAAAATCTAAAATCGATAAAATAAAAATATAACTGTTAGAACATGGGACCGTTGCGTCCTACACGTTTAGACAGAAGTTTGGATAAGATAAAACTAATTTGGTAGAAATTTCGTAAGAATAACCAATAGAAAGATTTCATTCCATACCGAAAGAATATATATCATTTGTCAAGCTGGAGAGAGCATCAAAACATCTATCCAGCTTGCATCCCTCTCACATGGGATCTACAAACTTCACTTCTCCAACATGCATGAGCCTCTATTTATAGGCAACCTCATGAGCATGAGGCTCATGGGTGAGTATGATCACCTCATACACACGTATGACGCTTTCGTGCGTATGAGTGTTTTCCTTCCCTATCTAACACTCAAATCTAAATAATATTCAACACACGCTCTATCTAGCTTATTCGTACAGTGACATACACACATGATATGCACCAACAATACATGCAAAAACCTTTAAATGAGCGAACATAATGAATACAATACCAAACATTCATGAACGTAAATGAGTAAACACATCCTTTGTTCATATTTTTTTGTTTCTTATCGAACAAAATTTCTTGTTTGTATTTATTCATTTATTAAATGAATGAACATATACGAACTTCCCGGTGAACAGTTCACGAACTGTTTGTTAAATGTTTAACTCGTTTACAACCCTATATACCATAATATAATGCATTTGATAAGAGCATTTTAAGATACCCAAAAGTTAATAACCTTTTTAGTTTAATGCAACCCTAAAACCAAGGTAAACTAGTTTTTCAATCAATAATTACACTTTAATCCCCTCATATTAGTTACACTTTAACTTTCTCATGTTTAACCAAATTTTGGTTAATTAATTAATTGTTACATTTTATCCCCTTATAATAAACTAACTACCCCACGATTTTTGAATGATCACATTTTTTCGTACGTTAATATATATATAGGGAAAGCGTAAACTGAGAACCACCTTGAGTTGCGAGAACCGCGAGAACTTTTTGATCCGGCACGAGTTGGGTCAAATTTTTTTGCACAAACGTAGATAAAAAAAATTATAAACACATCTGTAAAAAAAATTGTCGAGTCAGTAGTTTAGACTGATGCAAGTTTCTTTACGGCAGACGTAAATTTTGAAAGAAAATAAATATTTTTTACGCCTCATGTAAATGTGGGTATGCGACATTTTTTTCAAATTTTTTTTTGCTGAAACAAGTGATTGTTTTTACGACTTTTGAGAAATATATTCGGAAAAACCTTTTGGATGGCCTAGTTCTCGCGGTTTCGCAACTCGTGACGGTTCTTATTTGAACCTAATCCTATATATATATAGGGTAGGGATCCTAAGAGAAGTCCACCCTATTTGAGGAACTTGAGAAGCATTCAGGACCACACATTTCTCTAAGCTTTTCGTAATATACACATATATATAGTTTAGAATTGAGTATATACATATATGTATATTGAATTATACACACATATATATAGTCAATTTTAAACTATACATATGTGTATATTACGAAAAGCTTTGGAAAAATGTATGGTCCAGAATGCTTCTCAAGTTTCTCAATTAACTTAGTGCTTCTCACATGATATCTATTAAAAAGTTACACCATAATAACGAGCTTTTCCTTTTAATTTGAGTATATTATTGTTATAGTTTTTTTAATAATAAAATATTTTACGTAATTGATTCAACAATGTCTAGGAGTGAGTGAGCAATAACTAAATCATTAACCAAACCGAACTGAAAGCATAGGAAACTAAACTGAAATCAACTAAATATTGAATTAACTGAAAACCGAATTAACCAAGAACTGATTATCAACTTATTTGTACCATCCTTTAACCAAAATTAAACGAACCGAACCATTTATATTTTCATATATTTCAAGCTTTTATATCACCAGTGAATGTATTTCATATATTATAACTCCGTTTCATGTGCCATATCATTTATTTATATATCACTTTCATAAATTTATTCTTCAAATTCATGTATTTTTAAGTAAAAGTTTTAACCCAAGTTTGCTTTTGATTATTAACCGAAATTAAACGAACCGAACTAAAAACCATCAATCTAACTAATAAACCGAACTAATTAAATGAAAACCGATTGGTTAATAAAATAGACTAACCGATGACTTCGGTTTCCGCTTCGGCTGAGGATAATTTTTTTAGACATTTTCGACTTGAATTTTGTTGGAAACGGGGGTGCGTTTGAAATTGAGTATATTTTTCGGTATCGTAATTTGTATGAGTGCCATTAACGTACAGGTTCCATAATGAAAGGAACCAATTCTGATCGGACAACATTGTTACTGGTATCGGTACTATTGAAACCAATATCAATATTTGTTTTTATGGTTTTCGATCGATGTAAAATACGTGTTGTTATCCTTTTGGACAAGTTATTTAATTTTTGGATTTTTTTTCTTTTTGTAAATATAAGTTATAACGAGTATCCGTACCATATCGAATCAAACTAATACCGACTAAAACTCCACCAGGTAGCGTTGGAAATCCCACTAGTATGTACAATAATACAAGTGCTTTATGGATAAAACAAATATGGTCAATCGGTAGTGCTTAGTAGCCCATTATAGAAGTTGAGAGGTTGAAGAAGAAGCCGGAGGCCCATTATTTCAGTAAACAAATAGGGCCACGAAGTTTATTTGCTACAGCCTACATCACCCTTTTGAAGAACACTCACCATTCACTAGGATGCTTTCTTGTATATTTTGTTAAAAAGTTATATTAAAATTCTTAATAACAATACCAAATAATCATACTTGTCATATTTTTGGATTTTATAAATGTTTAAACCTTGTGATTTCAAACATTACATTGGTTATTGATTAGAGCCACTGGTGATGACCGATAATGGTGTTCGTGGTGATGTTTAAAACCCTAGAACAAAAAGTAGGAAAAAAAAAAACAGAAAGAAAAAGGGTAAAATAGTCATTCTCGTATCTATCTTTAATGAAATGAGTATATTTGATATTTTTAGTTTTTAAGGAGGGGGAATATGTTATTTAATTTTTGGCTTAGGTAAATATGTAATTTATGAAGTCTGTAGGGGGATATATGTAATTGCCCATTTTTTTCAAGTAAATTTGATGACTACTTTGTGAGGGACTACTAATTTCTTAATGACTTCTATGATGTTCACAAAGTGTTCCATAAAGTTCCCAATTAGATTGCATGCTGTTATGATTATATTAACAAACATAACATTAGGGCAACCCAACCTTTTTCTAGGCCTAAAACGAATCCCTAAGTTGGGGCTCTTTTATTACTTTTTGACGAGTTCCTCTTTTCTGTCGAACCTATTTGACCCGTAATTTTTTTCAAGAGTTTTTGTTTAGAAGAAGCAAACAAGAAATGAACCTGAATAACTCGGTGCTGAGTAGAGATTCCCGACAATAGAGCGAATCCTACGAAACAGAAAATCTACAAAAGAAAAAGAAACTTAGCCTACAAGACCAAGATCTTTTTGTTTGTAGAAAAAAATGAGAAGAAATATTCTTTATAAACAAAATTAAAAACCAAGAACCAAAATATCCAAGACAAACCAAGAACCAAAATATCCAAGACTTTTGAAACATATTTAAAAAAAAGGCTCATCTCATTTTACTATAAATGTGGGTTAAGTTATTATACAAAGACTACTAATTGTAAGAAGTGTAAGAAGCTACCAGAGAGTAACAAGTGTCCTAGGAGGATTCAAGTGGGAAAGGTAATTTTGTCTACAAGAGGAGAGAAAATATGCACAAGCAGTCACATGCTATATCCCCTTCAATTTTTAAACGTCCGTAACTTTTTTATACATCATTTGTTTAAAAAAAATTATACCATAAAATCAAGCGTTTTTTATCTTTAATATGAGTACCATATTGTTATATTTTTCAAAAAAAAATAAAAAATCAAAAACCCAGTTGTGTATGACACAATGAACATGATGTAAAACACAATGTAAAGTAGAGTAAAAACACAATTAATGACAACAAATAAAGACACAATGGACAACAGATTAAAACACAATGACCATGACCTTGATGTATAACACAATGTCATAATGTATAACACAATAAGTATCAAATTAAATAAAATCACAATTGATGACAACAGATAAAAGACACAATGGAGAGCATACGAAGACACAATGGAAAACAAACTAAAAACACAATACACAACAAACTAAAACACAATGGATAACAAATTAAACACAATGACCTGAACAAATAACGCAATTTATAGAAAAACCTAGATATAACATCATCTTCATTGTGTCATATATTGTGTTATAGGTTCTTATAAAACATACACATGCAAAACCCCGAAAACCTAAACCTCCCACCCTCGCCCCAACCCAAAAACCTAAACCCCCCCCCCCCCCCCCCCCCCTAAAAAAAACCTAAAAAAACCTAACCCCCCCTAAAAAAAACCCTAACCCAACCCAACCAAGCTAAAGTGCTAAATGCTAAAAACTAAACCCCCAAAAACCTAAACATCTCCCCACTCCCCCCCCCCCCCCAAAAAAAAAACCTAACACACAACCCCCCACCTCCCAAAAACCTAACACCCCCACCCACCCCCAAAAACCTAACATCCCCACCCCCAAAAACCTAACACCCCCACCCCACCCCAAGACCCAGTTGAAACACACAATGACGTGAACCTTTAACACAATGCAAAAAAAAAACCCAGTAAAAATGAAAAATTTTATTTTATTTTTATATGACAATATGGTGCTCATATTAAAGATAAAAAAACGCTCGTTATTATGGTGAAGTTTTTTTTAAAAAAATGTCGTATAAAAAAGTTATAGACGTTTTAAATCGATGGGGGAACTGACATGTGCCTTGCATGTGGAGAGAGAAAATCCATAAATATGGATTCCTTTTATTTCCTTCTATTATCTTATTTTTCCTACAATTAATCTCAACCTTCAAAATCTAAAATCAATAAACTAAAATCCTTCTTACCATAAGAGTACTTTATATTTAAATCTTTCTCCTATAAATGTATCTAATGGCTTCTATTATAAGTCCCACCTTCATTATTGCAGCTTTTGACGGATTCGCCCCCACGTATGGGCCAGGGCCCAATACCCGATCGGTGGATCCAATTTTATTAATTGAGTAAAGCCCAAAACTAAACCCACCAATTATAAATCAATTAATATTTTTATAATTTGAGGGCTAGAAAAATGGAGTTTAAAGCGATTGCTTTAGGATGAAGCATTGGGTCGGCCCTGGATAAAAATCAAATTGATTTAGTTTTTGTAGTGAAAATAGGAAATGAATTCCTTTTTTTTTTTTTATTAATTTAAGGGAAGCATGGAATGTAATCGAATGGATCTAGACTGTGGCACAACTTATGCCTAGCAAGCTGCCGATTTTTATGTATCAAATAGTTTCAAAGGAGAAATATTAAAATTACCTTTATCTCTCTTAGCACATGAAACAAGTCCATAATGTTCATCAGATCTAGTGACATTTGATTATTTAGGTGCTGGAAGCCTGGAAGGTACTCTATGTGTGATGATTTCACAACTTTTCGTTATCCACCAGCCACTAAAACAATATTTAAAGTATATAAGAATGAAACATAATTAAGAAAAGTGTGAAAAAGGCTATGTGGATTTTTTTGATTGGGCCATGAAATTAATCCATCAAGCAAAAAGGTGACTACATAGAATTATGGGTGTGAGGGGCTTCATGGATGGAAGCTTCACGACAGTGAAAACATCCCTTAGGGCATACAAGGAGTTGAAAGAAGGTTACAATGCCAACGTGGCATGGAGCATTAGCCCATAACAACTAATCTAATATAAGAAATTGAATTTTCTATTTGAATGTTTCATTTAATTATATTAGAATACCCGAGTTTGATAAGAGTTTATTTATACCTGAGTTTGATAAAAGTTTTTTTACTAAAATTTTTGGGTCATTTCACACGTGAAATGATATTTTAATTACCAAAAACAGTAAACAAAGGTACAACAAGTGGGACGTCAAACTAAAGTAAATAAAGGCACATCATCGGGTGGCCGACTCCAATGCTGTACCTGATTTCGGACGGCTTCAACGTGGCTCGGGCAACCTTACTTTGGATGCATTGAAGATACTCTCATTTGTTTGTTTAACCAAGACAAATAATGGCTAAGATAGAGATTATGATACTGATATAATTTGTTGAAACATAAGAAAAAAAAGAGGAAAACCATAATAATTAACATTTTATCTAGTTCAATCATCTTTTATAATACATATAACTTTTATATACTTCATTACTTAGAAAATACTGTAAATTCAAACAGTTTCTTCTTGTTCAGTAGAGTTTTATGATCCATCATATCTTTGGAACTATGAAGACGAGCTTCTGATACTTTTCGGTAGGACGGGATTAACTTTTTGAGAACAATACTGATACTAAAAGTCTAAAATTGAGGTTTTTCTAGGATAAAAAATTTCTTTTGATCCTAAAATGTCCATGTATTCTAAAAACATTTATAATCTATAAGCTCTGTTGCACTAGAACGCGTATGGGACCAGGATACGGGGACGAGATGGGAATGGGGAACGGGGTGAGTTTTTACTCACTTTTCTTCATCTTTTTCTTTATTTTTTCTTTCAAGTTATTTGGGCAACCTCTAGAAAGGTTTCCACAAGTTTGCCATGGCAAACTAAGGTGGAACATCACCATTTTGAGGTCCAAACTTTCTGTTTTACTAGGGTTGTTAACCTACAATTGTTGAAACCATCCAAGCTTGTTCTTGCAACAAGACTTGTGCTTTGGTATGAGTGTGATTACTTGGAAGCCTTTGCTTTCCTACCTTCAATCCACCACCTCACTTGATGATTTCCCTTGCTATCCCAAGTAGTTTGCTAGACCCCAAAGTGACATAACCCCATCTAGCCTCCGACACTTAGTTAACTCTTTCTATGTCAGGCATGGCTCATCGGGTTAAAGGTTGCTTGGCTACTTAGTATAGTGAGAAGTATATACATTTCCTTTACATTTCATTCATGACCATCCTAATTGTCCTTGTGATAATTTGTGTATTGGTGAATCTTACGAAATAGGTTAAAGGACGGTTATCCTCCTACCTCCATGCATGACATCTATGAAATCTATGATATATATGTTGGACTTATTATGTACTATATAATATCTATATAAACTTACACATAACCGAACCCTTGATATTAATCTTATGGTTACTTGTCATGACATTAGGTTATATTATCAAAGGCTTGAGCCTCTCGTTATGATTCTAATGGGAAATTCGACCCATGAAACCACATTATCCCCTACGGCAATTCGACCCATGAAACCACATTACTTTTGAAAACATACTTTCGCATACTTTACATTCCAAATCCGAATCTTCCATTAACATTCCTAATACTCACACCCCATCATTTCCCTATTCTCACAAACTTCTCAATACTCGGATAATCGGAAAGCTATGCAAACTTGTGAGTACACTTGACCCATTTTCATTTTTTTATACAATTTGGGTTGTAACATGTTAACTTACAAAATACACAAATACACACAACATACTTTATACACTCAATCCGTTATACATGCTTATTTTTATGCTTAGTTTCATTCTAGATACATACATGCTTTTGTCGTTAACTTAGCTAGCCCAACTTAACATATATAACGCTATAGGAGTAGCACGGCGCCTGTTAGGGTATTGTTAAGCTTTTTATTCATAGATAGTCTTGTTACTTTTGTGGCAAGGGACACTTAATTCTTGTGGACACTTGAGGTTTGACATTTAGTATTACATGCTAGTTTACCTTGTAGACAATTGCCATGTGGATTCGAGTAAATTCTTTTTATACTTATGCTATGTAATTTAAAAGTTGTGTACTCGCCAATGCTCTTGCGTTGAACCATATTTTTAACATGTTACAGGTTATGATGCACGAAATTTAGTAGAATGCCTAGAAACCACCAAACTTTAAATCATGTTTTATAGTTTAGTCATACAATACATGTTGTACTTTATTTTGTTTCACACTTGTTGTAATTCTATTTCAAACAATGTACTCGAAGTTAGCATTGAAATGAAATTCGTTTATTAAATACTTGTCATTTTAGTGTTATGAAGTCTCGAGCAATCTATTAGGTCCGCCCCGATGATTCCGCCATTGGTTGGGGTGTGACAAATTGGTATCTAAGCCATAACTATAGGGAATTAGGAAAAAAATTGCTATGATTTGACCTAGTCTACAGTCTAAGTACCCATACTTGACCATTGTTGATTTCATGCATCAAATACTCGAATTCTACTTATTTGCTTCTACCTCATCTTTTGTCTTATATTTCCATACGTCTTCCCTAAAACGACTTACCATACACACATGAAGACGTGAAAGAATTCGTATTATACAAACGAGACGATTTCACCAAAATAAGAGTGATGTCCACACCTCCATGGAAGATCAAATCACAACTCGACTATTTTCGTAACAGACACTCGTTCAAAACTTATACTCAAACCTTTTATCTTTGTGTCAATTTTCGCACTTATGCATGAATTTCGAACCTTAGTATTTTACTCAAATGTGTTTGTCCCCTTACAATTTATTTATGTAATCACATGCACGAAATTCCCAATGATACTTTAAATGTTTTCTTTCAAAATTTTCAAAACTTTATGAAATGCTACCTATCAACTTAGTCGGCCTAATGAACCTCTTGCCCTCGATTTTCATAACTCGTCCAATCACTAAACCACACTCACTTTATACTAACGAAAACTTCCTCTCACATACGTATGAGTTCCCTTTGACTAAAACACTTTTCAAGACCCAAGTTTTCAACGAAAATTTTCAAAAAAAAAAAAAAACAAAACAACCTTCCTTATTTTCAATGTAAAGACAAGCAAGTACATTATCCACAACCTTTTTCAAAATCGTCGACACACAATTTTAAATCTAAACACTTGGGCAAGAAAATTCCATGAGGTCGGACAACATGCGACGTATGCGAATACAAAATTTTAAACCAAAAAGCAGCATTCTTTTTACAAACCGCATCTTACGTCACAAACCACATTTTAAACCAATATTCACCTAACATTTACGATTATGGTCTTTCATTTCCGACAAAACCGACTTATCATATTTCAACCAACTCAATGTTTGACTCAAGCAACCATACACTTGCATATCACCTTACACATTTCCATTTATACATCCAACATTTCATGACAACCTTATATATATAATCATTTCACTTCGTATTTTATGCACTCGAAAACTTCATGGTAACTTATGCATGCTCAGTTTAATTATACTTCGACTTATACATTCTATACTACATGCTAACATTATAAATGTTTGTCATCAATCCTCAAAACTTATACATTCGCGCTACTTGGTAGTCATATTTCAAATATATATATGTGCAAACCCGAGTGGTTTCGTCTACGTTAGATACACTTATACTTACATACAACCATGCTGTCATACTTAATTTTTATACGTTATCACGCACACATTTTCACTTGTAGTACTAAAATTCACCTTGACCCATACACTACTAGTACAAATTATGCGGATCATGCAAAAACCAAAATAATTGCGGATGCACACGGGATTATATTAGTAGGCGCATGAAAACCATAGTGGGTTCTATTGTGTATCGTAACTGAACGTAACATGACACAGGATAGCGAAACAGACGTAACACGGGGTGAACATGGTGGTTACGCCGCTGGTACTTCTTATATATAAGTGTCCCTACCATGTTACAGAACTTTCATAAAACGCGCTATGAGAAATTCGGTGATTTCCCGGACCTTGTTAAATACATTTGATTCATAACAAACTTGGATAACTCAACCTCGAAATGCTTAGCACTCGATTATCCACGATAAAGCCTCATTCTCCGTTAGCTATAACAACTACAACTATAACTATCACTAGCATCTCTCAACTCTTCGTGATTCGCAGTTTATTCGACCTCTATACGATACTTAACCCTCACTTACACCTACCGATTCGTTCATTCTCTCTCATCCAACAAAATTCTCAATCCCTTCCCTAACATTTCATTCAAACTTTATTTACAATCTAAACGGCCTAAACGTTAGATCCATGTTTTACAAACAAATTCACCAGCTCGAGTCAGTCAAAAATATTTTCAAATTATCTTTCGTTCTTTATTACGCGCTAACTTCAACTAGACGACCTACTACCGCCAAAACTTTTGAAACCACAATTTATTACCATCCTGTTTTCTCACCTATAGACATCTTTCTGCAACATATGATTTTACTGATACACATCAGAACCAATAAAAATTTTCTTACAATCAACGGTACGAGCCGCACATTACCTTACATCCTTTTTACAAAAAAAAACTTCTCTTCTTAGGTCACATCCCTTTTGAAAACATTCCTCCCACCAAATAAATCCAACTCAGTCAAACCCACGTTGCCTATACACCCCTACACGTTTTACATGTTCATACACTTACTTATTGATGTTTCAAAAACACCTTAGTAAAAAAAGTACTTTTACAAACCTATCTTTTTATCCCACGGAATTTCTATGCTTTTCAACTCTCTATTATACACAAGTTTTGCCTACACTTTTAAACTTCGTAATCTTGATTTAGGCCATACATTTTCACCAAAAGGCTTTTTTTTAAAGTCTTCCTCTTGAATAAATTTCGAGACGAAATTTCTTAAAGTAGGGGAGACTGTAACGCTTCGCATTTTATACTTTCCTTATTTATAAAATGTAATCGTCTTTCTATTAATGGAAACTTGTATTCGTATCACATTCGTATTTTATTTCCAATCTTGTAATCCGAGACTTTGATCATAATGGAAATTCATTTTATACATATACGTGTTACCTTTCATATTTGTGTTATATACGCAATCAATATTCAAATACGTGTTTATACGCAAAACCGAGACTTAAAATATACTTAGGATACCTAAAAACAAGCTAAAATACAAGAAAATATTATAAAATAACCTAGTAACAAACTGCAAGGACTAAAAGTGAGCAAAACCAAAAGCTTTCCACTTCATTTCTCCTCCAATCACCTTCCACACCCCTTTAAGCCAATCATATTTCACCCTTCTCCACCTCTTTTCTCCTCCAATCACCTTCCACCTTCATTAAATCTCAAACCCTAATACTGACTTATAAATACAAGTCTCCACCACCTCGTAAACATTTTCACACACCAAATTTGCTCTCAAACTCCCAAATTCTCTCAAGTCTCCAAAGCAAGGAAGAAAACTCTAAGTGTTCTAAGTGAGTTTTAACTCACTTTTCTTCATTTCTTCTTTCAAGCTATTTGGGCAACCTCTAGGAAGGTTTCCACAAGTTTGCCATAGCAAACTAAGGTGGAACATCACCATTTTGAGGTCCAAACTTTCTGTTTTACTAGGGTTGTTAACCTACAAGTGTTGAAACCATCCAAACTTGTTCTTGCAACAAGACTTGTGCTTTGGTATGAATGTGATTACTTGGAAGCCTTGGCTTTCCTACCTTCAATCCACCACCTCACTTGATGATTTCCCTTGCTTTCCCAAGTAGTTTGCTAGATCCCAAAGTGAGATAACCCCATCTAGCCTCCGACACTTAGTTAACTTTTTCTATGTCAGGCATGGCTCATCGGGTTAAAGATTGCTTGGTTACTTGATATAGTGAGAAGTATATACATTTCATTCATGACCATCCTAATTGTCCTTGTGACAATTTGTGTATTGGTGAATCTTACGAAAGAGGTTAAAGGACGGTTATCCTCCTACCTCCATGCATGACATCTATGAAATCTATGATATATATGTTGGACTTATTATGTACTATATAATATCTATATAAACTTACACATAACCGAACCCTTGATATTAATCTTATGGTTACTTGTCATGACATTAGGTTATATTATCAAAGGCTTGAGCCTCTCGTTATGATTCTAATGGGAAATTCGACCCATGAAACCACATTATCCCCTACGGGACTTATAGTGTCAAAAACGAGTGTATAAGTCTAGATAATTACTTTTGAATACATACTTTCGCATACTTTACATTCCAAATCCGATTCTTCCATTAACATTCCGAATACTCACACACCCTCATTTCCCTATTCTCACCAACTTGTCAATACTTGGATAATCGGAAAGCTATGCAAACTTGTGAGTACACTTGACCCATTTTCATTTTTTTACACATTTGGGTTGTAACATGTTAACTTACAAAATACACAAAGAACTAAGCTCATTCTAAGGTGTTTCCAAGTTATCTTGAAGATTCAAGAGTGATTTCAAGGTGTTTTTAACAAAGAACCAAGTTCCATATCATCACATTTTGTCAAAACCCATCAAAAATCTTGAAGGTATAAAACTTACTTTAAAAATCTTGTTCTTGATTAATGATGGTGATGATGATAGTGGAAGATTTCTCATAATCTTTGGATTGTTCACAAACTTGAAAATGAAAGAAGAGGGTTTTTATACAAAATAAAAATGGAGGCTAGTGTGAGTATATGTATAGTTTTGATTTTGAATGATTCTCATTGATGTGTTTCTTGGATATTGTTACATGCATGAACAAAAAGGTGTCATACAAGAAGGTTCTTATGATGCGGAAAGATGATTATAAAAAGTGAATTTTTGAAAGTATGTATATGTATATGAATGTTTCATGAATATATATGTATGTATGTATACATGTAGATATTGTTTACTAGTAAATAAATGTCACATGCATTAGCACTTTGATGATCATATGTATGAATAGATAATGATTTGATGATGAATATGTTTCGGATTATGTGAACATGAATTAAATATATGTCTAGATGCATTTAAGTTCATGAAAGATGATGATGATATAATAAGTGTGCTTTAGATGCTTGTACATGAGCATGCATGGTGATTTAATGATCATGAGATGATGATATGTTGATGTATGACCAAAGTGTTTTAAATCTGGTTATAAACACTAAAAATAATAATATTTGAGGTGTTAAAATAGCATGAAACTTTGTCATAAAGTTTACTAGCTTGCATGTTGTACATTGTGCTTAAAGAGTTGTAAAATATGTGAAATCACATGATTTAAGAGACTTACACAAAAAATGCACTAATATGATCATAACCATCATTTTAATCAGTGAATAACATGGATTATGTTAAAATATTAAGTCGTTACGGTTTGGGATGGTTATGGTAACGTTTGATGCAAAACTATGCGTTAAAAACGGTAAAAATCGTCTTTTTAAGAGATTTTTGTAAAACTGTTTTAGATCAGTAAGTAAACTGATATTTTTGATACGAATATAAGTATATTAACTTATATTAATGAATATAATTATATTAACTTATATTAAGTATACATGTTGTTTGGTTAGTCACACGTGACTTTCGACGCCCGAAAACGTTACCGAATCACTAAAATACGCGTTTTACAATGTACACTAGAATGGGTTGTTCATAGGTGAATCTCATGTGCTTAAAAGTACACTAGAATGGGTTGTTCATAGGTGAATCTCATGTGCTTAAAAGTACACTAGAATGGGTTGTTCATATGATAATATGTTAAGTGTTGACATGATAGCGGGAATTTAGACTATGCATGTACACTTGTGTGTTTAAAGCGGTAGAATCGATGCGTTAAATGTGTAACTTATTTGTCGAGCGTAAAAATTGATACATAGGTTAACTTAATAAGTTATTTCATGTATACAAGCGTTAAAAATGGTATAAATTAACGAGTTTTCGCGTGTTATGATATTGAGTATTTGTGTACGTTTATGTATATATATTACGACGCGCAAATCGTAGATATATAGTATGTATAAATGGGAGTGTTAACGGATATAACATATTAATGGTCACCAATGAAATCGTTCAAGTCGCAAAATCTTAATATATATATATATGAACTCATATATATATTAAAGTGCCAACATAATAAAAAATAACTTTTCGAGAAAATCTCAAAGTTATGTGAAAATTTCAAGATTTGGAGAAACTTAGGAATTTTGTGATATATTGCTTGATAAATTGTTCCTACGTATATTAGGACGTGTAGAAACAATTGTGGGATTGCGCTATTTATTATACGTACTCAAAGGTGAGTGTCACTAAGCCCCTCTTTATACTGCTTTGTATATGTTTTGGGGGAAGAACACACCTTAAAGGATAATTATACGATTTTGAGTATAAAATTTGCCTTTAAATAAATTTAATATATTTTCATGGAAGATATATGATTTTAAACTGATAATATATGTTTCGGGGAGAATGGGTTTTTAAATACCGTGAATATATGTTTCGGTGAGAAACGGGTGTTATTACGGTGTTTTAGAGAAAACGACCGTGTAGATTTAAAATTGCTTAAATCTAAAGTTGTGACGAATTCGCTCGGTATCAAGAGAGTAAGTACCGGTTACGGTTTACGTTTTGGTGGGGACTTCGGGGAAATTCATACAACTCGTTATATTAAATTTATCATTTTAGTAGGATATATAGATAGTTCATAAGGTTAGCACCTTGGGTGACCCATTGCAGGCACATATTGCGAAATTAGCCATATAATCATTAATACCGATATGCGTGGAATTGTTGATAGATCTATCGGGTTGACCACCCCGTCGTGACCGGTAGCTGCGTGTCAAGTCAATCGACGAATTTTATATTATGTTATTGTCTAGCGTTGATTATGTCCCTATTGTTAATATATAGTTCGTATTGTCTTGCAAACATACGAGTCTGAGCACTTGATGCTATCAATTTAATATGGAAAACTTGGGAAGATGTTGTGTATCGAAGGTTTTTGGAAAACGCTTGCGATGGCTGACCCTTGAATTTTTATTAAGGAAATGAAAGTGACTTTCTTAATATTATTTGGATGTTTTATTAATTAAACACATAATTTGAAAGTTTTCCTTGGATCAAGTTGTTTTAAATTTGAATACGTGAACTCACCATCCTTTGTATTGACACTTGATTTAATGTGTTATTCAGGTACATGAGTTCGGCTTCGGGAATCTTTGGCATATCTGTGGTTGTGATGCATGTTTTCTTTAATAACATTTTGGACAACTTTTAAAACTAAACTGGGACCGTGTTTGTAATAAGATCCATAAGGATCAAGACAACTTAACTGTGTTGTGGTTGTGACTTATGTTTAAAACTTAAACTCTGTTTTAATTAAGTAATATGTCTAAAATTAACGATGTATCGTCCACTAAGATATTTATGGGTACCAACTTCCGTCACCATTACGTTTGTATTTCCGTTGCGACGTTTTTGGGGTGTTACAGTTTCCACAACACATAGAATTGCATGTTTAATATATTTAATAAAGGGGATTTCTATGTAAGATAAATTAATTAATAAAGCAAAACGTATTATTTGAATCTAGATCTTTCACCAATATTTTGTTGATCCAAAACCTTTTTACGCATGATGCAGGTACACGAGTAGGAGACAGAGTTGAAGGCAATGACACGTAGGACATGCCTTAGTAATAAATTGAACCATTTTTCATATTTGTTTATCTTTTGAGCAATTTATGAATTGTGTTGAATGTTTCTATGATTATGTGTGACAAATTTAATTTGGTGACTTTAAATATCTAAACTTATAATAGTGTCATAAGCTATGGGCAATCATCATGCCCCGTACCTTTCCGCTGCGGATCAGGGTGTGACAATTATCACAGGAAAATGATGGGTTTATTAGGTAGTGGGGGATCAAAATTCAAGATGGGACGTTCTAAATCTTGATGGAATCCACCACATAATTGACACCATTCACCGTAAGAATGGTGGGGTAAAAATAATCATTAACATCCATGTTTGTCAAACGAGGTTTCAACTGTCGGGATTAGACGATTCTGTTTTCCAGAAACTGGAGATAGGCACGACCTCGTATGGGTGTTATATGGCCCCATGTTGCAACTTCTCTCTGGCAAAAAACAGAGTTTTATGCTACTGGAGTGAGGCACGGCCCGGTGTTTGATCAGGTACGACCTGTGCTATACCTACAGAAAGGGAAGAGGATGCAGAAAAAGAAGAAAAATGTAAAAAGAAAAAATAAAGAAGATAATAAATGATTAGGCCACCGATTTAAACTTTATTAAAATCCTTGTGTCCCTGACAATGGCACCAAAAACTTGACGTGATGCGAGCGTGGTAAATTTTTGAGTATATTTTAGCACTTTTTTACTCATTTCAAGCTTTAAATTTATAGAACATGATACAATACAATCGCTCTCTACAACACGCTAAGGGAAATGCACCATCGTTGGTGTAAGTATAGTGATGGAAGATACCGAGGTTGTCATAGGAACAAGAGCTTTTAATACCTAAATATCATCAATGTCTAATCTAACTCACAATTTGAGAAAAAGATGTTAGTAAATTTAAAAAGATGAAAAAGAAAGAAAATGTTAGAAGAAAAGCAATAAACGAGATAGACTCACTTAGTTCTGACTCCTCTTTTACACATCCTTCGATGATTTCCACTTTGGGCTTTTTAAGAGATTATCTTAGTTAATATGGCATGTCCCTCTTTTGGAGGCAACGCTACCCTCAGCCATATTGGTCTGAGTTAGCAGGGATACAATCCTGCAAGGCCGAATTATTGAAAGATAATTAAGTAAGTTATTAATGCAAAATACGGAATGTCCCTCTTTTAGAGGCAACGCTACCCTTGGCTATACTGGTCTGAGTCAGCAGGGATACAGTCCCGCAAAGCCGGGTTAGAGTTTTAATAGTAGTTTATTTATAAGGGATTTATTTCGTTCTTACTTCCCCTGATTTGATGCTATCTGCCTTAAGAGAAGTCCTAATAAGCTTGAATTAAGTCCTTGCATGATCTATACACTGAACGAGGCAAGAACTTTACCCAAACCACCCTTCTAACCCCCTAACAGGCAGTTAACGCGCTTTATATAGGCCGTAAAGACATGAATGAGTGAATCAACAAAACATGAAGAAATGATAGAGTAAAGCTCACTTTTAATATACAAAACTAGTTATTAAAGTCATTGATACAAACCCAAATAAAAAGTAGCCAAAGCTTGGAAATCAAAAGTAATACATAAAAGATTTGTTTTCACCAAGTGATGTAAGAGATTAGCCAAACATGGCTTTTGATTGACATGAACTCTTACGATCAATCTTGGATCCCGAGACTACTACACACACTCTAATGGTGGATAATGGAGGAATGTAGTGGATGATTGTGTTCTAGTGATGGTGGAATTGTGGCAAGTGGGAGAGAAGTAGTTTTCTAAGGGATGGGTTGGAAGTGAACCAAGCCCATCTATTTATAGCAGAAAACAGTCCATTCACACGGCCCCGTGTCCAAGAGGCACAGCCCCATGTCCTTCCTTCTCTGTCTTCTTTTAATGCCTGGTGTCACTTCGTCCACACACACGGTCTCGTGTGACAGTAAGCCCTGTGGTCAGCTTTATGGGGTCCATTAGGAGATTCTTCATATCTGGGAGTTTACCATGGCCCTGTGTTCATGGGACTCAACCCCATGTCTCTTGTCTGCTTTGTTTGTCTTGATCTGCATGTCTGACCTATTTCTTTAGTGGGGCACGACCCTTGTCTGGATGGCCCGACCCCGTGCTTGTCTTCTGATTGTTGTTTTTGGTCTTGGGGTGTAATCATGGAGTGTAGGCATGTTGTGTCAATTCCTCTTTTGTGTATTTGTGTTGGTTTTTGCCGTTAATTTGTTCCTTTTGTATGTTTAAGCTTATTTAGTCCTGAAAATTAAAAGCATACAAACAAACACACTTTTTCCAGCATTAGTACATAAAGGGTTGATTATATGCCTTGTTTGATATAATTTATATGTTGCATTTCGTGCATATCAATGACTGGTGGCATTAAGCGAATTATATATTTATTAACATTTTAAGTTCATTTTATGCATTAGTCAACTTTTAAATTTATAAAACACGATACTGTACTAACACTAAACACACACTTGGGCAAGTGCACCTATCGTGAGCGTAGTATAGTGTTGGTAAGATACAGAGGTCATCCAAGGACACAAGAGCTTTTAGTAACGGTTTATCGTCAACGTCTAATCAATCTAAATTTTTGATAAATTTTTTTAAAACATAAAATTAAAACTAAAAATAATAAGATAAATAAAATGAAAGAAATGATAGACAAGATAGAATCACTTGGATCCAACTCATCTTTAATGTATCCTTTGATGATTTTTGAACTTTCGGACTTTTTAAGAGATTATCTTAGTTATAGTAGTAGGCCCTCTTTTGAAGGTGACGTTACGCTCAACCCAGTGGTTTGAGTCAGCAGGGATACAATCCCAAAGGGTTGGAATATTGGAAGATAATTAAATAAGTTATTAATGCTAAAAGTGGTAGGCCCATCTTTTGAAGGTGACGTTACCCTCGGCTAAGTGGTTTGAGTCAGCAGGGATACAATCCCAAGTAGCCGGTTTAAAATATTAATAGTAGTTTACATATGAGGGTTTCAAACTATTCGCACCCTCGCCATCCAATACCTTTGGGGCATTGAAGGAGGTCCTAGTAAGCTTGAACAAAGTCCTCGCAGGATTTATACACTGAACGAGACAAAAACTTTACCAAACCACCCTTCTAACCCCCTATCAGATTGGTTAACGCGCTTTATATAGACCGTAAAGACACGAATGAGCAAATCAATGACATCATGAAGAAATAGTAGGAAAATTCACTTTCAACATAAGAAACTAGTTATTAAAGTCTAATACATATCCAAATAAAAAGTGCCGAAAGATTAAAAATCAAAAGTAATACATTAAAGACTTGTCCTCACTAAGTGATGTAAGAGATCAGCCAAGCATGGCCTTTGTTTGACAAAACCCTTACAATCAATCTTGGATCCCGAGACTACTACACATTCTAAAGATGATAGATGGATGATGGTTGTGAGTGTTGGTGTTGTAGTGGTGGTAAAGTGAGAGAGAAGTGGTTTGCCAAGGGATGCCTTTGAAGTGAACCAAGCACCCCTATTTCTAGTCAAAACAGAGGCCCGGCCATGACCCCGTGTCCAGTGGGCACGACCTGTGGCCATCATCCTTCTCTTTCTTCATTTATTGCATCTGACAACAGAGGACCCCACACGACCCCGTGGCCTCTGGGCACGACCCCGTGGTCAACTGTTCGCTGTACTATCTGGATTCTACAAATCTTATAGTTGACCATGCCCCATGTTGGTCTGGGCACGACCCCATGGTGGGCGTAGAAGCTTCTGCAGGTTTTGTCTTGAAGTGCAGGGTCTGACCACGCCCAGTGTTCGTCTGGGCACGGCCCCGTGGTCAGCTTCTGTAATCTTATTTTTGTCTTTTGGGGTGATGCTGAGGGGTCGGGCATGGCTCGTTATTCCTTCTTTTCGTATTTATGTTGGTTTTGGCTGCTTATTTGCTTCTTTTGTTCGTTTAAGCTCTTTTTATCCTGAAAATACAAAAGGAACAAAGAAACGTGCTTTTTCCAACATTAGTACTAAAAATGATTAGTTTTATGCCTCATCTGATGTAATTTATATGTTGCATTTTGCACAAATCAATGACACATGTAAATATGCAGAAAAAAACAATTATCAACCTTAGAGCACCCACGGTAACGATGGTGAAAAACGAATGAGGTGAACACATTCTCTCTCTTTCCCCAATTGCCCGTCATACATTTGTTCTCTCTTTTTCAAAAACAACACCCACCTTCTCTCTCTTCCACAACCTCACCTCTTTTCGGCACTAAAAACCCCAACACCCACCCTTACTATAGGTGCTCCTACACAGATAAATGCAAATATATACAAATGTTTACAACTCTTATAATATAATGTACAACCCATAAAGCATATGAAAAAACTGAGTTTCTTTGTTTGTAAACAAATATTGATTATCAACAATAATATTCACAAACTTAGAGTTATCATCAACGAATTGTTTTCAAATAATTCGATTAATCAAAATTTTTACAACTCGATCTACTCTACAAACTCCCCTCAGCTAATCACACAAACAGAGTAGTTCATACAAGAGAAAATCGGAAGGTGTGTGATGAATAGATCACTAACAGGTGTGATCTATTTATACTATGTACGAAAGCTCACTATGAGAGTAGCTGACGTCACCCTGATAGTGACATCTAACATTCCTAACAGAAAAGATTCTCAGATGCTTGCAAACATCTGAGTAATCTTATCATCTGTTTTAGGCTAACCTAAACACTGTTGAAATAAAGTACTGTTACATTGAATAAACATTATCTAAGCTATTCTCTGATGTAACTGTGCAAACATCTGTTTACCCTAACAGATGTTTGGTCTTCTTCATCCGATCTTTGCTTGATCAGGGCTTTGGTCTTCAGCAGATGTTATACTCTTAAACAGCGGTTCCAAGACAGATGTTAGCCAAGCTCTTGAACAGATTTTCTGAATAGTTGTTCAAGATTCACTATTTTTGGGAAGAGTTTGGTTCAATCTATTGTTAATTTCTTGACCAGTGGATCATGTTATGGCTTTTGAATATCATTTGTTCTTTTGTAGGTCCAACAGTAGTAAATCTAATTCTTGAATCTGCCCTTCCCCAATCTCTTCAAACACGCCTGGGTTTTCATTCCACCGATTCAATCTGCTCTGGTTAAGAACACCCCCTGGGCGCGCGAAAAGCTAACACTAACACCCGAACTGTTGAAATGTATAATTCATATTGCTAACATATTGTATCAACTGATTGTTTATTGTTGTTACAAGTGGAAAAGTTGTTCTAACTAAAGTTGTTATTGTGTTATGTGACAAAGGGTTCAACTTATGCAAGTTATCATATACAAGTCTGACAGAGTTCCTGAGGACTAAAGTGAAAGGTTTCAGGGTTTGAAGTGTAAGTATCTTTTGGTGGTGATATTTAAGGAGCAGCGTTTTCATATCTCAAGTGAGAGAGTGTAATAGTTTTAGGGCTTTCTCTGTTAATCTTGTTCAGTAGTTGTTGTGATCCTGTGATCCAGACATCGTCTGATCTCATTACTATCGTATTTTTTACATTTGTTCCTAATCATTTAACATATTATGTTAATTTGTTGAATAGGATCTTTGTATTATACAGATCTCATTATTGTGAGATCTAGGGTTTGGTTGGGTGTTATATGGGTTGGTTAACTCAATAAAGATTTTGGTCATCGTTTTGTCATTACATATTTCGTTGTGTGTTGATTTACTGTTTTCTACATGGTATCAGATCCATAAGGTTCTTCATCATTGTTTTCCACTGTTGTATTATCTAGTTGTTGTTAGGTTCTGGGTTATCTAGGGGTTTCTGTGCTCCGAATCCCTAGTGGAGTTGATCAGAAGAGTTATATTGGGATTTGTGCAAGATTAGAAAAGAGAAACCGTAACTTAGGGTTTGAAGAATCTTCTTGTGATTGAAGCTGTTGGTCTCTATAACTCTAGAAAGTTGCACGACAAATGACCAGATCTTGTTGCTAGTTCTTATGATCTGTAACTGTAGCCTAAGTGAAGGCTATAGTTCTGATCCGCTTAGAGTGATACGCTCATTGTGAGATGTTCCTTCTAAGACTCTTTTCATTTGTTACTTTTATTGTTAAGTTGTGTCTAGGCATATCTGTTGCCGGGGTAGTTTGGACCGGTGGTTGATCGATCTTGTTGCTACTTGTTGCATATTATTTGTGCATCTTGTTTGGTTATTTGTATTGATTGTTGTCTTATACTTCCTAGCCTGAGTTTTGTAGTTTATAGCTCCTGTGTAAAGACTTGTCCAGGCACCATTTGAATGATGAACCTGGAATTTGGCCTTTATCACAGGCTTGCTTTAGGATTGTTGTTTGTACTGTTTAGTTATTCGTTGTTGGTTAATTGATTACTTTGTATGTTCTTGTAGTGACTGTTATCATCGTAGATGGTGAAGGTAGTACTTCATAAACTTTGATTAGTAAGCTTGCATTGGGGATCCTTTATACTTACACCCCAGTTATTCAAGCAGTTTAACCATACTTAACATAAAATTAAAAGGAACAGAGAACTATAAAGTTTGGTCTAGTGCTATGAAACTGGCTTTAGAGGTTAAAAATAAGTTTGGATTCATAGATGGTAAATGTGTTAAGTCTGAAGATGATAATGTATTAAGTACTTAATGGGATAGATGTAGCTCTGTTGTGTTAACTTGGTTGTTGAATTATGTGTCTGAAGGGTTATATTTTGGTCAAGTTTTTTCAAAACTTGCTTCTGAAATGTGGGCTGATTTGAAAGAAACCTATGATAAGGTGGATGGTTCTGTTGTTTATGATTTATATAAGAAAATCAATTGCATATCTCAATATGGTAGTTCAGTTTCAGAGTATTATCACAAATTAAACACTATGTGGAAGCAGTTTGATGCAATGCTTCAACTGCCTTCATGTTCTTGTCAGGCTGCAAAATATTATAATGATTTATTAATAAAACTAATGCGGTTTCTCATGGGTCTTGATGACATATATTTTAACCATCCGTTTTTATACCTTTTACTTTTAGCAAGTTTGAATTCGTACTTTGTATCAACCCTTGTAATCTCGAGATTGTGATCATAATCGAAATCATGTTTATTTCAATTTTGTTTAATCATGCTTACCCAACATGTAATCAATCACTCAATACATATAATTGATATGCAACCGACAAGTATTTACGTCTATTTGATATTTGGAATTCGATCGATCATATACCCTATTCATAACATGCCTAAACATCCCTTAGAAACACTAATCTATGCTTAACATATCAAGGAAATCGAATAATTGGACAAGTGACCAAATAACAAGGGTGAAAAACTAAACAAAAATAAAATTTTTAGGGGATCTTACGAATCGCAGCTAGGAGCTTACGGTCCGTAAGCCCTTCTAGGAGGGCATAATTGGTTCTAGCTACGGGATTGGACCTCCTTTTCCACCACTTTCATTCTCCAATCATATTCCAACCTTCTTTAAACCTAACCCTAATCACCCACTTATAAATAAGCCTCCTTCATGCTCTCCTAACACTTTACAAACTCTCTCAAAGTGCAAGAAAATTATGTTTAGGGCAGAATATTCACTAGTGTTCTAAGTGAGTTCTAATTCACTTCTTCTACTTTTCTTTATGTTTTTCTTGCTTCAAAACCCCTGGACAACATAAAAGGTTGTTACCCAATGTTTACCAAAGTGTAACAAGGTGGTACAACCCCCCTTTTGAAGTCTACAATGGATTATAAATCTTGGTTTCATAAAACTTTACAAACTATTTTCATTGTTCATCTTATGGAATCTTGCACCAAACCTTGTTCCCAACTAAACTAATGTTGAGGGACTTTTGTTATGGTAAATTTCCGTAAGATTAGAGGTTCAAAAAGCTCAAAAATTTGTACCCTAAAGGTTCCTAAGTGACATATAAGTGTTGAAACCATCCAAGCCCCACGACCTTTAATGTTGTGAGGCTTGTGTTTTGGTAAAGCGTGAACAATGGAGCCTTGGCTTTCCAACTATGATACCACTTCCTCACTTAGTTAATTAATCCATTCTCTTAAACTAAGTCATCAAGTAAACTTTCTAGTAACAAAAGTTTCCAAACTACACCAAGTATCTAAACATTTGCCATGATTGGAATGCACTAGTCTAGTTTGAACTCACTTGGTGATTTAGATGATGCACATTCTAAGTAGCTTCCTAGAATCAAAGTGAGCCAACCCCACCTCGTCTCCAACATTTTCCATGTTGGGTATGAACTCGTGGGGATGTTCTCAGTTAGATACTTAGTAAAACATACATTTTCATTTTGTCCATTTCATGACCAACCGAAATAATCAACTAAGTTGATTATTTTGTGCTTTGGTGAATCATATAATGGGGTATAATGGATGAAAATCATCCTACCTCCTTGCATTACCATTACTTGGTTCCCTGTGACAGTAAGACTATATAAACTATAATATATATATATATATAGGGTTAGGTTCATTTGTTAACAACCCCATTGATAGTGAACTGTATGAACTAATCCTAGCCCTTGATTATCAATACACGAGTGTAGATCAACGGCCAGGATTTGATCAGGATTTGATGATGAAAATACACTAGTTTATTTTACGATTTGATGATGTAAATCAATGATCAGGATTTGTTCACTCAGTTTCACACTAGAACCCCACCCTATATATATATATATATATATATATATATATATATATATATATGGGAATGATAGAATGAAAACACACTTGTGTTGAAAAAACTCAAGAAACCCTTGTAAAAACTATATGTAACATTTTATATTTTTTTCTAAAAAAATAGGGAATGTAACATAAATATATTCGTGGAACTTTTTACGCAAACCGTGAGTTTACATGATCCCATTTTACCGTTTTCACAATGTTAGGTGCAATATATACAAATTATCAAAATTACAAACACGATATCAATCACCTATTTCCTTATACATGGATATTATAAATATCCATCTAAAAATTTAGCTTATTTTCAATATCTACAAACAAGATGGTCGACGACAATAGTTGTTGCCCTTTATTGGGTCAAATGGGCGGCAAAGAGAATAGCTTGGTTCTCCTCTATTAGCCCAATTAATTTATGATTTTGTCCGCACTTTAAAATTACGATTTTGTCATCAGTTCAAAATTACGTATATGCCCTTAGTTAAAAATAAAATTACGTTTTTGCTCCAGGTAAAATTTTCAATTTTTTCATCGGTTCAAATTTACGGTTTTTTTGCCCCGTTTAAAATTATTGTTTTGCCATTAGTTTCAAACGGAGGAATAGTGCGAGGCAGCTGCCTGGCACTCCCCCATTAGACTAATCAGTTTATTATTTTATACTCACGTTAAAATTACGCTTTTGCCACCAGTTTAAAATTACACTTTTGCCCCCAAATCAAAATAAAATTATGCTTTTGCCCTCATCTCAAAATTACCATTTTGCTGTCGGTTCAAAATAACGATTTTGGCCGCATCGCAAAAATACGACTTTGCCCACCGGTTCAAAATAAAATTATGTTTTCCCTCAAGCTAAAAATTACGATTTTGCCCTCTGCTAAAAATTATCATTTTGCCTTCCGTTCAAAACACAATTATGCTTTTGCCCCCAACGCAAAATTATAATTTTGCCCTCAGTTCAAAATAAATTTAAGGTTTTCCTCCAGCTAAAAATTACGAATGTGCTCTTAGTTCAAATGCATATTACGATATTACCCCAAGTTAAAAATTACGCATATGCCCCTGCGCAAATTTGCGATGTTGGTGTTGCCATCACTTTAGCTTTTGGAAAATTATGATTTTACCACAGTCAAAAAAATACCACTGCCCTCAGTTAAAAATTACAGTATTGCCATTGTTTTGGTTTTTTTAGCAAAACTATAAAAGTGTTTTGTTTTAATTGGTTGACTCGATTTAACTGTTTTTCGTGTGAAGGAGCTGCCTAACACGTGCTTATTAGTACTGACAAATTACTGTTTTGCCTTGAGCTAAAAATAACGGTCTTGTCATCGTTTTGGTTTTTTTTTTCTGGCAAAACTATCTGACTGTTTTTTTTAATTGGTTGAGAATTATTCAGTCATCGCCCCAACGCGGGCGCGCATCAACTAGTTCTATTATATTTAGCTAAATGTTAAATTCAAAAAAAAATATACGATGTGTCACTATTTCCTTATAGTCAATAAATAAAATCTAAATCCAAAATTCAGAGTAAAGAAATTTATTTGAATGCTTATTAAAATATTTTAATATTTAGGTTCTCTATTTTCCTGTATATTTTATTAATTATTTTACAATACATATTTTCTTGATTTTTGTTACGGGTTTTATAGAATTATTTTATGAATAATTAGTTTGTAAACGTTGCTATGTATTTTGCTACCGATGGTATTAATTTATTTTTAAATATCTTTTTCTTGTTTTAGCAACGGATTTGATACAAGTTTTTCTACGTTTGGGTTTAGATAAACTTTTTCTAGATTCTGTTACAAGTTTTGCAGAAAATTTTATTTAATTATTTTTTTAAATACTTATATTCTCAACTATTCTATAAATTTTGCCACAGATTTTATTGAACTCTTTTTAATTAATTTCTAAATATTTAGTTTTTGTTGTTTTTTTATATTTTCTCGGTTTTGCTACAATTTTTTCTACATTTGGTTTAGGTATTTTTTTTTTCTAGATTTTGCTATGATTTATGATAGGCATTTAATTTAATTATTTTTTAAATACTTTTATTTTAAACTTTGGCTACAGATTTTGCTACGGATTTTATTTCGAAATATTTATTTCAATGGTTTTGCTACAGATTTTTCTACATTGTTTTTTTATATTTATTTCCTCATTTTGCTACGAATTTCATTTGCGACGAAATACTCGTAGCACATCTTTAGCAAACTTTGTGATCGGCTTTTTCTGTAGCAAAACTTCAAAGCAAATGCATTTTTTTAGTAATACAAGTAAGTTCAATTTGTTATCTATAGGATCATTGCAATAAACTATAATAGCCTTTGTGTTAGATCAAGTTTATAATTCATTCTGAGCCGGCTCAAAATATAGTATGCCCAAAGCGGATAGAAAAGTTGAAGCCCTTTTCATAAAAGTTAAAAGAAAAAAAATTGTTTTAGATCTATCATTCATATATCATCTCTGTCTATACATAACTATAGATCCTGTATCGCAATATCAATAATCTTAAATCCAAGATCACCTACATATAATTTTTTTTTTGTAGAATTTGAGGCCCTATAGAAGTGGTGGCCCAAATCGCTTGTTTTATTTCACTCCCCTTGAGCCGACCATGATATGCATTCTTCTTATTATGTACAAAGTCTTGATTAGATAACTTGTACACTCTTGATTAGATGGCTTGTTACTTAACCTATCCATATTAGCGAGAGTTAACATTTATGCTATTTGATTTATTTACAGTAATCGCAACTTTAATTAGTGAAAATACACTAAAGCTTTCAGTAATACTTTATGTGTTTAAGGTGTATATTTATGTTACCTTTTTCCCCCTTTGTATTAGAGATGATGATTTCAGAGACCCTAGACAAATCAGTCCGAAAAGCGCTTAGAGATTCCAAAACAACGACTGTTTAGCGACAACAAGGGCCTGAATGTCGTTGTTAACGGTATTAGCGTTGACAAGTCGTCGCTCATTCTTTCGCCGATGTAGCTTCGCTGCCGCTAAAGCTCAACTAAGTCGTCGGGAGAACTATCGTCGCTAAAAAATATATACATAACATTTTCCGACGAATTGTCGATGGTAAAGAATTATTTAGCGACAACAAGGGCCTGATTGTCGTTGTTAAAGGTATTAGCGTTGACAAGTCGTCGCTAATTCTTTCACCGATGTAGCTTCGCTGCCGCTAAAGCTCAACTAAGTCGTCGGGTGAACTGTCATCGCTAAAAATATATACATAACATTTTCCGACGACTTGTCGATGGTAAAGAATTATTTAGCGACAACGAGGGCCTGATCGTCGTTGTTAAAGGTATTAGTGTTGACAAGTCGTCGCTAATTCTTTCGCCGATGTAGCTTCGCTGCCGCTAAAGCTCAACTAAGTCGTCGGGAGAACTGTCGTCGCTAAAAAATATATACATAACATTTTCCGACGACTTGTCGATGGGTAAAGAATTATTTCAGATGTGTCAAATTATACCCATGAATATAAGGAATGGATAGTACCTCCCCCTACGACAAGTCGCCGGGAAAAATATTTGACATGGCTCCTATATTTTTTACGATCCCCGTCTCATCATTAACAACTTGTCGCAGGTACAACTCCTTAAGAAAATATTAAAACGACCTCTTTTTTCCTACGATGTGACGACATGATGTCCCTGAGGAAAGGTTCGTCATATCAGACGAGCTTTCTTGTAGTGTCGTCTTTTTCAAGACTAAGGAGTTGGACTTATTAGGTTCATAGATGAACACATATTCGGTAGACAAGGGTGTTTGGGATTGCTTATTTTAGTGATTTATTAGCTTATTGACTTTTTGAAAAGTTAAAAGGTGTTTGGCATGAAATTATTATGCGAGGGGAAAAGTCAATAAGTCACTTCATTGTGACTTATTAACTTTTTAAAAAATCATAAGTTGTTTGAACAGCTAAGCCAACATGGCAGGTCCGGACCAATTGTTAGCATTAGACTAACTTTGGTAAGATGACCGGTCCAATTGGTCAACTCACCACAAACTTCTTCGTAAATCTTGTCACAAACTTAAAAGTCGATACAATAAACCATTTGGGCATACATCGGTTAAATTTTACGTGTCCGGGCCACATTCAAACATAGACACACAAGTACTATAGAGGGCACGGGGCGCCGCATAATGGTCGGATATCCATGCGTTTTCACCCGTTATACACCGCCGCCACCTAAAAGTTCCACGCGTGGACTTGGTAACGCGTGGTGGTTATCACGCGTGAATTTTCCAAATTTTTACCGTTGATGATGAGTGTGCTAAAGAGGTAGGTGTAGCAGGAGCATGCTGAAGAATGTGTGGTGAGTGATAAACATTTCCACTAAAATCCATCACTAGTGATGGAATAAAGCTTGATTACGTGGCGGAACTTGATTGGATATTGTGAGTTATGAAACTCCGCCACTAGTGGAACGCCCCTACCCTTTAAGAATTAAAGAGATTCACGTTTCTTGTATAATTTCAGGTTCTTAAGGATATTATAAAACAAGACATGTTACGTATCATTACTCATATTACTTTTATATTATATGTGAGTCAGTGCAAGTCTCCCACATGGATTAGGGGGGTGTGCCGATGTCTGCTCCATTGCTTACACCATCTCTTTTTTTAATTATAACATTGTTAATTACCTGGTGATTCCTGTCCTTAATGATAACGTTAACTTATTTTGAAATCAAAGTTTTTAATGTTTAAATATATATATCTTTACAAATAATGCGGTTGTTATTTACTTTAGTTGAATAATTAAAGGTCTAACAATTTACAACAATAGTATTGAATTATTGATTATAGTCGCCGTTCTAAAAAGAAATAACAAGTATTGATTATAGTAAGTTATATATATATATATTTTTCGGCGTTGAAGATAATTAACATTACTTTAATATATGTGGTGTTAAATTAAAACTCCAGTTATTTATGCATTTAACTTTCAGTTTGTCAGCGCAAACGCGTATGACATGCAGTTACTGCATGGCTGTCCGGCTGTGCCCACGTGACCAATTTGATATCCATATTCTATCACTTCCCATCCCCACCATATATATAAATATAATAAGTGATGCTAAGTTAATCCTACGATTATTTAGGTTTTGTTCTAATATTTATATAATAAACTACATGTTATCTAATAAACTAGTGTGTATAAGTGTATTATAAGATTTTTAAGCTATTTATAGCTCTTTGCTTAAATTACGTATGTATTGAACACGTTTTTAAATATATATGAGAATGCTTAACACAAAACAACTTTTAAGCAAACAAGTGTATAAACACAAAATGCCTATTACTTTAATTAACCATTCATTACTACACACAAAGTAATAATCATGAGTTAAATGTTATATTGTGTAAATATAGCTAGAAGGGGTATTGAATAAATATATTTTATATATAACCCTTACTTATTGTAACCGTGATTACAATCATTTAGAACTTCACACACTTAAAGGTGTTTTATTGTAGTATCAGAGCCACCATCTTAAACCACCACAATCACCATCGTCTTCACCACTGTAACCACCTGTAACAACTCCAAATTTTCGTTGTTATCTTTTATTTTATTTCCGTTGTATCTACCAATTGTAATTCCGAGATTCGATTATAAGAAAGTTATGTTAATTAAATTATGTTGATTTACAGTTATATCACATCTAAACGCTTACTAAACGCATCGCTAATCTAATCGCAATTACAACTAATTATGCTACTATACGAGCCGAGTGTGTTATTGTTCAATAAACACTTGTGCCATCACAATGCTTATCTCATCACATCGCAAAACACGGTTAATTATGTGGAATTAGGTTTGATGTGTATTATATTTATTTATTTTATGTTTAATATCGCTAAAACGCTCGCACGCTCACGCTAACTCGCTCTCTCTCAAATCAATGATGATACTACACTTAACGCTTCGCTAAAACGCTTAATATAACTAATTGATACGAACCGAATCGCCAAACGAACTCATAACGCGAAATAATCGAACAAAGTCTGACCCTTAGGCCAAGTCTGGCCGAACTTGTATATAACAAGTTCGCCCGAACTTGTTCGGGGCAACAAAACTCATACAACTAACAAGTCTGCCCGAACTTGTCTGGAAACACTCAAGAAACTACAAGTTCGCTTGAACTTGTAACAAGTTTGCCCGAACTTAGTACAAGTTCGCCCGAACTTGTTGTCTGCCCTCACATTCTCACCTCACCTATAAATACTCAGCTTCACTCTTCATTTGAACTTGCTGCAATTTCGCCCGGAGCTCCCCAAAACCGAAACCCTTTGTTTTCTAAGTAAGATTCAACCCGTTTCAACTACAATAACGTTCATCAACATTTTACAACGATTTTGCACAAGGCTCTGCCTTTGTTTTTCATCAAATCTCTTCTGTTTACGAAAATCTTCATCTTTTCTATAAAACTTCTGTTTTTCACTCAGATCTACCCTTAGATCTGAGTAAAACCTTTTAAACCATCGATTTTCACACAATATTCGGACTAATGATGTATGTTTCGTTCACTTTGAAGTGGAACGAGGCGTTGTCAAGCAAGATCTCAGATCCGGAAGCACAAGAACGAAATCATCACTTTACACAAGCTGGACTAACCCGTACGAACCTTCAAGTTCGCCCGATTAGTCCGAGTTTCTGTAAAATGGCTAAACTCGCTCCAAAAGACCTCTCCAGCCTAAGTTTTACTCAGTGGCTTAAGGTTGGAGGGATGAATACTCGATTTCCCCAGCAAACGGCCCAAAAACGCGCGATTTGGATGCCAAAACGATCAAGTTCGCTCGGATTACATCAAGTTCGCTCGAACTTGTCACTAGAGTGGTGATCAAGTTCGCCCGAACTTGACCAAACTTCAAAAATGGCACAAGTTCGCCCGAACTCTGTCCAATTCTCAAGAGAATTAGACAAGTTCGCCCGAACTTGTATCATTCCTCAACAACCAGTACAAGTTCGCCCGAACTCGTCTAGTTTCTCAGAAACATGACAAGTTTGCCCGAGCTTGTACCCACAGTAAACTCAGGCATACAAGTTCGCCCGAACTTGACTGATGTTCTCTCAACCGTTAACCGTTTCAACAATATGGAAGACTGATGCACTTCTGTTCGCTTATAGGCTGATCCGGCACTCTCCGCAACTCTTCTCAGATCCCTCATCTCCCCAAACGCACCAACAGTGAGTATACTTGAACCCTTTTACGCTTAAACGCACTTTTGGGTGTCGCATATGTTCGTATATCAAAACACATCACACAACTCTCAAACGCTTATTCGCAACCCGCTGTATTACATGACTATACGTGAAATCTGCTAAATTGTATGTATTGCTTGATTGCTTGTACGCCACCCTTAACATGATAGTATACTAGAGGTTGACCCGCCACCCGGAGGCCCGGGGTTGTTAAGGCTCGCATTTTTATTTCGCATTTATTTTCTCTTTTAGGATGTGAACGCTTGTTCGCATGCCTCGATCATTCGCGGTTTGTTGGTTTGCATGAATCTGAGTAGTTACATAGTTCACAACTCTTACGTATGTTATGCGGTGTATGCTAAACGCTTTTATATTTGTATTGTATACAAAACTCGTATGCTCAACTTTACTTAATTGTATTAACGTTTTATTTTAACATATGTGGCAGGTTGAGGACTTTAGCTTTGAATGCTTAGTTTAGGTTTTACTTTAGAAAATCATGTAATAAAATCTAGGGAATATCGGATCGGATATTATGTTTAAGAGATTGTTTTGATATGTAATGGTGGTTTAAGGATTTTATGAGTTTGATAGTATGGGATGTTAAATGTTGATTAATGTCTTTAAATAATCGTTATGGAATCTCTTGATCAATCTGATTCGCCTAGTGCCACTACCCCGATGTTTCCACCATCAGTTGGGATGTGACACCACCGATCACCATAGACTGGATCATAACCGGGCTTGTTCTTCATCTTAGATTGAAACAAATCAATCCTCAATCCATTCGTAAAGTTTTCTATCAGACCATAATCATCATTTGATATAATTTCTCAATCGAAAAATCGATTCTTGAAGATTACATTCAAACAACTTGTTCATATTTGATATGCGACACTACACATTACTACATTGCTGAGTGTGCAGCACTCACAATAGTGTACGACAATGTGTGACTACGAAAACCTTATTAAACGAATGGAAGTTCACCCAACAGATTAGTTGGTATCGTTGTATGCGACACCATAAACAAGTGCAACACTCTAGGAATCTTTTGCGACACCCTCGACAAGTGCGATACTCTAGTATTCTTTGCGACATTCCTACATTTTACAATATCTTTGACATTTAAGTAAGCAATGACCATAACAACTAAGAGGGCATCTGAAAATTCAAGCAAATTTGCTTTACACTTTGCCCGACAAACTACGACTATTTTAAAAAAATGATTGAGCCATTCTTGATTACCAACATTTTTTTTGGATATGTTGATGGATCCATCCAGTGTCTAAGTCCTAGGGTTGCTATTGCATCTAATTCTGCCACTATTGTCATAGCCAATCCCAATTATCAAACGGATTACAAGTGATGCACATGTTCGTATGATCATTATCTCAACTGTCTTCGAAGCATCGTTTGCCCATGTCCAAGGAACTAATGCTTGAGAACTGTTGGATTTTCTTTCTCGAGCATATGTTTCACATACTTCCTCTAGAGAGTACACGCTTAAGACGTAACTTCTTAAGCTACAGATGAAAGAAAATGATACACCACTTACTTACCTCAATCGTGCACAAAAGATAACATATGTACTTGCCAACATTGATGAACCAGTGAAAGACAAAGATCTAGTCTTGCATGTGATACATGGCTTGCGTGAAGAATACACTAGTGTCAAAACTAATGTTTTAGCTTGTCTAACTATCTTAGTTTTCAGTGAGCTATTTGGTCTTCTAACAGATAACAACTACATGGTTACAAAGGCTCCACAATCTACTAATGCTACTGTTTTTGTTGCCACAACATCGCCTGCTCAAATTCCACAACAACTCTAAACCTTACAACAAATGGCATCCTCTCTTGATTTTCATTTGATGCCAACAACTCAGCCACCACAAGCCTACTACAGTTCTCATCCTACAACTAATCGTGGTTACGCAAATCGAGGACACCAGGGTGGCTATTATGGGGATACAACAACAATAACAAAACTACAACAATTCCAACAGAGGAGGTCGTGGCTGTGGTGATACCCGTAGTTAGTTTTCTTGTGCCTCAGCACAAAACACTGTCTTTGGCACTTGTTACAGGTATGCCATTAGACATATATCTTTAGATTGCCCCAATCGTGATCCATCCACATATCACAATCGTTTAAATGATCACTTTGCTAACGCCAACTTTTCTTTCTTTGTTGTGAAGGACAATTTTATATACACTACCCTTCTTATTGTCCCTAATGACATGGACTTAACTCTCTTCGTCTTCCACAACTTCACAATCTCAACAAGCTTGCTTTCCCTGCTATGCGTGCGCCTTCTTACCTTTAGCATCGACGACTTTGGACATTCACATCATTGTCTTCTTTAGTTTATACTTTCTAGTTACACTACTCCTATTTTAACAAATCACACTACAAATCATGTCCTACATGCCCTATTGGAAAATCAACTAAATTACATTTATGTAACTCCAATTTTCATAGCTCAATATGATCAATTTATATTGTGATGTTTGGGCCCTGCATTGGTGTTATCATCGGACTGTCATCAATATTTCATGTTGTGCATGGATCATTATTCTTGCTATATGTGGATCATCCAATTAATGTAGAAATCAGATGTTTATAACACGTTCACCAATTTATTCGCATGGTTGGATGACAAATTAATAAAAAGGTTAAACAAGTATAAACTGACTCGAGTGGTGAATTTTGCTCCTTGTCCAACTTCTTCACATCTCTTAGCATGTTGTCATGCCCTCATACAAGTAAACAAAACGGATTTATTAAGCGTCGTCATTGCCAGCTCTTAAAAACGAGACTCACTCTTCTTGCACAATCATTTGTGCCTAAACGTTTCTAGCACTTTGCTTTCGATAAAATAAAGGTGTTAATGATATAATTAATTATTATTTAAAGATAAGGGTGTATTGGTAATTTTGTTATCCTATCATAACTGAATATTGTATTTTTTTTTAATTTTCGCTAAGGTTATGTGTACACAAGTGTACAGGCCGTTGTTCCTACAACGTACACAAGTGTACAAGCTTTTTGTACACTGTTGTACATTTGTGTATTGAACTCATGTACATCTGTGTATATAAACAGTAAAACGCTGAAAAAACGAAACTTCATATGTTTTTTGTTTTTATTAAAAAAAACTATAACAATATTATACTCAAATTAAAGAGAATAAAAAACTCGTTTTTATGGTGTATTTAAAAGAAAAAAAATATTAACATATGAAAAGGTTATAACGATTTAAAGATCAGTTAGTTTTATGTTATATCTTCCTTATTTAAATTGATTAATTACCATCATATTTTTTACATCTAAAAAATGATCAATGGCTCATATTGGTTCACAAACAAGGATATGGTTCACTTATGAACCTCATCCTATATATATATATATATATAGTGGTCTACGTGGATGATATCATCGCGACTGACAACAACACACCTGTAGTCAGTCGTGTTATTCAATTACTTAGCAAAGCTTTTGCTGTCAAGGACTAGAAATTGAGTTAGTTCATTAGGGCAAGAATATTCTGGTTTCCAAAAGAAGTACATTTATTGCATACATAAGTTTACTTTCAATACATAACTAATTGAACAACAAGTGCTTATTTCATTCTTATGACTTTCTACTAAATTGGTTTTGTAATGAAAGTAAACTTATCTATGTATAGAGTCTTATATTCAAATGAGAACTACATTCATAATTAGTTCACATATATCATATTAAGTCAAATGACCACACAAGACTGTATATATACATAAGTTTACTTTCAATACAAAACCAGTAGCAAATGCTAATTTTATTCTTATGACTTTCTACTGATTAAATTGATTTTGTATTGAAAATATTTTAGTAGTTCAGGGTTGCCGAGAGCCCCAGCATAGAACTTTTATCTGACTAGGAGCAGCTAAGCCCCTACCTATATAGTCAAGAGGGATGGAGCCCCGAAAGAATTAGTGGAAAGTCATAAGAATAAAATAAGCATTTGCTACTCAATTGGTTTTGTATTAAAAGTAAACTTATGTATCTATAGAGTCTAGTCTTCAAATAAGAACTATAGTTCATGATTAATCCACGTATATCATATAAAGTCAAATGACCTTTCAAGGTTCCTTAACATTTAGTGTTTTTCATTTAAACCCATGCTTGTGTTGTGTATTTGTATTTATATGCGAGTGTAGAGAAAGGGCATATAAGACTTTCAATACAATACCAATTCAAAGTAAGATCACAAAAAAACTGTCTTTTACCTATTGTCATGTGTTTGTGTGTTACACATATATGTGTGTAGGGAGAGTGACACACTGACACATGAGACTTCCAATAAAACACTAATTATAAGTAGAACTCTAAAGACACATGTACCTATCTCTACGTATATTAAAGAATCCTGTGTGTAAATAAATTCATAGAGCAGCAAGATAGACTCTACTCCTATTGCTTCTCTTTTTAATTATGTAAATTGATGCATGTGCAACGGGGTTTTTCGATACACATAAGCATTTCAATATATTTTGTTGTATACATTGCATATCGTGTATATAATCTTCATGTTTATTTTCTAGACTAAAGATCAAATACAAATAAAATTAACGTATAAAACGTAAAAATTGAAGGAAATGTTAAAAAAACACGGTGGCATTTTCGTAAATAATTTGGTATTCAAAATTACTCTACAGGATCATTTGTAGAGTCATTTTGGTCTTGTAGAGTAATTTTATAAAATGTTCTTGCAGAGTAATTTTGATCTTTTGTAGAGCAATTCTGTAAAATGTTCTTGTAGAGTAATTTTGTAAAATGATCCTGTAGATAATTTTGTTAGCATTTAGTTATGGGGTTTAGCTTTATGGTTTAATTTTTTAGCTTTTTTAGAAGGGGGGGGGGGGGGTTAGGTTTTTTTAGGTTTTTGGGGGGTTGGGGGGGGGGGGGGGTTAGGTTTTTTTTATCAAAATTACTCTATAAGAATATTTTACAAAATTACTCTACAAGATCAAAATTACTCTACATGAATGATCCTGTAGAGTAATTTTGATAATTACCCTACGACCATATATTTACGAAAATGCCACCGCGTTTTTTTTTACTTTTTCTTCAATTTGTACGTTTAATACGTTAATTTTATTTTCACCGGAACTTAACTCTTATTTCCTATTCAAATTTCAAATATATAGTCATTGACATACTCGTATTTTGTTGAATGTAGTGTGTAACTCCACTTGTTTGCACATTCACATCACAAAATCTCCTATTTAAGTCATGTAGAAATAAGAAGCTAGAAAGATACAACCTTTCCTATTTTTATTTAAGTTTCTTAACTATTAATTTTTGTTTTGATCGGTGAGAATCTTTAACTTATTGTAAGAGAGATCTCACACACTTCTAAACAGAGGGCCTTAACCCTACTCTAACCAGACTACGTTGTCTTAACACGGCCCAAACTTGCGTCAGAGTTTGGCTAACAACGTTCCCCGGAAACCAACCCCACTCCAACCAGACTATGTTGTCTTAACCGGGTCCAAGCTTACACCAGAGTTTGGGTAATGACGTTCCCCGGGAAACCATACCACCCACTGCTAGTGGCAAGGTCTTGCGCCACCACAAGAGAGAATCTCTCTGGCGTAACGCACGGTGGACTAAAATCCGGGGTGCCTCCGGCTCGAACTCTTGACCTAGGGTCTAGAGAACTAGCATTCATTGCCTTTATTCATCAAATATGACACTAGTGGGGATTGAACTTAAGTCTAAAAAACTCAGTCTTTTCAGCCACTAAACCGCAAGTGATGGATTTTTTAAATATAAATTAACTAATGCAACAAAAATAAAACACTAAATTGACTAAATCGATCCTCACCAATATTAACCTATTTTTAATTCCCAATCAAACACAACCCCATGTATATGCCATTTACATTCATAAATTATAGATTTTATGAGTTATTTATTTATTGAAATCTTTCATTTTATATAAATAATAGTTATACAGGATTTTCTTGGGCAAGTTCCATTAATTGCCACTATTCATGAGTTCCAATACATAAGGATCTATATCCAGCCTTCACTTGTATATTTTGTACACCCCTTCACACCGCAACTTCCTCCTCCTTTCTCCGCCTACAACCACCACCACCACCATCATTAATATCAACCCTCGTGTGTGTGTTCTGGTGGCGGTGTGACTCTTTGTGTACATGTGGCAAAAGCACCATGATCACCGGAAAAGACATCTATGTTGTTCTTGCAGCCATTGTGCCACTTTATGTGGCCATGTTGCTAGCTTATGGTTCGGTCCGGTGGTGGAAGATCTTCACACCGGACCAATGCTCGGGCATTAACCGTTTCGTTGCGGTTTTTGCCGTCCCTCTTCTTTCTTTCCACTTTATATCTTCAAACAATCCTTATGAGATGAACTACCAGTTCATAGCAGCGGATTCGCTTCAAAAGGTTGTTATGCTAGGCGCTTTGTTTGTTTGGCAATGGCTAAGTAAGAGCGGGAGCCTCGAATGGATGATCACATTGTTCTCCCTCTCGACGCTCCCGAATACTTTGGTCATGGGCATTCCTTTGCTCAAGGCCATGTATGGGGATTTCTCTGGATCCCTTATGGTCCAGATCGTTGTATTGCAGAGCGTGATATGGTACACGCTCATGTTGTTAATGTTTGAGTATAGAGGAGCAAAGCTCCTCATAACCGAGCAGTTTCCAGAAACTGCTGGGTCCATCACATCTTTCCATGTGGAGTCTGACGTCGTTTCCTTAAATGGTCGTGAGCCTTTAGAGACTGACGCTGAGATAGGAGACGACGGCAAACTCCACGTGGTGGTTCGAAGATCTTCCACCGCATCATCAAGATCTGTTATATCTTCATATAATAAGTCTCATAATATTACTGGTATGACCCCTAGGGCCTCGAATCTGACCGGAGTGGAAATCTACTCCGTTCAGTCTTCCAGAGGCCCACACCTAGGGCTTCCAGTTTCAATCAGTCTGACTTTTATGCTATGTTTAGTAAAGCAGGAAGTAAAACTGGAAGCCCTAAGCATGGGTATACCAGTAGTTTCGGAGGTGGGGACGTTTTCTCAATGCAGTCCTCAAAGGGCCCCACACCGAGAACGTCAAATTTTGAAGAAGAAATGTTGAGGATAGGAAAGAAAAGAACAGGAGGAAGGAGTATCAGTGGGGAGTTGTTCAATAACAATAACAACAACAATAATTTAGTATGTTCTTACCCACCTCCAATCCCAAACCCTACTTTTTCATTAGGATCCACAAGCGCCACCCCCGCTAGTGGCTGCCTAAAGAAAAAAGAAAGCGTCGGAGGTGGTGTGAGCGGCGTTATCACACCACCCCCGCCCAGCAACAACAAGGAGCTTCACATGTTTGTATGGAGCTCAAGTGCATCTCCTGTTTCTGAAGGTAACATGAAACATGCAATTAATAAAGCTGCTGCTGAATTTGGAGCCATTGATCCTTCTAAAGCTGTACCCACACCAGGTTAAATAAACCTATTAACCATCGTATTATTTAATATAACTTTTTTTTATAACTTTTGTTAATTTATGATATGAAAACTATAACCAAAAACTCATTTTTCTGTCACAGAAAATTTGAGTCCGATGACTAAAACATACGGTGAACAAAAGGAGATCGACATCGACGAACCAAAATCACAAATAAACGGATCCCCGTTCAAGAAACTCCGAACCGAAGAAGCCGATAACAAGAACCACCGAATGCCACCGGCTAGTGTCATGACAAGGCTCATCCTCATAATGGTTTGGAGAAAACTGATTCGAAATCCTAACACGTATTCCAGCCTCTTGGGTCTCATTTGGTCTCTAGTTTCTTTCAGGTTCGGTTTCATCTTTTTTTAACAATATTTTTTAAATACCATATATTTAAACTCACCCTACTAGTGTGGATCAGACACGATACCATTCGATCACTAGGTAACATATGTTTGATTTCAACCAACCATAACATGTACATGATGCGTTAATAATTGTACTTTTGTAGATGGGACATTAAAATGCCAACCATAGTAAGTGGGTCGATCTCAATATTATCCGACGCAGGTCTAGGGATGGCCATGTTCAGCCTAGGTAACAATACTTTAATGATCGTATTGATAAGTTGTATAATAGAATGATTCATCATCATCATCATAATAATAATAATAATAATAATAATAATAATAATAATAATAATAATAATAATAATAATAATAATAATAGTATTTATTGATGTTGGTGCATTGAATGAATACCTACAGGGTTATTTATGGCATTACAGCCAAAAATAATAGCATGTGGGCAACGTGTGGCTACGTTTTCGATGGCGGTTAGGTTTTTAACTGGACCTGCTGTCATGGCGGCTACTTCTATTGCTATTGGACTACGGGGTGTTCTACTTCATGTTGCTATTGTTCAGGTATTTTCAAAAAAAAAAAAAAGAATTCGTCTAAAATGGCTGGTTAAACTGTCACTAATTTGGATTTCGAAATGCAGGCGGCTTTGCCTCAAGGAATCGTACCGTTTGTGTTTGCAAAGGAGTATAATGTGCATGCCGATATCCTCAGTACCGCGTAAGAAGTTCAAGATATGATTTTAATTTTCAAAATTATATACGAATAAATATGGTTGTAAACGAGCCAAGTCGTGTTAGTTAGGTTTAGGGGATGGGCTCCAAGTTAGACAAGACGGTTCAAATTTACCCCTTTTTTTAAGAGCTGAAATGTTGAGATGGGCTTGTAAAAAGTTCGTGTCAGCCGCGTAAAAACATATATTTTTTAGGCTTAAAAATAATATACTTAACATTATATAATTAATGCCCCTACTAGAAAAGCTCTGGTTTGCTACGCACATTTTGGGCGGAATATGGTGGGAAACAGCTTTTTTAAACCAAAACATTTCGTCGGAAAAGGGGTCGTGGGGACCTACTTCCGACCATTTTCCCACGAATTTGATTTTTGTTGGTAATCGTCGGTAAATTAGGGTTTTTTTAGTGGTGTTGGAATTTGGTTGCAATTTCCAACCACTTTTTTACTATAATGTTTTTCTTATGAAAATGGAGCATTAGAGCACATACTTGGGCCTAATGATCTACTATAATTTTGTGTTACAATTTATGTATATATAATATTTGGGCTTTAGTTTAAAAAAGTCAAGTTTGGTCACAATCAAGTTTACCTTGGCTAGGGCTCAATTTATTTAGAATCGAGCTCATTTCAAATGATTTTGTTATGACAAGTGAGATCAGAGCAATTCTCAAGTCGTGAGCTTTTTCAGCACCAGGGGCAGACCTATATATAGTCGTGGGTGGGCAGACGCACGCCTTGAAAAAAAATAATGTATATTTTAGGCAAAGAAAACCCGACTGCATCCCTAACAAATAATTCATAGGTCCGTTACCGTTCAGGATGCTCATTGATGCTTGATATTTTTGTGGTATTGAAAATTTTGCAGGGTTATATTTGGAATGCTGATAGCTTTGCCCATAACAATACTTTACTACGTGCTGCTTGGAGTGTAAGAGAATAAAAGGTCAACGCTTGGTTCAAAATCCAAGGCTAGATCGGTCAACGATGCATGATTCAACGTGCGGCTTCCGAAGAAGCACATGCAGCTTACGCGTTACCCACGGGATTCATAATTAATTATAGCTTCTTTTCACCATTTTAGATTATTTTTATCTTTCTTTTTTTGTTTTATTAAGAAGGGAACAATAGATGTAGGTGTCATATAAAAACTGTAGAATTATTAATTAATGCTAATTTTATATTCTTGTTCTTATTATGTTTGCCCTCTCAAATGGCTAATAAAAATCTGCCTAAGAAAGTTTTGTTATATACTATGTAATTATTAAATTACATAATCTTTTCCAACAACATCATTATCAAATTTGTGTCTAAAATATTGGTAGCTCCGTCGATGGGTGTCCCTCCCGGTTTGAAACAAGGAGCCGTGAATGATAAAGCCGTATACAAAAACTCTAATACGTGAGCAGGTCACGAAGCCTTAAAAATATATTCCTCTTAGTGAAGTTGAGAGTTCGAGTCCCAAAGTACACAAATATATAAAAATAAAGGTAGAGTCGAAGTGGGTGTGTTAGCCATTAAAGAAAAACGCTTAGCGCGTATGCTAGCTTTAATAGTTAGGCTTGGGAATATGAATAAAAACGAGGGAAAGAAGTAAGAAGAGGGTAGATCCTACTTTAGAACAAACATTATCTTAGAAAATCTTTGACTCATAAACTCTAGTAGGATATAGGCCCGTGGGGAAGTCCACACGTATATGGGACAACTCCAAACCCAATAATGTTAATACTGCTATCAACAAAGAACATATATATCTATATTAATTGAACTTTTTAGATCAGCTCGTTTTTTTTCAAAAGTGGATTTTATCAACATAATACCAACAGCGACCCAAAACAACTACCCAAAACAGAAACTACTACAACATATCAAACTTACACTTAGATCTATTTTTGAACCAAAGAAACTCATTAAACTTGATATCTCCAAACAATGTCTTCTATTTTAATCTCTTTCCCCAAAAAAGCCTCTCATTCCTTGCTCTCCGCAATCCGCCATCAAACCAAGATCACAATGCCATGGAAGACCTCTTTTTTCATTTCCAAAAGCCCAACGTGAAGTAGAAGATCCATCAAATCTCTAACTGGAAAAACGTAACCTTGAGGGACGCCACACCATGCACACACACGGTGCTACACCATCGTAGACAGTGGCGGAGGTTAGTGGGAAGTGGGGGGTGCACCCGCCCCCCCAAATGTTTCGGTTAGAAGTGTAAAATTTCCGATTTTTCGTTCGAAAATTTTAAAATTATATGGGATCGTCCCCCCAATTATTTTACCTAAATATTTATACAATATATAAATTGGGTCCCAAGACTTTTCGCCCCCTCATAACTTTTGGTCAAGCTCCGCACCGATCGTAGACACCAAACAAGAAGTAAAAATATGATATGTTGTTTCAGAAACAGTCACATAAGAAACACCTCTGTGGACTGACCTAAATGTTCCTTTGTTTCAATGCCTCAATAGTAGACAGCATATCCATCTCCGCCCGTCAAACGAAAATGTTAGCATTTAATAGGCAGATGGGGTGCACCACTTTAAGACAATAAAAAACTACTAACATCCATACCAGACATTAAAACCATTTTGACTAACCTCACTGAAAATGCCCCTGACGAGTCACCCAGCCAAATCCAAGCGTCTTTCTTATCTTCCCACCCAGCTGAAAAATCACACTCATATTTCCCACTCTGTTATTTCCTCTGGAGAAGATGGATCCCATCTCCAATCCTACTTCCAAAGAATAGAACTATTTTGTCACTTAACTTGATCCTGTATCATGCACAATTTCTCATATTCCAATCTAAAGAGGTTAGGTAAAAAAACCGCCGCAAGAGGCATATTTCCTACCCATATATCCATCCAAAAATTGTTATCTTTCCCATCTCCTACCGACCCCTTAATCATACTTTGAATTCTAACCCCAGCCGCCTCTGATCTGGTAACCAATGGAAACTATATTTTTCCAAACATCCGTGATCCCTTTATTCACCGGAAACGGTGACCATCTGTTTCTTTGACCGTGAAAATTGTCGGTATAACCCTCCTCCATAAGTTACCTCTGTCTTGAATCTCCACAACCATTTTGTTAATTATAATAGATAAACAATTGTAATTTTGTTGATTCCCAGACCTCCCATATGCTTTGGTATCACAACACGATCCCACACCACCCAATGAACCCTGTTAATATTAGAGAAATCACCCCATAAAAACCTTTTCATGGTACCTTCTAAAACGTCGATCACCTTATCCGGGGCTTTATATGTCACACCCTAGTCGTAGCGGAAGCGCAGGCGTGTGACTATGAGGTAATCATTGCATCCAATCATGTAAACAAATAGTAATTAACAACGATGCCATAATTTTTCATTAATTTGTAACCAAAGTTTACAAGATCCAAAAGTAAGACCACAAGTTTTCAACCAGTTTACGTTTGTTATCCAAAACATGGTTTAAGTTACATTACATCATAAACAAAAGGCTTTTTCATCCTAAAATATAGTGAGGTTTTGACTCCTATATACCCATACAAGGTCGGGATATAAAGGGCAAACCCTTCAAAAGTTGGCAACCGTTGTTATGTCATCCCATTCCAAAGTCTATCACTGGCTCATGTCTTGTTTCATGAAATACATGTAATTTGAAAAATCAACAAAAGTTGAGCGAGTTCATGTAGTTATTGTTTTCGTATAAAATGTCATAATTGAAATCCGGCCACTGTCATAAGCCATTTGTCATCATTTAAATCCGGCCGTTGTCATAAGCCATTTGTCAAATTGAAATCCGGCCACTGTCATAAGCCATTTGTCATCAATTTTGGAAATCCCGGTATGTTATTGTTATTCCTAGGGTTTAAGGATCTATCAGTGGGTAGCGAGCCCCCTGACATTATGTGTCATAAGTAAATAACCAAACCGAGACAACTTTTCATTCATAGTTTCATAGGGCTCACAAAAGCACTTAGAACGGACTTGTTTTATTCAGAGTGGAGCGTGTCTCAAGCTCAATAGATCTACACATTTGCACCTTGGTCACTAAGTGATTAATGGTTATTATGTTATCATGCTACTTACACACATTGATCTTGTTATCTTCTAAACCCATAGCTAACGTACCCTTTGTCATAGAATGTCATAGCAGGTATTTCACCCCCGATTGTTATAAAACCGAAAAACGTTTTAAAAGAAAAAGGGGAACATGAACTCACTAATTTGTGTTCTGTAAAGTCGTACAAATGTGATTCGAGTGTCCGTACACGTGTATATCCTACATGTGTATTAAATTCATTAGACCCTTAGGTCTTGGTGGACCTTGTACAAGTTGTTCATCTTGAAATATTGTTATATATTTATTTGTTTCCTTGAACAACTTTATTGTTTTTCTAGTGTTGGTAGCTTGAGTGTTTTATTATTATTTATTCATATATATATTGTAAATATATATTTTTTGGCGCGTAATAAATCGTGCGTGAACGGGCCTTGCCCTTCACTTGTCTTCGTGCCTTGCACGCATGTCATTGGGCCTAGCCCGTGTCATCTTTGTCATTGGGCCTAGCCCACGTCATCTTTGTCATTGGCCTAGCCCACGTCATCTTTGTCATTAGGCCTAGCCCATGTATCCTTGTCATTTGGCCTAGCCCATCCATGTTTTCGTTATCATTGGGCCTAGCCCATGTATTCTTTGCCATTGGGCCTAGCCCATGTATTCTTTGTCATTAGGCCTAGCCCATGTATTTATATATTTGGGCCTAGCCCATCTCTTTTATGTATTTGGGCCTAGCCCACAAAAATTAATTAAAATGAGTCCATTTAGTGGGGCAGTCTTATACTTATATAATTTTTACTAAGTATGTCATTTCCAAGTATTTTCATATACTTATGTAGGGTGGGGTTCGGCTAGAAAGTCTATTTTTCCTACAAAGTGTACAAAGTCATAAAACACCACAATTTCAGCCATAAAACACACTCAAAACTCATTAACAGAATGAAGATCACCAAAACACAATATCCAAACCCTAACAGTCCATGAAAACTTCAAACACACTATCTTAGAACTATGAATATAAAACACAACATGATAATCAACATAAAACACACTAATGTTAGTCATTCGATAATCAAAGCCTTATCATTCGAAAAACAACACAAAACCCACAATATGGCGTTTTAATGATCTTCACTTTGTTATTTGTGGGTTTTGAGTGTGTTTTATGGTTGACATTATGGTTTTTATGACTTTTTACACTTTCTAGGAAAAATGAACTTTGTAGCCAACTCCCACCCTACTTATGTATCACTAAGTAATTTGTATACTCTTTAAACTTCCGGATTTTTGTTATCGAAAATATACATTAGTTCGGTGTCAAAAATATATATATTTTTGGAGACGTCGTTGTGATCGTTTTTAATATATATTTGTGTGTCGATAACGCCCAAGTGTCGTAGTAATCTCCTCATCTATAGTCGTTGACGATATATATTCTTTTATTTTACCAAAATAAATTATATATCTTACTTGTCAGTTGGAAATATTATTATTTCATAGGAATATATTTTTGTAGCACGTCCGTGGTCCAATTCGTTCGTTCATCCGTTTTCGTGGTATTTCTTTGGAAATATTAAGGAACGTGTATATGTATTTTCGTGTCTTTTTATACTTGTTTCATACAAGTATTTCTTGATGTCATGGATGTATTATTTGATCATCCTAAGTGTATCTACATACATACACATAACACATAATACATATACTTTGATGGGTTTCCAAAATATATAATTTTTATAAAAAATTATATTTTCATCTTGTCATTATTTTTACACATTTATTTTTGTGAAAATATATATTTTAAGTTCACAAGAACTCTTGTATGTTTAAGACTTAACCATTTTCACAAGAAGTTCCATAATGACGTTTAAGACCACTAATCGTGTTTAACCTTGTTAATCACCCTTTAATCATACTTTTAATCGCGATTAGTTTTTAGAAAATTTCACCATAGTTTCCCCTAAAACTATGGTGTTTTCCACGTTATAAAAACGTATTTAAACCATAAATTAATTTTCCAAATCATCACAATTTACCAAGTATCACCAAGGATTATTTATAACACTAATCCAACTTATTCCTTCAAAGTTTCTCATGAGCATCATTTATGCTAATTTTTAAGCTTCAAAGTTAGCCATTTATCAAGTTTATAAAAATTTCCCAAGACTTTTTATACATCACTTTTTATAAATGATATTATATAAACTTGTTTTATGTAAAACCAAGTTACTAGTGTTTTAACAAGTCTTGATTCTTGATCATTCCATGTCTTATCTCTTCAAAAATCACAAATCAAAGTTCATACACATAATGCTCATGATCTATGAAGTTGATGATCTTGTGTGATTTAAACATATGTATGTTTAAATCGCATTTTCAAGTTTATCATGGTAAGATTAACACCCACGTAAGTTACTACATGAAATAAACCACAAGATCATCATAAATCTATTCTTTAAACCACTAATCTTCATAAAATCAACATGATTATACTAACTAGATACACTAATCTACACGAATAACCACATAATAAGTTATGATTAGTAGATTATTATGTTTGGGATTAGGGTTTTTGGTTTGATTTTTCTTAATCTTCAAGATAATCAACTTGTACTTCTTTAATCCACACATAATAAGAAGCTTAAAAAGTGGTAAATGATGGCTTATAACTTTGCACAAGCTTAATAGAAGATTAAGAAGAAGATTAAGCTCCAAAGAAAGTCCCTAATGATCCTCCATGCTTTCTCCTTGCTTAGATGATCTTCAAAGGGATTGTAAAAGGCTAAAAGTAGTGGTGTTTAGTGGTGGTTTATGGTGGTGATGTTTGTGACTTTTTTAAGTGTTAAGATGAAGAGAAAAAAATAATGGAGTGTTATATATAATTGCAAAATAAAAATGGACTTCATCCATTTTATAAACTCTTTTGCATAAAGTGGTAGGCATCCATAATCATACCATACTTCTTCATTATAAAAATTCATCACAACATCAAGGTGGGGCCCACATGGGGGGGTAATGTGTAAATTTTTTATTAAAGTTATTAATTTATTAGATATTTTGGTGATTAACTAAAGTATGGTGTTTAGGGGTTTTCTTGCACCATTAGGGGGTAATTAGGGATTTAGAATGCTATTTGGTATTAACTAGTTAACTAGAATATTATAAGTTGTGTTTTGATAACTTATACGGCTTTCGTTTAGTCGTCAGTTCGATAACGACACTTTTGCATTCTACCGACGAATGTTTTCGCAAGTTGAAATTACGCAACCAAGAGATGTATGAAGGGATTTGGGATCCCAAATAATGCTTAACTGGCTCACTAGCTTCTTCGTTTGGTTGTTATATTGGCGAGAATACCGCTTACTAGTTCGCTGGGTCGATAACGGACTAGTTATGGATATAGCGATATAATACCGGAAACTTATAATTTTGGACATTCCATTAATATCCTCAAATGTTTTAGTGCGTTTTCATCAATTGCCATAATTCCGGAGTTCCAAAATTGCCGAATTTTTATTACGGAGGAGTTAAAAATGTTATATTTTTAGCCGTTCGGACGATTTTATATTCAGGGCGTTGTACCGGAAAGTTATGTAATATTACAAGACTTATTCCCACATTAATGTTTTCATATATAAATGGACTCATTTATGTCAGCAGTATGTCTTCCGTTGTTCTATTCTTGTTTCAAGCGGTTTGCGGCATTAATAGTGCAACTGTGAATAGTGCGCCCAACACTTTCTACCAACACTTTTAGGACATAGTTTTGGTTGTTTCGCGATATAACGGAAACCTATAGATGTTATACCATGTTTTTCTTGTCCTAATACTTGTTATATGTCGTACGACTTAGTTACGTAATTTAGTTACGTTTAAATGCAAGAGATTATAAAATAAAATAGGTGATTAAATTGTATGGAATTACCAGTTATTTGCCATTGTCACATTATATAAGGAGAACTAATAATTAGGCAAGCTTTCGAGTACCGACCGAATCAAAGTTAGTCTACTGCCTATAGATAGTATTGAAGCTTTCCATAGTGATAACCGAGCTTCCAAAACATCAACCACTTCGTTCAAATTATTACATCGGTTCATATTTTCTCCCACAAGCAATTCGAGATACGGATGAGGAGTTGTACCCAACTTACATTCCAACGAACATGCCATATCATTAACCTATCCCACATAACACCACCCTAATTGTTGTGTCTTAGAATTGAGTCTGAAGTTTGCCAAATTGGAGATCACAACACGCATGAAGATGACGACTCTATAGATGATACAAGAATTTGATAACATTAGCCTAAGGTGCGCGCGGGGGGGGGGGGGGGGTTGATGGATCAAAATGAGTAGTCTATATCAACGGGTCAAAGTCAACAAGCAAATCGACACAAGATAATCAGGTGAAGATTTGGCGTGTGAAAGTTCGAGATATAATCATTATATTGTTGTAGTTAATTAAATAGAAATTTTCTAAGCAAATTATATTTATTATTTTAGTCGATTTGTTTTCATCTTTAGTAATTGTTATAGTGATCTGTTATGTCTAGGAGCTACATGTAATTAGCCTAAATATGTTCAGAATAAATAGAGAGACACATTTGGTTTTGGCAACACATCAGAGGGTGATTTGGGCGATTATAATTGTTTTCATTTTTTGCAAATTAATTCAAGGGTTTTATTATTATATTTTGTATGTTCTTGATAATTATTAATCATAATCAGATTTTAAACCCCCTTTAATTTTACACAAAAGGTTTGATTTTTGTAAGTTTATTTTAATGCCTAAGCATAAGTAAAAGCATCTCAACAATCTAGCCACATCTTTACGTATGTGTATAATTTTTTAAGAGCAATTTAGGGAGGAAAAATGAACTAAGTATACTTGATAATTAACAAATCATTCTATATCTCACATTTTATATCGTTTTGTCACAATGATCAGTCACGAGGTTTTTTTTATGGCAAAAAGTTCGTAAAAGAAAATACATATCAGCAACAAACATTTTGGCAACAGATATATGACTATTTTAATGTCGCAAATATCTATTCTATGGTAGTAATTATGAAAATTATGAAAATAACGCTTAAAAGCACTATAGTATCAATCTTATCTCTCTCAGAGTTAAAACTTTCTAAAATAATTTAAAACGATTAAAGGTATTTAAAAAAAGAGGTTTTACAATAAGTAACGTTATAACAAGTAAATTATATATGATTTTAGATTTTTCGTATACGTGAAATCAAATAAAAAGTTAATTTTGGTTAAATAGGATAAAATGAATCTTAACCTTTTATTTTTATAATTAATGACTAAGATGAAAATGTATGAAGAAATATGGTGTAATGTTATTTTTGGAATAGTCTATTTGTTGGCTTTCTTTCTCCACATATAAGACACATACGTATTGCCCCTTATTTTTTAAACGTTGTAACTTTTTTATACGATTTTTTTAAACTTGCATCATAAAATCAAACATCTTTTTATAGTTAATTTGAGTACCATATTATTATATCAAATATGACAACTAAAAAAATATATTGTATTTCTATGTTGTATAACATTTTGTGTTAGATTATTGCATTACATTTTTTTGTGGTGACTTTTTGTACCGGATTTTTGTGCTATTTTTTGTGTACTGATTTTTTTTTTGTGTTGTAGTTTGAAAGGATAAAGGTAAGAGTTTATGTTTTAGGACTAATATGCCCTTTCATTTTTTAACAACCAACTAAATCACTCGATAAGTATTATGGGATGCACTCAATCGAGCAAATATATCACCTCTTTCATAACGGTCAGAGTTGAATGCATACCCGAGCCACCAGCCACCAGTTCCTGGGAAAACCAGCCCGCCCGAAGGCTCACGGCGGTAAAACACAGTTCGGCTCGATTTCAAACTGGCAACCTTCAAAAAGACCTAGTTCTAAACTTCATTGTCACCACCAATGTCCTTCAAAATGCCCTTTTATTCTATCTATAAAAATTGTCACGTATCATTTCTATAATCCTATTATTCTTAAACTTTTGTTTAACAAATCCTACTATTTAATGGATATGGATATTAAAACACACAAAAAAAAGTCTTAAAATAGACAATTTTTGTTATTTATTTATTCACTTCCGTATGATCAATATATTCTAATAGATTCATGTCAAGGAATATTAACATAGGTTTTATTTTATTTACATACAATTAACTACAATATCCCTGAAAACACTTCATTTGTATTTACCATAGATTTTAAATTAGATAAGTCTTCGATTGTAGATCCCAATTTACCTTTCTTTCTTTGAGATCTTCAATTTCATGCTATATCTATCACATGAAATAAAAGTCAAAAAGTGTCAAATTTAACTTAACAAAACATCTTTACATTATTTTCCGTTCTATACTATAGAATAATCAATATTTTAAAACAATTTCAAGACAGGTTGTATTCATAATCGGTATACTTAGATTATTTGCTAAACATATCCATCTTTTAAAAACGAAGTAGCAATTTGATTCCTACTCAGTATTAACCTTTGAGAATCGAACATGCCGAGTCGTAAAGGTCCTCAAATGAACCGAATTAGTAAGTTTCGTGGTTCAAAACTTTTAAACAATAGGCTACATGGTGTGGTTACGACCCTCATGACCACCATGACCCTTTCCATAGGTGTCATGTCACAAACCTCTAATCTACCATCCAAAACCACTACCCTAAGGGTGTGATCATGATCCAAACCACTATCCTTTTTATTTTTTTAAAAATATATTTTTGTCTCAAAATCATCAAATGGGAGGGTCGTGGTAAACGTGGTTCTATCCACACGAACCACCTTCAATCAAGGAGGGAGATGATGTACCATTTAATTAACGGTCCTGTGTGACAAATAATGTTCTAACCCATGCCTCCCACACCCCCATAGCCTAATAACTACTTGAAGGCTAGAGTCGATTTTGTTGCACACACAATTTGAGTTGATGACTTGATGTGATGTCAAACATTAGAAACTGAATAGAAAATCTATACAATAACACCTTCCAATCTTGGGGATAGATTGATTGATAATTACAATATTTTTCTTACTTGGTTTTTAGTTTTTTTACTCCCTATTGGCATGTGGGAACAAGAATTCAAAATTCATGGAAGGTTTGCTCTAATGCAAATATTCCGAAGCTTGCCTTTTTAAACTGTAATAGATAACTTTACTTATGTACACATTGATTATAAAACTCGACCAAATCTATTTTGTCTCTTTTAAATTGGATATTTAACATCGGTATCTAAAATTGTCTCGGGACAACAAAAATATCTTTATATATTCCAGTTCATATATACATATTGACATATTTGTCTATCCCAAGTGTGAATCTATCTTGTGGTATGTAACCCTGGTAAAACATAGACAAATATATATAAATAATATTCTGTAATATATGAATAAGTTGAATCTGACAATGTACTGATGCTAATATAATCTGCATTCATCCTCTCTGGACCAATGGTCTATACGAAATCAATCTTATTAGTTGGACCAACGTCGCTTCAAAGATAATCGCACACATTAATGACAGTCCAGATAATACATTCCCCCATCCGGACCATCACAAACCTGAAGAAGGGCTTATTCAAACCGACGATAAAACACATTATATAATGCATTAGACACAACCTAACACGTCCACACTCCAAAACGTCTATGGTCTAAATATGTATTTGGTACTATACCTTCCTTAGTGATCACTAGGCATATCAATCTCAAGCTTGGCTTGAATTGTATAATTGTGACGAGATTAATTATTATTAATGTTGAAGGATTATCTACTGCACTATAACGTACTCTTTATTATAACTTATGTATAAGTTACTAGCTATACCGAAAATAAGACAAGCTCATAACTTTTAGGTAATCGCGGCAACACTTCAACCAAGCTACTTGAACAAGTGAAGCTACACGAATACATACATATATGGTTTTAGACGAGAGATTAAGCAATTTATATCTACAAACAAACATACCTAATGTTATCTCAAATAAAGTAGGGTCTAAGAAGAGTGAGAAGACGGCAAGTACTTCCTCTATTCGACTTTCGATGCTACTCCTATTGAAACCATTGGATGCAAAAATCCTTTGTTTTTTACATAATAAAATACAAATAGCATAAGGGAAACAGAAAATGAAAAGACTACTAATAATATAGTGAGCAATAGCAATTAATACCGATATAAGTACACAAACTTGTAAGAGTATGCATAATAGGTATTATAGGGGCATGAAAGGGTTTGATAACGCCCCTAACATTACCCCTAGGTGTTATAGGGGCATGAAGAGGGAGAGTCATTTATAATATAACACCAAATGAAGATGGAAAAAATTAGAAAGTAATGAATGAAAAAACACTAAAGGATGTTAACCATTATACATTTTTTGAAAAGGCATTATGATGCTGATTTAGCGGAGAATGTTCCTTAGACTGCCATGTGTGAAGGCATGGACAGGGGGCAAGCCCCTCCACACCCCACACACCATCCCGCCCATGATCATCCATGGTGTGGCCCCTTAGGGGTGGCAAGATCACCCTGTGTTTGCTCTTTGACTTGGCCTTGACTTTTGTGCGTTTTCAAGAAAAACTAGTCGTCGAACGGCTAGTATTAAAATTCTTAAAATTTACATATACGCATTTACTCAATAACCTATTCAACCTATATCTCCATATAAACTAACATTTATCACCCTCAAATTCCTCAATACGTAAGAAAATACAATCATAAAGCTCCCCTCATCATTATCTTTATTTGACGATTTGTTTTATCGTTGAAGATGTTGGGAGTTCACAACCCAAAAGGAGGAAATATATAATAGGCTATAGGCTCATAGCATATGAATTATTGGTAAGTGATTATTTTTCGCTCAACCCAACATATGATGATAAGAGTTTTAAGCGATGTTTTCGTATGAGCTAAACTTTATTTATAAGATTGGTAAACGATTTAAAAATTAAATATTTTTTCTGATGCTCATGATAGTATGGGATTTGGCACGTTGCAAAAATCTGTGGCCGCAATTAGACATTTGGCTTATGGCGCTAGTTTCGACATAACTGATGACTATTTAAAAATGTTGGAATGAGTGAGGACGGAAAGTTTTCTATATTTTTGTGAGTATGTTATTGAACTATACTTAAAAAGATATTTGAGAAAACCTATTGTTTAGTGACATACAACAAATTTTGGAGTTTCATGATGATAGACATGGTTTTCCCGAGATAAGTGGTAGCATAGATTGTATGAAATGGGAGAAGGAAGTTTGTCCAACTGTGTGACACGACCAACATACAAGTGGGCATCATCAAAAGGGCTATGATACTTGAAGCAATTGCATCACAAGATCTTTGGTTTTGGCATGTATTATTTGGTGGCCGCTTCGAATAATGATATAAATATTATCAAACCACCCATTTTAGACTACTATATAAACGATGTTGGACCGAAGGCCTCTTTTTTTGTAAACGGAATGGAGTACAATTATGGGAATTATCTAGCGGATGGATTTTACCCTGAATATGTTGTGTTTGTAAACGCGTTTATACAAAATACAACATTAGATGAAAAGAGAATAAAGTTTAATGTAGCTCAAATGGAGGCAAGAAAAGACGTCGAACGAGCTTTTTGTGTTTTGGCGAAAAGATGGCGCATTTTGAGCATGCCGTGTAGGATTATGGAAAAATATAGAGTTAGAAATGTGATGTATGTGTGCATTATTTTACACAACATGATTTTAAAGGATGAATGAAGCGCAGTTCGCGAATAATATGAGGAGGATACGCAACCAAATAATGTACATCAGTGAAGAAGCGAGAAGAGTAAACCAACGTCAACTTTTTAACAAATAGATGCATCACAACTTTCAAGCGAATTTGGTTGAACACATTTTGAATCTTCCACGATACAACGACGATGACAAGGATGATATTTAAACTATGTAATTCGGTTTTGTTTTTTAATTGGGATATTGGATTTAAATAACCCTAACTTTCACCCATTGGCCGATAACACTCCCAACTTTCGATTTGTACACCCCAGCACTCCCAACTTTAAACTTATTGGCCCATAACACTCCCTAACTGACTGAACCCTAACCCAGTTAACTGATGTCAGCTGCCACATTATCAAAAAATGTCATGTCAGCCGCCACATCAGCTGCCACATCATTGAAAATACCATGCCAGTTGCCACATCATCTGCCACGTCATCAAAAATGCCATGACATCTGCCACATCATCTGCCACGTCATATGCCACGTCAGCAAAAAGGGCCACATCATCAAAAACTAACTGGGTTAGGGTTCAGTTAGTTAGGGACTGTTATCGGCCAATAAGTTGAAAGTTGAGAGTGCTGGTGTACAAATCGAAAGTTGGGAGTGTTATCGGCCAATGGATGAAAGTTGGGGTTATTTAAATCCAATATCCTTTTTAATTTCATGTATCTTTTTTACTAAGATTGTTATTGTCTCTATTGGTTTAATTAATATAAATATCTTTCTTTATTTAATTGTTTTATTTTTTTAGTAGTTAAAAAAAATACAAAAATCCCCTCTTGCCCACCACCCTATGGTTTTGGAGGGCAAAGCCCCCTTTGTCTACGTGGCAGACACGTGACGGTAAACGTCTCCTTACCCTGCACACCAAGTAGCCTTAAAAACATTGACCATTACGGATCGTCTAATAGTATAATTAATATAGAACGTAACTTCTTATAACATCTAAGGCCTTTGGGTATACTTTAACATATCTTAACTCCACCTAAGTGTCACATCAACATTTTTTCACTATTTCACTTTGCCTCACTCTAAGAAAATGGTTTAATCCCATTAACTCATCTAACCTTATCTTTTAGTGACTTTGGTCTAATAAGTAAAAGAATAATTAATTCAATCTCTTAACATTGGATTAACATGTTAACACACAACCCATTTAATACCCTTAAATAAAGGAGAGAGTGGTTTGCAATGTTAATTAATATGTCATGTCATTGTTAATACTCTAAATGTTAGAGTACACCCATGGCCTAATAAACATAATAAAAATATATGGTATTTAATAATGGTGTAACTTCAACATGCACAAGACGATTTATAAGAGGGCATGACCTTATGTTTACGATCGACCATCATACCATATATTCAAAATGAAATAGATTAAAGTTTTATGCAAGCAAACACAATTTATTTCGTTGATTTTCCTAATAAAAACATTAATATTAATTAAGTTCAAGAAAATGCCATGGTGACAAAAATTTATCTTCTGCAAAGTGCACAAGCCATGAAGAATGGCCCAATGAACATGCATATGTTTTATCGGAACTGACTTTAATAATATTGTTTTCACATGGACAGCTAATATAAACATAAATTAATAATTAATAAAATTTTATTTAACAAAAATATATGGAAATCGGTAAGTAATACGTATTAAAAGGGTGTCTATGTGATACGGTGGAAAACACACACACTACTCAGGTGTGCATTGTTTGGTTGGTCTAACAATAATCCTCAATCGAAATCGAAGTCATCGGTTAGTCCATTTTATTAATCAACTGGTTTCGGTTAATCAGTTCAGTTTATTCAGTTAGATTGACGGTTTTTTGTTTAATTCGTTTAAATTCAGTTAATAGTCAAAACCAAACTTTGACTAATTTTTTGCTTAAAATACATGAAATTAAGGTATAAATACATGAAAATGAGTATAAATACATAAAATAGAGGTATGAAATATGAAATACATTACGTCCCCGGGGTTTACACCCACTTACATGTTCAGTTCCTATTTTGAAAAATTCAACACTCCGATCCCTGTGGTTATCGATTGCTCGCAATCGGGTCCCTCCCACTAACTGACTGTTTGTAAATCAGTGAAAAGACCCATATCTTTAGTTACCATTTACGTCCTTGAACGTATAAGTTATATATTCCCTTCATATTCAAAAATCTTTCCTAATCTAGTAACTAACCATCGCTTATAATTAATTAATCAGCAATATGAAGTTAATAACAGTTAGTAAAGCATGTTTTAAGACGTCTAAGTAGAATTGCACTTTTTTTACCTTCAGAACTCGAAAGGGGTTTTACTTAGGGGTGTTCACGGTTCAATTTGAAACCGTTCAAACCGGCCATCAGTTGGGTTTCATGGTCAGTTTATTTTTTTCACTTTTGATCGGTCGGTTTAAAAAATTTCAAACCGTAGCGAATGGTTTGGTTTGCCGTTTATACCAAAAATCGGATCGGACAGTAAGATTTGATTAAATTTTTATTTATTAAATATTTAGCATTAGATGCATTTAGTTATTTATATTTTATTTAGTTTAATTAACATGGGCTAGTTGTAATATAACATAATTAAACAGGGCTATTATAATCTTGTTACATTATACACTGTTATGACTTTGTTTTTTTAATATTTCCTCCTACTTCGTCTGTTAAGTTTTGTATAATTATTATGTATATCAATAACTTTGTAATACTTATTCCAGTTATGACGTTTGGTGCTTATTTAGAATTAGAGTATAGTTACATTAGGGGCGATTAAAGGTATACTTAGATTGTTGGTTATTATTTTGAATTTAATTTATTATAGAAGCTTAAACCGTGAAATTGAACCGGAACCAAACTGTTAGTAACGGTTCGGTTTGGTTTTAATTTCCAATGGTTTGATTTAGGTTTTCGATAATAAAAAACTGTTAGTAATGGTTTGGCTCATGGTTTGCCCTAAAACCCGACAAAACCGGACCGTGAACACCCCGAGTTTTACCTGCATAATTTGAAATGGGTTGGGATATTAGAACTTGATTTGGGTTTTAATTTTACAAGCTGAATTGGGATTGACATTCGTAATTGCAACTGACGTGTAGGTGCAGAACTTAAATTGCCTTCAATTACTCATAGGGTCAAACAGGTCATGGCTACCAAATCAAGTTATAAGCTATGGCTGCCAACTTGAACTGCCTTCAATTACAAACAGGTTTGAGCATTGTATCATTCCTATTTAAAACTCTCCTAAATTCTATAAATCCCTAAACAAGCTAAGGCCTGAAGTATAACAGCCTTGACTTATTCCCTGGTCAAATCCGTTGTCTAGTTATAACTAATTCCTACCACACAACCCTTAGTATAAGTCTTATAACCAAAGTGTATCATCCTTGTTTAAAATTCACCTAAATCCTACAAATCCCTGATCAAGAAAAGGCCTTGGTAATCACAGCCTTAACTTATTCCCAGGTCAAATCCATGTTGAAGTTATAAGCAATTCCTACCACACAACCTTCTTTATAAGTCTTGTAACCAAATTGTATAATCCATGTTTTATATATAACTAACTCATATTATGCATAACTCGCATAAATACTATAAATTCCTGATCAAGTTAAGATCTTATAACCAAATTGTATAATCCCTTATAGTTAAATGAACAGGTTTATCGACTGTCCTATACATTTTCATTCCAATCTCCAAACAAATCCATGGTAAAAAAACAATAGACATTCAAAACAAACAAACATACAATTCAATTGGCATTCAACAGTAAGCATAGTTAAATAAGGATCATTGTTAAAGATCATTAGTCACTATACATTGTTGCATACTACATTGTCTTGTACCAAAACATGGGTTACCCCCTAATCACTAATCCAACATTCCCAAAAGTTGGTCAACCCAAGTAACCCACTTTAACTGTTACAGGCTAAATTGATCATCAACGAAAAAAAACCCAAAAATACCAGGGCCAAACTTAGCAACATTGATAGTTATAGTTAGGCTATTAGATATGCATCGTATATGTATAGGAAAAGTAGCTGGAAGCCTTCACATTCAGTTTGTATCGATTGGTTTATCAATTGCTATCAAATTTCGGTTTGTTATAAATTTTTCTTTTCATTTAATTTCGTAGCAAGCATAAAATTTTGGTACAAAGTATGATATCCGTTTCGATCAGCAAGTGTAGTTCAGTTTTTCCAAAACAAACTTAATTAAAATTCTTCATCAAGTGATAAAGAAGATTAAATTTGATCAAAATTTGGAAAACCATTTGTTGAGTTCAAATCGTTCTTCAACAAAAAAGATATAAAAACCAGTTTGACTTTTGCAAAGTTAAAATTGATTTTTTTATTTATGTGTTTCATTCAATGTGATATTCAAATACTCCTTTGATTATCGATGATTTTATTTGTGAAATTTTCGAATCAGTTTTCTGCGCCTGTGATTGTTATACTTCGTACTTTTACGTCACATTGCAATAATCAAATACCCTTTGATTAAAAGAGCACGTATGTTATATAGTATGTGATTATTGTGTGTGTTTGTGTATGTTTTTGAGATAGATAAAGAAGGAAGAAGGGATTTCTTAGGTTGCTGTGAGTTTCTGTGATTTCTCGGGTTGTGTGTGTTTATTGTCATAGAAATTTTAAAATAAAATCTTTGGAAACATTCATATGTAAGATTAAATATCTTTTTATATATATTTAATCTAGTAGCCATCATCATCATTATATAATATAGATGAAAATATATTAAAACCTATAATATAATTAGTTGGTAATTGTTGATGGACCGATTTTTCCTTATTAACTAATTGGGTTCTGGGTCTATATAAGGAGATTACTAGAGAAGGATTAGGGTTAGACAATTATAACATCACACCAAATTCGTCCCTCCTCCTCTCCATTACTACGAGTTCTTCAACCTTAAAGAACTCGGTACTACCATCAATGACATACATCCTAAGGGGAACCATATCAAGCTGACTATCGTGTCAAACTCCATAACTGCATCTGATCTGGATTCTCTGCTGGCCTGTCTGTTGTATCAGGTACTATTTACATGTTTTCCATTTTGTTTAAAACAGAACTGGTCAACATGTGGTATCAGAGCGTACGTTGCTCATATCAGTTCTGTTAGTTTTCCCTTAATCTAGAATTAAAACTTGAAAACTAATATTTTGATGAAGACCGATTTTAAACTTATGATTCACGATTTTCTGCTATAAAATCTGGAAAAAAATGATTGATAATCGGATTAAACTTTATTAAAATTCCGAATTATTATTAAAACTCGAAATCTACACCACAAAATTAGTATAAGGTTTCGATTCCAGATGAAAAACTCACAAAATTATTCGTTGATGTTCTTCGTGTTCATCATAAATACTCGAAAAGTTCTTTACATTTTGGATGAATCGATTAAATAGGTTATGGTTTTCCTAGTTTTTTATTATATTCTATCCATAATTTTTCGAAATAAATGATATAATATATCAGTTAAGAGATTTCGAAATAGAGGATAATATTATCAAAGCATTATTTTAGGAAACTGAATAATCTATAAAATTTTGAAATCATCCACATCTTATCACAACTAATTGCTATAACCCTGAAGATTTCGGATATTGGAGAACAAATTTCGGAAAATTCATCAGAGATTTCAAGATTTCATAACTTTTCGAAATCTCATTACTTATTCGAAACTCATTTGAAATAACACATTTCAGATAGATACGAAAGTCGTTCGAATTCATACATTCCGGATAAATCCGAAACTCATTCGAAATTATACATTTCGGATAGATCCAAAAGTCATTTGAAAGTATACATTTCGGATAAATCCGAAACTCATTCGAAATTATACATTTCGGATAGATCCGAAACTCATTCGAAATCATCACTTTCGAATAAATTCGAAATTACAAATTTTCGAATTCTAACTTATCCGAAATCTAATTTATTCGAAATCTTAAATGTTCTCAAAATATCCAGATTTATCCGAAATCTTATTACTACATTAGGCAGTTATTGTAAACTAAATCACATCCCAGGGCTCCACCCCGAACCCCGTGCGGGGGCACGCTGTCCCCCTGCACCCCCAGCGAACTGGTGGATTGCTATTAAATAATTGGTTTTGTAAACATTTAATTAATCAGAATCAAATATTTTTTTACAAACCAAATAGGTTTACTTGAATGAGCTTTTGATGTAGCACTTCTGCCGAAAATGTGATTTGATACATCTATTTATTGTTCAAGTATTACAAAAGTTATGTTAATTATGCATTACAAACGTGAATATCTTATTTCTGGCCAAAGCTGATTTAATTTATTCATGTCTAGCATACTTAACAAGTGCATAACTAAGGTAATTGTCTCATTTCTAGCCAAAGCTGATTTATCACAATTACTTTGCACACAAGCTTAGATGATTACACTTCTGCCCAAAGGTGATTTGTCTTTGTATAAGTAGAATTTTCAAATTAGTCTATTATTTTGACGTCAGTAATAGATATATCACAACATCTTAAAATAATGATCCCCACATTAATGGTCCTTCATTAATCTTATGATCATATTTTGTCTGCCTTACTTTAACACCTCATAACATTACTCGCTATAACTTTCTTCTATAAATTAGTATTTCATCCACTCTAATTTCTTAACCTAATATGTTTTGCCTTACTCAAAGTTTCTATAAGATTAGCTTTTAAATTAAATCTTTGATTATCTCTCAAGATAGGATAATCCTACTGCTCTATTCTGATAAAAGTACTGCAGAAGAAAAGTAGAGCATGATGAATAGGATAAGTCAAATATGATGTCTCTTATGATAATCAAGAACGCATTCAACACAAATGCTATCACTAAAGTTATTTCATATTAAGTTTTTCCTAAAGCTAATCTAATCTTTATGGAATAATCAAAGGAACTCCTATATGCCTTCATTTCAAATTCTAAACCATAAGGTTAAATGGCATCCGTGAATACATCATAATGTACAAAACCATGACCCATAAAATTAAGGGCTTATACATGGAAATAAGTACATTTTTCCAGTGCATTACATACTAATTTTTCCATCGGTACAATTTGTTGCCTTAAATTAACTAATAACACTCAGAAGTACCAAAGGAAAATGAGTGAGTTGATCAGCAACACACGTACATGAAAAGAAATGCCTAAAACTGAAAATAAGATGTAATTCACCTCACTACCACTAAAACCTAAAAGAGGATACTTCTAAGGTAAATAGACAAAATACAAGTAGTGATTCCAACTCTAATGTTCTTCAAGGGAGAATCTCACCGCATAATTATGTCATTAGGCATAAGCGTAGAGATTATCTATAATTCAAAAGAACAGTTGGCTAAAATAGGTAGTGACCTGTTAATGATCTTTAAGTCTGATAATCTTAAAATTCCAATTTACACAAGATATGTTGAGTCTAGTTCTATATGTTTCCTTACCAGAATTCAATAAATAAGTAACATGAGAGTTACTGATAAAATTAATTGTTAAGGCTATAAGAACTATGAAAATTTGTCTTCTAATTACACTTTCTGATACCTTACATATATTGGAAATTAACCAGAATTTAGTATCAATACTAAAGCTATATTATGACAGTTGTGAGGTTTACATAGCCAACACAAAGTCACACTTACCTTAAACTCTCATATTATTGTTCTCAATATCTGAATAGAAACATTAATAAGATGAAACTAGATGATACCATACACTTCCCTAACTTTTGTTATCATGCAAATGAGAATTTGACAAAAGGAAAATGAGACCTAAAAATTTCATCCATTGTAACCGAAATTCATGAGAGATCATGACATGGTTAATGAGGATGATTTTTTCACCTAGTCTCATTCTGAGTGATTTTAAATCATGATGTTAAAAGCCCTAAATCATTACTTGGCTTAAGAAATAAATATGGGTCCACCATAAGTTATTCATTGACATTTGTGAAACTTATTCAAATGGAATATTCAGACACAATTTATTTATCATTAAAGACTATACGCTTGTATCTAAATTGTCTCATATGGCCCACGGTCTTAAAGAAATATATTCATATATATACTTAATATGATTTCTATTAAATATGTCCCTAAGCTTCTTATGACATCTGCATATTAAAGAAATCAAATAAAGTCTAACATATGTATGATAGGTTCCCACGTCACGCACCTCATTGTAACTTTTCTTGTAGCATTTCTAGAGATATTAAAGATCAGTGAGAGCATTAAGTGTCTTAATAATAACTTGCGGTAGTTGCAAGAGGTGGGGGAGTGAAAACTTCATGTTACTTCAATTTACACTTCTTGTACAACATACTAATCAATCTCGACAATGTTCTATTAAAACTTGTCTTTTCAGAATTTAATGCTACTCTTATAAAAGTTTCATTGTTGATTTATTGTGGGCACACTCTGATTTCTTACCAAAAGTACAAATAATCCTCAACAAGAGAAACTACAACGACTAACTTCATTAATTTGTTTCGCACTTAGAGTTTGTTGGTCGTTAAATATTGACCATGCTGAGTTCCTAAACACTTCTAAAGCCAATGGGAGAAGTAAAAGTCTTTCTCATGACTTGCAAGGAATACAAGAGGTGGGGGTAAGAGTGTCATTAAATTTTACTCTTAATTTAACTCCGGTTACACCTATTGTGCACCATACTGCACCAACTCTTACACTTAGAATTCTAAAAAATGATAGCAACCTAACCAAGAGCTAATCCATAAAACTAAAACTTCTAATAAACCAAATAATCAACTCACGAGGTCATCTAGGTTTAAAAGCCTACTAAGTTTTATGATTACGTAACCTCCCTAACTTACGTTGAAATGGATTTTGGAAAAGTAAACTGATCCTACCTCTTCTAATTAAACCATTAGCATCAATCAATCTTCTAAATGGAATAAAACTATTTTCTAGTAAAACTAATTTTATGTGTTCAAATAACATTTGGGATTTGATTGAATTACCTAAGAGTGTTCATAACCAAACCAAATCCTAATATAAACGTTAAGACACCAAGAAGCATGAATGATTGTCAAGGGTTATACTCAGGAAGAGATAAATTATCAAAGAATCTTCTTACCTATATTACAAAAGATTTCATTTAGGATCATCATTGTTCTAGTAGCTTATAATAGTTTTGAGCTACACTAGCTGAACATTAAAACAACTTTTCCTAACAACTGGCTGGCATATTTACATGTTCATAAAACAATCTGAAAGTTCTAAACTTAAGGTTAAAGAACAGTTTGTCTATAAGCCAATAAAATCCATGTATGGGTTAATGCGAACATCAAATTTGTGATGAAATCTTAATCCGATTTTTTTCATCAAGAACCAAGTGGATTAATGTACCTACCTCAAATGAGTGAGAGCAACTAAAATAAACTTGTCTCTATATAAACGACATTCTTTTGACTAGTATATGTTACATAAGTCAAAGCATTGTTGACACAAACTTTGATATAATAAATCTCAGAGATATCTCTTATGTGATAGATATCATAACATATGGAGAAAGACCCAATGGGACACTAATTTTGTTCCATAAGTTTAACCTTAAATGGGTTCTTACATATGTAACAAACAATATTGTTCTCCTTTAGAGGATAAATGAGATTATTTCTTTATACTTCATTAATTGAGAAGTTTTATGTAGATTCAAGTTTATACTTGTTTATATATTACTCACAATGCAACACACTAGATATGTCTAGATTAATGTGAAGCATCTAATAGAGTATTACAATATCTTTAAAAGAAACGAGAGTCTATAATCTTAAAGAAGAAGTGAGAGCTCAAACCGGTTGATTACTCTAACTTTGTAATATTCAAAGATGACATAAATGTAATTTTGGGCCATATCCTTATGTCAGCAGACAAAACCTATCTCATGGAGGAGTCATAATAAACTGATAACAACAACCTAAGTTATAATGACAAAAGATGTTGTTGATCACAAAGCAATAATCAATATACGTTGTTGAAAATTTATCTGTGGACTCATAAGTTCATTAACTCCATATAAATTATATATTGAAGACTTCTTGTGATAAAGTTAGCTACCATGTCTCCTTGAACAGTAACAGTTCGAGAGGTGCTACATTAAATTTCCATACGAAATTAATTGTTCGTTTGTGACTGAATTGAGGAAACTAAATCTTTGTATCGAATGCATTCATGATATGCTTAAGGATCCTATAACTAAAATTCTGTTAACAACACATGATTTATGCCTTGATCCTTGTCATTTGTATTTATTGTATTTTCAGTTACAGAGTATTTTAGGTAGTCTTTTACTCATTCTTTGGTCAAGATTGATTGCTCATTTCTCTCCTAAAATGGAGCTTATAAATCTGTATATATTCATAGTTTCTCAATGAGAAGATGCAACCTTTTCAATCATTCATACTATACATTTGATATGGTATCAAGAGCCTAATACACACTCCTACGAGTTCCTTTTCTTCCGATCCACAAACACCCTACAACCACCTCTTCACAGTAGCCCTGCTCCATCTTCTGTCTTTTTTTCCTGCAACCTTATCTCCTCAGCTTTAACCTAGCCATGGCTACCAAACAAATCGTGCCCCTCACTGCAGCCACCCATTTCCCTATCAAACTCACCTCAAATAATTTCCCTTCTTGGGGCAAACAGGTCCTATCAACCCTCATCGGACTTGAACTCGACCACCACTCACGGAAGTTCTGCGCCATCGGCCAAAACTGTGGCCGCTGGTGAAGTCTCCAAACCGAATCTCGACTACCTGCTGCTCGGATGCCATTCAGCCCCTTGTCTCTAGTACCGACAGTACTCGACAAGTGTGGGACACCCTAAACGCTAACTATGCCAGCGGCTCTCGCTTAGGCATCATCTCCCTCAAGTCCAAACTCTCTAAGAACCCAAAAGGTTCTCGGTCTGTGACCGATTTTCTGCATGATATGAAATCCATTTCAGACGAGTTAGCCCTTGCTGAGAGCCCTATTGATGAAGAAGACTTGGTGATTCACACCATGAATCAACTTGGTGACGAGTTCGCTGGACTCGTTCAGTCCCTAAAGTCACGAGACACCACAATCTCATTTTCCTAACTCTTTGACAAATTGCTTGACCATGAACGCACCATTAAAGACGCATCTGTGGAACCCTTCATTACCACAATCAATCATACCCAACGCCAACCTGCCCGCACTTATCCCAAACCACAAACTGACTTCCGCTACCAAAAACCTAACCCGTCTCATCCTTCCTGTAACACACGAGACAAACCCCACACTCCAAACCAAAACCATCACACCCACAACAATGCTTATTGCCACTTTTGCAACATTCCTGGCCATGAGACTAAGGACTGCCGCAAACTAGGACGCTTTCTTCGCGACTACAACTACCCAGGTCACGGTCCAACAGGATCCGCATCATCAGTCAACTACACTTCTGCTTATCCTACTGCAGGTTCGACACCACCATGGATGTGGGACACCGGAGCATCTGGCCATACCGCATCAAATCAAAACTCGTTGCCCGTTCTTTCCGAATATGGAGGCCCGGATGAGATTGTCTTAGGCGATGGTAAATCTCTACCTATCACTCACATTGGTCATACAAAAATTCCTACCAACTCACGACCTCTTTTATTAGATAATGTCCTTGTTTTCCCTCATTTACGAAATTATCTCATTCCCGTTGCTAAAATATGTCGTACTAATCGTGTCTCTGTTGAATTTTTCCCGTTCCATTTCTTGGTTAAGGACCTTCGCACGGGGGAGCATCTTATGCGGGGAGTGAACGTCAATGATGTTTACTACGGACCATTTCCTTCATCTCATCAAATTCATGCAACCGGAACAAGATCACTACTCGCGTGGCACCACACTCTTGGGCATCCGTCATACCAAGTGCTTAAGTCTTTAATTACCAAATTAGGACTACAATGTAATAAAGTGTCACCCGAGTCGTTTCACTGTACATCTTGTTCTTTGAATAAAAGTCACATACTTCCATTTGGCTCAAATTCATTTGTTGCGCAAAAACCACTAGAACTTATCTATTCGGACGTATTGGGACCGGTACAAACCTTTATTGACGTGTTTAACTACTACGTCATCTTTGATGATTTCTTCTCCAAATATGTGTGGTTATACTCCATGAAATGAAACCGACGTTTCCACAACTTAAATCACTTGTTGACGTTTTTTTAAACACCCCTCGTGTCTCTTTTTACCGACAATGGCGGTGAATACATTGGCCTCAAACCTTATCTAACTTCAAATGGAATCACCCAATACACAACACCGCCGCACACACGGTGTTTCCAAAAGGCGTCATCGTTACGTGGTTTAAATGGGTCTGACTTTACTTCACTATGCCAACCGTTGTCTACCTTATAAAAAATTTTGGTCTCATGCCTTTCAAGCCGTTGTCTACCTTATCAACCGCCTTCCCACTCCCATCCTTAACAACAAAACCCCGCATGACATGCTATTCAAAAAACCATCCGACTACATGAAACTTAAACCATTCGGGTGTCTTTGCTACCCATGGTTGCACCCGTACACTATTTCCAAACTTCAACACTGTTCTCACTTGTGTACTTTCTTGGGGTACTCGACATCGAAATCGGCCTTTAAGTGTTTTGACCCAACAACATCCAAACTCTACCACTCAAGAGATGTAGAATTCACATCCAACAAGTTTCCTGCTCATCCTAGTGAACACCCAAAATCTAATCCTTCTCAAACTTATTCCTTTCCCATACCCAATCTAGAACACTCCTCACCTACATCCTCTATCTCAACACTCAACACCTCTCCTTTCAACGATACACCACTTGTCATTCATCCCATCTTCGCTCCTGCCTACCCAACCAACCATACATCCCAACCTGATACATCGAACCTCACACCGAGTACTTCACCGGCCCCACCACCCTCTCCCAACATGTCCTCAACATCACCCTCCACTACACCCTCAACCGACTCAAATCGGTCCTCCGATAACCCCACTTTAACACCACTGAATACTCCCACTTCAGCCACTTCAACACCCTCCTCCTTTACGAATTTACCCCCTGCCACCACTTCCACTCCCACCAACACCCCATCCAATCCCTCATCTACCGAACACTCAACTACAGCCCAATATTCACCTTCTCCTGCCAAACGGCAGCTCAAACCCAACCGCAAATATTTCAACCCAAACTTCATAAACTCCACCTCCCTCCACCCTATACCTCCTACACTTGAACCAACAACCCACACACAAGCTATGAAAGATCCTCAATGGCACCATGCCATGAATCTGGAGTTCAATGCGTTAATCCACAATCAAACATGGGAGCTCATTCTTCGAACCAACCAACATGTTATTGGCTGCAAATGGATCTTTCAAATTAAGCGAAAGGCCGACGGTACTGTTGACAAGTACAAAGCACGCCTTGTTGCGAAAGGTTTCCATCAACAATTTGGCAAAGATTATTTCGACACCTTTAGCCCAGTCACAAAGCCAGTCATGATTCGTACCATTTTATCGATTGCTCTTTCCAAACAATGGGCCATACGTCAAATCAATGTCAACAATGCATTCCTCCATGGTACCTTACACGAGGATGTCTTCATGGTACAACCACCAAGTTTTGTGCACTCGGCACATTTGCAAACTTCAGAAATATCTATACAGGCTCAAACAAGCCCCACGGGCGTGGTATAATAAACTCACTGCCTTCCTCTTGCACTTCGGATTTCGAAAATCCTTATCTGATCCATCTCTATTTATCTACAATTGTCAAGATGTCACATGTTACCTACTAGTCTATGTCGACGACATTGTCATAACCGGTAGTGACAACACCTTTCTAGAAACCTCCATTACCCCCCTCGGTCACAAATTTTCCATCAAGGACCTTGGCTCTCTTCATCACTTCCTAGGCATTGAGGTTATCCCTACACCTCAAGGCCCCTTTCTATCTCAACATCGCCATATTCATGACATTCTTACAGCATTCAAAATGGATGGTGCCCAGGATGTTCTCACTTCCATGAGTGTTGTAACATCCGTCGAAAAACGGGTTTCCAAACCCTCTTCGTTTGTTAATCGAATATCAAGTTATAAAATTTTGTTGCGTATTTATGGTTAATTTTAATTTTAAACAATACATAATTAATAAACATTTTAGAATTTAAAAACTATAATTATTAAAAAGTAAAAATAAATTAAATAAAAAAAGGGACTGCCGGGTTTCGAACCCGGGTCAGCCAGAAGACTTAATCATCAAACACTTAACCACTCCGCCACTTGCTGTTTTTGTGTAATCAAGGAAACAAATAAAACCTTAAGTTCACCCGAGAAATTATCTATTTGCGCCAAAAACTGAAACCGATAATCGGCTTTCAACTTTCCAGACGTTTGAGTGATCGTGAGTTACTGATTATAACCGATAAAGCAATTGCTGCCCATGTTCTAATCAATTCAGCCTTCAATTCCTTCGATTCATATGATTTTTGGAGCTGAAAACCGAAATCAATTACTTCCTGATTTTCACTAACAATATCATCATCTCACAACTCAAAAACACTCACAGAACCTCCAATTTCACTTTCGCTCTAATTTCTGTTCGTCGGAAACGTTTTCTGAAATTGCCGGACTTTCGCCGGAAAACCGTGACATTCATCGAATCGGTAAATTTCTCAATTCTTTCATCTTCTATCCATTGTTAGACTTTTACTAACTCAAATCCTTCAATCAGAATCGGTCCCAGACGACGTTGTCGGATATTCAGCACTTGCCGGAAAATTTCTGGAAATTCCGAAATCACGCTGTGAATCGGTATGAACATCTAAACTCTCTGATAATTCTTGTTTAGTCATCTAATTTCACAATTAGTTAATCAAAACTGTTAATTGGTCCGCTCAGACGGAGTTCATAAAACAGAGCCGACGACTTTGCCGGAGTTCTGAGAAAAATCATCTTTCCGGTACATTCATTCCTAAAACCTTCTCTATCCATTTCATTTTAATCATTTATATGTCCATCAATCGAATTAAACAAGAACAGTAGAATAAATCGTTGTCTGTGTTTTTGAACGAAGAAGGTGAAGTCGAACATTAGGTATAAGTTTAATTAAAACAAGATATTAAACCGGGTTAGACACACAGTCCGGCGGTGGACTGTGTGCGCAAACAAAACAAACGTCTCGAGTTCGATCCCTGACACGACCCTATCCTCTGAAATAAAAATGTTCTTTTTTTAAACCGAATCGTATTAATTCGCTGTAAGATGTTAAGTTTAATAAAAACCAGTATTTTAACCAGGTTAGACACACAGTCCAGCGGTGGACTGTGTGCAATGTTAAACAACGGGTCCCGGGTTCGAGACCTGTTATGTGCACCAGTTCGACATAATTAAAATTCTTTTTAAAATAAATGAATTCTGAATAAATTAAATAGTATATAAATATAATTAAAAACAGAAATATTTCGGGTTAGACACGTAGCTCAGTTGGTAGAGCTGCGTGCACGCGTACGGGAGGTCACCAGTTCGAACCTCACTCCGTGCAAACAAACACAAGACCGAACCGGTCAACAGTCAAAGTCAATGGTCAACGGTCAACCCAAAAAGTCAACATTTTTTTATATTTTTATTTATTTATTTAATTTAAAAATCAATTAAAAATACTTAAAAATAATATTTTTAAAGTTAGAAAATGACCTTAAACTCACAAAAATATATCTAAAAATCTTATTAAAACTGTTAATAAAATCCACTTATTTACCGTACCTTTTCGTTATTATTTAGGTTAGTTATTCCTCGTCGATCAACTCTCTAAACTCGTGCGCATTCAACACCATCAAATGAACGCACCCAATGTGAGTGAATCTCTATAAATTCCCCGTTTTAATCACTTTTTGGGGTGTATCATGTGTCTTATTATTTATTACATTTAAACACTTGTGCATCCATCATATCCATGATCAAATGTGTATTTAATATGTATCAACTGTTTGTGTGGTTAATGTTTAGATTAAATTTATCATTTTCAGTACATACATCATCATAGGCCGTCTGTTCCCCATTACCTATGAGCGGAACCGTTCCCCATTACCTATGAGCGTGAACGAGGCGTTGCCAACATACGATCGGCTCCGTTTGATTGAGCCTTGATCGCACATACATCATCATAGTCCGTCCGTTCCCCATTACCTATGAGCGGAACGTGACGTTGCCAACATATACATTATCATTCATGTCATTTACTCATGCAAGGTGGTTTGTTATTGTTATGGTATGATTATTTACGTTTGCTCACATATGATTGTTGCACAATTTTTCCATATTAAATACAACAAGAAATCAATAATAAATGTTTTCTAACAAGGTTCACTCGCCAACTTTTGTTGACTCAAAAACCCCCATTTTTACACATGATACAGGTGACCCAGTTGCAGCAAGAAACATATAGGACGGCTTAGAAGAATAAATCGGTTTAGGCTTTGGATTGTTTATGTAGTTACTTTTTCCTTGTAATTGTATGAACTTGTTTGGAATATTGAAGTTGTAATTTTGAATTTAATAAATATGAAACATATTAGTAAACATCATGAGCTTTGGTGATAACCCAATTATGCCCCGACTCTTATTCCGCTGCGGGTCGGGGTGTGACAAGTGTATCCGATCCCCTCCTTCCGATTGACTCCACCCCCACAGTTGATCCCACCTAATACTGAAAACTTGTTGGTTCCTAACAATACCTAGCCTTTACTCGACCGAACATCTCATTTGTTGTCAACAAACTCTCCCAATTCATGCACACACCTAGACAATCTCATTGGCAAGCCTTTAAACGGGTTATCCGCTATATGAAAGGGAACGGTACATCACGGGCTTTACTTACATCGTGACTCTCCCTTAACACTCTGTGCCTTCTCTGATTCGGATTGGGGAGGAGTCAATGATGGAGGGCAGTCTACCACAGCATATATTTTATACCTTGGTGCCAATATTATCTCTTGGCGTTCTTCTCGCCAAAAGACGGTCTCCCGTTCATCTACCGAGGCCAAGTACAAAGTCGCGGCCAATGCAGCTGCCGAAATCGCTTGGGTAGAAAATCTCCTTCATGAACTTGGAAATTCAACCACTACGCACGCCTCAGTTATTTTGTGACAATACCGGTGCTACCTACTTATGTGCCAACCCAGTGTACCACTCTAGAATGAAACATGTCGCCTTGGACTACCACTTTGTTAGAGAACAAGTCAATGTGGGTAAGCTACAAGTTTTGCATATAAGCTCAAAAGATCAACTCGCGGATGTCTCACTAAACCACTACCACGGACGCCCTTCCCTCAATTCGGTCCAAGATTGGAGTCTCCAACGGATCCTCCATCTTGCGGGGGCTTGTTAACAACACATGATTTGTGCCTTGATCCTTGTCATTTGTATTTATTGTATTTTCGGTTACAGAGTATTTTAGGTAGTCTTTTACTCATTCTTTGGTCAAGATTGATTGCTCATTTCCCTCCTAAAATGAAGCTTGTAAATTTGTATATATTCATAATTTCTCAATGAGAAGATGCAACCTTTTCAATCATTCATACTATACATTTGATAAATTCTATCACCCATAACTATTATGTAAGCGCTTATACTAATGATGGGTTTATTGATGGCTATGTAACAAATGCATATCGTACTTGAATGATTAACTATTAATTTTCCCCATCAGTTTGATTTTGTATGTCTCTAAGATATGTTATGTCTGTGTAATGACATATAGACAAATATAAATACAAATCAAACGCTAAAGGGGTTACTTTTGTATTTTTTGATCATAATTGTTAGGTTTTAAATTGAGGTTGTAGTATGACTAATGGGGGTCCTGAGTCGAATGATGATTCAACAGTTGTATATCTCTGCTACGGCTCTTGGATTAAAGCTAAAATGGGTATTAACTTCTGATCAGACTAATCTAATACTCATAATAAATGATTATTCGGCTAAATGGGAGAATGTAAGATTAAATATGTATTTATATGTATTTATTCTAGTAGCCATCATTATCATTTATATAATATAGATCAAAATATATTAAAACCTATAATATAGTTAGTTGGTAATTGTTGATGGACAAATTTATCCTTATTAACTAATTGAGTTTCCCCTTGGGTGTATATAAGGAGATTGCTAGAGAAGGATTAGGGTTAAACAATTATAACATCACACCAAATTCATCCCTCCTCCCCCGACATTACTACGAGTTCTTCAACCCTAAAGAACTCGGTACTCCATCAATGACATGCATCCTAAAGGGGAACCATATCAAGCTAACCATCGTGTCGAATCCATAACTGCACCTGTATCTGGTTCTCTGCTAGCCTGACTGTTGTATCAAGTATTATTTACATGTTTTCCATTTTGTTTAAAACAGAATTGGTCAACATCATATCGATGGAATTTCGATTGAGAAAATTTTTATTTTGTTTCAATTGTACGAATTGTGAAGTTTGTTTTAGTGATTTTGTATCACGTAATCGGTTAGATCTTGCCACATTTTGCATCTCATATGGTGAAACCAATAGCCCGCCGTAACGCACGGGTTTACGTTAACTAGTTTTATAACAATTTTTAACTACAAATAGAAGAGTCTTGGCAATCATATACACCATCATTTGGCTTATTTAGAAAACTAGAAACATGATGTTCATGTGTTCTTGGCTTAGTTAGAAACTAGAAACACAATGTTCCCTGTGTTAGTTGGAAAACAGAAAGCACGATGTTATGTGCTCTTGGCTTATTTGAAAACTAGAATGCGACATTCATGTGTTCTTGACTGATTTGGAAAACTAGAAACACGATGCTTGTGTGTTTCTGGCTCATAATAACATTAATAACAAATAATAAAATAAGAACAATATGGGTCATATTGTATAATACGGCTCATGTTGTTCATGTGTTTTTGGTAATTAGTTTCGTGTCGAGGACTTCCGACTCATATGGGAAGAACAATACGGGTCAAATACTGGTCGTATTATCCGGTACAAGTCGTATCGTTGTTGACAGACTCTGCATGTCTGGAAAATAGAGATATATCAATATTAGTTCCCTTTACCAATAAAATTGCAATTATTCTGTGAAAAACAGGAGACCGGCAGCATCTCCACCAGTTTGTCATATCTTCTCATTGATCAAAATGATATGACTTCAGATTATGTCTCTTTTCGTGACTTCCGAGTTCCATATGCCGGGGAAATTTGGGACCTTGATTTTTGACAACTAGGTAGGGAAACTTAAAATATATATATACAAGTTTTTGTGACCCGCACGTTGTGACGGAATTGTTAAACAGAACAAAAACTGAACTTTGAAACGTTTAACTACGTACATACATTATGGAGTGTTACGTTAAACATTATCGTAAAAAATAACAACTAAGTCCATAGAAAAAATAAACTCACGTACAAAAAAGATAATAGTAAAACAAAAAATCTTTAATGGATACAATCAATATCTAGTAATAATAATGATCGGTAGTAATAGTATTAGATTTGAATTTATATATTAAGTGTAAAAGAAAAGATGCTCCCACTCTCAAACTGATCTTTTACATCTCATTTTAACACTAATCTTATGTATACGGTTTTAATATATTAATCCCAGTCACACTTCTTTTATGAATATTAAATTAACGTAGATATAAGAGTAAAAAAATAAGTCGAAGAGGTTTAAACAAATGAAGGATAGGATTGAAGCACTTCTTTTATATATTTTTTGAACGTCATAATTTATTTAACAACCTATTTTTATATATATTTTCCGGTTTAGATTTTAATTTATTTTGATTTCTTTTATGTGCCTCCATCTATGAGGGTGTACACTTCCTAGAGCTCTTGTTTTTCTCAAGGTGGACTTTGAAATATTTTTCTTAACTAAAATTAATATATTACATTTTAATCTCTACAATATTTTAAAGTGTTCATACACTCACACTGCCACCCCTTCTAATATTTCTGCGCTCATCCCAACCACCGTGTACATCACGCCCTTTTTTTGGGTGATTCGTGCTACAAAACTTTGAAAACAATTAGTCAATTACATACACAAACACCACCACAACACCGTCATCACCGTCACCTAACACAACCACCACCTTCCGCCTCCACCACCGGCCGACTGTCAACACCGTCAGCACCAAACCCCCACGACCACCACAACGACAACAGTGCAACACCACCTAGCCGCCGGCGAGCCGTGGAGCACGTAGGTGACCTCCAGCCGACGAACTTCCACGTTTCATATTTCATAACCGACCCAACTTGCCTCTCCTGTGAACCTACCGCAGTTGTAGTCTCGGGAAACGGGAAACACTTCAGGAGTACCGGCGGTGTATATTGGTTTGGGGAGAAAACAGAAGTTTGTGTTTGGCTGTGGTGCGATGGTGTTTAGGAGGGAAGAGGGAAAGAAGGAGAAAAGTATGTGGATAGTGGGGAAGAAGAAAGAGAGTAAGAGAGGTGGACCAATAATATGAAACAAAATTGAACATTAATTTTGTGTCTCTGAGAACTTTTGATAAATAATAGAGGGTAATATATATATATATATATATATATATATATATCAAAACTAGTAAAGTTCTTTGCGTGCTGCGGTGACTCCAAATGTAAAGTAACTCGAATTTTTATAGTAAAGATCCGAATCATTTCATAACAAAAGTTACGCTAAAATGTAGATAAACTGAAATGTACATAAAAATAAGTACGGAAACGCATTATATATGGCCCACTTTTTGCGAAAGAAATTTACGTTGAACACTAACCTGAACTTATACCGACATGTAAAAAAATTGGGAAACATTTATGTTTTTTTAAGTTAAAAACGATACCGCACGCTGTGGTGGCGCCAAAACGTAAAGTAAGTCCAATTTATAAAGTCTAATGAAAACAAATTATCTTTGACCCACTTGTTGTAAAACAAAATATATGCCAAAACGTAGATTAACTGAAAACGTAAAAAAAAACCTGAACTTATACCGACACCAGGGGAGGCTCTAATGAGGGGCAATGTGGGCGCCCGGCCGGGGCACGTTTCTTTCCGAGGGCACAAAATTTTAAGTATTCCCGGTTATATATAGATGTGAATGATTGTCCGGTAAACTTGGACGATTCTCTTTTGTATCTAACAATGTTATTAATCATATTTGTGCTGTAATATCTAAATACGATGGTAAGTGGCATATATTTTTTGACTTGGACAGGGCACCTGAATTCTCAAGACCGCCTCTGACCGACACGTACATAAAAATAAAAAGATTATGTTTTAAAAGCTAAAAATGGTATTGTGCCTTGCGGTGGCGCTGAAACATAAGCACGTAAAAGATAGTATAAAGTTTTTAGAAAGTTAACGGGTTGTAAGTGCTAATACTAAATTTTAAAGGGTAAAATAAAAATAAAAATAAAACTTATTAAATGCAAAATATATTTAAATAAAAATAAACTTACTAAACGCAAATATATATATATATATATATATATATAAATAGGTGACCAATGACCAAGTGTCATGCACTAGCATAGCACTGGTCACCAAACTTCTTATTGTAAGCATGACACTGGTCACCCAACTTTTTATTGTAAGGTTATGGAATAGAATTAAATTAGATAACTATCAATTTGCAATATGTTTTGGCAATATAATGTTGTACCATTAGCTTAAGTGGTGTTTTCAACATATAATATAGTACTTTTAATTATAATGTTTGTACTTTTCCTAATAGTGCAATAGCATTTGTACACTGTGTATAAAGGAGTGTATAAAATGTTGATTGGATTAAAATGGCGGTGGGGTATTACGTGTCGTGGTTACACATGTTGCCAAAAATCATATCCAGTGGTGGTGTTTGGGTTCCGATTAGAGCAACAGCGACGACGGCAGCAACGGCTAGCGTCAACTACGTTTTACGGAAAAGGTGCTAACCTCTAGCAGATGCAACTCCAACGATTTCAGATTAGGTGGATGGTGAAGGCGATAACAGGGGTGCGTTCTTTGGAGTTGGTGTGTCATCAATGCTACTTAGTATTGCTTACACAAACTTAACCCTAGCCTCTGGAACTGTAAGTTATAACATTTTTTACATGGTTTAGTATATCTTAATGGTTAATGTTTGAAATGTCATAGGTTTTACATGGTTAATGTTTTTTAAGTTTTTGAAATGTCATAGGTTATAGATGGTCAATGTTTAATGTCATCTAACATTGCCCGCCGCAACATTTGTATACATCGCATCTTAATTTGTATGCTCGACCGCAACGCGGCGGGGGTTACATCTAGTTTATAGTAATTTAATCTTTTGCTCTCTTTGCATATCTATTTTTTATGTTATTAATTGTAAACTTCATTTGTAGGGGTTGTAATATTACTTATGGGTAACGTATTTACTGTTGGAACTGGGTTCACCTTTTATAAAATATATAATAACGAGACTCTCGTTATTTATAGGAAATATCATAGTACAATACCGGTTGCAATAACTAAATAAAGGAATATAAAATATAATTATATATACCAATCTTGATTCAAGCCGTATCTCTAGTGGGTCTTTCACGTGCATTTGATAGCATCCTAGACTCGAGTATTCATCATATCGAGTCTTGAAAGATACTCCTTGACCGCAACAAAGAGCACACTAAAACGTTGACGATTTTGGTTGAGGCACGTGTTCAAAACGCTTCCCTTAAAACAGATTCCACGCCTCTACTAAAGACGGTTCGTCTGTCTCCCAAGGTACAACAGTCGAAGCAGTCTGTACTGCCGGAGATGGCTCACGCGCCCAAGGTTACATCAGCTTATTAAAGTGTTTGAACTCATGTGGTGGAAAACAAGTAGAGAGTATTCTTCTCTCTAGTTGGTCTTCAAGTGCTCATCCTCATTCTAGTATTCTTCGTGTATCAAGCAATACCATATTCTTGTTGTCACAAAAGAAGCAAATAGCCTACTATTTGTACAAGAGTTAAGGATTAGTGAAAGGTTTCACTTAGTTAGTCACTTAATTAGAGACTTAAAAACTCTAATAAGACTAATTAAATGTCATCAAGAAGTTCTACTCAATAGTTTCTCTTTTATTTACCATATGAAGATTCTAATTAATATTTATAATTTCATTAAATTACAAATATATTAAATATCCGTTCACCACATTTCCAACAATCCCCCACATGAATGGAGATCGTTCAAAACACATAAAATTTCCAATGGAACCTCGACAGTTGAGTTTTGCATACGATAGGTAGGTGTTACCCTTTGAATCTTCGCTCATTAAATGCACTTAGCCCACAAGCTCTGAGTAGACCTCGATATCTTTGAACTCGTCTGCCGTTTGTGTAGACGACAATACACTTCACACAAGACTCTCCTTAGCCGGGTCATCTCCTCATAGTCGTGTCCAATAATGGTCGTGGAACACTTTCCTGGTTCTGGGAGAGCTCTAGGAATTGTGCCCTCAATTCCATTCGAAGCGACCCCACTTCTCTCTAACATAGGTGATTCTTGTCAGATCATTAAAAGCATTGTGGTTATCATGATTTATCCTAATCATTTACCACATATTGTCACACCCCAATCGATGGCGGAAATATCGGGATGAGACAAACAAATTGCTCAAAACTTCATAACGCTATGTGACAATATAAATTAAATCCAAATTTCATTTCAAGACTAAAATGCCATACAAAGATTTCAAATAAAAGCAACATTGTTCATAACATAACATTAAATAACAAAATTTATCTAGGTGTGTATCTAAGTCCACCTAAATTGCATTTCTTCTCAACATCGTCTCATCAATCAACCTGCAACATGTATTAAATATATCAACAAAAAGTTTGCGAGCATACAAGTTTTGTTACATAGCATAATATAGAATGAAATTGTTTAACGTCTCATATCCAACATGAATCATGATATGCAAGTTTACTAGCATGTTGAAACGGTGTACTATATGTTCAAACCCAAGAGTCCAACGCATTAAAATAGCCTATCCCAATAGAGTAGCGGGAGGTTAACATGTTTAACTTAACAATACCCCAAGTTTCGTGGGCGGTGCGTTAATCCTATAGCGCTATAATTGTTAAGGTAGGCTAGCAAAGTTAATGAAGCATATATCGACACAAATAGTTTACATAACATACAAGTCTAACAAGTATCAAGTAGTTTCATGTTAAGCATGGATAGAGATTAAAATAGTTTATGTGTTGTGTGATTTTTGTATAATGTACATGTTGCACCCAGAGTGTAAAAAGGAAAAGGGATCGAGTATGCTCACGGTTTTGCAAGCTTTCCACTTGAAATCCCACGAACGTTGGTGGTTGATGGATTAGTTTCGAGCACCTTGTCCTTCTACACGAAGAAACATAGGCGTGTGAGTATTGGGAATTAACAGAAGATTATAGATTCGGAATTACACTAACATGAAAATAGTATTATAAAGTAATCATCTCGCACACATGACACTTGTTCTTGACACTATTGAAACTCAAGAGAGTTTATGTGTTTTTGTGGGGCAACCCACTAGAATCATGACAAGCATTATGGGCCTTAGATGATATAACCTACTATTTTGACAAATGACCACTTGTTCATCATCAAGAGTTCGATTACTTTGATAATATATAAGTATTATATAGTGTACATTATGTCATATAGGTCAAGCATGAGGTAGGCGGTTGAACCATCCATTTAGGAACCTCTTTGTAGTTTACATAAGTCAAATAGGAGGTGGGAGGATTTACCATCCACTTAAGACCTCTTTGGATTCACCACTACACATGTGTCTTAGACACAAGGAGGGTCATGAACTTACAAGTAAAGAAATGAGACAACTAAGCTATGAAAATCATCAAGTAGTGTGTGGATGCAATGATGGTTAGCCCAAGCTAGTCCAGATATCACACATTCATCAAGCTTAACTTGAACACTACTTGTGGCTGTAAACCCTAGTCGAAAACAGAAAGTTTGTGAGGTTTTAACCTCTAATTTGACATGTCTCAACCTTTTTTTTAAGCCTAACCAACCATAAGTGAGGTTATAAACATTCGGACATAGGTTTGAGATGAGTTAGACTCAAGTTTGAACAAGTTTAACAAAGTTTTGATGAAAATAAAGTAAAACAGTCCACTTTGGAGCCTTTTTCAGGACATTCCAGAGCTTGGTTTTCCATGGAAAACCAATGGAAACGTAGCTAAGGTTAATCCAAAGAAGTAGGAAAAAGAATCGAGTGAATCGGATAAGAAGTGAGTGAGTTATGCTCACTTTTGTGAAGGTTGGTGTTTCTGCTCGAATCTTCAAATTAGCAGCTTACGAGAGGGATTTTGAGAGTGTTTTTTATGATTTGCAAAGTGTAAAATGCTTGGATTATGATGGGGTTTTATAGGGAAGAGTTAGGGTAGGTTGTGGTTGAATTATTTAATGTTAAGACAGGTTTAAAAATGAAACAAACACAAAAAACCCGCCTAAATTCGCTGCTGGAGGGGCTGGTCGCGCTGCTGCTGGTCGCTGGGAAGGAGAGCTTAAATGCTTTAAGTTCCCGGGTTTAAGCAGATATGGTGCTTTGGCGGAGTGGCTAATGTGTTGTTTATTGAACCAGGTGACCCGGGTTCGAGTCCCGCGGTCACCGGTTTTCTGTATTTATTTTTTATTATTATTAAAAACCCATACCACTTATAGATATGTGCTGTAAGTTCTAAAATAAGTAAAATACCAATTAAACCGTTAACTTTATTATGTTTATAACATACCATCATTAAACTACCTAATCTACTAGATTATTATATATATATATAAAAGAATTAACTTTTTAATTTAATTTTTTTAAGGTTTAATTAATTTAATTAATTAACGAACTAGTAATCATATACGTAACAAGTTGAATGAAATTAGTTTAATGAGTATCAAGTTTCATTGCGTAATAACAAATCAAGAATCTTGGATGATATGATGCTCAAACATGTTTAAAATAGTTTCGCTTTCATTATTATCAAAAGTTTCGAATTACAATAGAACGAAAGTAGATTACAAAGAGAGTACAACATGATTTGCTAGAATAAGAAGGTATGAAAAAGCCGAGCGTTACAGTCTCCCTCCTTTAGGAAATTTCGTCCCGAAATTTAGGAAGAAGTAACGAAGAGATGTGGATACTTGGTCTTCATATCACTCTTGAGTTCCCAAGTAAATTCAGCGCCACGTTTTCCTTCTCATGGAACTTTAACAATAGGAATTTGACTACGCCTTAATTTCTTGACATCTCGGTCCATGATTTCAATGGGTTTCTCCACAAAATGCGAAGTGTCGTTGATTTGGTGATCTTCAAGAGGGACTTGAAGTCCTTCTTCAGCTAGGAATTTCTTGAGATTCGAGACATGAAACATTGGATGAACGTTGTTGAGTTCTTGAGGTAAATCGAGTCGATAAGGCACCTTACCAATCCTTTCGAGTATCTTGAAAGGACCAACATAGCGAGAAGCAAGTTTTCCCTTTTTACCAAAACGAACTACTCCTTTCCAAGGAGAAACTTTGAGGAGTACATGGTCACCAACGTTAAATTCCAATGGTTTACGTCTCTTGTCAGCATAGCGCTTTTGTCGACTTCGAGCCTTGAGTAGATTATCACGGATTTGAAGAATCTTATCCGTTGTTTCTTGTATGATCTCAGGGCCAGTAATTTGTTTGTCACCAATCTCATGCCAGCTAAGAGGAGATTGGGATTTGCGACCATACAATGCCTCGAAAGGAGCCATTTGAATACTGGAGTGGTAGCTATTATTGTACGAGAATTCGATCAATGGTAAATGTACGTCCCAACTACCACCAAAGTCGATGACACAAGAACGGAGCATGTCCTCTAGGGTTTGGATAGTACGTTCAGTCTGTCCATCCGTTTGAGGATGAAAAGCCGTACTGAGATTCAAATGAGTACCCATAGCAGACTGGAAAGTTTGCCAAAGACGGGAAGTGAAACGACCATCACGGTCAGAGATGATGTCAATGGGTATACCATGACGACATATGATTTCATCAGTGTATATTCGAGCAAGTTTCTCAACTTTGAAGTCTTCGCGAATAGCAAGGAAATGCACAGATTTGGTGAGACGGTCGATGATTACCCAAATGCTATCATGACCAGAAGGTGTTCGAGGAAGTTTGTTTATGAAATCCATAGCAATGCTATCCCACTTCCAAACAGGGATTTCGGGCTGATTGAGCAAACCAGACGGATGCTGGTGCTCAGCTTTGATTTTCGAACAAGTGAGGCATTTCGAAACGTAGAGGGCAATGTCCTTTTCATACCAGGCCACCAATAGGATGTACGAAGATCATGTTACATCTTATCAGCACCAGGATGAATCGAGTACTTGGATTTGTGTGCCTCGTTCATAATGAGTTCACGAAGATTGTCACGATCTGGCACCTAAATACGATCAAGATAGAATTGAAGTCCGGTTGATTTTGTCACGAGTTGATCCGTAGGAGCACCTCGTACTTCGTCAATTATACATCCTTCGTTTGCTGACGAGTATTGAGCTTCACGAATGCATGTATGGAGATCGCTTGAGATTTGAAAACAACGAATGCTACTAACATGAGCCTTACGACTAAGAGCATCGGCCACGACATTCGCTTTACCAGGATGATAGCGAATCTCGCAGTCGTAGTCGTTAAGCAATTCCACCCAACGTCGCTGACGCATGTTTAGTTCCTTTTGGTCAAAGATGTGTTGTAGGCTCTTATGGTCAGTGAAAACCACACACTTTGTACCATATAGGTAGTGTCGCCAAATCTTTAACGCAAAAACAACTGCGCCAAGCTCGAGGTCGTGGGTAGTATAGTTTTTCTCATGTATTTTGAGCTGACGAGAAGCATAAGCAATGACTTTGTCTCGTTGCATGAGCACGCAACCAAGACCACGATTTGAGGCATCGCAATATACCACGAAATTATCATTCCCGTCAGGAAGAGCAAGAATAGGAGCGTTACAAAGCAAGTTCTTGAGAGTTTGAAAAGATTCCTCTTGCTCGGGACCCCAAGCAAAAGGTTTCTCTTTTTGAGTCATCGCGGTGAGAGGAATGGCGATTTTCGAAAAGTTTGAGATGAATCGGCAGTAATAACCCGCCAATCCCAAGAAAGAACGGATTTCAGAAGGAGTTTTAGGTGCAGTCCAATTCTTTATAGCTTCGATTTTGGACGGGTCAACATAGATTCCTTTCCCACTGACAACGTGCCCAAGGAATTGGACTCCTTGATCCAGAATTCGCACTTGGAAAACTTCGCGTATAGACGATTACTACGCAAAAGTTCGAGTATGAGGCGTAAATGATGTTCGTGATCAGCTCGGGTCTTCGAATAAATAAGAATGTCATCGATGAAAACGATTACAAAGCGGTCCAAATATGGTTTACAAACACGATTCATAAGATCCATGGACACAGCGGGTGCGTTGGTCAAGCCGAAAGGCATAACTACGAACTCATAGTGTCCATAGTGAGTGCAAAATGCGGTTTTGGGAATGTACTCTTCGAGAACACGAAGTTGGTGATAACCATATCGAAGATCGATTTTGGAGAAGCAAGTTGCGCCTTGAAGTTGGTCAAAAAGATCATCGATGCGTGGGAGAGGGTCACGATTCTTGATGGTGAGTTTGTTAAGCTCTCGGTAGCTGATGCACATGCGAAACGAGCCATCCTTTTTCTTGACGAAAAGCACAGGAGCACTCCAAGGTGAGGTACTTGGACGTATGAAACCCTTATCGAGGAGTTCTTGGAGTTGAGTAGATAACTCTTGCATCTCAGAGGGTGCAAGACGATAAGGAGCTTTGGCAACAGGAGTCGAACCAGGTACGAGATCAATAAGAAAATCAACAGATCGAGGTGGAGGAGGACCAGGTAAATCTTCAGGAAAGACGTCAGGGAAGTCGCGCACCACTGGAACATCACTTACGCTCTTTCCCTTGCCTTTTTCTTCCACAACGTGGGCTAAAAAGGCAAGTACTGTTTACGTAAATACCTATTCGCTTGTGTGCAGGACATCAATTTCAGTCCTTTTGAAGGTCGGTCTCCATAGACGCGTAAGGTGTCACCAGATGGGAGAGGCAAACGAACGTATTTCTCGTGGCAAGCAATTTCAGCATGGTTCTTACGAAGCCAATCCATGCCAACTATGATATCAAAACTACCCAGTTGCATGGGTATAAGGTCGATAGGGAAAGTGTGCTCGTTGAGAGTAAGAAGGCAATTGAGAAGAATGGAATCGACTAAGATGGATTTGCCATTGGCAACTTCGACGGAAAATGACTTGGGTAGCTTAGAGCGTGTACAATTTAACAAAGGTTCAAATTCAATGGACACAAAGCTTTGTCCGCACCAGTATCAAATACTATCGAAGCATAAAGGTGGTTAACAAGAAACGTACCGTTAACGACTTCATTGTCGTTGCGTGCCTGATTTGCATTGAGTTTGAAAGCTCGTCCTTTAGCAGCTTGTGGTTGATCCTGATTCAGTTGAGGGCATTGGGGGCGAAGGAGATTTGCGTCACCGCATTTGTAGCAGGCTCTAGCTGGTTTAGCGTTTTGAGCTTGTTGGGCCTGTGGCGCAGGATTGTTCTTATAATAGGCAGTGTTATGGCCAAAACGGTTGCAAATGGTACAATGGCGACAACTGACATTAGCAGGGTGATGATAGTTGCAAGTGGTACACTTGGGATGAGTCCCAGTGTATAGCTTTCGATCGTTTGTGGGGTTAGGTTGTATGGCTGGAGGGTTTGGCGGAGTAACGACCGCATAATTCTGATTAGAAGCCTTTCGCTTCCTGTTCTGGTTCTTTTTGGCTGATGAGGGGGCTCAACAGTGGCTTAGTGGGCGTTTTTCGAGGGAGTCTTTTTAGAGTTCCTACGAAGGACGATGTTGCTGTTTAGGCGAGCCGCCAAACGATAGGTTTCCTCTATGGTTGATGGAAGAGCAGCTTCCATAAGGTTCATGAAGGAGTCAGGGCAGCAGTGGATGTATTTGCTGATTTTCTTTTTCAGTTGTATCGACCTTGCTAGGACAGAAATGCTAAGTTGTTTGAAACGGGTGGTTAAGCCATCCTTACCATCCCCGACTTGTTTCAGGAACCAAAACTCATGCTCCAACATCCTGAGTTCATGCAGAGGGCAGAATTCATCTCTCATGATCTTCTTCAGTTCGTCCCATGGTAACGCGTGGGCGGCGTCTTCTCCTCTTAGGCCTCGCTCAGAGGTCCACCAATCTAGGGCGCTCAACTCCTATGGCGTTTTGGGTGCGTAATTCGTCAGGGCAACCACTCTGACGGAATGTGATTTCCATGGAGTCGAACCAAGTGAGCAACGCGATGGCACCATCCTTGCCTGAAAATTCCAGGGGTTTGCAAGCCATGAATTGCTTGAAGAGGAATGGTGTCTTAGGCTTTTCCACTTTGGATTCAACAGAACGATGAGGCGAATCCGTGTTGGTTTGGATCCTACTAACTATGTCAGGTATAACTCGGGCCATCTGGTCGGCCATTTGTTCAGTGATGAGACCTACGAGTTCTTTCTTGGAGATAGAACCAGTGCGGGAACTCTTCTTGGACTTGGCCTTATCGGATGAGCTTGAAGATGCCATCTAGAAGTTCTCAAAGATGGAAAGGGTGAGACTTGATCATAATTTTTTGTTTTAAGAAAAATCGTTTTTCAGGAAATGAATCACATAGCATAAAGTGTCACATAGCATAAAAGGGTTTCAAATTGCTTCACATAGCATAAAATGTTTAAATTGTATCACATAGCATAATCATGGTTTCTACATAGCATAGCATGAATTTCACATAGCATAATCATGAGTAATGAAAGAAACATCGTAAATTTAGTTTGTTCACGAGAGATTATTATTGTTTTTGATTGCGATAGACGTGCGAATTGTGTAAAAAGTTTGAAATGAACCAAATATCAAGTTTAAAATCACATATAAACTGAGATAACATAAAAGAGAGGCTCATAAAACATTGGATTGTTTAGGGTAGAGAAACGTCGACTATTTCAAAGTGGATCGAAAGTCCTTTCGAATTAGAGAAACGTGATTTATCCTATAGGTAAGATACTCTCGTCGAGAAGCAATTAACGATATCTTACCCTTCCAGTTACTACACGTCTCTAATCGATTGTAGCAATCGAGACTTTGGCGAGACTGAAAATCGAGGAACGGGACTTAATCGACAAGGTGCGGGTTTCACCCCTAACTTGACGATTTCGTACCCTAATGTGGGTGTTTCTTACTAAACGAGGAGCGAATTCCGACTCATTAATAAGGTCCACTAGAGTATGAAATGGAAGGTTTCCATCAAGATGTGGATATCACTCCTAGCTTGATGGCGTAACTTCGTGCAAAATTGAATACGCGGAATGAGGGACTTCACCAAAAATTGTGGGCCATTGGGCCTATCTTGGTGCAAATCGCCTCGTTGGTAAAACATGAGTGTTTTCAAAGCTTCAAGTGTATTTATGTTGGCCTTAGGAAAGGCATGAGAGTTTAATAGACCAAGAAGGAGAAATAGAAGCAAATAAGGTAGAATGAATGAAGTTTTAAACAACAAATAAGAATCAAGTTCCTAAAACTATAGACTAGGGCAAAGCATTCCTACTTTTCCTAATTCCCTATAGTTATGGCTCTGATACCAATCTGTCACACCCCAACCGATGGCGGAAACATCAGGATGAGACGAACAAATTGCTCAAAACTTCATAACGCTATTTGACAATATAAATTAAATTTAAATTTCATTTCAACACTAAAATGTCATACAAAGATTTCAAATAAAAGCAACATTGTTCATAACATAACATTAAAATAACAAAATTTATCTAGGTGTGTATCTAAGTCCACCTAAATTGCATTTCTTCTCAACATCGTCTCATCAATCAACCTGCAACATGTATTAAAATATATCAACAAAAAGTTGGTGAGCATACAAGTTTTGTTACATAGCATAATATAGAATAAAATTGTTTAAAGTCACATATCCAACATGAATCATGATATGCAAGTTTACTAGCATGTTGAAACGGTGTACTATATGTTCAAACCCAAGAGTCCAACGTATTAAAATAGCCTATCCCAATAGAGTAGCGGGAGGTTAACATGTTTAACTTAACAATACCCCAAGTTTCGTGGGCGATGCGTTAATCCTATAGCGCTATAATTGTTAAGGTAGGCTAGCAAAGTTAATGAAGCATATATCGACACAAATAGTTTACATAACATACAAGTCTAACAAGCATCAAGTAGTTTGATGTTAAGCATGGATAGAGATTAAAATAGTTTATGTGTCGTGTGATTTTTGTATAATGTACATGTTGCACCCAGAGTGTAAAAAGGAAAAGGGATCGAGTATGCTCACGGTTTTGCAAGCTTTCCAATTGAAATCCCACGAACATTGGTGGTTGATGGATTAGTTTCGAGCACCTTGTCCTTCTACACGAAGAAACATAGGCGTGTGAGTATTGGGAATTAACAGAAGATTATAGATTCGGAATTAAACTAACATGAAAATAGTATTATGAAAGTAATCATCTCGCACACATGACACTTGTTCTTGACACTATTGAAACTCAAGAGAGTTTATGTGTTTTCGTGGGGCAACCCACTAGAATCGTGACAAGCATTATGGGCCTTAGATGATATAACCTACTATTTTGACAATGACCACTTGTTCATCATCAAGAGTTTGATTACTTTGATAACATATAAGTATTATATAGTGTACATTATGTCATATAGGTCAAGCATGAGGTAGGCGGTTTAACCATCCATTTAGGAACCTCTTTGTAGTTTACATAAGTCAAGTAGGAGGTGGGAGGATTTACCATCCACTTAAGACCTCTTTGGATTCACCACTACACATGTGTCTTAGACACAAGGAGGGTCATGAACTTACAAGTAAAGAAATGAGACAACTAAGCTATGAAAATCATCAAGTAGTGTGTGGATGCAATGATGGTTAGCCCAAGCTAGTTCAAATATCACACATTCATCAAGCTTAACTTGAACACTACTTGTGGGTGTAAACCCTAGTCGAAAACAGAAAGTTTGTGAGGTTTTAACCTCTAATTTGACATGTCTCAATCTTGTTTTTAAGCCTAACCAACCATAAGTGAGGTTGTAAGCATTCGGACATAGGTTTGAGATGAGTTAGACTCAAGTTTGAACAAGTTTAACAAAGTATTGATGAAAATAAAGCAAAACAGTCCACTTTGGAGCCTTTTTCGGGACATTCCAAAGCTTAGTTTTCCATGGAAAACAAATGGAAACGTAGCTAAGGTTAATCCAAAGAAGTAGGAAAAAGAATCGAGTGAATCGGATAAGAATTGAGTGAGTTATGCTCACTTTTGTGAAGGTTGGTGTTTCTGCTCGAATCTTCAAATTAGCAGCTTATGAACGGGATTTTGAGAGTGTTTTTGATGATTTGCTAAGTGTAAAATGCTTAGATTATTATGGGTTTTTATAGGGAAGAGTTAGGGTAGGTTGTGGTTGAATTATTTATTGTTAAGACAATTTAAAAATGAAACAAACACAAAAAACCCACCTAAATTCGCTGCTGGAGGGGCTGGTCACGCTGCTGCTAGTCGCTGGGAAGGAGAGCTTAAATGCTTTAAGTTCCCGTGTTTAAGCAGATATGGTGCTTTGTTGGAGTGGCTAATGTGTTGTTTATTGAACCGGGTGACCCGGGTTCGGGTCCTGCGGTCACCGGTTTTGTGTATTTATTTTTTTTATTATTTAAAACCCATACCACTTATAGATATGTACACAAATGATCCCTGTAAGTTCTAAAATTAGTAAAAAACCAATTAAACCCTTAACTTTTTTATGTTTATAACATACCACCATTAAACTACCTAATCTACTAGATTATTATATATATATATATATATATATATATATATATATATAAAAGAATTAACTTTTTAATTTAATTTTTTTAAAAAGGTTTAATTAATTTAATTAATTAATTAATTAAATAACGAACTAGTAATCATATACGTAACAAGTTGAATGAAATTAGTTTAATAAGTATCAAGTTTTATTGTGTAATAACAAATCGAGAATCTTGGATGATATAATGCTCAAACATGTTTAAAATAGTTTCGCTTTCATTATGATCAAAAGTTTCGAATTACAATAGAACGAAAGTAGATTCTAAAGAGAGTACAACATGATTTGCTAGAATAAGAAGGTACGAAAAAGCCGGGCGTTACACATATTATGCTTAGTTTCACTCTTTGTCACTGAATATCATAGGAATAGACTAGGATTTATTTAAACACCCTTTTATACTTTGGGGGTATGTATAACCATGTATATACTAGCTTATGCATATCATTTATGTCCCTATAGTGACCACCCATAAGCATATGAGTTAGTTGTCCTATTGAACTTAGATCTTGGGATCTCCAGTCAACTAAGTTGGGTGTCCTTCACATGCCCTTTTCCACGGGCTTTAGTCTCATTGTACAACTTGATCTCTAATAAACCCTCAGGTTGTTGGATCCATAACATTATCTTTGACTTTGTCTAGTCACTACAAATAACTTTACTTATTTGAGAGCCGTTGTCATGATGTGTTCTTAACTCGCAAGTTAATTTTTCCTATTGTCAACTTCTAGTACTATAACCTTAGTGGCCATCTGAATCTGGTTATAATATATGTCTTTCTAAGATACATGTATCATTTAAGGCAAACACATCTCCATTATGCACTACGACCTTTGTGTCATCCACTTAGTCGTATGTTTGCAATGTTAGATTGGATTACAAAATCCATATTGCCAAACTTTTATGATACAAATGTAAGACACCCCCACATTTAAGTGTTATAGGATATCATCCAGATGGGGTAATGAAAACCATTTCTATATATCCTTATATGGTTGTTTCTAAATGGATCCTCCCCCATATTTCTTGCTATTTGATCAACATATTTTTGTAACTTCACTTATGACGACATATACACATATGATTGAACAAGATCAACCTCATTGTATCAGTGAATTCAACTCATATTGCATTAGCTTACATAAGCTTCCGAGCTGACCAAAGCAACACATGTCATTGTCATAAGTTTGTCACAAACTAAGAATAATTCTAATTTAACATCTTGAATAAGCCTAGACAATAAGTTCTCATCATTAGCTTTTCGAACAAACTCTTCAAAAGTTACATGTCTTTTCCTTATAATGAATGAATATTCTTCCTCAACTTTGTCTATACACAAATTCTTATTGTGTTCATACACATTTGAATGTTTAGAGTTAATTAGTCTTTGTCAAGACCCATAATTAACCAAGTACTAGTCTATCATGATTTAGACTACAATACTTTAGCATGCGGACAGAAGATGCATCATTCTGATTCTTCACAGCCCCAAGGATACCATAATATTACTTTGCAACATTCATCCCTTGTTAAGACAAAATAATGAGACTTATTCATAATCCTAAAACATCTATATTTAGGAAAGTCTCACAAATTATTGTATATAGCACATAGCTAAAATTTATCATTCAATTAAGGAACATAACTGGTTTACCTTTGATCTCCAACATTTTACCATTGACTCATAAGGACTTAAATATAAGTCTTAATCCAAGTCACCATGCGAATACATTCATCACCGACAAGATGAATGTTCCTCGTCTACAATCACTAATATGTGTGAGATAGAGTCAACCAGATCGACACTTAACAACATGGCATTCATAATTTTGCCATAAGTGATTTGTATACGTCTGTTTTATTCATTAGGAGATATGTATATTTAGGATGCTCTCCCAAACGAATATAAAATCTCCATATAGTTCTAACAATAATCAAGTGGTAGACGCATCTACGTATAGATCACTCCGATCAAATCTTGCAAGATTTATCAAATGTATACAATAACATATAGTACTTTTTCTTTCATATGTTATAATTCACACTTGTGAATTTTCCAATGACTTCTAACGAAGTACTTCAACATGAATCTCGTTTGTGTATTTCATCTCAATACACTCACTACTCACTCGTGATGTGGATACACATTTGATGTCTCGTCTTTGACTTTTAGTCAATGCAACAACTCTCAAGTTGTTTATGTCCAAATATTTTCATGTACTATCCGTTTAAAACCATATTATTTTAGACAATGTATAGTTGACGTTATAATTACTCTCCACGAAAATAATTTATACGTCACATACATTAGTGATTTATTTCTTTGTAAAAAATTGCATGTGTTACCGAATATATTGAACACAAAACAATAAAATACATTGGAAACTAAATCATAAGTGGCAAACACTTTTGAAATTTAAACGGAAGCATAAACGATATGTAGACATCAAATATCAAAGTGCTTTTATCTTCAACAATTTATATTCTGACCGAAATCTTCTCAACGACATAGTCCTATGGCATGTCTTGAGGTATTCCCTCAATAAGACTCCATGCACTTGTAAGTACAAGTTCCCCATTTTATCTTGAAACTTTAAAGTTGGACAATTATGCTCAAAACAACACCAAGTTGTTATAAAGGCTACATTTAATTAGTAAACTTGAACAATTAAATTTGTTAACAACAGTAAGTTGTTTTCCATCAAATAATATCCACGTGATTATAACTTTGTTCAACGAATGCTACTTCAAGCAAGAGTAGCAAACCATTTGAATTCTAAAAAAAATGCAATTTTAAAAAAAAATCATTTTAAAGTATTTACTTAGTTTTGCAATGTACAATATTAATAATATCAATTACAATTTATGATAACATAAATCAAAACCCGAAATATCAAACGGTTTTATATTGTTTAGTCTTACTAACATGTACTAAACGTTTACTAATACGCATGTTAGAAAAAAAACTATGTGTTATAACGGGAACGTTATAGAATCGAACGTTTACATAAAACGTTTTTCCAGTGATAAAGTTTATAAAATAAACCATTTCTCATTGTTCTAATGCATACATAGGCAATTAAATGTTTACATAAAACATTTTCATCATGGCTTATACAATGTACAATCTCTAACAATGTATTTGTGATACACATATTCTAACACACGTGTTAGAAAATTTAAGTCATTTTATATATATAAACATGACCATTTGGATTTAGAAATCACAAATTAAAGTTAGTGATAAAACCCACACAACTACACCAGCACTTTATTGTGATTTAATTGTTACTCTTGTAGTTTTCCAATCACATCAAGTTAGGCACATAGCCTACTTTTAATACAAGAGTAATGGGGTGGAAAATAGTCTCACTTAATTAGAGATTTTGTTAGAGACATACACTCTAATAAAAACTAATAAATTGACATAAAACTCTACTTAAGAGTTTAACTTCCATATGAAGAGTCTAGTAAATGATTTTAATTTCATTAAATATATATAAATAACAGCACCATCACTTTAAGTGATTTAATTCTTGAAGCCAACCAACTTCAATGTATGACCTTCTATTTCTAAACCATACAAAGCATAACATAAGTGTTTATATTCACTAAAATAAATGCTACAATAAATTACTTATATAAATTATTTACATAAAACATTTCAAAGCATTTGTGTTTTAACCATTTTTTAACAATCATGTTAAAATGAAAGAAATTCTAATGCACACGTTAGAAATATTAACATTTCCACAAAATATTAATTCGAATTGCTATAAACACATATATGGTTCAAATATATAAGTCATTTCCAATACACACGTTAGAAAATAAACAATTTAAAAATTGTTTCCAAACTAACGCTTTTCATAAACGTTTCTAACACATATGTTAGAAGACAAATGATTACAAAAATCATTATAAGTCTTATTAGTTTATATAAAATAAACTTATTTTTTAACACTCATTCTTTAAATTATATTACATAAATAATATGCTCATTTCTAACAAGCAAGTTAGAACATGAAACGTTTACAAAAACGTATTGTTTATAAAAATAAAGTCGGTCTAATGCACAAGTTAGATAATTTAACGTTTACAAAAGTCGTATGGTTTACCGATCTAACACACAAGTTAGAAAAATTAATGATTTCATTGTTACAAAAACCAAACGGTTGAACCAATACTATTCGTTTTGTACCACGGTATAGGATTTAAGATTGTATCTCAATCTTAATAAATTCAAACACAACAAGTAGTACTACATACATATTTTCAAAAAAAAAAAATTTATAAGATCATAATCTCTGAAAAAAAATTTTATTTTTTATAAATCTTTTTGTGAACCCAAAATCCTTATAAATAATAGTTTTACGATTGTAGCAACAGTCTTACGGAATCTATTTTAAGTTTGTTTGAACTGGGTTCACCTTTTTATAAAATATAATTACAAAATATATAATAACGAGACTCCCGTTATTTATATGAAATATCATAGTACAATACCGTTTGCAATAACTAAATAAAGGAATATAAAATATAATTATATATACCAATGTTGATTCGAGCCGCATCTCTGGTGGGTCTTTCACGTGCATTTGGTAGTATCCTAGACTCGAGTATTCATCATCTTGAGTCTTGAAAGATACTCCTTCACTGCAACAAATAGCACACTAAAATGTTGACGATTTTGGTTAAGGCACGTGTTTAACACGCTTCCCTTAAAACAGATTCCACGCCTCTACTAAAGACGACGCGTCTGTCTCCCAGGGTACAACAGCCTAAGCAGTCTGTACTGTCAGAGATGACTCACGCGCCCAAGGTTACATCGGGTAATTTTAGTGTTTGAACTCATGTGGTGGAAGACAAGTAGAGAGTACTCCTCCCTCTAGTTGGTCTTCAAGTGTTCATCCTTATTCTAGTATTCTTCATGTATCAAGCAATACTATATTCTTGTTGTCACAAAAGAAACAAATAGCCTACTATTTGTACAAGAGCTAAGGATTAGTGAAAGGTTTCACTTAATTAGTCACCTAATTAGAGACTTAAAAACTCTAACAAAACTAATTATATGTCATTAAGAAGCTCTACTCAATAATTTCTCTTTTATTTACCATATGAATATTCTAATTAATATTTATAATTATCATATATATTAAAAAGACATTGTTGTGAATAGTGCTCATGCCACATGTAATGTAATATTAAAATAATAACTATTATATAATAAAGGGTAAATTACATTTTTGTGTGCTATCCGGTACTTTTTGCTTATCTCTGGTCAGGGGTGTCGTACGAACAACGGTATCGCAAAAAAATTTTGTTGATTTTCTTCGACTTTTAATGATTTTTTTTTAGTTTCAGGGGTAGGGATGAGCTCGATGCCAACTGATACCGAATCGGTACTGGTACTGGAAATACCAGTTACGGTACCGGTATATGAAGGTAAAAAATGTAGCGAACCGGTACCAGGAACGCTAAGAGTCAGTACCGAATTGGTACTTGCCATCTTTCAGTTCGGAAAATTTGGTACTGGTACCCTGTACTATTTGCTCATCTCTGATCATGAGTTTCATACGAACAACATCATCACCATGCAACTTTTTTGGTTGATTTTTCTTTCGGTTATCTTTCAATTTTTTTTCTACATTTTCTTTTTATTCTTGTTAGTGGTTCCGTGCACAACGCGCTCGTGGTGATTTCAAAACACATGCTAAATAACAAAAAAGTTCGCTGCAACGCGGCGAATTATAATAAACCTAGTTTCATTAAATCTAATACTAATAAAAGAGTAATTTTAATGCCACATGACATTCTTTTATGACAAATTATTTCACCAAAAGGCCATGTGACAATTATCATGCTATCTCAACCATATAATAAATAATAAATAAATAAATAAATATAAAGACTATTAAATGATTGAATTTAATATATATTAGAAGTAATCTTATATTCATTATTATTATATCATTTCAATATTCTTAATACTTAATAATTAATACTTAATATTCTATTTACCTATATTTTAGTATAATTTCTCTACTTTAGTAAACAATAACATACTTATCAAAAGAAGATGACATAACCAAAAATTTATATACTTATCACCATTTGACGTAACCAAAAATTTAAAACATCACCATGTTTATAATTTGTTATTATTGTTTTCACAAATGTTAAACATATGTATAAACAATATATATATATGTGTGTGTGTTTAATATATATAATCTTAGATCATTAACTAATTCCATTCAATATTTACTTTGATAACACTTTTTGTATTTTGTATACTAATTATTTTGTATTCAAATACAAATTTCTTATTTTGTAATAACAAATTATAAACATGATGAGGTTTTAAATTTTTTATTACGTCAAATAGTGGTGGATGTATAAATTTTTGGTTATCTCATCTTCTTTTCATAAATATGTTTTTATTTATTAAAGTAGAGATATTATATTAAAGTATTGGAAGTAGAGATATTATATTAAAGTATTGGTTAATAGATCACTAATGTTAATTATTAAAAATTAAGAATATTGAAGAGATATAATCATGAATATAATGTATTACATAGGTTCAGTATTAAAAAATATAAATCATAAATTTATATATAATCATTATCACATAGTTAAAGAATGTAATAATATTAAAAGCTTACAGATTCATAATTTATGAATTTTATCACACGGGTTACATAAATATAAAATATCTTCTTATAAAAATGTATATTACTGTTAATAAATATAAACTCTAAATGCAAGAGTATTATAATCCTACCATATGTTTGAATATGTGTAATATTGATGGATGTATCAATTGTTTCGTAAATTATAATTTTATTTGAAATTTCCGTGTGACGTAAATATTATTTGTATTATTATATAACGTCTTTGTTATAATATTTATTTTACAGTATTAGAAAGTGTGACCAATTTTTAAGGTAAAAATCTAGTTATTAAAAAAAGATTCCCAGACGAAGAGATCTACGAAGTGTATAAAAACCAGTGGTCTTGATTTAATGTGTGTATATATGTTAAATATATAAAAACAAGTGGTCCTGGTTTAATATGTGCGTGTGTGTATATATATATATAAACCTATATATATATATATATATATATATATTAAATAGAGGGTGTGTAAGTTTATTGTAAATAATTGTGCTTAAATACTTACGATTTATCAAATCGTTCTATTACGAATAGTGGTATAGTATTCTATGTTTGTGCTGAATTTTTTTACTACATTTTTGTGCTATATTTTTTGTGTTGAAATTTTTTTCTTAAATTTTTTTTCTGAATTTTTTGTGCTTGATTTTTTGTACTAATTTTTTTTGTGCTATATTTTTTTGTGTTTTTTGTACTTGATTTTTTGTACTAGATTTTTTGTTGTATTTTTTAGAAAACAAAAGGGGTGACACGTGTGATTTTCACACTTCTAATTATAAGTACAAATGTTTTAGTACCAAAATGCCCCTCCTTCCTACTTACAAGGAGTGTCACATGTCATAATCACAATCTTTCTTATACTACTTAAGCAAAATCGACTTTTAGTGGATCCTTCCTCTGTAATAAAAGAGTCAAAATAATGTCACATGGCATTCTCTCCTTTAATCTTATAAACTTTATTTATATTTATTTAATATTAATATATTAATAACTAATATATAGATATCACTCATCTTTATTTTTATTCTTCAATCTTATAAACATTTATTTATATTTATTTAATATATTTTTAATATTAATAACTAATATATAGATATCAATTGTCTTTATCTTTATTTTTATTTTTATATTTCTTAATCTTTATCCTTATTTTTCATATTAAATAATGGATTCTGAAAAAAATTAAAAAATATTCTCAAAAAAATTAAAAAATTCTTTAATTACCAAAATATAAAAATACCAATTAAAAAATTCTCAAATAATTGGTAAAGCGACACACTATTAAATTAAAAAAATATTTAAAAAAACCATGGAGGCATGTTTATGAACTTATTTTCAACTGACATGCATTATCGACTTTTGAGAAAGTATGTTTTTAACTAACTACAAAATAAAATCTTTAAACATTTTGATGCAAGAAATTTTTTTAATAGTACGTTCATGACTTTTTCGGCACCACATGATTTTACGTACCCGCCTCGCAACACGGGGCTTAAAACTAGTTATAAGTATATTAAACATCCAGTCACCACATTTCCAACAATTACTTTTTACATGACATTTACAAGTATATAAAAGAGGACATATAATAAGAAGTTTGAAATGGCATATTTGTTGTGTAATAATTATGAATGAGCAGACGGTACGCACATAATTTTCTGAACCGAGTTGATTTTTGGTACCGATATTTAGCGTTTTCGGTAACGGTTCAGTATCGAATTTTACCTTCAAATACCGGTACCCAACTTACCATACCGAGTATTTTCGATATCAGTACTGATAACCATTTTTTAGGATTTTCGGTATCGATTGGTACCGAGCTAATCCTTAGTAATAACCATCTACCGGTTAATCTAGGAAGTAGTTGTATGGTGTTGACTTATTTCAGGATAATAACTTAATGATGTTTCTTTTTTAATCGTAATATTTTGACGTTTAGTTACGCTTTTAATTACGTTTATTAAAAATAGACACTACATTCTTTCTAAAAATGACCCTTTTTAACATGGTTAACTAAGCATCTAATCACAACCACGCTCTAGTTTTCCCTGCTACTATCCTTAGAATTACATTTCAGCTTAATTCATACTAATAACTAGGGGTGGCAAAATTGATGGGTTTGGTAGGTTTGAGTCATGGGTTAGAATGAGTATAGGTTAGGATGAGTTTTTTTATAAAAAAGGTTATAATGGGTATGGGTTAGGATGGGTATGGGTTAGGATGGGTTTGCGTAAATATGAGTTTATTAAAGATTTAAGATGAGTTTAGGTAAATGATCAAAAAAATTTAAAAATTTCTAAAAAATAAAATAAATTTAAAAAATAAAAAAATTCAATAATAAAAAAATCCAAAAAATTCTAAAAATCAAAAAAATTAAAAAATCCAAAAATTTAAAAAAAAATTCTAAAAATAAAAAATCCAAAAAATTCAAAAAAATTCTAAAAACTAAAAAAAATTAAAAAAAAAATTCCAAAAATTCTACAAAAATTCTAAAAATGAAAAAAAAAAAAAAAAAACTCAAAAAATCGAAATAATTCAAAAAATCCAAAAAACTAAAAAAAATCTAAAAATAAAAAAAATTCTAAAAAATAAAAAAAAATTTAAAAGACTTCAAAAAATTTCAAATATTCTAAAAAGTCAAAAAAAAATCAATATAAAAAAATCAAAAAAAAAAAATAATAATTTCAAAAAATAATATTATTTTTTAATTTGGATTTTTGTATTTTTTGCGATTTATTTGACTTTCTATAATTTTTTTGATTTTTAGATTTTTTTTTGAATTTTTTGGTTTTTTTGAAGTTTTTAGGTTTTTTTTATGTTTTGAATTTTTTATAGATTTTTTAGAATTTTTTTAGTTTTTAGAATTTTTTTAATTTTTTTAGTTTTGATTTTTTTGAATTTTGAGGTTTTGTTTTGTATTTTTTGAAATTTTTTATTTTTTGAATTTTTAGAACTTTTTTGGATTTTTTGTAATTTTTTTGATTTTTTATAATTTTTATTTTTTTATTTTTCAAGATTCTCTATTATTTTTTATTTTTAATTTTTTTAATTTTTTTGTATTTTTAAGATTTTACTTTTTTAAAATTTTTCGAATTTTTTTCGTAATTTTTTAGATTTTTTTATTTTTTGTTTACATCTACGAGCACTTGAATAAGATTAAGAATTTGACGGTTCTCCTTTTAGAGTTATCTATTTACCCAACTTAATACCCATTCTAACCCATAAATTACTTTTAATAGATATCTTACAACCCATTCTGACCCATCCTTAATTATTTCCCAACCCATCTTGATCCATCCTCATTTTTCAAATGACCCAAAATAACCCAAAATACCCAAATGGGTTTTTATTGCCAGGTCTACTAATAACTTAGGCTAGTGATTATGGGGAATTGTTAGACTATGGAGTGTGGAGGGGTTTGGGTCGGGGGCATAGCTCGACACGTTTCGATGATAGGATCCACGAGCTAATAATAAAAAGACTAGGGGTGTGGTGTGGCGTGGCTCAGCTGTCCGTGCCCAGCCATGTGTAATTTTTTTTAAAGTGTTTAAAATGTAATTTTTTTAAGTGTTTAAAATTTCATTTAATAAAAATAATATCTATTGGGAATAGCCCAATGATGTTTGTGAGTTAGATAAGGTGTAGGGATAGGTGGAGGTCATGAGTTCAATCCCTATGGTATACAAGTTTAGCCATTAAAAAAAATTAACAAAAATAACACACTAATTAAAATAAAAGATTACATAGAATATTTTAAAAAACTACAAAGAAAATAAAGAAAACCTACATAAAATAAAAAAAAAACATAAAACTAAAAACTTCATAAAAGTTACTCCATATTATATTTCATTATTTCATCTTTCATTTCCAACGTCATTGCCAATTGTGGGCCGGTAAGGTGATCGACGGGCATGGCGTTTCATATCTTTGCGTTTTTCTTTTAGAGGTATCTTTTTATCGAACGAAGCTTGGATATTTTTCCTGATCTTGATCCTTTGTTGTTGAAGGAAATTAAATGTATCAATTTTGGTATTAAGATCTTCCAACTGCTCGGTGTACAACCCTTTACCCGAGGTCAAACCCGATCTCGATCTTTGAAGCCGCTTTTTTTACGTGTCTTTACTGGGTGGGCGGGAAGGAGAATCATCAAAATCATCTAAATTAAGATCAAACTCTTGATCACGAGCATCAGGCTGAGCTTGGGACGAGGGTGTTCTTGCCTTTTTGATGAGGTTGACTCGCTAGCAGCAGGGACTCTCGCCCATTTCGAAGCGTACCTACATACATCCCAACAATGCATGTACTTGAAGTTGTTCTTCTTGTTCTTTTTGTATGATAGCAACGCATTCAACCTCGGTTTCACCGCTTCTTGGCGTGTTCTTCGCCTTATGGAAACAAGCGTTGAACACGGTGACTTGTGTATGTATATCCCCCACTTAGACGAGAGCCTCTCATTTTCACGATACACCTCCCCCTTTACATTTGCGCATGAAATGTTTTCTTAATCGAATCCTGAAAATCTTTTTTTTGTCCTGAATTCCCTATTCCAAAAACACAAAGAATATTAAAAACATTATAAAAAATTATAATAAAACTTAAAACAATAATACTGTAAACATTAAATAGGTTATATTAAAAAATACCATGAATCGGATTTTGCGATTCGTCAATCCAACATCTTGTCAAAGTAACTTCTTCTTGAAGCGTCCATTTTATTTGTGTTCGTTGAGCGGCCGCTAATCCTTTCTCTTCATCGTTTTTTTTCTTGTGGCTTCTTTTTTTGCCGTTTTTGATGACGAACCACCAACGTCTTGCGATTGAGTTTCGGGTATGGATTCGGGTTGGGATTGGGTAACTGGTATTTGTTGCGACATTGGAATAGACGAGTCGTCGTATGGAAAGTTTGTGTATACACGATTTCCTATATACGATGCGATTCCAGCTAGATCAGGACACAATGAGTATGCCATACCGTGTTTATTGGGTATTTGTTGATGTTGCAGTGGACGGTTTGGTGGCGAGCTAGGGCTCGGGTTTTCTTGGTATAAAAGGGGTTGTTTGGGTCGTAACCACGGTTATAAGGATGCATTGTGGGATGTTATGGGTTGGTTTTTATAAAAAAAATAAAGAGATATGGTAGAAGAAGTAGAGGAGTGGTAAAAAATGTAAAAGAATTGGTGGGTATTTATATGTTTGTTTAATATGTAAATAATTTATTTTTAAACTAGCCGTTTGGCAACGGCTACCCCCAACTGCTATCTTGAACCAGCCAACCACAGCCCGCTATGTCACCCAGTCCCCACTCCCCACCCCATGTCAGGCAATACTGCCATGCCAAGCGGGCAACACCAAGCGAAACGCCAACCCGGGGTGGAGCAACAGGCGTTAAAGTGCCAAAACGCCAAGCGGGCGACGCCCACACCCACTAATCTTATGTGGAGTTTTTTTTCAAAAGAGTATTGTTGGAAAAGTTATTTACCAAAATGGGTGACTTGAATAATAATTATCAAAATAGGTGTTTTGCAATGACTTTTTTTCCAAATAAGTGAGGGTGAAAAAAATATTTATCAAAATAGGTTAATTAAACAATATTTATTAAAATGAGTGTTTTTTCTTATTTCTTTATTGGTAACTAAGAGCATTCACATCCCTTCCACCATATTTTTACCCTATATTACACTAAAAAATATTACATTTTCTCTCTCCTATTCAATTAAATAATATTTTCTTATACATTACCTTTTATCTCTTCTTCACTCACAACCACTTTCAAAATATATTAAAAATTATAGAAGATGAACAGTAACATTTTCTCTCTCCTCCACTCACAACCACTTTTTATACTTTTCATAATATAAAAACTTCACAAACATATTTTGATGGAAGGGATGTGAATGCTCTAATCTATTATAGTTCTTTCTTTTTTCAAACAACCTAATATGTTTTAATTTGTTTTTTCTCCAAATAATTACTCTTTATATTTTATTTACTTTTTAAGTAACCAAAATATAATTCTTTTATCTTAACGCTTTTTCTTTTATAGAAAAATTATAACAAATTAGTTAAAACTAAAGAAATATAGAAAAACACTTATTTTGGTAGTCATTTTCCAAATCACTCATTTCGGTAAACAACTTTTCCACCAACACCGTTTTAGGAAAAAACTCTAGTTACGTGCGTCTTGTTTTGGAAACGAACAAAATGAGCAACCAGCCTAAATTATCGTCGTTTTGGGCAGTTGCGATTTAAATTTAGAATGTGGCAATGGGTTAGCCTGCATTCCCATGACACCACAGACGGGTGATTATCGGTTCAAACCTGGCCCAGAACTGAATCCGAATTGTTGGTTTCCACAGGTCTAGGTCCATAGTTTGGGCTTGCAATACATACATTCTGTAAACATATCTATACACGCATCAACATACGAGTATATATACATTCGACATGAACAATGAATATTAGAGAAGAAGCAGTGTTCAAGCGTAAACGATCAGTTAGGGAACATAAACAATGCCAACGCAACCATCGACGTAGAAGATTCGATTAACAAATGACCCAAAATGACCCAGGAAGTCAGCATGAGCTACCTGCTATAGATGTTGAAATAACATGTCAACTAACAGATTATCAAAAAACTCAAAAGATTAAAGATTTGACGAGACAAATATCAGCCGGTTAACGTAACACATATATACACTAAGCGATACATATACGCGATCCAATGCAAGTCACACGGAAACCAGTTATGCACGGTCGCTAACTAGCCATAACTACGCTAACTCAATTTACATCATCCTAAAGCAGTCTAAAACACCAAGAAAAAAAAAGGAATTGTGAACAAATGAATTTAATGAATTATAGTAAACTGTTTTCTTTTGATTTATCCATACGAGTTGTTAGACGGATTCGTCTCCATGGTTGGCATGATCAAGAACGTCTCCATTTTCTCTACCGAGCTTAGACTTTGGTAAAGACGATTGTTTGGAAGACGTTTTCACTGACTGTTGATGTGGCCGGAGGTTAAGGTGCGTGTAGAAAGACATACCGGCTAGAGCCGTAACCGCACCACATACGCTCGTTAATCCTGGGTTAGAACCAAACAATATGAAACCTCCTAGAAGAATCACACATGTTTTGAATTGTCCAAGAACAACATGAGTTGTTGCCGATGTTTCCCTGTTAACGTTACAAAAGATCTAGAGAATTATATCATCTTTTATTTATGTACTTAGTTTGTTTAGTGAACGTAAGGATGCGACTTACCCGAGTGCAAGAGCACCAGACCACTGAAGCAAGAAGCCGAGTATTGCGGAAGCCCCGATAATAGAGGAATTGTAGAAGCTCCAGTCGAAGGAAAGGACACCAGGTGGATCGAGTGATGGCATCATCATCACTAGGAAAAATACAGTGATGGGTGTTGTCTTCCACATTAACCTGCACACGAGCGTTAAACGTTTAAAATATACTTAAATGATAATAAAATAAGAGAATGGTATGCACCTAAACAAATATCAACTTTTTTTATTTGAATTTATGAAGTAATAAGTTTGACTTAAAAGTCAACATGAAGTGATAAATAAAATGATGACGAAATTAAGCAACATACGCCAATGCATTCCAGCTCTCCTGTTGTTGAAGATTTGACCATAATATTTTATTGGTTGCACTTGGTATTATCCATGCAACTGCTATACACGCACCAAAAAAGTGGAATTGCAAATCCGTCACCGTAGCGACCGCGACACCAATCGACACTACAGTTAGTGCAAGCACCTGAAACATTCAGTTGTTACAGATTACACCAATTGACCATGTTTGACTTTTGGGGACATGAGTGTTTTATAGTTACCTTTTGGAAAGATATTCTTTTGCGGTAGAGCATAAACTCGGCTAAAACAATTGCTGGAGTTACAGCGATCTTAGCCATCTGATAGAAACCGACACTAAAAAAAATACATTTTTAGTTAAAAAATAAATTCAAAAATAAAAAGTCAATGCAAATAGTGGTAAAGAACAATTTGACTTACCTATTGAACTTCAAACTAACATTAGCCAAACCAGTAGAAAGCGACATGACTATACCAAGACCGAGCAATGATGAAAATTTGGTTGACTTTGAAGAAGGGGGTGGAGGAAGGATAGTTAACGCCTTTAATAGGGCCATTATCAACCAGCTACAAACGTAGTGGATGAAAGTGAGAAAGATCGGATAATTGAACCCAACTTTGACAAGTACCTGAAAGACGAGGGGTTAGAAATGTAAATAAGCAAAAGTGTTGCCATCTATAATGATACCGATAAGTTATATAACTTACCAATTTATTCATCAAGATAATACTAACAGACGCGACAAAGTTGAACGTAAGAGCAAGTGTGGGTCCCAACAAGGATTGGTGTTGACGACGTAACTTGCTAAATAAAGAAGCTCGTAGTTCCTCCATTGCTCTTCCTGGGTAACAAACAGAAGCTCATTAAAAGCTAGTTTGCTATATAAACTATTTTTGGATATATTACTAGTTTAATTGTTCATGCAGACTAGTTTGACTATGTAGTTGTTTCGGTAGTATTGATTGACCATTTGACCTCCATAACAGAAAGTAAGTAGAATAAAACCATTATAAATTGGATAGAGCAAGTAGGTCACCAACTCAAAAGGTTAATCTAGTTGCAGCTACTAATATGATATATTATCATGGGTGGAAAAATCCCGACTACTCTCCGATTAGTCGCCGATTAATCACTAATCGGAGGTTCAGCGATTAATCGCTAGGCGGTCAATGATGGTCCTATTCTGGCCAAATGTTGGGCAGATCGGACAAAATTTCGACCAAACCATATAAATTCTTGCCAATTACTAAAAAGAATGGGTCAACGAGGGGTTAAAACATGTCGACTGTAAAACACTACATATAGAAAGTGTTTGTATATATATAACTAAAAATTACATATAAAATCCCGATTAATCGCTAGTCGGTACCCCACCGACCAACTAGTGCCTAGTGATTCTTACAACACTGTATATTATAGATGCAAGATTATGCACATTGAGTGGTAAATTCTATTGCCAAACAATATATAATCCACTGATTACCGAAGTTAGGTTGATGGGTTCCACTATAGCAGTCAAACTAGTTTCACCAACCAGGATCATATACAATGCTGGTAATAAGTGTAGACAACAATGTTAATGTTAGTATTTTTGGTACGAGAAACAGATTGAGCAAAATGACTTTGTTCCTTAATGTGAAACCATTTCCATGTTGGCATAACTTATTTGAAAGTTCCATTTTTTGCAATGTATCAAGCTATAAAAACCAATCACACCGTTGGCATCATAGAATGCAATCACTCTTGGTCCAGGAGATCCCTTATTTTTCTATCGAGTATCGTCCAAGGGTATGTTAGACATTCCATCAATGTGTGTTGGATAATGTATCTTTAAAAACTTAGCACCTAAATTCCACAACTTTAAACTAACAAACCATAAACACCTCTATTATTACATTTATAATGACATATATCCATCTAAGTTATATCAAATAAGACGAACAAATTACGACTCACGACCCCAACCAAGGCCCTGATGGCTGGATTAGCTTCAAATCACCTTCACAAGCAATCCCACCAATAGCAAGGCTAACATAGAGTCTGAGGAGGGTAAGATGTAGACAGCCTTACGTCTACCCCGTAGGACTAGAGAAGCTGCTTCCAGTGAGACCCTCGGCTCGATAGTAGTTTTGCATCAAGACATAAAGCACATAACACTCAGCAATTAAGACAAAGGCCGATTAGTGCATGTCCTCCCTTGTCTTTCGGCTATCAACAGCATCACATGATGCATGATTAACCATCCCCCTCTGTTAACGTTATTTTCACGAAATTAGTAAAATAACGTTAAAATTAGTGCACTTTCACTTTTGCCCACCGAATGCCCACAGATATAACATTAATCAACAAACACTTATCACTATTCACAAACTCAAGAAGCAACACGGCTTTCAGTTACGGTAGCAATCAAGAATAATCCGACATCCTCCACATAGTTAGTGTTCCCCCTTTCCACCTGTTCGTTACTCCGATCATACGCTTCTTATGTTTACAAAACAAACACGCGCCCAATCAAGCCTCAAGAGAGAATAACCGAACCAACGTCGTCGGTCAAGATTCAAAACTATTTACCATACCTACTACTAATGACAATGTCATATAATTGAAACAGATCAATAACATGACCACCAAACACTTCTATTTGCTTCATTAATTATTCAACACCTAATTAAGTCAAACAGATAATGAATCAAACCTAACCCTTAATACAATATAAAGAAATTGACCAAAAACCTAACATTATTCCATAAATCTTTCAAACCCCATTTAAAATAACATAAACAACGACAATTCCTACCAACCAAATAACCAAAATTGTAGTAAAGCAGTTACCTTTTTCACCAGCATCACTGTCTTTGCGCTTGAGAATTTTTCTAACATCTTTTCTGGTGAGGAAACTGAACATAGCTTTGCTACCCAGCATTCGTTTCTTTGAAATTGGGCTACAGAAGCCCTAACTTAGTGTAAATGGGTATGAATGTTTGTAATCAGAGTGTGAAATTGATGTTAAAAAGTGATGAATTGGATGGGGGAGTGAGAAGGCGGAGGAAATCACGCAGAGAGCACCGACAAAAACATGATTGATTGATTTTTGGAATTTGACAGACTGATGAAGATATCACGCTACCCTACCTCGACTAGGACTTTGATGGGTATTTATTGTTTTTTCAATTGTCCATGTGTTTTTGAATTTTATTTTCACATTTTGAAAATGTATGCTATTGTTTTTGGAAGAAATAAAAAAGTATCATGTATTATTGTTATTTGTTAATAGTAGATAATCACAATTTGTTTAAACATCATTTAAGGGTGTGTTTGGTATTGTTTTTTTAACCTGATTTTTAGATTATAGTGTTTTGAAATCATAAAAAAAATATTTTGAGTGTTTGGTAAAAAGTTAATAAAAACTGATTTTTTACGTTTTGTAGAGATCAAAACGTGATAATCTAAAAGTAGGTACAAAAACTGATTTTTTACGTTTTGTAGAGATCAAAGCTTATTTGTTTTTTAAAATATATATATTTGCCAAACACTTAGATAATTGATTATCTGATTATTGTGATATCAAACAACATAATCAAATCCAAACACTATCTTTCTGCAGCACCTTTTGTTACAGCTAATTATCTGATTCTGATTATTCAAAACGCAAAATCTATTTTTAAAACTCAACCCCAAACACCCTCTAAGTAAGGTCATCTGGAGTGGTACAGGTCTAGGGGTTTGGATTTATTTGATTCATCAATGACGTGGTGTGATCTTTGCAACTTTTAGACGGGAATCGGGAGTGGAGGAAGTAGGTGTAGTTCAATAGTTCTAACCACACATGAAAGGGCGGAGGGGAAGGCATAGAGTTAGTGTGACAGCTTTATGCTGAATCGGATGTGTGAAGGTGGTCATGTCGTGGCTGTGGACCGCTACATATGATCTATTATACTACTAATTCATATAACAAAAATAAGTATATTACTATTTTTAATTATTTATTCAGTATTATGCATATTTTATTACTTGATTATTTTCAAGAGTGAATTAGTCGGATATAGAAATCAAAAAATTAGATTTTGAGTTCTAGAATAAATCACAAGTTGACACCTAGCGTTAGTGAGAGCCAGGTCCACTTACGTCTCAAATACGCCAACTCGCCATAAGAGTGTTACTTAGAAAAGAATAGAGAACTAAGGGTAGTATGATTTAATGGTTCTAAGGGGTTTAAAATTAATGAATGTGCCCCACTGGTTACTTGGATACATTAAGGTCTCGCGTCTGATCCCCTACACAATTTCTTTTCTTTATTCTCTTAATAGTGGCCACTATGTTGAGTTAGCGTAGTTGAGTCCACATGTTTATTCTGTCACACCCCAACCGATGGCGGAATCATCGGGGTAGTGGCACTAGGCGAATCAGATCGATCAAGAGATCCCATAACAGTCATTTCAAAGGTAATAATCAACATTCAATATCCCATACTATCAAACTCATACAACCTTTAAAACAACCATTACAATTTCAACAAAATCTCTTAAACACAAATCCAATTCGATCTCCCCTAGATTTATTACACTTGGAACTAAACAAAACAAACTAAACTAAGCATACAACATCCAAGCTAAAATCCTTAACCTGTTACATACGTTAAAATACAAGTCAATACAATTAAGTAAAGGTGAGCATACAAGTTTTGAGTAATACTAGCATAATAGGGAAGCCGTTCGCGAAATAGTCTAACTACATATCATGATACACCGAAACACATCACACAGATTAACATAGGCTTATTTCTCATGCTAACTTCCGTGAGAAGGCTTGCGCGTCCATCCTAACTAGACCCCGTCGGGTGTAAGCCACACTATAGTACCATACTAGCTAAGGAGGCAAGTTAATGAAAATAAGTCTTAGTCACATGTTTCTAGTATCACGTATTGAGCATACATAATCAGATTATTCGCGTGTGATAAACAGTTTGATTTGTGATGTGATTTTAATAGAGGAACGTATGTAACACCCAAAAAGTGCATTTAAAGCGAAAACGGGTCAAGTATACTCACTGTGGGTGCGTTTAGGTAAGATTAGGGGATCTGAGAAGAGTCGCGAAACACGCCGAATCAGCTTGCATATGCAAACGGAAGTGCATCAGTCTCCGAAAAGCTGAAACGGTTAAGTTTTGGTTGGGTAGTAGACAAGTTCGGGCGAACTTGTATGTAAACATACAAGTTCGAGCGAACTTGTAAGGATATGGAGAGATTTGAGCCAAGTTCGGTCGAACTTGGTAAGTTACTTAGGAAACTTATCAAGTTCGGGCGAACTTGTGAAAAGTCGTACTGGAAAGACAAGTTCGGGCGAACTTGTGTAGTTTCCTAAGAAACTAGACAAGTTTGGTCGAACTTGTAAAGAATTTGATGAAAAAGGACCCAAGTTCGGTCGAACTTGACCCAGTTGGTACAAGTTCGGTCGAACTTGACCTGAGTGCTGGTGATGTCACACCCCGACCCGCAGCGGAATAAGAGTCGGGGCATAATTGGGTTATCACCAAAGCTCATGATGTTTACTAATATGTTTCATATTTATTAAATCCAAATTACATTTCAATATTCCATGTCAAATTCATACCACACAAGGAAAGGAAAAATTAACTAAAATAAATCCATAATCTAAACTGGTTTATTCTTCTAAGCCGCCCTATATGTTTCTTGCTTCAACTTGATCACCTGTATCATGTGTAAAAATGGGAAATTTTAGGTCAACAAAAGTTGGCGAGTGAACCTTGTTAAAAACATTTGTTATCAATTCATTATTGTAATTTATTTAGGAAAAACTGTGCAATAATCATATATGAACAAGTGTATGTAAACATAATGATCACAAACCACCTTGCTTAAACATGAAATAAGAATGACAATGTATAAGTTGGCAACGTCCCGTTCACGCTCATAGGTGATGGGGAACGGACGGCCTATGCAAATGTATGTGAGATCAAGGCTCAATCAAACGGAGCCGATCTTATGTTGGCAACGCCTGGTTCACGCTCATAGGTAATGGGGAACAGCTCACGCTCATAGGTAATGGGGAGCGGCGGCCTATGAAATGTATGTACTGAAATGATAAAATTAATCTAAACTTCAACCACACAACAATGGATACACATTGAATACACATTTGATCATGAACATGATGTATGCACAAATGTTTAATTATAATAAATAAATAACGACACATGATACACCCCAAAATGTGATTAAAACGGGGAATTTGTAGAGATTCACTCACATTGGGTGCGTTTGTTTGAAGATGTTGAATACGCACGAGTTTAGGGGATTGATCGACGAGAGATAACTAACCAAATAAATAACGAAAAGGTACGGTAAGTATGTGGATTTTATTAACTTTTTTAATAAGATTTTTGGGTATAATTTTGTGAGTTTATGGCTACTTTCTAACTTTGAAAAATGTTATTTTTAAGTATTTTTAATTGATTTTTAAATTAAATAAATAAATAAATAAAAATAAAAAAAATGTTGACTTTGACCGTTGACCGAGACCGTTGACCGGTTCGGTCGGTTATATTGTTGCACTGAGCGAGGTTCGAACCGGTGACCTCCCGTACGCGTGCACGCAGCTCTACCAACTGAGCTACGTGTCTAACCCGAAATAATTCTGTTTTTAATTATACTTATATACTATTTAATTTAATCCGAAAATTATTTATTTTTAAAAAGGTTTTAAACGTATCGGACCGGTGCTGACCACAGGTCTCGAACCCGGGACCTGTGGGTTAGCGTACACACAGTCCACCGCTGGACTGTGTGTCTCACTTGGTTATTAACTCGGTTTTTATTATACTTAACATGGACTGTGAGTCAACCCGGTTCAGTTAAAAAGGCAGGTTTTTATTTCAAGTGAGTAAAGCTGGGACAGGATTCGAACTCGCGTCGAAGGTGTTATGTGTGCACACAGTCCACCGCTGGACTGTGTGTCTAACCCGTTTATAAAACCGATTTTAATTAATCTTATGATACAACCGACTTCGTCTTCTTCGTTAGATTTTACCCAGAAAAATAAGGTCCGACTGTTTGGTCTGGTTTATGCCTTATCTGGTTTTTAAACTTTATAAGTAACTTAAAGGTAACGAATGGAAAGGGTTTGGGGGAAAAAGATATACCGATCAGCGTTGTTCACCGAATTCCGGCAGAGTCCGTCGGTTCTGAAAGTGTACTCCGGCTGTCGACATCAATTAACAAATTCCGTTCGATTATTACGAAGTTGAGATACTTAATTAAAGTTTAATAGGAGTTGGAAAGATCATACCAGCTCTCAGTGGGATTTCGGAAGTTTCAGAAAATTTCCGGCGAAGGTGGGGATTTCGACGAGCGTTGACTTGGATTGCTTCTGATGGTGGAGTTGTGTTAGTGACAGATTATTCGAATGATTGAAACAGAAAGGGTTGAAATAATTACCGTGTGGATGTGAGTCTCGGTTTTCCGGCGACTTACAGTTTTTTTTCCGGCGATTGAGTTTTTGTCGAGAAACGGTGCGATTTGTGAGCGAAAAGGTTTCCGGTGAATTGAGGGTGAATTTATAGGGTAGTATCGAGATGTATGGGGTCTGAATTCGGTCTCAATTCGAAGTCAGCCGTTCTCCGGCGGTTATGACTGATGTCGCGGGTTCAGACGTTGGTTATAACCGTCGTTAGAGTTAATTCTTCGGTTATTTTGGACAGAAACGTAAATTATCGGCGAAGTCGTCGGGATTTCCGACGAATGCTATTTGGGCGCGATTTTGACTGAATTTGACTTCCGCGCTTTATTATTTGAATTAATTGATTCATTATGTTATCAGAAAATCAAAGTGGCGGAGCGGTTGATGGTGCGAAAGTTAAGTCTTTGGGGAATATCCGGCTGACCCGGGTTCGACTCCCGGCAGCCGGTTTTCCTTTTTAATTAATTTATTTTTATATTTTTACCATTATAATTTATATCTTCTAATTTTGTTGATTAATTACGAATCGTTTAAAATTAAAATAAGCCATAAATGAAAAACAAAAATTTAAAACTGATTGTTTGGTTATTAAACGAAGCGGGTTTCGAAAACCCGTTTTTCGACAAATGTTACAGGTGATTCTTGAGCGAACTTGATGTTTTCGGGTCCAAAATCTTGCGTTTTCGCGTCGTTTGCTGAGGAAATCGAGTGCACATCCCTCCAACCTTAAGCCACTGAGTAAAACTTAGGCTGGAGAGGTCTTTTGGAGCGAACTTAGCCATTTTACAGAAACTCGGGATAATCCGGGCGAACTTGAAGGTTCGTACGGGTTAGTCCAGCTTGTGCAAAGTGACGATTTCGTCCTTGTGCTTCCGGATCTGAGATTTAGCTTCGACAACGACTCGTTCCACTCAAATGTGAACGAAACATACGTCTTTAGTCCGAATGTTGTGTAAAAATCAATATTTTAAAGGTTTTGCTCAGATCTGAGTGAAAAACAGAAGTTTTATGGAAAAAGATGAAGATTTTCGTAAATAGAGAGATTTGATAAAAACGAAGGCAGGGCCTTGTGCAAAATCGTTGTAAACTGTTGTAAAACGTTGTTGAACATCGTTGTAGTTGAAATCGGGTTGATTCTTACTTAGAAAACAAAGGGTTTTGGGTTTGAGAGCTCTGGGCGAAGTTGCTGAAAGTTCAAATGAGAGAATGTGGCTGAGTATTTATAGGTGAAGGAAAAAAGGTGAGCTGGTGGAGCCAAGTTCGGTCGAACTTGCATGTTTTCATGCAAGTTCGTGCGAACTTGCTAGATTTCCAAGAGATAATAGCCAAGTTCGGCCGAACTTGTACATATGTGTACAAGTTCGAGCGAACTTGAGGTTTATGAGGGATCCTTGTGTCTCAGGCAAGTTCGGGCGAACTTGGGGTAGTCAAGTTCGGCAGAACTTGGCCTGGTGACCAAGTTCCGTTTGCTGATTTCGCGTTAAGAGTTCGTCTGGCGATTCGGTTCGTATTAGATTGTTATATTAAGCGTTTTAATTGATATAATGGAGCGATTTAGCGATTCGAGTGTGCGAGAGCGATGCGATAGCGAGCGTAATAATAACCACAAACACACATAACACATAAATAACATAAAACCACATAAATAACTGCGATTTGCGATGCGATGCGATTTAATAAGCGATTAGATGCGATATAACATACATAATTATATTTAGTTAACATAACTTCATCATAAAACTAATCTCGGATTTACAAAGGATATATATGATCGATAATGAAAGGATAGATAACAACGAATTTCTGAGTTGTTACATATTCAATGTAATTAAAGCGGGCAAGTGGAGTTGTATCAATTGTGCATTCTGTGGCACACCTTGCTCAATCTTGTTGTTGGAGAGTGGAGTCGACTCATATGAGCCTGTAAGTAGGCTCTCACTTGTGCTACTAATTTTAGGTGTTAATTTGTGATTGGCTCCTGATCTCAATATATATCCATAAAATTTATTTGTCCAATTCTATTTTGATGTTTATATATAGTCTAACTTGTTTTTCATTGTATCTAACTAATCAAATAATGTGCCATCAACCTGCAACATAAATAATATTTAACTATGTGTTACTTCTACAAGCATATCCAACATTATATATGAGATTTATAAATATAAATACATATCCTATATTTTATTTTATGGTCATTTTATATAATACATTTAGTTTTCTACAAATTCGAGGGATACATTTATCTACATCAATAATCTTGTTAAAGTTAATTAGTTGCTCATTGAGCTCTTTAACGCCACTTTTAAAGTAAAACTAGTTATTATGAGGTGTGCGTTGCGGCAGGACCGTTGAAACAAACAAAAGGTAGACGTAAAAAGGCACAATTCAACAACACATTTATACTGCAACCCATGTTCTAACCATTCTTTGTGATACACAATCTCACTTATATCTAACTTCTTCAAGTCTTCAAGAGAGAAATTGATCAATTACATTGGATTATAAACTCGAGCCAGTTCATCTTAGTAACTTACTTTTGTAATAACAGCTCCACCAGTCACTCTATCAACACACCACCATTTAATCTCATCAAGATTGTCAATTGGATACTTTCTGAGAGATATCTTCTTTAAACACTTCACTGGTTTGTACACAACTTTTATTAAATGCTTCTTGGTGATGGGATCAAATTCTTGATATGTCTTTGACTTGTCTTCTCTTGATTTGTCTTTGACTTGTCTTCCAGATTGAGGGTTAAGTTTAACCCACTTTGATTCTCTAGACTCTCTCCTGATTACATTATGAATCTCATTCACTAACCCATTGTGATTTCTATTGGTAAGCTCTCTTTGAGCTAGATTATGAAGTACACAATCAGGTAATGAACTAAAAGCCTTCAAATCTGGTAGCTGATACTAAACACCATCAGTTCTTTTGATCAAGAATAATTAGAGTTCATCTTCACACACCCAACTCAAGATTTTCCCACCATTTTCATTCTTAGAAACATAGTTCAGATTCAACTTGTGCGTTGGATGTGACTTTGGTATTTCCTTGAACCATTTCCTCATCTTAACTCTAGTAAATTCGTAGCTCAACACCTCATCATCAAGATTAGGATTCGGCTCTTCAACTTCAGGTTGTTTAAATGTTTCATTAACTTGTTTAATTCTTCAAGAAATAGTAAGTTCATATCAACACCTTCACTGTTTTTGTAAGTTATATTCATCTGATTAGCACCAATCTCTCTATCATACTCCTTACCACAAGCCCAATCATTTTCAACTAGATATCCCTCTTCCAAATCACTATGTTCATCAACATCAAGCGATTGGTCTTCATCAAAATCACATAGAGCATCGATCTTTTCAGTTATCTGCTCAGTCACGTCATCAACTTGCTATTCCCTATATTCCTCTCTCCATCTCCTCCTATCTGAACATTAGACTCCCCCTCAACATCGAAATCGGTTTTAAAAGTACCAACACCAAAAGAACTCTGATGCTCACCATCCTTCAGTTCTTCAGGATCATCATCCTTGTCATTTCTCCTATTCATTCTCAATCCATCTTGTTTACAAGCATCCACTTCCACATTTTCCCCCTGAGCATCAAGTCTCCTCCGTAGTTTGTTGACTTGGCTTTAAAATCCTTCATGATACATGAAAAGCCATCATGACTATTATGGTCCCAATATGTCATATTAAGACATGTATGATATATTTTGCATATTCACAATCTATTGCATATTCACAGTCTATTTAGACATGTTTTCGTATCTAATATAAAGCCCATCATGGTTCATTAAAGAGCCATCATATATGTGTCTTCTACTCTTCTTTATATTCCCTCTCATGAATAGATCAATCTACCATGCTTAGTCTATGGTGCTCGGTTGCAAACACATTATTCATGACCTAATACCTCATACTTATACTACTTTCTATCATGCTTAGTCTATGGTGCTCGGTTGCAAACACATTCTTCATGACCTACTGCCTCATACTTATACTACTTTCCTACCGCATAACACGACAATGATTTATTTAAATTAATGGTCCAGATCCAGTGTTAAGAACTTTTTATTACATAACATTTTAATAACCAATTTAGAACTTTCTAGCATGTAACATTTTAATTTGGTCAAAAACTAATGTCAAGAACTTTCTATAATTTATATGCATATTTTTTTTGTTTTTAGTTCAGTTTCATTCCAGAACCGATTCGAATCGGCTCATACACACCCCTAGCTCAAACAAGTTATAAATTGAATTAGAATCGATTTTTTTATAAGATGTGAGGAGAAGGATTTAACCTAGGGAGTTAAATAACAATACAACAAAAAAAATATTTTGACACCCAATATATAAGTCTTATACAAGTATATGGCTTGAATACATATATATTAGTCGTGTACTAGTAAGAAAATGTCGGTGTGTGTTTGGTTGTGCAAATATACGTATCATATACATCTATACTGGTTGTATAAAGGCTTGTGTAAATGTTAATGGATTGTATATACGACTCGTATACATGTATATTGTCCCTATATAAGATTTGTATATATGTATATGGATCGAATATACGACTCGTATACATATATATTGGTCATATATTTGCGTAATGCACACTCTCTTACACTCATATATAAACATACAAATCGTATAGGATATCAAAATAAGATAAGAGGAGTGTGCATTTAAATCTAGCCTTAATCTAACTCTTAGGGGGTCGGGGCACACAGTTATCCATCAACGGGTAACCTCTACACGCTACCACACACCACTACCGGTGGTGCGGGTAGGGGCAGATTGGTAAGGGTTGGGTTAAGATGTTGCCACTGCAAAGATGAAGAGTTTAATGTGAAACGGTCCATTTTTCATGTTTCTTTTTTTGTCTTTTTCTTGAACGGCTATGTTTATATATATAAACAATTGTTTTAAATAAATTAACACTATATATACATACATAGAACACCAATTTCTACACTCTCTAAATACATACATACCAAACTTTCTACAGTAACACTATGGATTAAAGAAACAAAGGGAAGGGAACCTTAAAAAAATATAGTTCGAGAGGTGGCGTGTCACGGGGTAGAGTAGGCGGTTCGGGTGATGACGGTATGGGCCTCAACCACAACAACAAATTTTCCCGCAACAACCACAAAAGTTAATACGGACAAATATATTTGGGTGAAGATGAGCAAGGTTATGGCGAAAATTTTGACGGAAATGATGAAGATGAAGAGGGGCCACAACATGAAGCGAGTGGTAGGTTCCGTAACCGTGCGGAAAGTCAGCTATGGACGAACAAACAAGAGGTAGTTGTGGCGAAAGCTTGGTATTAAGCGCCCGGAACCAAGAAGAAAGGAAATCAACAACTAGACGAAGCTTTCTGGGAAACGGTTCTAAAAAAAATACAAACAACATGTGAATGGATCGGATCGTACGACTAACCAACTTAATTCGATTGGAAATCTATGAACAAGCAAATGAATGCGTTCAACGATTATTTTATACATGCGGTAATATCACTAATATGTATTTTTTTACTTTGAATTTTAATATATATATATATATATAACAATCTTCAAGTGATGAAACAAGCTTTGAAGGATTACAAAAAAAAAACATCGACACAGTTTTATGCACGGTGACGCACGAGAGATTATTCGAGAACATGCAAAATGGTCCAAAGTTCCTACAATGGATGAAGCGTCGGGAGGTCATTTTGAGAAGGGACAAAAGTCGTCCAAATTTGGCAATTACTAAGCATCCACAGCCACAACACCCGACGAAGCCTTCTTCAGTGGTGGTATGTCATATCTAAATGAAAACAACGCACCAACAACACCTCAACGAAAAAATTAAAGGTCGGCTAAGTCAAGCAAATCCTCCATAGTAGAGGAACTTAATGCGTATAGGACTATGAAGCAAGAAATGCTTGAGTAGTTGTTATACATTTAAACAGACGAATGTAAAAAAGAATCGCCTTGTTGCACAACGACAAGAGTTCTAAAAAAGCATAAGTATGACTACGACCTCGAAACATTTATGAAACCCACTCGATCATATGGTTAGAGGTCCAATGTTAGATTGTTTTTAGGATTGTAATTTTTATTGTTTTCTAGGAATGTAACTTTTTTAATCTTAATGTAATTTTTTGTTTGCATTTTGGAATGCAATTTTATTAAGTGTTTAATTGTTTATATTTGTAATTAAAAAAAAGAAAAAAGAAAGAGGGTCACTACCCCCTCCCTAAAAACTGTTCTTCCTGGGTTTTATCGCCTTTCATTTCAATCAAAATCTTTCCCAAATTCTTGATTTTATCCGACACTTGTTAAAATCACGATGCTTATTCAACAATTCAACACCTCCACTTCTTGCAATTTCCCAATCTCTACTTCAAATTCAACAACCCCTTTTCAAAATCACAATACCATTCGTTTTCCAATAAACAACAACAATTATATTTCTTGTGCTGATTCTAGCTCGACTAAAACGTCGCCGTTTGCGGGTAGGGATCCGAATGTGAAGAAACCGGGTTGGCTCCAGCAAAAGGCTCCACAAGGGGTCAAGTATGAGGAGGTTAAAGAATCTTTGTCCCGCCTTTAACTCAATACTGTTTGTGAAGAAGCTCAGTGCCCTAACATTGGTGAGGTAATTGTCATAATTACTGTTGATTTTGCTGCTATATTTTCATGCTATTTGAGACAGTTGCTATTGATTATATTAAAAAGTTCCCTTTTTTCTGTCATCATTCCATGGTATTTGAGACATTAGATACTGTTGGGAATAATTCGTAAATGCTTGGATAACTCTGAAGTCGTGTAATCACTATCAGATCAAACAATTAGAGTGGCTACCAATCTTTGATCGGATAAAATCAGAAAAATTCTGGATTTTTGTATGTCAATTTTTTTTTATTGTGAGATTTTGGGAATTCGTATCTCGAAATCAAAATTCGTCCAGGGTTTTTTTCTAAAAAAATTGGGAGCGTATTTTTAGTTTTTCACAACTGCTTGCAGTTTCAATTTTGAACAAAAACACCTTTAGTCCCTTAAGTTTCCAAAAGTGCATACTTAGCCCGAAATTCAATTTCTGATGCATTTTTGATAAAGGACTTTCTGATGCATTTCGACCCAGCCAGGGGCTCTGCCCCTTGGACCCCGCCAGGGGCTGCCGCTCCTTGGACCCTGCTCCCAGGGGCGCTGCCCCCTTGGATCCCCCGTTAGCCCCGATGACATTCAAATAAGCGTGCACTCTTATTTGAACGTCACACGCAATCTCAAATTACACTAAAATATCCAACATACCTCCCCCATTTTAGTGAAGAATTACCTAACTTGTTCACAGCAATAAACAAACAAATGCATAAAATGAAATGTCGTGACGATTGAATTTCATATTAGTATATTACACATTCCAAATATTCGAATTTAAGGGTGTCTCTAAGGATTGAACCCTTAATAACCATACTGAATACATGAAGATAATATACACATTAGTTTACATACATAGATCTAACTTGACACTATCTTTTACTAGCCTATGTCCCTATCCTTCATAAGCATATCAAAGCCAAGTCCAAGCTTCTTGAAGCAGCTAAACTTCATGCTCATATAGGTAGCTCTTTTACTCTTGCACCTGCAAATGCAATTTTTCAAAAGAGCTATTAAGAAGATATACCTCAACCTTACTTAACTTGCAGATCTAAACACATACCTTTGGGATAATTTTAATGTTGTGTTCCAAACTCTAGATGTGAAGCTTTCCACATTGAATTCTGCACCTAACGTCATTTTAGGTGGGAATTGGGTATCTTAACATGAGAGTTTTTAGATGGACTTTCACCCTAATCCCACAGCTGATCCTTTCACGAGATCTCTAGTTAACCCTTTGGTTAAGTGATCAGCTAAGTTATGTTGAGTTCTCACATACTCAACCGAAATCGCACCATGCATGATGAGCTCACGAACCATGCTATGTCTCACACCTAAGTGTCTTGACTTGACATTATACACTTGACTATACGCCTTAGCAAGTGTAGCTTCACTATCACACCTTATAGAAATGGGAGCCATTGGTTTTGGCCACAATGGAATCTCATAAATCAAGTTTCTTAGCCACTCAGCTTCTTTGCCAGCTGCGGCTAATGCTACAAACTCAGACTCCATTGTTGAATCAGTTATGCAAGTCTATTTCTTTGAAGCCCAAGAAATGACACCTCCCCAAGTAGAAATACCCAACCACTTGTGGAAGAATGATCTTCCTTATTGTTTATCCAACTTGCATCTGAATATCCTTCAATCACCGAAGGAAATCCAATGTAAGTTAGACCATAATCCATGGTTCCTTTCAAGTATTTGAATACTCGACCTAGTGCTTGCCAGTGATGAGTACTAGGATTGCTAGCAAACCTACTAAGTTTTCCAACTGCATACACTATATCTGGTCTGGTGCAGATCATAGCGTACATGAGTGATCCAATCGCTCTTGAGTACTCAAGTGGAGATACTGCAATGCCTTTATTAGGTAATAGCTTCAGACTAGGATCAATAGGAGTACTTGCGGGAGAACAATCCTTGAAATTGAACTTGTTCAAGATCTTCTCAATATAGTGTGATTGAGAGATTGAAATGCCCATGTTCTCACGTTTGATTTTAATACCTAAGATCACCTCAGCCTCCCCCATATCTTTCATAGCAAACAAAGATGATAAAAATTCTTTTGTTCTATTGACTTGATCTTGGTTAGTGCCAAAAATCAACATATCATCTACATACAAACAGATCAAGACTCCGTTTCCAGGAGCATCAAACTTGCTATAAACACATTTATCTGCTTGGTTTAAAGAAAAACCATTAGACAATACAATCTCATCAAACTTTTGATGCCACTGTTTGGGTGCTTGCTTCAAACCATAAAGAGATTTAATTAGTTTACACACCTTGTTTTCACTTCCAGGCATAAGAAACCCTTCTGGTTGTTTCATGTAAATCTCCTCATCTAATTCACCATTTAGAAATGCAGTTTTCACATCCATTTGGTGAATTACAAGATTATGTATAGCAGCAAGTGCTAATAATCATCTAATGGTGGATATCCTTGCTACAGGAGCATATGTATCAAAGAAGTCAATACCCTCCTTTTGTCTAAACCCTTGGATTACTAATCTGGCTTTGAACTTATCAATAGTACCATCCACCTTCATCTTCCTCTTGAAGATCCATTTACTTCCCAATGGTTTACAACCAGGAGGTAAATCCACCAATTTCCAAGTGTTATTTTGCAAAATAGAGTCCATTTCATCTTGGATGGCTTCTTTCCAAAATGAAACATCCCTTGAAGCCATTGCTTCACTATATGTCTTTGGATCATAATCAACATTGAAACAATATTGATATTGAAAATTAATATCAATCCTAGATCCTTCAACTAAGTACAGTTGAAAATCGTCACCATAAGACTTGGCCTTTCTTTCTCTTGAACTCCTTCTTGGTTCAGTGCTAGTTGAAGGCATAATTTCTTTTCCACTAGGAATCTGGAGAGAAGGATTCATATCCTTTGGCCTATGTATAGATGTGAATATTTCTTTATCATATTCTACATTTCCACTTCTTGCGTCAATAACCGTATGTACTGAAACGTGGTCATTTGGTTCTATTACATAGAACCTGTGAGCAAATGAGTGCTCAGCATATCCAATGAAAATGCATTCTATACCTCTTTCCCCTAAGTTTCTTATCTTAGGATCATTGAGCCTAACCACGACTCTACAACCCCAAACTCTTAGTTTTTGCAACTCGGGTGGCTTTTTATACCAAAGCTCAAAAGGGGTTGTTTTGTTCCTTTTATTAGGAACCCGGTTTAACAAATAACAGGCTGTCAACATAGCCTCTCCCCAAAACCCATTATTTAAACCCGAATGGGACAGCATGGTATTAACCATCTCTTTAGCGTCCTATTCTTCCTTTCCGCCACACCATTTTGTTCTGGTGTGTAAGGAGCTGTGGTAAGGTGTATTATTCTAGTTGATTGGAAATATTCCAGATCAAAATACTCACCACCTCTATCCGTATGTAGGGTTTTGATCAATTCACTTTGATGAAGCTCTACTTCTTGTTTATAGATTTTAAACTTTTCCAAAGCTTCATCTTTTGCATGTAACAAGTAAACGTAACAGAACCTAGTAGCATCATCTATAAAGGTTACAACATACTTCTTGTTACCTAATGATGGTGTACCATGAAAATCACATAGATCACTATGTATCAAATCTAACAATTTACTTTCTCTATTAACATGTTGCAAGAATGGTTTTCTAGTTATTTTATTCAACTTGCAGATATGGCACTTTTCATTTGTTAAATTAACTGCCGGGAATTAAGCTCATCTTAGACATTTCCATAAGTCGTTTATAATGTACATGTCCTAATCTAGCATGCCATAATTCAGATTTTGACGAATTTACATTAGATGACGAATCAATCATACAAACAGAATTATCACTAAATGGCACTTCTAGATTTAACATAATCATACCATTACATAAATAACCAAATCCGATAAAAGAACCATGTCTTGACAAGATATACTTGTCACATTCTAACACTTGTTTGTACCCGCAATTATTTAATACGATACCGGATAACAAGTTTTTCCGAATGCCCGGTACATACAATACATTACTTAAACTTAGAGTTTTTCCTGAAGTAAATACTAGTACTACACTTCCAATTCCGTGGATTGGCTCGGTTGCAACATTTCCCATCTTTAAAACAGATCCATCTTCAATTAATGTAAGGTCCTTGAACCATCTTCGATCCTTACATACGTGACTTGTTGCTCCCGAGTCATACCACTAAGCAACAGAATCATCCTGCACATAAAATGCTTCAGAAATTAGTGACACATAATTCACATCCGAATTATAATTAAAGTTTAATTTCTGACCTTGTTGCTTTGGATCCTTCGAGGATCCACTAGTACCAGCTTCATTCTTGGCTTTACCAACACGACAATCTCTCTTGAAGTCTCCTAGTTTACCACACTTCCAAAAGCCTTGATCATTGGTCTGTTTTGCATACTTCACAGCCTTGTTCTTCTTGTTAGGCCCACTTTGAAACTTCCTTTTGTTGTTTCCCTTGTTAGAACTTTTAAAACTAGGACCACTTTCTTCAACCATGTTAACAGAAGACCCACCAACGTGTTTATCTTTGTTAACATTTTCCATGGCCCGACAAGACTCCTCAATTCGAAAACAACTTCAAAGTTCAACCAGATTCATTTCCTCCTTCTTATGTTTTAAAGTATGTTTAAAATCTTTCCATGAAGGAGGAAGTTTATCAATGATAGATGGAACATAAATTGCTTCATCCATCTTCAAACCATGTTGTTCAAATTGACCCAGAATTCTTAGACATTCATTGTATTGTTCCATGATGTGTCTACCATCAACCATTTTATAATTCATAAAATCATTGACCAAGAATTTCTTACTAAATGTGTCTTCAGCCATGTATTTAGCCTCTAGTAATTCCCACAGTTCTTTTGCAGATTCAACATTTTGATAAATATCGAAAAGAGAGTCACACATACCATTCAGAATATGCCCACGACAGATGTAATCAGCATTCAACCACTTTCCACGCTTCCTAGTTTGTTCCAGCAGTTCATCCACCACTTCCTCGGGCATCGGGGTACTCAGAACGTACACCACTTTCAAAGTCGTCAACAGAAAATGCATCTTCTTTTGCCAGCGACGAAAGTCTTGCCCTTCAAACTTGTCCAATTTCGCAAATTTGTTCGTCATAGCCTTCGAAGATTCACCACCGTTTTTCATCTTCACTGTAATTGTTTGATCTTTGTTGGGAATAATTCGTAAATGCTTGGATAACTCTGAAGTCGTGTAATCACTATCAGATCAAACAATTGGAGTGGCTACCAATTTTTGATCGGATAAAATCAGAAAAATTCTAGATTTTTGTATGTTAATTTTTTTTATTGTGAGATTTTGGGAATTCGTATCTCAAATCAAAATTCGTCCAGGGTTTTTTTCTAAAAAAATTGGGAGCGTATTTTCAGTTTTTCACAACTATTTGCAGTTTCAATTTTGAACAAAAACACCTTTAGTCCCTTAAGTTTCCAAAAGTGCATACTTAGCCCGAAATTCAATTTCTGATGCATTTTTGATAAAGGACTTTCTGATGCATTTTGACCCCAGCCAGGGGCTCTGTCCCTTGGACCCCGCCAGGGGCTGCCGCCCCTTGGACCCTGCTCCCAGGGGCGCTGCCCCCTTGGATCCCCCGTTAGTCCCGATGACATTCAAATAAGCATGCACTCTTATTTGAACGTCACACGCAATCTCAAATTACACTAAAATATCCAACCGATACTAATTTTAGGTGGGTCATTTTTTATTTGCAACCAATCATGACTATAGATAGTAATAGTACCACTACAAATTAGGGGGGGGGGATTTCTGGCACAAAAATAGTAAGGTTTTGAGCTGTCCTGTCTAACTTGTTTCGTGTTTTGGTTGACCTGTTTGTTTTTATTAAAAGGGTCGTGTTGGTTGACTTTTTTAGCTAAACAGGACAACAGGTCGACCCTTAAGTCCGTTTTGACCCGTGTTTTACAGCCTACCAATAAGATTAACAGATTTACGTCTTGATTACTACCCATCAACCAGTTTGACATATTTAGATAAGTGGGTTAAAAGGGTTGTATTCGGGGTTAGGTTGATGTTTTTCCTAAGAATAAAAAAATGGGTTGTGATGGGGTTAAACTCGCCATCCTTGACACGATTGACACCCTATAAAATGCAAACTAACCATTGTTCTTACTAACATATGAAATAGCGCTACAAGTATGCCACGACGAACCATTTCATTAGTATTTTTTGGTTACGATGCAAGGTAACTAGTTAGAAATATCACCGGCTAAACTGATTTTCTTGATTTTGTCAACGAAATTTTCTTCTTCTATCATTATTATATGATATGTGAGACATTTATTATCGAACAAATAGATTTATGCATATGCAACAAAAATACTGTTTTCTGCCATTGTTCAATGATAATACATTCACAAATTTTGTTCACCGCAATTTTCTTCTTTCACTGTTCAATAACGTCGAGACATGTGCACAAAAACAAACCAAGTACTATCAAGTGAGTCTTTTTTTAATGCCTATGTATTTTGTAACATTTCTGGTAGTGTTGGAATGGAGGTGGAGACGGTATTGCAACTGCCACCATCATGCTTCTCGGTGATACTTGCACCCGAGGATGCCGATTTTGTGCCGTCAAAACTAGTAGAAACCCTGCACCACCAGATCCTATGGAACCACAAAACACCGCTCAAGCCATTGTTCTTCAAGTGGTTGGTGCAGCGGTAAGCGCCTCAAAGGGATCATGTTTGAATCCAAATTCTTCTGGTTTCTACCTTTAACCACCCCTTGAAGGCCATGTTTTATCTGATCCCATTGGTTAGCAGTATATTAGTGGGGTCCTATGAGCTGACTAGTAACGAGAAAATAAGTAATTTTAGCTGAAAAAAATCATTTTTTTTTCTTTTGGTGTTTCACATTGCAGTGTGGATTACATTGTTTTAACGAGTGTGGACTGGGATGATTTACCAGATGGTGGGAGCGGTCACTTTGCTGAAACTGTTAAAGCAATGAAGGTACATAAATAATAAATTATCTTCATTTCTGCAAGTCACTTATAATACAAAAAGGTCAAATATTTAATTAAAGTACACGCATGGCAGAAAAGCAAGCCAGAGATAATGGTTGAGTGTTTGACTTCGGATTTTCGGGGTGATTTAGAAGCCGTATCCATGTTGGCAAACTCAGGGTTGGATGTTTTTGCCCATAATATTGAAACAGTTAAACGACTGCAACGAATCGTAAGAGATCCACGAGCTGGGTGAGTAGATCAAAATCTTATCTGGTCCCACCGGATATCAGGGTATTGGTGAGGCCCGTGAGTTTCCCCTAACGGGTTCTCATGGTCAACAAAAATAAATACAATTTTTGCTATTACTATGAATTATATTACTAAATCACGTTTTGTCAGTACAGATATGAACAGAGTTTATCAGTCCTAAAACATGCGAAGTTAAGTAAGAAAGGGATGATTACGAAAACTTCAATAATGCTGGGACTTGGAGAATCTGATGAAGAGTTGAAGCAACCCATGGCTGATTTACACGCCATTGATGTTGATATTTTGACTCTTGGACAATATTTACAGGTTAGTTATTTTCCTATATTTACTATTATTGATTATTTTTCAGAAATTATACATATATGGTACTCACTGTTGGGTTAGTATTAACATATTTGACATTTTTTACCAACTGATTTACCATCTATGTAATTTAGTCTTTTTTTTAGTTTTTTTTTAATCATAATATTAATGCTGAAATCTATATACATGCAGCCAACTCCACTGCACCTTGCTGTGAAAGAATATGTTACACCTGAGAAATTCGATTTCTGGAAAGAGTACGGAGAGTCGATTGGGTTCCGTTATGTAGCAAGCGGACCTCTAGTTCTATCCTCGTATAGGGCAGGCGAGCTATTCGTTCAAACGTTGGTCAAATCGAAGAGCAAAAGTTACTTGTGATCTTTTGTAAACAAAAAATGTTTTTTTTTGTCCTCTTCCTATATTCAAACCATTTTCTGAACACATTATATATGATTCATAGTTTTTTTTTGTTAGAAAATTAGAATAGTCCCTGTATTTGCGCCTTTTTGATTTTGCTATCAAAGTTATATTCATAAGCTGTACTATTTTTTCAAGGTATTTAGGAGTGTAAACGAGCTGGGCCGAGCTCGAGCCCGACTAGGCTCGAGCTATTTTGAGAAGAACCTCAAACGAGCTAAAAACCCGGCTCGAGCTCTCTTCACTATCGCTTAAACGAGCCAAAGTTCAGCTCGCCAATGTTACCATCAATATTATTTATTATATTATATATATAAAAAAACTAAAATTTAGTTTGGACCCGAGCCTAAACGAGTTTTGTATTTGAGGCTCGAGCCGAGCTCGATAACTAAACGAGCTCTATTTTAGGCTCGGGCTCGGACTTGTTAAGGCTCGGCTCTTTCGAGCTTTTAACCGAGCCGATAACAAGTAGTTCACGAGCCTCTGGGCTTGTTTATACCCCTTGATATTTTTATTCCAAATCTTGAATTCAAATAACAATTAATTTAATTAAAACAAATGTTATTAATTGAATTATGAATTTTTACAACTTTTAAGCTAAAGTTTATTGGCATGTTTTTCAAAGGAAAGAGTAAGAAGGATATGTGGTCATACGATTTGACTTATGAGATGTTGATTTATACATTATTATCATTACTTATGTATATGGTAATATATAAATATAAATATCTGAATTTTAGTGGCCGGTTTATACAATGGAGCAAAAAGAAATACGTAAGTGCATGTTTTTCAAACCAATGCATACGGTCCAAACTAAGCTTCATTGACTAACAGTTTGAACCCAATGAAAACTAAATCTCTAGTTGAAAAATAAGTGGTCTAACTACCCAGATTTGTGTCAAAGATTCGATCATTATTTTAATAATAATCTAGTTGAAAGGGATATGCATGGATGGGTGATAAATCAAAGATTCAAATTAGGTTGTTACGTAAGTGATTACACAACAGGCTAAGCTAATAAAGATTGATGGGCTTGTAATGCATGACCTCAACTAGCACCAAGTCTATTCCGTTTTCGGTGCATGGCATTGGTTAAGTAATTCTAGGATAAGCAACCTTTTTGTGAAGTCTGTGCTAGGACAACAAAAGAATCATGAGTTTTTTGTGGTTAAAATGGATAATATTAACTGGCATGAAAGGACTAATGTTTCAAATGATATTAGAGTCATTGTTTGATTGGGATGAGTCTGGTCCCAAGGTGTTTGAGATACCTTAGCAGTGGCGGATCCAAGTTTTTTTTTTCTAATGTGGTCCATTTTTTCGGTGTTTAAAATTTTCATGACAAAACGTTATTCGGGTCGGTCATCGTTATCAAGTTATAAAACTAATAAAAATCAAGTAGTTAAAAAAAACCAGAAAACTAGGCAATACCAGAATTTAACCCATGACCTTTTGTTAGTAAAGAAGAGGGACAAGCTCTCATTTTCTTGTTATGGTGTCCGCCTAATTATATTTATGAGGTCCGTATAAAATTTAATATTCCAAATCTGCGAATTTTTATAAAAAAAATTGGGGTCCAGGGACCTGACTTGCTCTATGTGGGCCCGCCCCTGTTCCTTAGGCGAATCCCACATCTCCGATTTGGATGGTGAGACAAATATCACAAGGATGATGAGTCCTAGGGTTGAGCTCGGTACCAAAAGTACTGATCCCGAAAATTGTAAAATATGGGTACCGGTACCCAACCTAAAGTACCGATCCCGAAAAACTTAAAAAATGGGTAATTAATAAATATTCTGAAAATGATTCAGTATGGTAAATTCGGTACCGGTACAATCCCAATTCAGTTTTGGTACCCGGTGCCATATATTCATCCCTGACTCGATAAAGGGGAAACATCCTAGACGGGTCTCACATTGGCCATGGCGGAGAGGTATTGGGTTTATAAGAAATGTCTGACCGCAAATAGCAACAACGTGCTTTTAGGAGCTTATTTGTGAATGAGAAGAAAACTCCACATTTAAACATGATTGTGTGATAGCAATTCTATGATAGACGGCCTCATGGTAAGTCTCTACTTAGACAACTAATATATAATTGTGAGCTCCATAAGAAAAAAAGGAAAAATATAGATGTCATACCCACTATCAATCAAAAATCAAAGCCACAATATTAGACCTGAGAATTCAATTTCTGAAGAGAATACAGAGAGTCAATTGGGTTCCGTTATGTAGCAAGCGGACGGTGACCTCTACTACGATCCTCATATTATATTAGGAGATGCGAGCTATTCGTTCACCCCTTTGTCGAATCTAAGAACAAAAGTTACTTGTGATTTTTATAAAAAAAAATGTGTTTCTTTTTCATCTTCTATTTTCAACTCAGAACATCAAAGTTTTCTTCATATCGTCAGTAATTTGAAATTTAGGATAGTTCAATGTATTTGCCCCAATGGTTTTACTATAAACACTGTTATATTTCATAAACTATTCTTCATTTCAAGGCATTTTTATTCCAAATCCTAAATGCAACAGTAGTTGATTCAATTAGAAAAAAAAAGAGTAAATTGTACAAAACATCCTTTATGTTTCCTCAAACTTGCATGTTCCAGCCTTAATGTTTAAAAGTTGCTAAAAACAACCTTTAAGTTTATTTTTGTTGCGGGTTCAATCCTTTACAGCTAACCACGTTATTTTCTTCAGTTAAGTTCCCTCACATGATCAACCAAAATGACGAATATACCCTCACATGTTATGCATGTGAGGGAACTTAACTGAAGAAAATAACGTGGTTAGCTGTAAAGGATTGAACTCGCAACAAAAATAAACTTAAAGGCTGTTTTTAGCAACTTTTAAACATTAAGGCTGGAACCTGCAAGTTTGAGGAAACATAAAGGATGTTTTGTGCAATTTACTCAAAAAAAAATGTTATTATTTTATTATGGTTTATACAACTTTTTATCTAATTTTATTGTCAAGTTTTTCAAAGGAAAAAGTAAGAAGTATGTGTGGTCATACAATTTGACTTATGAGAGAAGTGATTTATGCATTATGACTTATGTATATAACTAGTAAAGAACCCCGCGGGTTCATCAGCTGCCGCTTACTTTTTTGTATCAGCAGTAAGAATGAATTAGCGATGGTTTCATGTGTGCATGCTGCTGATCAGAGTTACCCTTTTCAGATCATTTATATTGACAGCTACTTACCTATACGTCTTAACAACAACTGCATAATACACCAAGTGTAGTACATATTTAAGTGCTATAACCTAAGAGAAGTTACAGACTTACAGAGATTTACAAAGCTTTGCATTAATAATCAATTAAGTTGTTACGTGATACGTTTATTGCGCAAACAATTTTGGCACTCACTATTTCAAAGCTGCAAGATTAAATTTGCACTAATGAAAAGTAATGTAGAAGATACCTTACAGAATTTATACAAAGCCAAGAAAACAACTGTACTTTGCAGCCTCTGATAAATCAAAGATACATACAAACGTACCAATTGAACAATTTGGCTTCACTAAAACCGGCTCAAGAACTACTACCCCTTGTCCACCTTCAATCTATTTCTTCAAGAACCTTTGTCCGAGGTTCACCCTTTATTGCTTAGTCTTCTATCCAAGATCTGCAAAATGGAATGGTTACCTTGGGTGAGCGCACGAAACAGGCAATTTTAACTAATTTAATCACATAAAACATGAAATTTGAATCACATGAAACATGAATTTACGGTAATAAGGATTTGTCTAATTCCATATAACACTACCAAATTCCAAACAAACCATAGGATTGCCTTGTAATACATAAAATTTATAGGCTGTTTTGTTGAAGATATTTTGGGTTTTGAGTTTACCTAATTCCCCAAACCCATTCATTTGAGTCAAGACAACTAACATACAATTGCATACCCAATCAATGGTTTCCATGTTACATTATGATGTGCTCCTAAAATAAACGCCAGTGAAGTGGAAGAAGTAACTGAAAACTCGAAAGTTTAAGAAAGAATATATGAACACTAAGACGTAGCCCCTTGAAAAAGGGGAAAAAAAAAAGAAAAAAGAAAACACAGGCTGATAGCGGATCGAACCCAAGTCCCACCAATATAGTAACAACAAACTAACCAGCGAGGCACATGGACTTATTGTAAAAAATGGAAGTCACATTATTGAGCCTGTGCAAAGTTTGCATCAACATAAGGTTTCCTCATTCATTTATTAATTTGGAGTCACCGTGTCGAGTGAATCAACTCACGAAGAACTCCAACCTACAAAGTGAAGGTTTATAACCCGCTAAATCAAATCGATAAGAAATAAACTAATCATGAATCAACTTAAAAAGAAAACAGAAAAGATACTGGTTCAAAACCCGTTTAAAAGCTCAAAAACTTCCCTGAAAACGAAACAGGTGACGTGGGTAAAAAATAAAGTAATTATCAATAAAGAAAAAAATGTTGGTGAACAGATACTCTATTATAATGCATATATTAGTGAATAAAAATATAAGATATCATTAAGAAAATAGGTAAATTGCACTACAAAGCATAAATATAATCAGTGAAATAAAGTTATAATATGAAGTGAAAAAAATATAGACTCCAAATATAATAAATCAGCCCAATTTTAAATATGACAACAATCTGAGTGTTTGCCTATTAATTTAGGTTTGGAGGGCAAATCTATAAGCATCCATCAAACTATTGTTTTTTTAACGGCGAACGAAATAAATGCCCGGCTACCCGGGGTAACTCAATGACAAAAGGCGACCCCATACCAATTCTAGGGAAAACCCACCAGCCGAAGGCCCACTACGGTAAAACCTGGTTCGGATCGGATTGGAGCTTGAGACTATGGCCTCAAACCCAAATCTTCTTTTCCCCTCCGTTGCCAATTGAGCTATAGCTCATTGGCGATTGGCCATCAAACTATCGTTCTACTGTTATGAAGAAATAACATAATCAAAAGTGAGTCATAAATATATCACTCTTATAAGAAAGTCAACAACTTTCTATTGCTATTTAACTACTTTTTTGTATCTGTGACAAAATTATTGGATACACCACTCGGCTTTATAGAACCCTGAAATGAAGCATACTGTGAAAAATTATGATTAGTAAAAGATTAAGTTGATGAAATAGTACACTAAAATGTGGGTGTGAAAGCAACGTTTACATAATTTGCATTCCTGCAGGTGTTAGAATTTCTTTAAATGAACTACTTAGGTGAAGCCATTCACTTAAGCTTTTCATCGAACACCTTGTCTACAGGTTTGGTATGACAAATTAAAACAATAGCAAGGTATATTTTATAGTTTCAAAAGATTAACCATCTAATATAACAAAATGGGAAACTGTATGGATATAGTTTCAAAAGATTAACCATTTCATATAACAAAATCGGAAACTGTATGGATATATCGAACGCAAGCTCACAAGAGGAAAATAAGTTGTTAAGAATTAGAGATTAACATACCAAGATGCACTGAAGTTGATGACGGCTTGCAATCAAAGAATATGGAGAACGTTATTACGAAGATGATGAACGAAATTGACCCGTTAAAGATATATATACAGGGATTTGGAATTTATGATTTGATGAAAGATGTCTCTAAGATTCTCATCGTTTGATGTAGTGGTGGTGAAGTTACAACAGAGGTTGGTTTGATATTGGGTTTTTGCTGCTTCACTTTAGCTAATGAAGTTAAAAACTAAACATAAAAATTGGGCATACGGGAATCCAACTCGGGCATCTTGGATGTCGCAAGTACCACTCCACCAGCCATTAACATTTCAACAAAATCATCTCAATTAATTTATATTAATTATTAAAACAAATGGCGACTACTAAAAAAAGAAAACCAATGGCCAGCATGTGCAGCTGGCTGTCACTGGTCATTCTTGTAGCTTTATAAAATAGAATAGAATAGAATTTAAAAATATACATATTTTGAATTCTAGTGGCCGGTTTATATGATGAAACAAAAGAAAATACGTAAGTGTTAGTGCATGTTTCTCAAACCATACATAATATACGGTCCAAAGCCTCATGATTAAAAATAAACATGACAAATTTAACCCAATGAAAACTAAATAACTCGTTGAAAAATAAGCGGTCTAATAACTACCCAGATTAAGTAAAAGATTCCATCATTATATTTTCTCGTGCTTTGCGGCGGACTTTCGGTTAGTATCAGTTCGGTTCATTATTGTACCAGCATGATGTTCACACTCGACGTGGCAATCAATATGTGTTTTACATCAATTAAGAACCATAAAAACAAATACATGTACCGGTATCAGTGTTGTTCAGTTGATATTGGTTCGGTTCGTTATGATACCGGTATGGTACCTACACTCGATATAGATTACAATGCCAAATGAATATTTTATAAAATATACAACTCTACAGCGGCGGAACAATAGTGTAATGAGCCGTAGCACGGGCTACGGCTCAACCCGGTATTCGTAGTGTTTTTTTTCCGATTTTATACAAAGGATACCCCCAAAAAATATGAGTATACCCTTAAACAAAAAATAGGATACTTGATATTACTAAAATCTCATTTTTTATGAGCCCAAACATTTTACAATCCGAAAACTTATAGAATAATAAAATAAGCCCGCATAATAAAATAAGCCCAAATTAACAATCATGGAATTGAAATAAGACCCTAAATATAATCGATAAAGTTAGCCCAAGACCGAAAACAATATTATAATTGAATAAGTGATCTTGCTCATCTTATGGTGGAAACCTGAACACATAATTCTTGTCCTTTGGTTTATCGGGTAGTGAAGCTAACTTTGATTTTACCGGTTGCAACTGCAACTGTTGAAAGATGTTTTTCTAAATTGAATGAGCCCGGAATATTTGAACAATGCTATGGTTTGTGAGGTTGAAAAATATTTTTTTGATGAAGTAAAAAACGATGATGTGATGGAGCGACTTCAAGCTATGAAAAAAAGAAGTGGATAGATCTTTTAGATATTTGTTTACTTTATTTATTATCGTTTTTTATTATTGTATGATTGCACGGTAAAAAAGAAAAATTTCAGGATACCCCTAAATTAATGGGCTAGTTCCGCCACTGCAACTCTGTGTTCAACGAATGTTATACTGCCACGTCGAGAAAAACCAATGTTGACCCCCGCGTTGCGGACGGGAGGGTCGTAAAACCGTGCTAGGTAGTACAGAAACGACGACTGAAACCGGGAAAAAACGTAAAACAAAAACACAAATTCATACCGCCACATAACGAAAACGTAAACAAAGACAAACACGAACTTATACCGCAAGCTGGCATAAAACACAAATAAACTAACTACAAGACAAAAGTGAAAGAAAAAAAAACCACTACAAGACAAGAATTATAAAAGACAAAAAAAAACATTATTTATAAGTTGCTTAAAAAGACAAAAAAAAACAATATTAGTAAGAAACTTCATCTTTTGTTATATATATAAATATCTTTGAAAGGGATATTCATGGGTGATAAATTAATCAAAAAAAATCAGAGATTATGTTATTACGTAAGAGATCGATCACACAAGAGTCTAAGTTACTCAAGTATGATGGATTTATAACTCATGACCTCAATTGCCACTAATGCCTGGGGTTTAAGAGGGTTTAGTATGATGGATTTATAACTCATGACCTCAATTGCCACTAATGCCTGGGGTTTAAGAGGGTTTGTTGACCCTTCGTTGACCCATATTTTATGAATTTTAATATAAAAAACTATTTTTTAACAAAAATATGTGTTGTAACGAACTGAACGAATACAAACAAGACCTTGTTCGTGTTTGTTCGTGAAGGAAATAATGTGTTCGTGAACACTTACCGAACGAGACGTTATGTTTGTATTCGTTTATTAAGGAAATGAACGTGTTCACAAATGGTTCACAAACACTAACTAAATCGGCAGAGGCTAGAGGTCGATAGAGAGGGGAGAAGTGTTGGAATTTATTTTTGGTAAAGCTCTGATCGTTTAACAAATGTCGATAATATTCATTAATGTGAATAATGAAAAAAAAGGGAAATGATGCATGAAAATGATGAAAATGAGGTTTGTATTATTTTAAAAATGTCAAAGAAGAAAAATAATGTAACTTTGAAATTTGACCTATTTACATGGCCCTAAATGACACTCAATTTTAATAGTGTATTATCGTCTCTTTACCTCTAACCTGTTTTTATATATTAAAAAAAGTGTGAATCATATTTTCGTGTGTCGCCAGACATCTGTGTTTCAAAATGAGAGCCTGCAATTTTTGAATAATTTTTCAGATAGAGGGACCGACATGTTTGGTTGTTTTATTTTCAGTTAAGCGGGACCTCCATGTTTGTTTCTAGTTCCTTCTTTTATACCTTTTTGTTTACTTTTGAACATTTGATGACACAGATTGTGAACTTGCAAGTTGAAACATCAAACCTACATTTGAATGTTTTCTTGTTTAAAACATTTTTCATTTTAAAAGTGGAAGTTTGTAAAGTTAAGACTTTGTTGCCGCATTAAAGTTTTACTTTAATTTTCAGGTGAGATTTCAGTTAGTTGAGTATTTTTGTGACATTTTGGTTAAATCTTAAATGAACTACCATAAATACGTTTTGAGTGTAATTGGTTAATGATAGAGAAAAACTTCAGAGTTAAACACGTTTGGGTGAAAGAGTTCTAACAATTTCCAATCATGTAACAAAAAAATAAATATGTCAATTTCTCGTAGACTAAACAAACAATGTTGGTTGATATGAGTGTTACATATTTGTGTTTGCAAATCTAGACAATTGAAAAAATAGAGTCGAGTGTTGATGTCATGTTGGTAATACTGAATCAATTTTTAAAGCAAAATAAAAAGAATACAAAATATTGTCGGTGGTTAGCTACTACTGATGACTCCTTTTGGTCACAAGTTTTTTATGCCTTAATGGGTCTTACCATGTGTTCGTATAGGTTATTCAAAGCCACATTAAGTCATAACAAGAACGTTTTGGCGTTAAGGATATGTGTATGATTAGTGGTACACTTTTGCACCTTAATGGGTCCTGTCATATGTTGGTGGGTTTGTTTAGGTTAAACAAAGACTCATTATGTCATAACAAGTTATTTTAATTTTAAAGACATGTGTATGATTAATGGTACAATTTTAGACCTTAATGGTATTTGTTAATTGTTTTGTTTATGTTACACTTGTGTATGATTATTGTTATAATTTTAGATATCATGGATAAACTGCATTACATTTCCAGATCTAATCTAACAATTTATATTAGAATACATGTCCAGATTTCCAGAAACTATATTGCATTTACAGATCTTATAATTGAATGATATTAAAGATTGAGATGAAAAATGCAAGTTAACTAAAATAGAGTAATGTGTACGCAAAGAGAATCATGCACACATGAACCATCTATCATAGGAACTTCCCAAGAATCAACACATCGGATGGTCTTCATAGTTCATACTCGACTTTCACTGAAAGTAATTTTTATTAATCTATTTCCCTTAATTGATAATTACGTACAGGTACAATTACAAAGAGATAAAATAGTAAACTAATTACAAATAATACAAAATAATTAATATAAAAATATACTCCACTACTATTCACTTGTAAGTAGGTAACGTAAATGAGTTGCGATTAGGGCTGCAAACGAACCAAACGTTCGGCGAACAGTTCGTGAACCGTTCGGCGGGAAGTTCGTTTGTGTTCGTTCGTTTATTAAACAAATAAACACGAACAAGAAATTTCGTTCGTTTAGTTAAATGAACAAACATGAACAGAGGCCGTGTTCGTTCGTTTATGTTCGTGAACGTTCAGTAACATATTCGTTTGTGTCCGATAGTAAATTAGTGATTTTAGTTTTTATACTTATTTAAATACTTCAAAATTCCGACAAATTAAATATCTAATAAGTATCTATATATTATGTTCATGAACGATTGTTTGTGTTCGTTTGTTTCCATTTGTGTTCATGAACATTAGTTTGTGCTCATTTGTGATCATCAACGTTCATTTTTGTTCGTTGCCTAAAATTAACAAACAAACACAAACGAACACGAACAAGCTCATTTCCTTAACAAACGAACACGAACATGAAATCTCGTTCGATAAATGTTCGTGAACGTTTCGCGAACACATATATTTCTTAACAAACGAACAGGAACAAGGTCTTGTTCGTGTTCGTTCGGTTCGTTTGCAGCCCTAGTTGCGATCCTAGTATCGTCTGGTCCTTAGTCTTAGAGAAATTGCTGGTATCAAGAGCAAATATAATCGAAACAAAATATTTTCTAGACGAGTTGAAGGTTTGTGACTCCTTATTTCTTTAGTAGCTCAGGGTTACTATTTGCCAACTATGATGATAGATTCAACAACATTTGTTAAGAGGTGCAAGGTTTGTCAACTATACGGATGAGGGGGGCAGGAGGGAAGTTGTAAGTAAGTTGAGAGACTTAATCAAAAAACCTCGAAAAGGGATGGAAAGACATTAAGATTGATATCCGTACACTGATAATAGTTCTGAAATGTTACTAGGTCGACCGCTATGATGGATATTTTAGTGTAATTTGAGATTGCGTGTGACGTTCAAATAAGAGTGCACGCTTATTTGAAAGTCATCGAGACTAACGGGGGATCCAAGGGGCAGCGCCCCTGAATGAAGCGGGGTCCAAGGTGCAGAGCCCCTGGCTGGGGTCGAGCTTGGAAATTTTTTATTTTGGACAAAAGTCCTTTATCAAAAATGCAGCAGAAATTCAATTTCGGGCTAAATATGCACTTTGGAACTTAAGGGACTAAAGGTGTTTTCTTCAAAATAAAAACTGCAAGCAGTTGTGGAAAACTGTAACTACGCTCCCAAAACATTGAAAAAAACCCTGGACGAATTTTCACTCTAATCCAAATTTCATAAAGAAATCTAGAATCAATTCTGATTTTATCCGATCAAAGATTGGTAGCCACTCCAATTGTTTGATCTGAAAGTGATTACAAGACTTCAGATTTATTTAAGCAATTTCGATTTTCCCCAACAAAGATCAAATAATTCAGTGAAGATGACAAGCGGCGGTGAATCTGCAAAGACTATGACGAACAAATTTGTGAAATTGGACAAGTTTGAAGAGCAAGAATTTCGTCGCTGGCAAAAGAAGATGCATTTTCTGTTGACGACTTTGAAAGTGGTGTACGTTCTAAGTACCCAGATGCCCGAGGAAGTGACGGATGAGACACTCGAACAAACTAGGAAGCATGGAAAGTGGCTGAATGATGATTACGTTTGTCGTGGGCATATTCTGAATGGTATGTCTGACTCTCTTTTCAGTATTTATCAAAATGTTGAATCTGCAAAAGAACTGTGGGAATTACTAGAGGCCAAATACACCGCTGAAGACACATCTAGTAAGAAATTCTTAGTCAGTGATTTTATAAATTATAAAATTGTTGATGATAGACCCATCATGGAACTATATAATGAATGTCAAAGAATTCTGGGTCAATTCGAACAACATGGTTTAAAGATGGATGAAGCAATTTCTGTTCCATTTATCATTGATAAACTTCCTCAGTCGTGGAAAGATTTTAAACATACTTTAAAACATAAGAAAGAGGAAATGAATATGGTTGAACTTGGAAGTTGTTTTCGAATTGAGGAGTCTTGTCGGGCAATGGAAAATGTTAACAAAGACAAACACGTTGGTGGGTCTTCTGTTAACATGGTGGAAGAAAGTGGTCCTAGTTTCAAAAATTCTAACAAGGGAAACAACAAATGAAAGTTTCAAAGTGGGTCTAACAAGAAGAACAAGGTTGTGAAGTATGCAAAACAGACCAATGATCAAGGCTGTTGGAATTGTGGTAAACCAGGACACTTCAAGAGAGATTGTCGTGTTGGTAAAGCCAAGAATGAAACTGGTACTAGTGGATCCTCTAAGGATCCAAAGCAACAAGGTCAGAAATTAAACTTTAATTATAATTTGGATGTGAATTATGTTTCACAAATTTCTGAAGCATTTTATGTGCAGGATGACTCTGTTGCTTGGTGGTATGACTCGGGAGCAACAAGTCACGTATGTAAGGATCGAAGATGGTTCAAGGACCTTACATTAATTGAAGATGGATCTGTTTTAAAGATGGGAAATGTTGCAACCGAGCCAATCCACGGAATTGGAAGTGTAGTACTAGTATTTACTTCTGGAAAAACTCTAAGTTTAAGTAATGTATTGTATATACCTGGCATTCGGAAAAACTTGTTATCCGGTATTGTATTAAATAATTGCTGGTACAAACAGGTGTTAGAATGTGACAAGTATAACTTGTCAAGACATGGTTCTTATATCGGATTTGGTTATTTATGTAATGGTATGATTATGTTAAATCTATAAGTGCCGTTTAGTGATAACTCTGTTTGTATGATTGATTCTGCATCTAGTGTAAATTCGTCTAAATCTGAATTATGGCTAGGGCTGTTCATGAGCGGAGCCGAGCCGAGCCAGGCCAAGCTCGGGCTCGGCTCGGTTATAAACCGAGCTGGCGTGGCTCGGCTCGGATTTGAAACCGAGCTGAAAATCTGAGCTCGGGCTCGGCTTGGTTTTAAACCGAGCTAGCTCGGCTCGGCTTGGTTTGGCTCGATTTTATAAAGAAAAATTAATACATACCTCTTAAAATTCATTAACCTAAAATATTATTCAATACTTTAAAGAATATATTCGAAATAAGTTTAACTTAATATATTACAAACCAAAATTATGTTCAACAATGCAAAATAAGTTTTTATTTCAATGAAATATAATATTTGTTCATTAGTATGGTAATCAACCTTCAAATATGCCATAGATATCAAATTACAAATCTATATACATGTAAATATTAATCAGTTTTTTTGTAATATATTATAATGTATATACCTAAGCCGAGCTACAAAGCGAGCCAAACCGAGCCAACTCGGCTCGTTACGAGCCGAGCCGAGCTAGCTCACTTTCTAACCGAGCCAAGCCGGCTCGGCTCACTTTTAAACCGAGCCATATCGAGCGAGCTTTTTCCGAGCTAAATCCGAGCGAGCTTCGAGCGAGCTCCGAGCCACAAGCTTTTTGAACAGCCCTAATTATGGCATGCTAGATTAGGACATGTACATTATAAACGACTTATGGAAATGTCTAAAATGAGCTTATTTCGGCAGTTAATTTAACAAATGAAAAATGGCATATATGCAAGTTGAATAAAATAACTAGAAAACCATTCCTGCAACATGTTACTAGAGAAAGTAAACTGTTAGATTTGATACATAGTGATCTATGTGATTTTCATGGTACACCATCATTAGGTAACAAGAAGAATGTTGTAACCTTTATAGATGATGCTACTAGATTCTGTTATGTTTACTTGTTACATGCAATAGATGAAGCTCTAGAAAAGTTTAAAATCTATAAACAAGAAGTAGAGCTTCATCAAAGTGAATTGATCAAAACTCTACATACGGATAGAGGTGGTGAGTATTTTGATCCGGAATATTTCCAATCAACTGGAATAATACACCATACCACAGCTCCTTACACACCAGAACAAAATGGTGTGGCGGAAAGGAAGAATAGGACACTAAAAGAGATGGTTAATACCACGTTGTCCAATTCGGGTCTAAATAATGGGTTTTGGGGAGAGGCTATGTTGACAGCCTGCTATTTGTTAAACAGGGTACCTAATAAAAGGAACAAAACAACCCCGTTTGAGCGTTGGTATAAAAAGCCACCCGAGTTGCAAAAACTAAGAGTTTGGGGTTGTAGAGCTGTGGTAAGGCTCAATGATCCTAAGATAAGAAACTTAGGGGAAAGAGGTATAGAATGCATTTTTATTGGATATGCTGAGCATTCATTTGCTCACAGGTTCTACGTAATAGAACCAAATTGTAACATCCGCCAAAAATGGGTCACCCAAAATCCGACTCGTTTCGAAACTTATCATCGTACACATTTCATTGGATATGTTTACATGCATACAAATACATACATATATATATATATATATATATATATATATATATATATATAACTATGTATATATAAAGCATTTTATAAAGTTTTAAAATAGATATTCATAATTTAAGTCCTGAAAGTAAAGGGACTAATATGTATGCATTGAAAGTTAAAACGGAAGGGCCTTTGAGTCATTCTTAGAAAGTTATATAATGTGAGGAAAAAAAACAAACGAAACAGACAACGGGACTAGAACCCACGCCTGTTCTGGTTTACCAACTTATAACAACCATAACCACTCCACCATTGCTCTTTATCTAATCAACACCCATAACGTTTTAATTATAAGCTCTTACGATGATTCAAAATAATGTTTCAAACTTTGCCGCCTATCTAATCATCTGCAGACAGGCTGTGATTTTAGGTTTCCATATTCTTAAACGCGTTTACGGCTGTTATCTCCCTCATCAATCCTTTGTGCCTCTCTCCTTTCCATGATGACCGACACCCGAATCCTAACACCCTATAAAACCGACATCCGTTCACCGATAAAACATTTCTACTTCGCTCCCCTCTCTTTCCCTCATCCCTCTCACCACCCTCTCCTTTTTCCGCTCTAGCTACTAATAAACAACGGCTGATTCATTACCAACCGGAGTTACCAAAACTGCCGGAGTTTGAAGATCTCGTCGGAAACAAGCCGTAGACCACCAACTACAGTTTCGGTATATTTTTATAATTCAAATCTTTTCATTTTTATTTCTATTTACAAAAAGAAACATTATCATTTGATTAATGAAAACGAACTGTAAAGTGTTGAGGAACTTTCAGTTTGGGTGATCCAACAGAGAAGATGACACTGTCATCTCTTCATTTATATAAAACGGACTTTAAAACTAACAGAGAAACAAGATAGCCCAGTGATTATAATTAACTCCGACGAACACAGATGTCACAAGTTGGAGTCCCGACCCCGGGTTATTCGCTGCAACTTATTCTTTTTAAAAACCCTATATATGAAAACCCTAATGTCAGTATAAGTTTTATAACAGAAGTTATTCAACACCAGTGAACTCAGTAGTCCAGTGGTTAAGGCTGTGTTGAATGACCAAGAGGTCACAGGTTCGAACCCGGTCTGATGCGCTAGGATGGACTTTTATTTTCTTTTAACATAACCAGTTTATATCCTTTTTGTTATTCTATTTATTTCTTTCATTTTTATAATAAAAACCTTAACTTTTAATAATAACCCAAATCTTTTACAAAGATTTTTTTATAACAATAAAAAAAACTAATAAAAAGTATTAAGTCCAAATATTAATTTGTTTATATTGTTATCGTATTTATTATCTTAGGTTAGTATTCATTGTTCGATCCAAATCTTTTCCTCATGCGCACTCATCATCAATCAAGAATACGCACCCACTGTGAGTGAATCTCTACAAATTCCCTGTTTTAATCACGTTTTGGGGTGTATCATTTGTCATATCATTTCTTTATTTTATTTAACACTTGTACTTATATCATTTCGTGATCAAATGTGTATTGCTTGTAGTGTGGTTTATATGTGGATACATTTTATCATTTCAGTGCACTCATTTCATTAGGCCCATCAGTTCCTTGTGGGATACGGGTTGAGCATCAGGTACCTCATTAGATCGGCTCCGTTCGATTGAGCCTTGATCTCAGATACATCATCATTCATATCATATATTCATTCAATATGGTTTGTGATTGGTTACATATATACATTTGCTCACATGTGATTCATGCATAATTTTATTTAAATAAACATAAAAATAAATTATTTAAATGTTTTATCAAGGTTCACTCACCAACTTTTGTTGACCAAAAATTTCCTCTGTTTTACGCATGATACAGGTGATCAAGTTGAGCAAAGAAACACCTAGGATGGCCTAGAAGAATAATCAAGTTATTTCGGTGGAACAAGCATTTAGATTGTTATTTATGTGTGTATGAAATTTTGTTGGATATTTGAATTTTAATTCGAATTTAATAAATATGAAACTTGTTAGTAAATATCATGAGCTTTGGTGATAACCCAATCATGCCCCGATTTTTATTCCGCTGCGGGTCGGGGTGTGAAAGATTGGTATCAGAGCTTGTGACTATAGGGATATAGGATAGGTTATTAGACCTTTAGAGCCTATACTATGGTTGACTAGATTTAAATTGTTTATGTGTTACATGCAAAATTCATGATGTTTATATGTTTCATGTTTATATTCACACACAACGTTATGCAAACATTCTCACAAGTACATGTTAATATGCAATGCTCATCATAGATCATACCCTCATATCATATCATATCTATGAAAGCACACACCTCACAATTTCACAATTTCCGTTATTTCTTTTCGAAGATTTTTGCAATGTTTTCATATTTTTCAAATCACATCAAAGTGAGTTTTCATGACGGGCATGTAGTAACTGGAAGGGTACGAGTACCGGTAGTCGGAACATCCTGTCTAGGCTTGGCATTCGTATAAATCCAAAATAAAGGACCAGTTTGCCTACCTGGGACTACGATGAGAATACGAAGGACCTATTAGGCCAAAGCATGCTATACCAAACGTCGTGTGAACTAACCCCACTTTGAGCTGTCATTGTGTCCACACCTGGACACCCTCCGACCATACATCTCGCAATCATGTTTTACGATTTTCATTCGGGTGGTGTGAGTGTTAACCCGCCGACACCAATGTGAATCCTACCAAGCCCAATAGTCATGGGGGCCCACATGACTACACAGGCAATGGTATGGGGGGCATTTGGAGGCCCAAACATGAGCAAACCCAAGACATCCTATGGATGTAGTTAAATTATTTTCAGTTATGTTGTTTTCATTCTTTTTACGACACATGACACCTAGGAAATTCTTGAACTCACAATCTCCCTACATATATTCCTGTAGATGTCTGCTAGGCAATTACGTGGAGGTAGAAGGTCAGGAAAGTCAAACGAACGCTTGGCCACGGAAAATGCTAAACAAATGGCCGCATTGCTTCCTGACATCGTGCTACAGGTTCAGCAAGCCCTCACCGCTAATCCCATTAACCCTCCCAACCAAGAAGACCAAAGCGTCGCCAACCCTCCTCCCAAAACCCCTAAATGCACCTACAAACACTTCAAGTCTTGCGATCCCCCAAAATATGAAGGGACTGAAGGTGTCACCGCTCTCCCCCACTGGTTTGAGGAAATGGAAAACACCTTTCTCAATCGCGACTGTCCTGAGGACCGTAAGGTACGTTACGCGACTGGAAGATTGTTTGGGGTAGCCCTTACCTGGTGGAACACGGAAAAAGGAAAGCGAGGTGTAGACGATGCCATGGCCTTATCATGGGAAGAATTAAGAGAGGTCATGACAAGACGTTTTTTCCCTAGAAGCGAGATCAAGAAGCTTGAAGATGAATTCTATGCTCTAAAGCAAAAAGGAGGGGATCACACCTCCTACAACAAGAGGTTTCTTGAGTTGAACCAAATGGTTCCCAATCTATTCACCCCATTATACCGCTTAATTGAACACTACATTCGAGGCCTCCCCTCGAAAATCCAAGATTCGGTTTTAACTACTTCGCCTGCAACACTCGAAGCCGTAATGGAGTTAGCTACGGAACTCACTAAAAATCGCATTCAAAATGGCAATTTTAAAGATGAGAAGAAGAAAACACCCATTGAGACCCCAATTCCAAACCACTCAGGTTCATCCTCGAAGTTTGCTGGTAAGAGGGAGCGAAATGGCAAGAACTTCGCCGTCACCCAAACCAACCCTCCCATCACTGTTGCTCCAATCACGCAAGTCGCCCCTCCAGCCGCACCATTCAAAAGGCCATACACTGGCCCACACCCAAAGTGTAACCGTTGCCAATACAATTACCCTCCTGAAAACACTTACCAACATTGCACAAGTTGTGGTCGTGCGGGTCACACTATCCAAACCTGCCGTACCCTTCAGCGATCGAACCGCAGTCAACCTCTAACCCAAACCCAAAATCAAATGGTGGGCCAAGCTCAACAACCCTTACTTCTACCACCTGCACAACTCGCAGCCCAACCGTACTACCAACCCAACTACCCCATGATGCAATCCATGCGAGCCTGTTTCAATTGTGGGGACCCAAACCACTTCAGGAATACTTGCCCACACCTGGTGAACATCATCCATGCCCAAGCTCAAGCAAACCCGGTAAACCAAGCTAACCAAGCTCCTCCACCTGCTAGAGGAAGAGCTTTCAATATCAACGCTAACCAAGCCAGGGCTGACAACAATGTGGTCAACGGTACGTTTCTCGTAAATGGTAGTTATGCATCCATATTATTCGATACTGGTGCGGATAAGAGCTTTGTGTCTTTAGAATTCGAATCTATTCTCGACCAACCTCGTGATAACCTCGTTGAATCTCTGACGGTGGAAGTTGCTGACGGAAAACCCACTTCATTAAATTCTATTATACGCGATTGTACTCTCACCCTAAATGATCACGATTTTTCAATTGATCTCATTCCTATGAAATTGGGAAGTTTCGATGTTATCATCGGCATGGACTGGCTCAACCAGCATCACACCAAAGTGGTGTGCCATGAAAAGTTTATTCGTATTCTTCAAACCGACAGTCAGACACTACGTATCTTTGGGGAAACTCCTTCGAAAGGCTCAAATTGATTTCCTGCCTTCAAGCCCGAAGTTATCTTCGTAAAAATTACGTCGCATTTCTAGCTCACGTCGTCAAGAAGGAAGGCAAGGAAAGGAAGCTCGAAGATATTCCAATTGTGAAAGAATTCTCGCAAGTTTTTTCCGACGACGTTTCAGGACTTCCTCCTGTGCGAGAAGTCGAATTTCGAATAGATCTTGTGCCTGATGCTACACCAGCCGCAAAATCTCCCTATAGGTGACAAAGGATTCATACGTCCTAGCTCATCGCCTTAGGGTGTGCCCGTTCTTTTTGTGAGGAAGAAAGATAGTGTCACACCCCGACCCGCAGCGGAAAAGGTGATCGGGGCATGATTGGGTTTTCATCAAAGCTCATGACATTTATTATAATGTTTCATATTTATTATTACAATTTTAAAGAAGATAATACAATCAAATCATACTAGTACAACATGTTCTATCCATTTTTCTAGCCTTCATTATTTTTCTTCTAAGGCACTTTCCCTATGTTTTCCTTGCTTCATCCTGTCCACCTGTATCATGTGTAAAAATGGTTTTTGGATCAACAAAAAGTTGGCGAGTGAACCCTATGAAAACATTTAAACGTGTTTATTGTATTGATTATAAAATAAAGTGCATAACCACATATGAGTAAATATAGATGTAAATTTATTCACACAACACATATTATTAAATATTGCACACACATACAACAAATGATTGTTTTGAGGCACGCGGTGTTCAACTCGTCTCCCACGAGGAACTGATGGGCCTAATGAATGAGTTTTGAGGCACGCGTTGTTCTACAAACTGATGGGCCTAATGAAAGAGTTTTAAGGCACGCGTTGTTCAACTCGTCTCCCACGAGGAACTGATGGGCCTAACAAATAATTTGCATACAACTTGACAATATGTAATACATCACATCAAAAAATATTTACATTCTAAGTTTAGGTCATAATATGGTATAGCACGAGTTTGAATAAGCGAATTAATTTAAGCGACACATGATACACCTCAAAACATGAATAAAAAGGGAAATTTGTAAGAATTCACTCACATTGGGTGCGTTCTCTTGATGATGTTGGATGCGCACGAGTTTAGAGAGTTGATCGACGAGGAATAACTAACCTAGATACTAACGAAAAGGTACGGTAATTAAGTGGATTTTATTAACAATTTTAATTGGATTTTTAGGTTTATTTTTATGAGTTTAAGGTCTCTTTCTAACTTTAAAAATGTTATTTTTAAGTATTTTTAATTGATTTTTAAATAAAACAAATAAATAAAAATATAAAAAAATGTTGACTTTTTGGGTTGACCGTTGACCGTTGACTTTGACTGTTGACCGGTTCGGTCTTGTGTAAGTATGCGTTAGGTGAGACTCGAACCCGTGACCTCCCGTACGCGTGCACGCAGCTCTACCAACTGAGCTACGTGTCTAACCCGAAATATTTCTGTTTTTAATTATATTTATACACTATTCAGTTTAATCAGAATTTATTCATTTTAAAAAGGTTTTAATTATATCGAACCGGTGCATATAACAGGTCTCGAACCCGGGACCTGTGATTCAACGTTGCACACAGTCCACCGCTGGACTGTGTGTCTAACCTGGTTAATATACTGGTTTTTATTATACTTAACATCTTTCAGTGAGTTAACCCGGTTCGGTTTTAAAAAGAGCATTTTTATTTCAGAGAATGAGGTTGGGTCAGGGATCGAACTAGAGACGTGTGATAGTTGTTTGCACACAGTCCACCGCTGGACTGTGTGTCTAACCCGGTTATATATCTTGTTTTAATTATACTTATACATTAGTTCGACTTCATCTTCTTCGTTCAAAAACACAGACAACGATTATTCAACTGTTCTTGTTAAATTCGATTAACGAACTTATAAGTGATTGAAATGTGATGAAATAGAGAGAGAGTTTTGGAAATGAATGTACCGAACAGATGTCTTTCTCAGAACTCCGGCAAGGATCGCCGGCTCTGTTTCGTGAACTCCGTCTGATCGGATAAATTAACAGTTTTGATCGGTTAGCTGTGAAATTGAATTACTAAACATTGATTATCAGAAGGTTTAGATGATTATACCGATTCATAGCGTGATTTTGGAAATTCCAGGGATTTTCCGGCGAGTACAGAATATCCGGCAACGTCGTCTGGGATTGATTCTGGGTGATGGATTGATGTTAGTAATAGTCTAACAATGGATTGAAACCGAAAGAGTCGAGATATTTACCGTTTGATGTGAGTCCCGGTTTTCCGGCGAAAGTCCGGTGATTGCAGATTATCTCCGGCGAGTGAAATTGATTCGAGAAGTGGTGCGTTTTTGAGCGAAATGATTACCAGAGGCTTGGGTGTCCATTTATAGGGAAGAATAAGTTGAATTGGGTCTGATTTTAGTCTCGATTCATGGTCAGCTTTTCTCCGGCGGTTACGACTGGTGTCGCGAGATTAGACATCGGCTATAACCGATGTCGACGTTAATACACGCGTTAAGTCAAAGGAAACCGTCGATAATTGGCGAAATCGTAGGAATTTCCGGCGTGCGAATTGGGCGCGCTGATTTCACTGGGTTTGATTTCGAGTTTTGTTATAAATGTTATTTGTTTCATTATATTGCACAAGTGAGTCAAGTGGCGGAGTGGTTAAGTGTTTGTGGTTTTATGTGCGAGACCCGGGTTCGAATCCCGACGTCTCCTGTTTATTTTTTTCTGTTCAGTTTTTATTATAATTATAAATTATGGTTTTTAAATTCCAATTTATTTATTGATTATGTATCGTTTAAAATTAAAATAAACAATATATACGCGACAAAATTTAGACTGACTATTCGGTTAATAAACGAAGCGGGTTTGGTTAACCTGGTTTTTGACGGATGTTACAGTATCCCCTACTTTTAGAAATTTCGTCCCGAAATTTAAGTAGTGGCATGTTTGTCTCAAAAAGGATGGTGTTTTAATTTGACAATTACATACTTAGAAGGGAGTAAGAGTTTAAATTTTGTTTGAGGCGGTAACGTTCCTTGTAAGGGTTGAGTACCCTGCTACAGGAATCGCTTTTTGATGCCTACGATAAAGAATATTGATAAACAGAGTTGATTTACTAAGTATGATTTCATGCGCAAGAGTTTTGACACGTTTGGAAAGATAAGGTTATATCCTAAAACAAAACTTTTACTACTAAAACCTACATGGAACCTCTCATAACCGCCTGACAATGCCTCTGATCCTTTGACAAGAATACTTATATATAGGAAGTACCAGTGGCGTATCCACCATACTCTTGTCAAATTTTCATTGGCTTTATCAGTAAATTATGATTAGTTCTATGTGACTCTAAACACAACAACCAAAACTTGAGTCTCAATTCTGAAAGTATACATGTTTGAATGATGACAGTACCTCTCTTGTTTGTTATAATGAAGAGGTTAGTCTATGTAGAAGTGAGACACAACCCAACTTCTTTGAATGATGAGATTGAAATACGTTGAGATGTATGATGATATGAATGCTAAATCAGTGAGTATAAAACAAACTTCAACCAAGACATTATTAAATCCTACCTGGAACTTCTCATAACCGCCTGACAATGCCTCTGATCCTTTGACAAGAATACTTATATATAGGAAGTACCAGCGGCGTATCCACCATATTCTTGTCAAATTTTCATTGGCTTTATCCGCAAGTTATGATTAGTTCTATGTGACTCTAAAACATAAACAAACACAACAACCAAAGCTTGAGTCTTAATTCGGATAGTATACATGTTTGAATGATGACAGTACCTCTCTCGTTTGTTATGATGGAGAGGTTAGTCTATGTAGAAGTGAGACACAACCCAACTTCTTTAAATGATGAGACTGAGATAAGTCGTGAGGTATGATGTTATGAATGTTAAATCAATGAGTATAAAACAAAACTGAAATAGTAATTCGCATTAAGATTCTTGGATAAATTTCCAATTTATAATCGAGATACGTGAAAATTGAGATAACATAAAGAAAAACATAAAAACTAAGCGGTTGGAGTTTAATCTTGATTTTTGGTGAAGGAGACTAGTTGGGTGGTTCATTTGGGCCGTCATTATCTTCAATAGGATTGGCGTTGATGTTTAAAACTCTTCCTCTTGCTGGTGGCCTAGTGGTTAGGTTTTCTTGATTTGCTTGGTTAACTGGGTTTGCTTGAGCTTGGGTGTTTATGATGTTAACCAATCGAGGGCACGTGTTTCTAAAAAGGGTAGGGTCGCCACAATTAAAACAAGCTCAAACATAAGGAAACATGGGGTATTGGGGTTGTTGATATGTTTGGATCATGTTTTGAGTAGGGGGTGAGGTTTGGTTTTGAGAGGTGCGGCAAGCCTTGCTCAAATGACCATAGCGTCCACAATTCGCACATAGTCGACAAGGTAAGGTAGATGGATGGTGATAAAAACAGGTGTTACATTGAGGGTGAGGTCCAAGGTAAGGTTTCTTATTTGGGTAAGTTGAGTTGGGTGCTACTTGAGTGATTGGGATAGCTTGGAGGGGTACGGCTTGTGAGGCTGGTTGATTTCGTTAGGTGACCGCGAAAAGTTGCCCATCTCGTTTTCTCTTAGAAATGGGTTGAGAAAGGGATTCGGTTTGGGTGGAGTTTGAGGTTTCAGTTGATGCTTTATCCTTCTTCTTCTCCTCCTTGAAGTCCTTATTTCGTATACGGTTCTCGGTGAGATCTGTAGCTAACTCCATTGCTGCTTCCAAAGTTGCAGGTGTGGTACTTATTACAGAGTCTTGAATTTTTGAAGGAAGACCTCGAATGTAGTGCTCGATCAAACGGTAAAGAGGAGTGAACAAGTTGGGAACCATTTGATTTAACTCGAGGAATCTCTTGTTGTATGTGGTGTGATCGCCTTCCTTTTGTTTCAAAGAATAGAACTCATCCTCCAATTTCTTGATTTCGCTTCTTGGGGGAACTCTTTCCAAGTCAAAGTCATAGCATCTTCAACACCTCGTTTGGCCTTCTCTGTATTCCACCATGTAAGTGCTATCCAAGTAAACGACCAGTAGCATATCGCACTTTGCGATCATCGGGGCAATCGCAATTTAGAAAAGTGTTTTCCATTTCCTCAAACCAATGGAGGAGAGCGGTGACACCTTCAGTCCCTTCGTACTCTCATCGTTAGTCCCCAAGTAGGCAAACTGGTCCGTTATATTGGATTTATAAGAATGCCAACCTAGACAGGACGTTCCGACTACCGGTACTTGTACCCTTAAAGTTACTACATGCCTGTCGCAGAACTCACTTTGATGAGATTTGAAAAATGAAAAATGCGACATAATCTTGAATAACGGAAGTATGAAGATGATTTGAATATGTGAACATTGAAATATGTATGATGAATGTATATGTAAGCATGTATGTTTGACTGTAAGTATAGTTCATTATGTATCACAAAATATAATAGTGGAAGTGTTTGCATGCATTTGAGTGTGTAATAAATACGAAACAAATAAACATCATGAGTTTGCATGTAACCACATAAACAATTAAATCTAATCAACTATAGTATAGGCTCTAAGGGTCTAATAACCTATCCTATATCCCTATAGTCAAAAGCTCTGATACCAATCTGTCACACCCCGACCCGCAGCGGAAAAGGTGATCGGGGCATGATTGGGTTTTCATCAAAGCTCATGACATTTATTATAATGTTTCATATTTATTATTACAATTTTAAAGAAGATCATACAATCAAATCATACTAGTACAACATGTTCTATACATCTTTCTAGCCTTCATTATTTTTCTTCTAAGGCACTTTCCCTATGTTTTCCTTGCTTCATCCTGTCCACCTGTATCATGTGTAAAAATGGTTTTTGGATCAACAAAAAGTTGGCGAGTGAACCCTATTAAAACATTTAAACGTGTCTATTGTATTGATTATAAAATAAAGTGCATAACCACATATGATTAAATGTAGATGTAAATTTATTCACACAACACATAATATTAAATATTGCACACACATACAACAAATGATTGTTTTGAGGCACGCCCTGTTCAACTCGTCTCCCACGAGGAACTGATGGGCCTAATAAATGAGTTTTGAGGCACGCGTTGTTCTACGAACTGATGGGCCTAATGAAGGAGTTTTAAGGCACGCGTTGTTCAACTCGTCTCCCACGAGGAACTGATGGGCCTAACAAATAATTTGCATACAACTTGACAATATGTAATACATCACATCAAACAATATTTACATTCTAAGTTTAGGTCATAATATGGTATAACACGAGTTTGAATAAGCGAATTAATTTAAGCGACACATGATACACCCCAAAACATAAATAAAAAGGGAAATTTGTAAGAATTCACTCACATTGGGTGCGTTCTCTTGATGATGTTGGATGCGCACGAGTTTAGAGAGTTGATCGACGAAGAATAACTAATCTAGATAATAACGAAAAGGTACGGTAATTAAGTGGATTTTATTAACAATTTTAATTGGATTTTTAGGTTTATTTTTATGAGTTTAAGATCTCTTTCTAACTTTAAAAATGTTATTTTTAAGTATTTTTAATTGATTTTTAAATAAAACAAATAAATAATAATATAAAAAAATGTTGACTTTTTGGGTTGACCGTTGACCGTTGACTTTGACTGTTGACCGGTTCGGTCTTGCGTAAGTATGCGCTGGGTGAGACTCGAACCCATGACCTCCTGTACGCGTGCACGCAGCTCTACCAACTGAGCTACGTGTCTAACCCGAAATATTTATGTTTTTAATTATATTTATACACTATTTAGTTTAATCAGAATTTATTCATTTTAAAAAGGTTTTAATTATATCGAACCGGTTCATATAACAGGTCTCGAACCCGGGACCTGTGATTCAACGTTGCACACAGTCCACCGCTGGACTGTGTGTCTAACCTGGTTAATATACTGGTTTTTATTATACTTAACATCTTTCAGTGAGTTAACCCGGTTCGGTTTTAAAAAGAGCATTTTTATTTCAGAGAGTGAGGTTGGGTCAGGGATCGAACTCGAGACTTGTGATAGTTGTTTGCACACAGTCCACCGCTGGACTATGTGTCTAACCCGGTTATATATCTTGTTTTAATTATACTTATACATTAGTTCTACTTCATCTTCTTCGTTCAAAAACACAGACAATGATTATTCAACTGTTCTTGTTAAATTCGATTAACGTTATAAGTGATTGAAATGTGATGAAATAGAGAGAGTTTTGGAAATGAATGTACCGAACAGATTTCTTTCTCAGAACTCCGGCAAGGATCGTCGGCTCTGTTTCGTGAACTCCGTCTGATCGGATGAATTAACAGTTTTGATCGGTTAGCTGTGAAATTGAATTACTAAACATTGATTATCAGAAGGTTTAGATGATTATACCGATTCACAGCGTGATTTTGGAAATTCCAGGGATTTTCCGGCGAGTACAGAATATCCGGCAACGTCGTCTGGGATTGATTCTGGGTGATGGATTGATGTTAGTAATAGTCTAACAATGGATTGAAACCGAAAGAGTCGAGATATTTACCGTTTTGATGTGAGTCTCGGTTTTCCAGCGAAAGTCCGGTGATTGCAGATTATCTCCGGCGAGTGAAATTGATTCGAGAAATGGTGCGTTTTTTAGCGAAATGATTACCAGAGGCTTGGGTGTGCATTTATAGGGAAGAATCAAGTTGAATTGGGTCTGATTTTAGTCTCGATTCATGGTCAGCTTTTCTCCGGCGGTTATGACTGGTGTCGCGGGATTAGACAACGGTTATAACCGATGTCGACGTTAATACACGCGTTAAGTCAAAGGAAACCGTCGATAATTGGCGAAATCGTCGGAATTTCCGGCGACTGCGAATTGGGCGTGCTGATTTCACTGGGTTTGATTTCGAGTTTTGTTATAAATGTTATTTGTTTCATTATATAGCACAAGTGAGTCAAGTGGCGGAGTGGTTAAGTGTTTGTGTGGTTATGTGCGAGACCCGGGTTCGAATCCCGGCGTCTCCTGTTTATTTTTTTTGTTCAGTTTTTATTATAATTATAAATTATGGTTTTTAAATTCCAATTTATTTATTGATTATGTATCGTTTAAAATTAAAATAAACAATATATACGCGACGAAAATTTTGACTGACTATTCGGTTAATAAACGAAGCGGGTTTGGTTAACCTGGTTTTTGACGGATGTTACAGATGGAACGTTTCGCATGTGCATTGATTATAGAGAACTCAACAAGTTGACGGTTAAGAATCACTATCCACTGCCTCGTATTGATGACCTTCTAGACCAACTTCAAGGCGCCACCTGTTTTTCCAAAATCGACCTTCGTTCTGGGTATCATCGGCTTAGAGTGCGCGAAGAAGATATTCCAAAAACTGCCTTCCGAACTCGTTATGGTCATTACGAGTTCATGGTTATGCCCTTCGGTTTAACCAACGCCCCCGCTGTCTTCATTGATTTGATGAATAGGGTATGCAAACCCTACCTCGACCATTTCGTCATAGTCTTCATCGACGACATTCTTATCTACTCCAAGTCAAAATGCGAATTCTGGTTAAGAGAAGTACAATTCCTTGATCATGTCATCAATGACAAATGGATTCATATCGATCCTTCAAAAATCAAAGCAATACAAGAATGGCAAGCGCCACGCACCCCTACCGAAGTTAGGTCATTTCTTGGCTTGGCTGGTTATTACCGACGCTTCATTGCCAATTTTTCTCGTATCGCCGTTCCGCTCACGGCCTTGACTCACAAAGGAAAATCCTTCATTTGGGGACCTAAGCAAGAGGAGGCCTTCCAAACTTTAAAGCAAAGGCTTTGTGACGCACATATCCTTACACTCCCTGAGGGTTGCGATGACTTTGTGGTTTATTGCGACGCATCAGGGCAAGGTCTAGGCTGTGTATTGCTGCAAAGAGGAAAGGTGATAGCCTATGCCTCTAGGCAACTCAAAGTTCATGAGAAAAATTACACTACCCACGACCTGGAACGTGGAGCCATTGTGTTCGCTCTCAAGATATGGAGACATTATCTTTATGGTACCAAGTGTGAAATACACTGACCACAAGAGTCTCCAGCATATCTTCAACCAAAACGAGTTGAATATGAGGCAACGAAGATGGGTCGAACTGCTCAACGATTACGACAGCGAGATTCGGTATCATCCTGGCAAGGCAAAAGTGGTGGCTGATGCGCTCAGTCGAAAGGGATATGCGAGCTCTATTCGTCTTCTATGTTCGCAAATCATAACCGATATCAAGGATCGAATCCGGGCAGCTCAACATATCTCTGTAACGGAAAATGACGTACGCGATGAGCTGTCATGTGTGAACTCAAAATTGAAACCAAATCCGACGGTATTCTATATTATTTAAACCGCATATGGATTCCCGATCACGACAACCTTCGTGATTTCCTTATGAATGAGGCACACAAAACACGATACTCTGTACACCCAGGAGCCGATAAGATGTATCAAGACCTACGATACACCTACTGGTGGCCTGGCATGAAAAAGGATATCGCTATTTTTGTTTCTAAGTGCCTTACATGTTCCAAAGTGAAAGCTGAACATCAAAGACCTTCAGGACTTCTAGTCCAACCCGAAATACCTGTATGAAAGTGGGAAAACGTAACCATGGACTTCATTAACAGGTTACCTCGCACCTCTAGTGGGTATGACACCATATGGGTAATCATCGATCATCTTACAAAATCAGCTCACTTCATTCCAATTTGCGAGGACTTCCAGAACGAGAAGTTAGCTCGTATCTACATCAACGAGATCGTAAGCCGTCATGGTGTACCGTTGAGCATCATTTCAGACCGTGATGGTCGTTTCACTTCACGAACATGGCGAGTCGTACAAACCGCTTTGGGTACACGGTTAGACCTTAGCACCGCCTTTCGCCCTCAAACTGATGGTCAATCTGAACGCACCATCCAAACCCTTGAAGACATGCTTCGAGCATGTGTCATAGACTTCAAAAGGAACTGGGACGCTCATCTACCATTAGTCGAGTTTTCGTACAACAATAGCTATCATTCAAGTATCGGCATGGCTCCTTTCGAAGCTTTATATGGTCGTAAATGCCGATCTCCAGTATGTTGGCATGAAATTGGTGAAGCGCAAATCACCGGACCTGAATTGATTCAAGAAACAACCGACAAAATCATTCAAATACGAAACAATCTTCTAGCGGCTCAAAGTCGTCAAAAGAGTTATGCTGACAAACGACGAAAGCCCTTGGAGTTTGGCGTTGGTGATCAAGTACTTTTGAAAGTATCACCGTGGAAGGGAGTGGTTCGTTTTGGCCAGAAGCGCAAGCTAGCACCACGCTACGTAGGACCTTTCAAGATACTCGAAAGAGTAGGTCCTGTAGCATACAAGCTTAACTACCAGAAGAGCTTAACATAATTCACCCCACGTTCCACGTATCAAACTTGAAAAAGTGCCTCGCTGACGAAAACCTCCATATCCCTCTAGAAGACATTCAAGTTGATGAATCAATGCACTTCGTTGAAAGACCAGTAGAAGTCATGGATTTCGGTGAGAAGCGCTTGAGGCGAAGTCGTATTGCAATCGTCAGGGTGCGTTGGGAGTCAAAACGAGGGCCCGAGTTTACTTTGGAACGTGAAGACTCAATACACGAGAAGTACCCGCATCTTTTTCTAGTTACAACTACTACTTAAATTTCGGGACGAAATTTCTAAAAGTAGGGGAGACTGTAACATCCGCCAAAAATGGGTCACCCAAAATCCGACTCGTTTCCAAACTTATCATCGTACGCATTTCATTGGATATGTTTACATGCATACAAATACATATATATATATATATATAACAATGTATATATAAAGCATTTTATAGAGTTATAAAATTTATATTCATAATTTAAGTCCTGAAAGTAAAGGGACTAATATGTGTGTATTGAAAGTTAAACCTGAAGGGCCTTTGAGTCATTCTTAGAAAGTTATATAATGTGAGGAAAAAAAACAGACGAAACCGACAACGGGACTAGAACCCGCGCCTGTTCTGGTTCACCAACTTATAACAACCATAACCACTCCACCATTACTCTTTATCTAATCAACACCCATAACGTTTTAATTATAAGCTCTTACGATGATTCAAAATAATGTTTCAAACTTTGCCGCCTATCTAATCATCTGCAGACAGGCTGTGATTTTAGGTTTCCATATTCTTAAACGCGTTTACGGCTGTTATCTCCCTCATCAATCCTTTGTGCCTCTCTCCTTTCCATGATGACCGACACCCGAATCCTAACACCCTATAAAACCGACATCCGTTCACCGATAAAACATTTCTACTTCGCTCCCCTCTCTTTCCCTCATCCCTCTCACCACCCTCTCCTTTTTCCGCTCTAGCTACTAATAAACAGCGGCTGATTCATTACCAACCGGAGTTACCAAAACTGCCGGAGTTCGAAGATCTTGCCGGAAACAAGCCGGAGACCACCAACTACAGTTTCGGTATATTTTTATAATTCAAATCTTTTCATTTTTATTTCTATTTACAAAAAGAAACATTATCATTTGATTAATGAAAACGAACTGTAAAGTGTTGAGGAACTTTCAGTTTGGGTGATCCAATGGAGAAGATGACACTGTCATCTCTTCATTTATATAAAACGGACTTTAAAACTAACAGAGAAACAAGATAGCCCAGTGATTAGAATTAACTCCGACGAACACGGAAGTCACAAGTTCGAGTCCCGACCCCGGGTTATTCGCTGCAACTTATTCTTTTTAAATAAAAACCCTATATATGAAAACCCTAATGTCAGTATAAGTTTTATAACAGAAGTTATTCAACACCAGTGAACTCAGTAGTCCAGTGGTTGAGGCTGTGTTGAATGACCAGGAGGTCGCAGGTTCGAACCCGGTCTGATGCGCTAGGATGGACTTTTATTTTCTTTTAACATAACCATTTTATATCCTTTTTGTTATTCTATTTATTTCTTTCCTCTTTAATAATAAAAACCTTAACTTTTAATAATAACCCTAATCTTTTACAAAGATTTTTTGATAACAATAAAAAAAACTAATAAAAGGTATTAAGTCAAAATATTAATTTGTTTATATTGTTATCGTATTTATTATCTTAGGTTAGTATTCATTGTTCGATCCAAATCTTTTCCTCGTGCGCACTCATCATCAATCAAGAATACGCACCCACTGTGAGTGAATCTCTACAAATTCCCCGTTTTAATCACGTTTCGGGGTGTATCATGTGTCATATCAATTCTTTATTTTATTTAACACTTGTGCTTATATCATTTCGTGATCAAATGTGTATTGCTTGTAATGTGGTTTATATGTGGATACATTTTATCAACTCATTTCATTAGGCCCACCAGTTCCTCGTGGGATACGGGTTGAGCATCAGGTGCCTCATTAGATCGGCTCCGTTCGATTGAGCCTTGATCTCAGATACATCACCATTCATGTCATATATTCATTCAATGTGGTTTGTGATTGGTTACATATATACGTTTGCTCACATGTGATTCATGCACAATTTTATTTAAATAAAAAAATCAATTATTTAAATGTTTTATCAAGGTTCACTCGCCAACTTTTGTTGACCCAAAATTTCCACTGTTTTATGCATGATACAGGTGATCAAGTTGAAGAAAGAAACACCTAGGATGGCCTAGAAGAATAATCAAGTTATTTCGGTGGAACAAGCATCTAGATTATTATTTATGTTTGTATGAAATTTTGTGGATATTTGACTTTTAATTCGAATTTAATAAATATGAAACTTGTTAGTAAATATCATGAGCTTTGGTGATAACCCAATCATGCCCCGATTTTTATTCCGCTGCGGGTCGGGGTGTGACACAAATGACCACGTGTCAGTACATACGATCATAGAGGCAAGAAGTGGAAATGTAGAATATGATGAAGAGAGATTCTCATCTATACCCAGGCCAAAGGATATGAATCCTTCTTTATAGATTTCTAGTGGAAAAGAAATTATGCCTTAAACTAGCACTGAACCAAGAAGGAGTTCAAGAGAAAGAAAGGCCAAGTCTTATGGTGACGATTTTCAACTGTACTTAGTTGAGGGATCTTGGATTGATATTAATTTTCAATATAATATTGCTTCAATGTTGATGTGGATCGAAAGACATATAGTAAAGCAATGGCTTCAAGGGATGTTTCCTTTTGGAAAGTAGCCATCCAAGATGAAATGGATTCTATTTTGCAAAACAACACTTGGAAATTGGTGGATTTACCTCCTGGTTGTAAACCATTGGGAAGTAAATGGATCTTCAAGAGGAAGATGAAAGTGGATGGTACTATTGATAAGTTCAAAGCCAGATTAGTAATCCAAGGGTTTAGAAAAAAAGGAGGGTATTGACTTTTTTGATAAATATGCTCCTGTAGCAAGGATATCCACCATTAAATTATTATTAGCACTTGCTGCTATACATAATCTTGCAATTCACCAAATGGATGTGGAAACTGCATTTCTAAATGGTGAATTAGATGAGGAGATTTACATGAAACAACCAGAAGGGTTTGTTATGCCTGGAAGTGAAAACAAGGTGTGTAAACTAATTAAATCTCTTTATGGCTTGAAGCAAGCACCCAAGCAGTGGCATCAAAAGTTCGATGAGATTGTACTGTCTAATGGTTTTGCTTTAAACCAAGCAGATAAATGTGTTAATAGCAAGTTTGATGCTTCTGGAAATGGAGTTTTGATCTGTTTGTACGTAGATGATATGTTGATTTTTGGCACTAACTAAGATCAAGTTGATAGAACAAAAGAATTCTTATCATCTAAGTTTGCTATGAAAGCTATCGGGGAGGTAGAGGTGATTTTAGGTATTAAAATCAAACGTGAGAACAGGGGCATTTCAATCTCTCAATCATACTATATTGAGAAGATCTTGAAGAAGTTTAATTTCAAGGATTGTTCTCCCGCAAGTACTCCTATTGATCCCAGTTTGAAACTATTACCTAATAAAGGTATTGTAGTATCTCCACTTGAGTATTCAAGAGCAATTGGATCACTTATGTACGCTATGATCAGTACCAGACCAGATATAGCATATGCTGTTGGAAAGCTTAGTAGATTTACTAGCAATCCTGGTACTCATCACTGGCAATCATTAGGTCGAGTATTCAAATACTTGAAAGGAACCGTTAATTATGGTCTGACTTACATTGGATTTCCTTCAGTGATTGAAGGATATTCAGATGCAAGTTGGATAAACAATAAGGAAGATCATTCGTCCACAAGTGGTTGGGTATTTCTACTTGGGGGAGGTGTTGTTTCTTGGGCTTCAAAGAAACAAACTTGCATCACTGACTCAACTATGGAATCTGAGTTTGTGGCTTTAGTTGCAACTAGTAAAGAAGCTGAGTGGCTAAGAAACTTGATTTATGAGATTCCATTGTGGCCAAAACCAATGTCTCCCATTTCTATAAGGTGTGACAGTGAAGCTACACTGGCTAATGCATATAATCAAGTGTATAATGGCAAGTCAAGACACTTAGGTGTGAGACACAACATGGTTCGTGAGCTCATCACGTATGGTGTGATTTCGGTTGAGTATGTGAGAACTCAATAAAACTTAGCTGATCATTTAACCAAATGGTTAACTAGAGATCTCGTGAAAGGATCACCTGTGGGATTAGGGTTAAAGTCCATCTGAAAACTCTCATGTTAAGATACCCAATTCCCACCTAATATGACGTTAGGTGCAAAATTCAATGTGGAAAACTTCACATCTAGAGTTTGGAACACAACATTACAATTATCCCGAAGGTTTGTGTTTAGATCTGCAAGTTAAGGAAGGTTGAGGTATATCTTCTTAATAGTTCTTTTGAAAACTTGCATTTGCATGTGCAAGAGTAAAAGAGCTACCTATATGAGCATGAAGTTTAGCTGCTTCAAGAAGCTTGGAGTTGGCTTTGATATGCTTATGAAGGATAGGGACATAGGCTAGTAAAAGATAGTGTCAAGTTAGATTTACGTATGTAAACTAATGTGTATATTATCTTCATGTATTCAATATGGATATTAAGGGTTCAATCCTTAGAGACACCCTTCAATTCGAATATTTAGAATGTGTAATATACTAATATGCAATTTTGATTTTCCCCAACAAGCTAGGTCCAAAGTTGTATGCCATAGTTATGGTGCCATAGATTCACTACTTGACACTTCCACATGTGTAATATACCATTATGTACATGTGGCTAACAATCAGTTTTCAAGCACTGATATGTAGTTTGGTAACATTAGAATGAACAAAATATCTTGATATGAACTTTTTTGATAAAGGACAACCTTATGTAATACTCAATTCAAAACTAAAATTTGACCCTTGAGTAAACAATGCGTTCACCCTAGCAATATAAACTCTGAAGTTGCAATATCTATCCATGAACCCGAGTGGCCGAGTACAACTGGTGTGCTTCTTGAGCTAGATTAACTCTAATTTGCAATTCACCAACTACATTGTAATTTTATAGCCAGATTAACTCTAATTGGTCTAACCATAGGCATCCGTTAACCACATCCAACTGTCTAAAACTAGACTTTTTGAAGTGAACCGATTTTCAATTAGACAATCAACATAGGAATTTAAAGAAGAAGCTATCATATATTACTTAATCAAAGAAAGGGATGCCAATTACAGAAAGAGAATTTGAGATGGGAAACTAGATATTCACATAATTCAATTCATGATGCCCTTCTCTTTGTTCTGTCATGCTTAAAAAACCTGATGGGTGTCCATCGGATGGGCTTGTTCACTTGGTGGGCCCTTTGTTTAATTCTTGAATTAGGTTGTTTTGTTGGATCTATGGTAGTGTTGCAAACATAAGCTAGGCATGGATAATTAGTCTTCACAACATTACCCCACCCTTTCAAATTCACCTTGTCCTCAAAGTGTAAGTTAGGAACTCGGTAGAGTAGGTTAGAATTATGCTCCACGTTGCTGCCTTGGTGGAAACATCATGCGGATAAAGAGCTATGATGGGTGGCTTACGACTATATAGAGCTGCAATTAGTATCATTGGACAAACCAATTGGGTGATGTTGAGAACCTCTAGCCAGGCCCATAAAGATTCCACCAAGTACCAAAACTCGACTAAACTAGACCCATTTTTTGAAACCTGCATGCGCCTTTCATGACACAAAATGTAGCACCAGGGCGCTCAACGATCACCATTACTAAATTTAAAGTGGACTGAATTGTATCTGCTACGTGCCATGGTTTAATCATCAAACACAGTGGACCTAACAATAACGCGCCACTTTCAACATGTGCAAAGGTGTTAACCAACATCAAAGGCAACCCTATAAATGCAGCTGAGATCGTGAATGATTTCAAAAGAGACTGGATAAGAATGCGCATGTTGGTTGGGGGTCGGGTATTATGGACATGTAGACACCAACATATCCGAATTTATTCGATGATGTTAATAAGAATAAGAAGGAGAATTGATAAATCTTCTCTAAGAGGTAATTGAAGGACCATACAATTTGTTCAATCAACCTCCCACTTCGAAACAAAAACTCTAGTTATCTTCCTATGTGAATAGAAGATAGTTTGAAAGTTAATCCATCTATTTCCATAGTTCTAGCATGACTACGAGTTTCAGATACTTCAGCTTCAAGAATCATAACTAACTTTGATGCAAGCACAGTAATGCTTCTCGGGCACCCGTCACCATGTAGATTCCCAAACCACCAAATGAAGTAGTATAAAATCGTTTAACTAAGCAGCAACCGAGTGATATTGCCCATGTTGTGAACTATGATATTAGTTGCCACATTTTATCTTTCTAATTTTCTGTGCTAGTGCTATGCCTGTAAACAAACCGAACGAACACAAACAAGGGGATTATCGTGTTCATTCATTTAACTTTAACCGAACACGACAACGAACATATGATGGAACACGAACATATAACCAGGCATTTTTTGTTCATGTTCATTCGTTAAGAAAATGAGCATGTCTATGATGTTAGTTATATACAACCTAAACGAGTAGTTCACGAACTTAAACGAACAGTTCACGAATGTAAATGAACCTAAACAAACAAACTTAAATGAACATAGTCGAATGTATGTATTTATGTACCATATTTCAATCACTCAATTGAAGAATATTGGGAAAAAATCGCTAATGAGCTAAACCAGAAAATCAATTTCACAAATTAGGTCCACTAATGAACTAATCCCGATATAAACTTGTTATTCGGCTCAAGAAATTCAAAATTGAAAATAGACTTATTGATGTGGATGATGGTGGACTATTGATTTCAACTTAAGTGGACGAGGGGGATTAGGGCGTCGAACGAAAGTGGATTGTAGAGTGTCGAATTCAGCTAAGAAAGAGGTGGATGATTGTAGTGTACGACTTCAACCATAGAGTGGCTATCAGCAAAGTGATATTAGGGTTCATACAATCACACATAGTAATAGTATATGAAGTTTCATTGGAAAGTCCATTTTCTATCACTAAAAAGCTCAATTACTAATTAGTTATATTCGTATAAGTAGTTTGAAAGCCCATATTAAATACCTGTGTGTATAAATATATCTACGTATGTATTTATTAAAATTTAAATGGACATAACAAACAAAAACGAACGTAAAGAAACGAATACTCATGAACATCAGTAGACAAACAAAACATGTGTTCATGTTCGTTCGTTTCAAAAGTGATCAAGAAACTTTGTTCATATTCCTCCATTTATTAAATAAACGAACTTTCCGTCGAGCAATTCATGAATTTTTGGTTCATTTACAGTCCTATGTGCGACACTTAGTAATCTAACTAAGCGAGTCTAACTCTAATGCTCTCACCAATTCACACTAATATAAAGGGGAGAAATGGTTGTAAGGAATTATAACCCTATATATTGTTTTTAGAGGACACAAGATAGATTGTAAGTTACACTTGAGGTTCCTATTCCACGTAATTTTATATAAATCTTTTAGATTATTGATTATTCTAGGATCTTTCATGGAACTTCAATTCCAAATGTCTCCGTACCTTTTCAAGCCTTCCTAAAGAAATCCTCGTGATGTTCATGAAAACTTTAAATTCTTCTTTTAATGCCATTTGATTCAAAGTGACCTAAAAAAATTATTTCCGAGATCTTGTTTTTAAAACCACATTTAAGATGGTCATGAAAATAAGATAATGTCCAAGTGACAAACCAACTAATAATTAAAGTTTCACAACCACTTATATCTTGTTTACGCCAATGATCTCTAGATCAAGTGGTGGGAAGCTTGTATTTCTCTTGAGAGATGCAGGTTCGACTCTCACTTGGTGCAAAGTGAGGTACTGGTGGGCAATAATAGGAGACCCAGAGAAATCTGGGTTCGATCCTTGAGCCAAATGGGTTTTACTTCAACCGTCGTGCCTACGAGCAGGTGGTCCATTGGATTTTTTTTCCTTGGAATTGGAGGTGGACTCGGGTTACTTTCGGTGTACTCAGTTTGATCCAGTAAGTATCTTAGTTACTTGAGATTAATTCTGTTGGCCGTTAAAAAACATTATACTTTGTTTACATACATTTTTTAGAATGGCTCATATTTTCAAATTCTACATCATATAAATTCATATCCATAGTAAAGTTTGAATTCACCACTTGGTTAGTGGAATTCACCAATACAGCATATCCTACATTATCTGTTACACATCATAATTTCCACAATGATAAGGTTTTTAACACGCCTACAAGATTAAACAAAAAAAAGTTACACACCCATAGCATATGTCCATGCACATGCATAACATGTCAGCACGTACCTACGTACGTAACTACACATAATCAAGTCTTTTATTTCACAAACCACCACAACGTTTCATCTTGCAAAATGGCTCTTCGGCGAGAAAAGCCGTCGTGGCGAGAACATGCCCATGTACCTCGACGAAGCAAGTCCGTCTATCGTCCGGTAGTTCGGCATCAAGTACCCTTCTCTCTCCGGCGTCATCTTAATCCCATTAAACGTCCCATATTTTTTCAATTTTCCAATCCACGACCTTTTCTTTGGGGAGTTCTGATGGGATCCGGTCATCTTTTCACTCAAATATTCCTTAACTGCCTGAACCCCCTTCTCCACCACCTCATGGGGTGGAGACGCCAGCGGATTCCCCTCGACACTGAGCTTCTGGAGGCGTTTCAAGCAGCCGATGGAGTCGGGTAAGGAGGTTAGTTTGTTATAACTAACGTCGAGTTCGACTAGGGATATGAGGAGACCAATGGAGTAGGGGAGTTTGTCAAGGTATTGGAAGTTTTGGCTGACGTTAAGTATTTCGAGGTTGATAAGGTTTTCGAGGTCATCAGGGAGTGATCGGAGGCGGTTGAGACGGACATCGAGGTGGCGGAGATTGGTGAGGTGAGAGGTGGAGGAAGGGAGGAAGATGAGTTTGTTTGAGTTGACTGAGAGTTTCTTGATGTTGACCAGCTCAAATCCGATGGTGTCCGGCAGTGTTGTCAGCTGGTTAAAATTTGCATTTAAATCTTCCAGTGCCCTGAAATTTGCATGTAAATTTTTCATGTTAGATAGATTAATGTGTTTATGTTACACACTAGGGATGTGTGAATATTTATACCTTCCCTCATTTATATGCATATTAAATAATTTCTTATGTTATCCTTTAAGCTTTTTTTAATGACAATACTTACTATTGTTGTAATCCTAAGTTTATTGTATTTGTCTAGATTTTGAATTTAAGAACTCACCTTTAAAAGATATATCTTTCGATTAAGTGAACTAGTTTCACATTGGCAGTGAATATTCTGTCTATTCCCATTATACTATTTCCAATGTGCCCTTCAAAACCAGGTCCTTGAATGCCCTTACCACTGGAGCTCATCCACCCTTAGGTGAGATGTCTTGCACAAGGGCATGTGTTTGTCTTGGTTCATGTGATGAGGTGGGCTTAAAGTAAAAAAAAAGAAAAGTTTTATTGAAATGTTATGTATATAGTTTATGAGGTGGAAATTTAGATGGGTAAGGACATTTGTAGGGTTGGAGATGAAATTTGGGTTTTTTAACGATTTGTAAAGATATTAGACTAACTCTAATGTATCGCTTGGAGGGATGCCCTTGCAAGCCCTTACCATTGTAAGATTTTATCCTTAGGAGCCCTTAGCATATAAGCCCTTCTACAAGGCTTTGTTTTTATTGGTTTTTGCAAATGGGGTGGGCCCAAAGTAAAAGAAAAAATGTTTTATATAATGCGTAGATGATGATGTAGAAATTAAGAATTGTAAGGATATTTGTAGGGTTGGAGATGAAATAAGGGTTTATAAGGATATGATGTGGCAGATGACATGGCGTCTAAAGATGCCTAAAGACACCTTTAGTGAAGATAGTCTTAGGAAGCGTGTAAGGTTTGAAGGTTAATAGATTTCATGTTGGTGAGTTGAAATCTTTAATCCTAAATGATCTATATTTAGTTGTATTTTTATTTGTGTCGTGTTCATGTCATACGAGGCTTACTTAAAATTATGTAATGTTTAGATTCACCTGTTTAATTTCGATTGTGAATATGAATAATAATTGATGACTTAATAAAACTGACTCAACGAAACACTTGTGTCATTTTTAATTGTTTTTGTTTTTGTTTTGTATCTCATTTCCATGTCCTTTGACAAAGTTGTATGTATATATTTAGCTAGAGACTATAAAAGTCAAATGAGAAGAATTGATGAATAGCTGGCTTAAACTAATAAGATATAAAACTAATATAGTTAGAAAGTGAAAAGTTGATAAAAGGGAAGATTAATTTCTTTTTCAAAACTTAATTGCTAAAGAAAAAATTAAATTGAAATATTTTCTATATATAATTTTTTTTTCTAAAAACTCTTAAAACCCATTATTAAATGGTCATATATTTAGGGATGTAAACGAATCAAACGTTCAGCGAACAGCTTGTGAATTGTTTGGCGGGAAGTTCGTTTATGTTTGTTCGATTAGCTTAACGAACGAACACGAACAAAAATTTCCGTTCGGTTAGCTTAGCGAACGAACACGAACACAAGTCTCGTTCGTTCGACTGCGTTCGTGAACGTTCGATAATATATTCGGTTACGTTCGTTCGTGTTCGTTTGATTATATTAAAAAAATTATAAATAATAAACCTTTTATCTAAATATGTTGAAAACTTAAAACCCTATTTTTTTCCTAAGTTAGCTAAAATTTGGACATTCTAATACATTTTTTTTAATAATTATGTCTAAGTTGGTTAAACTTGATTCATCATTTGGTGGTGTAGTAGACTTCTTGTGTTTTAATTTATCATTTGATGGTTGTATTTAACTACTTATATCCGATGTTTAAGGATAATATTGTTTTTATTTTTTGATTTTCAAGTTAAGTGTTCGTTTGCATTCGTTTCTATTTGATTGCGTTGATTTGTGTTCGAGACCAGTGTTCACGAACTGTTCGTGAACAGCTGAATTTCCTTAACAAACGAACACGAACATAAAGTTATGTTCGATATGCGTTCGTGAATAGTTCAGGAACATGGCCTTGTTCGTGTTCATTCAGTTCGTTTACAGCCCTGCATATATTGGATTAACTAAGTTATTAAACAGGCCATGTTAGTCTATTTAAAATTTATTTTTTTAGTGTTGTATTCGGGTCATGTGAGAAATTTTTTTTTTCTGAACTAACATTTAACAAAAAAATTAATTTTTTTTTCTGAACTAACATTTAACAAAAAATCATAAAAACTTAGAATTTTTTTCACTAAAGTAACATATAAAAAAATCATAAAAACTTAGATATAGCACTTATTTACAATGTTTAGAAACCGGTTCATACCGGTCGGTTGAACTGGTTATACCGGATGCCGAAAACTTGGCCGGCACTAATCATACCGGTAAATTGGGTTATACCGGTACCGAATTAAAGGTTAAAATTTGGACTCTTAATCTTTTATGGGCCTAAAAAGGTGACGATTACCTTCTTAGGGTGAAGGGAGTGTGCGGCAAAGTGGGCCGGCAAAGTTGTTTGCCGAGCGGTAACACCGCCGCCAAGGGGTGTTTACCGATCGGTTTCAATGATCAGCGGTAAAGGTTCACCGATGCGGCAAACTTGTGAATGTGGGTGTGTTGTTTGTTTCTGCTGTTGCTGCCATTTAAATAAAAAAAAAGTTTACCAATTGATCAAGTGTCTAATCATTGCCAACACTTTTCAGCAAAGTTTAAACACTTTAGGTGGAATGACATGGCACCCTCTAATTGATTGATTTTAAAGTTTGCCACTTTCAAGTGTTTAACCGCTCACTTCACCCTAAGTAAAACTTAGCCCCCAAAAAGTACTAATATGAATTTTTGGATTATTTTTTTATTATGGATTAACTTTTGGTATGTATTTTTATTATGAGTAATATAGTTTTAGATTATTTTTTGAGTTAAAATATATTTTATGAATTTATACGGTTAATTAGTCAATCTGGTTAAACCGTCCGGTACAACCCGGTTGAACCATTTCCAAGCCAAACCCGGTATGATTTAAAAACCGATTTTTAAATCATTGCTTATTTATATTATTTATTTAAATAGAATGAAATATATGTAAGTGGACAACAAGTTTAATCTGGAAAGTAATATAAAACATTAAGTTTTTAGTCAAACTCATTTATTCGTATTTTATTATTTCCAAAACCAGCCCTTTTCTTGCTAGTTTGATAAAGTTTATGATGATATTTGAAACATGTTTTAAGGATAATATAATATCAAATAGTAAGTCATGAGCTGTTAACCGTTTTTATGCAAAGTGTCATCATCAATTTTTTAATATTGCATTGGTTGGTAGACTTTATATAGTTTCTTATATAACTAATCATAGGAATTACAAATATAATCAAACATATTCTAGAAGCTTGTTTTTTTAAATCATATAATAATACATGGTGATTAACTGTAATATGAAAATCGATTTATTTTATCACTATGCAACTATGGAAAACCTTTAATACTTTCAAATATAGTAATGAAGTAACAACAAAAACTTCTAAATATTAAAAAGGTCGTGCAGAAAGATTTGTTTTAAAAATTATTGAATCTAAAAAAAATCAATATTTGTAAGTGGTTAAAAACTTTTATTTCATAAGTAATTTTAAAAATCAAAATCTGATCAAATTCATAACCCTTCATGTCCCAATCTTATCACCTTCTTCTCGTCTGTTTGATACAATTATAGGAAGATATTAAAAGTAACCTTTTCAAAACTTAAGTGGTTCAAGTATTTTTTTTAAAGCATATATAATCATTATATATATATATATATATATATATATATATATATATATATATATATATATATATATATATATATATATAGGGTGAGGTTCCTGTAAAAAAAACCCTTTTCATGAGAAGTGTAAGAAGGCATAACAATTAACATGTAGGTATCATGTTTTGAACTTACTCGTGATGTTTTGGGTTGTTTTGACAAGAAAAACACCAAACATAACAGTTTAAACCATAATGCAATGTATTATATGCGTGCAATTTAAAAAACACTATTTAACACTTAAAATACACTATTTAATGTTCTTGACATGGTGTTTTAACTTTTAAGCCTAGAATTCATTGCACTGTGTCTTAAATTGTTATGTTTGATGTTTTTCTTGTCAAAACAACACAAAACAACATGCTTAAGTCCAAAACGTGATGCTTACATGTCAATTCTTATGCATTCTCACCCTTCTCACGAAAAGTGTCTTTTTTACAGGATCCTAAACCTATATATATATATATATATATAACATAATTTGACATGGTGATCTTTTTTTAATCTACACCAGATCAGCAAGTACGGAAAACTTTTAATATTTTTAACAAGTTTAATAAAAATCCAATCAGAAAGAAACAAATTTAATAGCCTAAGAATCTAAAAGCATTTAAATCCATTTATTTTGTATAGAAACAAAAACAATAAAGTAAATCAAAGAAGAATTGAAGAAGTAGAAGAAGAAAAAACCTGCAATTTTCAATTGTTTTTGGTAGTAACTCAAGATGATTGCCAGAAACATTGAGAGTCTTGAGCTTTGACAAACAACCAATTGAATTTGGTAGAGTTTTTAGTTGATTTGAATGAACATCCAACACCACAATATTTAGCAGCCGTGCCGCTAACGACTCAGGTATCACCTGTAAATTGTAAACTTACACATGTAATCTTTAAAACATGTATTACAAAACTTAAAAAAAAAGTTTTATATATATATATATAATAATACGAGTACCTGAAGGTTGTTATTGGAGATATCCAAAACATGAATAATAGCTAAATTAATATTAGATGAGATAGGGAGGGTGTCTAAAGACATAGCACTCAAATCCACAACCTCATGCATTTCTTGTGCTTCTGCCACCATGTTTTTTTGTAAAGATGGCAAAAGAAATGAAGAAGAAACCTTTTTATTATGGTGGTTTCCAAACTGCTTTCTTCTTGACTTTGAATAGTCAGCCTTCATCATCATCTGCTCACCATTCATCATCATCTTATTTATTATATTATCTATCCCAACCAACAAAACTTATACATATATATATGCATACCGCATACGTATATATATTTTATGTATTTATACTTAGAGGATGCACACCAATTTTCAAAATTCAAGACACCCAATATGTGGATTATTATGATGATTTGGATGTGGATTGGAGGGGATGAATGAAAGGGAAATGAAGAAATTATAGTAGAAATTGAAAGAGAAATATTTGACTTTTGTGTTAAAGAATGAAAAAGAAGTTGAAATTGAAATGGGAAAGAGATGTACGGAGGAGGAGGATAAGAATCGGTTTTTTTAGTAGGTGTAAAAGTACAATAGGCCGTATATTACGTATTAAGATGGTTGACCATAAAAAAAAATACAATATTTTGAAGAAGAAGAAGAATATAATGTATTTAAGGAAAATAGCTTTCGATCAAAACTTTATACGTTTGATTGTTTTGACTTGGCGTACATGTGATTATAAAAGAATTAAAAATGACAGCGGTCACATTCGATCACGATAGACACTGATTTTAGCATAACTAAATCAATAAAAATCTGTACGCGATTTACGTTTATATATTTACGTAATTTTATATTTCTTGGTGTTTTTTTAATCTTTTTTGCTTTTGTTTTTATCGCGTACGTTGTTCTTTTTCTTTTAATTTCTTTTGCGTCTATCGTCCTTATCGATATATATATATTTTTTAATCTAATCATATACAAGTCAAAACATTTATCGGTTTAAATTTTCACGTAGATATTTATTTGTTTTACTATTTTTTCTATAAAAATAAACTGTAATTCGAGTACTTATTTCCTCAGGGTCAATCCTTGAAAGAAATATGATGGAGAGAAAAATAATTAAATACTTTTGAACTACGTACGAAACTAAGAGAATTAAAACTGGAACAGGATAAAGTTTCATAAAAATGGAAGGTAAAATCATATTAAATCGAGAAAAAAATGTATATGTAATGAAAGGATATGACTCGTGTTGACTTTTTTATTGGCTAATAACTAAACTTACATTAAGTTTAATCATAATGCTACTTTTGTGAATAAATTGATAGAATGATAATTTGAATGATTTTGCTTTCGCATCCATCAAGTCACCAACCCAATCAAAAAGTGAAACCAGCCGAGTGAAACCAACAGTTAAAAGCAAAGGAACAATAATAATAATAATGACTAAATAAGTCTGTGATTCGTGACAGGCAGCAAATTCCGTATGATGTGACGGTGATTCGATCAATGTCGTTCTGATATGCTACGTGTAGAAAGTTTTATTAGTATTGTTTCAGTTCATTATGGTATGTTTGTAGTGTAGGCATCGCAACAGGAATTTGATCAGTCTCAATGTTTATTCGTACACTACTGACGCATGTTATTGCAATCGAAATATAATTAAAATTGGATGATTAAGATGAACGATTGTATGTGAAATATAATGTTTTAGTATATTGTATAAGTTATAATAATAAAAATAATTGCAAATGTTAGATTTGTATTAAAGAGAGCTAAAGTGAAAAAAAAAGTATTGATGTAGGAGTGAATGACATGTATATGTTTGAGCCATATAAAAAAAGGAAGAAAAATTATAAATAAATAAAAGTAGGTGCAAGGAATCGAATCATTATATTGGCTTAAATAGAATAGATTTTTTTTAACAACGAAGATTCTATGATTATAGAAACGGGGCTAACGGATGCTGTAAAACCCAAAAAGCAAAAACAAAAAGGAAAAACGCAAACTACACCTAAAACAATAAAACAGTTACGTAATTACATCTCTTACATTAAAGTCTCGCCATCTCTTCCAATCTAAATTTTTGAACTTCGATCTTTCTTTTAACCATAAATAAGTGTTCGCCTTTATTTCCTCTACCGTTTTGGTTACAAAAACAAATAGTCCCTTGGCTCATTTAAATAGACCTTTCGCTTTTAAAAAAAAAGTGATCCAGGTTCAATTCCATGTTCTTATCATTTCATGTTTTGCACGAAAAAGAAAATAGCGTGACCAGTATAACCCATACTTAAATCCGTAACCATAGACCATCTCTTGGGTAAAGCATGTTCTAAACCCGACCCAATACCCTTTAGTTTCTATCAGGTAATTATCTATCAGGTAATGGATTTCAGGTAAATACATTAGTTTATTAAAATTACTTGTTGGTTTCAACTTCTATAGAACATACCTATTCAGTTATAGTTAGCAAAATTAACGCCGTCGTATATGTATTGTTCTTCCTTAAACTAAATGTAGTACGTATAGAAGTAAAACAATATATGAATATGAAGGAATGAAATTAAACTAAATGTAGTACGTATAGAAGTAAAACCATATATGAATATGAAGGAATGAAACACGGATTTCTCTTAAGTTTTTAAGGTTTATCGTGAAGATTTTAGTTATCCAAATAAAAAGAAAAAAGAAAATAGATTTATTTATCAGATAAACATATTTAAAAATAATAATACAAAAATTATTTTGGTATACAATCAGGTAAACGGGTATACGTTATCGGGTAAAAGGGTATGTCACCAAATCTAATACTCGTCCCAAACCCGCGAAAAAAATAAAAAATATAATCTCATACTTGGTCTCTTACCCGATTACCTATTTTGTGAATTTTGTAAGAAAAAAAATCATATAACTGAAAATTGTTTCAATTTAAAAGCATCAATAGAGAAATAATATTTGCCAATCAAAACCCAAATTTCAATTTGTGGGAAATCAACCATTTGACTCAACAGTTCCTTTTCCAAAGACTTATAACATTAACAAAAATAAGTCAAAAGTGAAAATGTCTGTCAAAAAGGAAGTTGGTCCTATTATAAAGGAATCACAACCAGCTCCTAAAAGATTTGAGTCTGTCCCAACACATGTTACAAGGGCATTAAACCAAAGTCTTGTTTACAAAGAAGATCAAACCACATATACCCCAGATGTTATATGCAATCACCTTGTCACAAAATGCCATATAGGTACAATGAGTCTGTTCACATGCCCCAAAAGCTAAGAATAAACAGGCATCATCATGGATATGATTAACTCATTGGAAATGATCAAACAATTGTTGACCCAAGTGTAAAAACACTGACAGAGGGTAAACAAAACTGCTTGAGATAGTTCAAAAACTACTCATCACAAAAGATCATTGCCAAAGGGATGCTATAGTAGAAGAAAGTACTGAATCGAAAGCAAACAAAGCTTTGGATTCACTACGAATTTAACCCACTTTCATTGTTTGTAGGGAACATTTGTTGGCAATTTCAAAGTGCAAACAGAGGTTTCCCTAACACATATCAACAACTGAATAAAAACCTAAAAATATGTTCTTATCAAAATCAACAAAAAGATTTCTCAACAAAAACATAAATAAGTTGTTTTGAAAATTTCAAAATTTCTTTACATATCACAAAAAGGTTATTCAAAAATCATCAAAAACTACACGTTGTTCAAAGGAGTGAAGCGAATGTGTTAATGGTTCAAAACTCTGTTTGACCATAGTCAACCACTATTTGCAACACAAAACCACTGCTTCATCCTCCATTGTTTTACTAAAAAGGTAACCTTAAATCACAATTTTCATTAAACCACTGTTTTCTCTTCAAAAACTCTGTTAAATGGTTTTCTCAGTGGGGCCCAACTTCCTTGAAAAAACAGAGCTTTGCTTTGTTTTGAACAAAAAGAGATCTGTCACATCACTTAAAAAGTAACCGTTGGCCACGTCAGCATCGCTGTTCACTAAACCCTATGTAAATCCTTGTCAAACAGAGTTTACATCTGTCATTGCAAAAATCTCAAAATCAAAATATTTCACAAAGAAATAAACTCCAAATCCCAGTTTACATCTTAGTCCAATATTTAGGCAGTCTTTGATTATTTGCAATTTAGGTTATTAGAAACCCGCCCCCCTCAAATATAAAAACAGAATTCAGTCGTGTTAGTATAAGTGTAGTGAGTCTAGTTAACATAATTAATAGTGTCTCATGGGTTCGATATCCGGAGATACATAGATATTCTAGAGTCGATCGGTTTACTTGCCAGTTAGTAGTTTATTCTAGTTATAGAGAGTCTAGAGTTTAACTTGATGTCTAGATTAGGGTTAATAATTTATTAAACTACTTTTGGCACATCAAGTTTTTGGCGTCGTTTTCCAGGGACTCTTTGGCAATTGCGTTTATTAGCTTTGATTAGACTTATCTGTCATATATGTGCTACTTGTGTTTTGTTTTGAGTCATATGAGTCTAATTAGTAGTGTCTTCTTGTTTTTATAGTTTTTGAGTCAATTAGTAGAGTCTTCTCACTTTTCTCTTGTGTATGTTTTATAGTGAATTCCCCATACGTGTTCCGAAGGACCACCGCTACCGCTTGTTCTTCCCAAGCTTTTAGATTTAAATTCGATGTTAGTACTTCTTCTTCTTCACACTCGCCCATTTCTGACGCTACTCCACCGTCTACACCACCCGCACCACCTAATACACCCCACCCATGTCCTCAAATGGCCAACTGTCATACCATTCACCAATAGTCCACTGAGGTTTTCACTGGTGTGAACTCTCCCATCACTTGCCCACCCATTACCAACTCGACATAATGACCGCCATCTCGAACTCTTGTTAGTTCCATGGTCGTGATAACGAGGATGCACCCGCTCATATAACCCGCCTCACCCGAATCCTAGGTAATCATGCTTCAAGGTGCTACAAATGATTCCATTTTCCTCCAGCTTTTCGCTTTTCTCGCTTGCAAGACGAGCCGCCACTTGGCTTGATTCGCAACCAACGGCAACCTTCACCACATGGGCAGCCCTTTGAAGGGTTTCTTAACAAATACTTCCCGTCTGCTAAGGCATCTCATTTGCGTGATCGGATCCACTCATTCCATATGGAACCCAATGAGCCTTATTACCTTGCTTGGGAGCGGTTCCAAAACTTGCTACCTAGATGCCCCCAGCACGGTCTCTCTGATTGGGCCCTTGTAGAGAAATTCTACAACGGGCTCACTTATGAAACTAAGGCTCATTTCGATACTTCCGCATGAGGCTACCGCATGGGTAAGAAGAGTGTGGTCGAATGCAATGACCACTTTGAGAGCTTTGCCTAGTCCGATCATGAGCTACGGTCAGCTAACAGGAATTCCATTCCTATCACTAGTACACCCCCATTTGTACGAGGTGTTCACCATGTCACATTGGATACTAGTGTCGCTGCTACTCTCGAAAACATGACGAGAGAGATGAAATAGATAAAAGCTAAACTTGATAAATGTGAGATCTACCAGGGGGTCATGGTACCTTAGAATGCCATTTAATGAACCAGGAGTAGGTAGAGTTTGTACAGGGTCAAAATAGAGGTCAAACTAATCCCTTTGATAATAACACCTTAAAATCGGGTTGGAGAAACAATAATAACTCAAATTGGCGATCTTCCGGCAATCCCCATAGTTTCCCTCTAAATCAACATCATAACCAGGGGCAGGGTCAGTTTAGTATTTGGAATTCAGGTTGTGGGAGTAAGTTGGATAAGATAGAGTAGTTGTTGTTTCAGTTTGTCGCTAAGGATCAAACCACTCAGAAACCTTAGTGGAACATGATATTCTCTTGAAAAATCAACAGTCTGCATTCTTAGATCTTTAGCGGTCCGTTAGTGACATTGCTAGGCGGATGGATGAATGGCACCTTGCCAGTTCTCGGTAGTACTCAAACTAACACGACAACACAATTGAAGGCAGTCACCACTCGTAGTGGTAGAGGTTTAAGGGGGAGATAGTTGGAGAGTCGATAGAGGAAGAGGATTTAGTAGATATGGAGGCTCGTGGGAAGGTGCAATCTAGGCTAGACCCAAACAATGAGCCTCAAGTAAAGAAGAATTTAAGAGCGAGACCGGTAGAGGTTAGACCGTCCCCATTGATTGATCATCCGCGTGTTCCATATTCCGCCCCCTTTAAGCATCCGAAATATGCTAAGGAATATGGGCATTTTCACGAAATGTTCAAACAATTAAAAATTAACCTTCCATTCATCAAGGCCCTCTAGCATATGCCTAAATATGCCAAGTTTTTATAGGATCTTCTTAAACCAAATGATACACTGGGAGCTTTCGAACATTGCTTTGACTGGAGGTTGTTCTGTGATGGTTTTGAGCAAACTACCTGAGAAACTAATGGATCTGGGAGTCTTCACGATCCTGTGCTTGTTTGGTGGCGACACTTCAAGCCAAGCATTGGCTGACTTAGGTGCTAGCATCAACTTAAAGCCATTCTCTTTCTATGAGAAGCTAGACCTAGGTGAACTCACACCGACATGCATGATCTTGTCCTTAGCCGACCGCTCGGTCAAATATCCACGGGGAATTATGGAAAACTTGCTCGTTAAAGTCGATAAATTTGTTTTCCCCATGGATTTCGACATTCTTGATATGGAGGCCAACGAGAGAGTTGCTATCATTTTAAGTCACCCATTCTTGTGTACCGCGATGGCAATCATCAATCTCTTTGATGGGAAAATCACACTTCATGTCGGTGATGAAAATGTCACATTTGAGGTTATGAAATCTATGCAACATCCGGGTGGTCAAGATGATTTTAGTGGTCAATGCGATTCCGTTTACTTCATAAATTCCTTCATCTCACGCGTGGACCCGATGTCTTGACTACATTTGTGGAGCCGATTTGGTTGGGGAGGAGGTTGATGAGGAGTTCTAGACATATGAGGAGGAGACGCCGATATTTTCCAAGGTTATGGAGATTAGTGAGATTCTAGATGAGAGTAATAAGCCTTCCTTAGAAACACCACCACCTTTAGTGCTTAAGGTCTTACCCTCTCACTTTGAGTATGCCTATTTTGGAGAATATGCTAATTTGCCCGTCATTATTTCATCTAAATTGACGGAGGAGGAGAAGTCGAGCCTACTGGTTGTGTTGAAGTTTCATAAGGAAGCCATTGCATGGAGGCTATAGGATATAAAGGGCATCAACCCTGGCTATTTCACCCACAGGATTCTTATGGAGGATGAATATAAGTCTGTGGTGCAACCGCAAAGGCATTTGAATCTAACCATGCAAGAAGTTGTGAAGAAAGAGGTGTTGAAGCTTATGGATGTCAGTTTGATATATCCCATCTCAGATTCCCCTTGGGTGAGCACGACTTAAGTCGTCCTGAAGAAGGGTGGGATGACAGTTGTGATGAATGAGAAAAGCAAGCTCATCCTTTCGCGTATGGTCACTGGTTTGGAAAGTGTGTATCGATTACCGAAAACTTAACTATGCCACCAAAAAAGAACTTTCCCTCTACCATTTATCGATCAGATGTTGGAGCATCTGGCGGGGCAACAGTTCTACTGTTTCCCTTGAAGGATTTTCAGGTTATTTTTAAATCCTTGTCGCACCGGAGGATCAGGAAAAAATGACCTTCAGATGACCCTATGATACATATGCGTATCACCACATGTCGTTTGGGTTATGTAAGGTTTTGTCCACCTTTCAGCGTTGCATGATTACCATATTTTCAAGGTTGCATGATTACCATATTTAGACTTTTCGGTTTATGGCGGTTCGTTTGATCAGTGTTTGCAAAATCTTGAGAGGATGCTGAGGAGATGTACGGAAACGAAGTTGATGTTGAATTTGAGAAGTGTCACTTCATGGTGACCGAGGGGATAGTGTTAGGTCATAAGATTTCAAGATACGGGATAGAAGTGGATAAAGATAAGACATATTACCATTAGTAGACTTCCACCATCCACTAGTGTCATGTCCATTCGCAGTTTCTTAGCTCATGCGGGTTTCTATAGGCGATTCATTAAGAATTTTTCGAAAATCACACGCCGCATGACTCGACACCTTGAAAAAGACGTCCAGTTTGTCTTCTATGAAGAGTAACTCAAAGCCTTTCGATTTCTTGAAAGAGTGACTAGTTAACATGCCCATCTTAGTTTCACCCCACTGGAGCTTTCCCTTTCAACTCATGTGTGATGCCAGTGATTACGCGGTCGGGCCACGTCACACCCCGACACGCAGCGGAATGGTAGGGGGCATGATGATTGCCCAAAGCTTATGGCACTGTTAAAATTTCATAATTAAACATGTCATGATTAAATGTGACACTTTTCCTATAAGTTTCAAATATTTAGATAATACATCAAACTTGTTTTTTTAATTACTAAGGCAAATTTCCTACATGATCCTAATCCAGTCCAGTCTCCAATCCTCTACACCTATATCATGTGTAAAATAGTATTTTTGGGTCAGCTACAAGAGTTGGTGAGTAAAGCTTGGTTAAGTAAAATAGGTTTACCATTTTAAAATTTAGAAATCAAAGTAATTTGTTTTACCTTTTTAATTCCAAATATTAATTTAAATACTAAGCACGCAATCAATCATGTGAAAGTAATGCACAAGTAATATGAATATAGAATGGTAACTGAATAATGACTAGGACCAAGACCGACACCAAAACCAAAACCAACTGCTTGCGTCCCACACCCATAAAGGGTGTGACTGTGGCGATACCAACATCTCAAAGTTAGGAGGAAAGGTCAGTCCAAGACTAATGGGGAGATACCGACATCTTCATGTCATGAGGAAAGATCAGCCATGAGGAAAAATCATCCATGGATCCACTGAATGAATGACTGTTGATTGTAATGACCAACACAACAAAAACAATAACCTCAACAAACAAACAAACAACAACAAGCAATAATGCATATACCAGGGGCGGACCTAGCATGTTACTATGGGTAGCCCCTCTACCCATTGACGGTCCGACAGTAGTGTAAATTTTGGAAAAAAATTGATTTTTTTTTCGATTTCGTTACCTCTTTTTATATGAAACGTTGCCCCTGTAAATATTTTCTAAATCCGCCACTGCCATGTCTGACATACTAAACTTTGCATGCTCGATTTTAGATAAAAGAATTGATCAAAACACATTAATACACAGCAAAACGTTAAGATTAACTAGTAACATTTGCAGCCGGCATGTGTTCAGAGCATGTTTTGACAAATATGTCCATACATGCATTTAATTCACATCATTACAAATAGTCTGAACTTTTAATGAAGGATACAAAAAGTAGTAATCTTGATCAAAGACAACTTAAGAACAAGATCTACATATGCTAACACAAAGAACATCTTTGTCGTCCTCAAGGGTTTATCACATTGTAATGATGTGGGGAATTAAACGCATGTACGTGACAATAATAGATGTTGGGCTCTTAGGAATTAAACGCAGTTTAGACACCATGGTTTGAGTAATGAGGGTTTTTAGAGAATTATTCCTTCGAAAATAAATCTCATTTTTTCCTTTTACAGACACATGAAACCTCAAAGCTGCTCCAGAAGCGTTGGGATTCAAGGGTTTAGATGCCACGGTTTGACTAGTCTTGCAATTAGTTCACTCACATAATAAATTGTCAGAATATGAAATAAAATAAACCTTAATGCTAGGGTGGTGACAAACAATCTAGCAATTAGTCAGCAGTCATACTTCTTAGATGTAGAATCTGCTTCCTGATACGAGACAAAACAAGGATCGTTCTAATAGATTGAAGAGAAAAGGTGGCTATGGGAACGGTGGTTACGGAAGCTATCAAAACGGTGGCTATGGGAACGGTGGTTGCGGAAGCTATCAAAATGGTGGGTATGGGAATGGTGGTTACGGAAGCTATCAAAATGGTGGTTACGGAAGCTATCAAAACGGTGGCTATGAGAAAGGTGGTTACGGAACCTATCAAAACGGTGGCTATGGGAACAGTGGTTACAGAAGCCATCAACGCGGGGATGGGTGATGATGATTGTCGTTATTGTCATGCAAAAACCGATATAAACTAGTAGCTAGAGTAAGTCGGGTATCGAACCAGAGGAGGATTGTGGAAAGTGTTATAATGCAAAGTATGAATTAACTATTACTGAAATGGAAAATCTTTTTGTTTGATTGTGGAAATTATCTAAATTGACGAATTAAAACGAGGTTGTGATCAAATGGAGAAAGAATGGTTCCTCCGGAATTCAGGTTTTGCAGTTAATTTCAATTATGTGTTTAATCGAACACTTACACAGACATAAGTGGAATAACCTAGTTAACGAATTGTGATAACCAAAGACTAAGTACTCCGGTCAATACATAACGGGAGGTTATCTAATGATTACCAGTCACAATTACCAACCCTAATCCCATAACAAATATATCCCAATTACTAGAACTCTCGGGAATTGAATGATCAAAGAATAAGGTTAAGCAAATGCAATCGATTACAATTAATTAACTAAATCATAAGTGAAAAGCATCGAATGCTTAGATCACTAAGTTAAACGATTGTCACAAAACACATAATATCTATTAACTTACAAAAACCCTCCATCCGCAGGAAACCACAAGAGTTTACCCCCTCATCTTGCACACAAGATCAATAAAATCTTGAATTGGCGAAGAATTCATCATCGAATTGGTGATTTGGTGAAGAATTGTGATGATTCGGATGGAAAAACCTTGATCTTTGGAGCTCTCTGGTGCCTTAGGTCGTCCTTGGAGGAAGAGATAATGATTCTATGCTTCCAAAACCCTAAATATACCTCCAAAGGCCCTAATTTGCGTTTTTTCCGGAAATACTACCGTCACCGACGGTCCTGGACCGTCAGTGACGTTCCGGAGCTGCTGTCCCGTTTGGCAGATTTGTTCAAAAACTGTTTTCTTCATAACTTTTTCGTTATAGCTCCGTTTTGCGCACCGTTTTCGCTTACGAACCCATAACTTTTTCGTTATAGCTCCGTTTTCGCCTACGCGTTCGTAATTCAACCCTCTATCATTCTATCTCTTAAGATCTTTAATTACACTCGATTTTTGTTCCTCAAAACATGTCCATTTTTCGTATTTAACCACCATAACTTCTCCAAATTACGTGCTTTACCTGCAAAACAACTATTTCTCGTAGTTATTCAATTCCACACGTGTAAACAATCAAATATACATAAGATTAGACATTTAACACTTATAAATCACATTCCTAAACCCTTCCATCACATCCCCACACTTACCTTTGATTGTCCTCAAACAAACCAACTAGAACTAATCACCACAGTAATCAACACCTCTAGACCCTTGACCAATTCAACTTGTTAAGTTCCCAAGTCATACCCGTCCTATAGACTAACACACTCGAGATTTACGGCCTGACAAGCAATGCCTGCAATTTCAAAAACATACGACTTGTCTATCTAAAACTGACATGTTTAAAATACTACACATGCTACACACCTCTCACAATATTCTCTCCTCTCGGGTTAATATCTGGACTAGCGTGTAATGTGCTAATATATATACAATCACTCCAATAAAGCATACATGAAATCCTGCAATCATAAGCTTGTATGACAATCACACCTCCACTGTATCGTCTAACACAGCACATATCAAAAGGACTTTTCGATTTTTGGGCTTAGGCTAAGGTAGGAAACATTTTTTATTTTTCTTTTCTTTTCTAATTTGTTCACAAACAATAACCAAATCGTGATAACTTTATTCAAACTAAACTTGGGTTGGTTTCTACCCAAACAACAAACAACAATCAAACTTCTTTTGTTCTTTTCTTCTTTTTATTTTCTATATTTTTGCAATTTTCTGGGGTTCTCTCTTTTTTTAATATCCTCACGGTTGGCTTTCACAAAACAACGGGTGAACAAACGAAAGGTAATTAGGCTCAACAGGGCTACTAAGGGAATTTGGTGAACACAACGCAAACATAACACTAACACAAATGAATAACAGATATCCTAATGCCTTTTTCACATATGTGCACATGTCACACCCACAGTCTCAGCATGCATCAAACCACACAAGTTCTAACACAAGATAACACATAGCCTGCACTCAACAATTGAATTCATCATACAATGCATCCTATCTATCTACAGCCTCAAGATCTCACCAAGACAGGTGGAAAGGGTTCGACATGTAGCATATGCAATTAGAAACATGTTACCCCTAGATAGACATCTCTTTTTACTCAATTCCTAAAAAAACGCTTGCCAAGCCTACTCTCATGAAACTTAAAGGAACAACCATGACAAGGGAACTAATCTAGTCTACTACCAGTAAGGAATCTATTAGTGATTGAAACTTTAGGTTTTCATATCCAATTAGCATACTTAAGACGATGAAAAATGTAGGAAAATTTTCAATTTTTTCAATTTTTTTTTCAATTTTCATCGATTTCCAATCACTAATTCATCTCTTCAAATTTTATCCACAATTCCTTCCCGGGCTTCCCATCCCCACACTTGGAATACATTGTCCCCAATGTATGGTACTTTTAAAATAAATGCCCAGGAATCCAACCAAACATACCCAACTGAACGGCTAACTCCTAACAAAGAAATAACACTCATACCCATAACACATAAATTGTTTAGAACACCACCAAAACACAAATACAAATAAAACGCAAGATAGATAAACACATGCACCTGATCATGTGTCTATAATGATACCATTGTTGTGCTCTACAAGAATATATGCCTTCCATGGATTCTTTGATATCTCACCGGGGATGTTGCCAAACATCCCCACACTTGAATCATTGCATCCGTGAAAATGGAATCATAGATACCTGTCACAACACAAACACACACCAAAACAAAGCAAGACAAAGTACAATACTATACATCCTCGGGCTGCCTCCCGAGAGCGCTAAGTTTTAGGTCTTCAGCCAGACCGTATCTGACATGCTCAAGGTGGTTCAGATGAACGCTTACCCTCCCATTTCTCTCCGTACATCTCCATCCATTTTTTAGGGAGGGTCATAGCTTCACTCCGATTAGGGTCAAATTCAGCTTCATTGCCCCCTCTAAACCAACCATCTGGTGGTTTTCATCAAAAGCTTATCAAAACACCTGCAACCATATGAAAACAGACAAACTGTTATCAAAACATTTATTTTTATGAACAGGATTTACCCCACTAATCAGAATGTTCTTCCTGTTCTTAGGGTTTATCTGTGTGTCACTCGGAAGCTTCCCACTATGTTGTTTCAGACTAGCCATTTCACTAGCTAACTGTCCCATCTGTGTAGTTAGCGACTGCATAGCTTTGTCCCGCATCTCATTTGCTTGACTACGTTTATGCAAGTCTTGTTGAATTGTTTTCAACATCTCCATCACATCATTGCCCCAAGTCATTTTAGAGGGCCCAGCTGGTCCTCTTTGATTGTTTTGGTAGCCTCCTTGAAAGTTACCTTGGAACCGGTTCTGATTAAAATTCTGCTGACCACCAAGGTGATTGTTTCCTTGGAAACCGGGATTGCTCTGATTGTTAGCATTCCCATAACTAAAGTTCGGAAGATTCCTAAGGCCCGGATGACATGTGTTAGAGTGAAAGGTAAAATTCATACCCCCACCTCCACCTTGAACAAAGTGGACATCATCACTTCCACCCCGAACCACTGTACACTGATCTGCTATGTGCCCGAGATCTCCACAATGCCCACAATAAGGTAGTGGTCCACTAGCTTCAGGTGGATTTTCGACAGCTTGTACTACCGAATGTCGCGTCCTTCTCGAAGATTGTGCCTTGCGTTTCAAGTTTCTAGCAGTTCGCTCAAGAACTTCCCAATCTACCAATTCATAATTAGTGCCAAAAGCTCCATTACAAGTAGAGCTAATTTCTCTCGCGTCCTCTTCAGTTAACCCCTCATGGAATGCATTAAGAAGTTCCCACAGTTGAATACCATGATGTGGGCAGTTTTTAAGCATCATCTTAAACCGATTCAGTGCTTCATGAAAGAGCTCATCTTGTTGTTGTCGAAAGCCACGAATGTCCTTCCTTGCATTGTTTGTACGCAAGGAGGTGTAAAATTCGTCCAAGAATGACTGCTGCATCTCAGGCCATGTAAAGATTGATGCTGAAGGAAGAGGGTGAAACCATTTCTGAGCTTTATCTTCAAGTGTGAATTGGAAGAGTACCAATTTCACATCATCAGCTGTAAATCCCTGACTTGCTATTGTGTTGTACCGAGCGTCGTATGCTGCCAAATGGAAGTAAGGCTCCTCGTGTGCATGGCCATGATACTTTGGTAAGCTGGCGATTGATTGTTCACGTACCTCAAACGACCTTCCTCCCCTTAACTGTGGAACCACTACTGGTGATGGATTATTTGCTATTGCTGGTTTAAAGTGGCTCTCCACCCCTCTGAGTGGTCCCCGGTTATATCTCATAGGAATGCCTTCCGGTGGATTAACTTGGTGAGCTAAATTTCAAGGAAGACGTCTTGCCTGACCTTGCATCTGAGGTACTGGAGTTGCCAGTGGAATATCTAATCTATAAGGATGTTGATTTAATGGTTCAGGCTGCTGGACTAGCGGTTGCTTCAGTGGCACTTGTGGATACTGTGGTACAGTGTTACGCGCTTGCTGATTTACTGGATGTGTTTCCTGAAACGACTGTTGTTGCCCCGCTGGTTCATACATTCTCCTATCATTTGGCTGAATCTCAATACCGTTCCCACTTCGAATTACTAACCCCATCATTTGTCTATCAACCTAATTTCCTCCATACCCTTCATATATGTCATATTCGTCCTCACGACCATACATACCCTCTTGCTGATTTAAAATTGTAGGCCCTGTTGAATAATGTTGTGGCATTTGTGAAGGCTGGAAGTATGTATATTGAGCTGGTTGAAGGCGGTTGGTAATGGAACTAGATGGTCTGGTAGAGCTGTAGTACCACCAATTACAACTCGAACGTATGGTGAAGAGTGCTGGAACGTTTAGGTTTGGCTGGGATAAGGCGGAAGGTCACTTAGGTTCGGAAACGGTGATGGTGGCATGTGTGGCATTTGAGTAACTGCAGGTTGTGTGGTTTGCATTTGTGATTGTGGTTCAGGTGGTATTGTTGTATTTGGAGCAGGTTGTGATGGTGTTGGTGTAAACTGGGTTTGTGGAGAAGGAGCGATTGGTTGCGTAGCGTAACTACTTGAGTTCTCCATTGTTTTAGAGGTGGTTGCTGGTGATTGCAAAACTCTGTTTTCCCGATGTACCACTCGAGTTTGTCGAACTGTTCTCTCGATTTCTGGATCAAAAACTAGCGGTGATGAGTTCCCGGAGTTCCGAGTATGATGCATACACAATTGTGATCACCTGCACACACAAACAAAAGAAAACCTCACGTAATTCCGAACGAAATACAAATAAAAGAATATTTTTGGATTTTTATTTAAATCTAACTAAACTTAACACTTAAACACTTTGCGCACGCCTCCCCGGCAACGGCGCCATTTTGATGACTGTCGTTAGTGTCATGCAAAAACCGAAATAAACTAGTAGCTAGAGTAAGTCGGGTACAGAGGAGGATTCTGGAAAGTGATATAATGCAAAGTATGAATTGACTATTACTGAAATGGAAAATCTTTTTGTTTGATTGTGGAAATTATCTAAATTAACGAATTAAAACGAGGTTGTGATCAAATGGAGAAAGAATAGTTCCTCCGGAATTCAGGTTTTGCAGTTAATTTCAATTATGTGTTTAATCAAACACTTACACAGACATAAGTGGAATAACCTAGTTAACGTAATGTGATCGGTAACTTTGATTTGAATTTTGAAAGAATGAAGACGTATTGCAGAAGTCATCCTGCTTTGAGCATCTCATAGTGCCTTTTCTCTTTAATCTATTAGAACGATCATTATTTTGTCTCGTATCAGAAAGTAGATTCTACATCTAAGAAGTATAACTGCTGACTAATTGCAAGACTGTCCTTTGTTCTTGTCTCTTCTTTGTTAAACGACCACGAGTGTTCATTTTAAAGTTTTCAAAGTAGCTCTTTTTCACTTGAGGAGGTGTTGGATTGATTTGTTGGATTGCAGGTGTCGATTTAAGGATTCGATGTGTGCCAATAATACGACCCATATGCGTTAGGGTGTGGAAATAAGGTTTGGGTGTGTGAATATCATTATACTAAATAAATACATGGATGCCATATTTGTTCGATTTCTTAAATTGAAATTTAAAATTCACTAAAGAAGCATGTATAAAAAGAACCTTATTGGTTTATAATTCGGCTGATGTAAGACTTTTCAATGTAAACTTGGTTTAATTGAGTTGTATAAAATTACCAGTTTATCATAACAACCAATACATGTGATTTACCAAAATTTAGGTAGCACCCGGTTAATGTTTTCTTCCCATTTAATATAGCTCACAAAAAAATCGTTTTTCACATGCAACGTTTTCACATCCAGTTTCATCAACTTTCTATTAAAACAAATCTCACCAGCCAACTTTCTAGAACTCAACTTTTGGGTTCAAGTGAAAGTATGATTTACTCTCAAACTTGGATTAATAAAATATGAGTTAGAATTCCTTACCTTGATATTGTGATGGTGAAACAATCTAACATAGAAGGAAAAGTAGCCGGAGGAGATAAGCGATAAAATTACAACATCAACTAGGGAGGTTCGGTTTATCTCAAAGGGGCGGTTCCAATGAGATCTAAAGTCGAAGGACTAAACGAGTAGAATAATAATCAAAGGTATTTAATTATTATTTGAATTATCTATTAGTATTAGTTTTATTATTATTTTTTTAGATAAGTGTTGTTTAGTATTTGAGTTAGAGAAGAAATATAATTCGTATTAGTCTAGGATATTTAGTCTTTAAATATTGGGTCACTGTAATCAAGTTTATTCATTAACAATTAATAGAAAAAAATAGTGAATCTCGTTTGTATTCATCTCTTTGATCCTGTACCCAAATTCAACAATATGGAGTGGATATCATTGTAGCGGAAATAATAGGAAGGACGACATGCTGAATTTTGATAATAATATAATAATATCATTAACTAAAAGTATTATTTTTTATTTATAGAAAATCAAATATCTCTGTATTTTAACATATTAAATAGAATACACTTGTTTGACGGTTGAGAATTTAGAGTTAGAGACATCACGCATCTAGCTTGCTCAGATGGTTGTTTTAAGATTTGGTAGATAATGTGTTTTTCATTTTAATTTCATATTCGTGACCAACTGAAATCATCAACAAAGTTGATGATTTTGTGCTATGGTAAATCATATAATGAGGTTAAATGGATGGAATCCATCCTACCTCCTTGCATGACCATTCTCGTGGTACTTTACTTTACATACGTTAACTCTTAAATTCCGAATCCAATTTGTGAAACAAAAACCGCCACTCACACACCTTCATTTCCTTTTAGGGTAACTCCGATGTTCCAAACTCAAGAACTCATCCATCTCACTTTTGTGGAATCACTACGCAAACCATGAGTATACATGACCCTCTTTCCGTTTTTACAAATTTTGGTGCAATATATATATAATATATATATAGAGAGAGAGATATCATATTAAAACTCACACAAACACATATGCACAAATACTTTATTCATACAATTGAATTCAATATACATTTTTCATGCATTTATACTCTAGAAATACATGCATGCTAGAAAGCCATTCTTGCACCATACTTTGTCATTAACTTCGTACAAGCCTCCCTTAACATGTATAGCGCTATAGGAGTAGCACACCACCCATATTCTTGTGGCCATGTTAAGTTTATACATACAAAAGGTCTTGTCTTAGCGACGACAATATTACGCTAGTGGAATCTTTGGGTTGACACGTATATGATGCATGCTAGTTCATGTTATGTTATGCCTTAGTATACGTTATTGCCATGTGGATTTCATCAAAAACTTTTATACTTACGCTAGTAGCCAAACTTGTATGCTCACCAATGCTTTATTTGTTGACATGTTACTTTAATATATATTGGAGGATTTTGATCACAAAGCGTTGAAAAGAATCTAGTTGTTATCGTGTTGTACTTTTGTTTCTAAATCATGTACTTGAACCTTTAGCAATGAAATGAAAATTTACTTCTAAATACTTGTCATAATCAGTGGTTGTGATGTCTCTTACAATTTCGTTTTTGTCGCACTTCGATGTTTCCACCATTGTTTGGGTGTGAAAGCGAGAGGGATAGGGCATGCTGGTCACGTCACGTGAGAACCCTTACGGGTTTTGGTAGTCCATTTCTCCCTCGCATCACGTGAGAAGAATAATAGAATCGGTTGCTCGACGCAGTCGGGCCAATAGTGGGGTTCTCACGTCACGCGATGGGTTTCATGAAGTTGGTCGTGCGATGCGGCGATCATTAGTGTAACATTTGTCAAAAACGAGTTTTCCAAACCCGCTCCGTTTTGTAATCGAATATCAAGTTATAAATGTCACGTTGCGTATTTATGGCTATTTTAATTTTTAATGATGCATAATTAATAAACAAACTAAACTATAAAAGTTAAAATTGATAAAAAGTAAAAATAAAATAATTAAAAAGAAAATGAGGCTGCCGGGACTCGAACCCGGGTCAGCCGGAAGAGAACTCAAAGCTTTTTCACACACACATATCACCACTCCGCCACTTGTTGTTTTCTGTAAACATTAGGAAACAATTAAATTTTATCATCTATCACAAATTAATCCGGTTACGCCAACTGTAACCAAAATCGGTCACCAAACGTCCAAAAACGTTTGATAATACGCGGTTACCGATTATAACCGCTACACCGACGTCTCCAATCAAGTTTGCCTTGAATGAACTTAAATTCCAGAAGTGAATCGGTTCTTATAACCGAAAACTTTCAATTTCAGAATTACTTCAATCTTTGTTCTCTCTCGCGACTCAAACACAATCTACAAACTCTCAATTACACTTTCGCACAATTTTCAGTTCGCCGGAGAATCTAATTGGACTCGCCGGACTTTCGCCGGAAAACCGTATTCTCCATCAAAACAGTAAGTCTTTCAATTCCTTCGTGGTCTATCAATTGTTAAGCTATTGCTAACTCAGACCCTTCAATCGAAATCAATTTCAGACGTCAATATAAGATAATTCCAGTTCGCCAGAAAACTTCTGAAAATCCTTATCTTCAGCTGTGAAACGGTATAGACTTTCAAACCTTCTGATAACTCTTGTTTAATACTTAAATTCCTCTCGTAACTAATCAAAACTGTCAATTTATTCATTCAGTAGAAATCCGTAATCACAGAGCCGACGACTTGCCGGAATTCTGAGATAAATCGTTCTCCAGTATGTTTACTTCTAAATATCGTCTCTGCCATTTCATATTAGTCTGTTCAATGTTTGTCAATCGAATTAAACAAGATACAATAGTGTAATCGCAGACTGTAATTTTGTAATGAAGAAGACGATGATAGTTTGATTATAAGTTTAATAAAATCTGGATATTATCTCGGGTTAGACACACAGTCCAGCGGTGGACTGTGTGCACATACATATCACACTCCGCGAGTTCGATCCTTGACACACGTATGCTCTGTAATAAAAATATTTTGTTTTTCTAACTGAACCGGATTAACTTACGTTAGATGTTAAGTATAATAAAAATCTGTATATTAAACAAGTTAGACACACAGTCCAGCGGTGGACTGTGTGTAGCGTTAAAGCACAGGTCCCGGGTTCGAGACCTGTTAGTGACACCGGTTCGATGATTTAAAATATTTTTGAAAATAAAAGAATTTTGAATAAGCTGAGTTAATATATAAGTATAATTAAAAACAGAATTATTTCGGGTTAGACACGTAGCTCAGTTGGTAGAGCTGCGTGCACGCGTACGGGAGGTCTCGGGTTCGAGCCTCACCCGGCGCATACAGTTACACAGTAAAACCGGTCAACAAGTCAAACGGTCAACGGTCAACGGTCAATGCAAAAGTCAACATTTTTTATATTTTTAATTATTTAATTTAATTTAAAAATCAATTAAAAATACTTAAAAATAATGTTTTTAAAGATAGGAAATGGCCTTAAACTCACAAAAATATATCTAAAAATCCTATTAAAATTATTAATAAAATCCACTCATTTACTATATTTTCCGTTATTATTTAGGTTAGTTAATTCTCGTTGTTCAATTCTTCCAACTCGTGCGCAACTCACCATCTCCAATCAAACGCACCCAATGTGAGTGAATCTTTACAAATTCCCCGTTTTAATCACGTTTTTGGGGTGTATCATGTGTCTTGCCACTTATTATAGTTAAATCATTGTGCATACATCATATCATGAACAAATGTGTATTCAGTTTGATTCAATTGTTTGTGTGGTTATTGTTAGATTTAATTCATTATTTTCAGTACATGCAATTTCATAGGCCGCCGCTCCCCATTACATTATGAGCGTTGAGCATGTTCCCCATTACATTATGAGCGTGAACCTGGCGTGCCAACATACGATCGGCTCCGTTTGATTGAGCCTTGATCGCACAGACATTTATCACTTTCAGTACATGCAATATGATCGGCTCCGTTTGATTGAGCCTTGATCGCACAGTTTCATTCATGTTATTTATTGTATGAGGTTGGTGTGTTATTGTATGTTATTATATGTTATTGTATGTTATAGTTTGTGATTGTTATTGCTACTGTTTGATTATTTACATTTGCTCACTTATGTTTATGCACAAATTTTTCCTTGATAAAATAACAAGAAAATCAATAATAAATGTTTATCTAACAAGGTTCACTCGCCAACTTATGTTGACCCAAAAACCCCCAATTTTACACATGATACAGGTGAACCAGCTGCAGCAAGAAACACATAGGATTGGCCTAGAAGAATAAACTGATTTAGAGCTTGGAATTGTTTAGTTGGTTATTTCCTTTGTATTTGTATGGACATGTTTGGATTATTGAGAATGTAACTTTGACTTTAATAAATATGAAACATATTAGTAAATATCATGAGCTTTGGTGATAACCCAATTATGCCCCGACTCTTATTCCGCTGCGGGTCGGGGTGTGACAGATTGGTATCAGAGCCATGACTATAGGGATATAGGATAGGTTATTAGACCCTTAGAGCCTATACTATAGTTGATTAGAAATTTTTAAGATTTTTGTGTGTTACATGCAAAATTCATGATGTTTATATGATTTATGTTTAATGTTACATTCAATATTATGCAAGCATGTTCATAAGTACATATTAGTATATAACGCCTATCATGAATCATATTCTCATAACATATCATAACAATGAAAGCACACATCACATCATTATCATGATTGTTTTTACAACGATTTTTGTATTTTCAAATCACATCAAAGTGAGTTCTCATGACGGGCATGTAGTAACTGGAAGGGTACAAGTACCGGTAGTCGGAACGTCCTGTCTAGGCTGGCATTCGTATAAATCCAAAATAAAGGACCAGTTTGCCTACTTGGGGACTAACGATGAGAGTACGAAGTACCTATTAGGCCAAAGCATGCTATACCAAACGTCGTGTGAGCTAACCCCACTTTGAGTTGTCACTGTGTCTACACCTGGACACATTCCGACCATACATCTCGTAAACATATTTTGTGGTTTGCATTCGGGTGATGCGAGTGTTAAATCGCCAATACTAATGTGAATCCTACCAAGCCAATAGTCGTGGGGCCCACATGACTATACAGGTGAAGGTATGGGGGACATTTGAGGCCCAACATGAGCAAACCCAAGACATCCTATGGATGTAGTTACATTATTGATATTTATGTTATTTTCATTTTCTTAAAGACACATGACACCTAAAAAGAATCCATAAACTCACAATCTTCTTATGTATGTTCCTGTAGATGTCGGCTAGACAACAACGAGGGGGTAAAAGATCAGGAAGGTCTCACGAACGCTTGGCCACACAAATCGCGAAACAAATGGCCGCGGTGCTTCCTAACATTGTGGTTCAAGTACAACAAGCTCTCGCCACAAATCCCACTAATCCTCCCCAACAGAATGACCAGAACATCGGCAACCCTCCTACCAGCAAGTGCTCATATAAACATTTCAAGTCTTGGATCCACCTAAATTTGAAGGGACCGAAGGTGTCACTGCTCTCCTCCACTGGTTTGAGGAAATGGAAAACACCTTCCTTAACTGCGATTGTCCTGAGGATCGCAAGGTACGATACGCAACCGGGAGACTATTTGGGTAGCTCTCACCTGGTGGAATACTGAAAAGGGGAAGAGGGGAATTGATGATGCAATGGCCTTAACGTGGGAGGAGTTAAGGGAAATCATGACTAGGCGTTCTCTGTCCTAGGAGTGAAATTAAAAAGTTGGAGGACGAATTTCATTCTTTGAAGCAAAAGGAGGGAGATCATACTTCCTACAACAAGAGGTTCTTAGAATTGAACCAAATGGTCCCTAACCTGTTTACCCCAGTTTATCGCTTAATTGAGCATTATATTCGAGGTCTTCCCTCGAAAATTCAAGATTCAGTTCTCAGCACTTCACCAGCAACACTTGAAGCTGCTATGGAACTAGCGACTGAACTGACCGAGAATCGAATTCGCAACGGTAAGTTTAAAGAAGAGAAAAATATAGCCCCTGTTGAGGGTCAAACTTCAAACCATTCCACCTCCTCCTCTAAGTATGCTAACAAGAGGAAGCGTAACACCAGAAACTTCGCTGTCACACAAACCAATTTCCCTATCCCTGCTGCACCCATTACCCAAGTTGCCCCTTCACCTGCACCATACAAAAGACCATACTCTGGCCCGTTACCAAAATGCAACCGTTGCCAATACCACCATTTTCCTGATCATCCTTGCCAACATTGCACCGGCTGTGGTCGCGCAGGTCATACTGTTCAAACCTGCCGCATGCCTCAGCGAACGAACCGCCACCAGCCTTCAACCCAAACCCACCAGCAAATAATGGGTCAAGCCCAACAACCCCTACTATTACCACCTACCCAACATTTAGCCTAAACATATTACCAACCCAACTATCCTATGGTACAACCTATGCGGGCTTGCTACAATTGTGGAGACCCAAGCCATTTTAGAAACACTTGTCCAAGGTTGGTGAACATTATTCATGCTCAGGCCCAAGCCAATCCGGTGAATCAAGCGAACCAAGCTCCTCCACCTACAAGAGGAAGAGCTTTCAACATCAACGCTAATCAGGCTAGAGCTGACGGCAATGTGGTTAACGGTACGTTCCTTATCAATGGTAGATATGCATCCATGTTGTTTGATACTGGCGCGGATAAAAGTTTTGTGTCCTTAGAGTTTGAACCTATCCTAAACCAAAATCGTGATAAGCTCATGGAATCCATAACAGTAGAAGTTGCTGACGGGAAACCGGTCTCATTAAACTCTATTATACGCAACTGTACACTCACCTTAAACAACCACGACTTTCCAGTTGACCTTATTCCTATGAAGTTGGGAAGTTTTGATATTATAATTGGTATGGACTGGCTTAGTCAACATCAGGCAGAAGTTGTATGCCGCGAAAAGTTTATACACATTCCTCTTTCAAATGGTCAGACTCTACGAATCTTTGGAGAAACCTCGTCGAAAGGGCTCAGATTAATGTCCTGTCTTCAAGCTCAAAAATACCTTCGCAAGAATTATGTCGCGTTTTTAGCTCATATCATCAAAAAGGGAACCATGGAGAAGAAACTTGAAGACATTCCTGTAGTAAAAGATTTCCCGCAAGTTTTTCCTGACGACATTTCAGGACTTCCTCCAGTAAGAGAAGTCGAATTCCGCATTGATCTTATACCTGGTGCCACACCAGTTGCAAAGTCTCCATATAGGTTAGCCCCCTCTGAAATTCAAGAACTAGCCAGTCAATTGCAAGAGTTGACTGACAAAGGGTTCATACGCCCTAGCTCCTCGCCTTGGGGTGCACTTGTCCTTTTTGTAAAGAAGAAAGATGGATCGTTTCGCATGTGCATCGACTACAGAGAACTCAACAAGTTAACAATCAAGAATCGCTATCCATTACCTCGCATTGATGATCTTCTTGACCAACTTCAAGGTGCCAGCTGCTTTTCAAAAATCGACCTTCGATCTGGTTATCATCAACTTAGAGTGCATGAAGAAGACGTCCCAAAGACCGATTTTCGAACTCGTTATGGTCATTATGAATTCATGGTCATGCCATTTGGTTTAACCAAGGCTCCAGCTGTCTTCATGGATCTAATGAACAGAGTCTGCAAACCCTATCTCGATCGTTTTGTTATAGTCTTCATCGACGACATCCTCATTTATTCAAAGTCTAAGTCTGATCATGAGCGACATTTTCGACTCATCCTTACACTTCTAGAGAATGAAAAGCTTTAAGCCAAATTCTCCAAATGCGAATTCTGGTTAAAAGAGGTGCAATTCCTCGGACATGTAGTCAATGACAAGGGAATACATGTCGACCCCTCAAAGATCAAAGCGGTAAAAGAATGGCAAGCGCCACATACACCAACTGAAGTAAGATCTTTTCTTGGTTTGGCTGGTTATTATCGTCGTTTCATTTCAAACTTCTCATGCATTGCTGTACCACTCACGGCTTTAACTCATAAGGGAAAACCCTTCATATGGGGACCCAAACAAGAAGAAGCCTTCCAAACCCTTAAACAAAAACTCTGTGATGCACCAATCCTCACTTTGCCTGAAGGTTGTGATGACTTCGTGGTTTATTGCGACGCGTCAGGGCAAGGACTAGGCTGTGTCCTAATGCAGAGAGGAAAGGTTATAGCTTATGCTTCGAGACAACTCAAGTGTCATGAGAAGAACTACACCACCCATGACCTAGAACTTGGAGCCGTTGTGTTCGCTCTTAAGATATGGAGACATTATCTCTACGGTACTAAGTGTGAAATATACACTGACCACAAGAGTCTTCAACATATCTTCAATCAAAAGGAGTTAAACATGAGGCAACGAAGATGGGTCGAACTTCTAAATGACTACGACTGTGAAATTCGGTACCACCCTGGCAAAGCAAATGTGGTGGCTGATGCACTCAGTCAAAAGGGTTATGCGAACTCCATTCGTCTTCTATGTTCGCAAATCATAACTGACATTAAAGATCAAATTCGAGAAGCCCAACATTTTTCAGTAACGGAAGATGATGTACGAAAGGAGCTGTCCTATGGATCTGAACTTAAAATTGAAACTAAATCTGACGGTATTCTGTACTATCTAGATCGCATATGGATTCCTGACCACAACAATCTTCGTGAAATTCTTATGAATGAGGCACACAAAACACGATACTCTATACACCCAGGAGCCGATAAGATGTATCAAGACCTTCGATACACCTATTGGTGGCCTGGAATGAAAAAGGATATTGCTGTTTTTGTTTCTACGTGCCTTACATGTTCCAAGGTGAAAGCTGAACACCAAAGACCCTCAGGACTTCTGGTCCAACCCGAAATACCTGTATGGAAGTGGGAAAACATAACCATGGACTTCATTACCGGGTTACCTCGCACTTCTGGTGGGTATGACACTATATGGGTAATCATTGATCGACTTACAAAATCAGCTCACTTTATTCCTATCCGCGAAGATTTCAAGAACGAAAAGCTAGCTCGTATTTATATCAGCGAAATCGTAAGCCGACATGGTGTACCGTTAAGCATTATTTCAGATCGTGATGGTCGTTTCACTTCACGAACATGGCAAGCAGTACAAGCCGCTTTGGGTACGCGATTAGATCTCAGTACCGCCTATCATCCTCAAACTGATGGACAATCTGAACGCACCATTCAAACTCTTGAAGATATGCTTCGAGCATGTGTTATAGACTTCAAGGGAAATTGGGACGCTCATCTACCATTAGTTGAATTTTCGTACAACAACAGCTATCATTCAAGTATCGGCATGGCACCTTTTGAAGCCTTATATGGTCGTAAGTGCCAATCTCCAGTATGTTGGCACGAAATTGGGGAAGCTCAAATCACTGGTCCAGAATTGATTCAAGAAACCACAGACAAGATCCATCAAATTCGAAACAATCTTCTAGCGGCTCAAAGTCATCAAAAAAGTTATGCAGATAAACGATGGAAGCCTTTAGAGTTTAACATTGGTGATCATGTACTTCTAAAAGTATCACCGTGGAAGGGAGTAGTTCGTTTTGGTCAAAAAGGCAAGCTAGCACCACGCTACGTAGGACCTTTCAAGATACTCGAAAGAGTAGGACCTGTAGCATACAAGCTTGATCTACCAGAAGAACTCAACAGGATTCATCCGACGTTTCACGTATCAAACTTGAAGAAGTGCCTCGCTGATGAAAACCTCCACATTCCTCTGGAAGATATTCAGATTGATGAATCTATGCATTTTATTGAAATACCTGTAGAGATCATGGATTTCGGAGAAAAACGTCTTCGACGAAGTCGCATTCCAATTGTTAGGGTACGTTGGGAGTCGAAACGGGGACCTGAGTTTACTTGGGAACGTGAAGACTCAATGCGCGAAAAATACCCACATCTTTTTCCTACTACTACTACCTAAATTTCGGGACGAAATTCTTAAAAGTAGGGGATAATGTAACATTTGTCAAAAACGAGTTTTCCAAACCCGCTCCGTTTTGTAATCGAATATCAAATTATAAATGTCACGTTGCGTATTTATGGCTATTTTAATTTTTAATGATGCATAATTAATAAACAAACTAAACTATAAAAGTTAAAATTGATAAAAAGTAAAAATAAAATAATTAAAAAGAAAATGAGGCTGCCGGGACTCGAACCCGGGTCAGCCGGAAGAGAACTCAAAGCTTTATCACACACACATATCACCACTCCGCCACTTGTTGTTTTCTGTAAACATTAGGAAACAATTAAATTTTATCATCTATCACAAATTAATCCGGTTACGCCAACTGTAACCGAAATCGGTCACCAAACGTCCAAAAACGTTTGATAATACGCGGTTACCGATTATAACCGCTACACCGACGTCTCCAATCAAGTTTGCCTTGAATGAACTTGAATTCCAGAAGTGAATCGGTTTTTATAACCGAAAACTTTCAATTTCAGAATTACTTCAATCTTTGTTCTCTCTCGCGACTCAAACATAATCTACAAACTCTCAATTACACTTTCGCACAATTTTCAGTTCGCCGGAGAATCTAATTGGACTCGCCGGACTTTCGCCGGAAAACCGTATTCTCCATCAAAACAGTAAGTCTTTCAATTCCTTCGTGGTCTATCAATTGTTAAGCTATTGCTAACTCAGACCCTTCAATCGAAATCAATTTCAGACGTCAATATAAGATAATTCCAGTTCGCCGGAAAACTTCTGAAAATCCTTATCTTCAGCTGTGAAACGGTATAGACTTTCAAACCTTCTGATAACTCTTGTTTAATACTTAAATTCCTCTCGTAACTAATCAAAACTGTCAATTTATTCATTCAGTAGAAATCCGTAATCACAAAGCCGACGACTTGCCGGAATTCTGAGATAAATCGACTTCCGGTATGTTTACTTCTAAATATCGTCTCTGCCATTTCATATTAGTCTGTTCAATGTTTGTCAATAGAATTAAACAAGATACAATAGTGTAATCGCAGACTGTAATTTTGTAATGAAGAAGACGATGATAGTTTGATTATAAGTTTAATAAAATCTGGATATTATCTCGGGTTAGACACACAGTCCAGCTGTGGACTGTGTGCACATACATATCACACGCCGCGAGTTCGATCCTTGACACACGTATGCTCTGTAATAAAAATGTTTTGTTTTTCTAACTGAACCGGATTAACTTACGTTAGATGTTAAGTATAATAAAAATCTGTATATTAAACAAGTTAGACACACAGTCCAGCGGTGGACTGTGTGTAGCGTTAAAGCACAGGTCCCGGGTTCGAGACCTGTTAGTGACACCGGTTCGATGATTTAAAATATTTTTGAAAATAAAAGAATTTTGAATAAGCTGAGTTAATATATAAGTATAGTTAAAAACATAATTATTTCGGGTTAGACACGTAGCTCAGTTGGTAGAGTTACGTGCACGCGTACGGGAGGTCTCGGGTTCGAGCCTCACCCGGCGCATACAATTACACAGTAAAACCGGTCAACGGTCAACGGTCAATGCAAAAGTCAACATATTTTTATATTTTTAATTATTTAATTTAATTTAAAAATCAATTAAAAATACTTAAAAATAATGTTTTTAAAGATAGGAAATGGCCTTAAACTTACAAAAATATATCTAAAAATCCTATTAAAATTATTAATAAAATCCACTCATTTACTATATTTTCCGTTATTATTTAGGTTAGTTAATTCTCGTTGTTCAATTCTTCCAACTCGTGCGCAACTCACCATCTCCAACCAAACGCACCCAATGTGAGTGAATCTTTACAAATTCCCCGTTTTAATCACGTTTTTTGGGTGTATCATGTGTCTTGCCACTTATTATACTTAAATCATTGTGCATACATCATATCATGAACAAATGTGTATTCAGTTTGATTCAATTGTTTGTGTGGTTATTGTTAGATTTAATTCATTATTTTCAGTACATGCAATTTCATAGGCCGCCGCTCCCCATTACATTATGAGCGTTGAGCATGTTCCCCATTACATTATGAGCGTGAACCTGGCGTGCCAACATACGATCGGCTCCGTTTGATTGATCCTTGATCGCACAGACATTTATCACTTTCAGTACATGCAATACGATCGGCTCCGTTTGATTGAGCCTTGATCGCACAGTTTCATTCATGTTATTTATTGTATGAGGTTGGTGTGTTATTGTATGTTATTATATGTTATTGTATGTTATAGTTTGTGATTGTTATTGCTACTGTTTGATTATTTACATTTGCTCACTTATGTTTATGCACACATTTTTCCTTGATAAAATAACAAGAAAATCAATAATAAATGTTTATCTAACAAGGTTCACTCGCCAACTTATGTTGACCCAAAAACCCCCAATTTTACACATGATACAGGTGAACCAGCTGCAGCAAGAAACACATAGGATTGGCCTAGAAGAATAAACTGATTTAGAGCTTGGAATTGTTTAGTTGGTTATTTCCTTTGTATTTGTATGGACATGTTTGGATTATTGAGAATGTAACTTTGACTTTAATAAATATGAAACATATTAGTAAATATCATGAGCTTTGGTGATAACCTAATTATGCCCCGACTCTTATTCCGTTGCGGGTCGGGGTATGACAATTAGAAATGCAAATATCAGTGCCTTTTCCCCAAATTAGCCCCAAACTTTTTGAAAACCCTAACTATTTCTTCTCCGGCGAAAATACATCAACCACCACCATTTCTTCACCATACACCTCCAACAACCTTCCTACATCACCCATATCATACCCCATCCAAAACCCACCATAAATCCTCCGTCTTTCACCACGAAACAGACGTTAAACCGGGGTTTTGGGATTAAAAATCAAAACATTATTTCTCCTAGTTCTTCATCGATGCTTAGGTATGATTTTCTATGCATTTTTGTACTGTGTAGAGTGTGTTTAGTTTTTATTAATGTTTGTATTGAATCTCATCATGGTTGTTTATATGTTCGGGTCTTGTTCGAGTCGTGGATACTAGGAAATCATTAGTGTTTTGTATTTCTTTCAAGGGTGTGGCTGGAATGCTTTGGGTTTCATTATGAATCTCGGTTGTGTACGGTTGGTTTGGTGCAATGGGTATGTTTTGCGGGATGGATTAGTTTGGTTTGTTGGACATTGAGATTATGTGTTTGTTTGAGGACATTGCACATATTATGTTGAGTTATGAAGTAAGGTTTCTTAAACGGACAAAAACCCTTCGCCAAGGGGGGCTTTTTCAACCCGAAGTAAATTTTTGACACTTTAAAGAGTAAAAATTTATTCGGTTTGGGACTCAATGTTCGATTGTTAGGCACTTGGGTTTAATTGTGGACAATTAAAGTGTCGGGAGGAGGTAGTGTACATTGAGTCATGTATTTTGAGTCGTTAGTGTCATGTCTAGTTTGTCGAGTCGGGTCTAGATTAGTTGTGTTTTGATCGAGTCTTTGGGATACTAATATGCTTTGACAGGTTCAAGACCCCTCGCCCATACTCAATCTCCATTCGGATGAGTTTTTGTCTGAAACACATATCTTTACAAATGGTAACCCAAAATATTTTTGTAAATTCTGTTTTCGGTCATGACTTCAAGTGAAATGCTATACGGTCAATTCCATTTTGAGAAAACAATTATAGAAATAAAAAAATTTGAAAAAATTCTAGAAAAAAATAAAAAAAAAATTAAGTACCAAAAAATTGGTTGTGATTACTAAAGTTTTCCTTTGTTTGTTTGTGTTTGCTTAACTTTGTTTTGCAGACATATCAGGCGCAGGAAGTTCAGGTGGTACAGGTTAGCAAGCAAAGCAGAGGACCACCCCAACGTCCACGAGGGGACCCGGTAGAACATGTTAATCTTGGCGCATAGGAGGATACAGTATCATACGCCAGAGTGTTTACCATTGTGTCATAGTACGAGGTTGAGGGATTGTTCGTTGTTGTAGTTTGAGTTAGACACGGATGAAGAAAAGAAGTTAGATTCTTAATAGATACGGGAGTAGATTTCAAGTTTTGTCCTTTATGTTTACACCAAATTGCAAGCGCTATCCTTTTTTCCAAAAGTTTACAGGCGGTGTCCTTAACCTTCCAAAATCTTGCACGCTATGTTCTTTAGGCCAAACCCAGTTAGCTTTTTTGGTTAAATCTGATCATGTGCCTTGCACATGAGGGCATTGTTGTCATTTCATTTCTTCAAGGACTATTGTGTAAAAAAACTTATGTTTAGGGACTAGTTTGTAATATTTCTCTATCTCTCACAACTAAAATCCCTATCTCTTTCTCTCCCTCTCTTCATCTTCTCTCTCTATCACAACTACAGCCCACTCCCTTCATCATCTACAACCCACTCCCAGCCACCACCAACTGCATCCACCATCGTGCAACCACCGCCACCAACTGCAACCCACTCCATTCATCATCTACAACAACCCCCTTCATCTTCTCTCTCTATCACACACTCCATTCAAAATCCCCTAAGTAAACCACATCCAAACCCTAGAACCACGCAATCCTTAACTAGATCTCAAAATTCACCAACAAATCGACTCAAAATGAGCACATCAGCGTGCATAAAGCAAGTAGATCGGTCCGCATTGGTCGCATTTGCTCCCGATGCACCCTTCTTCGTCGCCGGAACCATGTCTGAAGCTGTGGACTAGTCGTTCAGTTCTTCTACAAATCTGAAGTGTTTAAGCTTGACTTTGGATCAGATGATTGTGATTTGATGCTAACCGGTACTATAGCTAGTTCTAAACCGTTTAATCAGTTATCGTGGTGGAAATCACCAGTGTCCGGTTCGAAAGACTTCTCGCTTGGTTTGATTGCTGGAGGAGCTGTGGATGGTGACATTGGTGTCTTGAACCTGTTCCTCAGACCGGTATCCATCTCCTCCAGCTAATCAAGGTTCATTCACGTTCTTTTTTCATAAACTTCAATTTCTTTAATGAGTTGTTTTTTATACATAAACAATTTTAACCTTTTGATTAAATTTTGCTAGCATTTAATGGCTTGTATTGCTATTTATTAAGTTTTGATTTAGCATTTCGAAACATAGAGTTGTTTATTTGTATATTAGATGAAAAAATAACCGTTTATGTATACTGGGTTAATTTTTTTACTCAAATTGGTGTTAAATAGGCCCTGAACAATAGTTTTTTTTACAAACTAACCCTGTAAAGGTGAAATGACAACAATGCTCTCATGTACAAAGCACATGACCAGATTTAACCAAAAAATCTAACTGGGTTTGGCGTAAAGGACATAACGTGCAAGATTTGGGAAGGTTAAGGACACCGCCTGTAAACTTTTGGAAAAAGGGACAACGCCTGCAATTTGGTGTAAACATAAAGGACAAAACTTGTAATTTACTCTAGATACGGAGATGTTGCAATGTAGAACTATTGATTGGGACTTCTTGGATTAGGTTGGAAATCGAGATAGAATTAAAGCGTTGTCGGGTTATAAGTTCAAAGCGACAGTAGACTGTACTTGGACACTGTATCATGAGCTTACACTAGAGTTCCACTCTACCTTCAAACATAAAGAAGGTACTTTTGATAAGGCTGATACAGTCTCATTATATCTGGGTCGTAGATTGCATGAGATGACTATACCACAATTTGTTGTGGCGAGCCAGTTTTACACACAAGAAGAAGTCGAGGCTCTGTAGTTCAGTTTGAGGGGTGCTTATAAGAGGCATAAGGAGTGTAGTTTGATAGCTCGGGATTTGTCTAGGTTCTGGGGTTCCATTCCTAGTACACCGTTCTCAGGTAATATGTTGGGGACGGATATTTAGGATCCAGTTTACAGGTACATTCAAAAGATTTTGTCAACTACATTGGTTGGAAGGAGGTCGGGTGAGAAGAAGGTCAACTGGGTGGACCTTTTCTGTTTGTTTTGCATGGTGGAGGCCACTAGACCTTTTCTGTTTGTTGTGCATGGTTCGTATAGGATGATCACGAGCTGCGTTGGACATGGGCCCGTACATTTTTAGGTTGACTGAGAGTTTAGATGTATTTCGTAGGTATAAGAAGGATCATATGAGAGTAGGGTCGGTGACGCCTTTAAGGGGAATTCGAGAGCTTCAGTTAGCCGGCATTTCATGATGATAGAGCCGGTTATGTGGGAGTCGATCAAGGTGGGACCTCTGGTTCAACCCCCAGAGGGATTAACAGCAGCAACAGCAGCTCTGCAGGCTGGGATTCCTACACGTTTTTAGGGGCCTCGACACATATCAGAGATACCGGCACCTCAGTATCCACTCTGACAGCCAGCCCCGGAACAACTTACTTAAAAGTCCTTATATGATAGGATGGATACCGGTTTTGATCAAGTTCATGGTATGATGACATAGCAGTACGGGGATTTACGGGACATGATTTAGACTGATCAGGACAGGCAGGAGAATGTACTTCGGTACATGATGGGCCAGATGAACATAGGTGTTCTGAACTTCTTTGCAGCCCCATTTCAGCCTGGTTAGGATGATGAGCCGGTGTATGACATAGCGAGAGATGATGATGAGGATGAGGATGAGGATGACGATTAGAGTGGGGATAGCGGAGCAGCAGATGGAGTATTGTCTTTTATGTTTTTTATGCTGTTTTTGTTTTCCCCTGCTTTGTACTTGATATTTATACACTTGATACTTTGGGTTAGGTTTGGTTAGTGTCACACCCCGATTTCCACGTATAACCCGGTGGGCCCGATGGGGAGTATCGTGACGTAGTTGATATCATCATAGTCAATTATACACAGTTATAGCATAGCGGAAGGCTTGGAATAAAATTACTATTACAACCCAAAAGTTCAAAGTACGAATAAAATAATATATAGATGGTTGTAAAAATGATCCACGGGCGGATCTATAAATGAATACATAAAACTGAGTTCCACATACTTAAGGCATCTAGGGATTTGCAAAGTCCTTTTATTATGCCAAGTAGCTCCAGCCTATTTCGTGAGGTACCTGTCACTTAGTCTTTGGAAAATACGTCAGTTTTCACTGGTAAATACAAATAACTGACTCATTTTGTAAGCCTTTGAAAATGTTTATTCAGGTGCACAAGGCACAAAATCTTTTATAACTTGGGACAATTATATTTATAATCTTGTATACAGTTTTACATGTTTGTCATACTTTTGGGGCCGGTTCAGAACCTGGTCATGATTAACTGACTCACCACTTATAGAACCCACAAAGGAGTTATTTCCCAACCTTGTGGGTATTTTATTTAGCATTTTACATCTGTCATGTGTATGCCTACACCCCGTGTATAGGTAGTGGCCATTAATAACTTAAATGAGCCGAGGATATCCAGGACATAGTCGTTAACCCCCAAAGCTTATGTTATCAAAGAAAACAGATTAAAAACGGGTCATGCAGACTTATTAATCACAATCCGAGTAAATAATCCCATACCCGACCAAGCGGCAATAATTTATCGTATCCCAAGCCCGTATAAGGGAAAATAAGTTAAATGTATTTACCTGAGTTTATGTGTAAGCACTACTAAGCCGTATGATACTTAAGACCGTATGAAGGTATCTTCTAACAGGCTACTTAATCTGTATAGAAGGTTTTATCAACCTATTAGGATACTAACGGGTCTTTATTTAAGTCGAGGACTTAGACCGGTTAGCCTATAAGATGAATCACGGTTCAAAAACGCTAAAATAAGCGGTGACCGGAAGGAATGTAATTTAGACCCAACAAGTATGAAGACTTGTATAATATGGATAAACTAAAAACATTCTGGATTTTGAAGTAAAGATGCCAAGGTTAGACCCGTTTCGGTTCGTTCGTGAAAACTAGTCACATAAGGCGAACCGAACGCGTATGAGCATGTACGGATAACCGATAAGACATATACAAGTTTCCTAAGTTATTATACTCAAGATATGTTATAACATCAGTGGGATGTCTACAAGTATGCCCCTAAAGGTCTTGAAACCTTATTAGGCCCTAAAAGGGTATTTTAGTCATTTTAAGGTTTATAAAATGGGTTTACATGCAAACTGAAGTTTTGGTCGTAAATATTCTGTGAAAATAATTAATTTATGATATTAAATCAGTAGGATATCATACATATATGTGATTTATGGTTTATGGCCAAACTATGCCTCGTAAGGGCATTTTGGTCATTTCACATATGGTTTTAGGGACTCATTTGGGATTCTGAGTTCATGTCTTATCCCTACTGTAACAATACTTAAAATCATTTATAAATTCAGTAGGTAACAAGTCTTGGTTGCTAAATATAGTTTAAGTCAAACTATGTGCTTATTTAGCATAAAAGTTGGTAAATGACGATAATTCCGAAGTTTAAGTGATTCTGAGATTATGACCAGCTTTGAGGCTTCGAAATAATTTATTTATCATAATATATAAGTAGCCAAAATTTTTGCATGATATTTATGTGTAAAACTTATTTAATTTGCAAAAAGGGTACTATCGTCATTTATAAGCTTTATGCAAGAACTCAAGGCTAAGGTCAAAAATAAATCTAACCCGACATCCCAATAATTCCTAAATATGATATCATAATAGTAGGTAAAGAGTTTTGTGTTAAAATTATGTTTTAAACATGATGTTCATGGTAAAGGACATTCTAGTCCTTATAAAGGCATGAATTTCGCTTTTCTATATAACTTCAGTTTATGACCAGGTTTGGAGCATCAAAATACTTTAAATATGTTTACCAATCAGTACCTAATTCGTTTGCATGTCCAACTACCTTAAAAAAGTCTCATTTTTTACAAAAAGGGCATACTAGTCAACTTTAAGCATAATAATGGAAACAAGCATACGATCTTAGATTACCAAGTGACCAAGTAGTATAACCTCATAGGATTATTCTATAACATAATAGCGTCACAAAAGAACCCTAACGCATCAAGGAAATAAGCTAATTTGGGTCAGAACTAAAAGTCAAAGCAAAAGTCAAGCCTTTGCGACTTTCGTTTGCGAACCGAGCCTAAACTCATAATTGTCGGGTTAATCATGTTTAGACATGTTCTAATAATATTTACCAAGTTATTAAAGTGATGAAACGTGTTTTATAACCTCTGCATTATCATATTTGATTTTATTTAAAATCCGACTAATTTGACTTTTATTATTAATTTCTTTGACCCGAAAAATAATTAAATAAATGTGGTAATTGCGAGGTGCCCTTTTGAGGGATTAACACCCACCTAATTACGATCACCTAGCCACATTCGCCTCGAACAATGGCTGGACCGTTTAGTTCTAAGCCGAAGGTCAAAGCCGTTTTGCGGCAACTTTGACTTTCGGCCTTTAAACACATAAAAACCGAACTAGAGTGGCTAGGAACACTTACCACTGGTCCTAGCACAAAAATGGACTTAGAGGGGCTTCCTTCTTTATCTGGAATCCCAGAGAATGCCAAGCAAGAGAGGAAGAAGTGATTTTGAAAGGTGCAAGGATGAAAGGTAACATGAAGCACCTATTTATAGTGCCAAGGACCTTCTCAAGAATCTAGGTGTTACCAAGTGTTGTAGGATGTCTCCAGGTGTCCTTGGATGAGTAGTGAGCAAGCATGCAGCCCATGGTTTCGAATAAGGCGGTTTGGAAGCTTATGTGTGGAGGCCAAGCAAAATTTCGCCCAGATGCAGGTCTTACGGACCGTAAGCATGGGACCCTTACGGTCCGTAAGCGGTCTATCAACGAACCAAAATTTAAATTTTGACACGTTTGGCCCTTCAACTTATATATACGTATCTTGGGACTCGCATATGTTATTATGCCATCATAAATGATATTTGGCATATTTGGGAGTATAAAATAACTATTTTAAATCTCACGGTTCGTCGGTAGACCACCAAAGGGTCTAGCTTTGCTCGATGACACTTTTAACCCTTTTGAAAATAAACTTTTCACGCTTAGGGTTTAGGACACGTGTCTTCATCTTATTGGACATATTTTTGCGAGGTGTTACAGTTATGTTGCATGGTTGTTTTGTATGACATTATCTGTCTATTATGTTTTGTTTGTTTGGTTGTGATGATGTTTGTTTACGACTGACGCGAGAATGATAGCCGTTTTCGTTCATGTGTGAGGATGAGGTATTGTTTGCTAGGCACGTTTGAATTGGAGGGCATTTGTGGGATTGACTGGCATATTAACAGTCTCGTAAATTACCAGCTAAATCTTTATTGTATATTCTGTATTTTTTTGGTTCTAATTTATTTTATTTTTCTTTTTGAGTCGTGTTTCCATTCCTGCATTGTGGACAATGCAAATTATAAGTATGGGGATGGGACATTGATTCGTTGTGTTAGTTAGTACAGTTTGAGTCCGGAAAAAAAAAAATAAAAAAATCAAAAAATCAAAAAAAATAAGAAAATAAAAGAACTGGGATTGATTGGAAAATGATAGAAAAACTAGGATTGATTGGTTTTCAAAATATTATACATATAAGATAAAATGTGCTAAAAGACGTATTTTTAGGGATGTACTGGTAGGCTCAGCCGACTTAGAGGGTTCCCTAGATTGTTTTGATATACCTTATATCTAATCATGAAGTCTTATTGGTTTTCATCTTAGGGGATATAGAGAAACTGAAACCGTTGAGGGTATAAAAGGAACCATAATAAATATATAACCTATAAGTTTTTTTTGAATCAAATTGGCATACATTATCCTTTTAGGAGACTAAATCCGGATTTTGGTGGCGCATATTAAAAAAATCCATCATTCATTCATATGAGCTATTTTTAAAATGATAAATTGAAGCTTATGGTATTAACCACTAGGATGGTGACTCGGGTGGGGTATACCCATTAGGTGGAAGTTAAAGATAAATGTGAAGCTCATGGTGTTTCCCACTGGGATAGCGACTTGGTGATAACACCCTCTGAGTTGATCATGAATTAAAACTGCAAAAGCTCATCATTATCATTCATTCATTCCATCAAGAAAAAATTAAATTTCAAATACATAAGGGTTATATATCTAAGATGCTAGATTTTTATCTTTGCCTTATAAGCTCGAGGCGGGATCAGGTGGATTTGTTGTCCTTGAGTGTGAGACCATTAGATAAATTGTTAACTTGAACTTAATGCTAACATGAAACGGGCTTGACGAGCAGTGGTCGGGTTTAAATGGATGAATATACCGGTAATCGTGGTTAAACATTTTGAGTCTTTTAAATAAGAAATTTAAAGTTTTGAGACCAGTGATCCTAGTTCTAATTCCATTGCAAAGTTTTTCAGGAACGAAAAAAGAGTAAGTGTGGGGATATTTGATGTATTGCAAAATACATCCAGTTTCCGTGTAAGTTTCTACAATTTTTTAGTCCATTTGCGTCGTTTTTAGGTAGAATTTGTATATTACTGATTGGTTTGTGATTTCCAGGTCTCGGGTAATAAAAATAACTGAAAGGGGCGAAAAACGAGTCAAGTATTGAGAAACCGAGTATCGAAATGTGTCTAGGAGATCGAGAAGTGCAAACGGCACATGAATCGAGATAAAACACCCTGTCGTGTTGCACGAAAAGGGAAAGGAAGCCTCCTCGCGTAACGCGCGAAGGAGTTTTAACCAGAATTGACTTTTACTAGGTCGCGTCGCGTGACCAACTTGGTTTACGCCCCGCGCGCGACGCAAGGGAATTGTTTTCACAAAATGTTCAGGGTTTTGTCAGGTTTGAGTTATAAAAAGAAATCTAATTGTAACGCCAGCGTTTTCATACTTTCCATATTTAGAAAGCTCATGATGTGTTTCTATTTTTGGAAACCTTTGTATCTTGACTCTGCCTGTACCTCACTAGAGGCCCCGAAAACAAAGAGAAGATGTGTACAAACGAGATATGTAGCAACAAGAAGAAGGAAAAGGATTGCATAGAGGAACTCCCGAACATTTGTCAGATGTGTCGATATCAATGGTGACTCATTATTTCGATGAATCATTTCTTCGAACAGAAGAAGATTATGGAAACACTTACTCGAAATCTCACTTATCAGATTCCATTGTGGAAGACAGAATTTTTTCTGAAGAATTCGCCATGATATATCTGATCCATGCATAATATCATGAAAAATGGATACAAATTTTTGGCTGCTACTTAGTATCGGCAATAGGTCTGAAAAAGTATATAAAAATAAAAACTTTAGATATCTGTACCCTGTCGAAGTAAGGAACCATGGCATATATGTTTGGAATAGATTCCATTTTGTGAGAGTTGAATAAGCACTATCTCGTTGAAAAGTTCTATGCATCTGCCCTTTCTCAACGCATTCTTTAGACAACGACTCCGTTTTTTCCTCTTTTCGGATGGTAAACATTTCTCAGAACATGGAGTGTGAATCAAACCCATGTTTGAATTGAAATTGAGATACTGATACAAGTTCTTCCCTTCTGAATCAGATAGATTCATATCTGAAAGAGGTTGACAATAAGTTCTTTCAAAATTGACTATTTGTCCCTCTGTTAGAGGTGTTCCAGAAATGTCTGCGATCGAGTAAATAGCTCTACGAACAAATGGATTAGATCGACTTGGAAAATGGAAAGATTTGTACAAGTTATACGTTTCGTCACCACTTTGTGGAAAAGCCTTAGGTATGAATATGTTAGATACCTGTGACTCGATTGCTGAAATAGTATCTCTCCCCCAAAAAGCATGTTTTTTTTACCGACGCACAAAGAAAATATTTTGTTACGAATGAAAAAGATATTGAGGAATTGTCCATACGTAAAATCATAATTATTGATACGGGCCTTTTCCACATAAAAGAGGAATCTTTTGTTACAATAGAAGCAGAAGTGATGTGGATTATTCAAGAATCGAAGTTGATTTCCTTTATAAAAAGAAGATCTCAATGAACTTCTATGAAATGATTTCACGGGATTCAGCCAATCGTCCTTTCATTGTAATCTTTGTAATCATTGTAAACCGAGACTTTGAATCATAATGGAAAATCATATTTTATTCATGTTATACTTAGTCATAATCATTTTATACTTATACATTCAAACATGTAACGCATATTTGTGATATTCGTAAACGTGTGATGAACTTGCAAATACGTGACGTACATACATTATACGATACTTATACATGATACATATATGCAATCATACTTGGTTATAATTATTCTTACGATAAAGTGACTTAAAACCCTCTTAAAATGCACTTTCTATGCTTAAAACACCCCTAAACCCTTAAATATAAACTCCAGGGGGCTGAATTGCCAAAAATGAAACTTTCTCCAGCTTCTCGCGGGCCGCCAGCGTGTCCCCCATCTCTTCTCGCGGCCCGCCAGCTGTCTGTTTCGGCAGAAAGTGGTTTAAGCTCAAGGATTGGTCAATTTTGGTGCACAAGGATTGTGTTTCTTGCACTAAATGCTCACCAAACTAACCCTAATCCTCAACTATAAAACCCACACTACCTCCACACTTCCTCCACTTTACAAACTCACTAATCTCACTCTCAAACCCTCAAGAACTCAGCTGGAAATCAGTAACTTGGCAGATTCATCTCAAGTTACTAAAGTGAGCATAACCTCACTTCCACTTCATCTTTTTCATTGTTCTTTCTTTCTTAGCACTTGGGACACCTCTAGGATTGTTTTCTTAGGTTTTTCCATGAAAAACCAAGATGGAACTCCTTCATATTTGAGGTTGAAGTGCAATAAACTTCCTGATTTTAACAAAACTCTTTCAAAACTTATGTTTTCATCAAACAACTTTGTGTTCTTGAGCTTACAATCAAAGCTATGATTAGTGAGACTAACCAAGGTTGTTAAACATGTAAATAAGGGTGTTTAAACACTCTAAACTTTCTGTTTTGAAGAGCTTTAAGCTCACAAGTGATGCCAAGCCAAAAGCTTGATGATAGTGTGTCCACCTTGGTTAGCTTGGGCTATCCTAACTTTGGACTACACATCACTTGATGATTTTCATCATTATCCTAAGTAGCTTGCTAGTCCTAAAGTGTCACAACCCCGCCTAGCCGTCGACGTGTGTCGATGTGTGCTCCCCGGGTTGTAGTTCACTTGGCTACTTGGTATAGTGGCGACACACTTTACATTCTTGTCATTTACATTTTTGTCCTTGTTCTAAGACCCTCCTTGTTACCTATGGTGACTTATGTAGTGGTGAACATCATACGAGGTTCCAAAGTGGATGGTTAATCCTCCCACCTCCTACTTGAATTACATGACACTAAGAGATACCTAAGTGGATGGTTCATCCTCCCACCTCCTACATGATTATATAACTAGATATATATATACCTATGGACTATAATATAATCATTGGAACCGAACCCTTGATAATGACTAAATAAGCATCTATCAAGTTAATAAGGTTGTCACTATGTGTGTAGTTCCTTGTCAACGATTCTTATAGGTCTTGAACCTATGAAACCACACCTAATCCTTATGGGTTATTATAAGTGTCAAGGACAAGTGTTATACCTGAGTGTATATTTTCGTATACGTTACTTTGAATGCATTATTCCAAACCCCGAATCTCTCGTTACCATTCCAACGCTCACACCTATGTTTTCCTCTTGTAGGATAACTCGCTGTTCATCCCGCAACACAAACAATTCTTCACGGACTTTGCTAATCGGAACACTTTCAAAACCGTGAGTATACTCGAACCCCCTTTTACGTTTACCACTTTTGGGGTGTAACATGTTTACATATCAAAAACAACACAAAACTTATGCATTAATACTTACACGAACAATCCATTATACATGAACGCTTTGATACGTATGTTATGCTTATACTAGGACCGAACGTATGTGATACCATAGTCATTAGCTTATTTTGAGCCTCCATTTGACATGTATAGCGCTATAGGAGTAACGCACCCCCCGTGAACGAGTGGTCATGTTGAATTATTTATACTAGTTGCGTGAACAGAGGGTTGACTAGAAATATCGCATGCCTTGTATATGCTCGTATGTAAACTTAGTTGCCATGTGGATTTGTTTAAACTTATGCTTATACGTATGCTATACTCAAACTTGTATACTCACCTTTGCTTTTGCAATGAACTCGTATTTTAAACATGTTACAGGTTGAGAAGGTTGATGCCATGAAAACGAAGTAGCGATGACGCTAGATACACATTTAGACGTTTAGGTTTATTATGGATGTATCAAATTTTGTCTTAGTTAATGTTGTACTTGAATTTTCCCTTGTATTATAATGACTTTATGCCATGAAATGAAATTCGGATTTAATTAATTATTGTCGCAATTAGTATTATGAGCAATGAGCAATCTATTTCGTCCCGCCTCGATGTTTCCGTCATCGGTTGGGGTGTGACACTAATCTTCAAAAGACAACGCATAACCCTAGATGAATTTGTGGGATCTTTGACGAAAATTGGGCATCTTTTGGAGCAAAATCAAAGAAAACGGAGCATCGGTTGAAGGTTTGAAGACTTCGGATTGAGTTGGCTCGTGTTTTAATCATCCGGGTTTACTTGTTCTCTTGTTTATCACTTTAATCATGTTTTGCTACTTTTTTATGAATCTTGTTCTTGATTTTTTAAAGATGTTAGGCTAAATTCTTGTATGCTACCTAGGTTGAGATGTATGTTAAAGTTTTGAGTTTTATTGGATATTGAACTTGTTTTTGTGGATTTTTTTAATAAAGTAACAAACTTGCATATCATTAGTTGCTTAAATCCATGTTTATTGCTTCACATTCAACCTTGTTGAATGTCGTTCATATAAATAGGTCCATGTTAGATCATTAACTGTGTTCTTGATTAATATGTGGTTAACTGGCCAAAATACCATAGAAGTAGTATCCGTGAATCAAGTAGGTCTAGGTGTTCTACTAATCTTAATAACTGTGAGGTGCGAGATTACCGGTTTGTCTAGGTTGTTAGATTGCTAGAGTTAGGTGCTTTGTGAGAAGTCCGCCTTAGTTTCCCTTTCAATTCTTGCTTACCGAGCGAATCAGGTTTCCAAGTTACCTCTGACTTTCACGCTGGGAGGTAGATTGTCATACAAGGGTACTTTACTAGAATAGTTAAAGGGCCCGTGAGGGAGTCTACTTAAACCGGTAATTCAACAGCTTATTAGGTTCCCATAGGTGTCTTCTCGAGAAGGGTCAGGGTCCTGTTTGGTTACCTTGTAGGTTTAGTACTTTAAGATCCCGGTTCCACAATAGTTCAAGTCCGATATAAACATAGACAGCAATGTGTAGGATTCTATCCTAGGTAGTATCTTTATCATCATCTGAGTAAAATACAAAATCCCAGTTTACGTCTTAGTCCAGTCTTTAGTCAATCTTTAATTATTTGCAATTTTGGTTATTGGAACCCCCCCCCCTCAAGATATAAAACAATTATTTCGTGTCAGTATAAGTCTAGTGAGTCTAGTTATCGTAATTAATAGAGTCTCGTGGGTTCGATATTCAGACTTGCTTAGCTATTCTAGAGTCGATTGGTTTACTTGTCGGTTAGTAGTTTAGTCTAGTTTTAGAGATTCTAGCGTTCAACTTAATGTCTAGATTAGGGTTAATTTAGTTAATAATTATTGAACTACTTTTAGCACATCACTTGATGCAATTGACCATAGTGACTTGGATAGACCTAGTTCCTCCCAATCACCTATTACTAGGAGCATGCCATAGAAAGTGATTGGTCCAAGTCAAGTCATTGCTAGCCCACAAACTGAGGAGGCTACACCCCTTGTGTCACAAGTGACACTTGGTGGTATTTCAAGTGAGGCAGTCACTATATAACTATAGAGACAACTGGACAATGGTTACATAACTAAGACCTCCTTGAAGGCAACAACTGTATAATCAACAATAGTTCATTCAATATTACTTGGAAGTTCCCAATACCAAGAACAAGGGCCTCTTGGTTCAAAACCAAGTACAACCGCCTCTAATGGGAACTCCGATGATCCTGTTAAATTAGGCGATGGGTTAAAATATCAAGAATTTATGGAGAGAGTATCCAAGATAGAGTCTTCTATTGAGGAAATTAAAGATATGATAAAGACCTTGGTTCAAAGGGAAATGGGATAAGGAGGCTCAGCAACTTCTATCTGAAAAGTTAAACAGATTCGAAGATTTTGCCAAGGATGTTAACAAACATGCTTCACAAGGCCTTGTAAGTGACTCTAATCTTAGAGGAGCATTAAGGGAAGATTACACGAAGTACATAATGAAGAATAAGTCTTACAAAGCAACAAGAGCCCAATTCTCTTGATGGTCTACAGAAGGCCTTCTAGAAGAAATCATGAGGATTGAAAAGTTAAAAGTCAATCCTGATATCAAAACCACTCCTCCCAACTGGGGAGCAGAAAAAAAGTCTGTTGGAAAGAAAGGCACTCCAATTGAAGAGAATGAAGGAGGAGATGGTAGAGGCCAAAGCAATCAATGACCAGATGGGATGAGCCAACAAACAAAAGAATATTACAAAGGGTGGTGGTTGGGGGCAGGTGGTTATGGCGACGCTTATAGGTGGATGTGGTGTGGGTGGTGACAGTGGTGGCAGGTAGTGATGGTGTATAATAGAGAGAGGGGTGTTTGTGAGAGAGATAGGGGGGTTATAAAGGGGTGTTAGACGTAGTGGTATCTGAAATACCTATATTTCACAAAGGGGTGTTAGACGCACTGGCGTGTGAAATACCTATATTTTATAAGGAGTTAAAGGACAGGATATGAATATGTTAGAATAACCAAGAATTCAGATATAATTTGAAATTGTTTTTAAAGGGCACGTTTCATAATTATGATAATACATGAAAAACAGAAAATGTAATTTAGTCTTAAATTAAATACAACAATAACAATAACAAAAGAAAATTATAAAACCAACTCACCAAGGAAGGAAGTAAGGAATCACAATATATAATAATTTTGTTATTTATGTCATAGTCCACAAAATGATGATAAAAAAACATGTCTTACATACATCATATAACCCAAAACAAAACATGTTATATGTTATAAATACATTATTTACTCATGTTATTACTAATTCTTTTAAGAAATTCAGAACCTAATAAAAACCGAAACAATTCTATATAATAACAAAACAAATTGTGAACAGTTGTATTTCATAATATAGTTTCTTTTATTTGTAGTATTTCATAATTTCATCAATCTTATTTAGAATATTATAGTTTCTTTTATTTATTAATTTATGTTTCTAACCTTAAACTGCAATCTAATTATCATATAATCTTTGAACTCTAATAATTCATTTTTTATAGATGATTTAAGTTTATATTCATAACTTTAATAGATTAATCATACGAAAGTTTAATGATAAGTTTTTTTTTCTATAAACGATTTACGTTTTAATCCTCAAACATTAGTAGAGTTATGATACGGGTCTGAAGTTTAATAAAGTTATTTTTTTATAACAAATATCTGTTTTTTTTTGGTCTTTTTTAAGTTGAATTCTTTTTTTCATTTTACATGTTTACTTAACCGTTCTTATTGTTTATTTTTATCATCGTTTAGATAACGATTGCATGGTCTGTAATAACCGATTGATATATCATGTAACAAATACATCATCGTCAGCACCCTTCTACGGCCCCGCCGCAAAGCGCGGGCTCCATACTAGTTGATAACCAAAGAAAAAACAAGTATAACGCTGTAAATTATCGACTACGCCGCAATACGCAGGTACTCCACTAATAGAATGTAAATAGGATGTTTCAAGAGGGTACCATACATCCATATTTCAAACAGTTCATAACTTCATATAGAGAGGAGATCTTGTGCAAGACAAAAATTGTGTACGAAGTGTAGGAGACAAGCTCGACCATTGATCTTTCAAGATCAATGGCTGAAAAATAGGTGGTGGCATTTTCGTAAATAGGAGATTCAAACAAATGAAGGAACAAATAGAGAAAGGGTATTTGGTTCTTTCTCTCTTTAACTCATTCCCCCTTGATTTTCAAATGGCTATAACCTTTTCATACGTTAATATTTTTTTAAAAAATTACACGTATTAACGAGCATTTTATTCCCTTTAATTCGAGTAGCCTATTGCAATAGTTTTCTTAAAAAATTACAAGATTTTGAATACCCTTTACGTGATTACGTGATTTTGAATACCCAACACATGAATACGTGATTACATGATTTTGAATACAGGATTTTGAATACTCACTATGTGATTACGTGATTTCGTTATAGTATTTTATGTGAAACCACACTGAGTGATTACGTAATTACGTAAAAACAAAAACATGTTATATATAATATTACATATGGAATGTCTAATATTACAGGTTTAATAACGTATTAAAGATAAATTATATACAAAACATAGTCAAAAATCAACCTATAATAATCACATAATGCTGTATATTATAAATTTAATAAAGTAATAAAGCATAAAACAATCAAACTCTTATTATTTGAATGTGTAATCACGTAATACGCATAATTGTAATAACATTAGTTATAACAAATCATATTGAATGTGTAATCACGTAATGGTTTATGTTGAATGTGTAATCACGTAATGAGTATTCAAAATCACACAGTCATATGCTGGGTATTCAAAATCACGTAATCACGTAATGGACTGATGGGTATTCAAAATCTTGTAATTTTTTTAAGAAAACTATAGCAATAGGCTGCTCGAATTAAAGAGAATGAAATGCTCGTTAATACAGTGTAATTTATTTTAAAAAATATTAACGTATTAAAAAGCTATAGCCGTACAAAAAATCAATGGGGGAAGTTGTTTCAAATGAGAAAGGACTAAATTACCCCTCAAGCCAATGTCACTTGTCCTTCACTCCATATCTTCTATACTTCGTATGAAAGTTTTGTCATGTAAATGATTCGCATACACTTCATATATGAATATTGTGACTTAATAACAAACAAATCACAAATATAAATATAAACCGACTCCTCTAAACCTCAAGATGCACTTCAATAGCATCGACTTTTATTTAAGTTCGTTCTTTTGATATGTTTACTAGTATATTATATTTCCGGATACACACATTATTACTCGGTTATATAACCCTACATATCAATATCCAACAAGGATCATGTATTTATTTCTGGTTTATTTATTACTTTAAATCGAAATATCTTGATATCTAATCATATGAAACTTTACTTACAACTATTTGTAGAAAGGTAAGTTTTGTGAAACATTCAAGAACTTTCTCAATATTTTTATCCGGTTAAAGTATCATGTAACATATATATGTAAGATATTTATTTTATTTATTTAATCTAGTAGCCATCATTATCATTTATATAATATAGATCAAAATATATTAAACTTATAATATAATTAGTTGGTAATTGTTGATGGGCTTATTTACCCTAATTAACTAATTGGGTTTCCCCTTGGGTGTATATAAGGAGATTATTAGATAGTGATTAGGGTTAGACTCTCATAACATCACACTAAAAGCGCTCCTCCTTTCTCTCCATTACTACGAGTTCTTCAACCCTAAAGAACTCGGTACTACCATCAAGAAGGTACATGTAACATTTGTCAAAAACGGGTTTTCCAAACCCGCTTCGTTTGTAATCGAATATCAAGTTATAAATGTTTCGTTGCGTATTTATGTTGATTTTAATTTTGAACGATGCATAATTAATAAACAAACTAGAATATAAAAGCTATAATTGATAAAAAGTAAAAATAAAATAAATAAAATGAAAAACATGCTGCCGGGACTCGAACCCGGGTCAGCCGGAAAGGCTCAACGACTTAACACGCACACTTATAACCACTCCGCCACTTGATGTTTTCTGTTAGTTCTAGGAATCAATTAAATCTTATGTTCAACCATGAATCGATCTGTTTACGCTAACTGAAACCGTTATCGGCTTCCAAACGTCCAGGACGTTTGAGTGATCACGGAATTCTGATTATAACCGATAATTTTAATCAATTTAGTCTTGAATGGACTTGAATTCATGTGGTGATCGGTTTTAATAACCGAAAATCTGCACTTCCTGAATTACTCCAACCATAGCCCCCTCTCGCGACTCAAACTCATCCGCAGAACCTTCAATTTCACTTTCGATCTACTTTCAGTTCGTCGGAAAAGCTTTTTGAACTCGCCGGACTTTCTCCGGAAAACCGTGTCTTCCATCAAATCAGTAAGTCTCTCAATTCTTTCATCGTCTATCAGTTGTTAAGCTTTTGCTAACTCAAACCCTTCAATCAGAATCAGTTCCAGGCGACGATATCGGATAATCATCATTCGCCGGAAAATCTCTGAGAATTTCTAGAATTCGCTGTTAAACGGTAGAAACCTTTAAACATTCTGATAACTCTTGTTCAGTACTTCAATTCCACATCTAGCTAATCAAAATTGTTAATTTGTCCGCTCAGACAAAATCCATAAAAACAGAGCCGACGACTTCGCCGGAATTCTGAGAAAGAGCATTTCTCCGGTATGTTTACTTCCAAAATCTTCTCTGCCATTTCATTTTTAATCATTTGAATGTTTGTCAATCGAATTAAACAAGAAACAGTAGGGTAATCGTTGTCTGTAATTTTGTAACGAAGAAGATGAAGTTAGTTTGTTTATAAGTTTAATATAAATTGGATATTAGCTCGGGTTAAACACACAGTCCAGCGGTGGACTGTGTGCGCACATATATCACACGCCGCGAGTTCGATCCTTGACAAAATCGAATGCTCTGTAATAAAGATTTTTTCCTTTTTAACTGAACCGGATTAACTCACGGAAGATGTTAAGTATAACAAAAATCGTATATTAACCAGGTTAGACACACAGTCCAGCGGTGGACTGTGTGCAATACTAACCCACAGGTCCCGGGTTCGAGACCTGTTGCACACTCCGGTTTGATGATTAAAACCTTTTTTTAAAAATAAAAGAATTTTGAATAAACTAAAATAGTATATAAATATAATTAAAAACAAAATTATTTCGGGTTAGACACGTAGCTCAGTTGGCAGAGCTGCGTGCACGCGTACGGGAGGTCTCGGGTTCGAGGCTTACCCGGCGCACACTTACACTTTAGCAAACCGGTCAAACGGTCAACAGTCCCGGTCAACGGTCAATGGTCAACGCAAAAGTCAACATTTTTTTATATTTTTATTTATTTATTTAATTTAAAAATCAATTAAAAATACTTAAATATAATGTTTTTAAAGATAGAAAATAGCCTTAAACTCACAAAAATATATATAAAAATCTTATTAAAATTATTAATAAAATCCATTCATTCATCATACTTCCCGTTATTATTTAGGCTAGTTAAGTCTCGTCGATCAATCCTCCAAACTCGTGCGCATTTCATCATCTTCAACCGAACGCACCCAATGTGAGTGAATCTCTACAAATTCCCCGTTTTAATCACGTTTTTGGGGTGTATCATGTGTCTTACCATTTATTATATTTAAATCATTGTGCATACATCATATCCATGAACAAATGTGTATTCAACTTGTATCAACTGTTTGTGTGGTTATTGTTTAGATTTAATTTATCATTTTCAGTACATACGTTATCATAGGCCGCCGCTCCCCATTACATTATGAGCGTTGAGCTGTTCCCCATTACATTATGAGCGTGAACCGGGCGTTGCCAACATACGATCGGCTCCGTTTGATTGAGCCTTGATCGCACAGACATTCATCATAGGCCGTCCGTTCCACATTACATTATGAGCGTGAATGTGACGTTGCCAACATATACAGTTTCATTCATGTTATATATTCATGCAAGTTGATATGTTATTGTTTGTGGTTGTTATTGTTATTGTATGATTATTTACATTTGCTCACATATGACTATTGCACAATTTTTCCTGATAAAGATAACCAGAGATAAATAATAAATGTTTTTCTAACAAGGTTCACTCGCCAACTTATGTTGACCCAAAAACCCCCATTTTTACACATGATACAGGTAATCCAGCTGCAGCAAGAAACACATAGGATTGGCTTAGAAGAATAAACTGGTTTAGAGCTTGGATTGTTTAGTTGATTATTTTTCTTTGTATTTGTATGAACATGTTTGGATTATTGAGGATGTAATTTTGACTTAAATAAATATGAAACATATTAGTAAATATCATGAGCTTTGGTGATAACCCAATTATGCCCCGACTCTTATTCCGCTGCGGGTCGGGGTGTGACAGATTGGTATCAGAGCCATGACTATAGGGATATAGGATAGGTTATTAGACCCTTAGAGCCTATACTATAGTTGATTAGAAATTTTAAGATTTTTTTTGTGTTACATGCAAAATTCATGATGTTTATATGTTTTATGTTTAATGTTACATTCAATGTTATGCAAGCATGTTCATAAGTACATATTATTATATAATGCCTATCATGAATCATATTCTCATAACATATCATATCCATGAGAGCACACATCACATCATTTTCATGATTGTTTTTACAATGATTTTTGTATTTTCAAATCACATCAAAGTGAGTTCTCATGACGGGCATGTAGTAACTGGAAGGGTACAAGTACCGGTAGTCGGAACGTCCTGTCTAGGCTTGGCATTCGTATAAATCCAAAATAAAGGACCAGTTTGCCTACCTGGGGACTAACGATGAGAGTACGAAGTACCTATTAGGCCAAAGCATGCTATACCAAACGTCGTGTGAGCTAACCCCACTTTGAGTTGTCATTGTGTCTACACCTGGACACATTCCTACCATACATCTCGTAAACATATTTCATGGTTTTCATTCGGGTGATGCGAGTGTTAATCCGCCAATACTAATGTGAATCCTACCAAGCCAATAGTCATGGGGGCCCACATGACTATACAGGTGAAGGTATGGGGTACATTTGAGGCCCAACATGAGCAAACTCAAGACATCCTATGGATGTAGTTGCATTATTGATATTTATGTTATTTTCATTTTCTTTAAGACACATGACACCTAAAAATACTCCATAAACTCACAATCTTCTTATGTATGTTCCTGTAGATGTCGGCTAGGCAACAACGAGGGCGTAGAAAATCAGGAAGGTCACATGAACGCTTGGCCACTCAAATCGCAAAACAAATGGCCGCGGTACTTCCTGACATTGTGGTTCAAGTACAACAAGCTCTCGCCACAAATCCCACCAATCCTCCCCAGCAAGAAGACCAGAACATCGGCAACCCTCCTACCAACAAGTGCTCATATAAACATTTCAAGTCTTGCGATCCTCCGAAATTTGAAGGGACCGAAGGTGTCACTGCTCTCCTCCACTGGTTTGAGGAAATGGAAAACACCTTCCTCAACTGCGATTGTCCCGAGGATCGCAAGGTACGATACGCAACCGGGAGACTAATTGGGGTAGCTCTTACCTGGTGGAATACTGAAAAGGGTAAGAGAGGAATCGAAGATGCAATGGCCTTAACGTGGGAGGAGTTAAGGGAAATCATGACGAGACGATTCTGTCCTAGAAGTGAGATTAAAAAGTTAGAGGACGAATTTCATTCATTGAAGCAAAAGGAGGGAGATCATACTTCCTACAACAAGAGGTTTTTAGAATTGAACCAGATGGTCCCTAACTTGTTCACCCCAGTTTACCGTTTAGTCGAGCATTATATTCGAGGTCTTCCCTCGAAAATTCAAGATTCAGTTCTCAGCACTTCGCCAGCAACACTTGAAGCTGCTATGGAACTAGCTACTGAACTGACCGAGAATCGAATTCGCAACGGTAAATTTAAAGAGGAGAAAAAGAAAGCCCCCGTTGAGGGCCAAACTTCAAACCATTCCACCTCCTCCTCTAAGTTTGCTAACAAGAGGAAACGTAACACCAGAAACTTCGCTGTCACACAAACCAATTACCCTATCCCTGCTGCACCCATTACCCAAGTTGCCCCCTCACCTGCACCATATAAAAGGCCATACTCTGGCCCATTACCAAAATGCAACCGTTGCCAATACCATCACTTTCCTGATCATCCCTGCCAACATTGCACCGGCTGTGGTCACGCAGGTCACACTGTTCAAACATGTCGCATACCTCAGCGAACGAACCGCCACCAGCCCTAAACTCAAACCCACCATCAAATAATGGGTCAAGCCCAACAACCCCTACTACTACCACCTACCCAACATTTAGCCCAATCATACTACCAACCCAACTATCCCATGGTGCAACCTATGTGGGCTTGCTACAATTGTGGAGACCCAAACCACTTTAGAAACACTTGTCCAAGTTTGGTCAACATTATACATGCTCAAGCCCAAGCAAATCCGGTGAATCAAGCTAACCAAGCTCCTCCACCTGCAAGAGGAAGAGCTTTCAACATCAACGCTAATAAGGCTAGAGCTGACAGCAATGTGGTTAACGGTACGTTCCTTATCAATGGTAGTTATGCATCCATGTTGTTTGATACTGGCGCGGATAAAAGTTTTGTGTCCTTAGAGTTTGAATCCATCCTAAACCAAATTCGTGATAAGCTCATGGAATCCATAACAGTAGAAGTTGCTGACGGGAAACCGATCTCATTAAAGTCTGTTATACGAAATTGTACTCTCACCTTAAACGATCACGACTTTCCAGTTGACCTCATTCCTATGAAGTTGGGAAGCTTTGACATTATAATTGGTATGGACTGGCTCAGCCAACATCAGGCTGAGGTTGTATGTCGCGAAAAGTTTATACGCATTCCTCTTGCAAACGGTCAGACTCTACGAATCTTTGGAGAAACCTCATCGAAAGGGCTCAGATTAATGTCCTGTCTTCAAGCTCGAAAATATCTCTGCAAGAATTATGTCGCATTTTTAACCCATGTCGTCAAAAAGGGAACCATTAAGAAGAAACTTGAAGACATCCCAGTAGTAAAAGATTTTCCGCAAGTTTTTCCTGACGACATTTCAGGACTTCCTCCCGTGAGAGAAGTCGAATTTCGCATCGATCTTATACCTGGTGCTACACCAGTTGCAAAGTCTCCTAATAGGTTAGCCCCATCCGAAATGCAAGAGCTAGCCAGTCAATTGCAAGAGTTGACTGACAAAGGATTTATACGTCCTAGCTCCTCGCCTTGGGGTGCACCTGTTCTTTTTGTGAAGAAGAAAGATGGAAAGTTTCGCATGTGCATCGACTACAGAGAACTCAACAAGTTAACGATCAAGAATCGCTATCCATTACCTCGCATTGATGATCTTCTTGACCAACTTCAAGGCGCCAGCTGTTTTTCAAAAATCGACCTTCGTTCTGGTTATCATCAACTCGGAGTACATGAAGAAGACGTCCCAAAGACGGTCATGCCATTTGGTTTAACCAACACTCCAGCTGTCTTCATGGATCTAATGAACAGAGTCTGCAAACCCTATCTCGATCGTTTTGTTATAGTCTTCATCGACGACATCCTCATTTACTCAAAGTCTAAGTCTGATCATGAACGGCACCTTCGACTCATCCTTACACTCTTAGAGAATGAAAAGCTTTACGCCAAATTCTCCAAATGTGAATTCTGGTTAAAAGAGGTACAATTCCTTGGACATGTCGTCAATGACAAGGGAATACATGTCGACCCCTCAAAGATCAAAGCAGTACAAGAATGGCAAGCGCCACGTACACCAACCGAAGTAAGATCATTCCTTGGTTTGGCTGGTTATTATCGCCGTTTCATTTCAAATTTCTCCCGCATTGCTGTACCACTCACGGCTTTAACTCATAAAGGAAAACCCTTCATATGGGGACCCAAACAAGAAGAAGCCTTCCAAACCCTTAAACAGAAACTCTGTGATGCACCAATTCTCACTCTTCCTGAAGGTTGTGATGACTTAGTGGTTTATTGCGACGCGTCAGGGCAAGGACTAGGCTGTGTTCTAATGCAAAGAGGAAAGGTGATAGCTTATGCTTCTAGACAACTCAAAACTCATGAGAAGAACTACACCACTCATGACCTAGAACTTGGAGTCGTTGTGTTCGCTCTTAAGATATGGAGACATTATCTCTACGGTACTAAGTGTGAAATATACACTGACCACAAGAGTCTTCAACATATCTTCAACCAAAAGGAGTTAAACATGAGGCAACGAAGATGGGTCGAACTTCTAAATGACTACGACTGTGAAATTCGGTACCACCCTGGCAAGGCAAATGTGGTGGCCGATGCACTCAGTCGAAAGGGTTATGCGAACTCCATTCGTCTTCTATGTTCGCAAATCATAACCGACATCAAAGATCAAATTCGAGAAGCCCAACATGTTTCAATAACAGAAGACGACGTACAAAAGGAGCTGTCCTGTGGAGCTGAACTTAAAATTGAAACTAAATCTGACGGTACTCTGTACTATCTAGATCGCATATGGATTCTTGACCACAACAACCTTCGTGAATTCCTTATGAATGAGGCACACAAAACACGATACTCTATACACCCAGGAGCCGACAAGATGTATCAAGACCTTCGATACACCTACTGGTGGCCTGGAATGAAAAAGGATATTGCTGTTTTTGTTTCCAAGTGCCTTCCAAGGTAAAAGCTGAACATCAAAGACCCTCAGGACTTCTGGTCCAACCTGAAATACCTGTATGGAAGTGGGAAAACATAACCATGGACTTCATTACCGGGTTACCTCGCACTTCTGGTGGGTATGACACTATATGGGTAATCATTGATCGTCTTACAAAATCAGCTCACTTTATTCCAATCCGCGAAGATTTCAAGAACGAGAAGCTAGCTCGTATCTACATCAGCGAAATCGTAAGCCGACATGGTGTACCATTAAGCATTATTTCAGATCGTGATGGTCGTTTCACTTCACGAACATGGCAGGCCGTACAAGCCGCGTTGGGTACACGATTAGACCTCAGTACCGCTTATCATCCTCAAACTGATGGACAATCTGAACGCACCATTCAAACTCTTGAAGATATGCTTCGAGCATGTGTCATAGACTTCAAGGGAAATTGGGACGCTCATCTACCATTAGTTGAATTTTCGTACAACAACAGCTATCATTCAAGCATCGGCATGGCACCTTTTGAAGCTTTATATGGTCGTAAGTGCCGATCTCCAGTATGTTGGCACGAAATTGGGGAAGCTCAAATCACCGGTCCAGAATTGATTCAAGAAACCACAGACAAGATCCATCAAATTCGAAACAATCTCCTAGCGGCTCAAAGTCGTCAAAAGAGTTATGCAGATAAACGACGAAAGCCTTTAGAGTTTAACATTGGTGATCATGTACTTTTAAAAGTATCACCGTGGAAGAGAGTAGTTCGTTTTGGCCAAAAAGGCAAGCTAGCACCACGCTACGTAGGACCTTTCAAGATACTCGAAAGAGTAGGACCTGTAGCATACAAGCTTGATCTACCAGAAGAACTCAACAGAATTCACCCCACATTCCACGTATCAAACATGAAGAAGTGCCTCGCTGATGAGAACCTCCATATTCCTCTGGAAGATATTCAGATTGATGAATCTATGCATTTTATTGAAGACCAGTAGAGATCATGGACTTCGGAGAAAAACGTTTAAGACGGAGTCGCATTCCAATTGTTAGAGTACGCTGGGAGTCGAAACGGGGACCTGAGTTTACTTGGGAACGTGAAGACTCAATGCGCGAAAAATACCCGCATCTTTTTCCTACTACTACTACTTAAATTTCGGGACGAAATTCCTAAAAGTAGGGGATACTGTAACATTTGTCAAAAACGGGTTTTCCAAACCCGCTTCGTTTGTAATCGAATATCAAGTTATAAATGTTTCGTTGCGTATTTATGTTGATTTTAATTTTGAACGATGCATAATTAATAAACAAACTAGAATATAAAAGCTATAATTGATAAAAAGTAAAAATAAAATAAATAAAATGAAAAACAGGCTGCCGGGACTCGAACCCGGGTCAGCCGGAAAGGCTCAACGACTTAACACGCACACTTATAACCACTCCGCCACTTGATGTTTTCTGTTAGTTCTAGGAATCAATTAATTCTTATGTTCAACCATGAATCGATCTGTTTACGCTAACTGAAACCGTTATCGGCTTCCAAACGTCCAGGACGTTTGAGTGATCACGGAATTCTGATTATAACCGATAAACCGACAATTTTAATCAATTTAGTCTTGAATGGACTTGAATTCATGTGGTGATCGATTTTAATAACCGAAAATCTGCACTTCCTGAATTACTCCAACCATAGCCCCCTCTCGCGACTCAAACTCATCCGCAGAACCTTCAATTTCACTTTCGCTCTACTTTCAGTTCGTCGGAAAAGCTTTTTGAACTCGCCGGACTTTCTCCTGAAACCGTGTCTTCCATCAAATCAGTAAGTCTCTCAATTCTTTCATCGTCTATCAGTTGTTAAGCTTTTGCTAACTCAAACCCTTCAATCAGAATCAGTTCCAGGCGACGATATCGGATAATCATCATTCGCCGGAAAATCTCTGAGAATTTCTAGAATTCGCTGTTAAACGGTATAAACCTTTAAACATTCTGATAACTCTTGTTCAGTACTTCAATTCCACATCTAGCTAATCAAAATTGTTAATTTGTCCGCTCAGACAAAATCCATAAAAACAGAGCCGACGACTTCGCCGGAATTCTGAGAAAGAGCATTTCTCCGGTATGTTTACTTCCAAAATCTTCTCTGCCATTTCATTTTTAATCATTTGAATGTTTGTCAATCGAATTAAACAAGAAACAGTAGGGTAATCGTTGTCTGTGATTTTGTAACGAAGAAGATGAAGTTAGTTTGTTTATAAGTTTAATATAAATTGGATATTATCTCGGGTTAGACACACAGTCCAGCGATGGACTGTGTGCGCACATATATCACACGCCGCGAGTTCGATCCTTGACAAAATCGAATGCTCTGTAATAAAGATGTTTTCCTTTTTAACTGAACCGGATTAACTCACGGAAGATGTTAAGTATAATAAAAATCGGTATATTAACCAGGTTAGACACACAGTCCAGCGGTGGACTGTGTGCAATACTAACCCACAGGTCCCGGGTTCGAGACCTGTTGCACACTCCGGTTTGATAATTAAAACCTTTTTTAAAAATAAAAGAATTTTGAATAAACTAAAATAGTATATAAATATAATTAAAAACAAAATTATTTCGGGTTAGACACGTAGCTCAGTTGGTAGAGCTGCGTGCACGCGTACGGGAGGTCTCGGGTTCGAGGCTTACCCGGTGCACACTTACACTTTAGCAAACCGGTCAAACGGTCAACAGTCCCGGTCAACGGTCAATGGTCAACGCAAAAGTCAACATTTTTTTATATTTTTATTTATTTATTTAATTTAAAAATCAATTAAAAATACTTAAATATAATGTTTTTAAAGATAGAAAATAGCCTTAAACTCACAAAAATATATATAAAAATCTTATTAAAATTATTAATAAAATCCATTCATTTACCATACTTCCCGTTATTATTTAGGTTAGTTAAGTCTCGTCGATCAATCCTCTAAACTCGTGCGCATTTCATCATCTTCAACCGAACGCACCCAATGTGAGTGAATCTCTACAAATTCCCCGTTTTAATCACGTTTTTGGGGTGTATCATGTGTCTTACCATTTATTATATTTAAATCATTGTGCATACATCATATCCATGAACAAATGTGTATTCAACTTGTATCAACTGTTTGTGTGGTTATTGTTTAGATTTAATTTATCATTTTCAGTACATACATTATCATAGGCCGCCGCTCCCCATTACATTATGAGCGTTGAGCTGTTCCCCATTACATTATGAGCGTGAACCGGGCGTTGCCAACATACGATCGGCTCCGTTTGATTGAGCCTTGATCGCACAGACATTCATCATAGGCCGTCTGTTCCCCATTACATTATGAGCGTGAACGTGACGTTGCCAACATATACAGTTTCATTCATGTTATATATTCATGCAAGTTGATATGTTATTGTTTGTGGTTGTTATTGTTATTGTATGATTATTTACAGTTGCTCACATATGACTATTGCACAATTTTTCCTGATAAAGATAACCAGAGATAAATAATAAATGTTTTTCTAACAAGGTTCACTCGCCAACTTATGTTGACCTAAAAACCCCCATTTTTACACATGATACAGGTAATCCAGCTGCAGCAAGAAACACATAGGATTGGCTTAGAAGAATAAACTGGTTTAGAGCTTGGATTGTTTAGTTGATTATTTTTCTTTGTATTTGTATGAACATGTTTGGATTATTGAGGATGTAATTTTGACTTAAATAAATATGAAACATATTATTAAATATCATGAGCTTTGGTGATAACCCAATTATGCCCCGACTCTTATTCCGCTGCGGGTCGGGGAGTGACAGTACATCCTAAAGGGGAACCAGATCAAGCTGACAATTATGTCGAACTCCATGGCTACGTCTCTGACCGGATTCTCTGCTGGCCTGTCTGCTGTATCAGGTATTATTTACATGTTTTTCATTATGTTTAAATCAGAACTGATCAGCATGTGGTATCAGAGCATATGTTGATAAATCAGTTTCTGTTTTGAATCAATTATTCTGGGATTAAAATCTGGAAAACAAAATTATAGAAAACCTAATAAAATTCGAAACCCTAATTCTAAAATACTGTTCCAAAATCACATGTTTTGTGGATTAAAATTTGGATCTAATGTTTTAATGGTTAAGTTACTCTTTCGAAATCATTATAATGAACTCGAATTCTCATATTCGGATCCAAGCGTTCATATTATTTTTTTTAGGGTTCATCATGTGTTCTTAGGAAAATTCAAAATTCCTTTATGTTTTGGAATGTAATTTGGATGATTGTAGTGTTTTTCCTGTTTTGATATACTTTTGTCTTCTAAAAATTTTCGAAATCTGTTAATTGATAATCAGATAAAATTTTCGAAATATTTTGATAAAATTAGATCATTACTAAAACAGGAAACCATATCTCGAAATCCTTAAAAATTCGAATTTTCAGTTTTATCTTCATTAACAGCTGTTGATGAGTACGTTTCAAGACTTGAGAATAAGTTTCGAGATTAAGTGGTTTCGACTGGGATTTCGACTCGAAATCTCACTAAAATATGAGGACAACTGAGATTGCGACTGAGATTTCGACTCGCAGTCAGGTGGTTGCGACTCGAAACCTCACAATGAAGTCGAAATCTCATTAAGGCATTAACCTCCATAATTTATAACCTCGAGATTTCGACTGAGGTCACGACTCGAAACATTAATAACTCGAAACCTCATAATGACTCAAAATGAGTCGAAACCATTACTCGAAACCATTACTCGAGATCTCACTCGAAATATCAAGTTGAGTCGAGATCTCATAACTAAGTCGAGACCTCCTAACTGACTCGAGTTCTCACTCGAAATCTAAGGTGAAATCTAAGGTTAACTCGAAATCTAAGGTTAGCTCGAAATCCCACCCGAAACCTCAATACTTTATTAGGCTGTTAATGTGAACTAAAATAATTGGTTTTGTAAATACTTATTTAATCAGAATCAGATAATTTTACAAAACCGAATAGCTTAACTTGAATGAGCTTCTGATGTATCACTTCTGGCCAAAGCTGATTTGATGCATCTATTTATTGTTCAAGTATAATAAAAGCTATGTTAATTATGCATTACAAACGTGAATGTCTTATTTCTGTCCAAAACTGATTTAGTTCATTCATGTCTAGCATTATTAACAAGTGCATAACTAAGGTGATTGTCTTATTTCTGGCCAAAGCTGATTTGTCACGATTACTTTGCACACATACTTAAATGATTACACTTCTGGCCAAAGCTGATTTGTCTTCATTTAAGTAGAATTCTTAAATAAGTTTCTTATTTTGATGTTAGTAATAGACATATCACAACTTCTTCAAATAATGATCCTCACATGAATGATCCTTCATTTTTGTCTGCCTTACTTTAAAACCCCATAATATTACTCACTATAATTTTCTTCTATATATTTGTATCTCATCCACTCTAATTTCTTAACCTAATAAGTTTTGCCTTACTTAAAGTTTCTAACATATTAGCTCTTAAATTAAATCTTTGATTATCTCTTAAGACACGATAATCCTATTGCTCTCTCCTGATAAAAGTTCTACAGAAGAAAAGTAGAGCATGATGAATAGGATAAATCGAACACGATGTCTCTTATGATAATCAAGAACTCATTTAACATAAAAGTTATCACTAAGTTATTCCAGATTAAGTTTTTCATAAGACTAATCTATTTTTTATGGAATAATCAGAAGAAATCCTAAAATGCATGCCTTATTTCAAATTCTAAACTATAAGATTAAACGGCATACGTGAATGAATCATAATGTACCAAAACCATGACCCATAAAATTAAGGGCTTACACATGGAAATAAGTACAATTTTCCAGTACATTACATACAAATTTTTCACTTGTACAATTTGATGCCTTAAAAATCAACTATAACACTCAAAAGTCCCAAATGAAAATGAGTGTGTTGATCAGCAACATACGTACAGGAAAAGAAATGCCTAAAAGTGGAAAATAAGATGTAATTCACATCATTACCACTAAAACGTTAAAAGATGATATTTCTAAGGTCCATAGACAAAATATAAGTTCTAATTCCAACTCTAAGGTTCTTCAAGGGAGAAACTCACTGCGTAATATGCCATTAGACAGGCATAAGCAACGAGACTATCCATGATTCAAAAGAACAGTTGATGAATTAATTAGGTAGTCGCCTACCAATGATATCTAAGTCTGCTAATCCAAATATTCTAATTAACACATGATAAGTTGACTCCAGTTCTCTACGTTTCCTTACCATAATTCAACAAATAACTAACATGAGAGTTAGTGACAAAATTAAATGTTAAGGCTATAAGAACCATGAAAAGTTGTCTTCTAATTACGCTTTATGATACCTTACACATTCTGGAAATTAATCAGAATTTGGTATCAATACTAAAGCTATATTATGACAGTGGTGAGGTTTACATAGCCAACATAAAGTCACACTTACCTTAAACTCTCATATTATTTGTTCTCAATACTGGATAGAAACACAAATAAGATGAAACTAAATGATACCTTACATTTTCACAACTTTTGTTATCATACAAATGAGAATTTGACAAAAGGAAAATGAGACCTATGAATTTCATCTATTATAACCGAAAATCATGAGAAATCATGAAATGGTTAATGAGGATGATTTTTCATCTAATCTCATTTTAAGTGGTTTTAAATCATGATGTTAAAAGCTCTCAAATATTTTGGCTTAAGGAATAAGTATGGGTCCACCATAAGTTATATTTCATTAACATTAGTGGAACTTATTCAAAATGGAATATTCAGATATAATTCATTTATCAATTAAAGACTATCTACTTGTATCTAAACGTGTCTCATATGGCCATGGTCTTAAAGAAATCTATTCATATATGTACTTAACATGATTTCTACTAAATGATGTTCCTAAGTTTCTTATGACATCTGGACATTAAGTAAATCAAATAAGATATATATGATAGGCTCCAAGTCACGTACCTCATTGAAACTTCTCTTGTAGTATTTCTAAAGATATCAAAGATCAGTGGGAGTATTAAGTGTCTTAATTATAACTTGCAAAAGTTGCAAGAGGTGGGAGAGTGAAAATTTCACATTACTTCAATTTACACCTCTTGTATAAGACACTGCTCCATTTTGACACTGTTCCATCAAAACATGTCTCCTTAAAATCTAATGTTACTCTTACAAAAGTTTCATTGGTGCTTAATTGTGGGCACACTTAGATTTCTTACCTAAACTAATATAATCCTCAACAAGAGAAACTACAGCGACTAACTTCATTAAATTGTTTCTCTATTCGAATTTGTTGGGGTCGTTAAATATTGACCTTAAGCATGCTGAGTTCCTAAAGACTTCTAAGGTCAGTGGGAGAAGTAAAAAGTCTTTATCATGACTTGCAAGAAATACAAGAGGCTGGGGGAAGAGTGTCATTAGATTTTACTCTAAATTTAACTCCGGTTACACCGCTTGTACACCATACTGCACCAACTATTACAAACTTAGAATCCTGAAAATGATAGCAACCTAACCAAGAGCTAATCTATAAAACTGAGACTTCTAATAAACCTAATAATCAACTCAGGAGGTCATCTAGGTTTTAAAACCTACTAACTTTGATGATTACATAACCGCCCTAACTGAAGTTGAAATGGATTTCTGATTCTATCTTTTCTAATTAAGTCATTAGTGTCAATCAATCTGCTAAATGGAATAAAACAGTTTTCTAATAAAACTGATTTTATTTGTTCAAATAACGTTTGGGATTTGATTGAATTACCTAAGAGTGTTCATAACTAAACCAAATCCTAGTATAAATGTTAAGACACAAAGAAACATGATTGATTGTCAAAGGTTATGCTCAGGAAGAGATAAATTATCAAAGAATCTTTATTACCTACATTACAAAAGATTTCTTTTAGGATCATCATTGTTCTAGTAGCTTATAATAGTTTTGAGCTACATTAGGTGAACATTAAAACAACTTTCCCTAACAACTGGCTGACATATTTACATGTTCATAAAACAACCTGAAAGTTCTAAACTTAAGGTTAAAGAACAGTTTGTTTGTAAGCCGATAAAATCCATGTATGGGTTAATGCAAACATCATAATGTGATAAAATCTTAACGCAATTATTTTCATTAAGAACCAAGTGGATCAATGTACCTACCTTAAGATGAGTGAGAGAAACTAAAACACATTTGTATAGATGATATTCTTTTAACAAGTATATGTTACATAAGTCAAAGCATTGTTAACACAAACTTTGATATAACAGATCTCGGAGATATCTCTTACGTGATAGATATCATAACATACTGAGATAGACCCAACAGGACATTAGTTTTGTTCGATAAATTTAACCTTAAATGGGTCCTTACATATGTAACAAACAATATTGCTCTCCTTTAGAGGATAATATGATAAATGAGATTATTTACTTATGCTTCATTAGTTAGAAGCCTTATGTATTTTAAGTCTATACTCGTTTAGATATTACTCACATAGCAACACACTAGATATGTCTAGACTAATGTGAAGCATCTTTATGGAGTATTAAAATATCTATACAGAAAACGAGAGACTATAATTTTAAAGAAGAAGTGAGAATTCACATTGGTTGATTACTCTAACTTTGTAATATTCAAAGATGACAAAATGTAATTTTGGGGTATATCCTTACATCAGCAGACAAATTTTATCTCATAGAGGAGTCATAATAAACTGATAACAACCTAAGTTATAATGACATAATATGTTGTCAAAAGTTTATCAATGAAATCAGTGATGAACGACCTAGAACCTGTGTACAATCCCATTATACGACCCTCGATTCTCCATGGTTGGACCACCTTGTTGGCTAAGGACGGTCCGGTTTCTCAATTGATTATTCACGTATCTTACGAATTTAGCTTGGTGTTACTGAACAAACCTGGTATCTAACAAATTGCTACCCCGGGATTGAATACCACTACCACTTACATAGTAATCTTGATCTGACCTTGTATTTTACAAACGAATGCTTGCATAGAGGGTGGCTATAACCATAACTCTTGTAATTTCTATTAATGTTAAAAGTTAACTGTTATTAATGTTTATGTTTTTCACATTTTAGCATGTATGACCGAATTCTCATTTGGAATTATTTGGTTTTTGAGGTAGTTTGAATATTCGGATCCGAATTTGGAAATCTAATAATTGGACTGATCAGAAACATCCAAAAGAACACCACTAAAACATTAACGACATAAAATGTTATTTACTATATGAATAGGACCTGTTTTTCAATTTAAGTATCATTGTTCAAAAACAAATGTCACTTAAAAGTATGAAATAAGATATTCATGATATTCATGCTATGTACGAAAAATAGAATTTAAAAAAAAAGTTTGAATAATTGAAAAGAAAATTATAAAACAAACCCCTAAACTGCCAATTGACAACGATTCTAGTTAGAAAAAAAACCACCCATTCACAAAAAGCCTCAAGTTGCTGACCTAAACCTCAAGAGCTCTCAAAACCATAGTATCGTTTGACGTATGTTCCTTTGATTTTATGTATCAAGAGCTCTCAAAACCATAGTATCATTAGATGTATCTTCCTTTAAGTTTATGTCCAGAAGAGCAAAACACTACTAAAAAGACCAAGTACCCTTTCAAGAGACGCTTATGTTCAAGTATTGTCCTCGTTTCTTCTGGTGGATGAACCTGTGATCACAAAAACACAAGCTTATAAGTTATAACCTTCTGTTTTCATCACACAAAACCGGCTTTTTATGTACCAAATATGTACCTCCATTTCTACGCGGCATGCAACATGCAAACATGTCGACAAAATAATCACCAAAGGGCCTTTCAGAGACGGGTATCAATTTCCCAACAACCGCAAGAGGCCAACTAGTGACAGATAAAACAACCCAAGAAACAATCAGATGGCAAAAACATAAAGTTTAGGATTAATATCATAAAAAACCATGGTACTTTCTTTTTTTTTCAAGAAGATCCCTCAACTTGTAACAAATACACAAAAAGTCACTAAACTAAATTTTGTATATTCACGTCCCTAAACTTGTCTAAAATGCATGAACTTGCGAATTTTAGTGATGACTGGTTAACTCTCAAATCGGTCAGAATTTGACAGTAGAATTCAACATTTTTTGTGTAATTTATACTAGTTGAGAGACAATAATATACCAAAAGTAGGTTGAGAGACTTCTTGATACGAACCCAGAGTTGTTAGGTCAGAATTATTGCTGGATAGAGAGAAACAGGTTGGAGGGAAAGTATTCAAAAATTCAGGAAGTGTGGATAATCCAGAATTTGAGGGAAGTGGGGCATAACTGCCAATTAACTGTCATTAGATTTAGTCTTTATATTTAGGTTTTGCTTAGTTTTTTTAGGAGTATGAGATATTTATTTGTATTGTGATCTTTGATCAGAATTTAGGAGACTATCCCCTCTCGAATCGGGCCGACTATCGTGTTTGTTCTTGTTTCAATTTAATCATATTTCTAGTTCCTATCATTTGGTTCCATTGCCGGGAATCGACATGGTTCAGACCCGGAACAATTCCGATTTTGTGACTGTTCAATTGGCAGAAATCGCTACTAAACTTGATGCCATAGTGTCGCAAATGAGGGAAGATGTTGAAGAACTCAAGACCGTGATGTTTGGAAAACCATCCACCAACCAAGCAACTACACCAGCAGGTCTACCAACTCCGCCACCGCCGCTGCCAAAACTAGTGACTCCGCAGTCGTCGAACTACCGGGACCACCGCCGCCGCCGCCAAAGCAACCATCTTCCATCACTGAAACTACTGACATCACCACTACCACCACAGAAACTACCCATTTTGCCGACATCAATAAGCATCTCAACACACAAAAGGACATCCTAGCCACCACCCTTGCAAAAGGGATCTCATTCTCTGTTTTTCCACCAAGGAGCTCACTCTTTGTTTTTCCACCAAAACTCATCATCATCATCATACTCAGTATATCCCACCAATAGCAAAGCTAAGGTAGGGTCTGAGGAGGGTTAGATGTAGACAGCCTTACCTCTATCCCGTAGGAATAGAGAGGCTGCTTCCAGTGAGACCCCGGCTCGATAGTAGTTTTGCATCAAACCTTGGACATAAGGCACATAACACTCAACAATTTAGACAAACGCTGATTAGTGCATGTACCCCTTGTCTTTCGGCTATCAACGCCACCACATGATGCATGATTAACCATCCTGTCTTTTAACGTTATTTTCACAAAATTAGTAAATAACGTTAAAATTAGTGCACTTTCACTTTTGCCACGTCCACCAAAACTCAAAGAACAGAAAATGATGATGTGTGTGGATGCAAATGAGACAGATTGTTTGCCACAACATGAGAAGGAACATAAGAGCGTATCAATGTCATCAAAGTCTACGAATCTTGGAAGTCATCAAAGTCTACGAATCTTGGAAAACAGAAAAGTATGAACTATTGGAACTTGGAAGGAGTTTCTTCATGTTAGGAATAAAGATGTACAAGCTGATTTAAAACGCAGGGACTTAGCCGGCCAATTCTCTTCCTCACGACTTGAGGACAAGTCGTTTCACCGGGTGGGATGTATTGATACAAACCCAGAGTTGTTAGGTCAGAATTATTGCTGGATAGAGAGAAACGGGTTGGAGGGAAAGTATTCAAAAGATCAGGAAGTGTGGATGATCCAGAATTTGAGGGAAGTGGGGCATAACTGCCAATTAACTGTCATTAGATTTAGTCTTTATATTTAGGCTTTGTTTAGTTTTTTAGGAGTATGAGATATTTTATTTGTATTGTGATCTTTGATCAGAATTTAGGAGACTAGCCCCTCTCGAATCGGGCCGACTATCGTGTTTGTTCTTGTTTCAGTTTAATCATATTTCTAGTTCCTATCACTTCTTTAGTGAAAAATAGAAAATATACTGGTTTTATAGGGTATTAACACAAAAGTTTATTCTGTGGAGTGATTTCAAGACACCACTAACCTGATAATTCCGATAGCAATAGAGACCAGCCAGAATTGCCAACTCAGCCTTACAGTTGAGGTGAATTTCCCAAGAAACATGACTATTATGACCTGAAGAACCACAGTAAAGCCCACGATTCCCATGAACAGACGGTTTTTAGTAACACCTTTGAAAACATTCATTTCATCAGGTTTCCGTGCATTAAATTCATTGAATATCTGCAGTTAGTTACAATGATTAGTGACTTGTTTTAATCAAGTAGCAACATGAAATCTGGCATAATCTGAAATAATTACCTGAGAAAAGACAAAGGCATTGAATATGAGAGTATTTTTCTCTTTATTAGCATGTTCGTCAGGGTCATTCTGTGAATGTAGGATTTCTCTGCCTCTAAAATTGAGTACAAGAAGAACAGACACTTGATAAAGAGCCTATAGTTTCATTGCGGCAAACATATCAGTGATAATACACATACACTTTTAATTATAAAACTAATAAATAAAAAATGCAAATACCTGTACTAACAAATTCCTCCACATGACATTTGTAATTAGAGGCTCCCTGAGGAGAATAAAGAAAAAAAATTAATAACATGAAACAGATATACGAATTATTAGTAGATAAAACAACATATATTATTGCAAGAAATAACCTGCGCCCAACAGGAGTGCGGTCCATGAGGTGATCAGTGGGTGGTTCGGTGGCCAGTGCAAGTGCACCAAGAGTATCCATGATCAGGTTCACCCAAAGGAGCTACACAGAAATCAAAATATACAAAATTAAAAATATTATTATTTTTTGCACAAAATTGACTCCATATTTCAAGAGAGATACCTACACTGCAGTTAAGGGGACATCACCAGAGGAAACTGCAGCGACAACGTTAATTACAAGTGCAGCCACATTCACAGTAAGCTAGAACTGGATAAATTTCTGTATATTTGCATAAACAGATCTTCCCCACCTGACAACCTGTGATGTGACGAACAGAAACATATTGATCTTCGATATATACGATTTGGTTTTTTTAGAAATTATCGATCCAGCCAGAAGTAAAAGATATAGTTAATCACCTTTACAACTGAGGCAAAAATTATCGTCCAAAATGATGATGTCACTGCTCTCTTTAGCTACTTCAGTGCCTTGAATCCCCATCGCAAGACCAATATCAGCCTATAAGTTACAAAAAAAGTTTAAAATATGTAATAAACTGATATTGATATATGAAAAGTTGAAAACATATAGTAGTGAAGAGATATAATTACCTCATGTAAAGCAGGGGCGTCATTCGTTCCATCTCCAGTAACAGCAACAACATGTCCTCTCTTCCTCAGTGCTTGCACAAGTAATAATTTGTCATTAGAAGACCGCCCCATCACCTGTTGACCATGCACGTGTTAAGTTTAACATAGAAATTGACTCCAAACAAATGAATTCTTATCTACCGTTAAGAAGGTATTGCTTTAAAATCACATACGGATATCTTATCAGCTACTTCTAGTCTTTGTGCTTCAGACATGGCACGGAATGATTTTCCTTCAATTAGGTTTGGACAGCATCTTTCACACCTGGCCGACAAGGATCCTACATTGCAAACCACTTACTAAAAAAAAAGAGAATTGATTTTGTACAAATAGCTTTACGCCACACATTAAAAATTATCAAGTGGCGTAAGCATCAAAAGCTTACATTTACATACCTTTAATCCAACTATTGCAAGTAAAACAAGATCATCCTCAGGCAATTCCCAAATTGACAATTCTTCTTCATCTGTTGGCACAGTTTCTCCCTTCAGCGGTCGGTAGGCAATAGCAACACACCTCAAACTTCCAGCAGCCATATCTTCAATCGCCTTGTTAAAATATTCTACCTGCAAGTTTAGAAATGGTTAACTATTGATCATGACACATAAGCAAGAGAACAAGCTGATATCTACTTCCATAAAAATTTTGCGAATAACTAAATTACCTTTTCATCATTAAGGGGAACAAGCTGCCCGTTACTGTCCATGTATGTTGTACATGCAGCCAAGATAATTTCAGCAGCACCTTTCCAGTGTACATGAACTTGAGAATCAGGCTGTCAGAAAATTAAACAAATAAATGAATAAATTTCAGGTTATCCATAACACCTACTGAAAAATACTTAGGGTTTTCTTGTTGCTGCCCAAGTTTGATTTTGCTACAGGCTTATTGAAAGTAGATACATGAATACTGGAAGTCTGGAAAGGCTGTATAATTACCCTTTTGACCGCAACACCACCTCGTTTTTTCTCAGAGTTGAATGGAAATGCATGAATAACTGAAGACTCTGACCTGACAGCTTCGAAATTCATTCCAGGCTGCAATTATTACAAAAATGATAAAGAGTCAGATACAACAAAAAATATATAAAAAAATTATGATAATGTTTGAATGAGCAACTTGCATTAACGCCCCATTGAAGAATGGCCTTCTCAGTTGGTGATCCGGAAACCTCAACGCCTTTACCATCCTATTAAACACAAAAAAATTAACAGAAATTTCCATTTCAAAATAAATTGAAGACCGCTACTACACCTATTGAAATACTAATCATGGCTTACTCGACAAATATTTAAAAAGAACATTAATTACCTCAGGCACAAATACACTGCCAGTTGTATTCTGAGCTACACTTTCAATGAGAAGAGATGTAACCCCTGATGATAATTCCGATATGTTGTTTGGCGAATCGATTTTTTTCCCACATACATAAACCTCAACCAGTCATCTGCAAAAGACAAAAATATGCAATAAGTAAGCAAAAACATGGAGAAATATGTTCAAGCGATAATAAGAGATCGAAAACAGAATCAGCAAGAACAAATATATTGTCTCAACATAAAGCAAAACATCCTACCAAATTCAATGTCAAGGTTCCAGTTTTGTCACTGCAAATTGTAGTTGCAGAACCCATTGTTTCACAAGCAGATAGCCTCCTAACCTGCATTTGCACAATTCCCAACAAAACTAAGCGACGTAAAAAAAACACAGGTCAATGCCCGAGAGATTTTGATGAAGAATTATCGACATACCAACTGAAATTGAGAGAAGCACTATAAACTAGAATTGAAATTGTGATAGATACTGAAAATCTAATTAAACTGAAACAAGAGCAAACACGATAGTTGGCCCGATTCGAGAGGGGCTAGTCTCCTAAATTCTGATCAGGATCACAATACAAATAAAATATCCAAGACACCTTATTCTCACCTTAAACAACTTATTTAAAGACACAAGAGACTAAGTAACTGCCCATTAACATGTCCCCACATTACATCAGTTTACCCCTTGATTATAGCTACAGTTAATTGGGTCTTTTGACTGGGTTAGAACTGCAATTAATTGAGCGATATGACTGCAATTAATTGGGTCGTTTGACTGGGTCAAGGGTCTAGGATCATCAGCAGGAAATGGGTTAATTTGACCCGTTCGGTCAGTTGGATATGTATCAATACATCCCGCCCGAAAACCGACTTGTCCTCAAGTCGATTTGACGAAAATTGATCTGTCCCAATCATTTCCTTGAACAGTTCGATGGAGAGATGGTGGCAAGTCGCAAAGTTGTGAGCTTCTTGTTGGCCGGTGTCGAAAACACAACTTTGTACCATCCCATATTGATTTGGCAGGTCGTTGCGACACTCGGTTGAAGTTGGTGGTGATGCGTTTGGTGATACAGGAGCTGTTGGAAAGTCTGCCCCTTGTATGGGTGTGGTTGTAAAGAACATGGGAAAGGGTACTCGTAGGATCGGTGTGATTGTTGGTGATGGTGGAGGTTTGTTTGAGGGTGCAGTGAGACATGAAGAAGTGTAGGCAGAGTGTGGTTTGGTTGCAATTCAACAGTAATCTGTGGTGGTGTGGCAGAGGCAGGTGGTGGAGATGCTACTGTTGGGGGCTGTGCTAGAGGAGATGGTGGTGCAGAGGCGGAAAATGGTGGTGAGGATGGTTTAGTCCCCTTGACCAGATCTGTCAATAGGCCTTGAGGTTCATCCTCGGGTTCTAAATTATGATTGGGACGAGCAATGTGAACAGTGACGATAGAATCCACCGCTGGACTAGATTGTACCAGGATAGTGGACGTTCCATACATCTGGGCCTTGATTATTTCAATATCATTCTTCATGGCTACAAAAATTGAATCTAGTCGCGCCCCCATGGCTGCTAATTGAGCAGCTATAGCATCTCTGTAATCTTCGGGTTTCGAGTCCATCTTCTCTTCATTTCCCGGCAATGGAACCAAATGATAGATACTGAAAATCTAATTAAACTGAAACAAGAGCTAACACGATAGTTGGCCCGATTCGAGAGGGGCTAGTCTCCTAAATTCTGATCAGAGATCACAATACAAATAAAATATCCAAGACACCTTATTCTCACCTTAAACAACTTATTTAAAGACACAAGAGACTAAGTAACTGCCCATTAACATGTCCCCACATTACATCAGTTTACCCCTTGATTATAGCTACAGTTAATTGGGTATTTTGACTGGGTTAGAACTGCAATTAATTGAGTGATATGACTGCAATTAATTCGGTCATTTGACTGGGTCATGGGTCTAGGATCATCAGCAGGAAATGGGTTAATTTGACCCGTTCGGTCAGTTGGATATGTATCAAATTGATAAGAAGAAGATGATACAGACTCGATAACACCGAAGTGTTCCCAGGGCTACGCCCTCTCTCTGTAAACAGAGCCCTAACAAACTTACGTATTTTCCTATCCCCTTCCCCAAGGAATTACTAACTCATACTTATACTATATTATTTGCAATTACCCCCTCCTAGAATAGCCAATTGACATTTAAAAGCTAAACTAGAATATGATCTCTATCACAATGCCCGAGAGATTTTGATGAAGAATTATCGACATACCAATGCTTTGTCAGCCATCATCTTCCTCATCGAGTATGCAAGCCTGTAGTTATGCCCAACATGATGGGAAGGTTAACCATTTAAGTGTCAAAATTCAAAAATGACTAAATCCCAATAAAAAGAAAGAAAAACACAAATGATATAGAAACAGATAACTTACGTTAAGGTGACAGCCAACGGAAGCCCTTCTGGCACCGCAACAACTACAATAGTCACCTATACATTCTTCAAAAGTTAGTATGCTGAAAAGAAAAGGAAACTAAATGCATCCTCTCCTCAATCCATGTCCTTGGTTTGACTACTACCATATAGGGTTTGACTTTTCAACTTTTCAGTTGTAATGTTTCTCATGTAGAAAAACGTTTTACATTTTAACACCATTTCAAATGACTTTCAAAGTCAAAAGGAAGAATAGTTACTTGTTCGGTTCTCAAAAGTCACCAAAGACGATCATTAAATATTACATACAGAAGACACATACCGCAACAGTAAAAATCTTGATTGCACCATCGACAGCATCTCCAGTACTAGTTTGCCGGCAATAAACTCTACTTTGTCCTCTTCATCCTTCGTATGTCCAGTAAAATACCTAATAAACAGAAATTATCATCTCAATGCTACGAATAGCAGTAAAAAGTACGGTTGTAGTGCCTTAGTATTAAATTACCTAGCGAGAAGGATGACAAGAACGGATACAGCAACCACAAGCCCGACTATACCAATAAACATCGCAACCCCATTCAAACGCACCTGATAAAAGCCAAAAGTCAATAGTTTAAAACTTTGAGTGCTTTCTTTAGTCTGAAAGAAATTTAATTATTGCCCATTACAAAAAGATAAAAGAGTTTGTACTGAGCACTAGCCTGTAACGGTGTTTCCTCGCCGTTATCTTCAGAAATGCTAGCCATAAGCAATCCCCATTCTGTATTTATTCCAACACTAGTTGCCTGAAAATGATTATGTAAAAGTTTATGAAATCACAATATTGACCAGATTCCATGATAAATATCTCAAAACGAAGTGCAGGTGATTTGGAAAAGGACATATCATCTTTCATACCAGCATAGTACCATAGCCATCAGCCACCTTGCATCCAGACATAAAAAATGGCGATTTGTGATCTTTGGTAACCTGTTTGACCATGTAAAAAGCTACGTTACTACTTACAAAGACATGGAGATAAGGAAAAATACAATATATGTAGAAATCCACAAAACTCACAATTTTACTCTCCCCAGTCATACTTGATTCGTCAATAGCAAGGGAGTGACCCGAAATTAAAACACCGTCAGCTGGAACCTGAAATATAAACAAATACAAGAATGGATATCAGAAGAACCATGTTACGATTTATGAAAGATAATTGATAACATGTTCTCTAACCTGGTCTCCAATTTTTAGAGGTATGACATCCCCGACAACAATATCAAATATTGAAATTTTCACCCTCCTTCCACCTCTTACAACCTACCAATGTCGTCTATATCTGTCAGCAAAACTAACAAAAAAGACAACGAAAAGACTTTCTTGAAAACCAACCTCCAATTGTATGTTCTGTTTCTCCTCGTCTAAGTTCTGAAATTGAAGTGATTGTCTATAGTCACTTATGGCTACAGAACAAAAAAACAAGCTTACCTACATTATGTTCAGTAACACAATAATTGACAATATTAATATTTATTTAATGAAGTACCTGTAACAAGTATGACAATTATAACAGCCAAAGCAATGCCACCCCCATCATACCACCCTTCTTTAATTCCCTGAAAATATGACAAGTTAAAAATAGAAATTTATTATCTTACTAAAAACAAGGGTTAAAGTAAATGCGGTACGAGTTCTAATTCACTAACCTCTGTTTTAATGCCTAGCGCCAAAGAAGCAGCGGCAGCTACCATCAAAATAATCAAGGTTGTATCTCGACAAGCATCCAACATAAACCTCTATAAAACACATTCCATCAATTATTTAGATTTCCGAATATTTAAATGTTTAACAGTATCAATATAGCTCGGGAAAAAAAAATATATATAACGTGTAAGTACCCAAAAGCTCCGCCCCTTTTTTCGTGGATATGTATTTGACCCAAACACATTTTTTCTATCTAATATGTTTGAATCATCTTCGTGGATTCCCTTATCTGGGTTTGTCTTTAACTTTTCTGCCAGTCCTTTAACCTGTTGTGTTCATGGAAAGAAAACAAAAAACAATGTCATGGTTTGTGTTAGGATGTCTGTGTGTGGTGGTCGTGGTGGTGGTGGTGGTGGTGGTGAGTGGGGGGTTGTCATCATAAACTTACCCCTCCAAAGCTTTGAAAGCAGAAAAATCATGGTCCCTTGTCATTGTAGCAAGCTGTGCGGGACTAACATCATAATCACCAGTAGGAATGGGAGATGGGGGTGCTTTTGTGGTTCCTGTTGCAAAAAGGATGTTAATAAGCTAAACCAATATCAACACCTAAAGGTTTTAATTTAAATCAGCGAAAACACATGAAAAGAAAAATACCATCTGGTTTTTCTCCAGCTGCTTGAAAAAGATAGGCTGCCTGAAGAACAATATTCGTGGATCGTAAGTTGGTTCATGTTCTATTAGGATATGTATAAAGATAAGATAACATTACTCGTATGACTTGAGAGTGAGTTCTGATCTTTGCTATAATTTCTTTCTTCTCTTCCGCCTTTTTTAAATCCAAAGTGTAGCGGAATCGACGGGAAGCATTTAATACAAGTGCCGCTTGCTAAATCAGATAAAATTTAGTTAGAAGATTCAGTGACATTAAAAAACAAGTTGGTAAAGATACTATATGATCACACTATGGTTGTTTTTATTTGATTACAACAGCATAAATACATTAACTAATAGTCTAATATGGAACTCTAGGGTTCAGGCGTCAACATTTTGCCACTTTGTCTGTTTGTCCTTATAACAAAATCATGTTGTTGCCAAATAGTGAACCAACTATAGAAACACAATACAGAACACATGAGTCAAATTGGAATGTAGGTTCTTTCCAGTTTTTATCTAATATAATCTGACGTTTATCATGTTCAAAAATAGAAAGCACGAAACAAAAAGTTAACAAAACCACATTGTCGCCAATTCATGAACAAACTAGAGGAGCACAATACAAAACACACAAATCAAATTGAAAAGTAGATTCTTTCCGTGTTTAATCTAAAAGGATCGATATATCATGTACAAAAATACAAAGCATCAAAAACAAAGAGTTTGATTACACATAGCCATTTGAATCTTACGATTTGATCATTGACAAAACCTACATCATTAAACCAAAGTTGTAGCGAAGACCTAGTCCCACTAGTCCAGGGTCTGGTATGTGACACCATTTAACAACTAATTAAGAAATCAATAATCTACACTGTCTCCTCCCCTAAAACCTCAACAGAAACAATACTGAAAACTGCAAATAAATATTATCAAAAACATAATCCAAAAAAACTTTCAATCAAAACATCAATTCATCAACTACACAAAGATAAAACAAAAGCACCATACCCTCCATCTTCTCAGGCGATCAACAGGAGCACTCTTAGTCCGAACAATATCAAACGGATCATTAACCGACTCATACTCCTCATATCCGCCGCTACTTCCACCACCGGACTCCACATCTTTCCGGTGCCACAGTTGCGGTGAACCACCGCTACTCATCACCGTAACTTAATCAACAACTGTCGCAGAAAAGATGACACCTCAATTCTCCGCTCTCACGCACAAATCTACCAAAAATCAAACACACAAATCATAACAACTGATATGTTCATCAAATTATCCTACAATCAAGAGCAACAGTTCGATTATTACAGTAAGACGGAGTCGTTAGGGTTTCGCATTAACACTGGATGAAGAAATCGGTGAACAAATATCTGAAAATGTAGGGTTGATTTTGAAATTGATTGCAGTTGTCTAGGGTTTGCTGTTGATTGGTAATCTCTGAGCGATTCAGATTATAGAGAGATTATTTTTGGGTGGTTAAGGTTTTAAATTGCCTGTAAGGTTATGACACGTATCATTGATTATATCATTTGTCACATTACCTGTAAGCTTATTGTTTTTGTATTTATTCTTTGTTTTTCGATATTATTTGTCACATTACCTGTAAGTTTATTGTTTTTGTGTTTATTCTTTGTTTTTAAATTTTAAGGTTAAAAAACGCTTATAAAAAAGTGGGGGATATGAGCTAGATTTATGGGTAATATGCATAAAAAGAAGAGTAAACTTCTATTTTGTTTTCTGTGATTTGATCGTTTTAACGGTTTTGTTTCAAACCTTTAAAAATAGTTATTTTCATCCAATAGTTTGCTATGTTTTCTCCATTTTGCTCCTCGTCTTTAACTCCATCCAAATTGTTTACTAACTGAAATGGTATTTTAGTAATTTTACAGTTAAATATATATTTAATTATTTTATTCCTAAAACAATTAAAATAAAAACTAAAGTTCATAGTCATCTTCATCACCATCCCAACATCTACATTTGTTTCTTCTTTCTTTCTCACCCCATCAACACCTCTTCTTCTTTCTTTCTCACCCTATCCATCACCACATGCCAACACAACCATCACAGCCATCACCCCAGCAACAGCACCCCTCTTCTTCTTTCTGACTCGTCTATCTCTAAACCACCATAACACAAACATACACTCTAAACCCCCCAAAACAATTATGAATCGTCTCTCTCTTTAAACCTCAATTAACACCATTGTAGATATGAACGACCAACAATCCGTACCTCACATCATTCCCTTTCTGTTCGTCACAATCGCCTTCAACTCAAACCAGATCTGAACCAAGCCAATCTGAAATCCCAACTACGCAACCAAAAGGAGTGGCGTCTACATACGACCAAAGCCTAACCACCAAACATGGTTTCAGATTTCAGAAGATTTAAGGGGTCCGGTAAGGTGAGGGCCGCCAAAGATGATGATGGGGTTGAGGTGCGGTTATGGAGGTGATGGTGAGTGTTCGGGGGCGATGATGGTGACAATCGCGAGTGAGGGAGAGATGAAACTGTAGGGTGGTTGGTGGTGGTCGGATAAGGGCGGTGCAAAGCGGTGGTGGTCGGACGGGGGTGGTTTCGGTGGTCGTAGGAGATGGTTGTGGTGGTGTTTGTAAGAGGCGGTTGCGGTTGTGGTGGTTGTCCCAGGAGGTGGCTGTTGTGGCAGGAAAAAGAGAAGGGTGGTGGTGATGGTCTGCAAGTAATGGCAGAGAGAAGAGAAGGGTAGAGAGAAGAGTGGTGGTGATGGTGCAAGTCTGCAAGTTATTACTAATAATACTTATTATGTATTTATTTTTTTAATTTCATTTTCAATTAAAGAATGGATTTTTGAAATTGACAATAATTAATTAACTACTTATATATATAATTACTAAAATACCCTTATTTTTAGTAGATAATTTGGATGGAGTTAGAGGCGGGGAGCAAAATGGAGAAAACATAGCAAACTATTGGATGAAAATGACTATTTTTAAAGGTTTGGAGCAAAACCGTTAAAACGACCAAACCACAGGGAGCAAAACGAAAGTTTACTCTAAAAAGAATAAAATCGTAATATACGTGAAGACCACAAGTTTTTTAGTTTCTCTGAAGATATAAAAAATGTGTGTGTTTCAATCTTGGATTTTATAAAATAACATTATTCAAAATAGGTGAGGAAAGAGAATGTTGACTACACAATTTCAGCTTGGAAAGTATGGCAAGATTTATACCTACGATGAGAGACCAGGATTTAACTAAATCAGATGGGTTATTTGGATTGTACAGGTTAATACGGTTTATCGTTTATATAAACAAATTCAAATAATATGACAGAAAAAAAGATCATCACTTGTTGGCGTGGAATCAATTTTAATGTGAGCATCCAACTTTTACACATCATGTGTGGCACCATAGTAGGCCTCCACGACCAACGCTTTTCTTCCACCTAAGGCTATGGGTATGGGGCGGCGGTTTGGGCTTGGGTTGGGGAGAAACACCTGCTTCACCACCCCGGGTAGGCTTGAGATTTGGCGTAGCCCCTTGGCGGGGGATTTAGACCGGGCGTTGGGTGGGACTAGCGGGCCGAGGTGGCAGTTTCTTAATGGCTAGCCAGGCTAGGCGGTTGACCGGGCTTGGAATTTAAATAATAACCGTTTGGCTGTCCCAAGCGGTTATAAAACCCTCCGCCTGCCCTCATCGCTACACCACACCGCCAACCATCTTCGCCATCTATACCCAACTCAACAAACCATGGCTTCTTGAACTAACGAGGAAGAGCTAGCGCTTGTAACGAGCGTCGTGGACGCTATGAAGGCCCGCCAACCCGGCTAGTAGGATTATGTGATTTACGAAGTTTTAATATTATTATTAGGTTTGTTATAATTTGTTGTTTTTAATTTAATTAAAAAAAAAGAAAAAAAATAAAAAAAAATCCACGTGGCCTAGCCACGCGGGCTAGCCACGCCGCACCATACCCTTCGATAGTCCACATGACTGTCGGTATCCCTCCAATTCTACGTGTCGACCCATGCCCCCAACCCCGCCCCGCCCCACCATACCCCACGGTCTAACATATAAGAGCATTCATATTAGTCTTTATTCTTATCTTTATCCTGGAATTATAAGAAAAATACAAATAAATGAATAATATGCTGATGTGATGTGAGGTTTGATGTTGTGTTTTGAAGGTTGATTTTGACGATTGGTTGTTGTTGAAGTTTGTGGTTTGACCGGTCAAACTAATTGGTCAGAATGGGGTTTGATTTAGGGTTTTTGGCCGGTAAGATGGGCAGAGAATCGTTGGATGTTGGAGGAGAATCGTTGGACGAATGAGTCTATCACAACACTTGTTATTGGGTATGTTGGGCAAGGAGCTTTTAGAAGCTTCTAGTTTTAAGCTTTTAAGAAAAAGATCATAATCAATAAAAAGGCTTGTTTGGTTGAAGGAGGTTGAATCTTTTAGGTTAGAAGCTTGAAGTTTTTGGTTAAACGCTACTAACATTTAGAAGGAGCTACAAACTTTTATGGAAAAAATGACCATTTTAACCTCTAAAGATAATAACCTTTTAGGGTATGTTTGGCATGGAGCTTCTAGCTTTAATCTTTTAAGAAAAAACTTCTAATCGATAAAAAGTCTTGTTTGGTTGAAAGAGCTTGAAGCTTTTGATTGAACGCTCCTACTAGTAGCGTTTAGAAGGAGCTACAAGCTTTTAGGAAAAAAATGACTATTTTAGCCTCTAAAGATAATAAACTTTTTAATGTACCAACTTTTTAATGTCTATTTTGCTCATTTTATTAAAAGCTCCAGCTACTTTGCCAAACACCTAATTATTCTAAAAAGCTACAGCTACCAGCTTCTAGTCTCCAGCCACCAGCTACCAGCTATTTTTTCCAAACATACCCTTAATGTACCAACGTTTTAATGTCCATTTTGGTCATTTTATACATTTTATTAAAAGCTCCAGCTACTCTGCCAAACACCTAAATATTCTAAAAAACTACAGCTTCCAACCTCTAGCCACCAGCTTCCAACTACCAACCACCAACTATTTTTGCCAAACATACCCATTGTAAATGTTAAGTGTGTGTGTGATAATTTATTAGGGTTGTTAAATTATGAAATTAACAGATTTATTGTTAGTTAGTTTTTTTTTTGTTTAATTGGATTATAGAGTCTCTGAGTGGTTATACGAGTTATATGTATGTGTTTATATATATATATATATATATAAATAAGGGGAAGGATAAAATGAAAACTCAAAAAAACTCTACGTAACATTTTTATTTTTTTTCTAAAAAAATAAGGAATGTAAGTTACATGTTAATGAACGTTTTGTAACAAAAAATAAATAAAAAGCGTCGAGTGGATTTTTTATAAAAAATTACAAAAAGTCAGTTTTTTAGCATTTTTTTTTGTAAACACTGAAATTTTTAAAAAAATTTATAAAAAAATATTTGGCGCTTTTTATTTTTTTTTGTTACAAAATGTTCATTAACATGTAACTTACATTTAAGGCTGCAACGAACCGAACGAACACGAACAAGACCTTGTTCGTGTTCGTTTGATAAAAAATATATGTGTTCGCGAACGGTTCACGAACACTTATCGAACGAGATTCTATGTTTGTGTTCATTTGTTAAGGAAATGAACTTGTTCGTGTTTGTTTGTTAATTTTAGGAAACGAACACGTTGATGAAGATAAATGAGCACAAACTAATGTTCATGAAAAAAAAATGGAAACAAACGAATGCAAACAATCGTTCATGAACAAAATATATAACACACTAACATTTATTAGATATTTAATTTGTCGGAATTTTAAAGTATTTAAATAAATATAAAAACTAAACACACTAATGAACTTTCGAACACAAACGAACACGTTACCAAACGTTCGCGAACATAAACGAACGAACACGACCTCTGTTCATATTTGTTCATTTAACTAAACGAACGAAATTTCTTGTTCGTGTTCGTTTGTTTAATAAACGAACGAACACAAACGAACTTCCCGCCGAACGGTTCACGAACTGTTCGTCAAACATTTGGTTCGTTTGCAGCCCTACTTACATTCCCTATTTTTTTTAGAAAAACATAAAAATATTACATAGGATTTTCTTAAGTTTTCTCAACTCAAGTGGGTTTTCTCTCTATACTTCACCTATATATATATAGGGAGCCGCTAAAATGAAAACCACATGAGTTGCGAGAACTATGAGAACTTTTTGATCCGGGGCGAGTTGGGCCAAATTTTTTTTTCATAAACGTAAATGAATATATTATAAACACATCTGTAAAAAAATTCAAAAAAAAATTGTCGTGTATGTTGTTTTGACCACCACAAGTTTTTTTTACGTCTACCGTAAATTAAATTTGTGGTAGTCAAAACTACATATACGACAATTTTTTTTAATTTTTTACAGATGTGTTTATAATATATTCATATACGTTTATGAAAAAAAATTGGCCTAACTCGCCCCGGATCAAAAAGTTCTTACGGTTCTCGCAACTCGTGGTGGTTTTCATTTTAGCGGCCCTATATATATATATATATATATATATATATATATATAAGCACTAGGCTAATTGAGAAACTTGAGAAGTATTCTAGACCACACATTTTCCCTAAGTTTGCCGTAATATACATATATGTATATAGTCAATTTTAAACTATACATATATGTATATTACGAAAAAACTTAAGAAAAATGTGTGGTCCATAATGCTCCCCAAGTTTCTCAAATAAGGTAGACTTCTCTTATGATCCCTAGCCTATATATACAAGGGATCATAAGAGAAGTCAACCTTATTTGAGAAACTTGGGAAGCATTATGGACCACACATTTTCCCTAAGTTTTGAGTAAATTGCCAGTTTAGTCCCTGAGATTTGTCTCAAATTGCCATTTTAGTCCAAATAGTTTTTTTCTCCTCTGGGTCCCGGAGTTTTCCATTTTCTTTCCATTTTGATCACATTGCCTAACTCCGTAAAAGCCTCAGTTTTAACCAGGGTATTCTTGGTATTTTCATAATAATTATAATACTAATAATAATATTTATAATATAAAACACAAAAAAAGGTGGGTGGCGCTGGTGGTTATGATGGGGCGGAAGTCGGTGACGGTGTTGGAGGTCCCCCTAGGTTTGCGTTGTGGTGGACATTTTGGTGGCGGAGGTCAGTGACGGTGACAATGGTTAACGGAGATGAGTGTCGGGGGTGGGTGATGACTGTGGATCGGTGGCAGTGGCACTGGCAATAGTGGTTCCGCCACCGATCCACAGTGGTTGTGGAGAGAAAGAAAGTAGAGGGATGAAAAACGAGAGAGAAAGGGTGGGGGTAGGGGGTGTTAATCATATTACTATAGAAACAAAAAATAAAGTTAGTTTTTTGTGTTTATATTATAAATATTATTATTAGTATTATAATTATACGAAAATGTCAAGAATACCCCTAGTTAAAACTGAGGTCTTTTAACAGAGTTAGGCAATTTGATCAAAATGGCAAGAAAATGGAAAACTCAGGGACCCAGGGTAGAAAAAAAAACTATTTGGATTAAAATGACAATTTGAGACAAAACTAAGGGACTAAAATAGCAATTTACTCCTAAGTTTTTTATAATATACACATATGTATAGTTTGAAATTGACTATATACATATGTGTGTAACTCAATATACACATATGTATATAGTCAGTTTCAAACTATACATATGTGTATATTACGAAAAGCCTAAAAAAATGTGTGGTCCAGAATACTTCTCAAGTTTCTCAATTAGTCTAGTGCTTCTCACATGATCCTAAATCTATATATATACAGGGTATGGATCCTAAGAGAAGTCCACCTTATTTGAAAAACTTGAGAAGCATTTTGGACCACACATTTCCCTAAGCTTTTTGTAATATACACATATGTATAGTTTAGAATTGACTATATACATATATGTATATTGAGTTATACACATATGTATATAGTCAATTTTAAATTGTACATATGTGTATATTACGAAAAGCTTGGGAAAATGTGTGGTCCAGAATGCTTCTCAAGTTTCTCAAATAGCCTAGTGCTTCTCACATGATCTTAACCACATATATATATATATATATATATATAGGAGAAGGATCCGTTAACCACCCTTTATTTCGAGAACCAATGTGAACACAACCAAAAATACCTAAAAGCATCTAAAAAATATACAATTTTTTTTTATTTTTTATTATACATTGTTTTTGAAAAAAACATGAAAACCAGCGTTTTTTTCAAAAAAAAATGTAAAAAAAATATTATGTTTGTTAGATTTTTTTAGGTTTTTGGGGGGTCTAGCTTTATGGTTTAGTTTTTAGCATTTAGCTTGGGATGGGGGTGGGAGGTTAGGTTTTTTTTTTGGGGGGGGGGGGGGGAGGGAGAGGTTAGGTTTTTTTAGGTTCTTGGGGGTTTTAGCTTTATAGTTTAGTTTTTAGCATTTAGCTTGGGTGTGGGCGGGTTAGGGTTTTTTAGGTTTTGGGTGGTGGTATGGTGGGTTTACTTTTGTGTCCACATTGCTTCTCACGATTCTCACAACAAAGGTGGTTCTCACATGAACCCTATATATATATATATATATATATATATATATATATATATAGGGGATAGTTCATTAGGAAACACTAAAAAAGTGTGGAATCAAGGAACACTCTTAAAAATAATACCTAACATGTTAATAATTATTTTTTCTAATTTTTTTCAAAGGTTTTCTTATAAAATCATGTAGAAACATTTTTAATAAAAAAAATCAAAAACTAAAAATATATAAAAAAAATGTTTAAAAACAGTTAAAAATATATATATCTTATAAACCTAACAACTAAACCCTAAATTAAACCCCCTAAAAACCTCCCCCCCTCCCAATACCTAAAAACTAAACCCCTAACCCTAAAATCTAAACTAAGCTCAAAACTTAAACCCTAGGGTTAAGTTGTGTTACATGTGTGCAATACTATAGTAGTGTTATTGAAAAAGTATGGCACGTTAAATCTTTTATATGTCGAAAAAATATGCACGAATATGCTCGAACGAAAGTTTTAAAATTTTTGCGATCTTATGGTACAATTTAAAAAAATATTAATAACATATGAAGATGATAGAAATGTTTGAAAAGTTATATATTATTCTTTTTTCAATTTTGCTCCTCCTTCATTAAAAGTCTCATTCCCCCGTTAATGAGGAGTTTTTAAGTTTTCTCCCTAACTATGATTTTTAAGTGAACCAACCCTTTATATAGGGCAATTATAGGAATAAATCCCATATTAATAAAAAGAAACTAAAAAACCAAAATGAATATACCTCCTTTTGTCACGTGTTACACCTTTTGCAGACGTGTTACGTGTAACAACCAGAGGCTGTCACATGTTACGTAACAACTTTTACTTTTTCGGATAATGCTGAAAGTCAGCAAAAGTTGTTACACGTAACATGGGGCAACCTCCGGTTGTTACACATAGCACAGTCCGCAAAAGGTGTAACACGTGGCAAAAAGAAGGTCCATTCATTTGGGTTTCTTAGTTTTCTTAACTAATATGGGTTTTATATATAGAAAGAAATTCCATATTAGTTAAGAAAACTAAGAAACCCAAATGAATGGACCTTCTTTTGCCACGTGTTACACCTTTTTTTTTGCAGATGTGCTATGTGTAACAACCAGAGGCTATCACGTGTTACGTAACAACTTTTATTTGTTTCAGAAAAAACTGAAAGTCTGCAAAAGCTATTACACGTGGCAGCATCTGGTTTTTACATGTAACACAGTCTGCAAAAAAGGTGTAACACGTGGCAAAAGGAGGTCCATTCATTTGGGTTTCTCAGTTTTCTTAACTAACATGGGTTTTCTTTCTATCCCTCCTCTGTGTGTGTGTGTGTGTATATATATATAGCTTGGGTGTCCGTATGGTTATACGGTTAATATATATCATTATATATAGGTTTCGTTTTCGTTTAGGTGATTGGTTGTAATCACGTTTATGATTATGGAAATCGTATGATATTTGTTATTATGGGATTTGAATTTGGAATGCAAATATTTTGGTAAAATGTAAAGTTGTAATATAAGATAAGTTTAAACCATAAGTAATATTGATATGAAATAAGGGTGGAAGGGGTGCTCTCCACATGGGGAGTGGTAAACTTTCCACCTAGCCAATCACCTTATGTCATGTCAACTCCTCTCTTCACTCCCTATTTTGTACTCAAACACAAGGGGTGCTCCACCCAAACGACCTTTTCTATAAAAAAAGAATAAATGTGTAATTGGTTGAAAAAAGAGTGGGGCCTACCATTAATCCCTTCTCTCTCCTTTTCCCTACGTTGTGACAACTCCCAGCATTCACAGGTTCACCGCACACCGATGGGGGTCGGCGGCGTTATGCTCGCGTGGTGAGACCCCACCCTGCTCCTCTTCATCGCTTACGCCCCTACCAGATGTCACACCCCAACCGATGGCGGAAACATCAGAGTGAGACGAACGAGATTACTCGAGACTACATAACACTATTGTAAAACCCGATAGGATCTTTCAATGATATCAAACAATACTTGTGAGAGTGCGGAAACCAATCACAAGTTGATTCAAGAATATATAATTGAAACTGAAATAATATACATCAAAACAAACCGGAAACTTGCATTCACTGATTGAATGTGACTGATACAAGACCTCCAAACTGGTTTCGACTGGCCTCTTCCTATTGAACAACTGATCAACCCCTAAACAACAATATAGGAGCGATTATATACTCACAACTAATGTGGGCCGAAACCCCTATAGGCCCAGTCGAAACCTCAAGACCCAAAACATGTATCGACCCAAAACACTAACGAACATAATACAAATCAACCCAAAACACTAGTAATTAACTATGCATAAACCTTCAGGTTCCAACAATCTCCCCTAGGTTTATAGCATAGTACAACCAAAATCTTCAACTGCTTCCACTGCCACTTACGTTATCCCGATAACCTCTGAAACCCTTCTTCCTCACATGCAATGCACCTGCAACGGCTGACGTCCACTGCTTTGTTGTTCCTTCATACTTTTCTGTTGACCTGATTTGATTTTGCGCTAGCATCTCAAGATCTTCCAAACTCAAATTCAGCAAGTTAACAGGATCGGCCAATCTAAATTGCACATCATCAACACAAACTATTAATGCTTGGCCCAACGTCTCATCATAAGCCCAAAAATGTAGCATCTTCAGACTTCCATCATGTATCTTCTTCACCAATGGTATTGTCTTCTCTTTATCCGTTGGTGGCCAAATAACCGTCTTCATTCGCTTGTGAGTTCGAGGATCACGCACACCAGGAGCAGGTTTCAAAAAGGACTCTGCAGTGTGCATAGATGGAAATCCTCTAGCAACCTCTCGTTTCAGTCTCTCGAAAAACATATACCCTCTACGATTTGGCTTGTCATCTGTGTATGGGGCTCTCATGGATATGATATGTTATGAGTATATGATTCATGATGAGCATTGTATAATAATATGTACTTATGAACATGCTTGCATAACATTGAATGTAACAATAAACATAAGGCATATAAACATCATGAATTTTGTATGTAACAGTGTTACAATTTTAAAATTCTAATCAACTATAGTATAGGCTCTAAGGGTCTAATAACCTATCCTATATCCCTATAGTCATGGCTCTGATACCAATCTGTCACACCCCGACCCGCAGCGGAATAAGAGTCGGGGCATAATTGGGTTATCACCAAAGCTCATGATGTTTATTAAAAGGTTTCATATTTATTAAATTCAAATTACAACTTAAATGTTCAAACCAAATTCATACAATACAAGGAAATGAAAACTAAATAAAACAATCCAAAGCCTAAACTGATTTATTCTTCTAGGCCGTCCTATGTGTTTCTTGCTTCAACTGGATCACCTGTATCATGTGTAAAAATGGGGGAATTTTGGGTCAACAAAAGTTGGCGAGTGAACCTTGTTTAAAGACATTGTTATTGATTTCTTGTTGTATTTGATATTGAAAAGTTGTGCAATAATCATATGTGAGCAAACGTATATAAACAAACAATCACAAACCACCTTGAATGAGTATATGACATGAATGATAATGTGTTGTGAGATCCAGGCTCAATCAAACGGAGCTGGCCTCGTATGTTGGCAATGTCACGTTCCGCTCATAGGTAATGGGGAACAGACGAGCCTATGATGATGTATGTGAGATCAAGGCTCAATCAAACGGAGCCGATCGAAATAAGGCACCTGTACTCAACCCGTCTCCCACGGGGAGCTGTTGGGCCTAATGAAATGTATGTACTGAAAATGATAAATTTAATCTAAACATTAACCACACAAACAATTGATACATATTGGATACACATTTGATCATGGATATGATGGATGCACAAGTGTTTAAATATAATAAATAATTAAGCGACACATGATATACCCCAAAATGTGATTAAAACGGGGAATTTGTAGAGATTCACTCACATTGGGTGCGTTCTTTTGATGATGTTGAATGTGCACGAGTTTTGGGATTTGATCGACGAGGAAAAACTAACCTAAAATAATAACGAAATGGTTCGGTAAATAAGTGGATTTTATTAACAATTTTATTAGGATTTTTAGATTTATTTTTGTGAGTTTAAGGTCATTTTCTAACTTTAAAAATATTATTTTTAAGTATTTTTAATTCATTTTTAAATTAAATAAATAAATAAAAATAAATAAAAAAATTTGACTTTTGTTGACCGTTGACCGGTCCGTTGACCGTTGACCGGTCGGACTGTGGTCTGAGTGTGCACTTAGTAAGGTTCGAACCCGGGACCTCTCGTACGTGTGCACGCAGCTCTACCAATTGAGCTACGTGTCTAACCCGAAATATTCTATGTTTTAATTATATATATATATATACTAATTAAATGTTAATTTATTTGGTTTATATTAAAATGATTTAAAATGGTCGAACCGGTTGCAGGGACCCGGATCGAACTCGGGTCCTTCGGTTTGTAAGCGCACAGCCCAACCAGTTGGGCTGTGTGTCTTATCTGTTTAACTTACGGTTTATATTAATCTTATAAACATACTGGGACCTGCTCTGATTCAGTTTTAAAAAAAATTGGTTTTAATTCGGAAGTCGGTGCGTTTGTAAGGTTCGAACTCGTGATGTGCGCTATGTGTTTGCATACAGTCTACCGCTGGACTGTGTGTCTAACCCGGTTTAATATCCTGTTTTAATTATACTTATACAAAATGTCCGACTTCGTCTTCTTCATTCATGAAGACACAGACAAAGATGTTCGACTGTTCTTGTTTAAATCGTTCGTCGAACATTTTATTGATTGAAATGTAATGGATAAAGAGAGTTACGGAATCGAATGTACCGAATCGAATGTTTTTCTCAGAATTCCGGCAATGGTCGTCGGCTCTGATTTGTGAATTCCGTCTGATTGAATCAATTAACAATTTTGATCGATGAGTTGTGAAATTAAATGACTAAACAAGAGATATCAGGAGGTTTAGATGATTGTACCGATTTACAGTATGATTTCGGAAATTTCCAGAGATTTTCCGGCGAGTGCAGAATATCCGGTAACGTCGTCTGGGACCGATTCTGGTTGAAGGATTGAAGTTAGTATATGTCTAACAATGGATTGAAAACGAAAGAATCGAGAAATTTACCGATTTGATGTATGTCTTGGTTTTCCGGCGAAAGTCCGGCGATTGCAGAATATCTCCGGCGAGTGCTATTGCTTCGAGAAATTGTGTGATTTTGAGCGAAAAGATTTCCAGAGACTTGGGTGTGTATTTATAGGGAAGAATCAGGATGAATTGAGTCCGATTTTGGTCTTGATTCGTGGTCAAGGTTTTTCTCCGGCGGTTATGACTGAGATCGCGGGATTAGACATCGGTTATAACCGATGTCGAAGTTAATATACTCGTTCAGTTAAAGGAAACCGTCGACAATTGGCGAAATCGTCGGTATTTCCGGCGACTGCGAATTGGGCGCGCCGATTACCGAATTTGAGTTTTGAGTTTTATTATAAGTATTAATTGTTTATCATTTATCACAAACAAGTCAAGTGGCGGAGTGGTTAAGTGTTTGTTTGTTTCTTCCGGCTGACCCGGGTTCGAAACCCGGCAGCCTCTTTTCTTTTTTTTACTAACTTATTTTTACTTTTTAATAATTATAGTTTTTAAATTCTAAAATGTTTATTAATTATGTATTGTTTAAAATTAATATTAATCATAAATTTGCAACGAAATTTTATAACTGATTATTCGATTAATAAACGAAGCGGGTTTGGAAACCCGTTTTTCGACGGATGTTATCCCCTACTTTTAGAAATTTCGTCCCAAAATTTAAGTAGTAGTGGTAACAGGAAAAAGATGTGGGTATTTCTCGCGCATTGAGTCTTCACGTTCCCAAGTAAACTCAGGTCCTCGTTTCGACTCCCAGCGTACCCTGACAATTGGAATACGACTTCGTCTTAAACGTTTCTCTCCGGAGTCCATAATTTCTACTGGTATTTCCATGAAATGCATAGATTCATCGACTTGAATGTCTTCTAGAGGAATATGGAGGTTTTCATCGGCGAGGCACTTCTTCAAGTTTGATACGTGGAATGTGGGATGAATTCTGTTGAGCTCTTCTGGTAGGTCAAGCTTGTATGCTACAGGTCCTACTCTTTCGAGTATCTTGAAAGGTCCTACGTAGCGTGGTGCTAGCTTGCCCTTCTGGCCAAAACGAACCACTCCCTTCTACGGTGATACTTTTAAAAGTACTTGGTCACCAATGTTAAACTCCATGGGCTTTCGTCGTTTGTCTGCATAACTCTTTTGACGACTTTGTGCCACTAGAAGATTGTTTCGAATTTGATGGATCTTGTCTGTTGTTTCTTGATTTAATTCTGGACCGGTGATTTGTGCTTCTCCAATTTCGTGCCAACATATAGGGGATCGGCACTTACGACCATATAAAGCTTCGAAAGGTGCCATGCTGATACTTGAATGATAGCTGTTGTTGTACGAAAATTCAACTAATGGTAGATGAGCGTCTCAATTCCCTTTGAAGTCTATGACACATGCTCGAAGCATGTCTTCAAGAGTTTGGATGGTGTGTTCAGATTGTCCATCAGTTTGAGAATGAAAAGCGGTACTGAGGTCTAATCGTGTACCCAAAGCGGCTTGTACGGCTTGCCATGTTCGTGAAGTGAAACGACCATCACGGTCTGAAATGATGCTTAAAGGTACACCATGACGGCTTACGATCTCGCTGATGTAGATACGAGCTAACTTCTCGTTCTTGAAGTCCTCGCGAATCAGAATGAAGTGAGCTGATTTGGTAAGACGATCAATGATTACCCATATGGTGTCATACCCACTGGAGGTGCGAGGTAACCCGGTAATGAAGTCCATGGTTATGTTTTCCCACTTCCATACTGGTATTTCAGGTTGGGTTAGAAGTCCTGAAGGTCTTTGATGTTCAGCTTTTACTTTGGAACAGGTAAGGCACTTGGAAACAAAAACAGCAATATCCTTTTTCATGCCAGGCCACCAGTAGGTGTATCGAAGGTCTTGATACATCTTGTCGGCTCCTGGGTGTACAGAGTACCGTGTTTTGTGTGCCTCATTCATAAGGAAATCACGAAGGTTATTGTGATCGGGAATCCATATGCCATCTAGATAGTACAGAATACTGTCGGATTTGGGTTCGATTTTAAGTTCTGCTCCACAAGACAGCTCATTGCGTACGTCGTTTTCTGTTACAGAAACATGTTGAGCTTCTCGGATTTGATCTTTGATGTCGGTTATGATTTGCGAACATAGAAGACGAATGGAGTTCGCATAACCTTTTCGACTGAGCGCATCGGCCACCACGTTTGCCTTGCCAGGATGATACCGAATTTCACAGTCGTAGTCGTTAAGTAGTTCGACCCATCTTCGTTGCCTCATATTCAACTCCTTTTGGTTAAAGATATGTTGGAGGCTCTTGTGGTCAGTGTATATTTCACACTTGGTACCGTAGAGGTAATGTCTCCATATCTTAAGAGCGAACACAACGGCTCCGAGTTCCAGGTCGTGGGTGGCGTAGTTCTTCTCATGAACTTTGAGTTGCCTAGAAGCATAGGCTATCACTTTTCCTCTTTGCATCAGTACACAGCCTAGCCTTGCCCTGACGCGTCGCAGTATACTACAAAGTCATCGCAACCTTCAGGAAGTGTGAGGATAGGTGCGTCACAAAGCTTTTGCTTAAAGGTTTGGAAGGCTTCTTCTTGTTTAGGTCCCCATATGAAGGGTTTTTCTTTATGAGTCAAAGCCGTGAGTGGTACAGCAATACGGGAGAAATTGGCAATGAAGCGGCGATAGTAACCAGCCAAACCAAGAAATGATCTTACTTCAGTAGGGGTTCGTGGCGCTTGCCATTCCTGTACTGCCTTGATCTTTGAAGGATCAACATGAATTCCCTTGTCACTGACGACGTGTCCAAGGAATTGTACTTCCCTTAACCAGAATTCACATTTCGAGAACTTAGCGTACAGCTTTTCTATCATTAAGAGTGTAAGGATGAGTCGAAGGTGTCGTTCATGATCAGACTTAGACTTTGAGTAGATGAGGATGTCGTCGATGAAGACTATGACAAAGCGGTCGAGGTAGGGTTTGCATTGTAAGATCCGTCAAAAAAGGGTTTCCAAACCCGCTTCGTTTATTAATCGAATAATCAGTTATAAGATTTCGTTGCGTATTTATGATCAATATTAATTTTAAACAATACATAATTAATAAACATTTTAGAATTTAAAAACTATAATTATTAAAAAGTAAAAATAAATTAAATAAAAAAGAAAAGAGGCTGCCGGGTTTCGAACCCGGGTCAGCCGGAAGAAACAAGCAACACCCAACCACTCCGCCACTTGACTCATTTGTGATATCTATTAAAACAAATAACATTTATAATAAAACTCGAAATCGAATACAGTCATCAGCGCGCCCAATCCGCAGTCGCCGGAATTACCGACGATTTCGCCAATTATCGACGGTTTCCTTTGACTGAACGCGTGTATTAACCTCGACATCGGTTATAACCGATGTCTAATCCCGCGATCTCAGTCATAACCGCCGGAGAAAACCTTGACCATGAATCAAGACCAAATTCGGACTCAATTCATCCTGATTCTTCCCTATAAATACACACCCAAGTCTCTGGTAATCTTTTCGCTCAAAATCGCACAATTTCTCGAAGCAATTACACTCGCCGGAGATATTCTGTATTGCCGGACTTTCGCCGGAAAACCGAGACATACATCAAATCGGTAAATTTCTCGATTCTTTCATTTTCAATCCATTGTTAGACTTATACTAACTTCAATCCTTCAACCAGAATCGGTCCCAGACGACGTTGCCGGATAATCTGCACTCGCCGGAAAATCTCTGGAAATTTCCGAAATCACGCTGTGACTCGGTACAAACATCTAAACTCTCTGATAATCCTTGTTTAGTAACTCAATTTCACAACTCATCGATCAAAACTGTTAATTGATTCAATCAGACGGAATTCACAAATCAGAGCCGACGACCATTGCCGGAATTCTGAGGAAAGCGTTCTGTTCGGTACATTCGATTCCGTAACTCTATTTATTCATTACATTTCAATCACTTATATGATCGACGAACGATTTAAACCAGAACAGTTGGATATCATTTGTCTGTGTCTTGAACGAAGAAGACGAAGTCAAACGTTGTGTATAAGTGTAATTAAAACAAGATATTAAACCGGGTTAGACACACAGTCCAGCGGTGGACTGTGTGCAAACACATAGCGCACGTCACGAGTTCGAACCTTACAAACGCACCGACTTTCCGAATTAAAACCAATTTTTTTTAAAACTGATTCAGAACAGGTCCCAGTATGTTTATAAGACTAATATAAACGGTAAGTTAAACAGATAAGACACACAGCCCAACTGGTTGGGCTGTGCGCTTACAAACCAAAGGACCCGAGTTCGATCCGGCATCCCTGCAACCGGTTCAAACATTTAAAATCCTTTTAATATAAACCAAATAAATTAACACTTAATTAGTATATATATATAATTAAAACATAGAATATTTCGGGTTAGACACGTAGCTCAGTTGGTAGAGCTGTGTGCACGCGTACGAGAGGTCCCGGGTTCGAACCTCACTCAGTGCACACTCAGACCACAGTCCGACCGGTCAACGGCCGGTCAACGGTCAACGGTCAACCAAAAAGTCAATTTTTTTTATTTTTTTTATTTATTTATTTAATTTAAAAATCAATTAAAAATACTTAAAAATAATATTTTTAAAGTTAGAAAATGACCTTAAACTCACAAAAATAAATCTAAAAATCCTATTAAAATTGGTAATAAAATCCACTTATTTACCGTACCATTTCGTTATTATTATAGGTTAGTCTTTCCTCGTCGGTCAAATCCCAAAACTCGTGCGCATTCAACATCATCAAAAGAACGCACCTAATGTGAGTGAATCTCTACCAATTCCCCGTTTAATCACATTTTGGGGTGTATCATGTGTCGCTTAATTATTTATTATATTTAAACACTTATGCATCCATCATATCCATGATCAAATGTGTATCCAATATGTATCAATTGTTTGTGTGGTTAATGTTTAGATTAAATTTATCATTTTCAGTACATATATTGCATTAGGCCCAACAGCTCCCCGTGGGAGACGGGTTGAGTACAGGTGCCTCATTTCGATCGGCTCCGTTTGATTGAGCCTTGATCTCACATACATCATCATAGGCTCGTCCGTTCCCCATTACCTATGAGCGGAACGTGACGTTGCCAACATATACATTATCATTCATGTCATATACTCATTCAAGGTGGTTTGTGTTTGTTTGTTTATATACGTTTGCTCACATATGATTATTGCACAATTTTTCCATATTAAATACAACAAGAAATCAATAACAAATGTTTTTAACAAGGTTCACTCGCCAACTTTTGTTGACCCAAAATCCCCCATTTTTACACATGATACAGGTGATCCAGTTGAAGCAAGAAACATATAGGACGGCCTAGAAGAATAAATCAGTTTAGGCTTTGGATTGTTTTACTTAGTTTCTTTTTCCTTATAATTGTATGAACTTGTTTTGAATATTGAAGTTGTAATTCGAATTTAATAAATATGAAACATTTTAGTAAACATCATGAGCTTTGGTGATAACCCAATTATGCCCCGACTCTTATTCCGCTGCGGGTCGAGGTGTGACATGCATACCCTATTCATTAAATCCATAAATACTGTTGGGGCGTTGGTTAAACCAAATGGCATGACCATGAATTCGTAATGACCATATCGAGTTCGGAAGGCGGTCTTTGGGACGTCTTCTTCATGTACTCCGAGTTGATGATATCCAGAACGAAGGTCGATTTTGGAAAACAGGTGGCGCCCTGAAGTTGGTCTAGAAGGTCATCTATGCGAGGTAATGGGTAGCGGTTCTTGACCGTTAACTTGTTGAGTTCTCTGTAGTCGATACACATGTGAAACGTTCCATCTTTCTTCTTCACAAAAAGAACAGGTGCACCCCAAGGCGATGAGCTAGGACGTATAAATCCTTTGTCAGTCAGCTCTTGCAGTTGACTGGCCAGCTCTTGCATTTCGGATGGGGCTAACCTATAAGGAGATTTTGCGACTGGTGTAGCGCCAGGTATAAGATCAATGCGGAATTCGACTTCCCTCATGGGAGGAAGTCCTGAGATGTCGTCGGGAAAGACTTGTGGGAATTCTTTCACTACAGGTATATCTTCTAGTTTCTTTTCCTTGTTTCCCTTCTTGACGACGTGAGTTAGGAATGCGACATAGTTCTTGCGGAGATACTTTCGGGCTTGAAGGCAGGACATCAATTTGAGTCCTTTCGAAGGGGTTTCTCCAAAGATTTGTAGGGTTTGACCGTCTGCAAGAGGAATGCGAATGAACTTTTCGCGGCATACTACTTCAGCATGATGTTGGCTGAGCCAGTCCATACCGATTATAATGTCGAAACTTCCCAACTTCATAGGAATGAGGTCAACTGGAAAATCGTGATCGTTTAAAGCGAGGGTACAATTTCGTATAATAGAGTTTAATGAGACCGGTTTTCCGTCAGCAACTTCCACCGTTATGGATTCCATGAGATTATCACGAGTTTGGTTGAGGATGGGTTCAAATTCTAAGGACACAAAACTCTTATCCGCGCCAGTATCAAATAACATGGATGCATAACTACCATTGATGAGAAACGTACCGTTAACCACGTTGTTGTCAGCCCTAGCTTGATTGGCGTTGATGTTGAAAGCTCTTCCTCTAGCAGGTGGAGGAGCTTGGTTAGCTTGGTTCACCGGATTTGCTTGAGCTTGGGCATGAATGATGTTCACCAAGCGTGGACAAGTGTTTCTAAAGTGGTTTGGGTCTCCACAGTTGTAACAAGCCCGCATGGGTTGCATCATGGGGTAGTGGGGTTGGTAGTAGGATTGGGCCGTATGTTGTGTAGGTGGTAGAAGTAAGGGTTGTTGGGCTTGACCCACTATCTGATGGTGGGTTTGGGTTGAGGGTTGGTTGCGGTTCATTCGCTGAAGTGTGCGACAGGTTTGGATGGTGTGACCTGCACGGCCACAGCTGGTGCAATGTTGGCAGGGGTGTTCAGGAAAGTGATGGTATTGGCAACGGTTGCATTTTGGGTATGGGCCGGAGTATGGCTTTTTATATGGTGCAGCTGAGGGGGCAATTTGGGTGATGGGTGCAGCAGTGATTGGGGGGTTTGTTTGAGTGACAGCAAAGTTTCTGTTGTTTCGCTTCCTTTTACCAGTAAACTTCGAAGAGGAGCCAGAATGGTTTGAAGTTTGAGCCTCAATGGGGGCTTTCTTTTTCTCCTCCTTGAATTTACCGTTTCGGATGCGATTCTCGGTAAGTTCGGTAGCTAGTTCCATTGCGACTTCAAGTGTTGCTGGCGAAGTGCTTAGAACCGAGTCTTGAATTTTCGAGGGGAGGCCTCGAATGTAGTGTTCAACCAAGCGGTACACTGGGGTGAACAAGTTGGGGATCATTTGGTTTAGCTCGAGAAATCTTTTGTTGTAGGAAGTATGATCTCCTTCCTTTTGTTTTAACGAATGGAATTAATCTTCCAACTTCTTGATTTCGCTTTTTGGACAGAAGCGTCTTGTCATTATTTCCCTTAACTCTTCCCATGTTAAGGCCATAGCATCTTCGACTCCTCTTTTACCCTTTTCTGTGTTCCACCAGGTAAGGGCTACCCTAAATAGTCTCCCGGTTGCGAAACGTACCTTGCGATCCTCGGGACAATCGCAATTGAGGAAGGTGTTCTCCATTTCCTCAAACCAATGGAGGAGAGCAGTGACACCTTCGGTCCCTTCATACTTTGGGGGATCGCAAGACTTGAAGTGTTTGTAGGAGCACCTTTTGGAAGGAGGGTTGTCGACGTTCTGGTCTTCTTGATTGGGAGCGTTGATGGGATTCACGGTGAGAGCTTGTTGGACTTGGATTACGATGTCAGGAAGCACCGCGGCCATTTGTTTTGCAATTTGGGTGGCCAAGCGTTCGTTTGACCTTTCTGACTTTCTACCTCCACGTAGCTGCCTAGCCGACATCTACGGGAACATACATAGGAAGATTGTGAGTTTAAGGAGTCTTTTTTTTAGGTGTCATGTGTCGTTAAGAAAAAAAAATAAAAAAAATAACATAATCATCGATAATCCAACTACATCCATAGGATGTCTTGGGTTTGCTCATGTTTGGGCTTCCAATGTCCCCCATACCATCGCCTGTATAGTCATGTGGGCCCCCATGACTATTGGCTTAGTAGGATTCACATTGGTGTTGGCGGTTTAACACTCGCATCACCCAAATGAAAACCATGAAATATGATTGCGAGCTGTATGGTAGGAGGGTGTCCAGGTATAGACACAATGACAACTCAAAGTGGGGTTAGTTCACACGACGTTTGGTATAGCATGCTTTGGCCTAATAGGTCCTTCGTACTCTCATCGTTAGTCCCCAGGTAGGCAAACTGGTCCTTTATTTTGGATTTATATGAATGCCAAGACTAGACAGGACGTTCCGACTACCGGTACTCGTACCCTTCCAGTTACTACATGCCCGTCATGCGAACTCACTTTGATGTGATTTGATAAATACAAAAATCGTTGCAAAAATCATAGGAATTGTGAGGTGTGTGCTCTCATGGATATGATATGTTATGAGTATATGATTCATGATGAGCATTGTATAATAATATGTACTTATGAACATGCTTGCATAACATTGAATGTAACAATAAACATAAGGCATATAAACATCATGAATTTTGTATGTAACACATAAACAATTTTAAAATTCTAATCAACTATAGTATAGGCTCTAAGGGTCTAATAACCTATCCTATATCCCTATAGTCATGGCTCTGATACCAATCTGTCACACCCCGACCCGCAGCGGAATAAGAGTCAGGGCATAATTGGGTTATCACCAAAGCTTATGATGTTTACTAAAATGTTTCATATTTATTAAATTCAAATTACAACTTAAATGTTCAAACCAAATTCATACAATACAAGGAAATGAAAACTAAATAAAACAATCCAAAGCCTAAACTGATTTATTCTTCTAGGCCGTCCTATGTGTTTCTTGCTTCAACTGGATCACCTGTATCATGTGTAAAAATGGGGGAATTTTGGGTCAACAAAAGTTGGCGAGTGAACCTTGTTTAAAGACATTGTTATTGATTTCTTGTTGTATTTGATATTGAAAAGTTGTGCAATAATCATATGTGAGCAAACGTATATAAACAAACAATCACAAACCACCTTGAATGAGTATATGACATGAATGATAATGTATTGTGAGATCCAGGCTCAATCAAACGGAGCTGGCCTCGTATGTTGGCAACGTCACGTTCCGCTCATAGGTAATGGGGAACGGAAGAGCCTATGATGATGTATGTGAGATCAAGGCTCAATCAAACGGAGCCGATCGAAATGAGGCATCTGTACTCAACCCGTCTCCCACGGGAGCTGTTGGGCCTAATGCAATGTATGTACTGAAAATGATAAATTTAATCTAAACATTAACCACACAAACAATTGATACATATTGGATACACATTTGATCATGGATATGATGGATGCACAAGTGTTTAAATATAATAAATAATTAAGCAACACATGATACACCCCAAAATGTGATTAAACGGGGAATTGGTAGAGATTCACTCACATTGGGTGCGTTCTTTTGATGATGTTGAATGCGCACGAGTTTTGGGATTTGACCGACGAGGAAAGACTAACCTATAATAATAACGAAATGGTACGGTAAATAAGTGGATTTTATTACCAATTTTAATAGGATTTTTAGATTTATTTTTGTGAGTTTAAGGTCATTTTCTAACTTTAAAAATATTATTTTTAAGTATTTTTAATTGATTTTTAAATTAAATAAATAAATAAAAAAAATAAAAAAATTTGACTTTTTGGTTGACCGTTGACCGGACCGTTGACCAGTCGTTGACCGGACCGTTGACCGGTCGGACTGTGGTCTGAGTGTGCACTGAGTGAGGTTCGAACCCGGGACCTCTCGTACGCGTGCACGCAGCTCTACCAACTGAGCTACGTGTTTAACCCGAAATATTCTATGTTTTAGTTATATATATATACTAATTAAATGTTAATTTATTTGGTTATATTAAAAGGATTTAAAATGGTCGAACCGGTTGCAGGGACCCGGATCGAACTCGGGTCCTTCGGTTGTAAGCACACAGCCCAACCAGTTGGGCTGTGTGTCTTATCTGTTTAACTTACGGTTTATATTAATCTTATAAACATACTGGGACCTGCTCTGATTCAGTTTTAAAAAAATTGGTTTTAATTCGGAAAGTCGGTGCGTTTGTAAGGTTCGAACTCGTGACGTGCGCTATGTGTTTGCACACAGTCCACCGCTGGACTGTGTGTCTAACCCGGTTTAATATCCTGTTTTAATTATACTTATACAAAATGTCCGACTTCGTCTTCTTCATTCATGAAGACACAGACAAAGATGTTCGACTGTTCTTGTTTAAATCGTTCGTCGAACATTTTATTGATTGAAATGTAATGGATAAAGAGAGTTACGGAATCGAATGTACCGAATCGAATGTTTTTCTCAGAATTCCGGCAATGGTCGTCGGCTCTGATTTGTGAATTCCGTCTGATTGAATCAATTAACAATTTTGATCGATGAGTTGTGAAATTAAATGACTAAACAAGAGATATCAGGAGGTTTAGATGATTGTACCGATTTACAGTATGATTTCGGAAATTTCCAGAGATTTTCCGACGAGTGCAGAATATCCGGTAACGTCGTCTGGGACCGATTCTGGTTGAAGGATTGAAGTTAGTATATGTCTAACAATGGATTGAAAACGAAAGAATTGAGAAATTTACCGATTTGATGTATGTCTCGGTTTTCCGGCGAAAGTCCGGCGATTGCAGAATATCTTCGGCGAGTGCTATTGCTTCGAGAAATTGTGTGATTTGAACGAAAAGATTTCCAGAGACTTGGGTGTGTATTTATAGGGAAGAATCAGGATGAATTGAGTCCGATTTTGGTCTTGATTCGTGGTCAAGGTTTTTCTCCGGCGGTTATGACTGAGATCGCGGGATTAGACATCGGTTATAACCGATGTCGAAGTTAATATACGCGTTCAGTCAAAGGAAACCGTCGACAATTGGCGAAATCGTCGGTATTTCCGGCGACTGCGAATCGGGCGCGCTGATTACCGAATTTGAGTTTTGAGTTTTATTATAAGTATTAATTGTTTTATCATTTATCACAAACAAGTCAAGTGGCGGAGTGGTTAAGTGTTTGTTTGTTTCTTCCGGCTGACCCGGGTTCGAAACCCGGCAGCCTCTTTTCTTTTTTTTATTAACTTATAAATTCTAAAATGTTTATTAATTATGTATTGTTTAAAATTAATTTTAATCATAAATACGCAACTAAATTTTATAACTGATTATTCGATTAATAAACGAAGCGGGTTTGGAAACCCGTTTTTCGACGGATGTTACACACCACCCCTGACTTGTTACCAACTTGATCATAGTAACTCTCTCCAACGTTCATCAAATGATGAGTAGCTTGAACATCTGGATGAGCAAGATTCAAATTCTTGTTCTTAATAACCAAAAGCTCTCTTTTCTTTTTCAATCTCTTTGCCTTTTCAACATCCTTCTCCTTGTCAGTAGAGGTTCTAAAATATAAATCCATTGCAGCAACACGTTATTCTTCACTATGAGCAATAGTTTTAGCCTGATCTTCAGCAGCTTTCTTATACTTCTCTAAATCATTTGGATCTGCAAATTCCTGACCGAACTTCTTTTCTAGTTTCCCTCTGATGTCATAAACCATAGAAAACAATAACCCAACATCACCCTGCAGTTGATCAATCTGTTGATCCTTTCAAGCAATAATATCTTCAAGATGAACAATCTTTGCAGCTTTGTGAATCGAATCCTGTTCAAGCACCACGATACGCTTCTTCAAATCTCTAACGCTAACAAACTCATCATCATCACTTGAATAATCGATTAGAGGCAACTTAAATCTTTCTTCACTCCTGACACCACTGGAACTACATGGTTCATCATGTACAGAAATTGACGAACTTCCAACTACAGTCGTTCCAAGTGGGATTGTAGCAGTAACTGGGGTCTCGGATAAATCAGACACACTAACAGGAGTCTCTGAACAAACTGAAATCTCAGTCACAGATGTAGATACCAGATTCATGCATGTTTCAGTAGATTCAGACTCAATTGTCTTAGCAGGAGCAGCAGTTTCTTCAAAATCAAAAGCACTTTCAGTTGTCATTTGAGCAATCTCAAAATCGAAATCATACAAGCCAATATCATCATCAATCATAGGTTGATCTTGTAGTTGTTCAATAAACACCCCAGATCGAGGATCCCTCTTTCTTCGCTTTATAGGTTGCGAATCGGAATCCTGTGGGTCTTTGTCACTTGGCGTCGTCATCTATAGCGAAGATTCAGGTGGAGGATTCCCAATCTTTTGGCTAACTGTGTGTAAAATTAATGGCAATCTTTCAGCAGTAATCACCGGTGGTAGAACACTAGAAACACTTGTACTAACTTTGTCACACCCCGACCCGCAGCGGAAATAAGAGTCGGGGCATAATTGGGTTATCACCAAAGCACATGACATTTACTATTATGTTTCATAATTAAATGAAGTCAAAGTTACATTTCTCAAACATCCAAACATGTTCATTCATTACAAGGGAAAATAACCAAACATAATAATCCAAATACTAAATCGTTTTATTTCTTCTAATCCAGGTCCTATGTGTTCCTAGCTGCTGCTGGTTCACCTGTATCATGTGTAAAAATGGGAGGTTTTTGGGTCGACATAAGTTGGCGAGTGAACCTTATAGATAAACATTTGATAATGATTTTATGGTTAGTTTATCAATAAAATATTGTGCATAATCATAAAAGAGCACATGTATGAAATCAAACGTTTGCAAATATCAGTTACAATTATAACATACATTAACATTCGATAGCATACATGAACATACCAATATCATATGATAACTAACATAAATAAACTGTGCGATCAAGGCTCAATCAAACGGAGCCGATCGTATTGCATGAACTGGAAATGTAAATTGAACTGTGCGCTCAAGGCTCAATCAAACGGAGCCGAACGTATTGCATGAACTGGAATTGTAAATTGAACTGTGCACTCAAGGCTCAATCAAACGGAGCCGAGCGTATTGCATGTATAGAAAATGTAAAGTGAAATGACCGATCAAGGCTCAATCAAACAGAGCCGATCGTGCGGGCACGCCAAGATCAACCGCATAATAAAATGGGGATCAAGCTCAACCTCGATGGATGGGGAGCTGCGGCCTCGGCAATTGCATGTACTGAAATAATAATTTGCATCTAGTAATGACTACTCAACAGTAACAAACTAATACACATGTCATGTTATGATGTATGCACAATAATTTCGTTATAATATGTAAATAAACAAAGACACATGATACACCCCAAAATCGTGATTAAAACGTGGAATTTGAAAGGTTCACTCACATTAGGTGCGTTGGATTGGAGATGGTGAGATGCGCACGATTTAGACGAGCGAGTCGACAAGGAATACTAACCTAAATAATAATGGAGAAATATATTAAATGGATAAATTTTATTAAGGATTTTAATGGGATTTTTTTTTAAAATATTTTTGTGAGTTTATGGCTATTTTCTATCTTTAAAGATGTTATTTTTAAGTATTTTTAATTGATTTTTAAATAAAATAAACAAATAAATATTTAAATAAAAAAAATTATTTTTTTTACTGTTTGACCGTTGACCGTTGACCGGTTCGGTCAGCGGTAAATGTTTGCGCCAAGCGGGATTCGAACCGATGACCTTCAGTTCACGTGCACGTAGCTCTACCAACTGAGCTACGTGACTAACCCGTTAGAAACTCAGTTTTAATTATATTTATATACTTATTCGACTTAACCGAAAATACCTTTATTTACAAAAACGTTTTAATTCAATTGACCGGTGCTTGGGACAGGGTTCGAACGCGCGTTATGAAGTTTATCTTGCACACAGTCCACCGCTGGACTGTGTGTCTAACCCGGTTATATTCTTGATTTATATTATACTTAACAACTACTCGCTCTAACCCGGTTAGTTCATGAATAAAAAGAAATGTTATTACGTAAAGCGTGTGTGTAGTAAGGATCGAACTCGGGACTTGTATATAAACTTTGCACACAGTCCACCGCTGGACTGTGTGTCTAACCCGTTTATTATCCGAATTTTAATTACTCTTATCCCGTTTTTAAGTTCGTCTTCTTCATTACAATTACCGACTTTACCCAATCATCTGGTTCATGATTTAACTAATTACTAAACATGACGACTAGCTTGAATGTACAAAACCGAACAGTTTGGGGAAAGAAAGTACCGGACAGGTCGTCTTCTTTAGGGAGTTCGGCGAGAAACAGACAGCTCTGTTTTTGAACCTTCGGCTGAGAGGGTCTAACAACAGAATTAAGGAATTAGATTTGAAATTGAACCAGGGTGCATTGATTATTAGTACGTTTGAATGTGCTTACCGTTAACTAGCGAGTTTCCGGCAAATTCCAGAATTTCTCCGGCGAACACAAAAATCTAGAAAAGTCGTCTGTGGCTGATTTTGAGTGATGGATTAATGTTAGTAAAGCTCTAACAATAGATTGAAATCGCAAAGAAAGAATATCTTACGGGTTTTGTTGAACACGGTTTTCCGGCAAGTTCTGCAGAGAATTCCGGCGAACAGTTTTAGGTGCTCAAATGATTTGAAAACGCGACGAAAAGGAAATGGAGTGTTGTTGTGACAGTTCTGAATCGCACAAATGATTGGAACTTGAATTAATCGGAGTTTGATAACTTTTCGGTTTCAAAAACCGAAACTTTAAGTTCATTCAATTTGGACTTAATTAGAAACCGATATTCATCGGTTATAAGCTAGCCAGACGAATTTGAACTGATTTGGCGATCGGTTTACCGATTTCCGTTATTCAGATGGCATTAACGGTTGATTCGCGTTTGCGTATAAGACCCAATTGTTTCCCTAAGGTTAACAGAAAACACTTGGTGGCGGAGTGGTTTGGGGACGGAATGATAAGTTGTTGGAGTGCTTCAGCTGACCCGGGTTCGAGTCCGGTCAGCTACAAATGTTTTTTATTTATTTTATTTTAACTTTTTATCAAATATAATTTTTATGGTTTAGTTTATTTATTAATTATGTAATGTCTAAACCCAAAATAATCATAAATAATTAATGAAATTTCATGACTTGGTACAAGATTACAAAACGGAGGCGGTTTTGGAGACCCGATTTTTACAAATGTTACAGTATCCCCTACTTTTAGGAATTTCGTCCCGAAATTTAAACAGTTGAAGTAGTAGGGAAAAGATGAGGGTATTTTTCACGCATTGAGTCTTCACGTTCCCAAGTAAACTCAGGTCCCCGTTTCGACTCCCAGCGTACCCTAACAATAGGAATGCGACTTCGTCGTAGACGCTTTTCTCCATAGTCCATAATCTCCACTGGCCTTTCAATAAAATGCATGGATTCATCAATCTGAATGTCTTCCAGTGGAATATGAAGATTCTCATCAGCGAGGCACTTCTTCAAGTTCGACACGTGAAATGTGGGATGAATCCTGTCGAGTTCTTCCGGTAGGTCAACCTTGTATGCTACAGGACCTACTCTTTCGAGTATCTTGAAAGGTCCTACGTAACGTGGTGCTAGCTTTCCCTTTTGACCAAAACGAACTACTCCCTTCCACGGTGATACTTTTAAAAGTACATTATCACCAATGCTAAACTCCAAGGGCTTCCGTCGTTTATCTGCGTAACTCTTTTGACGACTTTGAGCCGCTAAAAGATTGTTTCGGATTTGATGAATCTTGTCTGTAGTTTCTTGGATCAATTCTGGACCAGTAATTTGTGCTTCCCCAATTTCGTGCCAACAAACAGGAGATCGGCACTTTCGACCATATAAAGCTTCAAAAGGTGCCATGCCGATGCTAGAATGATAGATGTTGTTGTACGAAAATTCAACTAACGGTAGGTGGGCGTCCCAATTTCCCTTGAAGTCTATGACACATGCTCTAAGCATATCCTCAAGAGTTTGAATGGTGCGCTCAGACTGTCCATCAGTTTGAGGATGATAGGCGGTACTGAGATCTAGTCGAGTGCCCATAGCGGATTGTACTGCTTGCCATGTTCGTGAGGTGAAACGACCATCACGATCAGAAATAATACTTAATGGTACTCCATGCCGGCTTACGATTTCGTTGATATAAATACGAGCAAGCTTTTCGTTCTTGAAATCTTCTCGAATAGGGATAAAGTGAGCTGATTTTGTAAGTCGGTCTATAATCACCCATATAGTGTCATACCCACTAGAAGTGCGAGGTAACCCGGTAATGAAATCCATGGTTATATTTTCCCACTTCCATACAGGTATTTCCGGTTGGACTAGAAGTCCTGAGGGTCTTTGGTGTTCAGCCTTTACTTTAGAACAAGTGAGACACTTGGAAACAAAAACGGCAATATCTTTCTTCATTCCAGGCCACCAATAGGTGTACCGTAGGTCTTAATACATCTTATCGGCTCCTGGGTGTATAGAATATCGCGTCTTATGAGCTTCATGCATGAGTGTTTCACGAAGATTGATGTGGTTAGGAATCCATATACGATCTAGGTAATACAAAATACCATCAGATTTAGTTTCAAGTTTTAGCTCGGCTCCACAGGACATCTCTTTTTGAACATCTTCCTCTGTTATTGAAACGTGTTGAGCTTCTCGAATTTGATCCTTAATATTGGTTATAATTTGCGAACATAGAAGATGAATGGAGTTCGCATAACCCTTTCGACTAAGTGCATCAGCCACCACATTTGCTTTACCAGGGTGGTATCTGATTTCACAGTCGTAATCATTTAGGAGTTCGACCCATCTTCGTTGCCTCATATTTAACTCTTTCTGATTGAAGATATGTTGAAGACTCTTGTGGTCAGTGTATATTTCACACTTCGTACCATAAAGATAGTGTCTCCATATCTTAAGAGCGAATACAACGGCTCCAAGTTCAAGGTCATGAGTGGTGTAGTTCTTTTCGTGTGTCTTGAGTTGCCTCGAGGCATAAGCTATGACTTTTCCTCTTTGCATGAGAACGCAACCTAATCCTTGCCCTGACGCGTCGCAATAGACTACAAAATCATCACAACCTTCAGGAAGAGTGAGGATTGGTGCATCACAAAGTTTTTGTTTAAGTGTTTGAAAAGCTTCTTCTTGCTTGGGTCCCCATACGAATGGTTTTCCCTTATGGGTTAAAGCCGTGAATGGCACCGCAATGCGAGAGAAGTTTGAAATGAATCGACGATAATAGCCAGCAAGTCCAAGAAAAGACCTTACTTCAGTTGGTGTACGTGGAGCTTGCCATCCTTGAACTGCTTTGATCTTTGATGGATCAACATGTATTCCTTTGTCATTGACTACATGCCCGAGAAATTGCACCTCTTTTAACCAGAATTCACATTTAGAGAACTTGGCATAAAGTTTTTCCTTCTCTAGAAGTGCAAGAATAAGTCGAAGATGACGCTCATGATCAGCTTTAGATTTTGAATAGATAAGAATATCGTCGATGAATACAATAACAAATCGATCAAGGTAAGGTTTGCAGACTCTGTTCATTAGGTCCATGAAAACAGCTGGTGCGTTGGTTAATCCAAACGGCATAACCATGAATTCATAGTGACCATAACGAGTTCGAAAAGCAGTTTTAGGGACGTCTTCTTCATGCACTCTAAGCTGATGATAGCCAGATCGAAGATCGATTTTCGAAAAGCAACTGGCACCTTGTAGTTGGTCAAGAAGGTCATCTATGCGAGGTAAAGGATATCGATTTTTGATAGTTAACTTGTTGAGCTCTCTGTAGTCGATGCACATGCGAAAAGATCCATCCTTCTTCTTTACAAAAAGGTACAGGTGCACCCCAAGGCGATGAACTGGGGCGTATAAATCCCTTGTCAGTCAACTCTTGCAATTGACTGGCTAGCTCTTGCATTTCAGAGGGGGCTAACCTATATGGAGGTTTTGCCACTGGTGTAGCACCAGGTATAAGATCGATACGGAATTCGACATCTCTGATTGGAGGAAGTCCTGAAATGTCGTCAGGAAAACTTGTGGAAAATCTTTTACAACAGGGATATCTTCAAGTTTCTTTTCTGAGGTCCCTTTCTTGATGATATGGGCTAAAAACGCGACATAATTCTTGCGAAGGTATTTTTGAGCTTGAAGACAAGACATTAAGTTGAGCCCTTTCGACGAGGTTTCTCCAAAGATTCGAAGAGTCTGACCGTTTGAAAGAGGAATACGAATAAATTTCTCACGACATACAACTTCCGCATGATGCTGACTGAGCCAATCCATTCCGATTATGATGTCGAAACTTCCCAGCTTCATAGGAATGAGATCGACTGAGAAATCGTGGTCGTTTAGGGTGAGCGTACAGTTGCGTAAAATAGAGTCTAACGAAACAGGTTTTCCGTCCGCAACTTCTACCGTTATGGATTCCGCGAGCTTATCCCGATTTTTACTTAAGATAGGTTCAAACTCTAATGACACGAAACTTCTATCCGCACCAGTATCAAATAACACAGAGGCATATCTACCATTTATAAGAAACGTACCGTTGACCACATTGCCATCAGCTCTGGCCTGGTTTTCGTTAATATTGAAAGCCCTTCCTCTAGCAGGTGGAGGAGCTTGGTTCGCTTGATTCACAGGGTTGGCTTGGGCCTGAGCATGAATAATATTGACCAGCCTTGGACATGTGTTCCTGAAATGACTTGGATCACCGCAATTGAAACAAGCCCGCATAGGTTGGCCCATAGGGTAGTTGGGTTGATAGTATGTTTGGGCTAAATGTTAAGTGGGTGGAAATGGTTGTTGTTGTTTGTAACATCCGTCAAAAACGGATTTACCAAACCCGCTCCGTTTATCAACCGAACAGTCAGTCAAAAATTTCGTTGCGAATTAAATGCCCAAAATATTTTTAAACGATACGTAATCGATTATTATACGGGAATATATATTTAGTTTTTGAAAAACTGTTGAAAATCGCAAAATAAAAATAAAAGTACTCTGCCGGGTTTCGAACCCGGGTCTGTACCGGCTCAACAAACAGACTTAACTCACACACACAAACCACTGCGCCGCTTGTTTAGTTTGTTATATATTGAAATCATTTAATTAATATCATGACGTTACGAATTCAAAACCGGCGCCCAAAAGTTCAGTCGTCGGAATCCCGGTAATCTCGCGAGCTTTTAACGAAGTTTTCAGTTATAACGTAAACTATTATTAGGACATCGGTTATAACCGACGTTTGAGTCCGCGACACTTTCTATAACCGCCGGAGTTTTTATAACCGACGAATCCAGTCGGAAATCAGACCAAATACATCTCGATTTTCCCCTATAAATTCACCCTCAACCCATTGCAAACCTTTTCGCTCAAAACCACACTTTTTCTCGGCGTAATTCCACTCGCCGGAATTTTTCGGTTTGTCGCCGGATAACCGGGTTCCCCATTGCCGAGCCTTACTGAGCCCCTGAGCTTATACCGGAGATACCCACACCCTTTGTAAGCTTCCTGGAGACTCGCTGCTACAAGAAAACTCATCGCCGGAGGTGATCTCTGTCGCCGGAGTTCTGCCGGAAAACAGAGGAAAGCGAGTCGGTATACCTCACGCTTATTTCTCCTTCTTTTTACTTATATCTCATCTATAATTAACCTAAAACGTTAAAGGAACCTGATATAATCTTTGAACCAGTCGATTTCCGATTCTGGTTATAACTTGTTGAAGAAGACGATGTAACCGCTGTAACGTATAAGTATAATATAAATCAAGAAATTACTCGGGTTAGACACACAGTCCAGCGGTGGACTGTGTGCACATTAAACATACAAACGTCTCGAGTTCGAATCCCGTTTCACACACGTTGCCTTAATAAAAATCATTTTTTTTGTTAAACTGAACCGGAGTCGCCACTGGTATATGTTAAGTATATTAATAACCGGAATAATAACCAAGTTAGACACACAGTCCAGCGGTGGACTGTGTGTTTGTTTATATCACAGGTCACGAGTTCGAGTCCGGTCTTCTGCACCGACTCGGACAATTATCTATTCTTTTTAAATAAGGCAGAAAAGGAAATAACTAATTTGTATTTAAGTATAATAAAAATCGAGTTATATAACATGTTAAACACACAAGTTTAAACCACAGGTCCCGAGTTCGAGACCTGTGGAGTGCACGTCCGATTCGCTTAAACTGTTTTTAAAATAAAATGATTTTCGGTTTGAACTAATTAATATATATATATAATTAAAATCAGATTTATAACGGGTTAGACACGTAGCTCAGTTGGTAGAGCTGCGTGCACGCGTACGGGAGGTCTCGGGTTCGAGCCTCACTCAGCGCACTTGTATACACAATTCGAACCGGTCAACGGTCAGGTCAACGGTCAACGGTCAGAAAAATAATTTTTTTATTTATTTTTATTTAATTATTAAAAATCAATTAAAAATACTTAAAAATAACATTTTTAAGGTTAGAAAATAGCCTCAAACTCACAAAAATACACCCAACAATCCTACTAAAATAGATTAATAAAATCCGTTTACTTACCAAACCATAATGCGATTTATCTAGGTTAAATCTCACTCGTGGTTAAAACCACTTCGCGTGCATTCAACATCATCAACCGAACGCACCCACTGTGAGTGAATCTTACAACTCCCCCTTTTAAATTACACGTTTTGGGGTGTGTCATGTGTTATGAAAATAATTAACTTATTTATTTAAACATGTGCCATACCACATCATGACCTAAACTTAGATTGTTTATATTGTTGTGATTACTTATTTCCTTTTGTTAAACTATATGAAACTCATTCATTAAGCCCATCAGTTCCTCGTGGAAGACGAGTTGAACAACGCGTGCCACAAATCAAATTCATTATTGTTTATGTGTATATCATTGAGTTTATATTGTTTGTAGTTGTGTCATTCATATCATCATGGTTATGCAATTCATTCATTAGGCCCCTCAGTTCCTCGTGAGAGACGAGTTGAGCATCGCGTGCCTCTAAATGTTCCATTATTGTTCATGTGTGTCTCACTTAATATCTTATGATTGTTGATTAAGTTTTACTCATGTTTGGTTGTGCACATATTTCATAATCAATTTAAATAAATTTGTTCAAATGTTTTCCATAGGATTCACTCGCCAACATTATGTTGATCCAAAAACCCTTTTACACATGATACAGGTGTACAGGTTGAAGCAAGGAAAACATAGGATATGCCTTAGAAGAGAACAAAGATGCCTAGATTGATAGCTAGAACATGTTGTAATCTTTATTGTAAATTTCCATTAAATTGTATTAATGAATATGAAACGCATAATAAATGTCATGAGCTTTGATGATAACCCAATCATGCCCCGATCACCTTTTCCGCTGCGGGTCGGGGTGTGACATTGTTGGGCTTGACCCATTAATTGTTGGTGGGTTTGGGTTATAGGTTGGTGGCGGTTTGTTCGTTGAAGCGTGCGGCAGTTTTGAACAGTGTGTCCGGCGCGACCGCAGCCGGTACAGTATTGGCAAGGGTAATCAGGGGAGTGGTGATACTGACAGCGGTTACATTTTGGTAGCGGCCCTGTGTATGGTTTTCTGTATGGCGCGGGTGGAGGAGTGGCTTGAGTGATGGGTGCAGCAGGAACAGGGGTGTTGGTTTGGGTGACAACAAAGTTCCTGGTGTTACGCTTCCTCTTGTTAGCAAATTTAGAGGAAGGAGTGTGGTGGTTTGAGGTTTGTCCCTCAGCAGGGGTTTTCTTCTTTTCCACCTTGAACTTTCCATTGCGAATTCGGTTTTCGGTCAGTTCTGTTGCCAACTCCATGGCAGCTTCGAGTGTTATCGGTGAAACGCTGAGGACCGAATCTTGGATTTTCGAGGGAAGTCCTCGAATTTAATGTTCGATCAGCCGGTAGGTTGGAGTGAATAAGTTTGGAACCATTTGGTTCAACTCCGAGAACCTTTTGTTGTAAGTAGAGTGATCACCATCTTTTTGCTTCAAGGCATGAAATTCATCTTCCAATTTCTTAATTTCACTTCTAGGACAGAATCGCCTAGTCATGATTTCCCTTAACTCCTCCCAAGTTAAGGCCATCGCATCATCCGTTCCCCTCTTTCCTTTCTCAGTATTCCACCAAGTGAGAGCTACCCCAAGTAGTCTCCCGGTGGCATAACGAACCTTGCGATCCTCAGGACAATCGCAGTTTAAGAAAACGTTTTCCATCTCCTTGAACCAATGTAGGAGAGCAGTGACTCCCTCAGTCCCTTCGAATTTTGGAGGATCACAGGACTTAAAATGTTTGTAAGAGCATTTGATGGTAGGAGGGTTGTTGATGATCTGGTCCTGTTGTTGAGGAGGGTTAGTAGGATTTGCAGCAAGGGCTTGTTGTACTTGTACTATGATGTCAGGCAATATCGTGGCCATTTGATTCGCGATATGAGTGGCCAAACGTTCCCGAGACTTTTCCGATTTCCTACTCCTTCGATGCGGTCTAGACGACATCTACAGGATCATAAAATGAGAAGATTGTGAGTTTATGGTATCTTTTTAGGTGTCATGTGTCTTTAAGAAAATGAAAATAACATAAATATCAATAATGCAACTACATCCAAAGGATGTCTTGGGTTCGCTCATGTTGGGCCTCAAATGTCCCCCATACCTTTACCTACATAGTCATGTAGGCCCCCATGGCTATTGGCTTGGTAGGATTCACATTAGTATTGGCAATTTAACACTCACATCCCCCGAATGCTAACCACAAAATATGTTCATGAGATGTTTGGTCGGAACGTGTCCAGGTGTAGACACAATGACAACTCAAAGTGGAATTAGCTCTCACGACGTTTGGTATAGCATGCTTTGGCCTAATAGGTATTTCGTACTCTCATCGTTAGTCCCCAGGTAGGCAAACTGGTCCTTTATTTTGGATTTATACGAATGCCAGCCTAGACAGGACGTTCCGACTACCGGTACTAGTACCCTTCCAGTTACTACATGCCCGTCATGAGAACTCACTTTGATGAGATTTGAAAACATGAAAATCATTGTAAAATCAATCATGATGTGGTGTGTGCTTGCATAGATGTGATATGTTATGATCATACGATTTCATGATAGGCATTATTTGATAATACATACTTATGAACATGCTTGAACAATATCAAATGTAACATTTAACATAAACATATAAACATCATGAAATTTGGCATATAACACACAAAATTCTTATAAGTTTCTAATCGACTATAGTATAGGCTCTAAGGGTCTAATAACCTATCCTATATCCCTATAGTCATGGCTCTGATACCAATCTGTCACACCCCGACCCGCAGCGGAAATAAGAGTCGGGGCATAATTGGGTTATCACCAAAGCACATGACATTTACTATTATGTTTCATAATTAAATGAAGTCAAAGTTACATTTCTCAAACATCCAAACATGTTCATTCATTACAAGGGAAAATAACCAAACATAATAATCCAAATACTAAATCGTTTTATTTCTTCTAATCCAGGTCCTATGTGTTCCTAGCTGCTGCTGGTTCACCTGTATCATGTGTAAAAATGGGAGGTTTTTGGGTCGACATAAGTTGGCGAGTGAACCTTATAGATAAACATTTGATAATGATTTTATGGTTAGTTTATCAATAAAATATTGTGCATAATCATAAAAGAGCACATGTATGAAATCAAACGTTTGCAAATATCAGTTACAATTATAACATACATTAACATTCGATAGCATACATGAACATACCAATATCATATGATAACTAACATAAATAAACTGTGCGATCAAGGCTCAATCAAACGGAGCCGATCGTATTGCATGAACTGGAAATGTAAATTGAACTGTGCGCTCAAGGCTCAATCAAACGGAGCCGAACGTATTGCATGAACTGGAATTGTAAATTGAACTGTGCACTCAAGGCTCAATCAAACGGAGCCGAGCGTATTGCATGTATAGAAAATGTAAAGTGAAATGACCGATCAAGGCTCAATCAAACAGAGCCGATCGTGCGGGCACGCCAAGATCAACCGCATAATAAAATGGGGATCAAGCTCAACCTCGATGGATGGGGAGCTGCGGCCTCGGCAATTGCATGTACTGAAATAATAATTTGCATCTAGTAATGACTACTCAACAGTAACAAACTAATACACATGTCATGTTATGATGTATGCACAATAATTTCGTTATAATATGTAAATAAACAAAGACACATGATACACCCCAAAATCGTGATTAAAACGTGGAATTTGAAAGGTTCACTCACATTAGGTGCGTTGGATTGGAGATGGTGAGATGCGCACGATTTAGACGAGCGAGTCGACAAGGAATACTAACCTAAATAATAATGGAGAAATATATTAAATGGATAAATTTTATTAAGGATTTTAATGGGATTTTTTTTTAATATATTTTTGTGAGTTTATGGCTATTTTCTATCTTTAAAGATGTTATTTTTAAGTATTTTTAATTGATTTTTAAATAAAATAAACAAATAAATATTTAAATAAAAAAAATTATTTTTTTACTGTTTGACCGTTGACCGTTGACCGGTTCGGTCAGCGGTAAATGTTTGCGCCAAGCGGGATTCGAACCGATGACCTTCAGTTCACGTGCACGTAGCTCTACCAACTGAGCTACGTGACTAACCCGTTAGAAACTCAGTTTTAATTATATTTATATACTTATTCGACTTAACCGAAAATACCTTTATTTACAAAAACGTTTTAATTCAATTGACCGGTGCTTGGGACAGGGTTCGAACGCGCGTTATGAAGTTTATCTTGCACACAGTCCACCGCTGGACTGTGTGTCTAACCCGGTTATATTCTTGATTTATATTATACTTAACAACTACTCGCTCTAACCCGGTTAGTTCATGAATAAAAAGAAATGTTATTACGTAAAGCGTGTGTGTAGTAAGGATCGAACTCGGGACTTGTATATAAACTTTGCACACAGTCCACCGCTGGACTGTGTGTCTAACCCGTTTATTATCCGAATTTTAATTACTCTTATCCCGTTTTTAAGTTCGTCTTCTTCATTACAATTACCGACTTTACCCAATCATCTGGTTCATGATTTAACTAATTACTAAACATGACGACTAGCTTGAATGTACAAAACCGAACAGTTTGGGGAAAGAAAGTACCGGACAGGTCGTCTTCTTTAGGGAGTTCGGCGAGAAACAGACAGCTCTGTTTTTGAACCTTCGGCTGAGAGGGTCTAACAACAGAATTAAGGAATTAGATTTGAAATTGAACCAGGGTGCATTGATTATTAGTACGTTTGAATGTGCTTACCGTTAACTAGCGAGTTTCCGGCAAATTCCAGAATTTCTCCGGCGAACACAAAAATCTAGAAAAGTCGTCTGTGGCTGATTTTGAGTGATGGATTAATGTTAGTAAAGCTCTAACAATAGATTGAAATCGCAAAGAAAGAATATCTTACGGGTTTTGTTGAACACGGTTTTCCGGCAAGTTCTGCAGAGAATTCCGGCGAACAGTTTTAGGTGCTCAAATGATTTGAAAACGCGACGAAAAGGAAATGGAGTGTTGTTGTGACAGTTCTGAATCGCACAAATGATTGGAACTTGAATTAATCGGAGTTTGATAACTTTTCGGTTTCAAAAACCGAAACTTTAAGTTCATTCAATTTGGACTTAATTAGAAACCGATATTCATCGGTTATAAGCTAGCCAGACGAATTTGAACTGATTTGGCGATCGGTTTACCGATTTCCGTTATTCAGATGGCATTAACGGTTGATTCGCGTTTGCGTATAAGACCCAATTGTTTCCCTAAGGTTAACAGAAAACACTTGGTGGCGGAGTGGTTTGGGGACGGAATGATAAGTTGTTGGAGTGCTTCAGCTGACCCGGGTTCGAGTCCGGTCAGCTACAAATGTTTTTTATTTATTTTATTTTAACTTTTTATCAAATATAATTTTTATGGTTTAGTTTATTTATTAATTATGTAATGTCTAAACCCAAAATAATCATAAATAATTAATGAAATTTCATGACTTGGTACAAGATTACAAAACGGAGCGGGTTTTGGAGACCCGATTTTTACAAATGTTACAAACTTCAGCTTCAGGAGGAAGCTCCTCATCATCACCATCGTAATCAACCAACACTTCATCAACCTCAGAATCCAAATCATGAATCTCAGTCTCTGGTTCTTCACGAGCAACAACTTGAACCTCATGTTCCTCAGCAACAATCGCATTACCTGGAACATGTTTTGGTGCAGCTTCAGGTTGCACAATCGCTGGTTCAACAATCACATCTTCCGTCTCCGCAAACTATCCAAACTTCTCTAATGGAATTCTTCCTACAAACTTCTTTTCTTGTACTCCTTTTAGGTGTGAGAGCACCAAAACATGCAGGGCCCATCGGCTTCAAATCCAAAGTATCTCCAGATCTCTCCAACTCTGAATAACATGCGTTGAAAATCATTTGCAAGAACCTCGGATACATAAGAAACTTATCCTTTCGCACACCAGTTAAATTCCTTTTCATGCCTTCAAACACGTATTTAGAGTAATTGTAAGGTTCGTTCGTGATCAAGCAAACGAAAGCAGCAGACTGAGTACTATTAAGCTGATCTATTCCCCCTCTGTTTTCTGTCATGCACATCATGAACATATGCATTAACAGACGCCAGTATGGATGCATGAACTTCTTCACTAAAGAGGGATATGATCCTTCATAGCTCAAACGCGACAATATAGCTTCAATAGTACCGGCCGGAAGATCAGTCGGATCTGACTCTTGATCGTTAAACTAGACGACCTCCCGAATAATCTGTTCGGTCACAGTAACGTTCTTCTCTTGAATCTTGGCCTTAATCGATCCTTTACCATTTCATCCTAGGGCTTCAAACCGTGCCGTCTTCCAAAAGTCTTGAATAAGGCTTTCAAATACAATTGGATTTTCTCAAAGAGCACGGATGATATGGCAACTGTTTAACCCTTTAATCAATGATGCGTACAGCTGCTTATGCTTCTCAAGAGGTGGTGCCAGATATCCTGCTTGATTGTGGCCGGAGATGAACTTCAAATCCATTCTACACAAACACACAAGTGTAAGTATAGTTTTTGCAAATAGACTTGTAAACAGAAACTGGCAAACAAAATCATCAGCTGGAAATGGTAAACAGCTCAGATTTCGAGAAAAATAATAATAATTTTTAATTATAGTTTTAGACACCAGGTTTCGAGTCGAAATCTCCTAATCTCGAGTCGAGACCACAAGATTCCGAGTCGAAATCACAATCGAGACTAGGAGATCTCGAGTCGAAACCTCATTCGAGACCATGAAATCTCAAGACATGTGTTGAATCGAAACCATGAAGGTTGCGACTCGAGACAAGAGATTTCGAGTCCTGGTGTCTTCACTTGCAACCTGAGTCGGAACCATTTAAACATCTTTGACCACTCAAACTCTGGATTAAGCCCTAAAAACATCTGTTAATCTTGATGAAGACCAAAATAAGATCCTAATTAGGGTTCTTAGTGTCACACCCCGACCCGCAGCGGAATAAAAGTCGGGGCATAATTGGGTTATCACCAAAGCTCATGATATTTACCAAGATGTTTCATATTTATTAAATTCAAATTACAAACTTAAATATCCAAAACAAAATTCATACAATTACAAAGAAAATGAAACTATATATCTATTCCAAAGCATAAACTTGTTTATTCTTCTAGGCCTTCCTAAGTGTTTCCTGTCTCAGCTGGATCACCTGTATCATGTGTAAAACGGGGGAGATTTTGGGTCAACAAAAGTTGGCGAGTGAACCTTGATAAAACATTTTAACTAATTTCTTGTTTTATTTAATAAAGAAAATTCGTGCATTAATCACATGTGAGCAAACATATATGTAAACAATCACAAACCACTTTGAATGAGTATATGACATCAAATGATGATGTATTTGAGATCAAGGCTCAATCAAACGGAGCCGATCTAATGAGGCTCCTGATGCTCAACCCGTATCCTACGGGGAACTGATGGGCCTAATGAAATGCGTGCACTGAAATGATGAAATTCAATCTACATATAATTCACACAATAATTGATACACATTTGATCACGGATATGATGTATGCACAAGTGTTTAAATAAAATAAAAGAATAGTACGACACATGATACACCCAAAATATGATTAAAACAGGGAATTGGTAGAGATTCACTCACAGTGGATGCGTTTCTTGATGACGATGAATGCGCACGAATATTAATAATAACGACATGATTCGATTAAACAAATAAATTTTATTTGAGATTATTATTTTTAATTAGTGCTCTTTACTGAGATTTTTAGGTTTAATTTTATGAGTTTAATGCAAATTTCTAACTTTAAGAACCTTATTTTTAAGTATTTTTAATTAATTTTTCAATTAAATAAATAAATAAAAGAAAACAGAAAATAAAAAATTTGGGTTGACTTGTCAGGTTTGACCGGGTCTGACCGGTCAGACAGCATGAATTCCAGGCGCGAGTGAGGTTCGAACTCGTGACCTCTCGTATACGTGCACGCAGCTCTACCAACTGAGCTACGTGTCTAACCCGAAATATTCTCTATTTAATTATATTTATATACTTGTTAGATTAAACAGAATTAATTTAATTTTAAAAAGAATTTTAAAGTCCTCGTACCAGCGTAAGGACTGGCCTCGAACCCGCGACCTAACTGTTGCGTTGCACCCAGCCCAACCAACTGGGCTGGGTGTCTAACCCGTTATATATTGAATTTTTATTATACTTAACATGTTACAGTGAGTTAATATGGTTTCGGTTTTTAAAAAAAAAAACATTTTATTACAGTGGGTGGGTGTTGTGTCAAGGATCGAACTCGGTATCGATAGTATGAAATGCACACAGTCCACCACTGGACTGTGTGTCTAACCCGTTTAAAATACTGATTTTAATTATATTCATAAACGACTCGGTATTCATCTTCTTCATTAATTTGAACAGAGATGTTGAAATCGCGATTGGTTTGATTTGTTTAGCAATTCACTTATAAATCCCTACTGACTATACGCGATGATAATAAAAATGAAATAGAATGGATGAAATATGTACCGAGCAGGAGTTCTCCGATTTTCTTTTTTTTTTTGGCGAAGTTCCGGCAATTGAGAGTTTGTCCGGCGAGGGGTTTTTTTTTATGTGCAGAGTCTAGTAGACAGGCTTGGGAGAGTGTTTGCGCCCGCTAAAGGGTTCCAGAGATCTCTATTTATAGATGAAAGATATCGCTTGGATTAGTTTTCGGTTTCGGGAGTTTTGGGTTAAATTTGGTTATAGCGAGATGTTAGCAGATCACAATTGACTGCGGTTTGACTCGGTTTGAGTCTATATGCATAATTGAGAGTCAGTTTCGCGGTCAATTTCATCAAAATGGAAACTTTGATTTATGGATTGGTTGCGCCGTTACTAGGCGGCAATCATTTCAAGAAGATGGATGCGAAGTAAGACATAAAGGATTATTCGAATGGGTTAATTAAGATGTAGAGTGGGTGATGCAGTGTGTGGTGCGTGTGTACAATCGGGGAGACCCGGGTTCGAGACCCGGCTACCCCATTCTGATTTTTTTAATTTTTATTATTATTATTTATTAATTATGGTTTTTAAACTCGTATATATTTAGTAATTATGTATTATTTTAATTAATCGGCACAAATAAATACGCAACGAACTTTTAACCGAATGTTTGATTATTAAACGAAGCGGGTTTTGAAACCCGTTTTTCGTAAATGTTACACTTAGTGTTCTTCAAATATTCAACCAGTTCCTCAAATCTCCTGCAAATCATCAAGTAAACACCATCATTTGATCTTAAAATACCTTAAATAGTGATTGTTAGTGAATCGAGATCGAAGGAAACAGAGGAAGCCGCCGGAAAATGAGAGAGAATCAGAGAAGGTTTCGAGTGAAATGAGAGGGTCTCGACTCGAGATCCTTTTGTATGTCACAATCAATATGGGCCAGACCTTTGAGATATGGGCCTGGTCCATGATCTCGACTCGAAACCCACCCAAACCTTTGGATTTAAAAATTATTTCAGTATTTATTATCCAAACTCAACAAAAGTTGTTTTTCCTTAGATAACCCTTTAACTTCCCGAGCATGCTTTTCAAGACCAAAACCCATAAAACAAAAATAAATAATATGAAACTATTATTTACAAAACAAAAACATAGGAAATATCAAGATTGCTCAGGGATCAAATCACGAGGTTTAGGGCTTGACAACACTTATCAACACTAATCTACTACCGAATGATCCGAACAATTGTTAGTATATTTGTCCACCTAAACTCACCTCCCTAGGCCTTTTCATATGACTACCTGTAATCAATTTTATCATGTTTGGTATTTTAACAATGAACACCCAGATAAATACTAATCAAATCCCAGAATACCAATCAACACACACTATCATGCCTGCAGTTTCCCTACCACATATTTCCACAAGTCCGTTCCATATTCCTGAAACCTTGACTGGGACTAGATTGAGAAGAGAACATAATAGATCACAGTAGAGATGATATAATATACAGATCAAATGAGTTTTCTCAGTTTGATATAAGTTCCTTGGGTTTCTTTTGGGCACTTGAGGGCCTCTTTCAGGTGTAAAGTGATCTATAAGGCGACAGAGGTACAACTAGGTCTTTGCTTACGCAAAACAGAAGCCAACGCTGCCTAGCACCTCCAGGTCTTTGGTTACGCAAAACAGAGGAGATACACGACTTTTTAAGAAAAGATTTTAGAACTGGACCAAAATTGTGTGTATCGGGACATCACACAAGCATTCAAATAGAAATGAGCTAATTCCAAGTGACGTTCTTTCCTGAGGTCATGTACAAGTTTAAGTTTGAAACAAGCAGCCACTGTTTCTAGCCTTAAAGATAGAGCCTACTAACATATCATTCTAGAGCCAAACAATTTCGATACTGGTTTTACATGAGTCAGCCCTTCACCACAATGTGAAAATTCATTTCATTTCCCATGACATGCTATGATTCTTTTTGACCTTTTCAGATTTTTTTAATGTTTTTGTATTTTTCAAAATTTTTAATGTTTTTGTATTTTCCAAAATTTCTCCCCCTAAATTTGTGCATAAATAAAAACTACCTAAGAATTGAAAACTTTACGTACAAATTTACCTACGAAACAAAAACATGCTCAGTCGGTATAACGGATCATTTTCAGAAAATCCACAAGCACTTGAAACTTCGAGCTGCTGACAGGTTTTGTGAACAAATCGGCAGCATTTGCATCTGTGTCGCTTTGCTCCAGTTTGATAAGACCTCTGTCAACACAGTCTCGTATAATATGAACTTTAATATCAATGTGCTTGGTTTTTGAGTGGAAAACATGATTTTTCACAATTTGTATAACAACATCATTATCGTAGTAAATGGTAGTGTTAAGATAAGTCAAACAGTAGTCCTCAATTGATGTTGCATCCACACCACTTGGGAGCAAGACGCTGAAGTTGTGACGTACTCTGCTTCAGCTGTGGAAATTGCCACCGTTTGCTGTTTCTTGCATTGCCAAGAAATGAGTCTGTCACCCAAAAATTGACATCCAGCTGTTGTGGATTTCCTGTCCTTGTCAGTGCCTCCAAAATTACTATCAGAAAACGCAAACAGGTCAAAATTGGAATCCCTCGGATACCACAGACCAAACCGAGAACGGCCTTTAAGGTACCGAAAGATTCGCTTAACAGCAGTAAGATGAGAAGTTTTAAGGTTAGTCTGATATCATGCACAGTTGCAGACAACAAACATGATGTCTGGACGGCTCGCAGTCAGATACATCAACGACCCGATCATAGATCTATAAAGGCGTTGATCAACAGGGGATCCTTCAGCATCTTCAGTCAATAAAGGTCTTTCTGCCATTGGAGTTTCAGCCGGTTTAGCATCAGTGAACTTGAATTTTGCTAGTACATCGTCCACATACTTCCCTTGATGAATAAGAATGCCTCGAGAATCCTGTTTGACTTGTAAACCCAAGAACAATGTCATTTCTCCGAGCGCACTCATCTCGAACTTCTTTTTCATAACCCTCTCAAATTCCTTGCAAAGCTCGTCACTTGTCGATCTGAAGATAATGTCATTGACATAAATTTGAACCAAGATCAGATCCTTGCCCACCCTCTTGATAAACTGAGTCTGGTCTATCGTGCCACGCGTGTACCTGTTTTTTTTGTCTGATTCCCTGGACCACCAATGCTAGAGTCTGGTCTATCGTGCCTCAAGTCGGGCAACTGGGGCGTAAACTTCATCGTAATCTAGTCCCTCTATTTGTCTGATTCCCTGGACCACCAATAACTCCTGCGGAATCTTGCTTATTTCTGAAAACCCATCGAGTTCCAAGTTTTCGTTTCCCTTTCGGTAACTCCATAAGCTTCCATACTCCTAGCTTCTCGAACTGGTTCAGCTCTTCATGCATAGCATCGACCCAGCCTGGTTCTTGCAAAGCTACATCAATGGTTTTAGGTTAAATTTGAGAAATGTAGCAAGAGTATAAACAAAGATTAATGGTTCCTGATTGGCTCCTGGTTTGAACTCCTGCATTTACAGAACCAATCACATTCTCAATATGATGATTTCTTTGAACGCTAGTTGGAATGGCAAATTCAGGTATGGTCTCGTCTTGAGGTGTGTTGATTTTGCTCGACTCCCCTCATTAGATGCTACAGTACTGTGAACCACAGAAGTACTAACAGTATAATCTTCAGGGATAGGATCAGAAAACAAGTCAGATCCAGATGCATTCGAGAGAATGCCTCCTGATGGTGCACCTTTAGGGGATTGATGAGACGTTGGATGCTCTGTAAATCTCATTTCTGGTGGATCAATAGTACGATTTCGCGAGCTTCCTTCATCATGTTCCTCTTGTTCTGTATCACCAAACAAAAGTGGTCATTTCGGAGTCGACACACATGCATCAGGGAAAACACTAGACAAAATGTTAAAGGATTTGAACAAATCAGCATAATCATACAGCCAATCTAGACCAACTCTAGCATCTGTAGAATATTCTTCGAGCCATTCAATGTTGCACGACTCGACGACTTTCTTGGTTACTTTACTGTACACTCTATAGGAAGACCCTTTAGCGTATCCAATAAAGAAACATTCATCCCCTTTGACTTCAAACTTCCTATTAGTGTCCATGAGTAACAAGACACACGGACAACCAAGATACGGAAGTGTGAGACCGAGGGTTACGTCCTTCCAGAATCTCGTAAGGAGTTTTCATGTGACGTTTGTTTACTAAAGCATGATTCTGGATGTAACAAGCCGTGCTAACTGCTTCGGCCCAGAAGAAAGTAGGAAGCTTCTAGTTGGCCAGCGTGGTTCGTACCGCCTCTATAAGAGTACAATTTCGTCTCTCAGCCACTCCATATTGTTGTGGAGTTCGCGGCGCAATGTACTGTCGTTCAATTCCCTTTTCTGCGCAGAATGTATCTAAGGCGATATTCTTGAATTACGTCCCATTGTCTGATCGAATTGCTTTCACCCTCGTACTAGCTTGATTTTCAACTAGAGTGATGAACTGTCTGATCAAACTTGCAGCCTCATTCTTGTGACTGAGAAAGTAAACCCAAGTGTAGTGAGAGTAGTCAAGATCACAAGGCAATACGACTTCTTGCCAATACTGAGCACATTAACAGGACCGAAAAGATCCATGTGCAGTAACTCAAGCACGACTTTTGTCGAAGGAGTAGACTTGGACTTATAAGGCTTTCGATGAGCCTTTCCTTTTGCGCAAGCAACACACTTTTCTAACCAGCATGAAGTCATTGATTGGTAGATCATGGACAATTTGACCTTTTGCAAGACGATTCAGATTCTTCATATTCACATGCTCAAGGCGACGATGCCACAACAGACCGTCATGTTCTGAAATCTTTAAGAAGAGACAAGTGATTTCCTCACACGGTTTCTTGTTCATGTCGATAACATACGCGTTTCCTTTTCTCTCAGCGGTCATCAAGAACCAATCCTCAGGTATCACGATTCCTGGTTTAAGCAGATAACATCCCTTCTTTGTGAAATGAATCGAATTTCCTCTATCACAGATTTGCGAGATACTTAGCAAATTGCGTTTCAGTTCTGGGACGTAATTCACATTCTCGAAGCTTAAAACACCATTTCTCACTGTTCCTGTCAACGTGATTCTACATGATTCTCCTCCCGCAAAAGAGACATATCCTCCATCAAATTCTTTCACATTGACAAGTTGGGACAAGTCTCCTGTCATGTGCCTGGAACAGCCACTATCGATGTACCAAAGTCGCACGCTAGTCCTCCACAGTTGTTCCTGCACGATTAGCGGGATCAGTTAGCTTTAGGAACCCAGCCCATAGTGGATCTGGGTTTTCCTTGAGTGTCAATGTAAGTCACTTTCTGCCAAGCTAAATTGTCTTTGTTCAAAAACTTTGAATGGTTTTTATTGGCAGATTTCTATTGAGAGATGTTTGATTGAGCAGCCATCACCTTGGGTTTTCCCATATTTATTTGACCATTTATGATTGTATTTGCCAAAAGCCTTATGTTGATTTCTTTGAAAATCATTTTGACGTTTTTGATTTCTTCGTTTAGCTGCATTCCAATCTTGATCAGAAGGTTTAGCTTTATGATCGTCATTCTTCATTGTCTCAGACTTTGCATTCATCACTGACTTTGAACAACGAGACTGGTTTGGCTTGACCTTCTGATTTTGTGCATTCCTATTCTTAGACTGCACACTTGGGAGTTGAACACAGTTTCTGGCGATGTGTCCAGCAATACCACAATTGAAACATGTTTGTCGTTTCAATGTGTGGAAGTTTTGGTGCTTTTTGGTAGATGCAGATCTGTTGGGTTTTGAAGTATGAGCCTGTTTGGTTTTTCTTGCTTGTTTAGCTTGTGCCTTTTCTGAGCATTTTGGTCCCTGCTGGTCAGAAATGGCACGAGAATGAGATGTAGAGGGATGATGAGATTCATCCTTCTCACTTTTATCATGATCATTTTGAAAAACCGGTGTTTTAGTTTTATCTTGTTTTTCAGAAACATTTTTCGGTGATTGTTCAATTATTTCAACCCCTTTTTCTACTGCAATAGATTTTGATTCAGTTTTAATTTCAGAACAAGTTGAAATTTCATCAACAAATGTTTCGTCAACACATGTATTATGGAATCTACTTGAGGTTTGCTTTCAGCTACGGTTTCTAATGGGGTCCCACTAGATTCAACAGTAGGAACGTCCACTGAGACCGATTCAGAAGAACAATAAGGACATTCTTGATTTTCTTGAGAAGAAGTTTCAGTGGTCTCACTTAATGTATCCTGAGGGATCTCACCTGTCACCAACATCAGCTGTAGAATTAGAAATATCATAATCATTATCTGAAAAACATCCATCATCAGACTTATTGTTTAAAGATTCAACATAAGCATCAACAGTTTTGCCCAACACATCAGGCCCACCAGACGACACATAAGCACAAAACGAATTAAGCAAAGCTTGTCCAAACACACAACCAGAATCAGTTTTATCAAAAGAAGTTTCAGAAAAATCATAATTAAAAACTTGTTCTTCCCCAAGAATATCTCCATACCTTGAGTCTACTACTTTATTTGCACATGCAAACGAACTATTAGGATCAAAAGTGCCTTTAGAAACAAAATTCATTTTTGTGGTTGCACATTTATCGACAAATTTGCTATTGATCGGTGACTTATCCGTTTTTGGACCATAAGTCATCATATCCTCATTAAACATCTCCTCCACAGAGCAAGGCATATAGGTGTAGTTATGATTATAAAGAGGAGGGGCCTTATTATAACCAAAACCAGCCCCTTTCTTGTTCTTGTATTCTAATTGAATATCACATATGTCCTTGACCAATTTGCTAGAAGTATCATATTTTTTTAATATTGATTTAATTTATTTGATATTTCAACTTGATCTCTTCTAGCTCTTTGATCAAATCATTCATGATCACCTTATCGTACTCGTAGTTACAACTTTTAACTCTGAGATCCTCTTTTAATTTAGCAATATCTTTTCTTTGAGCTTCACTTTTTTCTTTATAAAGTTTTTCATTTTTCTTTAGAGAAAAAAATTGTCTTTTTATATCGTTGTAATCTTGGATCAACTCAGCGTTGTGTAACCGGTATGCTTCAACTTTACCATGACATTCAGGAGTACAGAAAACAGAACTTACCTCTTCAGCAGTGAGTCCATGAACGGGAGCTGACAAAATCTGCGTCATAAGTGCCAAATTTTCAGCTGGAACCTCATCCTCAGATGCTGAATTCTTATCTTCAGGAGCTGAAGTCATGAAAGCAATGTTCTCTGAGGCAGTCTGATTTTCTGGAGCAGAGATGTTCAAACGTTGAACTTCTGCATTCCAATCAAAGGTAGCATTTGGTTGAACTACCAGGCCTGAACTTTGAGTGCTTCCGCCTGCAGCTGTTGAAATATCAGTAGTCGTAACAAGAGCTCTTTCAGAGTTCGGTGGAGCAGGTTGTGCTAGAGTCTGTTCTTTGTTGACCCCCGGCTTGGTGCAGTTTCGAGCCACATGTCCTGGTTCATGACAGTTGTAGCAACGTAACTCAAACAGCACCTTGGTGGATCCTGTAAAAGCACCATCCCACTTGTTTCTTCCAGTTCTTTTTACGAATTTCTTTGCTCTGAAAGCAGCCATAGCCATCTGCCATTTAATGTCCATCTCTTCTACCTCATCGGGATGAATATGATCTAGATCATCCATAGACCATCTAGGAGGATCCAGCTTACCTGCAACAAAGGCATTCAAGCAGTTTATGACAGATGCAGCAATATCCAGATTTTCTTTAGACTGTCGAGTGAAGAAGGCAGTCATCTCGTTCTTCACAGAAGGATTAGCAACAGTAGAGGCAACAGTTGATGGTGCAGCAGAAGGAGCAGGCGAGCCAGAGTAATATGCATTTGCAGAAGTAGGTGCTGCCTTAGAAGACGCTGAGTTGCTGAACATTTGAAAACCACCTTGAGATATGAGAGCAACATTGTTGTTGTTTGATGCAGTTGGAGTAGCAGAAAATCCTGCAGCCAGCATACTATTCTTATAGTTAGTTTCCCTCTGCTTGTCATCTAGCTCACATGCCTTGATATGAGAAATCATCTCAGACAGACTGCATCTAGCAAGATCCTTGGTTTTCTTGATCACGGCAACGTGATGATCCCAGCTTTTCGGTAGAGCATTAAGAAGCTGCCGATTGGTGGTAGCGTTTGATAATGGTATTTCTTCCATATTCATCTGAGTAACAAGCTTCACAAACCGCTGAATTTGGTTTTCTACTGTCTCTCCAAAAATGTGATTGAAGTTATTGAAGTTTTGGCTTGGAAGATTTCTTCGACTTTCTTTCATGTCTTCATTTCCTTCATAAACATCTATCAGTGCTGCCCATAACTCTTTGGCAGACTTGCAAGTTCGAAAACCAATGGCAATATCTGGTGCCAATGCTATTGTAAGATATGACAAAGCTTTGTCATCTTCCTCAACTATAGCGAAATCATCTTCAGTATAATCAGCAATATGTTTCTTGACTTTAACTCCAGGAGCATTCTCTCGTTCAAACACAATATCCCTAGGACCTCTTAGAATGCTTATCCAGGTCTTAGCATCCTTAACCTTCACATGTTGTTCAAAACGCCATTTCCAATCTGGGAATTCATCACCGCTTAACAGTCTGGGAATACGGGTGGTGGTCCCAATAATAGAATCCAGTTCCTGATGTTTGTTTATGGCTGCAAGTCATCACTCTGATTATTTGTAGTCATTTTTTTAATATGATTAATTAACTTGTCAAGTACAACGGTCCAAAGTCCAATGTTTAAAAACAAAACACGTTGCAGAGTGCCGTTTCGAGTCGAGACGGTGAGTCGAGCCAAACCAAGCTAATCCGGCTCGTTCGAGCCGAGCCGAGCTAGACTCGCTTTCTATGCGAGCCGAGCTGGCTCGGCTCACTTTCAAACCTAGCTATACCGAGCGAGCTTTTTCCGAGCGAGCTTCGAGCGAGCTCCAAGCTCCGAGCTTTTTGAACAGCCCTACTCAAGACCCAAAGCATGTATCGACCTAAAACACTAACGAACATAAAACCCAAAACACTAGTAATCAACTATGCATAAACCTTCAAGTTCCAACAACTATTGCGACAATAATTTAAACAACAATATTCCATTTCATTTCTAAAATTTAATACTACAACATCGAAATCAAAATACAACAGCGAAATCAAAAGTACGAGGACAACATAAGTCTAATTAAAATAGGTTTCTAGTTCGTCCTGCTAGATTCCATGCTTCAACCGTGTCATCATATCCCTGCAACATATATTAAAGTATAGTTCAACACACAAGGCATTGGCGAGAATACAAGTTTGAACACTAAGTATAATAAAAGTCTAACATTCAACATGACATAAACGTTTACTTAGAACTATCATACAATACTAGCAATGCTACTACACATGTCAACCCAAAGTTTACCGCTACCGTAATCTAATCATAGCAATGGAAAGACCGTTTTGTTTACTTAATATGACCTCACGAATACGGGCGGTGTGTTACTCCTATAGCGCTATACATGTTAAGGGAGGTTCGTTCGAAGTTAAAGATGCAGTATAAAGCATACGATTCTAGCATGAATAAGTTGCAAGTACTCGAATTAAGCATGCATGATTGAATGTTTGCGTAGTGATTAAGTATAAAGCATGGTGATTTTGTGGGTTGATAAGCATATATGTTGCACCCCAAAATTGTAAAGAGGAAAAAAGGGGAATCGAGTATACTCACGGTTTTGCAAAGCTTCCTTTGGTAATCCCATGAAAGTTGGAAGGTTGGAGGATGGAACACCGAGTTATCCTACACGAGGAAACGTAGGTGGGTGAGTATTCGGATGTTAACGGAGGATTCGGATTCAGAATTAAAGTATGCAAAAGTATGTGTACAAGAAAGTAATTATCTAGACTTAAACACTCGTTTTTTACACTGTAAGTCCCATATGGGTTGGTGTGATTTCATGGTTCAAGATACCCATTAGAATCGTAACAAGAGATTCAAGGCTTAGATAATATAACCTATTACCATGACAAGTAACTATGTTGATTATCATCCAGGATTCGGTTATGTATTGTATAATTTATGTCATAATTCTAAGCTAAGTCCATCAAGAATATCATAGATTGTCATATAAGTCAAGCATGGAGGTAGGAGGAAAATCATCCTTTAACCTCATTGTAAGATTCACCAATACACAAATCATCACAAGGATGATTCGGATGGTCATGAATGAAAGGAGACGTACAACTAATCAATATATCAAGTAGCCAAGCAAACATTAACCCGATGAGCCACTTCCGACATGGAAAGAGTTAACTAAGTGTCGGAGGCTAGACGAGGTTAGGATACTTTTAATCTAGCAAACTACTTGAGACAACAAGGGTAAAGCATCAAGTGAGGTGGTGGAATGAAGTTAGGATAACCAAGGCTTCCAAGTATTCACACCTATACCAAAACATAAGTCTTGCCATAAACTTCATGGCAAGCTCGGATGGTTTCATCACTTGTGGGTTGCATAAACCCTTGCAAAAATGGAAAGTTTAGAGGTGTTTGCACCTCTCAAAACCATAAGAATCTATTCCTAACAAGTCTCATAACCTTAGATAGGTTCAAGAACAAGTAGGAACAAGATTAAGTCAAGAAAATCATAGTTTGTAAACGTTTTACAAAAGTTCTTCCAAAACCGAAAGTTTGGACCTCAAAATGGCGATGTTCCACCTTGGTTTGCCATGGCAAACCTGTGGAAACACTCCTAGAGGTGTTCCAAGCTTTGTAGTGGAAGATTTGATGAAGAAAAGTGAGTTTGAACTCACTTTTGCACTTGAAAGAAATCTGCCTTGTTCTTGATATTCCAGAGTATTTGAGAGTGCTTTGATGATTGGAAAGTGAAAAAGAGGGTTAGGAAGCTTGTTTATTTAGTGGGTGAGTTAGGTTTAGTGTTAAATGAGGTTTAGAGGTGATTGGGTGTGAAAAAGCTGGGGAAAAATGGACAAACACGTATAATAGAAACAACATTCTGCGGATTGAGGTTTCTCGCGCCCTGTGAGAGACAGAGCCTTGTCTCTCGCCCCCCGCCGAGCCTAATTTAGGCAGATTTTGCAATTTGGTCCATGTACTTGGTTTTTCCCTCATATTACGCTAAAACTTGGTGTTTTGACATGTTTTTAAGTGTATAACATGTATGTAAGTATATTTTGAGTATCGAGAGTGTATGTACAAGTATTTGCACGTATAACAAGTATCGGTTTGTATGTAAACATGTATTTAACATTCACATGCATGTAAGACAAGTATGTATTAAGTATATATTTCATTACGATCAAAGTCTCGGATTACAAAGTTGAAAATGAAATACGAATGCGATACGAATACAAGTTTCTATTAATAGAAATCCGATTCCACTTTCTAAACAAGGAAAATACAAAAAGCTAGGCGTTACACCAGCCTAATGGCAATATAATCTTTGTACCAGTCAAGGTAACGATCAACTAAGAAACGTTAAGGGTATAAATGGACAAAAGTTTCTTAGGGGCGTCAATAATGGTTTTAAGGTCAAACCACATGGTCGTAAACTGAGGTTTAGTCATTAAAAATATAATGGTCAAAATCAAAACAACACAAACTGTTATAGCAAGTTGCTTTTTAATATAAGTAGTAATAGTAATAGTAATAGTAAAAATAGCAATAACACTATTATTTATCTATTATCTATAATAAATGAAAGTTTTTTTGGGTTGATGTGATACTCAATTAGAGCTTCTTAGATGTGATTTAGGAGGGAAAATTCTTTTTTTTTTCATTAGTGAACCCCCATGTAAACTATCCAACCCGACCATGTTATGTGGATCTTATAAAACCCTTCTAAAAAACCTAATTCTAATTAATCAATCAGAGCTCCTTCGTCTCTATCATTCGCCCTCAAAACCCTAGCCGCACATACGCTTCTTCTTCTTTTTCTTCAGACGTGAGATTATCTAATTCCCTTCCATCCGTCACGAACCATTAACCCCTCCGACAAAGGTTCATGTAAGGTTTCTTCCTTCATTGTATAATCTATTCACCATTCTATATTGCTTTAGTTCCGATTTTCACTAACTTTTCGTTCAAGATTGTAACATTTTTGGTATATTTTTGCTTGGTTGATGTTCTTTTTGTTCAATTTAGTTTCATCATGTCTGTTCCTTGATTTTATTAGGTTGTACGGAACAGAAGGTCGAATGGTTGAACTAGGAGCAAAAGAACAGTTAAGGGAAAGGCTGGATCAATTTCACGATCCATGTGGTGTTTTGTATGGATTCGAATTTGTGCTTCAAATGTACTTAGATCTTTTTAATATGTGGTTATTGAGCTTTTGTTTATGTTTTTGTAATTCTAAATCAAGTTTATCATTTGCTAAGTTCATTTTTTTCATTACTTTTCATCAGTGATTTTCTTTGATTTCTTAATAGAGTAAATTGCACAAAACATCCTTTATGTTTCCTCAAACTTGCAGGTTCCAGCCTTAATGTTTAAAAGTTGCTAAAAACAACCTTTAAGTTTATTTTTGTTGCGGGTTCAATCCTTTACAGCTAACCACGTTATTTTCTTCAGTTAAGTTTCCTCACATGATCAACCAAAATGACGAATATACCCTCACATGTTATGCATGTGAGGGAACTTAACTGAAGAAAATAACGTGGTTAGCTGTAAAGGATTGAACCCGCAACAAAAATAAAGTTAAAGGCTGTTTTTAGCAACTTTTAAACATTAAGGCTGGAACCTGCAAGTTTGAGGAAACATAAAGGATGTTTTGTGCAATTTACTCTTCTTAATATCATTCCTTATTATTTCAAGATTATATCATATATAGTTGTTTCACTGTTCATTTTTTTGGGTGAGTCCAATATTGGGTTTCGGTAATGGTAATCCTTATGAGTAATTTTTAACCGCGTAATATCATGAATGAGCATAGTAGATACCTGTGGCTCAAACACGTGAACCTGTTTTTTTTCCCTAAACCAGTTTCTTTCTTTTTGATTATTTTTTAAATTTTGATAGGGGTGAGGATGACCCTGCTAATGGGCATGTAAGGCAATGTTGGCAATAGTTGGAGAAAAACAAATGACATCAATGACACGTGGGCAAGATTTAAACTTTTTGTGACAGATGTTATGTGGATAACTTAAGTTGTTTGTTAACTTATCAGTATAACTTTTTTTTTTCTTGAAGTACTGCTGACCTTAATGACAAATAGGTAACCTATGCAGAACCTGGTGATGGAATGGTAGGAAAAAACTTTCTAAAATGTTCATCTTTTGACGATCGATAATTGAGGTTAGATTATTTGTTATTATTGTTGTTGTTATTATTATTATTATTTACCATTTTTCGTAGATCCCCGGATATGTTCACCTGAACATGAAGGATGAACATCTTCCGTATAAAATTTTAGCCAAGGTTTTTAGTATAAACCATCAACAATCTATGTTTTTGAAGACATTTGTTGACTGTTACCTATGTTCGTCAGATTCTTTTGGACAATAACAAGCCAAAGATACTAATAGTTCCCAGCAAGATTGATGCCATCAATAATGACTTATAATAACGACATAAAAAAGGCTTTTCGATTTTGGTTTAAGCCGGTACCAGTAAGTTGTTGATCCGTTTTGTCCACTTGAAATTATGTTTTCATTTAAGCCTGTTTTTCTATACAATGCAAATTTGCATCATCCAAGGTCTCTTGAGAAATTAAATACTTTCGAGTTGCTACAATCGTGATTGAGAAATACTTTACTTGAGTAAGAGGTCTGATATCATCTCCAATTTGGGGTGCATATTCTGCTTTTTTTGGTTTATAGTTTTTTATATATAAATAACTGCTTATGGTATAAAAATCAGTTAGGCTGGTAATCACAAGAATATTATGTAATATTCGTTGATACCAGAGTTTCTTTGTATGAGTTGTGATTTCATGATTTTGCTTAAATAGAAGGGGTCAAATTTTGGGTCTCGTTATGTTAGTAATGATCAGTTGAAAAGATTATGAGTAAATTGAAATGATAATGATTAAGTTAGTGATTTTATGTTTTTGCTTAAGTAGAAGATGCTATATTCAGGGTCTCATTATGTTAGTCATGTAAAGTTGGAATCATAATAGTTAGAGTAAATTACAATTTTAGCCCCTGTGGTTTATATCACTTTTACCCTATTAACCCAAAATTGTTTTTTTTAACGTCTGTGCCCCCAACGTCCTCGTATCTAACTATTTTGGCCCCTAAGACTAACAAACCTCAAACCCTGGTTAATTAAATGGCACATGTTACTCACATGATGGGCATAAAAGTAAATTCCCATACCCACTTTAATTCATTTATAAAGAAAATGCATAACCCCCTGCATTTATATATGACTTCATCTTCTTAACCCATTCTCTCTTTCAAATCCTAGGTCGCGACAATGGTGATATGTAGATGTGGTTTTGATGCTGTCATTCGAACCTCTCAGAATGAAGCAAATCCTGGAAGACGATTCCACTGCTGCCCAATTAAGGTAAGGTTTACTGGGTTTTGTTGATTTTGTGGATTAGTTCGAAGTTTCACTTCTCCTATCAATGTGTTCTAAGTTAATCTGTTATTCGAAAGTTCAGGGTAGTCGAGGCTGTGGTTTTGTTGGCTGGGCTGACCTACCCATATGTCCATAGTGTTCAGAAGTGTCAGCTGAGCTAGAGAGGACTATAAGCATGAATGAAGAAGCTGGAAAGAGTCTTGTTGCTGAAAATAAGAAGTTGAAATTGCTAATTGTGATGAGTTGGATGTTGTTTGTGATATATGTCATTACCCACTGATTCGAATATTGTAATTTACTAGTTTGGTACGTTTTGGATGTAATGCATTTGACAGTGTTTGGATGCAATGTAATGAAATACCATGTAATGCAAAATGATGTTTGACACCAGTTGACCAAATGATGCATTTTTTGACCATAAACGATGCAGTTTTTAGATGCAAAAAATGTGCAGTTGCACTTGAACCATTTGACTGTTTTTGACCAAACAATAAATAACACTCATCGACTAATGAAATAAATACCTACAACTACAGCTATAAATACCAGCAAACACTGCATTCCCATAACCATAACATTTAATACATTAAACAACCATAAGAGTTAACACCTTAACATAACTGGTTAATACATGTAAAACAAACAAAATTACCAGTGTTTAGTGTTCAAAGTAAACCAAAATTCTAAGAGAAACATCAGTTAAGAGTTTTATTCAAAAGTGGGAATCATCAAAAGGACCATAACTTCATTCCCAAAACTACCTAAAACTTAAACTTGAGATGCAGATTCTGGAACAAACCTCATACCTCCTTTCTCCTTGCACCCTCTCTTGTTGTGCCCCTTCTGTTTGCAAGCCTTACAAGTCACAGACCCACCTTTCCTAGTAAGCTTCCCTGTTATTCAATGCTCTGTGAAAGCACCTCAGCAGTCTTTTGTTTCTTCTCATAAAGTTCCTCATCACTCTTCTTCCTAGCCTTTTTGGGCCTACCTACTTGGTTGTGGTGTTTTGGTGGTAACAGTGTTGTAGGGCAGTTTGATGGTTCCCACATTTCCCTACCAATGATTGGATCAATGGTAAATTGGTAGACTTTTTTCCAGTTATCTAACCAATACACCTCATCCACCCATGCTTCTGGAATATCAACGTCAACACCATACCTAACCATATCCCAATTCACAGCCACTGCATGCTTGCATGGCATGCCTGTAAGTTCCCACTTCCTGCAAGTACATGACTTTGTGTTCATGTTCACTACACACTAATTATGGCCTTCACCATTAACCTCATACTTGTTCTTACCAGTATATACAACAGTTAACTGAGAAGCATCTTTCTTGATTTGGTTGAAGGTTATAGTGACAACTGGGGTCAAAGGACCATCACATTTGTCTAACAGCCTGTTCACCACACCAATTCTCCTCATCATGTACTCTCTAATATTCCAAACAAGTAATGATGGGCTTGTCTCTGCCTCGCACCAACTGTTTGTTAAAACACTCACATAAGTTGTTAAGGATAACATCACACTTGGCCCTCCCTGCATTACACAAGCAATATTTAAAAAAAGCCTATTTAAAACTGTTACATAACGGAAACCTAATTAAAACTTACCACTAAATTGGGATCTGGCCCAGTGCTTTGGTGGGATTTGTTGCAACCAGTTGTACAAACCTACATCATGCTGTTTGATCTCATCTATGTACTTGTTGAAGAAAGGAACTGTTGTAGCACTTGCACATTTCCATAACTATCTTTGTAAAGGTCCCCTCTCCATTTAGACTTCATGTTTTCATGAATATGACGAAGACAATACCTATGTTGTGCTGCAGGAAACAACTGGTTGATTGTAGGTATCAGTCCCTAAAAACAAGTATAAGTTAGACAACATTTTAATTACCAACAAATAATATTAGTATGCTAAAAAGCTGGAATTGTACCTTCTGTCTATCACTAATAAAAATGAAGTTTGTATTAGCATGAATGTCTAGATCATCACCCAAATACTCAAGGAACCAAAGCCAAGAAGCAGTGTTTTCTGATTCAACTATGGCATATGCTACAAGATAGATTCCATTATTGGCATCCACACCAACAATTGTTAGGATCTGCCCTGGATAAGGGCCCTTCATAAAGCAGCCATCCGAACCCAAAAGATCCCTACCACCTTGTTTAAAACCTTGTTTCAGTGCTCCAAAGCATATGTAGATCCTTTTAAATTGCCTTGTTTCACTAGTTGGATTGGGCTCACTTTCCACCTCAAGCTTCACTGTTGAACCTGGGTTAGTTCTAAGCAACTCTTGACCATAGTCCCTTAGAAGCATATACTGTGCAGTGTAGTCACCTTGCAAAAATTCTGTAGCCATCTCTTTTGCCCTGAATATTTTCTGGAAAGACACTATAACTTGGTTCGTCTTTTCTATATGCTCTTGTAATGCCTTTAAATGTATACTAGGGTTTGACTCAATTGTTGGCGGAATCTCTTTAGCAATAGAGCTTACAATGTATAGCCTCACCTGCATAGTTTGCAAACATTTGTGTTCATGTTTATATGTTTTCACCAACCAGGTTTGCTCATCCTTTTTTCTTGAAATGTGTAGTGCCCAAGGACAGGTGGGTTTATCTTTTCTATTTAAAGAATTGGAACCACCCACATGTGTAGTCTTATCTATTTTTCCAACAGAAGATTCCCCTATTTTTTTGTTGGCCCCTCCAAAATTCACTTTAGTACCTTTTGACCCTCCAGCCTTAAACACACGATTTACCCCTAAACACACCATCCTAAATTTGTACATTTCATTCCTCTTGATTAACAACTGTCTTTTTGTTCTAATAGCATGTAACTTGACCATATTCTTGATGTCATCTTTGTTGGAAAAGGTTTGACCAACAAAGAAAGGTTGCTCTTCAAGACGCTTGTTCTTGCTTGCTTTCTTTCTTTTTCTAGACTGCTTAATAGCTAAATTTAGAACATTGCCACCCTCACCATCACTACCACTTTCAAAGTCGTCTAAATCAAAGTCCACTTCATAATCCTCATCTACAAACTTCTCAGCATCAGGGTCTTTACCATCATTGTAGTTGAATGAATCCATGTCAACTGGTATTTCTACAACCATGTTATCAACATCCTATCCTATCATCTTTAGCTTCATCAACAGTTGCTTTATCCTCTATCCTATTATCTTCAGCTTCATCAACAGTTGCATTATCCTCTATCCTATCATCTTCAGCTTCATCAACTGATGCATGATCATCTATCCTATCATTTTCTGTTACATTCCTACTGGTATCAACATTAACTGAACTCTCAACACCAACTTCTACAACATTCACAGTTGAACTCTCAGCACCTTGAACATACCCTAGGGCTGGTTGTCTCCTTCTAGGGTGGGATGGCTGACAGTTAGAAGGCTGAGGATCATCATCTTCTAACTCCTCAATTACTACTTTAGATGTCTTAATTGGAGATGTAAAATGGTACTCAACACCCAACCTAGAAGACCATTGTTCTATATAGACCTCTGTCACTTTAAACTCAGGAACATACCCAATCAACAAACGCACATCTTGACCATTACCTAATGGTCTTAACCCGTCACTAATTTGTGTTTGAGGAATTAACAAGTGATAGAACATAATCTGCTCCTCGGGATAACCTATTTCCCTAAGCATGTGATTTAACTCGATAACAGAAAATACATCAGAATCCACCATGTCTATGTAGTCCAACGTTCCATCTACATACATGAGAATTCACAAACACACCACCATGGTTGCTCTTGAGAGTATGTGTTTTCAGGTGAAATATATGTCGATTCAATGCATAAACCGACTGTAACTTCACTCATTATTAATCTCTTTGGTTAAAATTTTAATTTGGCATGGAACCAACCATCCATCCATTTTGTCACAAAAAAGACCATTTTTCACTTTTCTTCTTGATCATGAATTATTTAGCATAAAACTATGATGGTTTTAAGATTTTGAAGAACAACCGTTGGGTGAAATAGGTTGTGTTTAATAGGTATTTGAGTTGGCTTATTTGAATTTGATTATAACATTTTCTTTAGTGCAGAACAAAAGATAGAAGCTCCACAACTTAAGAGCTTATTGTTCGCGATTTTCACAACATGGGCATTCCATCATATATACAACACTAATCATTTTTTCCTTTCTTATTTATGTGTTCTTTAGTTGATTTTCAAAAAGAAATGAATTCTCGGTTCTAATTTGGTCGGATAAGTCGCTGGTCCTTAAATGGATGTTAAGTGAAGGTATTATACTTACATTTTTAATATTAGATTATGCGCTTATTTATATATTGAGTATGCGAAACATAAGAATACGTTATTAGTTTTGTGAGGATCTTGATATTTAGTGCGATGATTATGGTTACAATATCAGTACAATAGTTGTTGAGTTATTGTATATTTTAGAAGAAAAATGGGAAATAAATAAGTAGAGAAGTATGAGAAAAGGATGCGAGAGTTGACCAGTCAAGTCAACGTACGACTGATTATTTTTTAGATATGAACATGACAAGGTCTGTGATTACTGTTGCAGCTAAGGAGTTATCTCATAGCTAAAGAGTTCTCCGAATAGAATTTTCCGGGTAACAGTGATCATATGTTATGGAGTAATTAGTTGTAAAGGTGTAAAAGATAATGTCGGATGTAATTTGTTATGTGAAGGTGTAGCAATAACAACACCATCGCCTCCGCCTTGGTTATCGTCTGGTCTGCCACAAACCCGTGGTCCCTTAGTCTAACGAGAGGAGACACACCCGTCAGATCGACGCACGCGTGTTTCCCTCCTTCCCATCCAAAAAACAGTGTCAGCAGGCCGTAGGGTAGATCTCCCTTCTAATGGATCGGTCAAGAAATTCACCGAGGCTTCCTTTTTTGCCGAGATCCCTACCCGCTTAAAGACATCATAAAGCATATCTCGAACTAAATCATGTCGATATTTAAGTCCCGGTAATTGTTTGCAAATAGTCCCCTAAAATTAACTTAAACAAACAATTTAGTTCGATCTGCACGCTTTCTTCTTTAACATTTCATGTGCACCTCTATAAAACTTTAATATTATGATATATTATTTTATATACTATATATTAATTACATCTCTAGTTACATTAACCAATATCCTCTTCTTTTTTCTTTTAATTACAAGAATGCCATGCATTCACATACTTAACATTTCTTTCTTCATGGTATTTTGTAATTAACTCCTCTTTGAGTGACATTTTTTAACCATCTCACAATAATTCTTTTCTTTACCATCAAGGTTTTGTTACTTGCTATTTTTACCCCCTCAACTTTTGTTCATTTTTTAAAAACAACTTACATTTCTACCACTCAATTTTTTAACTAATTTATTAAGTGTCTCTCAACTTTGTTAGGTTTTTTAAAACAACTTACACTCCTACCCTAAATTTTAACTAATTTATTAACTTCTCTTTGAGTGACATTTTTAACCACCTCACAATAATTCTTTTTGACCACCAAGGTTTTGTTAGTTACTATTTTTACTCTCTCAACTTTTGTTAGTTTTTTTAAAACAACTTACATTCCTACCCCTCAATTTTTAACTAATTTATTAAGTGCCCCTCAACTTTTGTTATTTTTTTAAACAACTTACACTCCTACCCTTTAAATTTCAACTAATTTATTTAGTGTCCCCTCAACGTTTGTTAGATATTTTTTAAAACACTTACATTCATACTCCTTGAATTTTAACTAAATTTATTAAGTGTCCCCTTAACTTTTGTTAGTTTTTTTAAAACAACTTACATTTCTACCCCTTGAATATATATTGTAACACAATATAACTGCTTTAAAAACTGATTTTTTCATATGGTTGGTACATGGATTTTCCGTCGCAACGGGTGATGAGGAAATCCTAGTAATATATTAAAGAACATCATAAAATCAGTGTAGCTAATGTCTCATCATTGCTACACTGATTTTGTTTGGTAATTAAAATATATAATGAATTCAACTGTTATAGCTACATTAGGATTCATTTCTTGTTAGCCTTTCTTTAAAGTAGGTTTGTTTGTTGTCTTTTTAGTTTTAATTTAACCTTTCTATAAATAATTATATGTGTTTAAGTAAATATCTTTATTTTCCTTATAAAATTCATTCATGAGTTTTGTTTACAAAAACTAAATGAGAGATAGAATTTTTTTCTAAAACGAACGGACTCGGTACCTATTGATTTTAAATTTTTTTTTTTACAAAATTCTCATTTAAAATGTATTAAAAATCAGGTCAGGCTCCGCCGCTATAATAGTTAATTAAAATATAACTTCCGCTTCATCGAACGAACTGTCGGTCACAATCGCAAGTTGCGACGCATGTGGCTGTTATGAGTTGGTAATCTCCGGCACGTGGGGTGGCAACACCACGTCACCATTTTTCGTTTATTTGTTGCATTATATATTGTGTTTGGTTGTTTTACACATCTATTTTTATAGTTTCATACTGATCTTTACGGTTAGGTTCATATATGGATTCTCCACCGCAACGTATGATGGGGAAACTAATATATATAATTTATAACATATCAATATATGGATAGTGTTTATTTTCTCTTTTAATATAATTTAAGGTTGCCGTTCAAAAAAATATATAATTTAAGCAACGCAGGTGGCATGTCTTCTTCTCTCTTCGCCGTCCACGCACTTGAAGATGATTTGTAAATAAAGTCATACTCTTTTTAATTAATATTTTATTATTTATTTAATAGATTTAAAGATGATGAGAAAAGGTGATAAAAATAAAATAGCAGCCCACCCCACGTATAAAGAGGGACACAACACATTCTAGCTCATGTCAGTGAATATCACGCGTTTTGCTCCATCCTTCATGTCTCATACTTTATTTTCTTTTTTTTTGTCATCCAATTTTTCTTTTTCTAAATGTGATTTATTACAAAGTTATTAAAAATTGATCTTTTATTTATATAGAGATTTCATTGGGAAATACAAAAAATAGGGAATGGCGATCCATTTAGTTTGAATGTTAAAAGTTTAACTTAACATGTTAAAAATCAATACTTTTTAATCTTTTTTTTGCAACTTTTACGTATAAATACATGTTGAAGCGTTTTTAATAAAAAAAATTAAAAACCAAAAAAATTCTTACAAAATGGTAATAAAAGGTAAATAAAATTATACAAAAATGATTTTTTATTAGAATATCTTTTACACATTTTTATATGCAAAAACTCTGAAAAACTTTTGAAAAAAATAATTTTTAGCAATTTACATTAAAATTTTAAAATATATTTATCATGCTAAATACACTATTCCTCATTCCTAGTGTTCTACATCGAACTTCACACTATATATACATATACTACTCTTCTCGGTTTCTATTGTTCCCCATTAAATTTCACATTGCATATACATATACTAATACTAAAAGAATAATAAATTGAAGAATTTAAACACTCATTATATAATAATTATATCGTGTGGAGCTATGAAATGAAATTTATTTAAATTTAGTTATCCTATTTTTTAACTTAAAGCGTTTTACTATAAGGGTTAAAGATTTTATGGGTTAAAACTTATTTTCATATGCTATCTGATTATCAAAACACAAATATTGTTTATGATTCGTATTTATGTTATGAAATTAAACATACAAGAATATTAAAATATTTGTAACTCCTTCACTAAATATTAAAATATCATTTTTAGCAAATCATTTCTGCTTATCAATACTTATACAGTAGGCAACAAAAAGCGATTCCTGAATAGGGTACTTAACCCTTACAAGGAACGTTACTGCCTCGAACAAAAACTTAAACCCTTATTTTTCTAAGCATACAACTGTCAAACTAAACATCATCATCCTTTTTAGTCAAAATATATCATTATTTAAATTTCGGGACGAAATTTCTAAAAAGCAGGGGATACTGTAACATCCGTCAAAAACGGATTTACCAAACCCGCTCCGTTTATCAACCGAACAGTCAGTCAAAAATTTCGTTGCGAATTAAATGCCCAAAATAATTTTAAACGATACATAATCAATTATTATACAAGAATATATAATTAGTTTTTGAAAAACTGTCAAAAATCGCAAAATAAAAATAAAATACCTCTGCCGGGTTTCGAACCCGGGTCAGTGAGCGGTCCGGAAACAAACTTAACGCATAACACAAACCACTGCGCCACGGATTTTGTTTGTTATATATTGAAATCATTTAATTGATATCATGACGTTACGAATTCAAAACCGGCGCCCAATAGTTCAGTCGTCGGAATCCCGGTAATCTCGCGAGCTTTTAACGATGTTTTCAGTTATAACGTAAACTATTATTAGGACATCGGTTATAACCGACGTCTGAGTCCGCGACCAAAATTATAACCGCCGGAGAAATTTAAATCAACGAATACAGTCGGAAATCAGACCAGGTTCTTCGACGATTTACCCTATAAATTCACCCACAACCCACTGCAAACTTTTTCGCTCAAAACCACACCTTTTCTCGGCGTAATTCCACTCGCCGGAATTAATCTGTTCGTCGCTGGAAAACCGGTTTCCCCATTGCCGAGCCTTACTGAACCTCCTAAGCTTATACCGAAGTCACCCATACCTTTTCCAAGCTTTCCGGAGACTCGCTGCTGCAGGACACCTGACGCCGGAGCCTATTGCTGTCGCCGGAGTTCTGCCGGAAAACAGAGAGTCCAGTCGGTATACCTCTTCGCCTAAATTCTTTTTCTTTATACTCATATCTCACCTTAATGGACTGTAAGACGCTAAGAAACCGATTGAAACTTCGAACCAGTCTGTTACCGATTCTGGTTAAATCTCAACGAGGAAGACGATGTTTCGGTAGTTTATAAGTATAATTAAAATCAACTTATTACTCGGGTTAGACACACAGTCCAGCGGTGGACTGTGTGCACGTTAAACATACAAACGTCTCGAGTTCGAATCCGGTTTCACACACGCTGCCTTAATAAAAATCATTTTTTTTGTTTAACTGAACCGGAGTCGCCACAGGTATATGTTAAGTATATTAATAATCGGAATAATAACCAAGTTAGACACACAGTCCAGCGGTGGACTGTGTGTATGTTTATATCACAGGTCACGAGTTCGAGTCCGGTCTTCTGCACCGACTCGGACAATTATCTATTCTTTTTAATTAAGGCAGAAAAGGAAATAACTAATTTGTATTTAAGTATAATAAAAATCGGATTATATAACATGTTAAACACACAGTCCAGCGGTGGACTGTGTGTTAGTTTAAGCCACAGGTCCCGGGTTCGAGACCTGTGGAGCGCACCGTCCGAATTGATTTAAACTGTTTTTAAAATAAAATGATTTTCGGTTTAAACTAATTAAGATATATATATAATTAAAATCAGATATATAACGGGTTAGACACGTAGCTCAGTTGGTAGAGCTGCGTGCACGCGTACGGGAGGTCTCGGGTTCGAGCCTCACTCAGCGCACTTGTATTCCGAATCAAACCGGTCAACGGTCAGGTCAACGGTCAACGGGCAGGTCAACGGTCAGAAAAAAATCAAATTTTTTATTTATTTTTATTTAATTATTTTAATTAAAAATCAATTAAAAATACTTAAAAATAACATTTTTAAGGTTAGAAAATAGCCTCAAACTCAAAAAAATACACCCAACAATCCTACTAAAATAGATTAATAAAATCCGTTTACTTACCAAACCATAATGGGATTTATCTAGGTTAAACTCACTCGTGGTTAAAACCACTTCGCGTGCATTCAACGTCATCAACCGAACGCACCCACTGTGAGTGAATCTTACAACTCCCCCTTTTAAATTACACGTTTTGGGGTGTGTCATGTGTTATGAAAATAAATAACTTATTTATTTAAACTTGTGCCATACCACATCATGACCTAAACTTAGATTGTTTATATTGTTGTGATTACTTATTTCCTTTTGTCAAATTATATGAAACTCAATCATTAAGCCCATCAGTTCCTCGTGGAAGACGAGTTGAACAACGCGTGCCTCAAATCAAATTCATTATTGTTCATGTGTGTATCATTGAGTTTATATTGTTTGTAGTTGTGTCATTTATATTATCATGTTCATGCAATTCATTCATTAGGCCCCTCAGTTCCTCGTGAGAGACGAGTTGAGCATCGCGTGCCTCTAAATGTTCCATTATTGTTCATGTGTGTTTCATTTAATATCTTATGATTGTTCTTTAAGTTTACATCTATTTTTACTCATGTTTGGTTGTGCACATATTTCATAATCAATTTAAATATATTTGTTCAAATGTTTTCCATAGGATTCACTCGCCAACATTATGTTGATCCAAAAACCCTTTTACACATGATACAGGTGAACAGGTTGAAGCAAGGAAAACATAGGATATGCCTTAGAAGAGAACAAAGAAGTTTAGATTGTTAGTTAGAACAGTTGTAACCTTTATTGTAAATTTCCATTTAATTTATATTAAAGAATATGAAACGCATAATAAATGTCATGAGCTTTGATGATAACCCAATCATGCCCCGATCACCTTTTCCGCTGCGGGTCGGGGTGTGACAGATTGGTATCAGAGCCATGACTATAGGGATATAGGATAGGTTATTAGACCCTTAGAGCCTATACTATAGTCTGCCTAAATTTTAATTGATTAGGTGGTTACATACAAACTTGTGATATTTATTTGTTTCATATTTGTTTACATTTCAGTCAAACATACATGCTTATATACATATTCATTATACATATATAAATATTCATTATACATATATCGATGTTCATGTATTCAATTTATTTTCATACTCTCATTATCCAAAGATTTTGTGCAATTTTCAAATCTCATCAAAGTAAGTTCTGCGACGGGCATGTAGTAACTGGAAAGGTACAAGTACCGGTAGTCGGAACGTCCTGTCTAGGCTGGCATTCGTATAAATCCAATATAACGGACCAGTTTGCCTACCTGGGGACCAACGATGAGAGTACGAAGGACCTATTAGGCCAAAGCATGCCACACCAAACGTCGTTCGAACTAACCCTACTTTGAGTTGTCACCGTGTCTACACCTGGACACATTCCGAATATCACACGTTGTATACATATTTCTCGATTTTCTCCGGGTTTTTGTGTACGCAACCTGGCAAACCCGTGCGAACCATATGAAAAACCGGTATTCATGGGGGCCCACATGATTACACAGGTAAAGTATGGCGGCATGTAGGGCCTAACAGCGAGCAAAACCCAAGACATCCAATGTGTTCATTCCTAATGCGACCCATGAACCCAAAAACATCCAACTCATACTTTTGTCATGAATTCCTTGTAGATGTCTTCTAACCTCGCCCGTAGGAAGACGAGAGCAAGAAAAGCCCGCGAACGCATGGCTGCCTTAATCGCTCAACAAATGGTAGCCGTAATACCCAATATTGTAATCCAAGTTCAGCAAGCACTCACCGCAAATCCTGTCCATCAAGCAAACCAAAACATTATCAACTCTCCCCCAAATACCACTAAATGCACCTACAAGCACTTCAAATCATGCGACCCTCCGAAATACAAAGGGACTGAAGGCGTCACCACACTCCTCCATTGGTTTGAAGAGATGGAGAACACTTTTCTAAATTGCGATTGCCCTGACGATCGCAAAGTGCGATATGCTACCGGTCGACTATATGGGATAGCACTTACTTGGTGGAATACAGAGAAGGCCAAACGAGGCGTCGACGATGCTATGACTTTAACTTGTAATGAATTGAAGGAAATCATGACCAGACGATTTTGCCCGAGGAGCGAAATCAAGAAATTAGAAGATGAATTTTACTCATTGAAGCAAATGGAAGGAGACCACATCACCTACAACAAAAGGTTCCTCGAGTTACATCAAATGGTTCCCAACATGTTCACTCCCCTCTACCGTTTGATCGAGCACTACATTCGTGGTCTTCCGTCAAAGATTCAAGACCCTGTAATAAGTGACAAGCCTGCAACTTTGGAAGCAGCAATGGAGCTAGCAACATAGCTCACCGAGAACCGAATCCGAAACAAAGACTTCAAGGAGGAGAAGAAGAAGGATAAAGAATCGACTGAAACCTCCGACTCCACCCAAACCGAATCCCCTTCTCAACTCAATCCTAAGAGAAGAAGAGACGGGCAACTTTTCGCTGCTACCCAACGAAATCAACCAGTTTTACACGCTATACCCATCCGAGCTATCCCAATCACCCAAGTGGCACCCGACACAGCTTACCCAAATAAGAAACCATATCTTGGGCCTCACCCTCGATGCAACAACTGTTTTTATCACCATCCCCATACCCTACCTTGTCGTCTATGTGCAACTTGTGGACGCTATGGTCATTTGAGCAATGTTTGTCGCACCTTTCAAAACCAAACCTTTTCCCCTACTCAAAACATGGCCCAAACTTATCACCAACCCCAATACCCCATGTTCCCATATGCACGAGCTTGTTTCAATTGTGGCGACCCTACCCACTTTAGAAACACATGCCCTCAATTGGTTAACGTCATCAACACTCAAGCCCAATCAAACCCAGTTAACCAAGTAAACCAAGGAAACCCAACCGCTAGGCCACCAGCAAGAGGAAGAGTCTTCAATATCAACGTCAATCCTGTCGAAGATAATGACGGCCCAAATGAAGATACTCAACTAGTCCTCTTCGCCGAAGATCCAGATTCAACTCCTATCGTTTAGTTTTATGTTTTTCTTTATCACATCAAACCAATCATAACTTAAGGATAAAGCCAATGAAACTTTGACAAGAGTACGGTGGATACGCCGCTGGTACTTCCTATATATAAGTATTTTTGTCAAAGGATCAGAAGCATTATCTGGCGGTTATGAGAGGCTCCATGTGTAGACTATTAGAGTAATTATTGTATATTATATATTGTTTTCAGTATATGCATTTGCCGAGGCCGTGGCTCCCCATCCATTGAGGTTGAGTTGGATCCCCATTTTATTATGCGGTTGATCTTGGCGTGCCCGCACGATTGGCTCCGTTAGATTGAGCCTTGATCGGTCATTTCATTTTCCATTTCAATACATGCAATACGATCGGCTCCGTTTGATTGAGCCTTGATTGGTCATTTCATTTTACTTTCAATATATGCAATACGTTCGGCTCCGTTTGATTGAGCCTTGAGCGCACAGTTCAATTTACATTTCCAGTTCATGCAATACGTTCGGCTCCGTTTGATTGAGCCTTGAGCGCACATACAATTTCATTATCAGTATCTTGTGGTTGTGGTGTTGTTGTAGAGTCGCATCGAACTAACCATAACTTGCGGATAAAGTCAATGAAATTTGACAAGGATATGGTGGATACGCCGATGGTACTTCCTATATATAAGTATTCTTGTCAAATGATCGGAGGCATTATCAGGCGGTTATGAGAGGTTCCATGCATAGGCTGATTGTGTGATGGTTGTTTAGATTAAGTTGTTCAATTTCAGTACATTCAATATGTTCGGCTCCGTTTGATTGAGCCTTGAGCGCACATACAATTTCATTTTCAGTACATTCAATACGTTCGGCTCCGTTTGATTGAGCCTTGAGCGCACAGACAATTTCATTATCAGTATCTTGTGGTTGTGGTGTTTGTAGTAGAGTCGCATCGAACTAACCATAACTTGCGGATAAAGTCAATGAAAATTTGGCAAGAATATGGTGGATACGCCGCTGGTACTTCCTATATATAAGTATTCTTGTCAAATGATCGGAGGCATTATCAGGCGGTTATGAGAGGTTTCATGCATAGGCTGTTTGTGTGGTTAAGTTATTCATTTTCAGTACATGCAATACGCTCGGCTCCGTTTGATTGAGCCTTGAGCACACAGACAATTTCAATTTCAGTACATTCAATACGTTCGGCTCCGTTTGATTGAGCCTTGAGCGCACAGACATTTCATTTTCAGTACATGCAATACGATCGGCTCCGTTCGATTGAGCCTTGATCGCATAGATATATTTCATTTCAGTAATTTATGTTTGTTGTATTGGTTGTAGAGTTATAGGACTAATCATAATTCACTGATAAAATCAATGAAAATTTGACAAGAATATGGTGGATACGCCGCTGGTACTTCCTATATATAAGTATTCTTGTCAAAGGATCAGAGGCATTATCGGACGGTTTGAGAAGTTCTATGTAAGATTTATTAGTTTCTTGGTAACTAATCATAACTTGTGGGTAAAACTAATGAAAATTTGGCAAGAATATGGTGGATACGCCACTGGTACTTCCTATATATAAGTATTCTTGCCAAAGGATCAGAGGCATTATCAGACGGTTATAAGAAGTTCCATGTAGGATTTAGTATTGCCTTGGTTGGAATTTGTGTTACATTTATATCATCATGTTATTTAAAGAGATTGGATTGTGTTCCATTTCTACATAAACTAACCTCTCCATCATAACAAACGAGAGAGGAACTTCCACCATTCAAACATATATGCTATCAGAATGTGGATTCAAATATTTGCTGTTGTGTTTATTCATGTTCAAATATTTGCTGTTGTGTTTATTCATGTTCAAATATTTGCTGTTGTGTTTATTCATGTTCGAATATTAGCTGTTGTGTTTATTTATGTTCAAATATCAGCTGTTGTGTTTTTAATTATGTTCCATATAGGATGTAGTGTTAGAAGTTTTGCCTTAGGATATAACCATACTTTCCCAAACGTATCTAAACTCTTATGCATAATATCATTTTTAGCAAATCATTTCTGCTTATCAATACTTATACAGTAGGCAACAAAAAGCGATTCCTGAATAGGGTACTTAACCCTTACAAGGAACGTTACCGCCTCGAACAAAAACTTAAACCCTTATTTTTCTAAGCATACAACTGTCAAACTAAACATCATCATCCTTTTTAGTCAAAATATATCATTATTTAAATTTCGGGACGAAATTTCTAAAAAGCAGGGGATACTGTAACATCCGTCAAAAACGGATTTACCAAACCCGCTCCGTTTATCAACCTAACAGTCAGTCAAAAATTTCGTTGCGAATTAAATGCCCAAAATAATTTTAAACGATACATAATCAATTATTATACAAGAATATATAATTAGTTTTTGAAAAACTGTCAAAAATCGCAAAATAAAAATAAAATACCTCTGCCGGGTTTCGAACCCGGGTCAGTGAGCGGTCCGGAAACAAACTTAACGCATAACACAAACCACTGCGCCACGGATTTTGTTTGTTATATATTGAAATCATTTAATTGATATCATGACGTTACGAATTCAAAACCGGCGCCCAATAGTTCAGTCGTCGGAATCCCGGTAATCTCGCGAGCTTTTAACGATGTTTTCAGTTATAACGTAAACTATTATTAGGACATCGGTTATAACCGACGTCTGAGTCCGCGACCAAAATTATAACCGCCGGAGAAATTTAAATCAACGAATACAGTCGGAAATCAGACCAGGTTCTTCGACGATTTACCCTATAAATTCACCCACAACCCACTGCAAACTTTTTCGCTCAAAACCACACCTTTTCTCGGCGTAATTCCACTCGCCGGAATTAATCTGTTCGTCGCCGGAAAACCGGTTTCCCCATTGCCGAGCCTTACTGAACCTCCTAAGCTTATACCGAAGTCACCCATACCTTTTCCAAGCTTTCCGGAGACTCGCTGCTGCAGGACACCTGACGCCGGAGCCTATTGCTGTCGCCGGAGTTCTGCCGGAAAACAGAGAGTCCAGTCGGTATACCTCTTCGCCTAAATTCTTTTTCTTTATACTCATATCTCACCTTAATGGACTGTAAGACGCTAAGAAACCGATTAAAACTTCGAACCAGTCTGTTACCGATTCTAGTTAAATCTCAACGAGGAAGACGATGTTTCGGTAGTTTATAAGTATAATTAAAATCAACTTATTACTCGGGTTAGACACACAGTCCAGCGGTGGACTGTGTGCACGTTAAACATACAAACGTCTCGAGTTCGAATCCGGTTTCACACACGCTGCCTTAATAAAAATCATTTTTTTTGTTTAACTGAACCGGAGTCGCCACAGGTATATGTTAAGTATATTAATAATCGGAATAATAACCAAGTTAGACACACAGTCCAGCGGTGGACTGTGTGTATGTTTATATCACAGGTCACGAGTTCGAGTCCGGTCTTCTGCACCGACTCGGACAATTATCTATTCTTTTTAATTAAGGCAGAAAAGGAAATAACTAATTTGTATTTAAGTATAATAAAAATCGGATTATATAACATGTTAAACACACAGTCCAGCGGTGGACTGTGTGTTAGTTTAAGCCACAGGTCCCGGGTTCGAGACCTGTGGAGCGCACCGTCCGAATTGATTTAAACTGTTTTTAAAATAAAATGATTTTCGGTTTAAACTAATTAAGATATATATAATTAAAATCAGATATATAACGGGTTAGACACGTAGCTCAGTTGGTAGAGCTGCGTGCACGCGTACGGGAGGTCTCGGGTTCGAGCCTCACTCAGCGCACTTGTATTCCGAATCGAACCGGTCAACGGTCAGGTCAACGGTCAACGGGCAGGTCAACGGTCAGAAAAAAATCAAATTTTTTATTTATTTTTATTTAATTATTTTAATTAAAAATCAATTAAAAATACTTAAAAATAACATTTTTAAGGTTAGAAAATAGCCTCAAACTCACAAAATACACCCAACAATCCTACTAAAATAGATTAATAAAATCCGTTTACTTACCAAACCATAATGGGATTTATCTAGGTTAAACTCACTCGTGGTTAAAACCACTTCGCGTGCATTCAACGTCATCAACCGAACGCACCCACTGTGAGTGAATCTTACAACTCCCCCTTTTAAATTACACGTTTTGGGGTGTGTCATGTGTTATGAAAATAAATAACTTATTTATTTAAACTTGTGCCATACCACATCATGACCTAAACTTAGATTGTTTATATTGTTGTGATTACTTATTTCCTTTTGTCAAATTATATGAAACTCAATCATTAAGCCCATCAGTTCCTCGTGGAAGACGAGTTGAACAACGCGTGCCTCAAATCAAATTCATTATTGTTCATGTGTGTATCATTGAGTTTATATTGTTTGTAGTTGTGTCATTTATATTATCATGTTCATGCAATTCATTCATTAGGCCCCTCAGTTCCTCGTGAGAGACGAGTTGAGCATCGCGTGCCTCTAAATGTTCCATTATTGTTCATGTGTGTTTCATTTAATATCTTATGATTGTTCTTTAAGTTTACATCTATTTTTACTCATGTTTGGTTGTGCACATATTTCATAATCAATTTAAATATATTTGTTCAAATGTTTTCCATAGGATTCACTCGCCAACATTATGTTGATCCAAAAACCCTTTTACACATGATACAGGTGAACAGTTGAAGCAAGGAAAACATAGGATATGCCTTAGAAGAGAACAAAGAAGTTTAGATTGTTAGTTAGAACAGTTGTAACCTTTATTGTAAATTTCCATTTAATTTGTATTAAAGAATATGAAATGCATAATAAATGTCATGAGCTTTGATGATAACCCAATCATGCCCCGATCACCTTTTCCGCTGCGGGTCGGGTGTGACAGCGAGCATACAAGTTTTCATACATAGCATAATAGTGAAAAGAGTTTGTCTCATATCCAACATGGTAACGTTGCGTAATATCATGTGTTCAATATATGTCAATCCAAAGTCTAACGCAATCGTGATTACCCAACATTGTCGAAACGAAAGGGTGTAAAATAGTTTACTTAACAATACCACAAGAATACGGGCAACACATTAATCCTATAGCGCTATATTTGTTAAGTGAGGCTAGCAAAGTTAATGATCATATGTACACAAGTTTAACATAGCAAGCGATAACAGGAATAAAGCAAGTATCATATCATTTACGGACAGAGTATGTGTGTAAACAAGTTTAAATGTGATTTCGTGATTTGTAATAGTGTACATGTTGCACCCAAAGTGTATAAATGGAAAATGGGATTGAGTATACTCACGGTTTTGCAAAGCTTTCCTTTGTTATTCCGTGAAAGGTTGGAGAGTTTGTGGATGGACACCGAGTTACCCTACATGGGGTAAATGAAGGTGTGTGAGTATTTAGGAATGATAACAGAAGATTCGGATTTGGAATGTAAAGTGCAAAAGTATGTATATGAAAAAGTAATCATCTAGTCTTAATACACCCATTTTTGACACTATGAGGACCCGTAGGATTGAAATGTGGTTTCATGGGTTAGATACCCATTATAATCGTAACGGCGTGTTTAAGGCTTAGATGATATAACCTATTATCTTAACAAGTAATCATAACGATTATTATCAAGGGTTCGGTTAATAGGTTATATAAATACATATATAATATAATGCATAGCAGGTCTAACATATATATCATGAATGTCATATAGCAAGCATGGAGGTAGGATGATGAACATCCATTTAACCTTATTGTATGATTCATCAATACACAAATTGTTACAAGGACAATTCGGATGGTCATGAATGAAATAAGAAAATGCAAGTGATCACTATACCAAGTAGCCAAGTAATCTTCAACCCGGGTGAGCCAACATCGACAAGAAAGAACTAACTAAGTGTCGAGGGCTAGACGGGGTCGTGTCACTTTTAAGCTAGCAAACTACTTGGGATAGAGATGAGAAAACATCAAGTGCGTGGGTGGATTTAAGGTAGGATAGCCAACGCTTCCAAGGAATCACACTCTTCCATTATAAGTCTTGTTCCAAGAACAAGCTTGGTGGATACAACGCTTGTGGGTAAAAACCCTTACAAAACAGAAAGTTTGGGGGGGACTAAACACCTCCTAGATGGATGAAACAATCTTGTTTAAGCTCGCTAATCATAGACTTGATTTAGGAGCATAGGAACATAGGTTTGCTTGAAGAAAACATAAGTTTAAGAAAGTTTTTATATAAAACAGAAAGTTCTTACACTTTTAACCTCAAATGTGGTGATGTTCCATCTTGGTTTTCCATGGAAAACCTATGGAAACATCCCTAGAGGTGTTTCAAGTGTTAAGAAAGAAGAAACAAGTAGAAGGGTGAAGTATAAGTGAGCTAGAACTCACTTGGAAAGTCTTAATGTAACACCCCAAAAACAGGTTTGGTAATCAAACCATGTTAATACTAAAAGACGGGTAAAGTACCGTTAGTGGTAAAAGTTAACCCTGTAACTATTAGGATTTAAATAACTAAACCTAATATTAAATAAAAGTTGAATGAAGGCTTTTGAGGAAATAAAGTTTATAAAAGGCCCGAGTTAACGGGACTTAAAATGAACTTAGTTGTAATCTCCCCGAACCCACTAAGTTAACTAGGAATGTTTAACTTAGTTAAAAGAGGGAATATTGTTAGAAATAAGTAGGTTGTTGCCTACTTAACAACTAACCAAACAAGAGGGACAAAAGTTGGATAAATTGAAAGTTTAATAATAAAAATTAAAACAAAACACCACACACACTAAGTGTGTGCGTGTTCTGGATCGACCAGGAGACCTCCAATGAGCCAAAACCCTAAATCAACCAAATTCATCAAATTGAAGGGCTAATTGGAGCTCAAATTCATGAATAAACGTGAATTAACGATCACCCAAGCTAGGGGATCATAAGGTATGCCGAATTTTTTTCTATTTATGAAGTTGTGAAATTTGATGAACATCACAAGATGCGATTTATGTATGAATCGTAGAGGCTATGGCCAAATTCATGATGTATACTTGCTTAGGTACAAAACCCTAAGTGAAAATTCTACATAGCTTACTTTGATTTGGATGTTTAGATGATTTACCACACTTAGACAAGTAGGTTTTAATATTATGATGAAATTGATGATATTAACATGATTAGAATCATCATGCATGAAGGTAATAAGAAAGTGTTTGAGTAATCTATGATTTCGAGTATATGTTCGTACTTGCCATTGAGTGGGTTTTGTATGATATGAAGGAATGAACGTCATATTCATGCTAAATAATGTTTGAGATCATCATGTGTTATGAATGATTGAAATTATGCTAAGTTAATGTTAGCAATTTCGTAAACTTAGTTAAGAAACGTAATTAAAATGGTGGCCTAAGAATAGTGCTTACCGGGTAATTCGTTGAACTTAATTGTGCAAAAACATAAGTAAATAGGCGATTGACTTTTAAAAGTCAAACCAACCTATGATAGAGTTTAATAAGTAAAAGTGGTATGAAGGTTCATAAGGTGTGAAGGTCATGATCTATAATGACTAATCTAATCACCTTGTGGATATTATATGATAGTTTGACGCTTGACAAGCTAGGTGGAAGCTTGGGAAGGAAGCGGGTCAAACGAATCAAGTATGAAGGAGAAAGGTTAAATTCGATGCAAGGTAAGTAAAACTTACACCCTTTTTTATAGAATACCTACTTGTGTGTATTGGATATGATTAAAGTAAATTTCATAATTGAAATATGATGTTCCGATGTGAAATAATATGGGTCGGAACAAGTGAAAATGTTGAGAAACCATAATTTATGGTAAAAAGGGTAAAACGGTAAATTTAGTCATGTGATGAAGAACAAATAAAGAATTTTGAAACATTACTGTCACACCCCGACCCGCAGCGGAAAAAGGTGACCGGGGCATGATTGGGTTTTCATCAAAGCTCATGACATTTATTATAATGTTTCATATTTATTATTTCAATTTAAAAGAGATCATACATTCATATCAAACAAATACAACATGTTCTATTCATCCTTCTAAACTTCATTATTTTTCTTCTAAGGCAATTTCCTATGTTTTCCATGCTTCATCCTGTTCACCTGTATCATGTGTAAAAAAATGGTTTTTGGATCAACAAAAAGTTGGCGAGTGAACCTTGTTAGAAAACATTTATTATTTATTTCTTGTTGTATTTTATATGGAAAAATTGTGCACTATTCATATATGAACAAACGTAAATAAACATACATTAACAACAATTAGCATACAATAACAAACCATTAGCATACGATATCACACAACAACAAACAATAACATACATTAACAAACCAACAGCATACAATAACATATCAACTTGCATAAATATATAACATGAATGAAACTGTGCGATCAAGGCTCAATCAAACGGAGCCGATCGTATTGCATGTACTGAAAATGATAAATGTCTGTGCGATCAAGGCTCAATCAAACGGAGCCGATCGTATGTTGGCACGCCAGGTTCACGCTCATAATGTAATGGGTAACATGCTCAACGCTCATAATGTAATGGGGAGCGGCGGCCTATGAAATTGCATGTACTGAAAATAATAAATTAAATCTAAACAATAACCACACAAACAGTTTATACAAGCTGAATACTCATTTATTAATGATATGATGTATGCACAATGATTTAAATATAATAAATAGTAAGACACATGATACACCCCAAAAACGTGATTTAAACGGGGAATTTGTAGAGATTCACTCACAGTGGGTGCGTTCGGTTGATGATGTTGAATGCGCACGAGTTTAGAGGATTGTTCGACGAGGAAAAACTAACCTAATTAATAACAAAAAGTAAGGTAAATAAATGGATTTTATTAACAACTTTAATAGGATAATGGATATGATAAACAGAGTTGATTGACTATATATGATTTCATGTGCAAGAGTTTTGATATGTTAGGAAAGATAAGGTTATATCCTAAAACAAAACTTCTAATACTAAAACCTACATGGAACTTCTCATGACCGCCTGACAATGCCTCTGATCCTTTGACAAGAATACTTATATATAGGAAGTACCAGCGGCGTATCCACCGTATTCTCGTCAAATTTTCATTGGTTTTATCAGTAAGTTATGATTGGTTCTATGATGTGACTCTAGAACATAAATAAACACAACAACCAATGTCTGAGTCCTAATTCTGATAGCATACATGTTTGGATGGTGACACAATCCAATTCCTTTAAATGATGAGATGATATGAATGCTAAATCAGTGAGTATAACACAAACTTCAATCAAGACAATACTAAATCCTACATGGAACTTCTCATAACCGCCTGATAATGCCTCTGATCCTTTGACAAGAATACTTATATATAGGAAGTACCAGCGGCGTATCCACCATATTCTCGTCAAATTTTCATTGGTTTTATCGGTAAGTTATGATTAGTCCTATGTGACTCTAAAACATAAACAAACACAACAACCAAAGCTTGAGTCCTTGAATGATGACAATACCTCTCTCGTTTGTTATGATGGAGAGGTTAGTCTATGTAGAAAATGGAACACAATCCAATTTCTTTAAATGATGAGTTGATATGAATGTTAAATCAGTGAGTGTAAAACAAATTTCAACCAAAACATTACTAAATCCTACATGGAACTTCTCATAACCGCCTGATAATGCCTCTGATCCTTTGACAAGAATACTTATATATAGGAAGTACCAGCGGCGTATCCACCATATTCTCGTCAAATTTTCATTTGCTTTATCCGTTAGTTATGACTAGTTCTATGTGACTCTAATCATAAACAAACACAACAACCAAAGCTTGAGTCCTTGAATGATGACAATACCTCTCTCGTTTGTTATGATGGAGAGGTTAGTCCATGTAGAAGTGAGACACAACTCAACTTCTTTATATGATGACACTGTGATATGTCGTGAGGTATGAGGATATGAATGTTAAATCAATGAGTATAAAAACAAAACTGAAATAGTAATTCGCTTTAAGATCCTTGGATAAATTTCCAATTTAAAATTGAGACACGTGAAAATTGAGATAATCATAAAGAAAAACATAAAACTAAGCGGTTGGAGTTGAATCTTGATTTTCAGTGAAAGGGACTAGTTGTGTGTTTTCGTTTGGGCCGTCATTATCTTCAACAGGGTTGGCGTTGATGTTGAAAACTCTTCCTCTTGCTGGTGGCCTAGTGGTTGGGTTTTCTTGATTTGCTTGGTTAACTGGGTTTGCTTGAGTTTGAGCGTTTATGATGTTAACCAATTGAGGGCACGTGTTTCTAAAGTGGGTAGGGTCGCCACAATTGAAACAAGCTCGAACATATGGGAACATGGGGTATTGGGGTTGTTGATATGTTTGGATCATGTTTTGAGTAGGGGGTGAGGTTTGGTTTTGAGGGGTGCGGCAAACCTTGCTCAAATGACCATAGCGTCCACAATTCGCACATAGTCGACAAAGTAAGGTAGATGGATGGTGATAAAAACAAGTGTTACATTGAGGGTGAGGTCCAAGGTAATGTTTCTTATTTGGGTAGGTTGGGTTGGGTGCTACTTGAGTGATTGGGATAGCTTGGAGGGGTACGGCTTGTAAGGCTGGTTGATTGCGTTGGGTGACAGCGAAAAGTTGCTCATCTCGTTTCCTCTTGGAAATGGGTTGAGAAGGGGATTCGATTTGGGTGGAGTTTGAAATTTCAGTTGATGCTTTATCTTTCTTCTTCTCCTCCTTGAAGTCTTTATTCCGTATACGGTTCTCGGTGAGCTCTGTAGCTAACTCCATTGCTGCTTCCAAGGTTGCAGGTGTGGTACTTATTACAGAGTCTTGAATTTTTGAAGGAAGACCTCGAATGTAGTGCTCGATCAAACGGTAGCGGGGAGTGAACAAGTTGGGAACCATTTGATTTAACTCGAGGAATCTCTTGTTGTATGTAGTGTGGTCGCCTTCCTTTTTTTTCAACGAATAGAACTCATCCTCTAATTTCTTGATTTCGCTCATTGGGCAAAACCGTCTTGTCATGATTTCTTTCAACTCTTCCCAAGTCAAAGTCATAGCATCTTCAACACCTCGTTTAGCCTTCTCTATATTCCACCAAGTAAGTGCTATTCCAAATAAACGACCAGTAGCATATCGCACTTTGCGATCATCAGGGCAATCGCAATTTAGGAAAATGTTCTCCATTTCTTCAAACCAATAGAGAAGAGCGGTGACACCTTCAGTCCCTTCGTATTTTGTAGGGTCGCAGGATTTGAAATGCTTGTAGGTGCATTTAGTGGTATTTGGGGGAGGGTTGACAATATTTTGAACTTCTTGATTGACGGGATTAGCGGTAAGGGCTTGTTGGACTTGAATTACAATGTTGGGTATTAGGCATCCATTTGTTGAGCGATTTGGGCAGCCATGCGCTCGCGGGCTTTTCCTGTTCTCATCTTCCTACGAGCGAGACTAGAAGACATCTACAAGGAATACATATCAAGAGTCTGAGTTGGATGCTTTTGGGATCATGTGTCGTATTTAGGAATGAACATTCATAAAATAAACATAGCATAATAAATCTACTACATCCATAGGATGTCTTGGGCTTTGCTCGTAATTGGGCCTTGCATGCCGCCATACTTCACCTTCGTAATCACGTGGGCCCCCATGATTACCGGGTTTTTCATATGGTTCGCATGTGTTTGCCTGGTTACGTACACTAAAACCCGGAGAAAATCGAGAAATATGTATGTAACGTATGATATTCGGAATGTATCCAGGTGTGGACACGGTGAAACCTCAAAGTGGGGTTAGTTCGAACGACGTTTGGTGTGGCATGCTTTGGCCTAATAGGTCCTTCGTACTCTCATCGTTAGTCCCCAGGTAGGCAAACTGGTCCGTTATATTGGATTTATACGAATGCCAACCTAGACAGGACGTTCCGACTACCGGTACTTGCACCCTTACAGTTACTACATGCCCGTCGCAGAACTCACTTTGATGAGATTTGAAAAATGAAAAATGCGACAAAATCTTGAATAACGGAAGTATGAAGATGATTTGAATATGTGAATATTGTAACATGTATGATGAATATGTATGTAAGTATGTATGTTTGATTGTAAGTATAATTCACTAGATATCACAAAATGTAACATTGGAAATATTTGCATGCATTTGTGTATGTAATAAATATGAAATAAATAAATATCATAAGTTTGCATATAACCACAATTAAAATCTAATCAACTATAGTATAGGCTCTAAGGGTCTAATAACCTATCCTATATCCCTATAGTCAAAAGCTCTGATACCAATCTGTCACACCCCGACCAGCAGCGGAAAAAGGTGACCTGGGCATGATTGGGTTTTCATCAAAGCTCATGACATTTATTATAATGTTTCATATTTATTATTTCAATTTAAAAGAGATCATACATTCATATCAAACAAATACAACATGTTCTATTCATCCTTCTAAACTTCATTATTTTTCTTCTAAGGCAATTTCCTATGTTTTCCATGCTTCATCCTGTTCACCTGTATCATGTGTAAAAAATGGTTTTTGGATCAACAAAAAGTTGGCGAGTGAACCTTGTTAGAAAACATTTATTATTTATTTCTTGTTGTATTTTATATGGAAAAATTGTGCACTATTCATATATGAACAAACGTAAATAAACATACATTAACAACAATTAGCATACAATAACAAACCATTAGCATACGATATCACACAACAACAAACAATAACATACATTAACAAACCAACAGCATACAATAACATATCAACTTGCATAAATATATAACATGAATGAAACTGTGCGATCAAGGCTCAATCAAACGGAGCCGATCGTATTGCATGTACTGAAAATGATAAATGTCTGTGCGATCAAGGCTCAATCAAACGGAGCCGATCGTATGTTGGCACGCCAGGTTCACGCTCATAATGTAATGGGTAACATGCTCAACGCTCATAATGTAATGGGGAGCGGCGGCCTATGAAATTGCATGTACTGAAAATAATAAATTAAATCTAAACAATAACCACACAAACAGTTTATACTAGCTGAATACTCATTTATTAATGATATGATGTATGCACAATGATTTAAATATAATAAATAGTAAGACACATGATACACCCCAAAAACGTGATTTAAACGGGGAATTTGTAGAGATTCACACACAGTGGGTGCGTTCGGTTGAAGATGTTGAATGCGCACGAGTTTAGAGGATTGTTCGACGAGGAAAAACTAACCTAATTAATAACAAAAAGTAAGGTAAATAAATGGATTTTATTAACAACTTTAATAGGATTTTTGGATATATTTTTGTGAGTTTTAGGCTATTTTCTAACTTTAAAAATGTTATTTTTAAGTATTTTTAATTGATTTTTAAATAAAATAAATAAATAAAATAAATAAAAAAATGTTGACTTTTTGACCGTTGACCTGTTGACCGTGGACCGTTGACTTGTTGACCGGTTTTATTGTGTAAGTGTATGCGCCGGGTGAGGCTCGAACCCGAGACCTCCCGTTCGCGTGCACGCAGCTCTACCAACTGAGCTACGTGTCTAACCCGAAATATTTCTGTTTTTAATTATATTTATATACTAATTAAATTAATCCGAAAATCATTTATTTTAAAAACGATTTTAATGTATCGCTCGGTGCTCTCCACAGGTCTCGAACCCGGGACCTGTGGGTTAGTTTGGCACACAGTTCACCGATGGACTGTGTGTCTAACTTGGTAAATATTCTGGTTATTATTATATTTAACATCTTACTGAGTTAACCCGGTTCAGTTTAATAAAAAGGGCATTTTATTACAGCGAATGTGTGTGACCAGGATCGAACTCGAGACGTTATGCATATTGTTTGCACACAGTCCACCGCTGGACTATGTGTCTAACCCGTTCAATATATCGATTTTAATTAATCTTATAACATACCCAACTTCATCTTCTTCGTTCAAAACACAGACATCGATCAACTGACTGTTATTTGTTAAATTAACTTAACGAACATTATGAGCCATCGTAATGTAAGGAACATAAAAAAGGTTTGAGGATTGATTGTACCGAACAGATCGTCTTCTTCAGAAAATCCGGCAAAGATCGCCGGCTCTGTTTTGGTGACCTTCGGCTGTTAGAATCAATTAACAGTTTGGAGGGATTAGATGTGAAATTGAACTAATGAGTAATGATTATCAGTATGTTTGAATGATCATACCGGTTATCAACAGGTTTCTGAAATTTCAGAAATTTTCCGGCGAAAACAGATAGTCCGGCAACGTCGTCTGGAAAAGATTCTGGGTGAGGGATTGATATTAGAATTTGTCCAATAATGGAATGAAACAGAAAAATCGAAGTAATTACCGTGTAGATGAAAGTCTCGGTTTTCCGGCGACTTGCAGAGATTTTCCGGCGAGTGAAATTTCTTGCGACAAAGATTCTTCAGAGGTTTAAGGTAAGTGGGAGTGATGTCAGTATGAGTTCTATGATCTTATTTTTGGGTAAAAAGAAAAGATGGATTGAACTCGGTTTTCTGGCGAAGTTTTCCGGTTAATTTACAGAGAATTCCGGCGACTGCGGCGAAGTTTTTCTGAGCGAAATGGAGAATGCAGGTTGGATAGATTCGTGAGATTAACTGATGAACAAGGTATAATCCCGGATTTGAATTGTATTTTCGGTTTCGAATAGAAATTTAAGGCAATGAATGAATTTGATTAAGTTTTTCGGTTATAACCGATATGGCTGTTAATGTGATCGTTATGACCAAAAGTAACGGCAACGTTTGATGATTTTGTCGGGATTTCCGGCGTTAACGGATTTGAGCGCGCTGTGTAACTGGGTTTGATTTCCAGATTTATGTTATGTATTAATTGTTTCAATATGTTAACAAACAACACCTGTGGCGGAGTGGTTGAGCGCGTGTGAGTTAAGGCTTTGATTAATGCTCAACTGATCCGGGTTCGAAACCCGGCATCAGTATTATATTTTTATTTCATTATTTTTAATACATTTTCAAAAATAAATTTTATATTCTAGTATACTTATTAACTATGTATCGTTTAAAATTAATTTGGGCATTAAATATGCAACGAAATTTTTGACTGATTGTTCGGTTAATAAACAAAGCGGGTTTGGTTAATCTGGTTTTTGACGGATGTTACAATTACGTTATGGTATAAACCGTGATGGGTAAAGGTGGTAAAAATAGTAATCCGGACATGAGTTGACGGATAGGTAAAGAGATTTGAAAAGACACCACATGGCGTAAGTCATAACATGTCAAACAAAATATGAAACGACTTTTAAATAAGATGAACTCATGGAGTAAACCGGAATAAAAGAGGTGAGATGGTAATTAAAGACCATCTCATAAAAATAAATGGTTATTTCACATAAACAGGTCGAATGGTGTTGTTAACACCACTTGAAAATAATAATTGATGATCGCTTGTTGAGTTTTGTAATCACAGGGAAATAAGATATAGTTCGCATTGCTATTATCTTGTAATTAATAGTGAAACGGTATTTAAACGGGTCGGTAGAGGATCCTGTAAAAAAGACTAAAAGTGTGAGAAGGATAAGAAAGATTATGGTGATGACACATGTCCCTATCTATTTTATTAGTTTAAGGGTAAGATAGTAATTTAACCCATAATCATAATTAATGATATAATTAAAGATATAATCTTGTAAGCGAATTCATGAGTTATTTTAGAAATTCATCAATATTTTAGGGATATATCATCAGTTCGTATAAAACACCATACGAATTTCATATAAACACCACAACTTGAATCGTAATACAACCATGGTGTTCTAATATTTGTAATGATTTTTGTTATTTTTGCAGGTATAAAACACCATACAGATTGTAACATCCGTCTAAAACGGATTTTACCAAACCCGCTCCGTTTACTAACCGAACAATCAGTTAAAAATTTCGCTGCGAATTTAATGCCCAAAATAATTTTAAACGATACATAATTAATTATTATATGGGAATATATAATTAGTTTTTGAAAAACTGTTAAAAATAAGAAAATAAAAATAAATTGTTTCTGCCGGGTTTCGAACCCGGGTCAGTCCCCGGGTCACGGTTCAACAGACTTAACACTTAACACTTAAACCACTGCGCCACTGATGTTTCTTGTTAAATGTTAGAATCATTTAATTCATAACATGTCTTTCCGAATTAAAAAACCGGCGCCCAAATGCAGTCGTCGGAAATCCCGGCAAACTCGCCAATAATTTACGACTTTTTCAGTTATAACGTAAAAACTTAATCGCTACATCGGTTATAACCGACGTCTGAGTCCGCGACACAAGTTATAACCGCCGGAGACTTTCTAACCGACAAATCAAGTCGGAAATTGGACCAAGTTCATCGATAACCAGCCTTATAAATACCCCCTCGAACCTCTGCAAACTTTTTCGCTCAAAACCGCACCCTTTCTCGGCGAAAACTCACTCGCCGGAAATCTTCTGCTCATCGCCGGAAAACCGAACCCTCCTTTTCTGAGCCTTACTAAACCCCCTGAGCTTATACCGAAGTCACCCACATCCTTTTCAAGTTTTCTGAAGACTCGCTGCTGCAAGACACACGACGCCGGAACCTGTTACTGTCGCCGGAGTTCTGCCAGAAAACAGAGGAGTCCAGTCGGTATACCTTTCGCCTAATTTCTCTTTCTTTTCACTTATATCTCACCTGTAATTAACTGAAACACGCTAAAATAAACCTGATTAAAACTTCGTACCAGTCAGTCATCGTTCCTGGTTAAGACTGACGAAGAAGACGATGTTCGGTAATGTTTAAGTATAATTAAAAGCAAGTTATTACTCAGGTTAGACACACAGTCCAGCGGTGGACTGTGTGCACATTAAACACACCAACGTCTCGAGTTCGAATCTTGTCCAATGCATGCTGCCTTAATAAAAATGCTTTTTTTGTTAACCGAACCGGAGTCACCACTGGTATATGTTAAGTATAATAATAACCGGAATAATAACCAAGATAGACACACAGTCCAGCGGTGGACTGTGTGTATGTTTAAATCACAGGTCACGAGTTCGAGTCCGGGCTACCGCACCGGCCCGGATAATTATTAAACTTTTTAAATAAGTCAGAAATGAAAATACTTAGTTTGTGTTTAGTATAATAAAAATCAGTTAAGTTAACAAGTTCCACACAGTCCAGCGGTGGACTGTGTGTTAGCATAAACCACAGGTCCCGGGTTCGAGACCTGTGGAGCGCACCGAGTCACGGATTAAAATCGTTTTTAAGAAATAAAGGATTTTCTGTTTAAACTAATTAGTATATAAATATAATTAAAAACATAAATATTTCGGGTTAGACACGTAGCTCAGTTGGTAGAGCTGCGTGCACGCGTACGGGAGGTCTCGGGTTCAAGCCTCACTCAGCGCACAAATACACGCATACGAACCGGTCAAAGTCAAAGTCAACGGTCAACGGTCAACGGTCAACTGTAGCAAAAAATCAATTTTTTTATTATTTTTATTTATTTATTTTAATTAAAAATACTTAAAAATAACATTTTTAAGGTTAGAAAATAGCCTTAAACTCACAAAAATACACCCAACAATCCTACTAAAATGGATTAATAAAATCCGTTTACTTACCGAAACATTATGCCATTATCTAGGTTAATTTCACTCGTGGTTAAAACCACTTCGCGTGCATTCAACATCATCAACCGAACGCACCCACTGTGAGTGAATCTTACAACTCCCCCTTTTTAATTACACGTTTTGGGGTGTGTCATGTGTCACAAAATAATTAACTCGTTTATTTAAACTTGTGCCATACCATATCGTGATCTAAACTTAGATTGTTTATATTGTTGTAATTATGTATTTCATTATGTCAACTTATATGAAATTCATTTATTAAGCCCATCAGTTCCTCGTGGTAGACGAGTTGAACAACGCGTGCCTCAAAACCAATCCATTATTGTTCATGTGTGTATTATTGAGTTTATATTGTTTGTAGTTATGTCCTTCATATTATCATGTTTATGCAATTCATTCATTAGGCCCATCAGTTCCTCGTGGTAGACGAGTTGAGCAACGCGTGCCTCAAAACCAATCCATTATTATTCATGTGGATTTTGTTTGATATTAAATTGATTTATGAATAAGTTTACATCTATTTTTACTCATGTGTGGTTGTGCACTTATTTCATAATCATTTAAATAAACTTGTTCAAATGTTTTCCATAGGATTCACTCGCCAACTTTTTGTTGATCCCAAAACCCTTTTACACATGATACAGGTGAACAGGATGAAGCAAGGAAAACATAGGAAATGCCTTAGAAGAAAACAAAGAAGCTTAGATTGATGTTAGGTCATGATGTATTTATGGTTGTAAAGTTCCTATTAAATTGTATTAATGAATATGAAACGTATAATAAATGTCATGAGCTTTGATGATAACCCAATCATGCCCCGGTCACCTTTTCCGCTGCGGGTCGGGGTGTGACACAGATTCCAAAAACACCATAAATTGAATAATAATACAATCGTGGTGTGTTAACATTTACAATGATTCTATTGTTATTCCAGATGTTAAAACACCATGACTGTAATCACATATTCTAGATGTTAAAACACCATGACTTGAATCATAATTCATTATTTGCGATGCTATGGTGTCTTACTTACGTCATGGTGTTTACTGTAAAACACAACACCTTGAATCACAATACAATTAAAGCACCATTGTATGAACATAGAAATAACACCATGGACTAAAACATACAATCGAAACGTAATTTTTTTCTCTACATAAGTATAACAATATGGTACTCATATTAAATGTAAAAAAACACTCGTTATTATGGTGTAATGTTTTTTTAAAAACGAGTTACGTATAAAAAATTATTGACGTTTAAAAAATAAAGGGGGAACTTGCATGTGCATTGCATGTGACTTTCTAAATTTAAAAATGTTAAATTTACATTTGTACCCTTAATCTAAAATATTAATTATTTTAATGGTAAAAACTATTTACAAGATTACCATCAATATCTCAACCATTAGATTAAAAATCTAATGGTTTAGATTCTTTCTTACCCTTCTCACAAAAAGCACATTTTTTACAATAACCTCACCCTAAACGGGTCAATGCTATGACCCAAGCCAGGTATGCGTAAGTAAAATTATAGTTAAACATGCGATTTTGGTCAAATAGTTCATTAAAAGTCTTTCGTTGTAAAAGGAGGGACTAAAGATGACCAAAACGCTCTCGATCGAATAAACGGGTAAACGACCCTTAGGGGTTGATTTGGAACATGTATTATGATCATGTAAGCTTTTGAAAACAAAAGTGATAGGCATAAGCCATTTTGGGTCAAATGCCTATTTATGGGTCTTTTTCGTAAAATGACGAACCGAGGGGTAGAATTCGGAATAACTGATTTTACTATAGCAAATCCACCACAAAACGGACCTACGGTCACAAAGTTGTCACGGTTTTAGTGCGATTAAGAAATCAAGGAGAAGCTGCAACATAGGCTACGGTGCAGACCATGACCTACGGTATACAGCTGTTGAGTTTGGCAGAAAACACCCACCGTGGGTCATGGTGGGCTACCGTGGCCTACGGCGGGTTTAACACCAAAAATTTCAAATGTTTGTTTTGGGTTCCTGAATCTGTTTGGATGCGTTTCAAGGTCTCATTAACTAACGTTTGTGATAAATTCACAATGTAGGTGTGATTTAATTCATGACGGATGACGATCAAGCTCAAGGAAGAACCGAACACAATCAAGATACAAGCTTCCGTGCTATGTTTTGTGTTATTTTAAGCGACGAACTTATAGATACGATGTTGAAATGTTTTAAATTCTAAAATGTTTTAATAAACCCCCATATTTCAAATGTATGTGTAATCGTAAATACACATTTATACTCGAAACCAATATGAAAACTATTAAATAGAAGTATGGGTCTTACACTTAAACTTTCTGATGTGTTACTGATTTGCAACTGAGTTTAGTGAGTTTTGAGAGGGACATTATAGTGTTTGTAAAGTGGAGGAAGGGTGGGAATGAGGTGGGTTTTATAGGAGTGGATTGGGGTTGAGTTATGTGGTGTTTAATGCAAGAAACACACTAAACAAACACAAAATTGCCCAATCCATGAGTTGTTAACAATATCTACGGATCGGGCCTCTGGCGGGGAGCCAGAGGAAAAGGGAGACCCAGTCGCGGCCGGCGAGAGGATTGGGTCACCAAACCTTGTTGATTTTTGTCATTTTTAATCCCTGAAGTTTATGTTTGTTATGTTTTAGGGTCTTTTATGTAATTTAAACATAAGAACAAGTATAAACATGTATGACTAAGCATATGAATCGCAAATAGGTATCGTGTATGTTCAAATAGTGTGTAATTCGTGTATGTCATGTATTTGCATGTTTTTCAAGAATTATAAACACAAGATCACATGTATAATGAAATCAAGCTTATGAACATGTATGAATATGTAAAACATGAATTGTAAGAAATAATAAGTTTCATTTATGATCAAAGTCTCGGATGATACAACGGAATTACGTTTACAAGGAATTCAAGGTTCCCAAAAATAGAAATACAAGACAGACTTTCTAATTAAGGAAAATGCAAAAAAGCAGGTCGTTACAACGATTAACCGTAATTTCCCAAATTAGCATGAACACCAGAACCCTAGATTACAAATCAAATGAATTATCAGATATTAAGCCTTTGATCATATAAATTTACGCGGGGCTTTAGATCTCGCTGCAATAAAAAACAGACACAAGTATTAAGGGTATTTGCGAAGAAGGAGAAGTCCAAGAGATAGGCCGGAGTTTGTGGTTTCCGGTGACAATTCCGGCAAGTCTTGGACCGAGCACAGGAATATAACAGATGAAATTGGAAGTTTGAGGAAGTTTGTAAAAGGCTCAACAAGGAAGTTTGTGGTTTCTGGTGACAATTCCAGCGAGTCTTGGTTCCTGAAACCTCTCAGCTGCCTAAACCTAACACCGTCAGGGTTTGAGCACAACGTCGGCTAGGTAGTGGTAGTGGTTTATGCGTCGGTCGTTCGACCGATTCAGATTGCAACAACAGCGATGATGGTGGTGCAGCGGTGGAGGTGGTGTAGGGACTGCAGCGGCGGCGGTGGTGTAGGGACAACAACAACGATTGTTGTGGGGGAAGGTGGATGGCTTGGTGGACGGTGGTGGTGGGGCTTGGTGGACGAATTGGTGGTGGTGGTTGCTGCTGGGATACGGTTGGGTGGTGGGGCTTAGATAACAGGTTGAACCCTAATTTAGGAAGGGAGGTGAAAGAGGTTTATAAAGTGGGATGAATCAAGGGTAAAAGGACATAAATGCCTTCACATGGGAATCACGTGATACAATTTAACGTTTAATTTTAACCTGGTTAGAGCCAAAGGACGAAAGGTGTAATAGGTTTTCCAAATAAAGGATTGTGACTGTAATTATTGAAGTTAAAAGTTATCTATTGCAATTCGATACAAACATAACGGACGAAAAATGTAATTTATCCTTTTGTATTTAAAGAGTATTATTATATATTGAACTCAATATCATTTTCTTGTAAAAGAGTATTATAAGATTAAAAAAAATCAGATTTAGTAATGAAAATTTGAGTTTTATTAAACATAATCTTTAAAGCTATGTTTAAACCATGAGATAGTTATGAAGAGGGGTAAGATATTAATAAATTATGAACTCGAAAGTTAAATACACAACCAAAAATAAGTGGTATGAACTCGAAAGTTAAATACACAACCAAAAATAAGTGGAAAATAGTGAAAATTATATAAAAACATACATCATGTGGTTTTATTGTAATAATGTAGTTGTTATGCAACCGTTTATCTCATTCACTTTATTCCCACATATTAATATCTTAAAAATTACACAATTATTATAAGGCCCTCATTAACATTATTGGGCGTAGAATGATTAATAATGACCTCACATCATTTTTCATGGGTATAAGGGATACATTTTTTTTTGAATAATCTCTAATGGCAATGAGAAGAAAAAACATGAAAAGTAATAAATGAAAGGACATTAAAAGGTCTCAACCATTACATAGGGTATTATAATGCTAAGGTCACGAAAAATACTTCTTAATGTGCATTAATCATTACGAATGGCTAATTATTGTAATATATGCTTTTCATATTGTTATATTTAAAATTGGTTTCGCAATGAAAGTCCATCTTTATATGTTATCAATCCAAAAAGTCATTCCATGATTGAAATGAAGATAAAGAAAAATATATTGTTAACTTTAGTCATGAAGACTACCTTTAAGGAAAGTGAGGAAACTCAAGTTACGTACGTACACAAATTTGCAATAGCTCAAAAAAGGGGATTTTTTTTTTCCAAAAGAGTGTCGGTGGAAAAGTTATTTACCAAAATAGATGATTTGAAAAATAATTACTAAAATATATGTTTTGCAATGACTTTTTTCTCAAATTGGTTAGGGTGAAAAAATATTTATCAAAATGGGTGATATAAAAAATATCTATTAAAATGAGTGTTTTTTTTCTTATTTCTTTATAATTAACTAAACTATTATATATATATATATATATATATATATATATATATATATATATATATATATATATATATATTTCAATCAACCTAATATGTTTTTAATTTATTTTTCTCAAAAACAAATTACTCTTCATATTTTATTTACTTTTTAACGAGCCAAAATATAATTCTTTTCTTAACGATTTTTCTTTTATTTCATTTTACATTTATATAAGCTAAATAATTCTAATATAAAGTTTAATCCTAGAGTTTTAGAGATGTAAACAATCACTAAGGTAGCAACTTCATGTTTATTTATTTAATTTTAACCGAATAAATAATCGAACATAAACATTGTTTTCTTTTTCGTAAACAAGACATGTGTTCATGTTTGTAATAACTGAATGAAATAAATGTTGTTTGTGACCATTAAAAAAATAAGTTGATAATAAAAAATAATTATAAGTATCAAGTTGGCCAATGGAATTAAGAACCAATCAATCTACTTAAATATTTTTCCCACTGATTGTTATTAAAATTTATGTAACCATAGGATAGACTATATATGGGTTTTCATTTGAATTGGTAAATATGAAAAATTACCCTAAAAATATTAAATTAGAACAGTAAATGAGAGGTATTAGCATTTAAAAATAAAATGAATTCAACGATTTCAGTTTGTTTTAACATGGGATTCATTATATAAAAAAAGAAAAAAATATATAATAATTAATAAGTTAGTTAAAGATCTATGTAATGAATTAGATCAAAGAAATGAATATAAATGTTATAGGTTGATTAAATAAAAATAGAAGAATTATAATCGATTATTTAGAAATAAAGGAATATAGAAAAACACTCATTTTGGTAATTATTTTTCAAATCACCCATTTTAGTAATTATTTTTTCCACCAACAGTCTTTTAGAAAAAAACTTTAAAAAAGGGTGCCAATAAACAACAATATAATTCTTGCCAACAAAGTCTTTAAAATATAGATCCACGGTAAAAGAAAAGCTTAAAAATTATGTCGATAGCACCAAAAACAAATTTGTGTCGGTAGAAAAAAACAAAGTTTGGCCGGTAAAACAATTATTGGGCAAAAAAGTGAAAAAAATAAAAAATAAAAATAATAAGAATCCAACACAATGAGTTGATCAAAACTTAAAACTCAAAAGAACCATTCAACATAACTCGTACAATAATCAAAATAAAAATAAAGCCGGCCTATAAACGTTTAATTTCGTACAATAATCAAAATAAAAATAAAGCCGGCCTATAAACGTTTGAGTTAATTATAAGAATAATCTAATTTGGTAAACTATATAATACACATATTTTTTAAACTTTGTTTATTACGAAAGTGGTCTCATTATTAAATTAACCCTTGTTGTCAACCTCGTAAAAATTTGTAACTAGTGTTATGTGCCGCCCGCGTTGCGGGATGCTAGACACAATATTTTTTTAGTTCAATAACATGTACGTCTTTGGTTACTTATACATGCTACTTATAGCATGATCTCAAAAAACGATACACCGAGTCAACAAATTAAACCAAAACACTACCATAGTTTTGCCTAAAAATTAACTAAAACGATGTCAAGCATGTAATTTAGAGCTGGGGACAAAACATTAATTTGTCATGACTAGTTAGCGAGTGCTAGACAGCTGTTTGGCATGAATAAAAACTACATTACGTTAACCAAAGAAAATAAAACACTACCATAGTTTTGCAAAAAAAGAAAAAAAAACGATGGCAATATTGCAATTTTGAACTAGGGTAAAATCGTAGGTTTGAAATGGAGGCAAAATCATATTTTGAACTGAGTGCAAAACCATAATTTATTTTGAACTGGGGCAAAATCGTAATTTTAAGCTACGGGAAAAACCAAAATTTTATTTTGAACTGGGGATAAAACTGTAATCTGACAGGGCCATATTTGGGGCAAAACCATATTTTTATTTTGAACAAGGACAAAAGCGTAATTTTTAACGGAGGGCAGAATCGTAATTTTAAGCTGGAGGTAAAACCGAAATTTTATTTTGAACTGAGGATAAAATCATAATTTTAACTTTTATATGCAACTTTAAAAAAAAGCTTGCTGGTTGCCGCCATCTATGACCAATTAGAAAACAGAACTGTTCCCAATCAGGGGAAATGTATATTACTAGTTGATGCCTCGCCTGCGTTGCGGGGCGATTGCCGAATAATTCTTAAACGATTAAAAAAACAGTCATATAGTTTTGCTAGGAAAAAAAAAAACTAAAACAATGAGAGGACCGTTATTTTGAGCTCAGAGTAAAACAGTAATTTATCAGGACTAATGAACGAGTATTGGGCAGCTCCTTAACACGGAAAACAATTAAATTCAGTCACCCGATATAAAAAGTTTTTATAATTTTGCTAAAATTAAAAAATAAAAACAATGACAATACTGTAATTTTTAATTAAGGGCAGGGCAATGTTGTATTTTTTTACTGTGGTAAAATCATAATTTTCCAAAAGCTAAAATCATTGCAAGACTGTAAATTTGTAGCAGCGGCAAATTTGTAAATTTGTGTAGGGCGAAATTCGTAAGTTTTAACTTGGGGGTAATATCGTTGTATGAATTTGAACTAAGGGCACAATCATAATTTTTGGCCGGAGGAAATACATAATTTTATTTTGAACTGAGGGCAAAAATGTAATGTTGAGTTGGGGACAAAAGCATAAATGTATTTTGAACTGGGGGCAAAATGATAAGTTTTAATGAAAATATATTTTATTTTGAACTGGGGGGAAAAACATATTTTTGAGCTGCGGACAAAATAGTAACTTTTAACCAGGGGTAAAATCATAATTTTTAGCTGAGAGCAAAAGCATAATTTTATTTTGCGTTAGGGGCGAAAACGTAAATTTAAACTGGTGGCTAAAACGTAATTTTAAAGTGAGTATAAAATAATTAACTGGTTGGTCGAATGGGGGAGTGCCAGGAAGCTGCCCGACACTATTCCCCCATTGGAAACTAATGGCAAAACTGTAACTTTAAACGAGGCGAAACCGTAATTTTGAACCGAGGGCAAAACTGAAAATTTTAGGTGGGAGCAAAAGCGTCATTTTATCTTTAGCTGGGAAAAATACATAAATTTGAGCTGATGACAAAATCATAATTTTGAAGCGGGATAAAAATCATAAATTAATGGGGCCAATAGGGAAGTGCAGGTAGGTGAGTGTACCCCTTGCCACCCCTTTCCTCCAATCAAGGTGAAAAGCCCTATTCCCGCCGACACTCCATTTTGTTGTATTTAGGAAATATGCTAACTAAAAAAAAGCTTGTTGGTTGCCGCCATCTGTAGCGAATTAGAAAACAGAACTTTTCCCCATGAGGGGAAATGTAAATGTAGTAAACTAGTGTGTAACCCCCGCGTTGTGGGTGTGTGGGTCGTAAAACCGTGTCAAGTATTAAGCAAACAACGACCAATTCGGGAAATCATAAAACAAAAACGTGAATTTTAACCGTCATGTGATGCAAAGAAAAAACCAAACTTAAACCGCAACCTGACGTAAACGTAAAAGAACTCGAATTTATACCGAGAAAATTTAACTTTAACCACAAAAGAAGCAAAACTTAAATGGTCAAAAGTTAAACATATAAATCTAAAGAACTAAAAATGAATTAATAATACTTAACTAAAAAAAAAAAAAAAACAAAACAAAAAAAAAAACTAGTGTTCCCAAGAGGCTACCTAAATTGTGTATATATATAGTGGGGTGGGATTTGGAGAAAACGGTGGAAGTGTGAAAATGCTGAGAACGGCCATCAGCCGTTGGATAAAAACAATTAATGGATTAGGATTCGCGTGGCGTTTTCGTAAATAACAACTTTATTACTTGGACGTGCTTCATTATGGGTAAAAGGGTCTTTCCACTGTTATTAAACAAACGACACATTACTGACAAAACGCCACCCATTACGCACCGCTCCCTTGCATATGAAACGGCGTATGTACTTAAAACGTCATTAATGATAAAACGCATTGCAGATATTTGTTTTGATAAAAAATTTAACTGAAAGTTAATTATTAACATTTATTACAAAAAAATTCCCTCTAAAATACACGTCAAACTATCATTATATAAACAAACGTTATAATCAACTCAATTATCACTTCAAACAAAATTATTTATACTAAAACGCCATTAATAGCCAAAACGCCAAAAATCTGACGGGAAAGAAAAAAATGGTAGCCATCGTTTCATGGATATACACACTCAGAACGAGAAGATTCGTGATCCGTTTTGACAACAAGAAGAGTGTTTGTTAAAACAATCAGAGCCATCTTGAACCTAGAGGAAGAAGTACAAAGAGAATTCTTAGCACTCGGCGTCCCTCTAGATAACCACTGTGATAAAACACATATGGTTATAAGAAGACTAACAAGAAAATTTGGAACAAACAACACAAATGTAACAATGGACCCAATCATCAGATCATAACGTTTTGATGATGACACTGACATGGTCACTGTTATATGTGACAACGGAGAGCAGGAATACTACATGCTATAAAACATCATGACCAAGCAGGGGCTTGGTTTCATGGAGGAGTTACACAAGGCAACATGTTTGAACATGGACATGAATCCAAAATTGAAGTTGTTGCATGATATGTTCAAATGGAGGCTTCAAAATCTTCAAGAACAAAACGGCAATGAAAGCGAAAGTGATGACTTGGATGAGAAACTGGATGAAGAATCCGAGGAAGAAACAAAGGGACTGATGGATACTTCTCAGACATAATCTCTCTGACCAAGAGTTTTAATTATTTTTGATCTTGTAGGCTATTTTTTCTGTTTTTGCTAACTACTTTTTAAATAATAAAAATATTGTTTCTTCCAATTATCTATAAAACGCCAAAATGCCACAATTGCAAAAAAAGTTAATTAGTGAGTTCTATAATTCTTATCAGTGAAACGTCAGATACTTTATTACCATCCTTAATTAAAACGCCAGATACAAAAACGACAAAACGTGAAAGATGGGACGTGTCACAGCCTCAACGTATAAAAGCTGAACAAACAGTAACTGAATAGACAAATACTTTAGTGCTACCATTTATTAAAGTAAAATCCCGTCAAAAACTACGCGACAAAATGTAGGAACGTCCACGAACAGCTCGGGAACCTAAATTTGTTATCTATTGTCCGATTAGGCGGAAACTAATGACAAGTTAATCAAATAACAAGAATTACTCATTTAAAGGTTGTTTTCATTGATCTAAAGTTCAATACATTCAAGATCCAGATCCGGCAGAGCTTCGCCTCTAAGATGCCAAAGTTACAAGTTTTTACAAATGAAAACCCAAGGCTCCTATTTATAGGCAAGCAAGTTCGCCCAAGAGACAACTCAAGTTCGCCCGAAGATGGTTAAGTTCGCCCGAACTTGACTTCTCAAGTTACTCTCCAGCGAACGTAGTCTCTTTTTCACATAAATACGCCTAGTTTCTAACAGTTTAAGCTCTAACCACTCAGACTCGATACATAATGACATTAATGGCGAAGGGAACATACATATGCACCAACAGACTCCCCCTTGGATGTTGCCGCAGTCATCTTGATGTAGATATCCCTTTTGATATAAGCACCAACAGACTCCCCATACAACTTCTCTTTGGATATCTCCAGTGTCATAGTCTTTCTTGAGTACCCCGTAGTCATCAGACTTCAAATAAGCTTCTGAGTCTTTATCTTCGTCTTTGAATAAGCATTAAACTTTTATGATCTTCAGAATCTCTTTTCTACAATTTAACTTTGATAAAACTTTAATCTCCAACCTCCCTCTAGTTGTGAGCTGTGCTCCCTCTAGCTTTGAGCTTTATCTTCAATTATGTTTCATCCTGCTCCCCCTAAAACTTTACTTCCTGTTTCAAAGTACTTGGGAATTCAAATAAACATTTCAGATTCTAACTTTGAAATTTTGTACCACATGAATTACATACCACCTGTACAAACCTTGTACTTCAAATTTTAATCTTCATTTTTTAGTTATTTCAAGTTCAAATTAATGACCTTGAAACATTTTACATTTAAAGTTTTCAACTTTCAATTATTGAAATGAAATCCACTTAGTTGATCAAGTCCAAGTTAATGACCTTGATTAACTAATTTTTTTACCAAGTCCAAGTTAATGACCTTGGTTAAACCCGTTGTGAACAACTGATGTTTTTGTCAATTTTAAAGTTTCAAATTAATGAACATTTTCTTACCAGACTTTGATGATCCGTTCACCAACATTGGCTCGTTGAAAATCTTTTTGGATTTTAAAAAGTAAGTAAAGTATTTACAGAACTTTTAACAAGTAAAGTAAACTATGTACAAACATATTTACAGACATATTTTTGTGAATTCGTGTCTAAGGATCATATCAGTTTTGTTGAGATATATCACCAGTACCGTTGACCTTTTTTTAGACTTTTAAGTTTTAAACTCGTTTACCTAGATTGTCGATATGTTTGTCCACTTAAACTTCACCACGTTTCTCAATTGTTCCAAGATATGTTAGGTAAGAATTATGAAACTTGACTTAACTATGGTTCCCACTTCTTGAATATACCCCCGAATCTAGATTCCCTAGATTTCATCTTACAGGTGAGTATAGCGTAATTGATATCTGTATTTGGATTCTGCGAGACCTTGAGAGCTCAGGTTAGTACTATCGTACCGACAAAGAGATGAAGGCTCGTCTTTCAGGTGTGTTCCACTTAAGGAATCATTTAAGCATTGTAAATGATTAGATCTTTCGATTTTTTCAAGTTTGCATGCTATTTGGGGTTTTAGCAAAAGCATTATAGAAGTTCTAGGCTATTGCTTCCTCAAAATCAGAAGAACTTGTATAATACCCCAGATATCAACTATCTATAAAGACCTCGTATCTAAGAATCAGGCAACCCTTCAATCGAAATTTCGGAGTACTAAGTCCATATAACCAAGATGTGTTAATCCATAAGATTAAGCAGTTGTAAAATTTAGTTTATATCGTGGAAACAATCTACTGAACGTGTAAAGCCTATCGACACATCCACAGTAAGACTTGTTTATCACTTTTAAACTTTACAAATCTTTAGCATACTCTGATAGTCCACTGATGTACTATTATTTCCTTTTTGACAACAAATTCTTTTTGTCTTTTTCATGTTTTTGTACTTTTTTGATTTTTTCAATGTTTTTAAATTTTCAACTTTTTTCATATCTTTTTGATTTTTCAACAATTTTTAAAATTTTCTTACTCTCCCTAAAATCAAAAACATATTTTTGGATTTTAGATTTAAAGAAATTCTTCTAAAAATGTAACAAACCAATGCGGATCCCGTGATCTCGTCGTCCGATCCTTATTCTCAAACCTGTATCTACAATTGTTTAACAAACAATCATTAGACTCATTTACCACTTGTAAAAGCAGTTTGAACTTGTAAGAACTTTGAAATCAGTTTTTCTGTTCAACAATGTGGATTTTCATAATTTTGGCTTTTCAAAAATTTTCCTTTTAACAACCACTTGTAATTTCAAAAACTTTTCTTCTAAACTACTCCCTCTCAAAATAACAAAGATATGACATTTCTGGATAAGTTAAACTGATATGGAGCTCCACAATCCAGAATCAACTTTTGATCAAGTAGATCTTGGAACTCCTGCACATGAAACAACTATTTGAAAAATGAAACCCAAACCTTTTTGGTTTTGGGTTTGACATGATAAGCATCATAAACACTTTCAAAGTCATTGTCATATTCAACATCATCATCAAACATATCGTCTGATGTTGATTCTGAAAACGTTTTGACTTTTTCTTTCTTTGTCTGTTTGATTACTGATTCAGTTGATTTGACATTTTCAGTTTTATCAGCAACAAACTTTCCTTTCTCAGGAGACTTCTTTTTCACAATCCAAGATTGTGACATGTATCTTGCTTTCTTGACATAAAACCGTGAATCATCGTTTTTGTTTAACTTTGAAGTTTCTCCTTTTTCGAAAATAGAATTTTCAAACTTTGATTCATTTTTGGGTTTTATTTCAGAGATAGATTCATTTTTAGGTTCACAATCTCTGGTTGCTTTTGTTTTTCATCTTTTGAAACATTTTTTCTTCGTGAAAACAAAGGCTTTAGATTTAGACACTTTCGAGCAATATGACCAATGGTATTGCATTTAAAGCATGTCCGTGTATCAGAATCATGTCCACTAGTGAGTTTTACTCCACTTGTAGACTTGGTCTTAGCCTTGTCCCGAAGTTCTTTTTCTTTCTTGAATTCATCATTTGATTGCTTACCAATCTTAACTTCTTCTTGAACCGTATTCGTTCTATACACAAAGTTGATGTTTTTACCTTTGTATGCTTGGAACGTCGACTTTGAGTTCTTCATTGGTTCTTCTTCAGCTTCTAAACCCAGTCCATCTCTCCTGTTCTCTGGAAAATCACCACCATTTCTATGGTAATTGTTAAAATTCCGTTTGGGTTTAGAGTAAAACCTTTTTTCATTCTTTTCAAGATCATCTGATGATACTTCCACAAGTTTAAACAGTTTATCAATTTGATCTTCTTTTACATTCCAAATCAGAAAACTTTCTTCAAAGTACAATCTATCAGATTTCTTAATCTTGTATAATACAACATTAGGATCATCACATAGATCACCTTTTGAAGATGTATCGTCACTTTCGGACTGTGAACAAGAAATGTTTGAACTTTCATCAGAATCATTTCCTAAAACATTTTTCACCACAATATTTACAACCGCTTTAATGTCATCGTTTGATTTTGTAAAGTCCACGTCAATGTTCTCAGGCAATTCATCTCTCATTTCTGACAAAAGAAGAATGTTAAATGCCTTTTCAACTTCATCATCTTTTTTGCAACAGTAATTCTCAAGAAGTGGCTGAGGAACATTTCCGTACACTTTACATTTGGATTTTTCACCATTTTTCTCCGATTTAATAGTAGGTAAAATGTGATCAATAACATAAGCATTAGTGGTATAAGATTTTAGCAATTGGCTTACTCATCCAGTTTCAATCTTCATAGCATGAAGCTCTCTTTTTGTTTCAGCAATTGTGTTAATGTACATGTTAATTGCCTTTTGTTTATCAAGTACTGTGGCTTTTAACATTTTTCATTAGCACCAAGTTCAAGATTAGCTTTTTCGACATTTTTATATTTGCCTTATATCTTGTCATAAGCTTCTTTCATGTTTGTGTAATCATAATGAAAAGTTCCATTATGTTCAGTTAATTCTCTTATGACTTTGACCTTATCAAGGCTTGGTTCACAAGGACTTGTGCACTTTGTGCAAGGTTTTTCAACCTCCACAACTTCACAACTTCCTTGAATGACACATTTACCTCTGCTTTTACCTTCTCAGCTTCCTCTGTTTTCTGCTTTTCGAGATTTTTGATCTCCTCTTCCTCAGCTGCATTTTCCAGAACAACATCAACATTTGACGCTTCGGAATCTTCCATAACCTCAGCCATCATAGCAACTCCAGTTTTCTTGCCAATGTATCTGTTCCAGTCAAATCCATATTCTTCTTGATTAGCAACAAGAGCTTGTTTAGTTTTCTTTGAAGATTTTTCTTCAATATCAACTTGTGTCTTCTTTGGATATGGTTTGTATTGAAGAGCTCTCTTGTAGTAATCATTGCAGCTACCGAAAGGATTTTGGCTTCCACTTGCTTCTTGATTGCTACATTCGCGTTTGAAGTGTCCCTTTTGTCGACACCTGAAGCATGTGACTTTTGTTTTGTCAAAACCAAGCTTGTTGCTTGAATTACCAATATCCCTCCCAGTAAGCGCCACAAATTTCGTAACTCTTCGAATGATAGACGCAAGACTCCACTTGATATCCATGAGTTCTAACTCTTCTTCATCCACTTGATCGTAATCCTCGGCAGTCATTTCTGGATTACCGATCTTTCCAGCAACAAGTCCTTCATAAGATTCAAGAACAATAGCAAGAAGTGCGATGTGTTGTACCGCCACTTTTTCAGGAAATACGTTCTTCAAATCTACCGCAATGTTGCACTGGAAAATATTCGAGTCAGAACCAGCTTGGCTTGTCTGACTTTGAAATGAAGGGCTTGACCTAGAACTTGGATAACCAGCATAAGGAGAACTTTGATTTGAAAAAGAGTTTGCATTTGCACTAAAGGCCGTTTGAATTTTCGGACTTTGAATCGGAGTATCTTGAATACTTCCTTTGTAATAGAACCTACATCTTGGACAACATTAGCGTTTTTGGATTTCGCTATTTTTATCAGCTCCATTTCATGACCTTCTAACTTGTCAATGAAAGATGACAATTTGAAGTGTCTCCAAGATGGGCCATTCTTCAGAATCGTTAGATATGTTGTCCATTCTCCTTCTGGAAGTGCATCGGCCAATTTCTCAATCTGCTATTCATTTGATCGTTTAATATCATGTCTTCGCATTTGGACCATGAGGTGACAATATCTATCGATCATTTGTTTCATCGTCTCTCCTTTGATCATTGTAAAGATCTCAAACTCTTTCTTTATCAACGTCTTCTTACTCTTGATCATTTCATCACCGCCTTTGAATTTGTCATAAAGAGATTGCCATAATTCTTGTGAAGTGGTCAACTCTGGCCACAATATCAAAATATCTTCCATTACTGATTGTTGAATCAAGGTAATCATTTTCTTCTCTGCGACATAATTTGGTTTGTCGGTTGGTGAGAACTTGTTCAACGGAAGATCTTGATCACATTCATTCTTTGGCCACCCTTGTAACCATCTTCAACTGCAACCCAGCTGTCGAATTGGTTTGCTTGTATCCAATTCACAAACTTTTCCTTCCATCCTTCAAACTCATCTATACTCATTAGATTCGGCGGTTTCCGAGTAGTACTCATTTCGTTGTCGATATTCATCTGGTTCGCCGCAAGATTATTAGCGTTTGATGATGAAGCTACTTGTGACACGAATACGTTGTGGAAATCTTCCATTTTGACAATCTGATGGATTATCTGAGAATATGATCAAAAACAACTTGGAAATTGATTAGTACTAGACAAGTTCGGTCGAACTTGTGTGAAAACAATTTTTGATTTCAAGTATTCACAAGTTCGGTCGAACTTACGTAATCAAGTTTCAAATTTTATCACTTACACTCAAGTTCGGTCGAACTTGAGGTGAATTTTTGAGAAAAATCAGATTTCAAGCGGACTTGTAACTTTTTCAGAAGAAACTGTTAAGTTCGGTCGAACTTAGGCTTGAATTTCAAGAGAAAAAGGTAAGTTCGGGCGACCTTGAGTGAATTTTCACTAAAATTATATCAAGTTCGTCGAACTTGATGGAATTTCAAGCAAAAATCAACAAGTTCGAGCGGATTTAAACTCAAAACCTTGAAAATTACTCAAGTTCGGTCGAACTTGATGAAAACTCAAAGATATTTCAATCAAGTTCGGTCGAACTTAGTGTTAAGTTCGGCTGAATCTAGTTTCCAAAACATGGTTTTTGCAACTTTTTGATATCAAACGTTTGAATTTGATGTTCAAACTCTCAGGGGTTTATCTATGATGTATTTTACATGACATATTCAAAAATCACCCATTTTTGACCATGAAATCATCAAGTATGTGAAAATGTTAAGAAAAATGATAGAATGGAGATGAAATAGAGAGATTCTTGTCTGGATTCCAGCAATTTAGGTATCCAGGCTCTGATACCACTTGTAGGAACGTCCACGAACAGCTCAGGAACCTAAATTTGTTATCTATTGTCCGATTAGGCGGAAACTAATGACAAGTTAATCAAATAACAAGAATTACTCATTTAAAGGTCATTTTCATTGATCTAAAGTTCAATACATTCAAGATCCAGATCCGGCAGAGCTTCGCCTCTAAGATGCCAAAGTTACAAGTTGTTACAAATGAAAACCCAAGGCTCCTATTTATAGGCAAGCAAGTTCGCCCAAGAGACAACTCAAGTTCATCCAAAGATGGTTAAGTTTGCCGGAACTTGACTTCTCAAGTTACTCTCCAGCGAACTTGGTCTCTATTTCACATAAATACGCGTAGTTTCTAACAGTTTAAGCTCTAACCACTCAGAGTCGATACATAATGACATTAATGACAAAGGCAACATGCATATGCACCAACACAAAAAACTCTTATATAAACAAAGATCTCAGAACCAAATTGGTCACACCCAAAAACACAAAAAAAAACACATTTTCTTGGCAAAACCATTCACTTAACACGCATGGTCACTTGGCATTCCATTTCATTTAAAAAACTCCATGTTTTCATGCTCACACCCATAAAATTTTGCTGAATGAGATGGACAAATCTTCAAGAAAACGACTATGGCGACGATGACCTGTCGCTTTGTATGCTCTTTCCTTGAGGAAGGTTTGGATGAGAAGAAGAGACCGATATCAGTGTCAACTCTATTTTGGAGTGCATTGTTACAAGATGTAGAGTGGGATGAGGATGAGGATAAGCGCATGTGTAAATTCTATCTTGGACGTCAAGCGAAAACCCCACTCATAATTACACCCCAATAATAGCATCGACAATATACATCATCGGTCTATGTCTACGACATCCAAAAGAACCACCCCAAACAACCCAATAACAACATATCATCACAAAACCAAAACACCATATATAACGGATCGATCAGCTTCGTCTAGAGCTTGGGGTTTCAACTGTGTAGGGGCTGAAGTTCGAGAAGAAGGGACTGATAGCAGTGAAGATTTGGAAATGAAATTTGATAGCAGTGAAGAAGAAGAGATTGATAGCAGTGAGGATTGCGAAAAGGGAATTTGATTAGCATTTTTAGTTTTCTTCTTCTTTCCTAATTTTTTTGGTGTCGTTTTCTGTGGCTTGTTATCTACTTCTCAGCTAATAAAGAACTTCTCAAAGATTACTTAAAGAAATGCCAAAATGCCAAAAAACGGCAAACAACAAAACGCCAAATTCAAATGTACAGGTGAACAGAACACAAAATGCATGCATTACCGTACTAAAAGTTTTAGTTTACATCATTATCTATAAAATGCTATTAAATAAAAAACGCCAAACTTAAAGGGGTGGGAAATTTTACAGCCCCAACAGACTGAACAAACAGTAACTACAAACGGTAACTAAGGCGACGGATACTTGATTACTAACAATTATTATATTGAAAACCACACCATGACACATAAAAAATCAACTTTTTTATATTTTCTAAACGCCATAATTACCTGACGCGTTATAGGTCTGCATCCTACATCAAAACAACAAAAAATACACATAAAAATATATAGGTCTGCATCCTACTATTGTTTTTGGCGCCAAGACATAATTTCTTACGTAAAAAAACGCCATCAAAAATGTAAAACACCCACTAAAATATAAAAACCCCCACTAAAGTATAAAAAGATATTTTTCCTATGTTGTTTTTTCTGAGTTTTAGTTCCTATATTTTATCATCTTTACGTGTCAAAACGCCATTAAATATACAACGCCAAACGAGAAAGATGGGGGGTGTTACATACTTAACAGATAAGGCTGAACAAAAACAGTGAACCTGGAACGACAAATACTTATTAATTGCATTAATTATTATTATAATATCCCGCGAAAACTACCCGCCAAATATGTCCTATAAAGAGAAACGTCTTAGCACCTTCCATTAATCACACCACAGAATAAACGTCATGTTTCCCAAATACCACTCACTGTAAATAGCGCCAAAAAGGTTAAAAAAAGTCAGAGATGGCAACCAACTTCTCTTGGATATTCAGTATTATTTTCAATGAAAAATCGGTGAATGGATTCTTAGGTGAGGGAGATGACTCAATAAGCTTTTACTGAATGAGATGGACAAATCTTCAAGAAAAAGAGACAGATAACAACGATATGTCATTTTGTGTGTTTTTTTCTTGATGAAAATTGGCATGGGAAGAAGGAACCAGTGCAAATGCTATTTTGACTCCATAATGAAGATGAAGATGAAGATGATGAGCAAATAACATCCACCCACACGGCGTCGATCTATGTCTCCAACATCCACAAAAGCCACTTCACGCAACAAAATAACAAATCAAAACACGTCAAACCCAAAACGTTATATATTTGTGACAGTTCTTGTAGTTTCAAAAGAAGAAAGAGACTGATGACAGTGAAGATTTAGGGGAGAAATTGCATTTGGATTTTTAATTTAATTTTTTTTCGCTTATATTTTTTTTCTAGTGTTTGTTATCTAATTTTCCGCTTAAGAAATACATTATTCTTGTGCAAAAAAAGGCTTGTAAAACGGCAAGATGACATAAACGCCAAACTCCAAAAACAATAAGTTCTAAATAATGAAAACGGCGAAAAAATTGTTTTAGACTATTACATCTACTTGTTCTTATTAAACACCATAATTTGAATAATGATAACGCCATCTATTGAGCGGGGTTGAAAAATGACAATCGTACCCCGCATATCATTTAGCGCGCCTCTGCCAGGTGTTGGGTCAGGGTCCGTTCTCACCGTTCTCACACTTCAAAACGTTTTATCCGGATCCCGTTTCTATATATAGTAATTGGAGTTTGATTTTCTATTTTATCTTTTTTATTACAATTGTATAAAACAAGCAACTTATATCATGGATGTTCATCTTGGTGCATTAGAGCGTAGACGAGATTTGAATTTAATGGGTCTTTTTCATTATTTGTTATTATAAATTTGTTTGAATACTTCTGAAACGGAATTAAAAAGAATATATACACTAACGTAGTTGGTTTGTTGAATATAAGACGGGTAAATAAGAGGTTTAAACTAAAGAAGTCGGAAATCAGAGAGCTACAACTCTGTTCTTGTTTCATTAGAACAAAATAAGTCCATACATATAAAAAAGTAAATTGTAAAATAGGAACAAAACTAACTAGCAAACAAACTAGAGAAACGAAAATAAGAGATAATATATAAGCATGCAGCTATATATCGATATTATCCAACACTCTCCCCTCAAGTTAGAGCGTGTAAGTTTTTGATGCCCAACTTGACAAGCAATTCTTGAAGCTTGTTAGTTCCAAGGAGCTTTGTATGAAGATCAGCAATCTTCTGAAGATTTGTATTAATGTACATTGTTTCCACTTCATTTGATTCGACTCGTTCACGAACAAAATAGCAATCCATCTCCATGTGTTTCGTTCTTTCATGAAAAACTGGATTATTTGTGATATGCCGAGCAACTTCATTGTCACATAATAGAGTAGTACTACCGTGTTGTGGCTCACCAAGTTCAGACAACAACCAACAAATCCATAAGACCTCACTGACGTCGTCGCCATTGCCCTATATTCCGCTTCAGCCGAGGAACGAGAAAAAACCAACTGCTTCTTTGACTTCCATTAAACAATGGAGCACTTCCCAGCAACTATAAATAAGCAGTTCTAGAGCGTCTCGATAGAGGACAACCAAGCCAATCTGCATCACAATAGGACACAAGTCTAGTTCCTCCCCTCTTTTGGTACAGAGTCATTTTGAGATATCTCAAGACCCTGACGGCTGCCTCCATATTATTTTGACGAGGATCAAAGACAAACTTGCTCAACACGTTTACTGAATAGGTAATATCCGGACGAGCATCTTGCAAGTACGATTGCTTTCCCACTAGGCATCGGTATATGTTTGCATATCATGTATTGTTTGCATGTCATCTCCAACTATGATCATATCATCAACATAGATTAACGCTGCTACAAAAGCTGTTTCTTGTAAAGGAATAGTGAATAGTTGACCTTTGACTGTATAAAACCCAATCCTAAAACAACGGTAGTGAACTTGTGATACCAATTGGGTGAAGCTTGCTTGAGCCCATAGATAGATTTTCTAAGCCGACATACTCTAGTTTCATTTTCTTTTGAGAACCCTTGAGGAATCTTCATGTATACTTCTTCTTCTAGGTCTCCATGCAAAAAAGGCATTGTTTACATCTAATTGATGAATGATCCAACTCTTCTTTATTTCCAAAGAAAGCAGAGTTCTCATTGTCACCAACTTTGCAGCCGGTGCAAATGTTTCATGATAATATACTCCTTCCATTTGAGTGAAACCCTTGGCTACTAACCTTGCTTTGTGTCTTTCAATACTCCCACTTGGTTTTTAGTTGATCTTATACACCCACTTCAAATCAATCGCTTTCTTTCCGTGAGGTAATTTTCAAGCGTCCACATCCCATTTTGTTCAAGAGCTTTCATTTCTTTCTTTATCGCCTCTCTCCACCGTTCATCTTGTGAAGCTTGATAATTTTTTTAGCTCATCATGACTAGTGATGGCCGCAAGAAGTATTTTGTGAGGGGTAGAAGATTTATCATAAGAGATATAATGAGCTAGAGGATGTACCGTGGAGGATGCTTGATCGGAAGATGGGTGTGCATGGTTAACGGAAGACGGGTGTGCATGGTTAATTATGTTTCTTGCATGAACATTGATGTCTTTGTTGTCTTTGTTGTCTTTGTTCCCTTTCTACTTCATGAGGCCCTTGCTGATCGTTGATGGGCTCATGACTTGCATGGGCCTCATGCAATTCATCCTACATGGAAGATGTTGTTGTAGTTGGTGTGTGAACTATATCTTCTTGCATGAACAAGTCATCACCCATTGTGGGTCCCACGGCTTCACCAACTTTATCTTCATCATTTGACGTTTCTTGATCTCACGAGGATGGGTATCAAAATATGCTTGATACTCATCCATGATTTCCTTATCACCTTGGGTTGTAGGAGGTATGTTAATTGAGTATGGAAACATTGTTTCAAAAAAGAGCACATCTCTAGAAATAACAAGTCTTTTCTTTTCAAATCATAAATTTTATACCCTTTAGTTCCAAAAGGATAACCCAGAAAAACTCCGACTTTGGCCCTCGGTTCAAGTTTGTCACTTTTTTGTGTCAATATTTCAAAAATATGCCAAACACCCAAACACTTTTATGTGATACGTCAACTCCATTCTAAACATGAGATCATAGGGCGTTTTGTGCTTTCTGACTTTTGATGGGAGCCTGTTAATTATGTATGTCACCATCAACACACATTTTGCCCAAAACCTATCGGGCGAATGTTAGGATTTGAGTTTTAACTTGTGTGTGTTTTAGTGTGTGAAACAATGAAGTGTTGATGAAAGATGTGAGATATAAATGGAAATCGTATGAATGCAACGGAATTAAACACAAACACAAGCTTGGAAAGTTGTCATAATGTTTTTATTTATAATCAAAAGATTACAAAATACAAATATGACTATTACTCCCCCTCAGCCTGATCACTATACTTCTTTTCGTACAAAAGGAATGTCAAGTGATGAAGTAGATCTCTAACATGTGAGATCTATTAATACAAAGTACAAACATCTGTTAGCAATCAGGGCTGGCATCACTCTGATAGAAATATCTAACATTGCTAAGAGAAAAGATTCCTCAGATGTTATAAACATCTGATTAATCATAACGAGTGTTCTAAAACTCATAAACATTGTTTTACAGACACTATTCTATTAGTAATATTTGTTCATTTAAACCTCTGTTGTTTCTAAACATATTTTCAGGCCCAAATAGATGTTTAGTCTTCTTCATCACTGCTTTTTTTGATACATGATGTCTATTGTCTAGGTCTTGGATCAAGTCTATGTAATTAGGGCTTGAAAATGTTAGATTTGGAAAGTATTTATGTGTTATAGCACAAGTTCGGCCGAACTTGTGTGAAGACAGGACAAGTTCGCCCGAACTTGTCCTGGTCATTCATCAGTTCGAGCGAACCTGTTGCTCTATATATAGTTGTCTTTGGGTCTTTCATTATAAGAACTTTTCACTCTAGACGGTGAAGCTCTGTTGGTTTGGAAACTACATTGTAATACTTCTGGACATTAATAAACCGATCTTTAAATAGAAATCTTGTGTATTCGATTAACAAGTCATGTAATTTCCGCTTACAATGACTTTAGATACAAATTAGGTTCCTATGCAATGGAGGAGCGATCCTATCAAGTGGTATCAGAGCCATGGATACCTAATTTGCTGAGATCTACACATGACACTCTTTATTTCTACCCATTTCTTTCATTTTTCTACACTTTTTCACCAAATTGATGAATCTACGGTTGAAAATGTCTAATTTTGAAAATGTCACATAAAATCACCTAAATACAAACCCCTGAAAGTTTCATAGCTAAATTCAAACGATTTCATGTAAAAAATGTCAAAAAACCATGTTTGATAACTCAACTTCGCTCGAACTTACACATCAAGTTTGCCCGAACTTGGTTTAAAATCATCATTTGTGTTGATTTTAACCAACTTCGCGCGAAGTTGTTGAAATTTTCACAGATTTTTGATCAAGTTTGCCCGAACTTGCCACAATTTTGTTGAAATTTTCCCTTAAGTTCGCCCGAACTTGGTAAAACTTGGAAATTTTTCTAAAGTCATCACAAGTTCGCCCGAACTTGGTCTCAAGAGAAAACTTTTGAAATATTTACACAAGTTCGCCTGAACTTGTTAACATTGAATTTGAATATTGTTTTCTACACAAGTTCGCCCAAACTTGTTAGTTTGCTAATCAATTTTCAAGTGTTTTTGAACGTGTTTTCAGTCATAATCGTCTGGTTTTCGAGATGGATGATTTTCATAATGTTTTTGCTACGGGAACAGCTCAGGCCTTTACATCAAATGCTAACGCAAATGCAAACGCGGTAAAAAAGATGAATCTGGATAATGAGATGGGGACTTCGGTGAAACCGCCAGAGTTGATTAGCATGGATGAATTTGAAGGCTGGAAAGAAAAGTTCGTGAACTGGGTTCAAGCAAATCACTTCTACAGTTGGGTTGCTGTGCAAACCGGATATACCTGGCCAAAGGATGAACGTGATCAAGATCTTTCATTGGTAAAGTTTAATCCAGAACTTAAAGATGCATATGTGACAGAGAAGGAGATGAGTCTAATACAGCAATCAGTGAAAGGAGATATCTTAATCTTGCTACCTGAATGCAAGACGTCACAGATGTTGTGGAATGCATTATGTGCAAAATATCTGGAAAGTGCTGAGATGATTAAAAGCAAGAAGGCTTTAATAAGAAAGATTTTGATATTTTCATGATGATCAAAGGCGAAACCATGAAACAAATGATTGATAGATATTGTCATTTGATGGTTCAGATGCGAAGATAGGATTCATAAAACTGATGAAGTGACGATTGATAAATTGGTTGATGCACTTCCTAAGGGGGAGTGGACGACCTACTTAATAGTTTTGAAGAATAGTCCGAGTTGGAGGCATTACAAGCTATCAGATTTCATTGAAAGTTAGAGGGACATGAAATGGAGTGCTGAAAATGGCCAAATCGAAGAATGCAAATGTTGTGCAAGACGTGGGTTTGTGCTACAAAAGTGGTGTTCAGGAGATTTCGAGTCCAAAAATTCAAACGGCGTTTAGTGCGAATATGAATTCTTTGAATCATTCGTTCCAAAGTCAACCAAACACTCAATCATACCCGAGTTATGATCAGAGTCCTCCGAACACAGGATATTCAAGTGCTAATTCAAATTCTCCGTTCCAGAATCAGACAAATCAGACAAATCATTCTAGTTCTGATCCAAATGTATTTCAGGGTAACATTGCGGTCAATCTGAAGAATGTGTTCCCTGAACAAGTGGCCAACAACATATAACACTTCTTGCAACCGTGTTTGAATCATATGAAAGTTTAGTTGCGGGAAAGATTGGGAATCCAGAGATGACTGCTGAGGATTACAATCAGGTTAATGAAGTGGAGTTAGAATTGATGGATATGAACTGGAGTTTAGCATCGATTATCAGAAGAGTCACAAAGTTTGTCGCACTTACTGTAAGAGACATTGGAAATTCGAGCAATAAGCTTGGATTTGATAAATCAAAACTAACATGCTTCAAATGCAGACAAAATGGGAATTTCAAACACGAGTGCACAAATCAAGAAGCAAGCGGCAATCAAAGCCCTTTTGGCAACAACAATGACTATTACAAGAAAGCGTTGCAGTACAAGCCATATCCAAAGAGAACTCAAGTTGAAGTTCAAGAAAATTTCTCAAAGCCAACCAAAAAAGCTCTAGTTGTGTCTCATGAATACGAAGGGTTTGACTGGAATAATTATATTGGAAAGAAGATTGGAGTTGCACTCATGGTAGAGATCGTGGATGAATCAGAGTCAATGGTAAATGATGCAGCTCTTGAGAATGCGATCTTAGAAGAATATTTGCAAAGAACAGAAGAAGAAGAGACGATTTATCATGAGACAAAGATGAAAAACATTATTTCTCCTAATCTTCATTCTAGTTTTGCAGGTTGCTTTGAAGCTACATCACAAGAGCATGTGGTTGTAGAAAAGAAACCAGAGGTCGAGGAGGTCATTGATGTAACAAAGGAGATGAATGAAGAAAATCTCACAAAGATTGCTGATAAAGCCATGATGGCCAATCTGAAACAATTGGGTTCAGAGGTAAAGGTGATTGAGAAGGAAGTTGTGAAAGTTGTGGAGGTTGAAAATCCTTGCACAAAGTGCACAAACCTTGTGAGCAATGTGCTTCGAAATCATTGATCATAAGCGAATTGGTTGTGCATAATGAAAACTTTAGATACGATTATTGCACAATGAAGGAAGCTTATGATAAGATGAAAGGAACTTATAACAATGTTGAAAAGGCTAACTTAGAACAAGGTGCCACAATAAGAATGTTAAAAGCAACGGTAATTGAAAAACAAGAAGCAATTAATATGTACATTAACACCATTGCTGAAACAAAACATGAGTTTCAAGAAATGAAAATTGAAACTGAAAGAGTAAGACAACTCTTGCTTAGCTACACCACAAATGCTTATGTCATTGATCATATTCTTCCAACAATTCTGTCGGAAGAAAATGATGTGAAATCAAAAGGTAAGAAGCGTGAAGATTATAGCAATGTTCCACCTCTGTGCGCAAGTTACTGCCACAAGAAAGTGGATGGGATAGAAAAGGCACTTAATGTAACACTTTTATCAGAAAAGAAAAACGAGTTGCCTGAGAACATTGATGTAACCTACACAAAATCCAATGATGACAATGAAGCAATTGTTAGTGATGTGGTTGAGAAAGTGTTGGAGGTGAGTCTGATGATGGCAGCTTTGAGAGCGCCAACTCAAGATTGAACAGTTCGGAATCACATTCCGAAAATGACGATACATCATCAGAAAATAGCCTAAGTGATGATCCTAACGTTGTGATGTAAAAATTTAAGGATTCTGATAGACTATATTTTGACGATAGCTTTCCGATTCGAAATGTGAAAGAAGATTAAATCGATTAAAATTTCAAACTTGTAGAAGTATCATCAGAGATTTGGATAGAAATGAGAAAAGTTTTATTCAAAACCCAAGAAAAGTCAACTACCGAAGGAATGGTGGTGATTTTCCTTAGAATAGGAAAGCGGGTTTGGGTTTAGAAGTAGAAGATGAATCGAAAAAGAAACAAAAGTCACCATTTCACGAATATAAGAATAAAAACATGAAATTCTTGTTTGGGACAAACATGGTTCAGGAAGAGGATTCGATTGGAAAGCAATCGAATGATGAGTTTAAGAAGGAAAAAGAACTTTGTGATAAGGCTAAATCTACAAGTGGAGTAAAACCCACGTGTGGACATTTTGCTGATTCTCGGACTTGCTTCAAATGCAATGAAGTTGGTCACATTGCTCACAAGTGTCCGAAATCAAAGCCTATGTATCATCGAAGAAAGACATTTTCAGATGATGAGAAACTTAAGCGCCCAGAGATCGTAAAGCGAATCACGATCTTAAAACGAAATAATGAATCTAACATCAAAGTGAAACCTAAAGATGAATCTAAAATTGAAAAATCAACTTTTGAAAAGGGTGAAACTTCTAAATCAAATGAGAACAAAGATTCAAAATTTTACATTAAGAAAGCTCGAATGAAATCTCAAGCTTGGGTTCCAAAGAAAACCTCATCATCATCTGAAAGTGCAAAGTCTGTTTCAGTCAAAATCGAAAATGTCAAACCAACTGATTCAGTCAATGTTAAAGAATCCAAAGAAATAATGACTGATAAGGGGGTTCTCAAAAATGATTTTCCAAAATTGAAAAAGGATATTCCAAAATGTAAAAAGGAAGTTAAAATTGGAAAGTTTTCTAAGTCGACATTGGACGAGATGTTTGATGACGATTTCGATTACGAAGATGAATATGAATTTGATTACGAAGATGGTTATCCGAATCCACCCAAGACCGGAAAGGCTCGGGTTTCCCTCTTTAACTAAGTTCTTTGCATGTGCAGGGGCTCCAAAGATCCATCTTGTCAAGTGTATTATGGATAGCAGAGCTTCACGTCACATGACTGGGATGCGTGCCTTACTCTTCGATATTAAAGCAATCAATGGAGGGCCCGTGGGATTCGCGGGTAATCAAGGAGGCCGAATCATTGCAGAAGGAAAGTTATCTAATGGTGTGGTGTCATTTGATAAGGTCAACTATACCGCTGAGCTGGAGAATAATCTTCTCAGTATCTCTCAAATTTGTGATAAGCAGTTTACCACCCACTTCAACGACAAGGAGTGCATGATCATTAAACCGGGCTTTAAGATTCCAGAAGAGTGGATTCCTATGCGCGCTCCTCGCGAGAATGATCTTTATGTTCTGGATATGACTATTGCTACAACTACTTCAAAGTCGGCTCAATGTTTCGTAACAAAGGCCACTGAGAAGGAATCAATTCTTTGGCACAGAAAGATGGGTCATATACACCTCAGAAAGATGAATCACCTGGTTCATAACAATCTAGTGGAATGAGTGAATCTTAAAAGCTTTCACATGACTGAAAATTGTCTGGAATGCAAGAAAGGATAGCAGATCAAAAAGTCACATCCAAGAAAGATTCTTAACTCCATCAAGCTGTCGCTCGAAAGACTGCATATGGATCTTTTCGGTCTAGTGAATGTGAAGAGTATATCTGGAGATCTTTATTGTCTTGTTTTCACTGATGATTATTCAAGGTTTTCATGGGTCTTCTTCCAAGAAAGCAAAGAAGAAACGTTAAAAAATCTAATGATTCTTTTCAGGAAGATTGAGAATTTGTACCATCTCCCTATTAGAAGAATTCGAAGTGACAACGGTACAGAATTCAAGAATGCTCGAATGAAAGAATTTTTCAACGATAAAGGCATCTCACATAAATTCAGTGCTCGATACACTCTGCAACAGAATGGAGTGGCTAAGAGGAAAAACAGAACGTTAATAGAAACAACAAGAACTATGCTTGCTGATTCTAAACTTCCTGTCAGTTTCTGGAGTGAAGCAGTCGCAGCAACATGTTATATGTTGAATAGAGTCTTGACGGTCAAACCTTCCAAGAAGACTTGCTTCAAATTGCTAAACCGAATGAAACCTAATTTGAAGTACCTAGAACCGTTTGGTGCACCATGCACAGTCATTGATTTAGATCGAAAATTTGGTGCAATAAACGATAAATGGTTTCTTTGTCGGCTACGCAAGTCCGCTCAAGAGAGTCTATCTACCTAGTTTAAGAAGAGTGGTAGAAGCACAACAAGTCGATTGTTTTCGATATACAACTCCAATTCAAAGAGCAGGCGATGCTTGGTTGTTCAACTATACTGAATTATGGAAATCATTTGACTTCCCAAAAGAGCCTTCTGAAGAAGACATTGCTGTCTTATATTATCTACGTCAGTCGGCTAATCAGGAGCAGATTATCAGACTAATAGTGGTTAATCAACCAACTGTTGGTTCATCATCCTCTGGTGAAGGTCCTAGCAATAGCGGTGTTCCAGTCGAACAAGTATCTGTAGAACAAGTGACACCGGCTACAGAACCAGGAAATGCTACAGAAGAAACCATTCTTTCTCAAGCACATAATTCCGATTCAGATGAGGCTCGGACATTTGATGATGATGGAGAATCCTCTTCTGATAAAGAATATGAGCAGATCACAAGTATGTTAAATCAATCTGCTAGCCCAAGTACTCGAAATGAAGCGTCTTCTAGCGCTCCTGAAGATGAATTGGTGGTAGATCCGAATTTTACTAATCAGGAGAATACGGTTGATGTTCTAAGTGAGGTGATATCGAGATCTTATTCATACCACCCATCTAATTCCATCATTGGTGAATTACAAGTTGACGTAAGAACGAGAAGCCAGATCAACAAAGCTTTGAGTTGTTTCTATACTCGAGTAACTCCGAATCAAGAGTATTGCTATTATTCATGCTTCATATCCCAGATTGAGCCGAAGAATGTCTCTGAAGCTTTAGGAGATGAGAATTGGGTGCTTGCGATGCAAGAAGAATTATTACAATTCGAGAAGCTGGGAGTATGGAAACTTGTTGACCTTCCGGAGAATCAAAAGGTGATAGATACTAAATGGGTCTTCAAATGTAAGCGCGATGATCGTGGAGTTATAGTGCGCAACAAAGCTCGAATCGTTGTCAAAGGTTTTCATAAACAAGAAGGGATTGATTACACCGAAGTATATGCACCAATTGCACGATTGGAGTCAATACGAATTTTCCTTGCATGTGCTGCTTGGAAAGGTTTTAAAGTTTATCAATTAGATGTGAAATCCACTTTTCTGTATGGAAAGCTACGGGAGCAAGTGTACGTCGGCCAACCACCGGGGTTTGTCGATCCGCTGAACAAAAAGAAAGCCTATCTTCTGGATAAATCACTATACGGTTTGCATCAGGCTCCGAGAGCCTGGTACGAGACGTTTTCTCAACATCTCATTAGCAACGATTTTATTAGAGGAACAGTGGATAATACGCTATTTACTAGAGAAGTTGGAAGTCATCTGATTATCATACAAATTTATGTGGATGACATCATCTTTGGTTTGACAAATGACGATCTTTGCAAAGAGTTTGAAACTATCATGAAGAAGAAAATTTCGAGATGTCTTCTATGGGAAAAATGAAATTCTTGCTCGGATTGCAAGTTGATCAGTTTCCAGACGGTATTTTCATTCATCAAACCAAGTATGTTCATGACATCTTAAAGAAGTTTGAGATGGAAAGCACGAAGCCGTTATCTACTCCTCTTGCACTCAATCACAGAATTTGCATTGATGAAACCGGAACCAAAGTTGATGATACTCTTTACAGATCGATGATAGGATCACTCATGTATCTGACGGCATCTCGCCCGGATATAATGTATCCTACCTGCCTCTGCGTCAGATATCAGTCCAGTCCCAGAATATCTCACATGCAGACCTGAAGAGTATTTTAAGATATCTGAAGGGATGTTCAAGCACCTGCTTGTGGTACCCGAAGAATGAAAACTTCGATCTGACGGGATATGCTGATTCTGATTTTGGTGTAGATAAGCTAAATGCAAAATCAACTACAGCAGGTTGCCAGTTCTTCGGAACACGCTTGGTAACCTGGCAGTGCAAGAAACAAACCACGGTCGCTCTCTCTACTTGTGAGGCTGAGTACATCTCAGCTTCCGGCTGTTGTTCACAAATTTGTGGATCCAACAGCAGATGAGAGACTATGGATTGCAATTTCTTGACACACCGCTGTATGTTGATAACAAGACGGCAATTGACATAACAAGAAATCTTGTTCATCACTCTCGAACTAAACATATAGAGATTCGCTACCACTTTATTCGTGATTGCTACGAAAAAAGATTGGTACGAATTGAGAAAATCCACACCGATGAACAAAAGGCTGATTTTTATACCAAAGCTTTTACATTAACAAGATTTAAATATCTAATGAGGCTTAACGGTATTAAAAATTTGTTGACAGGTGCGGAAGCAAAGGTTGAATATGGATCAGACGACGAGTTCTTGTGATCCTCATTGGTTTGTTATCTTTTAGGATTAGAATTTCTTAAAATATAAAATACAAAAATATGTTTTTGATTTTAGGGGGAGAAATGTAACGAGAAAATACAAAAAATATGAAAAATCAAAAAGTACAAAAACATGAAAAAGAAAAAAAGAATTTTGTGTCAAAAAGGAAATGATAGTATATCAGTGGACTATCACAGTATACTAAGGATTTGTAAAGTTTAAAAAGAATTAAACAAGTCTTACTGTGGATGTGTCGATAGGCTTTACACGTTCAGTAAATTGTTTCTGGGACACAAACTAAATTTTATAACTGCGTAACATCTCTCGGATATATGGACTTAGTACTCTGAAATTTCGTTTGAGAGATTGCCTGATTCTGAGATACGAGGTCTTTATAGATGATTGATATCTGGGGTATTATACAAGTTCTTCTGATTTTGCGGAAGCAATGGGCTAGAACTTCTATAATGCTTTTTCTAAAAACCCTATACTGCAGCAAAATTTAAAGAATCAAAAGATCTAATCAATTTTAGTGCTTAAAAGATTCCATTTATGGAACACACCTTAAATTCGACCCTTCATCTCTTTGTTGATACGGTGGTATTAACCTGAGCTCTCAAGGCCTCGCATAACCCAGATACATATATCGATTACGCTATATTCACCTATAAGATGAAATCTAGGGAATCTTGATACGGGAGTATATTATGAGATGGGAACCATAGTTGAGTCAAGTTTCATAATTCTAACTAAGATATCTTGGATCAACTGAGAAATGCGTCGAAGTTTAAGAGGACAAACATATCGACAATCTAGGTAAACAAGTTTAAAACTTAAAGTAATCAAAAGGTCAACGGTACTGGTCCTTAGACACGAATTCACAAAAATATGTCTATAAATATGATTGTACATAGTTTATTTGATTTCAGATTTAAACCCAAAAAGATTTTAGTGTGTTTTAGCATAAACTTTCGAAAATTCAAAAGATTTTGTTTCTACATTGTTTTCAACAGCCAATGATGGAAAGCGGATCTTCGAAGTTCGGAAGGGTGCAAGTTGTTGGGAATCTTGCTGACAACGGGTTGGGAGCTAATATGTAAAATCAAAATACACGGAAAATGATGAAAAGTTCATTAATTTGAAACTTTAACTTGAAGAAAAACATCAATTTGTTCATAACGGGTCAAACCGGGGTCATTAACTTAGACTCGGCAGACAAATTGGTTAACCGAGGTCATTAACTTTGACTTGGTCAACTGACTGGATTTTCATAACTGGTAAACATGTTAAAGCACAGGGTTAAAATTGAAAATTTTGAAAAAGTTTGAAATGGTTCTTGATCAAGTTCGGCCGAAGTTATAAACTGATAAGTGTTTCACTATAACACAACTTCGAGCGAACTTATTCAATGAGGTTTGATGTTTGAGAGTCAAGTTCGCCCGAACTTGACTAACTATAAATAAACAAGTTCGCTGAAAAGTTCATTTCATCTGATACTATCTTCGAGCGAACTTATTATGCGAATTTAGAGATTTGTGAATTTGCAAGAATTGTACCGTTGTGTTGCCCAAATTGAGAGTTAATATGAGTGATTGGCACACTTATGTTAATGGCAGAGGTATAAAACTCTTAAAACATCCATGAATTGAACATGTTTGAACTGTGTTGGACCGAAAATGTTAATATCAGTAAATCTAGGGTCAAATTAAAAAATTGAACGGTGAAAATGTTTGATAAACATGTAAACAACATTAACAAACCAAAAATTTTAACAGTAGACATGTTGGTGTTGTTGCAGGTTTTTGTTGGGGATGATGACAAATTCGCCCGAACTTGTTGAAGTTGTTTTGAGACAACTTTGGGCGAAGTAGTCATCATTATGTATATAGTTTGAAACTTTAACAAGTTCACCCGAACTTGTTTAAAAGGTTCAAAAATCTGTAAACAATAAAAGTTCGCCCGAACTTGTTGTAAAAGTGTTAAAACGAGTTTTTATCACATGTTCGACCGAAGTTGGTTGAAATTTGTAATGTTTGGCATCAAGTTCGCCTGAACTTGATGAATCTTTGTTGAAAATTGTGAAATTTTCTAAGTGTTTGATTTCTTGTCCATAGAATATCCAGCTTTCGTTCAATAAGTTTCACAACACTTGTATCTAGCTGGACGAAAAGATTTATCCCTCGATGGCAGCATTTTCCGAAATTCTAGAGTTTTTGGGGAGAATTCCTATTACAAAGGTGATTACGGATAAGCATGTCATTTATAGATCACACGTATATCTTTTCTGGAACGCAACATCTTATGACGAAGCAAACAATGTGATTTAGTCTGCTGTTCGTGTTGGTTAGATGATATTCAGGATTACATGGCCTGCATGGTTACTGCATTGGTGCTCAACAAGAAATTCAACTACTCGAAAGTGATATTCAAGTTCATGTCGAAGAATATGGGAAAGGATAGACTGGTGTTGTATCTGAGGTTCGTTCAAATGCTGATAGATGATAAGTTTCAGAACATTGTCAAAGATCCGAATGATATTCTATACCTGAGCCACATAGATGAAACAACTTTGAAGAAGCTCAAGATATATCAGAAACAAGATTCCGTGCCTATTGCAAAACCTGTGTTTGGTGCGATAGTTAAAGCTGATTATGTCTCACCACCTGAAAACAAATGGAGAAGGATGGTAGCGGAGACGATAAAGACGAAGTTGAGCTGTTAAAGAATTTCAAAGAGAAAAGAGGTGATTGGTATATCGAGAAGGTGGTTGTTGTTGAGAAGCAGAAACGTAAAAGGGCGTCGAAGAAAGTTGAAACTATGTTGATCGACGAGCCTGATGTTGAACAAGTTAATGTGAAGGATCGAGTGCAGCGGTTAACGTGGAAAGTCAAGAAGCTGAGATTGGTACAGCGGGTGGTGATCGAGATGATGTTATTTCAGCAACTTCTGATAAAGACAATGAATCTTCTGAAGATTCTGCTGACGTTCGTCAAAAATAAATTGAAAAAAAAAAGGAAGAAGAAAGGCTGAAAAAGCTTGGTGAAGATCTGTATGAACCATCTGCTGAAGAGACTTCTGATGAAGAACGGCCAAAGAAGAAATCAAAGTGTTCTAAGTCAAAAGCTGGTGATTCAAAGAAAGCTACAGGTTCTCCTAGTACCAGAGGAAAGAAAAAGCCTCAGAGTCGCAGCAGGTATTTGAGTCAGAAAAAGAGAAAAAGAGCTGCACAAGAACCTCCTGTTTCTAATTTGCAAGATATTCCGATCATTGAAGATCAAGTTCCACCGACGACTACAACACAAGAACCACCGACTATTATTGAATTGCCGGTTCAGAGTACGCCTCTATCAACGTCAAAGTCTGCTACAAAGAGTACTTCTAAAGTTACTCCTCAAAGTGCTAGAGCGAAAGAGTTTAAAGATGCTTTTGGTGATATTCCAGATAATGCTACACATCCTGTCACAGTTGAAGATCTTTCGAATTGGTTTGAAGATACTCCAGTTGGCATGTCTGGAAGATAAGCTCAAACAAAATGAAGCCGAGAAAGAAGCTCTAGAAAGTAAAGTGAAGTAGAGCATGGTTGAGAAAGAGATTCTGCAAGACAAAGTGAAGTTTCTTGAAGATGACAAAAGGGTATATGAAAGTAATGGTTGATAGTTTGAGTGCTGCCAACGAAAAATTGGAGAAAGAGATTGCTGAGCTTAGATCTGAATGTGATCAGAATGATAGAAGGTTTGCCAGGCTTCAGAAAGTGTTAACTAACAGCTTGGGCATTGATTTCAAAGAAAAATATGATAGACTTGATATTCAAGAAGCCAAAGAAAAAGTTGAAAAAGACTTGGCAGAACAGGGAAAGCGCAAAGGGATTGTCGATGATACCCCTAAACCTATAGAAGAGCCTATGATTGAAAAGACTGCTGAAGCAGAAAAAGCTCCAGAATCAGAGATTGTTCCTAAAGATGTTCTTGAAAAGATTGACGAATCTGTCAAATCTTCTAAGATAGAAAAAGAAACAGAAGAGAAAGACGATAATGAGGAAGAAGATGAAAAAGACGACGACCCTACAGGTGATGATACAGAAGATGATTCAGATCACAATGATGATGATAATGATGATCAGGGTGGCGTTGGTCTAAAGATTGATTCTGCTAAAAGTACATTCTGATTTTGATTTTGAATCCTTAATTAACGATGATGTGTGTATGGAGGATGATCAAAGTAAAGGGGAGCATACACAGCAAACATGGCCTAAAGACGATGATGTTTCTGACGCGATAGTTGCTATGCCTGTTGATGCTGTTCATGAAAAACCATTGATGATTATGTTGGACCCGAGTATAGAAGAGGGGGAATTTGTTCACAACTACACAAAGGAAGAATTGGTCAAGATGTTCGAGATTGATGCTGATTCATTCGAATTTGATTTTGAAGAAGAGTTGGTGAATATGAGTATGTTTGAACCAAAGGATTATGTGTACAAGCGTGTAGTAGAAGCTGACGATTATGATCGTGTGATATTTGAAGATTCTTCAGATGATGAAGCTGAAAAGCATACTGGTATTAAGACTGATAGTTTTCCTATAATTGAAGAGATTATGAGTCAGATTGATGTGAATTTGTTGAAACAAAAGATCGACGAAGTGGTGAAAGAAGGCAATATCCCTAAACGCTATACGAAAGAACAGATTGCTGAAACAAAGAAGTCGTGGTTTAAAGAGATGCCTAAAGAAAGAAAGTTCAAGCGACCACTGGCGTTCTTTACTCGTGACAAAGACAAATCTCTTGGTGATATTCTGAGTTGGGGGTGGATAAGAGAACTTAATATATATGCCACATAGAGAGAGTTCAGTGTGCAGTACTTTAGACATCTTACAGATATTAAGACGTTACCATTTTGGGATTTTGCAGAGTTGGTGCAAACGAGAAACATCAGTCTTCAGATGAAGTTCAACGAACAAAGGCTATGGAGGGTTATCAAGTTTGAAGCTTCTAGAGGTTTTGAATTGTGGAAGCCGTTTATTCAGAAACACAGAATCAAGATTGATAAGAAAACAGGGGTTAAAGATGTTACGCTGGTGATGAAACGACCAAGAGAAATGAAGAACATGCCACTAAAACCAATTGAACAAGACTTTCATCCTTACTTCTTGTGGTGGTAAACGGATCCAGAAACAAGTGATGCAGTGATAGTGTTACGGATTGACGAAACGTGGGATATCACTAAAGAAAAAGATCCGGAATGCATTGAGAAACGAAGGATATGGGGATTATGGCGAACTATTCGTATACTAGACCCATTGAGGCTAGTCAATTGTTCAAGAGAAGATGTGAAATGTTTGTTCTTCAACAAGATATGTGTTGATAAACGTGAAGAAGTCCAAGCAAAGCAATACCAAGGTGTGATCAACGTATGCTATGCACATTGTATTAACTCAGGTAATATGTGGGAATCAAGATGGAGAGAGTTGGAAAGAGAAGAATTCTTGAAAAAGGAAAAACGATTAGAGAAGATACATGAAAAGGGCAGAGAGGCGAGGCTCAGACGATTTCAGTTCATTAAATGGGCACCTCCTACTGACCAAACGCCTATTCCTAAGCAAGAAAGAAGACGAAAGCCGTATAAGAACTTCTTTGGAAGAGGTTGAAGATTAAAGAGTGATCAAGACCGCGACAATATCCAAGGGGGAGTTTATTGATACATGATGTCTATTGTCTAGGTCTTGGATCGAGTCTATGTAATTAGGGCTTGAAAATGTTAGATTTGCAAAGTATTTATGTGTTATAGCACAAGTTCGGCCGAATTTGTGTGAAGACAGGACAAGTTCGCCCGAACTTGTCCTGGTCATTTATCAGTTCGAGCGAACTTGTTGCTCTATATATAGTTGTCTTTGGGTCTTTCATTGCAAGAACTTTGCACTCTAAACAGCGAAGCTCTGTCGGTTTGGAAACTACATTGTAATACTTCTGGACATTAATAAACCGATCTTTAAACAGTAAATCTTGTGTATTCGATTAACAAGTCACGTAATTTCCGCTTACAATGACTTTAGATACAAATTAGGTTTCTATGTAGTGGAGGAGCGATCCTATCAGCTTTAACCTTCAACAGGGTTTTGACCATGGACAAACTTTGATACTTCTTCAACAGAGCTTTCATGTCTTCAAACGGATCTTTGAGTTTTCAAACATATCTTTTGTTAGTGTTTAAGATTCACTATTGGGAGGAGTTGATCTTCGTAACTTGTCTTTATTTCTTGATCAGAATAGTACATTTTGGCTTTTCAATCATTTGTTCTTTTAAAGGTTCAACATTAAATTCGTGTCAATTCGTAAGGCTCTGGCGACCTCTAGAAGATGCTTGTGCTTGCACTCCACCACCCCATTTTGTTGTGGGGTGTGTGGGCACATCGTCTAGAAAATAATTCCATGTCATTGTAGAACGTTTTCATTTTATTTGAAGTAAACTCCCCCCATTGTCACACCAGATACATTTTATCTTTATTTGAAACTGAGTTTCAACCATGCTATGGAAAGTATTCAAGCAATCACTAGCTTCATGTTTATGTTTGAGTACATATACCCATACTACTCTACCAAAATCGTCAACCAAAGTAAGAAAATAACCTCCATTTGAAAGCGAAAGAATTCTATATCCTCCCCAAATATCATAATGCACCATGTCGAAACATTCATTTGTTTTTATTGAACTTGTTGAAAATGGTAATCTAGTTAACTTTGCTCTAACACATGAATCCCAAAGTTCTTTTTTAGAATTACAGGTAACATCCCTTAAAAAACTAATTTGAGAGAGTTTGGTATTAGATAGGTGACCAAGACTATTATGCCACACATTCATCACTTCAACGATCATCGCCTTTGGATTCCCTTGCTGAGTCTCCATTCTGTAAAGACCACCACTACATCTACACGCTCCAATCAAGCTCCTCCTTAAGCCTTGTATCACAAAGAAATCAAGGAAAAATGTGATAACACGTTGTAAACCTCTTGTTAGTCAACGAACATACAAAAGGTTACATTTAAAATTTGCTACAAAAGTACGCCCTTTACCTTAACACCTCCCTTAAACATGTCCTCACCATTCCCTTTTACTGGAACAGTTTGACCCTTGGGTATTATAATTGGTAATTCATTGACACTAATGGAAACATTATCGAGCAATTCCTGTATGTGGGTTATGGACTCGGTTTCCCTGAATCAACGATCCAATCAATATCGTCATCAATTCTACCTGCCATGTTCGCTGCTAGAAAGTGGTCCATTTTATCCTCCTGAGCATCTTTCTTGTTGAAGAACTTGAGAAACATCCTGTACTGCTCATTGCTAAGACTTTGTACAGGGCTCGATGTTGTCTCTGCTATAGCTGCCTTTGGCTTCACACCTTCTTTCTTTCCCTTTTCAGACCACCAATCAAGATATCTAACTAGTTTGAAACATCCTTCATGGACATGCCCAACTCTTCCAAAAAACTACAATGTTATTTCTTGGTTGCCCTTTTTCGTTCTTTTGCAAGGTTTCTTCTGATTCTGCCCATCTTGTCTCCCCTGCAGTGATTCTCCATTGTTGCTCTTCTTCCGCAACCAAGTGGTGGGCTGCACCAAGTGTTTGTGTAGGCTTCATAGCAAGGATTTGGGTTCTAATCATTGCGAAGTCAATGTTTAGCCCTGTAAAAAATTCATACAACCTATCCTATTCCTTTACCTCCACTAGTTTCTTTCCTATGTCACACTTGCATCCTTCAAAGTCACATTTAGGAATTAGCATAATAATATCGATTTCATCCCATAATCCACGTAGCTTTGTGAAATAAGCTGACACAGTAGATCCTTTTTGACGAGTCATGGTGATTGACTGCTTGATCTCATACTTTCTTGGTGCAATTTCTTTACCAAACCTTTCTTGAAGGTCCTTCTAGATTTTCGCTGCTTTGTTTGCATACTTGACACTTGCTCTTATCTCCTTCTCCATTGAAGTGGTCAGCCATCTCTTTATCATGGCATCACACCACACCCAATTCATATATTTTGTTGTCAGTTTTCTCTGGTTTCACAAAGGATCCATCCATGAACCCTATTTTATTTTTAATAATTAAAATTTTGTCATCTCCTTGATCCAGTCATTGAAGTTACTGTCTGTAAGGCTCTCGTTAACAAGTAAGTGTTGCAAATCTTCATTCTTTAGGGCATAAGCACTATTCATGGAAATCTTTTGCACTTCTCCATTAGCTGTGAGCAGATTCAGTTCATGGCTTATCTTGTCAGATTTCCATTTTAGAATTTTGGAGCTTTCTAGATTTGGTGGGGCAAAAGTTATTTTGGATGAGTTTGGTGAAGGTGGTCTACCCAAGATTTTTCCAATCAAATCAACAAGGTTAGTGTCTGGATGACCATATATCAACTCACTTCTAATTCCTTCTTTTCTGTTGTAGTCTTGATACATCTTCATGTCTTCCTTAGACATCTCCTTATGTCTTTTAGATAGCTTCTTACAGTTGAGGAGATGTTCTTTGCAGAGGGAAGTTCAAAAGGATCAACAAGAGTTTTGATGGGGAAGTCAACTTGATCATATATAGGCTTTCTAGGGATGAAAGGATCCTTTCCTCTAATTACCTCCAACCTTTTGTAGTTTTCAGTAATAGTAGACTCATCCCATCTAGCCATTGATCTAAGAGTCTTTTTGTCATTTGGCGTTTTGCCTGCTTTCTAGTTTGGAGGTGTAGGTTTGAGCTTTGGGTTGAGAAGCAACTTTTCTATCCTTAATATTTTATCTAATAAGGCTATAGTGAGAATTAAACTTTGGTTGCTTTATATGGCTTGGTTTTTATAATGTGATTCAAGCAGTCTTCTCTCAGAGTTCTTTTAAGATCAGGATCTGTAATTGGTGCATCTTTAGCATAATCTTCAAGGTTATTCACTTTTTGGAATTCTTCATATAAGATTAGTTGTGCCCGATTGTCATTCTTTCCTTTGCTTCTCTTACCAACTAACCTTTCAGCTTGTTTTATCTTTAGATCAAAATATTCTTTGACATTTGTAGGCTTTGGAAAGTTGTGTAGAGATGGGAAGGTGAGTTTACTTGAATCATCTGTGGAGTAAAAGAACTATATTTTTGATGATATAATGGATTGCTCCAGTGGGTGTTCTGGTGATTACAGTTGTGGTGTTTGATGTGATTTATATTGGTAATGATGTGTGAATGGATGTTGAGGTGATGGTGATTTGGTTCGTGGCTTATGGAAGTGATGATGTGGTTTTGATTGGTGTGGCTTGTGGAGTTTCATCATCATCATCATGGATAATGAATTTTGATCTTCTACCTCGGGTTATGGAGTTGGTGCTTTTGGTGGAGGGGATGGATTGTGGGTTGGTGGTTTTCTTTTAAGATAACTAGTTGGTGTCTTTTGTAGGATAGATAAGATGCGTTTATATGTGATGGAAAGTGTTGTTGTGGCTGCAACATCCATTTGAACTTTTGAAGTGCCAGTAGCGGTTTCAAAGGAGGTAACAGTGATTGTGGGAGCAATGGTTTGAGTTAATGGAACAATGTTAGTTGTAATAGTGCTTTGAGGAATTTTGACTTGTCTTGCAGGTTGTCTTCTTGCAGGAACCTCTATTGAAGTACCCAAGTTTTGTAGAAACCTCTGCTTTTCAAGTTTCTCTTGTACTGCTAGAGCATCTTTTGCCTCTATTGTATCTTTTCTCTTTTCCTTTTCTAAGGCATCCTCCTATTCCTTTTTGGCTGTAGAAAAATCTGGCTTCTTTTAAACTTTATTGACCTGGGGAGGTAGTTTTCTCATACCCTCTACATTCTCCCCATTTTGGCGTTGCCATTAGGATACTCGGGTTTTGGAGCAGAACCTGTTGTTTGAAGAAGATGATCTTTGATGGCCTTTATCTCAGCTTGGGTATCTTTGTATCTGGCATAAACCATGTTTCTGATTAACTCCATGTGCATGTGGTGAGTGGCATCTGTAGAATGCTTTTGAAGTTGAAGGTATAGTTGAGCATGGGACCATATCTCTTTAGTAAATTATGCATTTGTTGGTGGGGTTTTTGAGTTTTGGACCAGGATTTTCAGCATATCCTTAACTTCATAAATTGAGGATTCCATCTTGGTGACACTCTCAATGTCAATTCTTGGTATCTTAACCCATCACCTAAATTAGTAGGATCATCTAACTTCCCACCAGAGGTGGTTGTATTTTGTTTTAAACCAAATGCCCCTTTTTCTTGGTTCTAGGGACTTCCAGCTATTAGAGAGTGTACTATTGTAGACTCAACAGTTGCCTTCAAGGAAGTCTTAAATATATAACCACTCTCCAACTATGAGACTATGGTCCCTACAGTTGTAGTGGCTGCTTCACTTGAAAAACCTTCAAGAGTCACTTGTGACTCAAGAGGGGTACCATGCTCTGCTTGTGGGATAACAATGAACTCTGGTGTAACACCCCAAAAACGGGTTTGGTAATTTAAACCCGGTTACTACTAAGAAATGGGTAAGGTACCGTTAATGATAAAAGTTAACCCGTAAATGAATAATAACTAGGAATAATTAGCCTAGTTGATTATTGGTATGGTTAGTAATAAACGATGAGTTGTAGCATTACTTAATTAAAACGAAACATGAGGGACCAAAGTGGGATAGTTTGAAAGTTGTTTATTTAATGAAAAACACACACACACACACACACACACACTTCGTGTGTGTGTTCTGGATCGAGCCAGGAGAAGGCTCCTTGAGCCAAACCCTAACTTCCAACATAATCATCAAATTGAAGGTCTAAACGGAGCCCAAATTCACAGCCGAACGTGAATTAATGATCACCCAAACTAGGGGATCATAAGGTATGTAAAATTTTAATGATTCGGGAAGTTGTAAATTTTGAATAATCATCATAATCGCGAGTTATGTATGGATTAGAGAAGCTATGGCTAAATTAGTGATGTATGCATGTTTAGGAACAAACCCTATGTGAAGATTCTTAGTAAATTGCTATAATTTGGGTGTTTGGATGAATTACCACATTTAGCTAAGTGGGTTTATGTTTAATCCATGAAATGATATGAACTTGATTATGAATATGTGTAGTATGTGGTGTGTACTTGTATATAGATGAGGTATGGTATTGAGTTTGTATGATGTTTACATGTGTTGATAAATGAAAGTGATAACTAGGAAGAAAAGCATGAAATGCTTGTACATTATGCTTAGAAAGTAGTACGCACACCAAGTGTTTGATGAAATGTCTAAATGACAATAATATGTGAAATGGTATGCTAGTGATGGGTAAACATGTATAGAATATGATGATAACGTATTTGACAAGCAAACCAACATGAGAGGTGTGTTTTAGATATAGTTCATGTGGTAATCATGTTGGAATGATGTTAAGCATGCTTTATGAATATTTGGATTGACTAATGGAAGTCATATGTAAGATATGAAATTGATATGATCATTCATGTGCAAAATCGTATATGCTAACATGAATGTGAATGTAATGACATGAAAGTATAGGGATCATGTCAAGATGGATAGGAGCGTGGAAGGCTAACGGACCAAGAAGACTCAAGTAGTAAGCAAATGCAAATACGGATGCGTAAGGTAAGTGAACTTCGGACCTACCCTTTAGTTTTGTAATGTATTGACGTATAGTAATTATTAAGTACTATGTAAGAAGGTATGGTTCAATGGTAGTGCTAAGGTAAGTTTTATGGTAATGAGTTGAAAGGGGTTAAAAAAGAGTTTCTATTAAGTATGGGTAAAGAAGGGAACTTACATATTGATATTATGTTTAAAGATGAAGTAAGTAGTTATACATATGGAAATGAGTTTAATTGGTGAAAGTAGTTGAAATCCATAGAACAATATGTCTATGAGCACGTAAAGGTGGAAATTTATGTATGTATGAATTGGAATTTTACTATGTGCACGAATGAATGAGACTTGTTTATGTGCATACGTGAACTCACATAAATGAAAGAAGTCTAATGATGCTGATCGTTTTCTTTTGAGAATGTAATGGAAATGCAGGAATACTAATAATGGAAGTTGAAGGTTCGGTATTGAAGTGCGACGGATGTGTTCGAATGGATGGGTTAAGGGATTTACATAAGCGAGATCAAGAGACGTTGACGCATGATTATACATGTTTTAAAAATTTATGTATGATGTCACCGGTTGCTAACGATGTGATTGTATGTTGTGACTGCAGGTTGTACGGATTTATGGATTTTCTCATCATTGAGTGTATGCGGTCGAAGATCGAGTCAAGACATGGATTGTACGTGGGTGTGCGTGGTCACGTAATTTAATATAAGTATGTCAGGTTTTTAATTAATTTATAGAGAGGATTAAAGTATTTAATGTAAAAGAATGGTTGAAATGAAAGAGATTTTTAGGTTCGTATTTCCGCTGCGAATTTTGGATAAAAAATGTTAGGGCGTTACAAGTTGGTATCAGAGCCTAGGTCTGAGCGAAATCAAGTACAAATAGTGGGTACTTGAACTCAAACCCGTGTGCTATTGTGATAAATGACCCGTACAATCCGAGACTCGATCAAGACCGAAAGGTAAAGCTTAATATATGTAAGTATGCGTGATGTTACTAACAATGATGAATTTTGAAAGGTGAGCTTGTTGGATAATGAGGACGTTCCGCAGTCGCGGGCTAGTACGAAGGTTAAGGTGTGTGATATGTTAGGAAAATGGACCCCAGGTACACAAATTTTAAATTTGGTAAGTATCGGTGTATAGCATACCCTTATATACGAGGGTGAAATCCTTGAATGATTCATATGAGTGTGGCACGAACCTAAGACCGGTTCCCTGGACATAAAGTGATAATTCTTATGAGGACACGAGACTAGTATATGGATTGCACGCCTGGCCAGTGTGCAAGACGCATAGCACGCTCGTGGGATCATGAGAATCATCACATGTATGTCCGGACGAACTGGGAATAGGGGTCGTGTGGGATGGAAAGGGGTCCCCCGATTCTTTAAGAATCGGGTCAAACGTGAGAAATAAAGATAATAATGAAAAGAATGGAAAGTATGAATAAAAGGTTTGAATTCGTGAATGAATTCAAACTGGAATGGAATGAAAAGAATGAAAGGTTTGAATTCGTGAATGAACTCAAACAAGAATGAAACGAAAAGAATGGAAAGTATGAATGAAGGTTTGAATCCGTAGGTGAATACGGATCAAACCTATGAAGAATGGAAAGAAGGAATGAAAGTTAAATCCGTGGGTGAATAGGGATTAAATATGCAAGGAAGAAAGGAAGAATGAAGGGCTTGAGTCCGTAAGTGGAAACGGATCAAGTACGCAGAAAAGCATAATTTGATGGAAGGTAAGTAAAGTTTACGCTCATTTCGTTGAATACTTATTTATTTTACGAGTGATAAGTACAATAAGATGATTTATGAAATATTAGGTTCCGACACGAAATGATACCGGTCGGAACGAGTGAAATGATGAGAACCATACTTAATGGTAAAAAGGGGCGATAATTTAGTTATGTATTGACGAATGAAGGTAAAAATTTAAAGGACATGGCGTAAGCGATGATGGGTTACATGCGTAGGAAAAAGGGTTTAAGGATTATGACCATACGGTGAAAATCCGTAATGAGTCAAATGAGAGAATTGGTAAATAAATACCAATTTATTTAAAATGCAAAAGGTTTGGGTTGTTTTACCAAACGGGTTAATTGATGATGATATTACCATCTGACGATGACGACTAATGATTATTTGTCGAGTTATATGATTACAGGAGAAAATATCTAACATATATTCGCATCGCTAACTATTAGCGGTTATGAAAACAAAGCATTAAACGGGTCAATATGTTGATCCGAGCCAGGTATGTATAATAGCTCAACTCATCATTTGGAACTTGAGTTTCTATGAGAGTTCGACAAGGTCAAAATGGATATTTGGTTACCTTAATAGGTAAACCGAATGATTTAAATTATAGTCATGGTGTTTTGCAAACATAATGATTATTAAACAAGATTATGGTTAAAAAAAGTGGGATTTTGGTCAAACATGGCTTTAAAAGCCCTTCGTCGTAAAAGAAGGGTTAAAGATGACCAAAACGCCCTTGTAAGCGAAATTAAGCAAACGACCCTTAAAGGTCACTTGAAAACGAGTTTCGTAATCAAGTAAATAGTTAGAATAAGTATAAAAAGTGAGAGGTGAAAATCCTTGGGTCAAATGACTCTATAAGAGTCTTTTCCGTAACAGGATAATCCGAGGGGTAAAACTCTGAATAAATAGATTACTGCATTAAATCTATTTCAAATATAGTTAAGGTGGAAAATCAATTGATAACAAATGTGAAATTATGAAGCTATGAACGAATGAAGGCGATCCGCGCTTAAAATGTGCTTAAATACACTTAACGGGTCAAAATAAGCATTTGAGTGAAAACGCGTTTAAGAACATATATAGACCCATGATTTGAACCTAGTCTGATAGACAACATTGAAATTATGAGGTTTGGGATCGAACTAACGTGTTTGTTTGATAAAAACATGAACGGGTTGGATAATTCTTAAATGAATATTAAGCCGAAAACTTATAAGTTAAGAATTATCTTAATCCAGACATGGGATTTTGAGTCCATATGATAGAGGACAAAATTACGACCCTGTAGGAAGAAACGAGAGGTTAACGGGTAAACGGTCTAAAAGTTATGCGAGTTTTAGTATGCACGAACGACGGAATCAAAACAACAGGAAAATGGCACTTCTAGGTGGCGTCACCGACGCCCAGTAGGGCCGTCGCCGACGGTACGTGTATTCTGACTTTTGGCCGACGGCTTAACCTGCTGTCTACGGGGGATTCGGGTGACGGAGGTGCGTCACCGACGACTCTTATGGGCGTCGGCGACGGTGCTTGGGATCTGCGTTTTCCGTTTTCTTCCATTGTTGATCCCGGTTGATCCAGTTCGCGTTTTGGTGCTCCGTTAAGCTTCCGTTAGTCCCGATGGAAGTTGTGCATGTATGAAGTTATGCATGAACATATGCACGTATGATAAACATCTATTTTGGCATCATTTATTCTAGGGGGAGATTATTGGACCTACAAAAGAACAGATGATTGCAAAAGCCAAAACATGACTTTCTGATCAGGAAATAAGAAATATATAATACACACTCTTCCCAAAGATAGTGAATCTTGAACACTAATCAAAACATGACTGATGGTTGAAGACTTGTCCTGATCGATGGTTGAAGACAGTTCATCATCCATTTAGATTAATGATATATTTCCTAATGAGCACATTTTAGCTGTTTCCAATTTACCTTGGTTTGTTAACATTTTGAATTACTTGGCAACAGGTACAATGCTAGAGCATTGGTCGAGGAAGAACATGATTCATTTCCTCTCACAGGTTAAACATTACATTTGGGATGAACCAGACTTGTTTAAAGTGGGAGCTGATTAGATGATCCGGAGATGTATACCAGATGAGGAAATCCAGAGTGTATTGATGCACGTGCATACACTTGCATGTGGAGGTCATTTTAGTGGCCAAAAGACGGGTCACAAAGTGCTTTCTAGTGGTTTATTTTGGCCTACAGTATTTAAAGATGCTTTTGAATTTGCTAAAAATTGTAAAAATTGCCAACAATTAGGGAGGTTTTCTAAGAGGGATGAGATGCCCATGCAACCGATTCTTGTAGTGGACGTTTTGACGTTTGGGGAATCGATTTCATGGGAACCTTCCCTAATTTATATGGCAACTTATACATCTTGGTGGTCGTGGATTATGTATCTAATGGGTCGAAGCAATCGCCACCAAGACGAACGACCATAACATTGTTTGTAATCTTATTCAAACAAATATAATTTCAAGGTTTGGGATTCCTCAAGTCATCATAAGTGATGGAGGATATCATTTAAAAAATTTAAAATTTGGCAAATTACTTAAATGGTATGGTGTTGACAATAGAATTGCAACTCCCTGTCACCGCCAAACTAGTGGGCAAGTGGAGGTTTCCAATAGGCAAATTGAAGAGATTTTGCAAAAGACTATAAGGGCAGACCGAATGACTTATAAAACTCATATTAGCACCACCTCGTACCATTACGTTTTTGGGAAAGGATGTCATCTACCTGTTGAATTTGTTCACCGGGAGTTTTAGGTGATTGAAAATGTTAATCTTAAGTATGAGGATGCAGGAAGGTATAGGAAGCATAAGCTTTGTGAGTTGGAAAAATTGCGGGAAGAAGCGTGTGAATGTGTTTCCAAGTACAAGGAGAAAATGAAGGCGATGCCATGACGCCAAGATCCGGAAGAAGGAATTCGAGGTTGGACAAAAGGTATGGTGTTAGGAAACTATATTTGTAAGTATTTAAGAAAAATGGGACAGATCAAACAAAGTATATATATGATATCAAGATCAGAAGACAACCAAGACAAGGAAAGGCAAAGATTCTTCACAAGAAAGACAGAAGGTTATCATCAGAAATACACCAGAAACCATCAGAAAACCTCCAGAAGATGCATTTCTGATAAAATTAAGCAGAATCTGACAAGGACATAGTTTACCAGAATTTCGATAAACAAATCATCAGAAATTCTGATGAGCCAACATTATTAGATTTCTGATCCTATCAACTTGCTTTTGCCATTTTTGAACGTTACAAGTTGACCCATGCAAATTCACTGAACTTACCACAATGGGAACTTTTTGATGCCGATGCAAGTAGAAGAATAAACTATTGTTTATTCACCAAAGACTTCTATAAATATAAGAACCAATCCGAGAAGGAATAAGAGTGTGCATAGCATTTAATACATCTTACAACACTCTCACACCTTTCAGCACAGAATTCTCAAACTATTTGTTTTCCAATAGCCAATAATCACATTGTAAACCACTTTTGTTTTTCAAAGTGATATAAACATGAAAATTCTGTATTTGGTGTCTTTTGTTTCTTGAAAGTTTGATTTCTAGTTCCGCACAATATTTTCTTATTTTTTGAAATCATTCGCCATATTAAGTCAAGAAATCCTGTTCACTAATCTGGGACCAATAATTGGTATCAAAGACAGATTGAATAAAATACTTTCAAAACGATCAACTGCTCACTTTTTGTTTCTATAACCAAATATGGCAAACTTTCAAACATGGAATAATGCTTTCAATATTGGGTCAATGTCAAAACCACATACTTTAGTGAGGGAAGAACACCCCCAATGGAAAATCAGGATGATCAATTTCCTAAATGGACATGATCGAGCTCTGTTTCAGTCCATTGTGAGTGGTCCCCATGTACCCAAACTTGAAATTGTTCGGATTCCAGGAACTGATGACACACCAGCAGTGCCTGCATCATTTGTACCAAAACCTGGAAAAAATTGGGATGGAACAGATAAGGCACTGGTGGAAGTTGATGAAAGGGCCAAATCACTCTTGATTATGGCACTTCCAAATGACATATTTTCTCAAGTGGATGCATGTGCATCGGCCAAGGAAATATGGGATCAGTTAGAAAATTTATGTGAATGAGGAGAAAGAATGAAGAGAAACAAAAGAACAAACTGTGTTTCCTCATATGAACGTTTCAAAAGTCTACCAAATGAAAGTTTGTATGAAATATACAACCATTTTGCAAAAATCTTAATTGAACTAAAAAAATTTGGTATTGAGAAATCAAATGATGAGAGAAATATTAAATTCTTAGATGCCTTACCTAGATAATGGAGAAATCTAACAATGACACTGGCTTCCACATTAGAACTAGGAAACATGAACCTACACGATCTATACTGTCTTCTAGTTCCAAGGGAAGAAGAAATTTATGAAGACATCAATCAAAGGGGAGGTCCCATTGCTCTCATCTCCAACTCACACAAAGTATCTAATCCTGATCCACGAGCCTCTTACAATCAGAATGCAGAAAATACTGATGTTGCTTCTGAATTTTCAACATTTGCTGAAGCAATAACTTTGCTAACCAAAACCTTTGAGCAAAGATTAAGAGAGGTAAGCCATAGATACCAGAAGGGTGATAAAGCCAAGATGGAGGGAAAGTCAAAATATAAAGGAAAAACAAAAGTTGTTTGTTACAAATGCAGACAAAAAGGCCACTTTGCTTCTGAATGTAAAAAATAAGAGGTTAAAAGATGTTGCCTATTATGAGAAAAAACTGGAAGAAGCAAAGAAACAACAACATACAGTCGGTCTAATAGCTGTAACAGACTCCTGGCTAACATATGATTCTTCTGATGATGAAGAAGAGGAGATGGCAAATTTCTGTTTAGTGGCCAAACTTTCAGACAACAAAGCTGAGGACGATGAAAATTCTATAAGTAACAACAACTCAGATCTTGAAATAAAATTAGATAAATTAATACAAGACTTTGTCAGTTTACAAGAAAAACAAAATTTGGAACAAAAGAATACTGAAAATTTGTTGCAAAAACTGAACAGCAAAACTCTTGAAAATCAACTGTTAGAAAAAGAAAACTTAAATAAACAAGCCAAACTTGAATTATATAAAAAAGATTCATGAAAAGGAGATCAATATAAAAGGCTTTCAACAAGCAAGAAATTTCATAAATTAAATTGAATCCACAGAAAGAAACTGAGGAGAGGGACTGGGATATGTAAAAACACTACTTAGAAGTCCAACTGTTTTTGTAAAAGCCACAAAAGAAAGTGGTGAATCAGATAGTGAATCAGATAGTGAATCCTGCAAATCAGAAACTTCAAGCAGTTGCACATTCAGTTCAAAAGAAAACAAAACAAATCTGCATTGTTTTTCAAAAGAACTTTATCAAAAGGCTGAAAACTCTCCATCAACATCCATTGAGCAAAACAATATTTGCATGTGTGCTGACATACTTCAAGTGACTAGAAAACACATGCAGTTGAAAAATGAGAAGTTTTTTTTTTGTTAAAAGTTCAAATGATCATAAACAAACTGATGAAAATCATTCACCAGAAAAAGAGAAATTGATCAAAATTTCACCAGAAAAAGTACCCAAGCAAGTTTGGGTACCAAAATCTTTCTAACCTTACCATTTCAGGACCATCATGTGCAGCAGATCTGGTACTACGATTCTGGAAGCTCCAAGCACATGACTGGGAACAGGAGCTTGCTTAGCAACTTTGTTTCTAAGCTAGGAAAACTTGTAAATTTTGGTAATGGTGTGAAAGGAAAAACTTTGGGTTTTGGGTGTATAAAATACAACTTATTAAGTTGTGGCCAGTTCTGTGACAAAGGGTTTCAGGTAACATTGTTACGAGAAAAATGTTTGTTGATTGGTTTAGATGATAACAAAATTTACTTAAGAGGAAAAAAAATCAGAAAATCTATTTACTATTTTGATTTTAAAGAAGAAGTTGAGCATCCACAACTATGTTTATTTCAAAAGAAACCTAAAGTAGTAGCTGGTTGTGGCACAAAAGGTTGGCTCACTTGAACTTTTAAAATTTAAACCAATTAGTCAGCAAAAATCTGGTAAAAGGATTACCCTATATATCATCCAAAAAGGACAAAATATGTGAAGCTTGTGAAATGGGAAAATCCAAAAGAAGCTCACATAAAACCGTGTCAGAATCATCAATAAAACAAAATTTAGAACTCTTGCATATGGATCTTTGTGGACCAATAACTAAGGCAAGTTTTTCAGGGAAAAAGTACATTCTGGTCATTGTGGATGACTACTCAAGGTACACTTTGGTGGAATTCCTGGCAAAGAAAAGTGAAACACCAGATTTGATCATAAATTTCATCAAAAGAATTGAAAAAAATTGTTAAACTTGTCAATAAGAAGAATCAGACGTGATAATGGGACAGAATTCAAAAATTCAAAACTTGAGACATTCCTAATTTCTAAAGGAATATCTCATGATTTTTCAGCTCCCAGATCACCTCAACAAAATGGGGTTGTAGAAAGAAGGAATAGGACCTTAGTAGAGGCAGCAAGAACTATGATGGCCTATGCTAAGTTACCTATTTACTTCTGGGCCGAAGCAATTGCAAATGCATGCTTTACTCAAAACAGGTCTATCATTAACAAAAGACATCAGAAAACACCGTATCAAATCATAAATGGTAGGATACCAAATGTTAAATTTTTACACACTTTTGGGTGCATATATTTTGTGTTTAATGATTTTGAAAGTTTTGAAAATTTTGACAGAAAAGCAGAAAAAAGGATTTTTCTTGGATATTCTTTAACATCTAGAGCTTACAGAATTTGTGTGTTAAAAACTAGAACAATAAGAGAAAGCTTGTATTTGTCATTTTATGATACATTAGAAACTGAAATTCATGATGAAATCCAAAAGGAAATCCATCATTATGAATCAACAGAAAATCTCACTCATCTTCTAAATATACTAACCCAAGAATTTCTAGAACAACAAAACCAAGAAATTTTTCAAAAATTAACTCTTGAGAATCAGAGAAAATCATCAGAAAATTCAAATCATGATTCTCTAGACTTATCTAAAAATCAAGGAGAAACTGTTGAATCATCAGAAAATCAGAACTCTAATCAAACAAGTACAATTGCATCAGAAAACCAGAGTTTTGATCCTCTGAACTCATCAGAAAATCAGGGGGGAAAACTCAGAACCATCAGAAAACAAAATAAATCACAACAATCAAAGATGGATCAAAGGAATTTCTCGATTAAACATAATCGGGGATCCTGAAGACAGAGTGAAAACAAGATCTGCAACTGCTCATGAGTGTCTACATGCTGGATTTCTAAGCATGATAGAACCAAAAAATGTCAAAGAAGTTCTAAATGACTTAGATTGGGTAAAAGCATTGCAAGAAGAACTAAACCAATTTGACAAAAGTCAAGTATGGGATCTGGTACCCAGGCCAAAAGATAAATCTATCATTGGATCCAAATGGGTATACGGAAACAAGTCAGATGAACAAGGAATCATAACCAGAAACAAGGCAAGGCTGGTAGTAAAAGGATAGTGTCAACAAGAAGGAATAGACTATGATGAGACCTTTGCACCAGTAGCAAGATTGGAAGCAGTTAGAATATACCTTGCTTATGCAGTTTCAAGAAATTTCAAGGTTTACCAAATGAATGTAAAGTCTGCATTCTTGAATGGTAAAATTGAAGAGGAAGTGTACGTTCATCAACCAAAAGGCTTTGTTGATCCATAATTTCCAAATCACGTTTACAAACTAAACAAAGCCCTTTATGGTCTAAAACAAGCTCCAAGAGCATGGTATGAAACACTTTCAAAATTTCTGATCAATTCTGGCTTCACAAAAGGTACAATTGATACAACCTTGTTTATAAAAACTCACAAAGGTCATACACTCCTGGTTCAAATATATGTAGATGACATTATATTTGGCTCAACAAATGATAAGTTTTGTTAAAAGTTTGAAAAATTGATGACTAATCATTTTGAAATGAGTATGATGGGAGAATTAACCTTTTTCTTAGGTTTGCAGGTCAAACAAAGAACTGATGGGATATTCTTGAGTCAATCAAAATATGTCAAAACAATTTTAAAGAAATACTCACTTGAAAACAGTTCAACCTCTAAAACTCCTGGCAACTAGCAATAAGCTTGATTCAAATCCAAATGGTAAAAGTGTAGATATAAAAACTTACAGAGGAATGATACGATCACTGTTGTACTTAACTGCAAGTAGACCAGATATTATGTTTGCAACATGCTTTCTGGCAAGATATCAGTGCAATCCTAAAGAGTCTCATCTAAAAGCTGTAAAAAGAGTTTTTAAATATCTAAAAGGAACACCTGATCTTGGCCTATTTTACCCTAAAGATACAGATTTAGATTTAATTGCATATACAGATGCAGATCATGCAGGTTGTAAGATAGACATGAAGAGTACCTTTGGTGCCTGTCAATTACTAGGAGACAAACTTGTATGCTGGGCAAGCAAGAAACAAAACTGTGTCTCAACTTCGACATCTGAATCAGAATATGTGGCTATTGCAAAGCTGCTGCTCACAAGTAATTTGGATGCAAACACAATTAAAAGAATATGGAGTTCACTTGACCAAAACACCAATCTTGTTTGATTCAATGAGTGCTATTGCAATAACAGAAAATCCAGTACATCACTCAAGAACCAAACACATAGATGTCAGGTATCATTTCATAAAAGATCATGTGGAAAAGGGAAACATAGAAATATATTTTGTCCCAACAGAAAAACAAATTGCTGATATTTTCACAAAGCCTCTTGATGAAAGAAGGCACAACTTTCTAATCAGTAAAACGGGGATGATAAACATAAGTGAAGATGAAAACACAAAAACAACTTTGTCACAAGCAAAGAAAAATGAAGCACCTCAAAATGATCAGATAGGATTCACACATCAGGAAAAATCATCAGAAAATTAACAGTCTTATCAAAAATTCTGATGATCTATAAGAATTTCTGGTAAACTTATCAAATATCAGAATTTCTGGTAAAAGCTAATTTCTAAAGATAAATCGGAGAATTCTGATAACTAAACAGCATTTCTGATAAACTTGCCACAAGAAAATCTTTCTGGTACATATTAAAGGACTCATTTAAAAAAAAAATATATGTCACTTAAATTGTAAATTCCAACAACACATGTAATTTTTTTTTAATTTATCTTATCTTATAGGCTTATCATTTTAGAATAGGGTGAATGCCTCACCTAACCAAAGGGCAAAAATTAATGGCTAATGCTATAATTCTCAAGTCTTCATGCTTACTCAGCGTGACAAATAAAGAAAATTGAAGACACCAGTCATTTAATGATGACAGTTTCAGTAAATAGCCCCCTAAATATTTAAAGAAAAAGGAAAATGTATCCCACATTACCCCAAATTTGAACCTGACAAAATCTTGGGTAATTAAAGGATACAAAAGAGAAGAATCTCCAAGTAGGTAAGGCCATTTATGGTAAAACTATAACTTCTCTATAAATAACTACCACTTGGACCACCAAGCTATCACTTTCAAACCCACGTTTTACTCAGAAACTCTAAAGATATCCCACCATACTTTCACTTTCAATCCACCATGATCATCTGCCCCTCACATACTACCCCACACACAACATGAAGCTACGAGGTATTTCGTGGGAATGCATGGGGAGACTGCTGGCACATCCTGAAACTTCTGGTGAGGCACAACCCACTGGGGTATGCTCTCACTGCATATGTTTGGATCTATCCAGACATATTGCAAGAGTTCTGGGCCCATGCTGAAGCAACCACAACTGAAGATGGTGTACCCGTCATCCAGAGCATTGTCATGGACAAATACCCCATCATCTTGAGCGAATATGACCATGGGAGCCTTGCAGATCAACGATGATCATGGGGACGCGGTCTATGTGCTGAACCAGACCTTGGAGAGAATGGGATACTTCACTGGGAACAGATCCCGAGGGATCTGCAAGTCAGGGTTCATAAAGCCTTGGCAGTTCTTGGTGAACCAGATTTGTGTATGCTTTTCTCTTAAGCATGCAAACTTCCATGAGTTTTCCTACAAAATCATGGAGGTAGTGCATGTTGTTGTGCATGACATACCATACAACTACTCTCGTTGTCTAATGAGAGATTTTCTTCACAACATGCACACCAACAAACCCTTCCTTGTATATCCACGATTTTTTATGAAAGTCATAAATCAACAGATAAGGTTTGGGGGCATACCAAATCGGTACCCAAGACTCGAGGTGGTTCTTCAAGAGAACGTGCATAATCCTAGCCTGGTGCCCACTAACCAACACACCGGAACCGTCACAGTCCTATGGACCTATGTTAAATATGTTCTTTAAGTTTTTTTTGTTGTTTTGTTAGGATCTTGTAAATTTTCTTATACATAAATATATAAATATATATAAGTATGTTTCTTTTTTCTCAAAAAAAAAAAATCACAATGAAAGGGAAGGAGGGAAGTAAATGTAAGGATGAGAACAAACTTAAACAAAAATATCAAACCTTCTGATGTACTTATCAGATTTTCTGATAAATTCTGGGATATTTATCTGACTTTCTAGGAAGCATCTATCAGATTTTCTGTTTTCTCATAAGGTTTTTTTTTTTTAAAAATCCCCGTTATATGAAAATGCAAAGACATCAAATTTGTTTTGGAATAAGAGTCTTAATGGAAGTCAGTTAATCAAAAATTCTACTCAAAACTTTCTGATGATTTCATCATAAATTTTGATGAAATCTGAAACATTCATCTGATTTTTTGATTAAAATTTGATAACCATGCAAAAGCTTCTTGTTCTAAATTCTTCTAAAAGAGGAAAAATACAAAAGGAAAATGTTTTCCTTTCTTTGCCTTCATAAAAAAAAGGGAAAAACAACAACCGAGTCAGCTAAAGCAATGTAAGCTCATCAATGAACTCAACTCATTCCCTCTCATCTCAAAAAAAAGGTGGAAAATAATATATTTTGTTTCTGATAACTTTCTGATGCTCAAAAGCAAGAAAATCAATATTTTTGATAGTTCTTCACCAACAAAAACTCTTACCAGAATTCTGAAATTACCATAAATTCTGATGACGTCATCAGAAAAGTTCAAGATCATCAAAAGAGATTGAAACATGATGCAGAAACAAAAGGGTGTATCGTTGGACCAACTTAAAAATTGGGGCCCACCTGAAGAAGGAAAAGGTACAACATGACCGTTATTGTAAGCCTATCAAAATCTCTCATACACGATAAGGACCGAAGAATTCAAAGATATCAAAAACGTGTGAAGAAACGGTTAGTTGCATTAACTGATCATTACCCCAATAACCACCCACGACTTGCCACTATAATTAATCACATTGATTAATTATAAAACATTCATCAAAAACCAACTTCCACAACTTCATCCACGAACACCTTAAATACATAAACTCAAACCACCAAAAACCACAAAAACCTTCATCTCTCTCTCAAACCCTAAACACAATTCAGAATCATCAAACCCTTCAATAAACATGGAAGCTCAAATCATGAACCTGAACCTACAACCAATAGAACACTCTGTTCCATTCATTGAAGCTCAATATCACTTACCAAACAAGCCAAACAATCTATAGATGAACCTAAACATTCAAGAATACGATGAAAAATGCCAAGTTCTGATCGAGTTTCTTACCAAAAGTCCAATTTCACAAGCTTTGACCAAAACCAGGGAAGTGCCGGAAGAACTTATCCAACAAGTGGTAAACACTCTGGAAGATTCAGATGACACATAGATTACTGCACATGTTTGGGGGAACCTACCATTCAGGTTAACCCAAGCAAAATCCAGGAAAGTTTGGAGTTACATGTATACGGAGGATATATGACAATTCCAGCAAAGGAGCAGTTGTTGGAACAACTAATTCATCTCTTGAATTATAAGAAAAGGATTATCAAGATTGATGATTTCAAAAGGAAGGAATTACCTGCTTTCTGGCAAGTAATGATGGAGGTTCTAACAAAGTGCTTAACATCAAAGATAGAGGGAACTGATCAGATAAACCAAAGTGCTCTCATAGTCATGTATGGGCTAATCACAAGATTTCAAATAGATTATGCTGCAGAAATATTTCAATTATTGAGAAAATCAGTGTTAGCCACCAATAAAAGGATGCCAACCCAACTACCCTTTCCAAGATTCTGGTCAATTCTTATTGCTCAGAGATTTGAAGAAGCAAATATGGAGTTGCCTGCATCAGAAAATCTTTGGAAAACATCCATCATGAAGCCTTGGAATGCCAGAGGAGCATGGGTTGCCCTTAGAGATCTACCACAATTAACTGAGTCATTTACAAGCCTTCTACCAGAAAACTCTCCCTATAAAAAGAAGTATGAGGATATTAGACAACAAAAGGAGAACCAACCAGAAGCACATGACAGCAGCTCACCAGTTGAAGAAGATGAAGAATCTGCTGCCCATGAAGATGAGGAGACTGAAGATTCTGATGACCACTCCATCAGAAACTCACCAGAAAACATTCATCAGGAAGAACAATTCCAACATCAGAAATCAACATGTGAACAACTTCATCATTCTGTATACACAGCTGATAGTAAGGGTGACACAGATTCTGGTGATTCGTGGTAGTTATAGATTGAAAGCAAGAAAAATACAAAATCTAGAGATCAGTAGTTCCATTGGTCCACTTTCTGAATCAGATAATAAGGAGGAACTTGTGACAGCAACAGGTGGAGATCACTCTAGTGATCAAGGAAACCTGGTTCAGAGAGAGGTGCATTTCTCAACAACTCACCAAGGATAATTCAATGAAATGATTTGAGGAAGTGAGGAAAATCCAGACTTGAATGTGTTTCAAAGTTCTGGTAAAGGTATTCAAATTGATCTAAGTGATCAATTTAATCCTTTTACAACTGCAGAAGGTGTGTCCTCTGCTGGTCGGTTAGGGGGAACATCTGTTGTTCCACCACCATCACCCACTCAACAAAAGCAAATCTCACACATGGATGTTGAAGTACTGGAAAATGTTGTCAAGGCCTGCACAAAGTTATCAACAGAAGAGAAGCTGGATCAGATACTAAAGGAGCGATCTGAACAAAAATATGATATAAGGAACTTATCAGAAAACATGCAGAATATCAGAAAACAATCAGAAAGCAATGCAAAGATTCTGGAGATGCTGTAGAAGCAAGATACCAGCAAACTTGAAGCAGAAATGGGCAAGCTAATCAAAGAAATGAGTGAGATAAAGAAATCTGTTGAAAACAGAGGATCATCATCATCTGGCACCATACAGGAAGAACTTGAAATGTTGAAGGCAACAAACGATAGTGTGGTAGATGCTCTGGGTAATCTAGAGAAAGGATGGAAGTCTTTTAAAACACAAGCTAAGAAGGAATTCTCTTTGGTACATGAAGAAGAAAAGAGAAACATGAAAATGATAGATGATGTGATAATGAATCTTCAACAAGACATGAACAAGATCATCAACATCAGCAAGCACAATTTTAAAGAAGATGTTACATCAACAGATGAACTAGAAACTTAACCAGAAGATGATAAAACTCAAAAAATTCAACCAGAAAACATACCTGATCAAAACATCAGAGTCATACCACTTCTTACAATCATGGGACCACTACTTGTAGTTCCAAAAGAAGAAATGATAAAAAAAAACTTGCAGCAGTACCACCTCAGATGCAGAAGTTAAAAGAGTCATCAAGTATACCACAGAGACCAACCTCATCTGGAGAAACAATTTTTAGTCAACAACTGAATGAATCAACAAAGAGGAAATGGGAAAGCTCAGCCACTTCATCAAAGAAACCAAAGCAGAGTGTCAGAAAAGGCCTAGGGGGAGAGCTGATTGAAAGCTTCATTCAAGAGATTGATCAAGATACAATGATGTTTCCAGAATTCAATCTGAAGCATTATTACTGGGATGAGACAAAAGACAAGCTTGAGAGACCTCTTAGTCCTATCAGCAAAAGGGTCAAAGAGTTGATTATAAAAGATGGAAGATGTCTTCACAAACCACTAAAAAGTCCAATCAAGAGGTTTGTGAGTATATCCACAATAGGTGAAAGTGATCAAATGTTGGGAATGTATCAACAGAACAAGTATCACTTACTAAGGAAAGACTTTAGTGAAGAAAAAGTGCTAGACAATGAACTACAGCAACTTCATCCATTGGACATTGCAAGGATCAAACGGCTGCTGGACCAAGAAAAGGGCAATACTCAAGAAATCAGAAGAGGGCTTGATAACATAGAAAAGGTTGCAAGAAAGATGTACGCCAGAGTTGCTATTTCTGATTTTGATCTATGCATCACATTTGATCACCTGGCATAGAACAAAGTTCATGTCTCACCGCCTGATACTTCCATACCAGCACACCTTGAAAAGGAAACTAGAACAGGTATGATTCTTGAAACTCCTTCACTCTCTATTGCTTTATGAGACCAATCAGCAAAGAAATCACTGTTCAGAGTTCATGAGATCCACAAATACTCAAACCAAACTCTCAAGTACATCCAAGAATGCATGAAGTAAAACAAGCTCAACTGGAAGCTAAGGGTTTAAACAAGGAAAGACAAAGGAAAGAAATTGATGAGCTTATAACAGAATGGATAACTGCAAGAGAATGGTACAAGGAGATGATTAGAACCTGCAACAAGATGATAAGTTACAAGAAGAAGCTGAATCAAGGTGATCTCTACAAAAGTGCATTGAAGATCACTAAATTTTAGTTTGTTTTGTTTGAAAAAACAATGTTTTAAATCTTTACTTGTATCTTCAGTACTGTGCATGTTCTTTAAAGCATGTTTTTCTTGCTTGGTTTGTTATTTTTCTTATAATGAGGGAAATTGTTAGGAAACTATATTTGTAAGTATTGAAGAAAACTGATTGGACTGATCAAACAAAGTATATATATGATATCAAGATCAGAAGACAACCAAGACAAGGAAAGGCAAAGATTCTTCACAAGAAAGACAGAAGGTTATCATCAGAAATACACCAGAAACCATCAGAAAACCTCCAGAAGATGCATTTCTGATAAAACTAAGCAGAATCTGACAAGGACATAGTTTACCAGAATTTCTGATAAACAAATCATCAGAAATTCTGATGAGCCAACATTGCCTCTGTCATTTCTGAACGTTACAAGTTGACCCATGCAAATTCATTGAACTTACCACAATGGGAACTTTTTGATGCCAATGCAAGTAGAAGAGTAAACTATTGTTTATCCACCAAAGACTTCTATAAATAGAAGAACCAATCCGAGGAGGAATAAGAGTGTGCATAGCATCTAATACATCTTACAACACTCTCACACCTTTCATCACACAATTCTCAAAGTATTTGTTTTCTAATAGCCAATAATCACATTGTAAACCACTTTTTTTTTCAAAGTGATATAAACATGAAAATTCTGTATTTGGTGTCTTTTGTTTCTTTAAAGTTTGTTTCTAGTTCCGTACAATATTTTCTTATTTGTTGAAATCATTCGCCATATTAAGTTAAGGAAATCATGTTCACTAATATGGGACCAACATATGGTTATACAACTCTAAATTAAAATTATTTCCAGGGAAGCTTAGAAGTAAGTGGATGGACCCGTATGTGATTACGCGGGTCGGTAAGCTTGGTGATGTGAGCATCGAAAACCTGAAAGATGGGTCGAAGCAAATGGTGAACAGACTTAGCTGTTCTTGGAAGGTAATGAGGTAAATGAGACACAAAAGGAGTCGATAAGCTTTCTTGTAAGTATTCCGACTTATGAGACCACATGAGGGTTGAATTGTGTAAATTAGTGTTTAGTTTTTATTTCCACTTTATTTTTTGTTGGTTTCGATTCGAACTAACCTTCATATTGTGTGTAAGTAATGGAAGCAATACCTAAGTCACGAGGATTCTATGTATGTGACATTTTCGTTGTGTATTCAGGACAATACACACTTATTTGGGGGGGGGGGGGTTCGTTTAAACGGCTTTTTGTTTAATAAAAAATTACAGTAAAAAAGAATTGTAGTAATTCTTTTAGTATTATTATTAAATTTAATAATATAAAAAATTATGTTTTTGTAAAAAGGTTTTAATATTTAAATAAAAAGGAATAAAAAAGGTTAAACATTATGAATTGATAAAAAAAAGAAAATAATTAAATAAGAATTGAAAAAGTTATTAGTCATGCGTTCATTTTCATTATTAAAAGTAAAGTGAAATACAATTAAATGAATGTCTTGTTGTTATGATAGAAACATTACATTTCCATTGAAGATTAAATGCCCCATGTGCTGTTATTTTGTTCCAAAGAAAGTGAACTAAATACATCAGGTGTCCATATAAACACATCATGCGTCCTCAACACATCATTGCGTCCTCAACAAATTGTGGCCAGGACGTGATATGCGTCCAACTGAAGACATGATGCGTCCCTAATGGACCTGGTCAAGACTCCAGCCACGCGATCCACATAAACCCAAACCCACTTTAGTTTTTTACCCACAACTCCATATCCACCATCAAAACCCGACTCCAAACCCACTAAAACACAAATCTCAATCAACTTTTTTACATTTACCATGCCAATTCACTAACTCTTTCCTAAATCTTTCTCCACTATTCTCATCTTTTTCACCTTAAACTTTAAGAACCCCAAAACTCCCATCTCTCATAACTCAACCAATACTCCACCAAATCAGACAATTCTTGGGTCTAATCTTACTAATTTTTCGAGAGGATTACATTGCATTGACTACTTTCTTAAAAGTTTTCTAGGATACATCAGGTACAAAAATTTGGGGTTTTTGATAGGATTCAAGTTTTAAAGATTTTTCTTGTCTAGTTCATGTTCATTCATCATCTTAGGTATGTCTTCACCATCTTTTGCCACATTATTACAGATTATGTTATTATTCACTGAAATTTTGAATATGAATTTTTGAATATTTATGAGCATAATATTTGATGAGTTAATTAGCATTATTTTGTGGGCTTTTCTGGAATATTGGTGAGAACTTGAGATATAACTCAAAAAATATTGGGGATATTTGTGGATGAATCACCATTAGGTTACCAAACTAAAAACTTTTCATTAGTTCTAAGTGGATAATGGGTACATTATAATGACTAGTTGAAATTAGTAGTTTGCAAAGAACTTAAACATTTTTTTTGTCACAAACTTTATGACAAATGGTGATTCAAAAGGAAGAAACCTTTGTTGGAAACAAGTGTGGGGATTTCATACTTGTAAACTGGGATTGAACACAAAGAGTTGTAAAATTGGGAACATGGCAATTGACTCATACTTTGTTAACGAGTAAAGGATATGAACAACCCAAGTTGGTTTTAAAATGCCACAATGTGCTTGTTTGATAAAATTGGTGTCTTTAGAATATGTAAAGCCTGTTTCAAATGATCAAAGTGGATGTGTGATGAGTCGAGTTGCCATGTTTTAGAACAGTTGTTGCAAGTTAGATTCTTGGTGAACTGTTTATTAATGATTTGTGTAAATGTAGGTGAATATGGCGAGATCAAAGGAACTGACTATTTTTAAAGGGAAGAAGAGAGCTGAAACCTCGTCATCTAAGGCTTCAAAACAACCTAAGAAACATGCAGTTATTGAATACATTGACCCCGAAGATTCTGATTTTGATCCCATGGATGAGGGAAATCAGACATATCCAAGAGCTCAAGAAGGAGAAGAGGGTAATATGGGTCAAAGTTGGTGTTTGAGGCAGATGGTTTGCCTAGATAGAAGAAGTCAGAAAGGTTGTCAAAGTTCCCGAAGAGTGGTGAGCCCCATTATATAGAAAGAAGATTGCAAAACGTAAGCAAGGTCGGCAAAAAATTGTTCTTATGCGAAAGAAAGGTTATCTTGAGGAGTTTGGTAGGTTTGGTGTTACCGAGTGTTTTTATAGATTGGGGTGGCGTGAGTTTCTAGAGTTCAACTATGAAAGAAAGCAAGAGGTGTATATACATGAAATCTTGGAATGGATGTCCACATTGAAAAAAAGAAGAAAATGGTTCACCTAACAAAACCGAATTAGTAGGATTTGTGAACGGCAAAAGATTGGTGTTATCTTTCGCCACACTTAGGAAATATGCAAAGTATGGTATGAGGGCCACTAATAAGGAAGCTTATGAATTCCCCTCCGATGACGCTTTGTTAATCAGAATCAATAGAGGAGAAGTGGATAACAATGATAAAGAAGTTGTTTGATGTACCGTTTGACATTGATATCCCTTCGTGGTCATTGTGGAAAGAGAATTTGCATGTTCTCCCTAGGTTGTTTCAAAGATTTGTAATAGCCAATGTGATGCCACGCACCAGTGACACGAACAAGGTACATTAGTATGAGGTGATGATTTTGTATGCTCAGATAACGGGCTCTCTCAAATTGTCGGCTCGACATTTAATTATGTACAACCTTTGGGAGTTAAGGGAGAGGCAAGCTAAAAATACAATCTAACATTGTAGACAGTTATCAAAGATGCTAGTGAAGTAGGGGGCCATTCAATTGGGAGTGAGAGGATAGAAAGTGCCACAAAACCCAATTAAGATGAGTTTATTTTGTTGGAACTGGTTGTTGACATATGAGTTGAGAAGGAAGACGCATAGGTTAAAGGTTGATAGGATGAATCAATCTTTGAGGTCTCGAGATCTTATGTTGAAGATGATGGCGAAGAATTAGAAGAAGATGAAGTTAGGGGAAGAAGAGGTAGGATGTTGGTTATGGCTGAACCTGTTGTGACAGGTTTCCTTCCCGAGTTACATGGGTCATTGTACTACAAACTCCTTCATGAAGTGATGACCCAAGCTCGACCAAATGATTTTTCTAGTGGGGAAAAAAGTACTCGATTGATGTATGATAGGCAAACCCAGGGGTTAGAAGTGGACCGAGTGTTTAGGAAGGCTATGATGTATCAACTAGAGAATTCATAAACCAAAACAGGTTACAATAAGAGGATATTAGGCATGACCATGATTATGCACGTGGATGGGAATACACTGAGAGGTTGGTGCACGAGATTGGAAGGATTCTGAGATGTTGCCTTATGGGTTGGTTAATTTCCAAAGCTTATTATGTATAGTTTATCAATTTGTGTGAAATTGAGTTTTAAAATACACTACTTTGAGATGTTTTGTATTTTACTGGCCTTCATAGGTTTAAGGTGTACTTTGAAAGCTTCACGGGGCTTTGGAATGAAGGTAATGAGGAAATGATGTGTTTGGGAGCTTACCGGAGCTTAAACTGGTGCATTTCGGTAACTAATTGAAAGATGGGAAGCAAATGGAAGTAATCGATAATGGTTTTGTGAAGAAAGGGTAAAATATGGAATGAGAACGCAAGTTACTTCATCTAGGACATAACAAAGGGCACATGAAAGTGTGGATTTCAGAGCAGGGTGATGTGCCTAAAATGTAACATATAAATTACATCAAATGAGGCATAAAACCAACGCTTTTTCATACTAATGTTGGAAAGCACATTTCTTTGTTCCATCCGCGTAGACCAAGGGCGAACACTCATCGTTTCAATTTACAGGACCCAAAGAGCTTAAAAGAACAAAAGAAGCAAATTAGACTCTAAAACCAACACAAAATACAAGAAGAAGGAATAACGTGACATGCCCGGCCCCTCGGCAGCATCCCAAGAGAAAAAAATAAGAAAAACAGAAGCTCACCACGGGGTCGTGTCCACCCAGACATGGCCCGTGGTCAACTAAAGATCCTGCAAAAAAGACAAACAAGCATAATTCAAGCCAACACAGGGTGTATCCAGCAGGCACGGGCGTGGTCAACGCTTAGATTCGCAAAATCTTTATAGTACAACAGTACTCTGACCACGGGGCCGTGTCTAGAAGACACAAGGGCACGTGGGGCCCTTTGCTGACAGCTGCATTTAATGAAGGAAGAGAAAGGAAGTGGCCACGGGTCGTGCCCAGCGGGCACGGGGCTCTGTTCTGACTATAAATAGGGGTGCTTGGTTCCCTTCAAAGTCATTCCTTGGCAAGCCACTTCTCTCTCTCACTTTGCCACCACTCCACCACCACTACAACACCAACACCCACCACCATCATCCATCTTTCATCTTTAGAGTGTGTAGTAGTCTGGGGATCCAAGATTGATCGTAAGAGTTCTTGCCAACCAAAGGCCATGCTTGGCTAATCTCTTACATCACTTGGTGAAGGCAAATCTTTTATGTACTACTTTTGATTTTTAATCTTTCGGCTACTTTTTAATTGGGTATGTATTAATGACTTTAGTAACTAGTTTCTTATGTTGAAAGTGAACTTTCCTAACCATTTCTTCATGATGTCATTGATTTGCTCATTCGTGTCTTTACGGTCTATATAAAACGCGTTAACCACTTGGAAGGGGGTTAGAAGGGTGGTTTGGTAAAGTTCTTGTCTCGTTTAGTGTATAGATCCTGCGAGAACTTGGTTCAAGCTTACTAGGACCTCCTTCAATGCCTTATGGTATTGGATGGTATGGGTGCGAATAGCTTGAACCCCTCTTATGTAAACTGCTATTAAAACATAAAATAGGCCTCTTAGGATTGTATCCCTGCTGACTCAAACCACTTGGCCGAGGGTAACGTCACCTTCAAAAAAGGGGCCTACTACTTTTCTCTTTAATAGCTTACTTAATTGTCTTTTAATATTCCGGCCTCTTGGGATTGTATCCATGCTGACTCAAACCACTTGGCCGAAGGTAACGTCACCTTCAAAAGAGGGGCCTACTACTATAACTAAGATAATCTCTTAAAAAGTTCGAAAGTGCGAAAATCATCAAAGGATACATAAAAGAGGAGTTGGAACCAATTGATTCTATCTTCTCTATTAGTATTTCATTTTTATCTTTTTATGTTTATTTTTATCTTTCAAAACTTTTATAAAAAATTTGGGGATTAGATGTTGACGCTAAACCGGTATTAAAAGCTCTTGTGTCTTTGGACACCTCGATATCTTACCAACGCTATACTACGCTCGCAATGAGTGCACTTGCCCTAGTGTGTGTTTAGTGTTAGTACAATATCGTGTTTATAAATTTAAAACTTGACTAATGCGTAAAACATACTTAAAATATATATAAAATCATAACACGCTTTACACGCACCACAAGGCATCCCCCTTCAGTTACGAATCGTAAAATACCCTTTGTGACCTAGGGGATGTATTATTCATGCTATTCTTGACACACACGACTTGTGGGCTTCACCTAGGCAATTTTAGGAGCTTTATAGGAGATTCTTGAAGATTCAACCCATCCATTATGACTTTCCATCACATTTTGAATATCAACCATAAACTATAAGTGGCTAATTTCTCCAAGATCACCCCGTGGTGAAAGATCGTGAGTTTTAAGGGTTTGTTTTTCATGTTTTGGTTTGATACATACATTTGTTAATATTTGATTGAAATTGTGTGAATCATTTGTTATATTGCTTTTAACTCGAAATTGTTAAGTATTCTAGCAACATTGCCATTAAGTTGTGATTTATTCTAGGGTTTGGTTTTTGTTCTTGATTAATAAAACATTCTACTGTCTCATATTGTGGTGGTTATCTTGCATCGGTTGCGTATGGTAGACGATTGTTGATCTCTAAGATTATGATTTCAATTTAACAAACTCAACAAATCATTGATGTTCATAACATAATCAAACCATTCATGTTAGATAGCCCTAGATACTTGTTAATCCAAAACCCGGGTGTGATTCTTTCCTAAATATGTTTACAAATCCAATTATAATTACCGTTTTATATTCGTCATTCCAAATAACATCATTAAATTGTTTTCTACAAACCATTTGGAATTAAATTGTTGGTCCACACATTCAAACATAATTTTAAAGATAAAAAGCAACCTTCATAATTGACCCGTTTAATCTATCTAAATCTAAACACTATCGACACCCTTCTTACCACTAGCTATATAGCTAAAGGTACTATGGAACACATTATAAATCTATCTTTGACCAGACATCCGATCAATGTGGAAATAAATACATCCTTGTAGCGGTGGAGTTCATCTCAAAGTGGGCAAAGGTGGAAGCCTTACCTACTAACGATGCAAGGATAATTGTCAAGTTTCTGCAAAAACCTATTTTCATGGTTCGGGAACCCTAAAGCAAAAATTAGTGATTGCGGAACCCACTTCTGCATTCACCAAATGGAAAATGCAATATCAAGATATGGGGTCAACCATCAATTTGCAACTGTATTCCATCCGCAAACAAATGGTTCGGCAGACGTAACCAACAGTGCAATTAAATGTATCCTAGAGAAAATGGTTAACCAGAATCGCAAGGATTGGGCAGATAAGCTAGATGATGCTCTTTGGGCCTTCCGATAAGCTTATAAACCCCCACTGGCACAACACCATTCCACCTTGTTCATGCGAAAATTTGTCATCTACCGGTCGAACTTGAGCATCGAGCGTATTGGGCACTCAAGAATGCCAACATGGATTTTAATGAGGCAGGGATAAGCCGAATTTCCCAGCTAAAGGAACTGGAAGAGCTACACAGTCAAGCCTACGATAATTCCGTAATCTACAAGGATTGAACCAAGAAAACATGATCAACATCTTCGAGGGTCGAAGGACTTCAGTGAAGGAGACCCATTCCTCTTGTACAATTCTAGGCTTAGGATCTTTCTAGGAAAGTTGAAATCCAGATGGACAAATCCGTACACAGTCGTTGCAAAACCTGTGAGCGCGTAGTCTACCGGATCAAGGCGTGCTTGGTCCTCATGGTCGAACAGATTGAAGCATTGTTCGTAAATGATATCCGCGATGCTCCCTAGATTAATGAAGACATAGTCAGTTCTATAGTGGCCTATTACGCCGGTGATGACGACGGACGCCACGCACCACTAGGAAAGCCACCTGCTGCTCGTGCCAGCTGTCATCATGCGAATGTTGTGGTTTATTTCTGTTCTGCTTATTGCTCTTTGGTCCACCTTGGACCATGTGCGTATCAAGTTGCCTGGTCTTCTCGCTGCTCGGAATTTCGTCCTTGTGATGTATCTGTCATGTTTCTTTGCGCACGTTCTGTATTAGGTGCGTAAGCTTTTCGCTTTTAGGGCCTTCTCAATCTCAGTGCGTAAAGTAATGCACTTATCTGTCAAGTGACCCGTGTCTTTGTGATACTCGCAGTACATGTTGGGATCTTGACCTTTCTTGTTGCGCATTGGCTGTGCTGGCTTGATATGATGATTCTCCATGCTTAGAATCTCCATAGGAGTTTTCCTGAGAGTAGTCCAGTTCTTTTCTCTGTTCTCTTGCTTAGTTGCATTTTGATAACTGAGCCTAGGAATCGTAATGCGCGCGTCTTTGGATAATGAACATCGTAAGAGCTAGATTGGTTGCGCTTCCAAGCAAAGTTCTTGCCTTTCTTGCCACGTCGGCCTTGGTATTGATTGTTATTTCTATTGTAATGATGATCCTTCCCACCGGTCAGGTTTTGCTCAGTTTGTGCCCAATCTTGGCTGTTGACATTACTTTGTCCCCATCTTTGGACATGTCTCTTTTCCAGAGATAGTTCGGATGAGGTCATCGCAACGTACCACTTTGGTAAAGTGTGCGCGCAACAGATCTTCGCTAACACCACCGATCTCAAGACACTTTGTTGTATATGGTAATGAAATCTTCAATTCTTCGCTCTTTTTGCGCCATATGTTCATGACGTCTTTGGAGTCTCTAACACTACACATTTGCTGGCTGAAATGTTGCAAAAATTTTGCTTGTAAGTTAGTGAATGACTTAATCTTACCGGTTGGTAAGCTATCATACCAAGCGTGTATTGCGTGTAACAACTCGTAAATTCATTGTTATCTTTTTCCTTTTATTTCTGTTGTATCTTTCAGTGTAATTCCGAGATTTGATTATGAGAAAGTTATATTAATGGAATTATACTTTATTACATCTATATCGCATTTAATCGCTTATTAATCGCTAATTCAAAACAATCACAAGTAATTATGCTACTTTACGAGCCGAGTGTGTTATTGTTTAATAAACATTTGTGCCATCACATCGCTTATCTCATTGCATCGCAAAACGCAGTTATTTATGTGAAATTATGTTTTATGTGTGTTATATTTAATTATGTTATGGTTTATTATCTCTAAAACGCTCGCACGCTCACGTAACTCGCTCTCTCTCAACTCAATGGTAATATAACGCTTAACGCCTCGCTAAAACACTTAATATAACTATCTAATACGAATCAATCGCCAAACAAACTCTTAACGCGAAACAAACAAACAAAACTTGGCCAATAGGTCAAGTTCGGCCGAACTTGTGCATCACAAGTTCGCCCGAACTTGTCCAGGCCACCAAAACTCTTTCTCACACATCAAGTCCGCCCGGACTTGCCTTAAAGCGCATGAAACAAGCAAGTTCGCTCGAACTTGTAACAAGTTCGCCCGAACTTGGTGTATCCAGCCTACTTTCCCACCTCACCTATAAATACTCAGCTCCTCTCTTCATTTGCACTTGCTGCAAGTTCGCCCGGAGCTCCCCAAAACTGAAACCCTTTGCTTTCTAAGTAAGAATCAACCCTTTTTCAAGCTATAACAACATTTTATAACGATTTTGCACAAGGTTTTACCTTCGATTTCATCAAAACTTCTGTTTTTCACTTAGATCTATGCTTAGATCTAAGTAAAACCTTTTAAACATCGATTTTTACACAATGTTCGAACTAAATGACGTATGTTTCGTTCACTTTGAAATGGAACGAGGCGTTGTCAAGCAAGATCTCAGATCCGGAAGCACAAGGACGAAATCGTCACTTTGCACAAATTGGACTAAACCGTACGAACCTTCAAGTTTGCCCGGATTAGTCCGAGTTTCTGTAAAATGGCTAAAACTCGCTCCAAAAGACCTCTTCAGCCTAGGTTTTGCTTCTTAGCCTAAGGTTGGAGGGATGGACACTCGATTTCCTCAGCAAACGGCGCGAAAACACACGAATTGGATGCCAAAACAGTCAAGTTCGCTCGTAAAGCATCTCGCTCGAACTTGTCACCAGATTGGTGACCAAGTTTGCCCCGAACTTGATCAATTCATCACAAAAGTACACAAGTTCACCCGAACTTGTATCACTCCTCACCAAATAGGGCAAGTTCGCCCGAACTTGTCTAATTTCTCAGGAAACCAGACAAGTTCGCTCGAACTTGTACCACCAGTAAGTCTAGGTAGTCAAGTTCGCCCAAACTTGTCTGCTGTTCCTTCAACCGTTAACCGTTTCAGCAATTCGGAAGACTGATGCACTTCTGTTCGCTTACAGGCTGATCCGGCGCTCTCCTCAACTCATCTCAGATCCCGTCTCCTCTCTCAAAATGCACCAGCAGTGAGTATACTTGAACCCCTTTACGCTTAAACGCACTTTTTGGGTGTCGCATATGTTTCTTATATTAAATCACATCACACAACTCAAACGCTTATTCGCAAATCCGCTATACATGACTATACGTGAAATCTGCTGAATTGTATGTGTTACTTGATTGCTAGTACGCCACCCTTAACATGATAGTATACTAGAGGTTGACCCGCCACCCCGAGGCCCAGGGTTGTTAAGGCTCGCATTTTCATTTCTCATTTATTTTCTCTTTAGGATGTGGACACTTGTTTGCATGCCTCGATCAATCACGGTTTGTTGGTTTACTTGAATCTAGTAGATACATAGTTCACAACTCTTATGTAAGTCATGCGGTGTATGCTAAACGCTTTTATATCTACTATGTACGCAAACCTGTATGCTCACCTTTACTTAATTGTATTGACGTTTATTTTAACATATGTGATAGGTTGAGGATATTTGCTACAGATGCTTAGTTGTAGGTTTGCCTTTAAAACATCATGTAATAAATCTAGGGAAGATCGAATCGGATTTTATGTTTAAGAGATTGTTTTATGTTGTAATGATTATTTGGGATTTTATTGTTTAATAGTATGGGATGCTAAACGTTTAGATATCATCGCTTAGTAGTTGTTATGATGTCTCTTGAGCAATCTGATTCGCCTAGTGCCGCGCCCCGATGTTTCCACCATCGGTTGGGGTGTGACATTGCGCCTATGAGAGTTTGAATGAAAAGATGGCACCACATAGGGTACTTCTATCAACCGACCACACATGCGCTAGTGAACAGGCGGATGTGGTCATCGGGATCTGATGAGCCACTAAACTTTTCAACATTAGGTGGGAGTTTCACCTTCTCCAACGGGGCTAAGGCGATATCAGAGATAAACTTGAATTCTTTCGCGGCTGCAGCCGGTTTGTAGACTAGACTGTAGTCGTGTTTAGCAGTTGGATTATACACTGCGCGAGGGTGCGGTTTGTATGACCGATGGTTGGCTTGTATTCAGTTAAACATACTTGAGTTGTCTTCCTCCTAGTATGTCGGATCAGTCCCCCTATATACGTATCCAATTCGTTGTGGGTAGTACGACGGGTACCTAGGCGGTCTTGGATGTGAGTTCTCATACGTAGGTGCTCGTACTACATTTTGTCATGTCTTCCAGTGTTGGCTCTTGTGTCGTGCGCACTCCTAACATCGTAGTAAGACTCATCATGGTGATGCTAGTTCCCCCTACTCGCACGTGATCGTGAGGCGGAGAGGTGTAGTCCAAAACTCTTGAGTTTGGGCGTCCAACCGGGGTTTGCTGCGTGGTAGTCTGCGCTTGCGCACAGTTGTGCGTATACTGCATTCAGTGCAACTTGAGACTTCATGTACAAGGAGGCGGGAGTTTCCTCCTCTGGATGTAACGAAGCTAGTTGAGCGGAAGGACCTAAATTTTGCACAACTAGGGTAGTGTGCTGATTGGCTCGCGCAGCACTACCGTGAGCATGTGTGTTCCCACCCTTGGTGAAGTTTCCCTCAATGTACCCGTCAACATGGTGGGTTTAGACGTGCGCGTTGTCCGTGCCCGGTGCATGCTGAGAGCTTAAACCGAAATTTGTAAATAGAATACCCTGATCAGCCATGTGGATAATCAGAAAGAAAAAAAAAAGGATGAAAAGTAGTAGTAAAAATCGGTGGGTGCCAATGAAAAAACACTAAGTCTAAACTGAAGGGTTTATCATTGTGGGAATGGTCTTGTCAAGATGGGTCAATCCTTTTATCTTTCCTCGGTGATGATCGGAATATGGTTTGCAAACGAAACACTGTGAGATTCGTTACAAGGAGGACAGGTGAGGGGAGGGGGTTCTATTTGTAACCACCATCCTGGGTGAGATTTAGTATAGTTTAAAAAGAGTAAACGAGCGTGTGTTAGGACTTAGGAGTGATAGAGCTGGTACTTCAACCTTTTGAAGAAGTCTCGTATTTATAACCTAAGGTGGGAGGAGAATTGTGGGATTATGGGCCTTGGTACAACTGTCGTCGTGGAGGAATATCCCTTTTCCTATTCGACAAAATATTTAGTATTTGCAGGGTTGGGAGTGACGTGGCGCAATGCAATTGGCCCCTCGCACTAACCAGGGTGTACCTTTTGTCGGCCCCGACGCCAACCGTTAGTGGAGATCATGTGGTAGCGCATGGCAATGGCTAATAGGTGCCACACGTTGTTCCTTTATCATGGGAGGAGCATTAGCAGCGTCTACCGTAACCTGATTGGCTACATGCGGCTGCCAGGTGTCACGTATATGCGTGGGTGCCTTTATGCGGGAAGAACTCTCATGCCAACTGACTTTTTAGTTACTTCTTTGGTATGGTCCCATGCGTGCACGGCTATGCGCGACGTTCAAGACCATACTCCTTCAGTTAGAAAAATCATTTTCGGTCTCAATCTTTCAAATTAACCTTTAAAAAGATGAGTAGCGGATATTTAATTTTTGTTTTAAGTACATCAAAACTTGAGACTCGGTGAGCAACAAAATGTTCAGTTTAAAATGTTTCTATGAACGCCTTTACTTGTGTGTCTAGTCCATGGGCTTTTCAAATGAGCCCAGATCATATCCTTCAAAACTTTTATGGACTTTGGTAGAGGGGTAGACCGTAGACATAAAACGGCCATACACTTAGCCCACCACAGAGGGATTTAAAAGTAAGATTATGAAACAAGACAGTGAGACACTATCCGGTTACGTTGATATTATATATATATATATATATATATATATATATGATTCGGTTCAAGAGAGAACCAATCCCAGTTGCGAGAACCATGATAACTCCTATCATTCAATAACATATTTACACATCAGCCATAACCAAATTAAATCAAAAGGGTATTTTAGTCTTTTACTTCCCATGTCACATATTTTCTCTCTCTTCTATTTAAAAGTCAACATGTCACATCTTTTCTCTCTCTTTTATTTAAAACTCAACATGTCACACATTTTCTCTCTCTCTCTCTCTTCTATTTAAAATTCAACATAAGACATCTTTTGAATCGTGATTTTTGGGGTGAGTTCGTTTGGTAAGATCCTCAATATTTCGTAATCCCGAAATCGGAGTGTCGGGGGCGTAAAAAGATGTTTGGCGTAAAAAAAATTTGTAAAAAAGTTTTTGAAAATTGTAAAAAAAGCTTTTGTAAAAATAAAATATTTTTGTTTGGCGTAAAATATATTTTGTTTTTTTTGTAAAAAAGTTTAAACCCGTAAAAAATGTTTTTTATATAAAAAAATGTTTTACAGTTTAAAACCACGCGTAAAAAAAGTTTAAACCCGCGCTTAAAAAATGTTTAAAAACACGCGTAAAAAAACTTTTATACCGGTGCGTAAAAAAATTTAAAAACCGCGAGTAAAAAAAGTTTTAAACCGGCGCGTAAAAAAGTTTTAAACCATCGCGTAAAAAAAGTTTAAAACCGCGCGTAAAAAAAGTTTAAAACCGGCGCGTAAAAAAAGTTTAAACCACTCCTAAAAAAAGTTTCTGAAACGGCGCGTAAAAAAGTTTGAACCCGCGCGTAAAAAAGGTTTAAAACCGCGCGTATAAAAAGTTTAAAATCGGCGCGTAAAGAGAATTTTAAACCGGCACGTTAAAACAGTTTAAAACCGCGCGTAAAAAAAGTTTTAAACCGGCACATTAAAAAAGTTCTAAACCGGCGCGTAAAAAAAGTTTAAAACCGGGCGTAAAAAAAGGTTGAACCCGCACGTAAAAAAAGTTTGAACCCGCGTGTAAAATGGTTAAAACCGGCGCGCAAAAAAGTTTGAACCCCTACGTAAAATAATTTTTTTACTGCATGATTAAAAATAACATTAATTAAATCACAAACAATAATTAAAACACAATGATTACAACTTTAATTACTAATCATTAAAGAGCTTAATAAAGATACAAATTTACCCTTATCCCTTTAAAAACAAAAACCTATTAATTAAAACACAATGATTACAACTAATTTATTATATTTTAATCTCATCCATTAAAACACTTTTGATCAATGACTTATATTGGTTCCTACGGTTCTCACAACTCAAAGCGATTCTCATTTTACCCATCCCCTATATATATATATATATATATATATATATATATATATATATTATTTATTTATTATTATTAATATAAATTAAATAACATCATATTAACTAGATTGATGTTGTGTTCTTTTTATCTTAGCCACCAAAATTTCCTTTTTTACACTTTAGTCACATGAAACCTAGAATTTTTTATTTCTTTTATAAATACAACAATTATGGTTTTATCTATATTTTTTTTTGTTAAAGTAGTTTATGAATTGTAATAAATTTGGATATCTCATGGTTTTACTTGAGTTCAATTTATGATGTAATTTTTTGGTGATTTGTGAATATAGTGTCACATATGTTTATATCCAAATTTCATCACAAATATTTTTTATCGAACGGTTTTAATCGAGTTTAATTTATGATATTATGTTCCGCCGCCACGCGGGATACTTTACTAGTTATATATTAAAATACATCATGATAGCTACATTAGTTTTGTTTACTTTTTCTTTTGGTTAACAAAAGTTTCTCTTTTCTTAATTTAACCACATTAAATCTAGACATTTCTTAATTTATATTTATAAATCAAATAGGAAATATAAATAATTATAAATTTTATACTCAAATACTTTTTTACCCATATTTTTAATAGTTATGTTAAATAATATGTGTTTTATTTATTCTATACTTCTTTTAGTTTTGGAATAGTTATAGTTTTATATGGTTCTTTTTATTAAATTATAAATCAATTGTAATAAACTGGGATAGGCCACAGCTTTACTTGAGTTTAATTCATGATGTAACTTTTTCGTGATTGAAGAATATACCGTCGCGTGTGTTTTATCTCCATCTCAATGGTTTTACTCGAGTTTAATTTGTGACGCAACTTTTTTTTTCGTAATTTATCTTTATCTTGATGGTTTGATTTGAGTATAATTTACAACTTAACTTACCACCGCAACGCACGGGGTGTTTTACTAGTATATTTTTTAAAAGGAATCTAAACATGTTAAAGGAACTGGTCTTGAAATTATCATTGTGTTTTTTTTTTGAAGGAAACGCTGATGTATATTATTGATAAAATTCATGTATGGTTTGTTAATTAAAAAATAAAATATGGTGGCGCCATCAACAGTGATAGGGGTTGAGGCGACGATGGTTGTGGTGAAAGAGGCGACGGTGTTAGGAGCGGTGACAACAGTTACAACATAGGCAATGGTGAGTGAGTTAAATATTTCAAACCTTTTGGCTTAATTACTTTACAATTTAAAATTCATATTAATGGGTGTATAAGTTACCCTAACATGACAAAAAAATATGACTCAGACCCTATCTAGGGATAACAATTGACAGGTAGGGGTAATCCTAGTCGTAAACATGATTGTAAAACAATATCCCATACATATCGAGTTACCCGATTACTCAATATCCCTTAGTTAGTCAAATGCTAGTGTTAAGATTTCCAAATACAAATCTTACTAATCTGATTTTTTTTTAATTTATTACCAAAAGGTTATTAAATTAGTAGATTACTCAAAACCAAAAACGGAAACCAAGAATAAATATTAAAAAAAATGTTTTAGGGTATGATTCTAGAATGTGGTATGTATATTTTAGTTAATTGGGTTTTGGTATCACCTAATACGATACCTGTATACAAACTTGTGTTTTTCTATTAATCTCGTACCCGTTTGTCCGTTCCGGATGTTTTGGGTTTTCCATCGGCTAGATCGTTTCTGTCATCCCTAAAAAACATGTGAAATGAAGATGCTAGATTAGAAAATCGGACAACGTATGTAAATTGCAGATTTGCAGGTCCCATATTTACGATGGACAACGTTATTGAGTTATATAACAACACTGAAAGAGTCATGCTTTTTTAGGATTAATCTTATGGCTTGGTGTTTTAAAAACGTTTAGAATGAACTAACAACATACTTTTGTTTTGTAGCAAATTAAACGGCAAGCTCCACTGAATTTTCTCGTTACTAAATTATTTTGATTGAATTGAATTGTCATTAAAGAAGAATAATAAATTCGTTTACAAAACGAGTACGATATTGAACATAACCACTTGGTCCATCCCGGAATTGTTTTTTGAACGTCTTTAATTACGTCAAACTGGCCTTTGTCAGGGCCCGAACCTTTAACTTTAAGGGGAACAATACTTTAACTCCAATGACTTTGCCAATTGAACCCAACCCCACCCCATAGCTAGGGCTATTCAAGGAGTCATTTGAGCAGAGTCAAACAATCGGTTCAACTCACGTTTGACAATAACGATACTAGTCGAGCTAACTTGACGAGTTGCCTCGTTTTTCTCTGTTTTGATAATTCGTAATTTTTTTTCTATAAAAGCTTCAAACAACAAGTTAACATCAATATTGAATTATTAAAATATTTAATAATACTAAAGGAACTGTACGGCAAAAGAGAAATATGTTGCTGGGTAATCTCAACTTTCTCATGAATACAAGCAGTAATCTAGGAACTAGAAAAATATTTAATAATACTAAAGGAACTGTACGGCAAAAGAGAAATATGTTGCTGGGTAATCTTAACTTTCTCATGAATACAAGCAGTAATCTAGGAACTAGAATATGTTAATTACAACTATTGGCCATTTCAAAATACAACATTTGAAAACGAATTATCTACTATGATTTATTAATACTCACCCGCAAAATGGAGGATCCATTGGATAATCTGATCTTGGAACAAATGGACAAGAATGGCGTTCTTGGGAGCGGCTTGGTGAGGACGTTTGCAAGTTGATCTTTAGAGCTCACATGTAGGACCTGTAGGTTGCCATCATTAACTTGTTCTCTTACAAAATGATAGTCCAATGCTACGTGTTTCATGCGAGAATGGTACACAACATTTGCACAAAGGTACCAACACCAATGTTGTCACAGAAACGTTTATTTGCACAAAGGTACCAACACCAATGTTGTCACAGAAACGTTTGGGAGTGTTTGTGTGTTAGATCCGAAGTTCACTAAGAATATATTTTACCCACAAGATTTCAGCAACCGTATTTGCAATAGCTTTGTATTCCGCTTTGTGGATAAACGAGAAACTGTCTTTTGCCTTGAAGATCTCAAAGAGATAATGTTGGAACCTAGATAAAGTAAGTTGGCAGTTGTAGACCATTCGCCATCATTGATCCCCCATATGAGTCAGAAAAGGCTTGATGATGAAGAGGTGAATCACGATGTAGGAATAACCCGTAGTGCACTGTTCCTTTCAGGTAGCGTAGAACCTGTTTGAGAGCTTGCCAGTGTGACTGTTTAGGGTTGTGCATGAATTTGGAGAGTTTGTTGACAAACAAATGAGATGTCCAGGTGGGTTAAAGGCTACATATTGTAAGGTACTAACAAGCTTTTAGTAGGGAGTTAGGTCAACAGATGGTGAGGAATCGATGGGTAAAAGTGGGTCAGACGCACTTAGGGGAGTCATGACATCCCTAGCACCATCCATTTTATAGGTGGTAAGAACAACATGAATATGACGATGTGGAGAGAGGAGAAAACATTGGGGTGTTGGTATGACCTGGATGCCTAAGAAATGATGTAGAGAGCCTAGATCATTGAATATGGAAAACTTTTGGCCCAAGGCACAAACAAATTAGACCATAAAAGAATCATGACTTCCTGTTAAGACTAGGTCCCCGACATAGACGAGGAAATAACAAATAATGCCATCCTTGTTGTAGACAAAGAGAGATGTGTCCGATAAGGATTTTCGAAAACCAAAGTTAAAAAGAAACGAAGTGAGGTCATTGTACCATGCACGTGGGACTTGTTTAATCCCGTATAGAGATTTTCGGAGCTTGCAAATATGAGTTGGGAGGTCAGAGTGCGCAAAACTGGGTGGTTGGACTATGTACACATCTTCATGTAATGTGCCATGAAGAAACGCATGGTTCATATGGATTTGACATATGGACCATTATGGCGAAAGAGCAAGGGAAAAGAACGTTCGAATCGTAACCGGTTTTGTGAACGGGCTGAAGGTGACAATATAGTCCTTATCGTATGTTTGGTGGAAACTTTCACAAGGAGACACGCTTTTTTACTTATCAATAGTGCCATCTAGTTTCCTTTTGATTCTAAAAACCCATTTACAACTTACTGGGTTTTAATCGGTATGTGGAACGAGATCTCACGTGTGGTTTTGGAGTAGGGCATTATACTTAAGGTCCATGGCACGTCTCCATTCAGGATCTCTCATGGCTTGAAGATGGCATGTAGGTTCAAGGCGGGAGGTAGAGGGTGAAGAGTAGTAGAGTTGATGAAATTGGGGTTGTAGTATTTTGGGTTAGGTTTTGATTTGTGATGATAATGGGCGACAGAAGGGGGTACGGTTGTGGATGGGGGTGGAGTTAGAGATGGAGGAAACATAGAAGCGTAACAAATCCACTTGTCACGTTGTTGAAAAGCCTAGTTTGCCGATCGACGCCCGTACGATGATCTCTTGACTCAGTTACACATATACCATCAAACAAGAAAACAAGCAAAAGAACTGGACCCCACTTACAAAAACCCCAAATGAGATCCTCAAAACTGAAAAACACAACTTCAAACCTATGCAGACCATGCGCAATAAAACAGGTTAAGACTGGAATCAGTACTGTGAATATCATAAAGAAACGACCATACCACAAACAACTGCTACAGGCTATAGATGGAGATTGAGAAAGCTCTAAAAATGGGGAACTCTTACACTTGGTACAAAGCGTTCGGAAAGAGATGCGCCAAATTGTGACAACTGGGGCAATACCAAGTAAACCCTAATCGATACGCACGACTTACACGACTAACAAAACAAAACAACATTGATTGTGCCGCGGACGACTGTTAACAGTACATTAACGATCTAAACACGACTGTTTGTTCCGTAAACGATTCTAGGGGTACGAATTTACGTAGACATGATACTTAGACTATAAAATAGGGATATTATGGCTTTAACTTGTAGCAAACACGTTAAACGATGATGTTTCTGGTTAGCAGAACATTTTTAATTTTAACGCTCACCGTAGCATCCAAACATGCATTGTATCATCATTCAAGCCTAAAAAACACTTATAAAACATTAATGTGATATATTTTTAAGTAAATACGTAAAAGTGTTCGGGTTTTCATTAAAATTGGGTTCATTTTTTTTAAAATACGAAAAATCGCAGGAAAAACGATGTGTTTCGCGACCGTTTACCGAACTGGGGAAGATTTAAAACCCCATACATATCTTAACCCTAAAAATATGCTTTTATCTTTTTGTTAAAACTAGAATTAAGCTTCCCCGCGTTGCGGCGGGGGCGTAGAACCATGCCAAATAACACCAATGTCACACCACGCTAGCGGCCACCAACACTGAAGTTGCGGCGTGTTAATGCGAAAAAATTAGACCGAAACGTAAAATATAGAAAATAATAACCAATTCGATGTCCCATGCGTTGTGACGAACATGTCAAACGGGAAATAATAGACATAAAAACAATGAACCACACATGCACGTTGCGTTGTGTTAACTCGTAAAAACTTGAACGAAAACGTAAAGTGAAATGTAAACACGTTGAAATACACACGCACATTGCTCCTGTTAACTTGCAAAATTTATAACGAATCATGGGGCCAATTCAAGTTGAAAGTGGTAAAAATGAAAATAATGAAAAGTTTTTAAAAGTAAAAAACAAGTTTTATGAGGTTAAAACTATAAAAGATGAAAAAGCTTTGGATTGGAAAGTAAAAAATTCAAAACTTTTTTGAAAAAACCCCAAAGCATAAGATACAATAGCATGATGCATATAAATGTTGCAAATTTATATTATGTAAATTTGTGTTAGTCAAAAGTCAAAAGGGGACAAATGTCCCTCTTGAAGTGTCGATCAGCTCTAGCAAGCACAAACACACCTCCCTTTCTTTCTTTATAAGCAAAACCAACCTGCTATAGAACATCTCACATCTGCTCTAACTTGTTCCCATCAATTCCTCTTTAAAAACCTAAGGATCCCGTTTGGTTCACCGAATCTTATGAAATTGGAATCGAAAAACATTCCTTTAGAAATTGTGTTGGTTCACCATATTAAGGAATTGGAATCCAACAAATTCCTTCAACCATGGGAATTCAACATTCCTTCACACTAGCGAAGGAATGTTAACATTCCATTGGAATGTATCTAAATTACCAAAAAAAACCCTCTTCGCTCGCAACTGCCTTCTGGTTTCCACCTTAAATCCTCAATCCACCAAAAGATCTTTCTTCACTTGCTCCTCATCCGGTTCAATCGATAACAATAAGCATCAATTTTTCTATGCTTGAACTGACTCATCGCATGCTTAAATGAAAAAGAGGGGGCAAATTTAATCCTCTGCTTCATAGAGAAATTATTGAAAACAAAAGGTGGTGCTTAGTTAAAATGAATGATGACTCATTGATTAAATGAGTCAGCCAAACAAAGGTACAACTTACTAAATCAAATTAATAATAAATGAATAGGAACGATTGAAGCCAAATGTTATTAAGGGACAAGTTTATCATGTTTACTTCTTGGAGTCCAAGTTCTATCTACATATTTACCAACCAAACACGTCATAGATTTTTTAATCATTCCATTCACATCCCAAATAAGATTTTAATTCCAATTCATTTAAAAATAATCCACCAACCAAACGGGCCCTAAGGTATTATAACTTTTATAAGTGTTTTTGATGCCTTTTTTCATGATAATGTGTAAAAACAAAAAGAAACATGTTTTTTATCCATAAACCTTGAACCTTTCGGTCACGGGGCTGTTTAAACACATATTACATATAACAAGTTGGTTCAATTTGGGGTGGAGGTGCCAAATGGGGCAGAGGCAGTGCTTCACAGTGCAAACATGTTTCTCAACTCATTTCATGCAGATGGTTCCTTAGCCTTGCTTACTGTAGATTTCTCCAATGCTTTCAACACGGTCGACCGCACAACTTTTCTGCCGAGGTTCATCAGCGTTGCCCGTCAATCTATCGGTGAGTCCAATTTCTTTACGCCCAGCCTGCTAGGTTGTATGTTGGTAACGAGTGTATTGGGGCTACTACCGGAGTTCAACAAGGAGATCCCTTGGGGCCCCTTCTCTTTGCCCTTGCCTTACATCCCCTTATTCTCCGGGTTCAGGACCGCTGTAAACTCCCGTTTCATGCTTGGTACTTGGATGATGGGACGATTGTCGGCAACGCCTCTGAGGTTGCTAAGGCCTTAGACATCATCAACGAGGAGGGGCCATCTCAAGGGCTTTATCTCAACATTAAGAAAACAGAGGTTTTTTGGCCGACATGCGACGGGTGGAAAGTTCAAGATGGGCTTTTCCCGAGAGGGATCGGTAGACCAGAGAAAAGGATTAAGCTCCTTGGTGGAGCTGTTAGTCGGGATCCTAGCTTTATTGAGGAGTTGGCAGGGCGGTGAGCCTCGGGGCGGTTGACCTCATGAAACTCTTACCCTGCCTGAGAGATCCCCAATGTGAACTCCTTCTGCTAAGGTCGTGCATGGGGGTCACTAAGTTACTTTTTGGGTTGCGGACTTATCAACCGCATTTTATGGAGGATGCGGTATCTCGGTTTGATGATGGCCTTAGAGAGGCTATAGAAGACATAGTAGTGGGTGGCGGCCCCTTCTTTGGTGACCTCCAGTGGCGTCTGGCATCTTTGCCAATACGTCTAGGTGGTCTGGGCCTCTTCTCAGCTCGAGATGTTGGGGCTTATGCCTTTGTGGCGTCTAGAGCTCAGTCTTGGGAACTACAGGATCATATCCTTCGAAACTGTGAGGTCGTCGGGCTTGACCCGGACTATCAGCAGGCGCTTGAACGCTTAAATGTCTCTTCCCAGACTTGGATATTGGCGGTTTTTCTAATAAGGACACCGCCCCTTGAAGCCACAAAAAACTTTGGCGAATGCTCTGTTTAGCAAAATCGCTCAAAGCCTGGGAGAAGCTTTTAATTTGTCATCCCGCCAGAAGGTGGTGTTTGAGTGCCTGAAAGGTCCCCATGCTCAGGAATTTTTGACCGTTATACCAATTGAGGGGTTGGACAATGTATGTCTACAGTAGAATATAGAGCCATTCTCAAATACCGGTTGATGATCCCTATGTACCCGGAAGATGAAACTTGCCCGATATGTCGTAAAGCTTGTATGGATAAATGCGGGGAGCATGCAGTTCACTGTAAAGAGCTCCCTGGGTTCAAATATCGGCACGACTGGGTGCATGATGCTTTGTGGGACATCTTAAGAAGAGCTGGGATTTCGGCTAAGAAAGAGGCCCCTGTGAATTTCCTCACGGACCCTATGGAAGGGAGATCTACTCTGCGACCAGCGGATCTGCTCGTCTTTGGCTGGGCTGGGGGGAAACATGCTTGTGTAGACCTCACGGGGGTTTCCTCTTTGGTTGGTTTAAGGGAAAACGGGTTTGTAGCTGGACAAGCGGCAAGAAAGGCAGAATCAAAGAAAGTGGATAAGCACGCTGAAGCTTACGCAAAGAACCAGCATGTCTTTGTCCCTTTTGCCTTTGATACTTTTGGCTCCCTAGCTCCAGAAGCTATCCACTTCTTGACGAGGGTTCAACGGGTCGTCTACAGCAATTGTTCAACCCCAAGGGGGCAAGGGTTTGTATTTGGAAGGTTAGGGTTTGCAATTCAGAAAGGATTGACGGCGCAGCTTGTTGCCCGACTACCTTCTGTTTTGATGTAACTTGGCAAGTTTTCTGAATTTAAAATAATATTATTTATATAAAAAAAATCACTAGATATTCGATAGGAAACGCATAGATAACAACTTAACCGAAAAAGACAATTAACAAAGCTTGATTAATGATGTTGGATACATGTTTGTGTTGTATATGGTATGTAGGTACTGTACTTAGCTTTACTCAGGATCAGGAAGCATAGAAATTGCATAAGGAGGCGAGAAACAAATGGTATATCGCCGAAAATTGAATTTAGGGTCGTTAGATCTTTGTTTGAACGTAACCTTTGGCGTGAGTATCGTTAATCATGAATTTTACAGGCTGATCATATATAAGGAAAATATAGTCTCTGCAAAACTCGGGAATTTTCGGAATATCTGAGAATATTTGGTGAATTAATCGGTATTTAATAGCGTTAATTCGGGGAAAATAGTAAGTAGATTCGAAAAAAAATATTCAAATTTTAAAGAGAGGTTGCATTTGACATAAGAGTCATCCACACAAAATTCGGGGTTCATTGGCAGACCGTAGATAACGTTTTAAAATTCATGTTTTATCAAAATTTCGACAGGCGGAAATCTTTTTCTGAAAGCTCGGTTGATTATGAGAGTTTTACACGAAGTTTCTGGGTATATTTTAACACTTCAATAAAAGTTTTTGAATTTTTAGAAATCGGCTGGTATGAATCGCCAAATTATCAGTTAAACGAACGTTTAAAACTAAATTATTAAATATATTAATAGATAGTTTTCCAAATTTAATAAATTCTGAATTTTTTCTAAAATATATATGATAATAAAATCTATAATAAAAAAGTTTAGAATTTTATTAAATTTGGATAAATATTTATGAAACATCATGATTTACATATATTATTTTAACAAAACCAATAACTTAATCGTTTAACAAACCTGCCGGAACTTTTAAGCAATTCAATGACTTATTGGCGATAAATGGTAAGTAGAGACTAAATCCGAACGTTTCATGGGTAAATCGGGTAATAGGGGTGGATTACACGCTTGTTTAGTTAATCCCCGCACTACAAAAAACAAGGAACGGTTATTTGGGTGAATTAGACCGCTCTAATGCCCAAACTTTCTTTATAAAATAAATCATTTTATATTAATCTACTAGTTTTTGACAAGATATGTGATAATGACATTATTCTAACATCTAAAACGAATAACCGTGACCGGCACTGAAAACAGAGCACGGAATCCAAACTTGATTTTGACACTAAGACATTACCTAACGCCATACTTTGAGGCTATTAGCCCACTCTCGAATGAATATTCACATCCGAGCTTAGTATATAGCAAATACCGATCCGATAACTATTTTCGATAATTAAGCGTATAATATTGATAATAGGACAAAACCAGCCTTATCGTTACCTTACTTGCATATATGAGCTATACTATTAGGTGAGTTTCATTGCCCCTTTATTCTAAACTGTTTTACTGAATATTTGGGTGGAAAACATGTTTATATACGTACATACTGGCACATGAAAACGTGATTTAATGTGAATTATGAGAGATAGCACTAACACGGAAAGTCGTGACAAACACAAGTGATCAACTATAGGCCGATGGATGTGTGAATAGAACTATTGGTTTGACAAACCCAATTGAACTAGCACGGATGCCATGAGTTCTACTCAATCGCATATGTCCATGCACATACTTTTTACACGCTATGGGGGTGTTAGAGCATTCACATCCCTTCCACCAAATCTACCCTATAATTCAACTAAAACAAATACATTTTCTCTCTCCTTTCATATGAAAAGAATACTTTTTTATACCTTTATCATTACCTTTTCTCCCTTTTCACTCACAAGTCACAGCCACTTTCAAAATATATTAAACAATTATAGAGGGTGAATAGCGTCCCTTCAAATATACAGATGAACCGTAACATTTTTTGTCGCTTCCACTTACAACCACTTCTTATAATATAAAAACCTCTTTCATAAAATTTGGTGGATGAGTTGTGAATGCTCTTAGACATAGCTACTTGGGGCGGGCATGCAGACGTGGTGGATATAGACCACGGGGGCATGGATAAACAGTGGAGGTTTTACTTGTGGGATTAGTAATATTACATCATGTGTGCTAAATTCGATTCACGTGTACACTGATTTAATATTAATAAAACCGGGGAACTCATCAACTATTTGTAGTTGACCATTCAAAATTTTAACATATTATTTAGGTAAACCTAAAGAAGAATAGTGTGTCCACATGCTAGTTGGCCAAGTTTTGCTGTTCGAATATTACTGTAGATAGAGGCAAATATAATAGGAGAAAATAAAGAAGTTTGCGGGAACTTGCTTGTGTGACTCTACTTATCATGTGTAACCGACATTTAAAGTAATGTAGTATAATGTACATTAGTGTGTTTATGTCTCTTTATAAAAAATCAGGTTGATACCAGAGGTGTCTGTTGCATCCCCTTTTACTTCTGCTGCTAGTCGGGGTGTGGCAGAAGTTGATATCAGAGCCATTGGTTATAGATATTTCGGTTTTCTTTAAAGAGCCTAGACTATAATCGTAAGCTCAAATCTCCATGGGAATAATTAGTAACTAATAATGCAAAGTGGTAAGTATTGGGATGAACACGTAGGGCAAGTGGGTTATTATGGTCCGAAACGTATTAACAAACTTGCTTGTACAAAGGAATTCAGGGAAAGTCACTCAACACACTAATAAGTAAAAATGGCAACCGTGTTTGAAAGTAATGTTAAATATGTATGTATGTATATGTGTGTGTGAGAGAGAAACATTATGTGTTAATGTGTATGGATACGTGTATGTACACTAGGAGTGATATTTGTCTAGAGTTTATTCTTATAGCCGATCATTGCACAAATAGATGTTGAGGATTGGTTTTCCAGAGCCGAAAGAGGAGCCAAGTATGGATAGTGAGGAGGAAGATCCGGAAGAGAATCCTGAAATGGAGGAAGGGGAAGAAACAAAGGAGGAAGAGGTAGAGGAGGAGCAGGTAGTTCCCCACGAGGTGCCTAGCAATGAGCTTGATTTATCAGGTTATAAATGTGATAGTTATCCTCCTCGATCCCGCACTGGACGACATGCAGAGGCCACTAGCAAGTACCATTCATCTGTTCGAGCTCGTCGATCCCCTGTACCATTTGTTCCGTCTTCACTAGTGACCTCACCCCCGCATAGGACTAGGCATGGTGCCTGTATGCGAGTTCCCTTACCGGTCCCTGCGTTTTCTCCACCTTGATCTACCTACCATACAGGAGAGTCTTCTCGTACTGTTTAGGGCTTCCCTGTGCCTCAACAGGATCTGACACCCTCACCTCAGGACCATGGATGGCTTAGGGTTTTGTCTTCTGTCTAAACAAACTATAGAGCACGCCATAGCTATAACTGAGGGAGTGCAAAGACGCCAGGGGATTTAAGTGTATCCTAACCCTAAAACAGGTTATATTGATGCTCTTGTAGACAGAGGCCTACATGTAACATCCACCAAAACGGATCACCGAAATCCGACCCGTTTTAAAAATTTTAAACCTCAACCGTTGCAAACTGGATTCTACCTTAAATAAAAATGGAAATTCAAGCAGGATACAATCTTTTCAAATTCAAGCTTGTCGCCCAAGGCTTTCTAAGCAGCAAATCAAGATGAGATTTGTGTGATCTTCGGAAATCGGGTTTCTTGTCATAACAAACATGAATCCAGAAGTTATACAAGCCATTTCACCCGTATAAACACGCAAGATCATTGTGCGATCTCAGCAAATCTTCAATTTTTGCTAATCTTTAAAACCCGAATCAAAGCATTGATTCTCGTTGTTTTGATTATCAACTCGCTATACATCCCATCCCTAAACCCCCTCTCCAATGGTTTACCATACTAATTCACTCGGAAGCCACTTTGCAATATCGCTGGAGATTCCATACATGTCTGAAAACTCTTGTTCTTGCCGGATTTCTTAAGACTCGCAACTGGTAAGCGTCTATCGTATCTTTTGTTTCGGTTGGTTCAATATCCAGCCTCCGCGGTTTTCATTTTTTAATGATTTATTGACTTTATGTTTTAAGTGATTATTTAGAAAATTTGTAATTATTTCCCTAAGAACCGTTTTATTTATTAATAATGTATTGTTTAATAAAAAAACTAAAATATTTTATAAACATAAATTAAGTATATAAATAAATATATACATATTAATACATGTGTGTGTGCATATATATATATATATATATATATATATATATATATATATATATAAATAAAACAACTTAAGCAATCTATTTTTTTATAAAATTCTACAAACTTTTTATCAAATCAATCCTCCAAGTATGTTCGATGATCTACACTTTAAATAATTCCTAAAATATTCGCAACCGTATAATGTTGGGAAAGCTCCTAACCTTCCACGAGGTGATGTATCTCTGATCTCACCTGGATCTCTTGGGTTCTAGGAAACCATGGCGACACAAGATGTACCTTGCAAATAATTAAACCCAAAATAATCAATAAAAATAATTAATTGTTGTTTTTGCATATTATATTTAGTGGTTTCATATCTTACTTCTTAGGGTAATTTTTCATCAATTGGAAGTCTCTTGTTCATCATGCGCTTCTTTCAAGAAATCACAAAACGCAACCGGTGAGTAAATCTTACAAAATTCCCATTTTTCTCATTTAAATGTTTTGGGGTGTTTTATGTGTCATAACGCACTTATTGATTCATTTACTTCAATTATTTTCATTTAACAATAAATGCAAAGTACACATTATGTGATAGTTGTTTGTTCTACGTGCGTATGAGTATTCCCCAGCCAGGAGTCCTACGTGCGTATGGGTATTCCCCAGTGCAGGAGTCCGACGCGCGGACGACTATTATCTATCTATCTATACACACATATATATATATATATATATATATATATATATATATATCAAAGAGATGATAACTTTGGTAGAACTTGTTTTGGAGAGCTTTTTTAAAAGGAGTCAACATGTAACGAATCGCTGCCGAATTTTAATCAGAAAGATATATTATGAAATCCTTATGTTTACCACTTCTATAATTGGATTCCACACTTATATCGAAGTTCTAGATATTCATACGTGTTTACATCAAGTCTAATCGAGTGTTCTACACGTCAAACCGGTCCTACAAATAAAAATATAAATAGCAATAATCCTAGTAAATTTCATGGATATAGTTCCCACTCTTTCATTCCTATAAAAGGACCTTTTTTTCAGAAGAAGTGAGAGAAGGTATAGGAACCGACATGTATGCATCATGTTTTGGATTTATGCATGATGTTTTGGCAAGAAAAACACCAAGGATAACAATTTAAAACACAATGTAATCATGGGCAGATAGAGGTTAAGGGTATGTTTGGCAAAAGTAGTTATTATTGGTAGCTGGAAGCTGGTAGCTGTAGCTGTAGCTTTTTAGATATATTTAGGTGTTTGGTAGAGTAGCTGAAACTTTTAATGAAATATATAAAATGACCAAAATAGACATTAAAAAGTTGGTGCAATTAAAAAGTTTATTATCTTTAGAGGTTAAAATAGTCATTTTTTCCATAAAAGTTTGTAGCTTCTTCTAAACGCTACTAGTAGGAGCGTTTAACCAAAAGCTTCAAGCTCCTAACCTAAAAGCTTCAAGCTTCTTCAACCAAACAATGCTTTTTATTGAGTTGGAACTTTTTCTTAAAAACGTAAAGCTTGAAGCTCCTAAAAACTTTTAAAAACTTCATGCCAAACATACCCTAAGTCAAGAAGAAGGGAAATCAGAATGTTGATATATTTAGAAAAAAAATGGGCCCCATTAGTTACCAAAGGTCCAAATCCAATATCAAAATCAAAACTGAAATCTTTGGTTCATTCCAAAATCGCAACTACAAGTTTCAAAATATTCCCAAATATATAATATTGCTAGTCCATTCAACTATATAGGCTACTTAGCATACATGTTTATGGTGCAAACTGAATTCGTGTTTTTCCTGGATGAAAAATTATCCAACGAATATGATGAATAAAAAAATATCATAATTTATGGTTGGTCCACTTTTGGTATTTTTACGTATGAATTTTAGCATGTTCAGTCGAACAAATTACCAAACATTTATATATAATATTGCTAGTCCTTTTAACTATATAGGCTGCTTAGTGCTTAGCATACATGTTTCTGAGGCAAACGGAATTCATTCTTACTGGATGAAAAATTATCGAACGAATGTGACGAACCAAAAAATATCAACGAATATGAAAAAATTTTAGAACGAATAAACATTTATAAATTTAAATAAATGAAGAAGCAAGGTGTTGGTTTATGCTAATTTATATATTTATATAATTAGAAAAATATAAATAACATTTACGTAAATGAATGTTCAGAAACTTTCTAATAATAACTTGAGAGTTGAGGGTGACACATGTTATTTTCACCTAAATGGTCCATCATCACAAAGACTTTGGAATTTTGTAATGTGTACATGCCCACGGCAACTTCCGCCGTAATCGGATCATGTTATTGTCAATGATTCGGGACCCGCACGTGGAAACTATTATATTTTCTTGAAATTTATTTTATATCAAAATTATTATATACTTATAATGTGCAAATTGTAAGGAATATAAAATCGAAAATTTATGAAAAACTATATACACATTTTACATGTCATATTAATGCCTTTGGCTTTGTGCTGTAAAGTCGAAGTCCATTTCTTTTTACATACATGTATGATATATACACACATGGAAGGGTTTAAATGAAAACGCTAAATATTGTGAGAACGAACGAAAAACTATGAGAACTTAGTAAAAAAAAAATTCAAATTCAAAATTCATTTTTAAACGTATCATTATTATTCAAATACAATATTAGAAATTAAATTAAACGTTTAAATTTACATGTATTCATAAATAAAGAAAATTTACACATGTGTATATTTGTTGTATCTACACGTGTGTAAACAAAATTATTATGAGTGATTTTAAGATTAGAGATGAATTATTTAAAGACTCAATTCTTTTTCTAATGTTCTATTGTTTATATTAATTTTTTTTTTATTTTGATTGGTTTTTTCATTCGTTCTCACGGTTCTCACAATATTCAGCGTTCTCAAAATAACCATCCTTCCCACACACCTACATCTGCATATATATATATATATATATATATATATATATATATATATATATATATATATATATATAATATAATAGGGATCATGCAGGAACCACCCATTTTCATGAGAACCAAAGTGAACAGGCGGTATTATTGTAAATACATAATGAAACCAAAAAACCAACACATCACAGATAAAAAATCGAGACAACTTCATCATATGTTAATCATCAAATCAAAAATTCATCATCTGATTATCAACAATAAAAAATCACCACATATTTGCGACTCTCCCCGTTCATCATCTCGAATCTCCCCATTCATAATATGTTCATCCGACTACCATATTGATACTAATTCTAAATCCGAATTTGAGATGCAAATCTTCATTACGGGGTTCGACGAAGCTTAGATCTGAGTTGTGTGTGATACTTTATTATCAATTGATTGATGTGATATATCAATTTGATTTGGTTTTTAGGGTTATGGTTAGGTCTTTTCATTAAATTATACTTTTTGCTGATGTGCATAGTTTGAATTGTAAGTTATGGTGGTGTGAAGCTTCTGTAATGATTGATGACTATGAAAACATTATGCCATTGATAGATAATTCAGATTTTCATTAGTTACTTGTGAACTACATGATTACTTGTTAGGTAGATAATGCTAAGTCATATCAGAAAATTTGTTGTTAGGAAAAACTGTTTGGTGTTTGTTGATTTGTAAGATAACATGTAGTTGGCTTCGAATTTTCTCGACATTTGTTACTACTAGTATGAGTGTATGCTAATCTGTAAGATAACATGGTAGTTGGATTCGAATTTACTACACATTTGTTACTACTGTTATGAGTGTTTGTTGATTTGTAAGATAACATGGTAGTTAGATTCGAATTTTCTTGACATTTGTTACTACTCTTATCGATAAAGAGAGATTTAATATGTTAATGAGAAAATTAATGTTAATGCACATATGCATTAATTTGTATGTTTTGTAATATTATGGTTTGTTTATTGTTGTAGATTAATAATGGAAAAAAAGTGAAGAAGGTAACTTTTGTTCTGAAATCAAGGGAAAAAGAGTCAAAAAGAATGCAAGATGATTTTGGAGGATGAGAACGTAATGGTTAACCAAAAAGTTAAAAAAGGTTGTTTACTATTTAATGATGCAATTGGGTAGAGATGCACATGTGCGTTACTTTTTTATTTTCACGTTAAATGATGTTGTCATTTGTTTAAACATATATACTATACCATATGCAGCTATAGATGCAGAAAAAAACATACAGAGGGGGACAAGTAAGCGGAAACTTAATGAAACGTTGAACAAGGATGCGAATGAAATGTGTGTGGAAAAGTATAAGAAGGTTGCAAAATCAACATTAATAGGTTGATAATAATGACAAGATGGCGGACAACAGCATTGATGGCTTGTGTTACAAAGAAGTGTTTAGTACAAAGTTAAAACTGCACATGTGTATCATTATGTATGAACATGATATAACATGTTTGGTACAAGAAGTTTGTGATTTGAATGATGATGTATACACATATGCATATTTTGGTTAATTTTATCTGGTTGTTGATGGTTTGGTTATATTTGTCGGTTTATGATGTAATATGTTGTGTGATATGGTATGAAGGTTGGTGATGCACATGCGCATAGTTTGAAATATTATATATATACGTGTAATGTATTACGGATGGTAGTGTGTAGACGGAAGAGAAATTGTATAGGTATTATCAAGAAATATGATATATGCACATGTGCATCAGTAATTATTATTCGGATTAAAAAATTATTAATAAAAAATGGTGTATTACGGATGGTAGTGTAGATGGAAGGGAAATTGTATAGCTTTTGTCAAGAAATATGAAATATACACATGTGCATCAGTAATTGTTATTCAGATACAAATTTCAATTTTTTATAAATAAAATGTTGCGATTTTTAATGGAAAATTTAAAAAATGTGTGTTTTTAAGTAGTTTTGGTTGTGTTCACACTAGTTCTCGTGGATCTCGCCCTAAAGTTGGTTCTCGCATGAAACGTACCCTTATATATATATATTGTGTGTGTGTGTGTGTGGTGGAGGTTATCTTGAGAACGAAGATTTCTATGAGAACGCTAAGAACAATTTCCATCCATAGATTGTCCTAAATCAAGGGATAAGATTAGAGGAGTTTAAATAAAGGAGGAAACCTAAATTAAAAGACTAAGGATTATATTGTCAAAACCAAAAACGCAGAACCCCCATCAAATTCCTTCGCCAAACGGTGCACACGAGCTCTGTATCTTATCCTTCAAGCAATCGAAAAACCCATCAATCATCCTTCTCCCTTAGCAATCGTCGACGACCGAAGCACCGTCGTTCGCAGCCATAAGCACTGCCGTTCGCAACCATAAGCACTATCTGATTCACAGTAGCCATAAGCACCATAAGTACTGTTTTTCTGCCGCCGTTTTCTAGCATTTTGTTAATTTTCTATGAACAATGATTAATGCATTGTGGAATATATAAAAAATGTGTCTGTTGATGCAGAATGTCTATCGTCTACGTCTCAGGGTCATGTCGTGTATGTAATAGGGCTTCGACGTTAGGATTACATTTTAATGTTTTGTAAGCCCACTTCGCACGATGTGATAGTCACCGCGTGCGAAATGAAGTCTCAAGCTCGCACGATGTGGTGATGTCTATATATAGGTGTGTTTAGTCTTGAGTCTTTAACTATTTTGGTCAACTATGAAGGCGAAGCCCTGTCCCAGTTTGTTTCGGGATTGTAAAACATTAAACAATTAATGAAACACTGAATTTCAACAGTAATCTCAATATTGTCACTAGTATAAAATGGATTCCGCATATTTTGACTAGATATCAAATTAGGTCCTGTGCTTTTGGAGAGCCGATCCTCTCACAAGTGATATTAGAGCATGGAGGCCTAATTTGAGGACAACTGATCAAGATTCAGCTTTAGAAGACTTCTTATTCTACTCATTCTTCTTATTTTTTTTTTTCATTCTGAACGAATTCATGGATAAAATGGACTGGTTTTTAGTATAATACGTAAAAACCATTTTGGACAAACCCTTGAAAGAACCAGAGCTAAAATCAATCAAAATCATGACAAAAACTTAAAAAAAGTGAAATTTTTATCGAACTTCGCACGAACTGATACCCTCACTTCGCACGAAGTGAAATTCTTTCACTTCGCACGAAGTGCAATTCCAATTCGCACGAAGTGAACTTTGACTTGTTGTTTTTGTTTGATCCTTTCAGTTCGCATGAAGTGTCACTTCGCACAAAGCTTCACGTCACATCAAGCTAGTCTTAATCAAATATTCCGTCAAAATGGAGAATGAATTCTTAACGCGTTTTCTATATCAACAGTTTCGACCACAGCCGCTTAAACCTTAAACCTAGATAATGTGATCGGCACAATGACTAAGCCGCCCAGATTGATGTATCTTGAAGATTATAAAGGCTGGCATGAAAGATTCACGAATTGGGTGCAAGCAATCTATCTTTACTGCTGGTACGCGATAGAGGAAGGATATAAGATTCGACAGGAGAAAATGGTCTAGAGAAAGGTATCATGCAGTGTAATGATCAAGAAAAAGCTACTTTTTCTAGAGAAAAGAAGATGATGAACATTTTACAACAAACAGTTAAAGAAGATATCTTCACATTATTACAACATGAAGATTATGCTCAGTCTATTTGGAACGCGCTGAAGGTTAAATTTCAAGGAAACAAACAAATGATTAAGAGCAAACAAGCATTTTTGAAGAAAGAATTCGATATCTTTCATCCGTTGAAAGATGAGCCGATGAAACAGCTCATCGAGAGGTACTCTCACCTCGTAGTCGAAATGAAGGGGTTGGGCGTTAAGAAAGATAACGAAGAGCTGATAGATAAATTGGCTGATGCACTACCAGAGGGAGAGTGGTCAACATATCTCATGATCTTAAAGAATAGTCCAGATTATAACAGCATGTTAAGTTTGGCAAAATTAATTGAGAAGCTCGAAGGTCACGAAACTGGAACTACAAAAGATGGCAAAGTCTAGAAGCGCACATGCACATCAAGATATTAATTTGTACTATAAAGGAAGTGCAATTGCCATCAACCAAAGTCCGAAGATCCAGACGGCTTTCAGTGCTAACAACTCGTCAAATACTTCGACAAACTACACAAGTAGTGGAAGCGAGTTTACATCATTTCCAAGCTATGATCCGAATACTCCAAATACCGACTAGAGCTCTAATAACTACAATAGCAGCCAGAACAACCATTCGAATCCAAACCAGAGACTTATTCAGTGCAACATAGCTGTGAATTTAAAGAATGCACAAGATTTCATTGAGAATACAACTAAGCAACACATGGCTCTACTCGCATCCGTTTTTGAATCTTATGAGAGCCTAGTAACCGGTAAGATCGGTAATCCTTACATGTCTAAGGAGGATTACCTGTTTTTAGAACTTACTAACTTATCATCTCAAAATGTTGGTTAGATTAGATGTTGACAATATCCCGATATTAAAAGCACTTGTGTCCTTGAACGACCTCGGTATCTTACAATCACTATATACGCCAACGATAAGTGCACTGCCCTAACAGGTTGTAGAGAGTGAATTTATTATATCGTGTTTTATAAATCTAAAGCTTGATAAATGAATAAAAAGTGCTAAAAACATATAAAAAATCATAACACGTGAATCATATAATTTCACATAATATATCTGTAAACTTTTGTGGAATTATTATTTCACTTAATCACCAACATTCAGGGTCAGACTCATGTGCGGTTCGGTAATGCAGTTAATTTGCTCAATTACTGTGTATACTAACTGACACACTTAACCAACTTATATAATGTGAAATGCAATAATGAATGTTTATGATAATGTTAAAGATAACAAAGTCGTGTTAACAAAGTGAACATGAAAATTCTCAGTTGTCACATTTTGAGAAAGATAAAATACACCAAAGCTGATAAAGCTTTGGATTCGTTTTCAAATTGGCCTAATACTGTTGTGCAGGGTGCATCTGTTGGCATTTTAGGACTATCAAAAGTGGATAGCCAATTGCAAAATAATACGAACTAAATAATTTCAAAATTCAAAAGATTTCAATCCTTATAATAAAAGCATTAACATGTTGCTTTGGAAATTCAAATTACGGTTAATATCATTAAAAAGGTAATTCAAAAATCATCAAAAACAAATACTCTGTTTAAAAGAATAAACCATTGTTTTCGTGCTTCAAAAGTCTATTTGACCAAAGTCATAATCAATGTTTGCAAAAAGCAACCACCGTACCCCCACAAAACACTATTTTAAACCAACAGTGGTTTTAAACATCTATTTTCATCCATCTGTTGATCAAAGTCAACGGATTTACCAACCACTGTTTTATATCTTAACATCCGTTGATAATAAACAAAGGTTTTAAAGTATAAAATAGACCTTTGCCAAAAAGACGTTACATTACTTCATCAAAGGGTTTTCTCAGCGGGGTCAAGTCATTAATAAAACAAACCTTTGATAAAAAAAAGTTTTGTTATAGAAAATAGAGGTTTGCCACATCACTCAAAAACTAATTGTTGGCCATGTCATCACCACTGTTACACAAACCCTATAAAAGCCCCAAATTACAGAGGTTTTATTTTACCATTATAAGAATTACCACATTGATCGCATATAATTGAAAAGATCATCTGCTCAAAAGATTTTTCAACATCATCCACTCTCTAAAACTAAAATGATCATTTGTTCAAAGGATTTTATAAAAGGATTTTATTATAACTATGACTCTTAATATGAAAGCACCACACAATTACCTTCCATATTTCATCAAAACTGACACAGACATAGAATTCCATTCAACAATTGACATTTTCACTACATCAAAATATCACACAATCCCACCGCCGATGCATCCATATATCTGGACACTCTTCAAGAGTTTTGCGCAAATTCTGATTTCTTACTTCGGGATAAAAAGCCCTTTACTACCATCTCAAAGATCAAAGGAGTTGATGTCCATATTACACCACAACTAATATCCACAACATTCGCTCTAAATGATCAGAAAGGTACAAAATCCTTCTCTAAAACCGAACTTCAAAATGAATTCATAAGGAGGGGGTATAATGCTCAAATGGTGGGAGCAACAATTTTTAAATCAAATTTCCCACCTGAAATGAAAATTTTCTTTCATACCCTACTCATATGTCTTTCTATTAAAACCACATCAATTTAACGAAATCCCATTAAAAACACAGTACTTTGGATATGCTATTTTGACAAATGCAAATTAGAAGCTATCCCAAACTCTGTTTTTCGGCATGGTTGGAAATGTAAAAGCCAAAAAGGTAGGTAAATCCAAAGCTTTTCTGATGTACCCAAGACTTTTAAGCTATCTTTTACAAAGAATTTTGGCACAAAACATTTTTGAACAAGGTGAACCCCTGCAAATTAAAACTTTCAAATGAAATATTCACACGCATGATGACCAAAAGTCTAGAAAGTGCAAGTGAACAAAATGTTTTAGAAAAACAAGCAATAGATGTTACAACATCTGTTGGTGAGCCCATGGCTCCTGATGCCCACAGTGACCAACCAACCACTGTGGTACCCACATCAAAAAGTTCCACACGGACCATCTCCACTCCCATCACTAAATCCAAAAGAAAAACCATAAAGAAGGTAACTCTAGAGGTTGAGATGCTAGAGGAACCTGCTGCAACACAAGAGCATCAAACATATGTTGTTACTTCCTCATAACAAATGCAAATATCTCCACCCATCCAAACTCCTCACATATCCTCACAAAAGGATAGTGTTGTAAGCACATGTAACCAAATTAAGAGAGAGATTATTCATTTGAACATTTCTTCTCAAGCCCATTTCCCAGGGCTACTTCTCTTTTCACTCCACCACCCACATAAACAATATTATCCACCATACAACCATTGTTTGATGCAATTGACCAAAATGACTTTGATAGATTGAGTTCCTCCCAATCACCTATTACTAGGAGCATGCCACTTAGTGTTTTTTCAAGTAAGGCAGCTACAACAGCTGTAGAGACAATAGTCTCATAATTGACAGTGGTTACATAACTAAGACCTCCTCGAAGGCAACAACTGTTAGAGAGTTGGACGTCCCCAAAACCAAGAACAAGGGGCAATTGGGTCAAAACCAAGTACAACCACCTCTAGTGGGAACTTAGATGATTCTACAAACTTTGGAGATAGGTCAAGATATCAAGAATAGACAGAGAGATTATCCAAGATAGAGTCTTCTGCTGATGAAATCAAAGACATATAGAAGACCTTGGTCCAAAACTCAAGAACTCCACCTACCAATGTAGAAATTGCAAAAGAAATTTGGACTCATGCAAGCATGTATCTACTACTTCAAAAGCAATTTACTGATGCAACTCATAACATGCACATGGAGCTTATCAGAAACATGGTGGATGCTAAGTAAAATGATACTCAAGCAAAGATTAAGAACATCTTCTTAAAACCACCGGTACTTCTCCAACTATCCCTAAATACAAAAAAGATGATGCCAAAAAGGGGGAGAACGGCAGTATGAGAAAGCTCCTTCCTCTAGTTAAGAAAGCTCAAAAAAGATCTAACACATTTGAAGCAAAAAAGGCTAAGGCAGATGCACTTGAAAAGGAGACGAGGAAAGATACAAGGGAAGCTAACAAAATGTTGAAAGTAAAAGAGATCCTTGAAAGAAAAATGATTCAAGAGAATCAAGGTTCCTTAACAGATGTTCCTCAAAGCATTGTTCCAACAAAACCAACACCAGCCATTCAAACCACTGCTCCCATTACTCAAACATCTATTAGCACTTCAAAAGTGACAACAGATGTTACATCCACAACAATTTTAGCCATACCTCCACTTTCCCAAAAGGCCCCTACAGGTCTACTTATCAAAAGAGAAGTACCAACATAAACTTCACTGCCACCAACAATAACATCCACACCACAAACCAGATCCAAAAAAACAAAATTCATCATCCAAGATGATAATGAAGAAACCCCTCAAAACTCTCCCACTTAAAATTCTATCCCATCAACCACCACAGCCATAACTACATTCTCACACCCATTGGAACGAGAAACTATGTCACAAGAAATATAGTCCTTGTATTCCACAAATGATCCAAGCCAACTCTGTGACATTTCGTATTTTCAGGTAATCACTAAACACTTTCACACATCTTCCTATTCTTAACGAATTATCAAATAATTATAACACGCGAGTAGTTTTCGTATCAATGTTTAAAGTTTACAACACACGAGGGTTTTATCTCGTTAAAACGCAAATTTATGTAGGATAACTTTCTACGCAAGATAGTTCTATAACTTGAGGGACTAAGATTGTAATTAAGCAAATGACACTTATAACCTTTCGATTTACTAAACTTACAACTTCCGCGACACTTAAAACTTTCACGACATATGCAACCCGAACCACCTAAACATCGTAGCCTCATGCCATTTTCGCGGTACCCATGGGCACTTACGGCCTAAACCACACCACCCCAACCCTCGGCCCATTCGGTTTTGCGGCCAACCCACACACAAACCCAACCCTTATTAGTTTATAAAAAAACATGCATGCAGCCCAAACTCCTAAAACCCTAGCAACTTCAGCCCCTCCCTCGTCTCTCTCTATCTTCCGCAAATCATCAAGCACAAGCCGGGCCATCTCCTTCGATTTCCAAGTCTCCATGTTTCCATCTCTTGCCCGGTAACACACTTGTTTAGATCTTCGTTATATTTCTTGGTTCACTCACATGAATATTGGTTGCGTTTAGTTTATGTGCATACATGAATTTTGATTTTCGAATAATAAGATTGAAGGGATTTAGTTCTTGATGATTAGGTTAATGAGTATGGAGTCTAGTAATCGTATGATTTCGTATGTGTGTAGGTAATGATAGGGTTTGATGTTATAACATGATCTTGATGAATAATTATTGTTAGATCTGAAATCTGATGATGTATATGATATAGCAATTGAAAAGCATGTTAAAGAAGTCATAACCATGTTTTTGTTAAAAGCTAATGTAAACAACCTCTATGTAGAAAATTGAGTCAAATTGGACAAACTGTTTCATGGCCGAAACTTAACTAAATAGTATTGTTCTTGAGTCTAAAACAAAGTGCAAGGAAATACTTTTCAAAGCAAACTGGAATCATAACCTTTTCAACAAGTTTTGGTAATTTAAAATATTAAAATGGAAACACAGGTGCATGCTATGTTTTTCTACAGAAATTACAGCCTGTTACAAGAGTCATAACTTGGTTTAGGATTGGAGTTAACATGTGAGATTTTTACAGTAGATAGTTCTAGGATGTCATCAAATTCTCTAATTGGAATTTCATCAATCGGTTCAATAGGGATTTTTATAATAAAATAAACCATAAACTGTCCACAGAATGTGGCGAAATTCCCCTTTATGTGCTAAATGATTTTTAATGATTTTATATGAACAATTAGACTTTGAGAAAATTTAACAAGGTCAACTGGATCTAATGAAATGTCACATAAATTATTTGTAATTTTTCTAGCTCATTAAGTATTTTATCAAAATTCACGAAAAACAGCCCAATTTTGGAGGTTGAACTGAAACTTTTGAAAGTTAACGTTTATGTTTCTAAATTTACTTACGTGTTACAAGGTGTTAATTGTTGTTTGATACCTAAACGAGTATTATTAAGTGGGTTGTATATTATGTGATGAACACATGCACAACCCACACGAACAAATAATTAAGTGTCAATGTGTTATTTGTTAGCATACATGTAGAATTCAAATGTCTTACATGAATGATAACTAACACTAAAATGGTAACCATATCAGGACGTGGTTCGCCATACCTACCCTTAGTCACATTAATTCTAGCCGAGCAAATCCAAGGTGAGTTCACGACCCCTATTCTTTTAACTTTTACTAAAACACAGGGGGAGAAAGCATACTCCATATTACGCTAAAGTAACGTCACAACTGTTAGGGTTTTTGTTATATTAGTTATGGTCACGAAAGTGCACATTTATCACAGGAAGTCCTTCGTCTCGGGCCGATAATATTGAGTTATAGGGCGGGAATTTTGAGTAGTACGTTGGGGCCCGACAAGCCTAACCCGAGTTAGTTGCGCTAACTCGACCGATAATGGTCGAACTGGTGTTAAATTTGCCTATCACATCGCCATGCTCAATGATAGACCTGGTAATCAAAGGCAACAACGCATAAACAGTCAGCTTCGGTTGCGAACGCTTAGTGACATAACGCATAGGTTAGCTACCTACAAGTATAAGAAGAAATTGCTAATCACTACTATAAACTATAAACAATTAATGAATTGTTTTACATCTATGAACAAAACTTGTGAACTCATTCAACATTATGTGTCGACACTTGTTCTTGTATGTCTTTCTCAGGTTGCTAAGGTATCATACATCAGGACTAGGATGCATTATGAAGTCGCATTGATTTCATCAAACATTTAGACTCAGCTTTAGTTACATTAGCTATTTGATTTTGTAATTATTTACGCTTTCGCAACTCGATTGTTAAAACGGTATTTTCTCATTGATGAAAAAAAGTAATTTTTTTAAACTCATATAGAGGCCGTTGTATATGGCTAGTGTCTTAGATCCTGGTTTGTCACGCTCCTCGCGGTATAACCCTGTAGGTGAAATTTGAGGGTGTGACAAACTCTCCGTCCCATCTTTGCATGATCTCCCAAATCCTACAAATGTCAAAGAATATATGGAGCTAAAGTTAAAGAGGCATAAGTTATTACAACAGAAAGAAGCAAAGGGAAATGAGACAAAGAGGCTTAGCAAATTCTCTTTGAAGAGTTCACTAAAGTGAACAGAGTAGAAGATTTTTCTAATGATGTTAGCAAAAAGGCTTCAAAAGGACCTGTAAGTGACCCTGATCTCAGAAGATCATTAAGCGAAGATCACTTGAGTACATAATGAAGAACAAGCTTTACAGAGCAACAAGAGCTCAATTCACTTAATGGTCTCCAACAGCCCTTCTAGTTGAAATCATGAGGATTGAAAAGCTAAAGCTAATTCCTAAGCTCAAACCCAGTCCTCCAAACTAGAGAGCAGGAAAAAAGCCAACTGCCAAAAAGGCCCTTCAGTTGAAAAGAATGAAAGAGGAGATGGTAGCTACAAACTTTGGCTCTATGCAGTTAATGGCTAGATGGGATGAGACAACAATCCAAGAAAATTACAAGAAATTAGAAGCTCTAAGAGTAAAGGATCCCTTAGTCCCAGAAATCCAAACTATGAAGAAATAGATTTCCCCATCAGATCTCTGATTGATCCTTCAGAACTTCCTACTGCAAAGAACATCTCTTTAGCTATGAAAAGCTACCTCAAAAGGAAAAAAGAGATGCCTGCAGAAGGTATAAAGATATATGAAGATGGACTAAGAAAAGAAGAGATCAGGAATGAACTCATATATGGGCATCCAGATGCAAAACCAGAAGAGCTGCTTGTCAAGTCTTAAGAAAACAATTTCCCCAACTCGTCATATAGCATTTGCCTCAAGAAATCCATCCAACTCCAAAATTCTCAAATGGATGTCTAACAAGACAAGCCATGAATTCACTATAGTTAGAGCTAATGGAAAATTTGAAAAGATCTTCATGAACACTGCATTTAGGCTTAAAAATGAAGATCTGGAAGTCCTTATGGGTCTTAAACTCGAAATGGATCTAGATGACTATCTCTTTATGAAATTTGAACAATAGTTTAAGGGTCAAATTAGGGAGAAGTTGACGAGGAATACAAATTGATCAAATAAACATTTGTATTGGCATTATCTGTTCTAGGGGGAGATTGTTGGACCTACAAAAGAATAGATGATTTCAAAAGCCAAACATGACTTCCTGGTCAAGAAATAAACAGTTGATAAAGAATTCTCTGCTCAAAGATATTGAATATTGAATACTAATCAGAACAATTGTTGAAGAAGAAGAAACGGCCAAAGCCCTGTTAAAGATAAAGCACTGATCATGAAGGCCAAACATTTGTTATGACCAAACATTTGTTTGATACAAGTCAACAGCTGTTTAAAGAACAATGTTTTAATCAATGTAACAGTGTTTAGCTTAGAACTAATGTTTAATGTAATAGATCAAATATTAGATTCCCACAAATGTTTGCTAACATCTAAAGAATCTTTTCTGTTAGAAATGTTAGATGTCACTATTAGGGTGATGTCAATAAAAAAATAATAAATAATAATAGTAATAATAATAATAATAATATTACATGTTTGAACAATCTCTACAAGTTTAAAATCAAAATTTCAAAAGAAAAGGGAAGTTGTCAGACAACTTTGGAAATGCATGGAGGAGAATTTTTTTTGAATAAAATATGCATGAATTATTTCATGCAAATTGACTTTGATCTCTGCAAACTCCCACGAGAACCTTCCCTCCTTCACTATAAATAGAGAACCAAATCCTTTTGCAAAACCATCATCAACCCCCTTCACAAACCACACCATCTTCTATCACCTTCTCATAACAAAATCCGGTTTCGGTAACCATAACAGAAACCGAACACCAAACCGACGCCACTTTCATTCACCAATATGCCTACTAAACCACTTAACTATCCATACTAAACCACTCAAAGCTTTAACCACGGAAAACATACTAACAGAAACCATTTGCAGTGAAGAAATACTAATTCCGGGATACTTACGTACCTTCCGACGACGTCTTTCATAACCGAAACGTGTTTTTGACCAAGGTAATCATAAACTAAATCTTTATTTTTGATACTTTAAGGTTAATCTATTATGAAAATGGAATACATAATTTATTTGTGAATGTTAGTTTTCTATAAAAGATGATGAAGAAGAAGATAAACCAGTGAACTGAGTAAATAAATATATAATGAAGCTTTTTGTTCACAAGGGCTCTTGTAGCCTAGTTGGTTCAGCAATTGGTTTACAACCCAGAGGTCTCAAGTTCTAATCCTGCTGGAGACGTATATTTTTACCAGAATGCCGATAGAATGCATCAGAATCAGATTTTCTGATGAGTCATCAGAATTTTATAAGAAATCAGAAAAATTCTGATAAATGCATCAGATTTTTTATATAAAACATCAGAATTCCTAAAACAAGCATAAATAACTAAGTGGTCCACTGGTTAAGACTCTAACTTATAACATAGAAGTCTTGGGTTCAAATCTTGCAAGAGGCATCCTTTTTAATACATCAGAATTATACTTAAACTCATCAGAATATTAGTTAAACCCATCAGATTTCAAAATACATATCAAAAGGTGGTGTAGTCCAATTGGTTAAGTTTTGGAAATTTGAAACTAAAGGTCTTGGGTTCAAACCTTGCTGGAGACATTTTGTTGTCATATTTTCTAATTAATAACATTAGATTATTATTTAATAATCATATTTTTACTAAATGACTCACTAGTTAAGCCTTTTTCTTATAACCTTTAGGTCACAGGTTTTAATCTTGTAACTAACATTTGTTTTTAATTAATGTTTTATCTTATTAACCTATTATTTATTTACTTCTTATATATTTATAATTACGATTATAAAACTGAAAATAATATCATATTTTATTAATAGGTACAAATAGAAATACACATATGTATTCTTTAATCTAAAGCAAACTAATTTATATAAATGATTACTCAAGCAAACTTGAGGAACTAGACATGAATTAAACCACCAAATACATATATATGCTTTTTATGTACAAACCCAACCTTATGATATATATGAACACGGTGTAGATTCTTATGAAAACGCTTGACAAATATATCTTTCTACGACAACAAGTCAAGAAATAAGGTACGGTTCCTTAACCCTCTCCCTTTGTTATCTGGTTCATTTGCTATAAACCCTTATTTATAATATATGTGTGTATATATATATATATATATATATATATATATATATAACTCTAACGTCTTTGAACCTCGATTCAATTGACCGTCCGTTCGTTTCTTACTCCAACTAAAATTATTATGCATCATGCGATACGTTTATGATTATCTTGTGCTCATTATCGCATGTTCTGATACTTATAATAATTGTTAATGTTGGCTTTATATTTATTTATGATTATCTGAGATCCGCTACCCTAAGCTCTCTGGCTCCTCCTGTGATGGAGTTATCAGTTCACGGCGTCCCTAGGTACAAGTGTGGTACATAGCAACTTGGAGGCGTATGGATATATCCTAGAAATATTCTGGAGATGGATGTCGGGTAGGCCAACCCGCATTGTCTCATGTGTCAGACTTTGTGGCTGCCACCTATGTTTAGCTTTTGGGTACATCCGTATGATATGATTCAGTTCAGTTATATGTTATGCTTTGATGTGTTGTACTTCTTATCACTAATATCATTTCACTTGTTTACTTAATTGCTATTTGAGCCTATTATTCTGTATTGGGCATTTGGCTCATTCCGTATATTTTATTTCACCACAGGTTTCCAAGTTACCTTGGGCGAGGTGAAGAGTGAAGAATAAACCATAGGATGCTAACCGAAGATGTTGTCACCTTTATAAAACTAATATGTATTTTAGGCCTTAGGGCTATGAACTATCTATTGAAATGTAACCCTAATATCAATGGAATTATGACTTTTGTTGTGATACCCATCCGGGTTGGGGTGTTACAGCTATGGTATCAGAGCAAAGGCTCTTTCCTGTAGAAAACTTAAACATTAGTAATTAGGCCTGTGAGGTTGGGGTAGACGTCTAGGATAAAATGCTGCTAAATATTCCTAGGTACTCGTCACCACTCTTATATTCTAATCCATGCATCTACTTTTGATAGATGCTTCCTCGTCGCCAAACTCGTAGGAACGCTCACACGACTAACCATCAGCCTAACGACACTTCCTCAAATGAAACTCCACCTGACCCGAACATGGTTTTCTGCTATCAACCAAGCGTTTGCCGACTACTTCCGAACCTCGTTGCTCAGACCGTGGAGGCTGTTATGTAACAAACTCAAGGGCGCGCTAACCCTAATTCTGGCATCGTCGTTGGTGAGAATACCACCAACAACACTTCTAAAGGAATCCATGTGTGGCTTCGTCATTTCCAAAGGCAAAACCTAAAATCTTTCAGCCACGATGCTACTCCATTCGAGGCACGAAACTGGATAGCTCATATAGAGAAGATCTTTGAGGTACTGGGAGTTGCAGATCAGTACAAGGTCAGGTTGGCCACCTTCAAGCTAGAAGACGATGCACAAACTTGGTAGGAAGGACACAAACAAGTCAAAGGAGGAGATGCTTACGTTGCTACTCTCTCGTGTGCTGAATTCCGTACCATCTTTTACGATAGATATTTCTCGACTGCTGACAGAGAAGCTCACATCAGGGAGTATGCCGTTATTCGACAAGGGATCAACGAGCCTGCTTTGGAGTTTATTACCCGATTCTCAAGATTGGCTTGTATTGTGGGAGAAGCAGCAGGATCTGCCGCAGTTCAAGCTAAGAAGTGCAAATGGGCAGTTAATGATCGAATTCGGAAATCGATCATGTTCATGAAGTTCAAGGACATCACTAAGGTGGCAGATGCAATTAAGACTTTTGAGTTCGAGAGAAAGGAATTCTTATCTCGGACTGGGGAAAACAAGAAAAGAGACAAGGATGGACTTCCTAAACGGGCTACAGGCCAATCATCCACTGCTAGAAACCATCAGGACCGTAGAGTTCAAGCAAATCAAAACCCTAGAAATCAAACATGTCTTTGGAAACCGAGACCCCTCAATCAGACACCTGTCCAGAATCAGACTCAGCCAAATGGAGGACCTAACAGCGCTCAATTGATGAACCATAATCAGACCACAAGTCCTTTTTGCAATACTTGTGGCAAGAAACATCATGGTGTATGCTGTAGGGCTGCGGGAACATGCTTTAGATGTGGCGAGACTGGGCACATGATTAAAGACTGTACCAAGCCAGATACTAAGAGGATTACTGGAGGAAATGTTACACCACCCAACACTGGAGGTAGTGTGTTCGCACTTTCTGCCACTGATGCTACTAATTCTCAAGGTACTGTATCTGGAACTCTACATCTTGGTGAACGTAGTATCTATGTGTTATTCGATACGGGAGCGACACATTCCGTAGTTTCTAACTCGTTCACTAGATACCTTAAGATCCCACCGACACCGTTAGAACACGCTTTTTCTATTTCTACTCCTATGGAGAAGTCTGTCCTGATCACTCATGTTTATAAAGATTATCCTATCCGTATAGAATCCGTTGTGTGTAATGCAGTTCTTTTTCCGATGCATATGTGTGACTTTGATGTGATCCTTGGGATGGATTGGTTAACTCGCCACCGTGTGGCTATTGATTGTTATTCTAAACGTGTCATATTTGGCAATCTTTATCGTCCTGATCTTATTTATCAAGGGGTTCAACCCCATAAACCTCTTAAGATTATTTCTGCGCTCAAATCTCATAAGTTAATCTCGCATGGTTGTGCTGGATTCCTAGCTTCGATTAAAGACACCTCTGTTATTGGAAATGGCATTGATAGCTATCCTGTTGTTCGCGAGTATCCTGACGTATTTCTAGATGAACTACTGGGACTACCACCTGACCGTGAGATAAAATTCACTATCGACTTGATCCCTGGTGGCGAGCCGATCTCTAAAGCACCATACCGTATGGCTCCATTGGAACTGAAGGAATTAAAGGAGCAACTTCAGGAACTTTTAGAAATGGGATTTATAAGACCAAGTGTTTCACCTTGGGGTGCACCTGTCTTAATCGTCAAGAAGAAGGACGGTAGTATGCGGTTGTGTATTGACTACCGGGAGCTCACCAAGATTACCATTTGCAATCGGTACCCTCTGCCTTGCATTGATGATCTCTTTGACCAACTTCAGGGTGCTAAGTTCTTCTCAAAGATAGATCTCCGATCCGGTTATCATCAACTGAAGATCAAGGAAGAGGACGTTCCTAAGACAACCTTTCGGACTCGCTATGGTCATTACGAGTTCTTGGTTATGCCTTTTGGGCTAACCAATTTGCTGTCTTCATGGACTTAATGAATCGAGTATTCCACGATTTCTTCGACAAACTTGTCATAGTCTTTATTGACGACATCTTGGTGTATTCTAAGAGCCGAGAGGAACATGAAGGACATCTCCATACAGTGCTAGGAACTTTGCAACAGAAGAAGCTATACGCAAAGTTTTCAAAATGTGAGTTTTGGCTCAACCAAGTAGCATTCTTGGGCCATATTGTGTCGGCAGATGGAATCAAGATGGATCCCACCAAGATTGAGGCTACTACGAACTGGCCTAGACCCACTTCTGGTACAGAAGTACGAAGTTTCTTAGGCCTAGCCGGCTATTACCGAAGGTTTGTTGAAGGATTTTCCACCATCGCCTTACCCTCACACAACTTTTGAGGAAGGGAGTTAAGTTCTCATGGAACGAGGAACGCGAAAAGAGCTTTGAAGAATTAAAGAAACGCCTCGTATCTGCTCCGATACTCAATCTTCCTTCTGGAAAAGGCGGTTACCAGATTTATAGTGATGCTTCGAAGAAAGGCTTAGGTTAAGTCCTAATGCAACATGGGAAGGTCATTGCTTATGCATCGCGTCAGTTGAAGCCATATGAAGTCAACTATCCAACATATGACTTGGAGCTAGCTGCAGTTGTCTTTGCGTTGAAGATATGAAGACACTATCTGTATGGCGAGACTTGCGACATCTTTACTAACCACAAAAGCCTCAAGTATATATTTACTCAGAAGGAGTTATATATGAGGCAAAGAAGGTGGTTGGAACTTTTGAAGGATTACGACGCTAATATTCAGTATCACCCTGGCAAGGCTAACATCGTAGCAGATGCTTTGAGTCGGAAGAATTTTGGACCGTATCTTGCCTTCATATTCAACCTCGCATTATCTCGGATCTCGATAAGATGGATATTGGAATTTACGTTGGCAAGCCAGATGGTTATCTTGCTAGAATGCACATAGAACCTGATCTCATATCACGAATTAAGGAAGCACAAAAGCAGGATGGAGAACTTTGGGCTGTTGTGCACAATATCGAGGTGGGTAAGCAATCAGAATTCCGCATAGATGAACATGGTGTGATATGGTGTGGCAAAAGGCTATGTGTACCCAATGATTCTGCCCTCCGCGAGTCATTATTAGTCGAGGCTCACAGCTCACCATTTTCTATTCACCTTGGATCTACAAAGATGTATCGAGACTTACATCAGAACTTTTGGTGGAATGGCATGAAGGAAGATGTTTCCCGATACGTAAGTAAATGTCTCACTTGTCAGCAAGTGAAGATTGAGCACCAGCGCGCAAGTGGGTTATTGCAGGCATTGGATATTCCCGTATGGAAATGGGATGAAATCTCTATGGATTTTATTTAGGGTTTGCCAAAGACATTCAAAAAGAATGATACTATATGGGTTGTAGTCGACCGACTATCTAAGTCAGCTCACTTCCTACCGATTCAGTAAGAATTTTCGGTCATCAAGTTATCCGAAATTTTCCTTCAGGAGATTATCCGACTCCACGGCACACCATCTTCAATTGTTTCGGATAGAGATCCAAGATTCACTTCACGATTTTGGAAAGGCTTCCAAGCAGCTTGGCGAATGCGATTGAAGTTTAGTACTGCTTTCCACCCGCAGACAGACGGATAGTCAGAAAGCATGATTCAGACCTTGGAAGATATGCTCCGTGCGTGTGCACTTGAATGGACTGGAAACTGGGATGAATACTTGTGTCTTGTTGAGTTCGCCTACAACAATAGTTGGCAAGCAAGTATTGGTATGGCACCTTTCGAGCTCATATATGGTCGGAAATGTCGAGCTCTGATATGCTGGGAAGAAGTTGGAGAAAAGATCATTGAAGGACCTAAGTTGTTCCAGATTACTAATGAGAAAGTCACCATTGCACGAGAGAAATTGAAGGAAGCTCAGAGCCGACAAAAGAGTTATGCGGATCAACATAGACGAGCTTTAGAATTCAAAGTTGGTGACCATGTATTTCTAAAAGTATCACCCTATCGTGGTATCCATAGACTTGGTGTCAAAGGAAAGCTTAGCCCTCGTTTTATCGGTCCGTTTGAAATTCTACTGAGAGTTGGAGAGGTTTCGTATCGTCTAGCTTTACCGCCTCAACTCTCACACGTTTTTCATGTATCCTTGCTGAGAGGATACAATTATCACCTGCTCCACGTCATTAGTTACCCATTGCATACCATTCGTGAGGATCTTTCTTATAAGGAAGAACCTGAAGCTATTTTAGACCGTCAGGATAGGGTTATGTGTAGAAAAGTGATTCCTTTCGTTAAGGTTTTGTGGAAAAACCATACTGAACGAGAAGCAACCTGGGAAATCGAGGAATCAATGCGTTCTGCATATCCTAGTCTCTTTGAGTCATAGAACCTTTAGTCCAGGTAAAGGTGAACCTTGTTTTGTTTGTGTGATGAAATTTTGATCTTACTGTGTTAACTTATAGCCTGATTTATGTGGATATCTCTTATCTGTGATTAAACAACTATGGTAGATATTAGTATTGATAATTACTCCATTATCCGTTGATTTTCCATTTGATTTTATACGTATGGTGGAAGGACGTTAGGGCATGGTTGTAAGGTAATTGACAATTATGGTCATGAACATAATTGTGAATTACATGTACAAATGTGCACTTTTGGGATTTCTATCATATATATCAGCGTATCTGTCATGAAACCCTCGTTTTGATACTACCATATTGATACGTATCCTGATCTGCAAATTTCGAGGACGAAATTTCTTTAAGGGGGTAATAGTTGTGATAACCGAAAAAATAATAAATAATAATAGTAATAACAATAATAATAATATTATATGTTTAAACAATCTCTACAAGTTTAAAATCAAAATTTCAAAAGAAAAGAGAAGTTGTCAGACAACTTTGGAAATGAATGGAGGAGAATTTTTTTTGAATAAAATATGCATGAATTTATTTCATGCAAATTGACTTTGATCTCTGCAAACTCCCATCGAGAACCTTCCCTCCTTCTCTATATATAGAGAACCAAACCCTTTTGCAAAACCATCCTCAACCCTCTTCACAAACCACACTATCTTCTATCACCTTCTCATAAGAAAACCCGGTTCCGGTTTCCATAACCGAAACCAAACACCACACCGACGCCACTTTCATTCACCAATATGCCTGCTAAACCACTTAACTATCCCTACTAAACCACTCGAAGCTTTAACCACAGAAAACATACTAACCGAAACCATTTCCGGTGAAGAAATTCTAATTCCGGTGATACTTACGTTCCTTCCGACGACGTCTTTCGTAACCGAAACGTATTTTTAACCAAGGTAATCATAAACTAAATCTTTATTTTTGATACTTTATGGTTAATCTATAATGAAAATAGAATACATAATTTATTTGTGAATGTTAGTTTTCTATAAAAGATAACGAAGAAGAAGATGAACCAGTGATCTGAGTAAATAAATATATAATGAAGCTTTTTGTTCACAAGGGCTCCTGTAGCTCAGTTGATTCAGCAGCTGGTTTACAACCCAGATGTCTCAAGTACGAATCCTGCTGGAGACATATATTTTACCAGGATGCTGATAGAATGCATCAGAATCAGATTTTCTGATGAGTCATCAGAAATTCTGATGAGTCATCGGAATTTTATTAAAACATCAGAAATTCTTATAAATGCATCAGATTTATTATATAAAACATCAGAAATCCTAAAAGAAGCATAAATAACTAAGTGGTCCACTAGTTAAAACTCTAACTTATAACATAGAGGTCTTGGGTTCAAATCTTGCAAGAGGCATCCTTTTTAATACATCAGAATTATACTTAAACTCATCAGAATATTAGTTAAACCCATCAGATTTCAAAATACATATCAAAAGGTGGTGTAGTCCAACTGGTTAAGTCTTGAAAATTTGAAACTAAAGGTCTTGGGTTCAAACCTTGTTGGAGACATTTTTTTATCATATTTTCTAATTAATAACATTAGATTCTTATTTAATAATCACATTTTTGACTAAATGACTCACTAGTTAAGCCTTTTTCTTATAACCTTTAGGTCACAGGTTTTAATCTTGTAACTAATATTTTTTTAATTAATGTTTTATCTTATTAACCTATTATTTATTTACTTCTTATATCTTTACAATTACAATTATAAAACTGAAAATAATATCATGTTTTATTAATAGGTACAAATAGAAATACACATATGTATTCTTTAATCTAAAGCAAACTAATTTATATAAATGATTACTCAAGCAAACTTGAGGAACTAGACATGAATTAAACCACCAAATACATATATATGCTTTTTATGTACAAACACAACCTTATGAAATATATGAACACGATGTAGATTCTTATGAAAACGCTTGACAAATATATCTTTCTACGACAACAAGTCAAGAAATAAGGTACAGTTCCTTAACCCTCTCCCTTTGTTATCTGGTTCGTTTGCTATAAACCCTTATTTATAATATATGTATATGTGTATGTGTATATATATATATATATATATATATATATATATATATATATATATATATAATATATAACTCTAACGTCTTTGAACCTCGATTCAATTGACCGTCCGTTCGTTTCTTACTCCAACTAAAATTATTATGCATCATGCGATACGTTTATGATTATCTTGTGCTCATTATCGCATGTTCTGATACTTATAATAATTGTTAATGTTGGCTTTATATTTATTTATGATTATCTGAGATCCGCTACCCTAAGCTCTCTGGCTCCTCCTGTGATGGAGTTATCAGTTCACGGCGTCCCTAGGTACAAGTGTGGTACATAGCAACTTGGAGGCGTATGGATATATCCTAGAAATATTCTGGAGATGGATGTCGGGTAGGCCAACCCGCATTGTCTCATGTGACAGACTTTGTGGCTGCCACCTATGTTTAGCTTTTGGGTACATCCGTATGATATGATTCAGTTCAGTTATATGTTATGCTTTGATGCGTTGTGCTTCTTATCAGTAATATCATTTCACTTGTTTACTTAATTGCTATTTGAGCCTACTATTCCGTACTGGGCATTTGGCTCATCGTATATTTTATTTCACCACAGGTTCCCAAGTTACTTTGGGCGAACTGAAGAGTGAAGAATAGGATGCTAACCGAAGATGTTGTCACCTTCATAAAACTAATATGTATTCGGCCTTCGATCAAATGATTTTGTTTTTTTATTCAGATAATGGTATATTTTTTTCCCAACTATTTTCTTGCAAACTCATTTTGTTTCATTTTCTTTTTTAGATCAAGGACTATTTTTTATCTTTGTTTATCTTATATATTCTCTATCAACTGATATCAAAATAGAGAAACTATGAATCATTTCAAATAAATTTGAATAATGAACTACTAAGTATAACAAAGATAACCGAACATTAAAAATGTCAAATATAACGAAAATAAAAATGTCAAATAAAGTGTAACGTTCCGTATTTTCGCGTTACCTATTTATAGTAAGTCAAGTTGTATTTTTCAATTGTATCTTCGTTTCGTTTTGAATTTTGTATTCAGAGACTTTTTGATTATAATGAGAATGATATTATAATCATGGACGGAGCTTTTAAGGAACCCGGGGGTGCACCCCCCCCCCCCCCCCCCCCGCGAATATTTCGGCTAGAAGTGTAATATTTTAGGGTTTTCGTCCGAAAAAAATAAAAATATATATGTCCGCCCCAGCCAATTATTTTGCCTAAAAATCCTCTACTCTTGCCAAGTTTATTGTCCAAAATATTTATACATATTTTCGTGTTGAGTTAAAAAAATGTGAAAACGGACTATTAGTATGTTTTTATAATTATTTATAAACTTTAAGTACATTTTGTTACTACTTTATGTATAAATCAAAGTTGAGGGTTTTTTAATCTTAAAGGCCTTAAATGTACTTACCATTTATCAAAGTTGGAGTTATTGTTTGACCCGACCCGAGTCGAATATCTGACCCAAACATACAGCCCGAAACATAGCAATAGGAAAAAAAAGTTGGTCGCATGACTTTTCGTCCCCCCCCCCCCCCCCCCCCCCCCCGGAATGTTTTGCAAGCTCCGCCACTGATTTTAATAATGTTCGTGTTTAATTGATTATTCGTGTTTGGAACGTTAAACAATTTGGAATCTTGATTCTTGTTAAACACGTGAAGCACGTTAAACGACTTAGAACTAATAAACATCGGATCCTAATCCTTAATCGGAAAAGCATTCAAAAATCCGTATCATAAAACACGTTTATCTATTTTAGTCGTATATTAAACTATTTAAATACTTTCCCATTTATTCACTTATTTATTTATTTTATTTGGTTATTTAATCATTTAATAATTAAATAAGATTTGTAATTTAAATTTTAAAAGTTTAACTTAGTTAAGTTTCAAAGTTATCTTTGTTAAGTAAACTAATTAATTAAATTAACTTATCTAACAAAGTTAACTACTAAGTTTCCAAGTCAAGGGACTAATTGTACTATTTTATAAACTCGTTGTTCATCTAAACCAAACTTCAGGGACTGAAGTCTAATTATTGAAACTTGTATGAGACAAAAACAAATAAAAAGATATATGCATTTAGGAACAAATAAACCTGTTTCTTTTCCTTTTGCCGCCCATCAATCCAGCCGAGACCCAGCTCAATTACCTCCTTTCTTCATAATCGCTGATTGTTCGGAATTATTATTCAAGATTGATCCTTGCCATTTTTGAACCCAATCACGAATCATTACTACTTTCTTGACTCGATTCGACTTCCGCAAAACTCTATAAAAACCGAAACCTTTCATCTTGTTTCATCCCACATTTCTCGTTTAACTCCCTCGCTCACTCGCCAGAAATTGGCAGTCTTGCCGGAACCCGTAGTTCGCCGGAACTCAACGAAGGGAATAACTGGAAACCACCGTAGGAACGCATGCATCGCGAATCGTCCGGTATGCTCACGTCTTCTCTTGTACTTCCTGTTTTCAGTTGTATACATGTATACACATATATGTACGTAACAGTAAACTTAAGTGAGTATTATTACTATTAATAATACAATCTTATTATTTTATAAACTGTTAAATTTTTTTATTAAACTCATTATTATTATTATTATTATTATTTTCACTTATATATTAATTGATGAATATTATTACTATTAATAATACAATCTTATTATTAACTAGTGGACACCATGCTTCGCGGTGTAGCGGTCTAATTTTAAATAGAAACGTAGATGCAAGGGTAAAAGTAATGTCAATAGTAGAATTTCGTTTGATATTGGTTCGGTTCATTACGTTATCGTTATAATATGGGCAGTCGACATATCAACTGGATGTCGACATGTGTTTTAAACAAAACTAAAGCTTTGAATATATGTAAATCTACGTAGCGGGAATTCGGTTGGGATCTGTTTTGTTCGTTACAGTACCGGCACTTGCTATAACAACCGAAAGAGAAACAAAAAAATATAAGTCGTGATATGACTAAAAAGATATCAAAACGTGTTTTACATCAATCGAAAGTAATAACAAATATCAATACTGATGCCGACGTTATTTAGCCGGTATTGGCCTTGTTCATTACGTTACCTGTATAATACCGAGTGCGATCGAAACTTAAAAAAGAAAAAGGAAAACCTAAAAAAAGACAAAAAAATAACAAGAAAAAATTTGCTTTTTGAAATATTAACAACAATTAAAAGTTTAGTGTTAAAAATTCAAAAGCCACATACACAACTATTCCTCATGATGTGTTGAATTAATACTATATAACAATATTAATAAAATTAACCTCATTGGTAAAACAAGTACTATTACTTTTTCAATATTAATATTTTATTTTTAATATCATTTAACCCTTACAAGGTTTAATCGAAATCGAAAGAGAATAATTAAAACGACCCTTGTAATCTATAAATAACTCCAACGTAATTCAAAATTCACTATTTGATTCTAGGTTAAACTCTTTTGTCGACCCTTCATCCTTACTCGTGCGAACTCCAAGAAACTTATACGCAATGAAAGGTGAGTATACTCGATCTCATTTTTGTTTTATCACTTTTTGGTGCAACATGTATTTATACCAAAAACACGCAACGCTTGAGACTTGTTATATGCACACTCTATCCATTGTTCTAAACATGAGACAATTTGATGCTTGTTAATCTCGTATGCTAGTTAAATTTTCCGTGTCTATATGCTCATTAACCTTGTTATACTTGTTAAACTTGCTAGACTTGTTATACTTATTAAACTCCTGTGCTAGAGAATTACAACGCTATAGGAGTAACGCACTGCCCGTTTATTCTTGGGCATTGCTAAGTTGAACGTGTTAACCTCCCGTTATTCTTTGGGATAGGTTATCCTTTGTAAACTAGGGTTTGGCATATAGTGACACTGTTTCAGCATATTAGTAGATTGTATCATGTTGTTCGTGTTGGATATGAAAACTTAAGCTTTTTATTCTAGTTATGCTATGTATCAAACTTGTATACTCGCCAACTTTTGTTGATGATATTTTAATACATGTTGCAGGTTGATAAATGAAGTGATCAAGAAACCCAGCTAGGATGAGCCTAGAAACACATCTTAGAATAAACAATGTTTTGAATTATTTTTGATACAATTATGTCTTGTTTGAATCTTGTATAACATTTAGTATTGTTATGAAATTTGAATTAATTATATTGTCACAATAGTGTTATGATGCTTTTGAGCGATTTGTTCGTCTCATCCCGATGTTTTCGCTATCGGTTGGGGTGTGACATAAAGTGGAGTCACTATTTCAATGCCAAAAAAATGTTTGATTATCTTTGTTATGCTTCATATTTTGTTATTTAAATTTATTTGAGATGATTTATATTTTTCTCTATTTAACATCAGTTGATCTAGAAAAATAAAATAAAATAAGTTGCTAAGAAAATAAAATAAAAAACACCAATTGATTATAAGAAAAAATGAAATATAATTTGTTTATAAAAAAAAAGATAAAAAGCAGTACAATGCGTTGATGAAGAAAAAGTAAATATACTATTAATTGAATAAAAAAGAACAAAATATGAATCAACTGAAACATGAGAGGGAATGTGCCTTTTTTTCTAATATATTTTAATCCAATAAATAAATGAGACAATGTCAAAAGTTAATAAAATATAATAAAAAATACACTTTTCGTTAATAGTTTCTAGAAAGCACTAAAAGGGTAAATAATTTTCCTCTAACACTAGTTGAGTAAAAAAAACTCTAAAACATGTTCTTATGGTGTTTAGGATAAGTATAGTTAGTAGGCATTGGATTAAGTACAAGAGACAAAAGGCGTGCGAAGGGTATGTGAGATTCTGAGCCTGGCACGTTTCCTTTTATTTAAGGAGTGAAAGGATATTTTTGTCTTTTTACCACATAGCAGAAAACACATAATCACGTAGTGTTACTTAATTACGTACTGAACATGATCACGTAACGTTATATAAAATCATGTAACAGTATACAAAAATCACGTAACGTTACCCTTGTTTCATGAATAAATTACATATTACGTAAATAAGAACAGGTACATAATCACGTAACAATATACATTTCTGAATATAATGAATACAGGTACATAATCACATAACAATATACATTTCTGAATATAATGAATGTTATGTAATTACATAGGTTTATGAAATCACGTATTCACGTAACCACATAGCTTTGTAAAACAAAATCTTGTAAAAATCAACGAAACTATAGCAATACCCTATTCAAATCAAAGAGAATAAAATGTTCATTAATACGGTGTAATTTTTTTTAAATATTATCGTATGAAAAAATTATAGTCGTTTGGAAACCAATGAGGTATTTGATTGAATGACAGAAATTCCATTTTGTTATTTGTTTTTCAATTATAATATCCATTTATTTACGAAAATGCTATTGATAAATTGTAGCCCTTGATCTTTAAGAAGCTATGACTAGAATTTTCACACTTGGTACCCAAAATCCATCATGTACCCTATACTTCCCATAGTTTGTATCATAACTATCCCCATCATCATTAGCAAATTTAAGAACCATCTACTACTAGTAACCATCACAAAAACGGCACACACCCAAAGAACACTCCGAATACCGTCGGTTGTGTTGATTAGAAGTTAAAAACATAGGAAATAATCATAGAATATTAGTCAAGTATCTTTAACCAACATATAAACTGTTGTAATACTTCTAATTAATCAAGTACTTTGTTTACACTTTAATGATTTATATTTTTGCAATGAATATCCAATATTTTTTTTATTTCCCAATCAACTCTATACATTTTTAGCATCAACTCTTTTTTTTTCAACCAACACTAGCTTTTTATATGAATCGAACAATCAATGAAACGTTCGTGGTGAGAAGTTCATTTACATTCGCGAACACATGTTTTGTTCATTTATTTACATTTATGAACGTCCGTTTATTTTTGTTCATTTATATTTGTTTATGTCCATTCATTTAAACGAAATTTGATTTGTTTTTTCACAACTATAATATACATCAGTATTTCAATTTAATTGTAGCTTTAGTTTAATTTTATTATGTTTTAATCTAATCTCACAGCTCACAATATTATATCCTTAGTTGTCTGCAATTAACTAACAATTATAAAATAGAACTCTAAAAGCGCAGTCAAAATTCATAATTAGGATAAAAAATCTTCTGGTTTATAATACTTTTTAATGCATGTATATATGTAATTGTTAGATTTCGAAATGGAAAACTTGGCCGCTGAATTACTACAAGCAAGTTGCACTTAACTTAGAATATCAAGGTAAAGAAACAAAGCTTTATATTGTTTAAAAGAAAGACTTAATGCTAAGAAAAACATAAAAAATCGGAGAAATCAAATAAATTAAAAAAATATTGGATTGACTGAAAAAATATAAATTGTTTAAAAAAAGTATTACTTGATTGATTTAATAAAAATATAAAAAAGTTTAATATGTTGGTTAAAAAAGAAAAGAAGAACACACAATAAATAAGGAACACCATTTTGATAAATATTTTTAAGAAACAACAATTTAATGATTATTTTTTTCCACTATCACTAGTTTGAGAAAAAAACTCAAACCCACACCTACACCTACACCTAAACCATTTGAACGACTTTACCTAGGCAAACCATAGCAATCAGACTAACGGTGGTGTTGGTTTGAAACTAGGGTCCTAAATCTTAGACCGTGTCATGTAGGTACGGTTAAAGATGCTCTTTCATAATAGTGTTAAACACTTAGTTGTCAATGGGATTGTGGTTCATTGATAAAGGTAAAATTTTTAAATATCAACAAACAACAAGAAATAAAATAAAAGAAATGTATAAACACTTAGTTGGATTACTAGTTTGATTTATTACGATATTAATATACGTTTTACATTGATAGAAAACTACAAAAACTAAAAAACCAAAATCTAAAGTAATATCAACACGTGTTTTACATCGTAAGGTTTCCCATAGTACAGATACCGACTCAAATGTTGTTCAGTTTGGAACTGACGTGGTACTGCTATGGCACGAGTTCAGTTCATCACGTTAAAGAACAAAAAAAAAATCAATAAAACGTAACACGTTTGCTTTTAAACAAATTTTTTATCGAAACTTGGATAAAATAAGATGTTATAATGAAAGTCGATTTATTAAACCCCAATTGTCATATGATAACTCTATTAAAATTCAGAGGTAAAAACATAAATTGGTTAAAGGAAAAAAACTATTATAGTTCATTCATTGGTCGGAAAAAGAAATATTAAAGTTTAGGGGGCGCATGATAACTTTATTAAATGTCGCTAATTATAAACTGTCAATAAAATCTAAGCAATCATTTTTCTGGCGTTAAGGTGGAGAACTAAACCAATAATTCTCTAAGCGAAAAATTATATATATAATATATATAGGAGAAGGATCCGTTAGGAACCATCCTTTATTGCGAGAACCGACCGCGAGAACCAATGTGAACACAACCAAAAAATACTTTAAAAAATCTAAAAAACACCCAAAATTTTTATTTTTTTAATATCTTTTTTTGGAAAAATAGCTATATTTCGCCAATAATAAAAAAAAATTCAAAAAAAAATTTCGAGTAACAGTTATCAATGAACATGTGTATATGTATCTTTTCTTTGACAAATTCCGTAATACATTACTAATATTAGATAATTGCACTTTCATTTACACTATCATACGTAATACACTACTTTTACATTACCAATATTAGAAATGCATATGTGCATCTATATGTATCAGCATGATATAAGGTGTTTTGGTACACTACTTTGAATACACTTTCCCTTTCATCTATCATAACATCCATAATGCACTACCATTGCCTCATACGATCCATAATACAATATCATTACCTCCTACCATCCATAATACAATACCATTACCAATATTTTCACTTTATTACATGTATATCAACACCCTTTATACCACCCAATCAACATATCATAAAGTGACAAATATAACCAAACCATCAACCAGTAGATATAACTAACCAAAAAACATCTATATTGGCATACTTCATCATACAAAATCACAAATTTTTTGTACCAAAATATGTTGTATCATGGTTATACATAATGATGCACATGTGCATTTTTAATATTGATAATGTAAAAAGTAGTGTATTACGGATGGTATTGTAATTGAAAGTGCAATTGTCTACTACTGATAATGTATTACGGAATTTGTCCAAAGTAATGATACATATGCACATCGGCATCGCTAATTGTTACTCGATAAAAAATTGGTAACGAAATATAGCGATTTTATTAAAAAAATATTTAAAAAAAATTTGAGTGTTTTTTTGTTCACATTGGTTCTCGCGGTTCTCGCATGAATGCTACCCTATATATATAAGGAACGTACCGTTAACCACATTGCTGTCAGCTCTAGCCTGATTAGCGTTGATGTTGAAAGCTCTTCCTCTTGCAGGTGGAGGAGCTTGGTTCGCTTGATTCACAGGATTGGCTTAGGCTTGAGCATGAATAATGTTCACCAACCTTGGACAAGTGTTTCTAAAATGGCTTGGGTCTCCACAATTGTAGCAAGCCCGCATAGGTTGTACCATAGGATAGTTGGGTTGGTAGTACGATTGGGCTAAATGTTGGGTAGGTGGTAATAGTAGGGGCTGTTGGGCTTGACCCATTATTTGTTGGTGGGTTTGGGTTGAAGGCTGGTGGCGGTTCGTTCGCTGAGGCATGCGACAGGTTTGAACAGTATGACCTGCGCGACCACAGCCGGTGCAATGTTGACAGGGATGATCCGGAAAGTGGTGGTATTGGCAACGGTTGCATTTTGGTAACGGGCCAGAGTATGGTCTTTTGTATGGTGCAGGTGAAGGGGCAACTTGGGTAATGGGTACATCAGGGATAGGGAAATTGGTTTGTGTGACAGCGAAGTTTCTGGTGTTACGCTTCCTCTTGTTAGCAAACTTAGAGGAGGAGGTGGAATGGTTTGATGTTTGGCCCTCAACGGGGCTTTCTTCTTCTCCTCTTTAAACTTACCGTTGCGAATTCGATTCTCGGTCAGTTCAGTTGCTAGTTCCATAGCAGCTTCAAGTGTTGCTGGTGAAGTGCTGAGAACTGAATCTTGAATTTTCGAGGGAAGACCTCGAATATAATGCTCAATTAAGCGGTAAACTAGGGTAAACAAGTTAGGGACCATATGATTCAACTCTAAGAACCTCTTGTTGTAGGAAGTATGATCTCCCTCTTTTTGCTTCAAAGAATGAAATTCGTCCTCCAACTTTTTAATCTCACTCCTAGGACAGAACCGCCTAGTCATAATTTCCCTTAACTCCTCCCACGTTAAGGCCATTGCATCATCAATCCCCCTCTTCCCCTTTTCAGTATTCCACCAGGTAGGAGCTACCCCAAATAGTCTTCCGGTCGCGTATCGAACCTTGCGATCATCGGGACAATCGCAGTTGAGGAAGGTGTTTTCCATTTCCTCAAACCAGTGGAGGAGAGCAATGACACCTTCAGTCCCTTCAAATTTAGGAGGATCACAAGACTTGAAATGTTTATATGAGCACTTTTTGGTAGGCGGGTTGCCGATGTCCTGGTTTTCTTGCTGAGGAGGATTAGTGGGATTTGTGGCGAGAGCTTGTTGTACTTGAACCACAATGTCAGGAAGCACCGTGGCTATTTGTTTTGAGATTTGAGTGGCCAAGCGTTCGTGAGACCTTCCTGATCTTTTACCCCCTCGTTGTTGTCTAGCCGACATCTACAGGAACATACATAAGAAGATTGTGAGTTTGTGGAGTCTTTTTAGGTGTCATGTGTCTTAAAGAAAATGAAAATAACATAAATATCAATAATGCAACAACATCCATAGGATGTCTTGGGTTCGCTCATGTTGGGCCTCAAATGTCCCCCATACCTTCACCTGTATAGTCATGTGGGCCCCCATGTCTATTGGCTTGGTAGGATTCACATTAGTATTGGCGATTTAACACTTGCATCACCCGAATGAAAACCACGAAATATGTTTACGAGATGTATGGTCGGAATGTGTCCAGGTGTAGACACAATGACAACTCAAAGTGGGGTTAGCTCACACGACGTTTGGTTTAGCATGCTTTGGCCTAATAGGTACTTCGTACTCTCATCGTTAGTCCCCAGGTAGGCAAACTGGTCCTTTATTTTGGATTTATACGAATGCCAGCCTAGACAGGACGTTCCGACTAATAGGTACTTCGTACCCTTCCAGTTACTACATGCCCGTCATGAGAACTCACTTTGATGAGATTTGAAAATACAAAAATCATTGTAAAAACAATCATGAAAATGATGTGATGTGTGCTTTCATTGTTATGATATGTTATGAGAATATGATTCATGATAGGCATTATATACTAATATGTACTTATGAACATGCTTGCATAACATTGAATGTAACATTAAACATAAAACATATAAACATCATGAATTTTACATATAACATACAAAAATCTTAAAAATTTCTAATCAACTATAGTATAGGTTCTAAGGGTCTAATAACCTATCCTATATCCCTATAGTCATGGCTCTGATACCAATCTGTCACACCCCGACCCGCAGCGGAATAAGAGTCGGGGCATAATTGGGTTATCACCAAAGCTCATGATATTTACTATTATGTTTCATATTTATTAAAATCAAAATTACATTCTCAATAATCCAACATGTCCATACAATATAAAGAAAATTAACCAACTGAACAATCCAAGCTCTAAACCAGTTTATTCTTCTAAGCCAATCCTATGTGTTTCTTGCTGCAGCTGGTTCACCTGTATCATGTGTAAAAATGGGGGTTTTTGGGTCAACATAAGTTGGCGAGTGAACCTTGTTAGATAAACATTTATTATTGATTTTCTTGTTATTTTATCAAGGAAAAATTGTGCAATGATCATAAGTGAGCAAATGTACAAAATCAAACAGTAGCAATAACAACCACAAACTATAACATACAATAACATACCAACAGCATACCATAACATATCAACTTGCATAAATATATAACATGAATGAAACTGTGCGATCAAGGCTCAATCAAACGGAGCCGATCGTATTGCATGTACTGAAAATGATAAATGTCTGTGCGATCAAGGCTCAATCAAACGGAGCCGATCGTATGTTGGCACGCCAGGTTCACGCTCATAATGTAATGGGGAACATGCTCAACGCTCATAATGTAATGGGGAGCGGCGGCCTATGAAATTGCATGTACTGAATGTAATAAATTAAATCTAAACAATAACCACACAAACAGTTGAAACAAGCTGAATACACATTTGTTCATGATATGATGTATGCACAATGATTTAAAATATAATAAATGGCAAGACACATGATACACCCCAAAAACGTGATTAAAACGGGGAATTTGTAAAGATTCACTCACATTGGGTGCGTTTGGTTGGAGATGGTGAGATGCGCACGAGTTGGAAGAATTGAACAATGAGAATTAACTAACCTAAATAATAACGGAAAATATAGTAAATGAGTGGATTTTATTAATAATTTTAATAGGATTTTTAGATATATTTTTGTGAGTTTAAGGCCATTTCCTATCTTTAAAAACATTATTTTTAAGTATTTTTAATTGATTTTTAAATTAAATTAAATAATTAAAAATATAAAAATATGTTGACTTATGCATTGACCGTTGACCGTTTGCCGTTTGACTTGTTGACCGGTTTTATTGTGTAAATGTATGCGCCGGGTGAGGCTCGAACCCGAGACCTCCCGTACGCGTGCACGCAGCTCTACCAACTGAGCTACGTGTCTAACCCAAAATAATTCTGTTTTTAATTATACTTATATACTAACTCAGTTTATTCAAAATTATTTTATTTTCAAAAATGTTTAAAATCATCGAACCGGTGTCACCAACAGGTCTCGAACCCGGGACCTGTGCGTTAACGTTACACACAGTCCACCGCTGGACTGTGTGTCTAACTTGGTTAATATACAGATTTTTATTATACTTAACATCTAACGTACGTTAATCCGGTTCAGCTAGAAAAATAAAACATCTTTATTACAGAGAGGGTGTGTGTATCAAGGATCGAACTCGCGACGTGTGATTTGTATGTGCACACAGTCCACCGCTGGACTGTGTGTCTAACCCGAGATAATAACTAGATTTTATTAATCTTAACAACATTCGCTACTTCGTCTTCTTCGTCTATAACACAGTCAACGGTTATCTAGATGTTATCTGTTTAATCCGGTTAACGAATAATATGAACAAGTTGAAAGGTGATGAACGGAGAGGGTTTGGGGAAAGAAAGTACCGGAACAGGTCGTCGTTCTCAAAACTCCGGCGAGAATCGTCGGCTCTGTTTATGAGCTTCCTCTGTTCGGGTCAATTACCAACTTTGATTGATTAGTTATGAAAGTGGGGTACTAAACAAGGATTAACAGAAGTTTTGAATGTTCATACCGATTCACCGCGTGAGATTGGAAATTCCAGAAGTTTTCCGGCGAGAGCTGAATATTCCGGCTATGTCTTCTGGGATTGATTCTGATTGTTGGTTTGAAGTTAGTAACAGTCTAACAACGGATTGAAACAGAAATAGTCGAAGTACTTACCGTATTAATGGAGGTCTCGGTTTTCCGGTGACTTGCAGAGATTTTCCGGCGAGTTCAAAAAGCTTTTCTGACGAACTGAATATATAGCGAAAGTGAAATGGCAGGTTATGCGAATGATTTTGTGTAGAGAGAGGAAGCAATCGTTGGCGTAAATCAGAAATTGAATATCTTCGGTTATAAAAACCGAACATCACCAAAATTTAAGTTAATTCAAAACTGAATTGATTAGGATCTTCGGTGCATCGGTTATAATCCAGAATCCGCGATCACTCAAACGTTTGGACGGTTGAATAGCCGATTACGGTTTCAGTTAGGCGCAACAGGTTGATTCATGGTTGTTCATAAGTTTTAATTGTTCCCTAAAACTTACAAAAACATCAAGTGGCGGAGTGGTTATGTGTGTGTGTGTGTTAAGTCTTTGGAGTTCAACCCGACTGACCCGGGTTCGAGTCCCGGCAGCCTCATTTTATTTTAATTATTTTATTTTTACTTTTTATCAATTATAACTTTTATAGTTTAGTTTGTTTATTAATTATGTATCATTAAAAATCAAAATAGGCATAAATACGCAACGAAACATTTATAACTTGATATTCGATTACAAACGGAGCGGGTTTGGAAAACCCGTTTTTGACAAATGTTACAATTTAACCCTTACAAGGTTTAATCGAAATCGAAAGAGAATAATTAAAACGACCCTTGTAATCTATAAACAACTCCAACGTAATTCAAAATTCACTATTTGATTCTAGGTTAAACTCTTTTGTCGACCCTTCATCCTTACTCGTGCGAACTCCAAGAAACTTATACGCAATGAAAGGTGAGTATACTCGATCTCATTTTTGTTTTATCACTTTTTGGTGCAACATGTATTTATACCAAAAACACGCAACGCTTGAGACTTGTTATATGCACACTCTATCCATTGTTCTAAACATGAGACAATTTGATGCTTGTTAATCTCGTATGCTAGTTAAACTTTCCGTATCTATATGCTCATTAACCTTGTTATACTTGTTAAACTTGTTAGACTTATTAAACTCCTGTGCTAGAGAATTACAACGCTATAGGAGTAACGCATTGCCCGTTTATTCTTGGGCATTGCTTAGTTGAACGTGTTAACCTCCCGTTATTCTTTGGGATAGGTTATCCTTTGTAAACTAGGGTTTGGCATATAGTGACACTGTTTCAGCATATTAGTAGCTTGTATCATGTTGTTCGTGTTGGATATGAAAACTTAAGCTTTTTATTATAGTTATGCTATGTATCAAACTTGTATACTCGCCAACTTTTGTTGATGATATTTTAATACATGTTGCAGATTGATAGACGAAGTGATCAAGAAACCCAGCTAGGATGAGCCTAGAAACACATCTTAGAATAAACAATGTTTTGAATTATTTTTGATACAATTATGTCTTGTTTGAATCTTGTATAACATTTAGTATTGTTATGAAATTTGAATTAATTATATTGTCACAATAGTGTTATGATGCTTTTGAGTGATTTGTTCGTCTCATCCCGATGTTTTCGCCATCGGTTGGGGTGTGACATAAAGTGAAGTCACTATTTCAATGCCAAAAAAATGTTTGATTATCTTTGTTATGCTTCATATTTCCTTACTTAAATTTATTTGAGATGATTTATGTTTTTCTCTATTTAACATCAGTTGATCTAGAAAAATAGAATAAAATAAGTTGCTAAGAAAATAAAATAAAAAACACCAATTGATTATAAGAAAAAATGAAACATAATTTGTTTATAAAAAAAAGATAAAAAGCAGTACAATGCGTTGATGAAGAAAAAGTAAATATACTATTAATTGAATAAAAAAAACAAAATATGAATCAACTGAAACATGAGAGGGAATGTGCCTTTTTTTCTAATATATTTTAATCCAATAAATAAATGAGACAATGAAAAAGTTAATAAAATATAATAAAAAATACACTTTTCGTTAATAGTTTCTAGAAAGCACTAAAAGGGTAAATAATTTTCCTCTAACACTAGTTGAGTAAAAAAAACTCTAAAACATGTTCTTATGGTGTTTAGGATAAGTAATGTTAGTAGGCATTGGATTAAGTACAAGAGACAAAAGGCGTGCGAAGGGTATGTGAGATTCTGAGCCTGGCACGTTTCCTTTTATTTAAGGAGTGAAAGGATATTTTTGTCTTTTTACCACATAGCAGAAAACACATAATCAAGTAGTGTTACTTAATTACGTACTGAACATGATCACGTAACGTTATATAAAATCATGTAACAGTATACAAAAATCACGTAACGTTACCCTTGTTTCATGAATAAATTACATATTACGTAAATAAGAACAGGTACATAATCACGTAACAATATACATTTCTGAATATAATGAATACAGGTACATAATCACATAACAATATACATTTCTGAATATAATGAATGTTATGTAATTAAAATAGGTTTATGAAATCACGTATTCACGTAACCACATAGCTTTGTAAAACAAAATCTTGTAAAAATCAACGAAACTATAGCAATACCCTATTCAAATCAAAGAGAATAAAATGTTCATTAATACGGTGTACTTGTTTTTAAATATTATCGTATGAAAAAATTATAGTCGTTTGGAAACCAATGAGGTATTTGATTGAATGACAGAAATTCCATTTTGTTATTTGTTTTTCAATTATAATATCCATTTATTTACGAAAATGCTATTGATAAATTGTAGCCCTTGATCTTTAAGAAGCTATGACTAGAATTTTCACACTTGGTACCCAAAATCCATCATGTACCCTATACTTCCCATAGTTTGTATCATAACTATCCCCATCATCATTAGCAAATTTAACAACCATCTACTACTAGTAACCATCACAAAAACGGCACACACCCAAAGAACACTCCTAATACCGTCGGTTGTGTTGATTAGAAGTTAAAAACATAGGAAATAATCATAGAATATTAGTCAAGTATCTTTAACCAACATATAAACTGTTGTAATACTTCTAATTAATCAAGTACTTTGTTTACACTTTAATGATTTATATTTTTGCAATGAATATCCAATATTTTTTTTATTTCCCGATCAACTCTATACATTTTTAGCATCAACTCTTTTTTTTTTCAACCAACACTAGCTTTTTATATGAATCGAACAATCAATGAAACGTTCGTGGTGAGAAGTTCATTTACATTCGCGAACACATGTTTTGTTCATTTATTTACATTTATGAACGTTCGTTTATTTTTGTTCATTTATATTTGTTTATGTCCATTCATTTAAACGAAATTTGATTTGTTTTTTCACAACTATAATATACATCAGTATTTCAATTTAATTGTAGCTTTAGTTTAATTTTATTATGTTTTAATCTAATCTCACAGCTCACAATATTATATCCTTAGTTGTCTGCAATTAACTAACAATTATAAAATAGAACTCTAAAAGCGCAGTCAAAATTCATAATTAGGATAAAAAATCTTTTACATTGATAAAAAACTACAAAAACTAAAAAACCAAAATCTAAAGTAATATCAACACGTGTTTTACATCGTAAGGTTTCCCATAGTACAGAAACCGACACAAATGTTGTTCAGTTTGGAACTGACGTGGTACTGCTATGGCACGAGTTCAGTTCATCACGTTAAAGAACAAAAAAAAAATCAATTAAACGTAACACGTTTGCTTTTAAACAAAATTTTTATCGAAACTTGGATAAAATAAGATGTTATAATGAAAGTCGATTTATTAAACCCCAATTGTCATATGATAACTCTATTAAAATTCAGAGGTAAAAACATAAATTGATTAAAGGAAAAAAACTATTATAGTTCATTCATTGGTCGGAAAAAGAAATATTAAAGTTTAGGGGACGCATGATAACTTTATTAAATGTCGCTAATTATAAACTGTCAATAAAATCTAAGCAATCCTTTTTCTGGCGTTAAGGTGGAGAACTAAACCAATAATTCTCTAAGCGAAAAATTATATATATAATATATATAGGAGAAGGATCCGTTAGGAACCATCCTTTATTGCGAGAACCGACCGCGATAACCAATGTGAACACAACCAAAAAATACTTAAAAAAATCTAAAAAACACCCAAAATTTTTATTTTTTTAATATCTTTTTTTGGAAAAATAGCTATATTTCGACAATAATAAAAAAAATTCAAAATTTTTTTTCGAGTAACAGTTATCAATGAACATGTGTATATGTATCATTTCTTTGACAAATTCCATAATACATTACTAATATTAGATAATTGCACTTTCATTTACACTATCATACGTAATACACTACTTTTACATTACCAATATTAGAAATGCACATGTGCATCTATATGTATCAGCATGATATAAGGTGTTTTGGTACACTACTTTGAATACACTTTCCCTTTCATCTATCATAACATCCATAATGCACTACCATTGCCTCATACGATCCATAATACAATATCATTACCTCCTACCATCCATAATACAATACCATTACCAATATTTTCACTTTATTACATGTATATCAACACCCTTTATACCACCCAATCAACATATCATAAAGTGACAAATATAACCAAAACATCAACCAGTAGATATAACTAACCAAAAAACATCTATATTGGCATACTTCATCATACAAAATCACAAATTTTTTGTACCAAAATATGTTGTATCATGGTTATACATAATGATGCACATGTGCATTTTTAATATTGATAATGTAAAAAGTAGTGTATTATGGATGGTATTGTAATTGAAAGTGCAATTGTCTACTACTGATAATGTATTACGGAATTTGTCCAAAGTAATGATACATATGCACATCGGCATCGCTAATTGTTACTCGATAAAAAAATTGGTAACGAAATATAGCGATTTTATTAAAAAAATATTAAAAAAAAATTGAGTGTTTTTTTGTTCACATTGGTTCTCGCGGTTCTCGCATGAATCCTACCATATATATATATATATATATATATATATATATAAATATAGGGCTCGGTTCAAATGAGAACCACCACGAGTTGCGAGAACCGTGAGAACTTTTTGTTCCCGCGCGAGTTGGGCAAATTTTTTTTTGCACAAATGTAGATGAAAATATTATAAACACATCTGTAATAAAAATTGTCGAGTCCGTAGTTTTGACTGATGCAAGTTTTTTTGTATGCGCTGATGTAAATTTTGTAAGAAGATAAATATTTTTTTACGACTCATATAAATGTGAGTATGCGCCATTTTTTTGCTGAAACAAGTGATCTTTTTTATGACTTTTGAGAAATAATTCTGGAAAACCTTTTGGATGGCTTAGTTCTCACGGTTCTCACGTGGTTCTCATTTTAACTCCTCCCTATATATATAAACACCAAAATCGGACAAAGTAGAAATCGAACATGAGTACACAAGTTTATAAGCAATATGACGTGGTTAAACACATAGTTTTGAAAACCAAAAAATAGATTATGAAACTAAGCAAAACAAAAAAAATTACTGTCATTGTAAGCATTAAGAAAAACAAAAGCGAATTAAGATAAATCATAAAGGAAGTTCGGTAAAACCATTACATACTCAAATTTAACATTTTAAAATAATATTATAATTAATAAAAATATACAAAAATATTAAATCTAGTATTTTAAATATCATTAGTTAATTAGTTAAATAATTGTTAGGTTATATAAGATCTGTTGATATGGAAAGACAAAACTCAAAGGAACCATCTTCCTTGTCTGATTGAATAAGGTTGAAGCATGATTCAAAGTACAAGAAATTCCCCCCTTGAAAGCTTCACAAACAAGAAACAACCAACCAAATTATTGAAAAGAACTTCTGAAATCAAAGAGCTTAGAAACCAAGTCAAAGAGCTGCATTGTTAAGTACCGGTCAACAGCTGAAGACACAGTGTTGGGTCGACTAGTCAAAGTTGAAGACAAATGTTGGTCAACAAAGTCAACACATGAAGATCAAAGAGCTGAAAACCAAAACTGTTGGAATCCTCCAGCAGTTTGGTTTTCTAGCTATTTCCCTTTGTATTTCCATTTGTTTTATATTTAAGTTGTTTTAGTCAACTAAACTAACCTGTAGTTTGCAAACTACTACTAATTACATCATTTATTAGGTTGTTTGGGGCCGTGCACCAGCAGTTCTCTCCTCCTATAAATAAAACAGTACATGATGTAATTACTGACTTTTACAGCTGAAATATTCTATTTAAAGTATCTAGAGAGAGAAAAGCATAAGAAGTTAAAGAGAGTGCGCCTGTTGAGGGGGAGTTTACTGTACTTATGATGTATTGCCAAATCAGTGATATATATGAATCATTTGACAATTACAAATCCAGCTTGTGTATTGAATGATGTGTTTAATATTTACTTGTATTAATTATCTTTGAATTATCCAACAGTTTTTTTTATACAAAAACACACACAAATACAAACTCTCAAATCCAACAATTGGTATCAAAGCAAGGTTACACTGAATTAACTTCACCGTTGATTAAGAAGAGAAACCAAGCTCAAGTGATCAGGACGGATGAGAATTAGACCATTCAGAACATCAAATTATTCTGATACTCTGTTTTCTGAGAAAACCTCAATAGAATTCAGAGAAGATGTTAATCACTCATGATCCTCAATAGAATTATTCATGAATTTAAAATATGGCTACGAAGGGTGTGTCACTACTTATCTCACCAGAACACTGGCTGTTGGAGGTATGTGGTTTATGGTCCTTATATTTCTTCTGTGCAAGTACTAAAAGACAGAACACAAATATTCCTAAGAACCCCATAGGCTATTCTAAGCAAGATTTTCAAAAAAATGGAGCTTAATGCTAAGGCACTCGTTATACTAGCCATGACCTTACCTGTGGAATTTATGCTGGATTCCTCCACTATGAGAATGCTAAGGAATTGTGGGATGCTTTGAATGAACACCTTGGTGGTACAAGAGAACAACAAGGAGATTTTGAAGCAATAGTATGAGACATTCACTCATGTAAAGGAAGAATCTCGGACTCAATAGTTTGAGTGATTCATTTGCTTAATTAGTGAGCTAAGGCTTGCTGATCAAACTTACACAAATGCTGCTCTAAGTCACCGATTTTTGAGATATTTTCCTAAGAAGTGGAATACAATTACTATAGTTTTGAGAAACTCTGTTAGATTCAAGGAAATGACTCTGACACAACTTCATGGCAAACTCCTCACATTTGAGAGAGGGCTAGATAAAAAAACATAAGTTGTTATCAACTGGAAAAGTTGTTGATGATTACTCCTACGGTAACACAACTTTAATGAGTCGTGATGGATTATCATCAACCAATAGTAACCTTGCACAAATGATGAATGATCAGCAATCTATGGACCCTATTGACCAAGAGGCATTTGACTTTCTTGACCAACTTGCATTATTAAGTATCAAGTTAAACAAATTCTATAATAAAACTGGTAGGAGGTTACCTGGTTTAGAAGGCAAAGGTAAATTTGAGAAGGAAAAATCAAAGGTTGAGTGCTACAAATGTCACAAACTAGGGCACTTTGCTAGAGCATGTAGAAATCTTACATATAACTCTACATTCTATGTAACTTATCCTAGTTCAACAAATCAGTTTAACCCACAGAAATCACATCAATAATATTATTCCCAAAATGCCCTTTAACCAAACACTCAAACTACATCTCAATTTACACATAACACTATGTCAATGCATGCTTTGTATGTTCACATACTTTATCAAATCAATATTCATGGGCCTCAATGTCTATTTTACCCATACCTGCCTCCACACCTATTCAGATTGCATCACAAACACAGATCCCAACAATTTCCCAAATTGTTGGTTGCCCTACACTAAATTCAAATCATCAAAGTTTCTTCACTCGGAACTTTGTTGACTGGAGCAGTATGCCCTTATGATATTACAGACAACAATCTAGCAATGTTTGTTGTAGATATCAAGTAGCATACAACCATTGATAGGCAAATTAACCTTGAGAAATTCTCTATAGAAGAAAACTCATTTATAAGGTACCAAGCAGAACTACTAGAAAATATCCAGAGACCATGTCTGCAAATGTGGCCTAGTCTCTACAAAGAGATGCTTAAAAATGGATTCTCTCACTTGATAGCCTGTGGTATGTTGATAGTGGAGGATCAAGACACATGGCAGGTTGTAAAAATCTTCTTTCTCATTTTAGAGCTCATGGATCATTTGGAAATGGCACTAAAGGACAAATCTTAGGGTCTGGTGAAGTGAATGCTAGACAAATCTTGGAAATGGCACTAAAGGACAAATCTTAGGGTCTGGAAATGGCACTAAAGGACAAATCTTAGGGTCTGGTGAAGTGGAGGATCAAGACACATGGCAGGTTGATAATTTGAAGTTTAATCTACTAAATGAATCACTGATGTGTGATAAAGGGTACGACACATTTTTCACAAAAAAGAATCCTGTAAAGTTGTTGGTCAAGAACTTCTGTAAAAGATGAATGTCTTATTGCAAACGATGCATAACTTGTGGCCAACAGAAGTGGAAATGTGTATGCAGCTAATATGCTCAAAGATAATTTCATGCCACAAATTGTGTGTCTATTCTCTCAGGCATCTGCCAAAGAAACTGAATAGTGGCATAGGAGATTAGGTCATAGCAATTTACAAACAATCAATGTTGTTTCTAAGAAAGGTCTTGTGAGAGGACTTCCTAAGAAAGAGTTTAAATGTGATCAATATTGCATCTCTTGTCTTAAATTAAAACAACATAAAGTATCTTACAGGTCCATTGAAGAATCCAAAACTACTGGATGTCTTCAAATGCTTCATCTTGATTTGTTTGGCCCTGTTAAGATAACGAGTCTAGACAAGTAAAGGTGTTTTTAGTCATTGTTGATGACTATTTAAGATTTACCTTGACTTATTTCTTACATTCCAAAGATGAAACAACTGAAATCATAAAGAGTTTTATTGTCATGATAGAAAAACAACATGATCTGCCTGTTAAAATTCTCAAGAGTGACAATAGAACAAAACTTAGAAATCACACACTTGACTCGTTTTGTGAATCCAAGGGATTGTGAGACAATATAGTTTGCCCAGGTCACCTCAACAGAATGGTGTGGTTGAAAGGAAGAACATAATTCTTATTGAGGCTACAAGATCTATGTTAGGTGATTTAAGTTTGCCACTTCCCTTTTGGGCATAAGCAGTGAACATTGCAGAATATGTACAAAATAAGATCTTAATTGCTCAAAGACATCAAAAGACTGCACATGAAGTGTTATTCAAAATCAAGCCATTGATCTCTATTTTCAAAGTTTTTAGGTGTCCATGCTTCATTCTCAATTTAAAAGATTCCATATCTAAATTTGCAGCAAAGGTAGATTATGGGTACTTTATTGTTATTCTTCAACTGCTAAAGCTTATATACTGTTCATTTCTAGAACAAAAGTGACTGAGGAAACATTAAATGTGAAATTCAATGAAATGTCCTCAATTAACGTAGCTGCCAATCCAGCTGAGTTATTTGTTCTAGAGATTCTACAATATGAACCAAGAACTAAACCATTAGTTTCTAGTATCAATCAAACTGTCGGTACGACACAAGAGTATCAATCAACCATTGTCATCAGCAAACAACAAAGACAAATCTGCATCCAACGGATCTGAGACACAAGCTATCGAAATAATAAAAGAAGCAGACACCCCCTTCAGTGAATCCCTTGGTCCAATGCCTTCACCACCCCAATACTCCGACTCTCATGGTTCACCTGCTCCCTGCTCAAATAACCAATCTGAACATAGTTCTTCAAACACTATTACAGATATTGTTCCCAATGTAGGAGTAGGGGTGTGCATAAAACCAAATTAACCGACCCATAACCGAATTAACCAAAAAATCAAACCGAATAGAAAACCGATGGGTCGGTTTTTAATTTTTTTAAAGCCGATATCCATGGGTCAGTTATGGTTTTCTATGCATCCATAAGCACCATAACCGAGCCGACCTGCTAGTTAGTAAAGTCATGGTTAATCGACTCGTATAACCGACCCATATGCGTAACCGATCCAATTTTGTATATCAAATTGTTGGAGGAATACCAAAAGACCACCTTTCATGAATGAATTCCAATAAAATAATATCCTTGGTTCCATTTTATCTCAGAAGTAATCAATATCTCGTTTCTCCATAAAATAGGCGATGTTTTTCAAAAGTATTTTTAATTAATATTACTTACTTACTTAGGGTTCAAAGTTTCCAAAGTTCTAAATTCTATCTCACGTCGTCCTTTCAGTTTTCCACAAACTTGAGAGTTGTGAGTTCAAAGAAGACCTAAGAAACGAGATTGGGAAGGTTCAAGTCTAGTGTTCTACTTCCAGAGTTCTAGGTTTTGTTTTTGTTCTACTCTAAAATCTATAATCGTTTTTTATTTTTTATGTAAAACACCAAAGTTGCAAGAGAGTTGACAGATAAAACACGTATAATTGGTGTGCAAAATGCATGTATCCTAAATCGATTATGTTTTTAATAGTGGAATCTATAATATAATATAATATACTTTTATGAATAGATGTGTAATTGTGTTTGTCGATCTGTATAGCTTCTAACGAAGAAGAAGATACCAATGAGGAAAATGTGCATGCATCTTTACTTTTGCCAAATTACATGCTACATAAATACATAGCATATGAATAATTTAACATATATATTTAAGAAGTGTGATTCTCATTATGAAGCATTAAATATTTGTTATACTTATAATGTAAATATACACTGTTTCATTAATTGATAATTTAGAAGTCTGATTCTAATCAATCTAGTATTAGATTAAATATAAAGGGTATGATAAAATAGAAGTCTGATTCAATTTTTGAAGTGTAAAAGTTAGACAGAATGCATGAACGCATGATAATTATTATTGAACCTTTTTGTCAGTGTTTTGATTAGTATATTTAATCATGACTTATAAATGTAGTTGGAAACATCTGGTGGCGAAACACCAGTTGTTACTCTTGATGAAAAATCCCCAAAAGATCCGGTTCTTAATGTTGAAGAAAGTCAAGAAATCATAGAGCAAAAGAAAGATGGTAGAGCTAAAAAATCTTGGGTAAGGAACCATTTTATTTAAGATAAGGATTCAGGTAAATCCAAATGTCCTTATTGTATGTCTTTATGGGCGTTCGGTTCTAAAAAAAATGGCACGAGTTCTTTAGGTCATCATTTAAAGTTTGTTTGTACAAAGTCTCCAATTTACAAGAAAGTAGATAAGAAACAATCGATCTTGAGTTTTAAGACTCGGGTGAAAGTAGTAGCAGCTTGGCTTCTTCTAACTTTAGCCATGAAGAGTGTAGAATTCCACTTGCATGAATGTGCATCAAAGATAACCAGCCCATTAGTATAGTCAAAGATGAGGGATTTAGGGAATAATCATGGGGATTAAACCCGATGTTTAAGTTTCCATCTAGATGGACCGTGGCTAGAGATTGTTGGTTAATATTTAGAGAGGAGAAGAAAAAACTAAAGGATACTTTAAAGGATCAAACTGTATCACTCACTACAGATACATGGTCATCTGTTCAAAACTTTAATTATATGTGTCTTACAGCACATTGGGTTGATGATGATTGGGTTCTAAGGAAGAAAATAATGAACTTTTTCCAAGTTTCAAATCACAAGAGTGAGACCATTGAAAAGTTTGCTTATAAATGTTTACAAGAATGGGATATTGGTAGAATTCTTATGATCACTGTTGATAATGCTTCATCGAATGATGGAGCAATTAGATATATGAAAAAATGTTTAAGGACCCCATGCTATTTTAGATTGAAAATATGTGCATTTGAGATGCAATGCCCATATAATTAATCTTGTTGTCAAGGATGGTCTAGAAGAACAAATCGATTCCATAAATAAGATTCGTAAAGCTGAAAGGATTTTGAGATCTTCTTCTCAACGATATCTAAGTTTCCAAAAAATGTGGAGAAAGAAAAGATCGATTGCAAGACGAAACCGTGTCTAAATGTTGAAACAAGGTGGAATTCAACATTCCTATTGTTGGAGACGACACTTATTTAAGAAAAAGCGTTTGATAGATATTATATTCTTTTAATAATTATGTATTTTCTTTTTATGTATACCATATATTACCACTAGTCTAATATGCTTATTATTTCATAAACTTTAAGATGTTGATTTCAGTTATAGACCCTACTCCTGTTCAAAAGATGAAGTTGATGAGGGAAGTACGAGAAAGAGAAAAAAGAGTGAAAAAGTTTTAGGGGCACCCAATACATCGGATTGGGAGAAAGCATGGTATTATAGTGATTATTTTATTTCTACGTTGCGTTTAATAGTGATATGCTTTTTTTCTTGATAGGTTATTTATGGATTTTCTGATAATATATTTTAATGTGACTAAAAAAAATTTCGGGTTCTAAGTATTTGACGGCTAGTATATTGTTTGGTGAGCTATGTACAATGCATGCAACAATAGCAAAGATGTCCTTAAGTAGTAGTGAGATAGGGAAAAGATGGCCGAGTCAATGAAAGCAAAATATGAAAAATATTGGGAAAATTGAGGATAGAGTTGAAAAGGCATTGGTAGAGTTGTTTAATGCTTATAAGATGAAAATGGATAAATCGAGTGAGAAAAAGATACATTTTTATCTTCTAGCTCGGTTGACGGTGAGAAGGTTGTTGATTTAGAGGAGGGTTATTTGAAATATTTGTAGAAAAAATGCAGAAGAGGGGCTAATTCTAGTAAACTTGATGTATATTTGCGTGACGGAACTGAGAAAATGGTAAAAGGAGATGATATGTTTGATGTGTTAAGTTGCTGGAAGTTAAATCAAAGAAATTTCGGTTCTTTCACAACTTGCTAGACATGTTTTAGGGATGTCAATCTCAATCGTGGCATCCGAGTCCCCTTTTAGTACCGGGGGGGTGTCAGAGATACTTATAGGAGCTCTCTTATGCCAAAAACCGTCGAGTCTTTAATTTGTTAACAAGATTGGATACGACGTTCACTAAAGGATTTACAAAATACTCAAGTTCATAGAGTTCAATTACAAGACTTGGTTAACAACTTAGAGAAAATAGAACAAGGTAATAATGCACTTATTTTTACTTTATTTTTTATTTTTACTTAATATTAAAGCAAATTGCACAAGTTTTTATAGATTTGTCACCGGAAAAGAGAACAATTGAAGACTCTTTCATTGGAGATGAAGATTGAGATTAAACTGCCACCATGTCAAATTTTGGACTTTTCACATTTTTTAAGTATTTGGTGTTTTTGGTTAGGACTTTGTTTGAGTTTATGGATTACGTCATTTTGGTTGAACATTCGTTTGAATTTATGGATAATATCATTTTGGTTGAACTTTTGTTTGAATTTATGGATTATTATATATCGTTTTGTTTGAATATTCGGTGATAAAAGGAATTAATATTTATAGATAAAATGTTTTCCACATCTCTTACTTGTCTATGAAGAGAGAGATGGTGTGCGTTAAGCGTACTATATTTTTTGTTGTCATTTTAGATTCATTTTACGCATTATTCAAGTTTTAAATTTATAAAACACGATATTCTCCTAACACTAAACACACACTTGGGCAAGTGCACCCATCGTGAGCGTAGTATAGCGTTGGTAAGATACCGAGATCGTCCAAGGACACAAGAGCTTTTAATACCGGTTCGTAGCCAACGTCTAATCAATCTAAATTTTTTATAAAGATTTTTAAAAACATAAAGATAAACAAAATAAAATAAAATACAAAAAGACAAGATAAAATCACTTGGATCTGACTTCTCTTTTAAGTATCCTTTGATAGTTTTTGCACTTTCGGAACTTTTAACAGATTATCTTAGTTATAGTAGGCCCCTATTTTGAAGGTGACGTTACCCTCAACCCAGTGGTTTGAGTCAGCAGGGATACAATCCCAAAAGATCGGAGTATTGGAAGATAATTAAGTAAGTTATTAATGCGAAAAGTGGTAGGCCCCTCTTTTGAAGGTGAAGTTACCCTCGGCTTAGTGTTTTGAGTCAGCAGGGATACAATCCTAAGTAGCCGGTTTAAAATATTAATAGTAGTTTACATATGAGGGGTTCAAGCCATTCGCGCCTCCGCCATCCAATACCCATAGAGTATTAAAGGAGGCCCTAGTAAGCTTGAACCACGTCCTCGCAGGATCTATACACTGAACTAGACAAGAACTTTACCAAACCACCCTTCGAACCCCCTTCCAAGTAGTTAACGCGCTTTATATAGACCGTAAAGACACGAATGAGCAAATCAATGACATCATGAAGAAATGGTTAGGAAAATTTACTTTCAACATAAGAAACTAGTTATTAAAGTCATTAATACATACCCAGATAAAAAGTGCCGAAAGATTAAAAACTAAAAGTAATACATAAAAGATAGTCTTCACCAAGTGATGTAAGGAATTTAGCCAAGCATGGCCTTTGTTTGACAAGAACCCTTACAATCTATCTTGGATCCCAAGACTACTACACACTCTAAAGATGATTGATGGATGATGGTGGTGGTTGTTGGTGTTGTAGTGGTGGTGGAGTGGTGGCAAAGTGAGAGAGAACTGGTTTGCCAAGGGATGCCTTTGAAGGGAACCAAGCACCCCTATCTATAGTCAAAACAGAGGTCCGGCCAGGGCCCCGTATCCAGTGGGCTCGGCCCGTGGCCATCATTCTTCTCTTTCTTCATTAACTGCATCTGTCGGCAGAGGGCCCCACACGACCCCGTGTCCCTGGGCACGGCCCGTGGTCAATCTGCTCATTGTACTATCTGGATTATGCAAATCTTACAGTTGACCACGCCCCATGTTGACCTGGGCACGGCCCCGTGATGGGCGTAGAAGCTTCTGCAGGTTTTGTCTTGAAGTGGAAGGTCTGACCACGACCCGTGTTGGATGGATATGGCCCGTGGTCGTCTTCTGAAACTTTGTTTTTTTGTCTTTTGGGTTTTGCTGAGGGGTCGGACATAGTTCTTTATTCCTTCTTTTCGTATTTATGTTGGTTTTGGCTGTTTATTTGCTTCGTTCGTTCTTTTATGCTCTTTTAATCCTAAAAATACAAAAGGAACAAAGAAACTTGCTTTTTCCAACATTAGTACTAAAAATGGTTAGTTTTATGCCTCAATTGATGTAAATTATATGTTGCATTTTGCATACATCAAATATCCCCACACTTGAATCTTTGCTTGTCCTCAAGCAAAACTCTTATAAATGTGGCTTACACACCTAAATGGAATAGGTAGAGAAGAAGTTTTGTGGTTTGTCTTTGAGTGTCGGGAATCCAAGATCTTTATTTAAATTTTGTTTTTAATTTATTTACAATCATATTCGTCATGATTTATTTAGAAAATTTTTAAGAAAAATTCTATATTTAGGCATAACATGCCTCTTTTAAATTTCTAATTATTTATATACAAGTTCACGTACCTCCAAAGAGATCACTCAACACTCGGCCGAAGATGTATTTTTGTGATATCGCTCGAGTCCGGTTTGAAACTTACTTCTACCATATGCTTGCCAAGCAATCAAACCTCCTCCTTTTTAACTATAAACCTTTGTAAATATCAAGAGGACTTGAGAAGGGTTAGGCTTGGGCTGGGGGTAGAAATTTTTTTGGGTTAGTGGTTAGTAAAATGGCGAAAATCATAAAAAGCGTCGGTTATCTTATAACTTTTAGTTTTTGTGACATTTATTTGGACCAAGCATTTTCAAACAAGATTTTTGAAGGAACTTGTTTGGTTATTGAAAGAGCTATGGCTATATATATATATATATTAGAGTCACAAGATAACTTAGCTTTTTACTAAAATAAATTGGTTTGAAAGGAAAATGGTTAGTAAGTGGTTGTCTTGCGGGTTTTTGAAACGAAAAGGGGTTTAGGCTCAAAGGGTTAACTAGGGGATTTTGGTAACGGGTGAAAAGCAACGAAAATAATAGTTTTGAATGAAAAATGGGTTAGTCCTAATGCTTCAATCATTTACTTACTTGGGTTTAAGTTGGTAAGGACCGGGAATGTATCGTCTTGGCAAGTTCTAGGGTCGTAAGAACCAAGCGGCTATTCACAAAAGAAACGAAAATGAGCGTTTAGTTTAAAGGTGTATGCTTGTATGCACAATAAAGGCTCAAAACTCACTTAATGTGGGAATGAGTTTATAGTGTGAACAAGCATATATAATCAAATTTTTAAAAAGATTTTTTTATGCCCTTTATAATTTTCTTATTTGGTTCTTTTTATCACGATGCCATCGGTTGTAAATTCGTAAAAACATAACTTTTAGAACTGTTATTCCCAAATTACACCAAGACAAGTAAAAAAAATAAAAAAATTTAGAAAAGATTTGGGGTGATTAGCGGTTCCAATAGAGTTTTGTGTAAGGCTTGTTATTAGGACTTGCTAAATTCAAAGTGTTAGTTATCCCCCCCCCCCCCACAATTAAATTACATATAGTCCTCAATGTGTCCAAAAATAAAATTTTATTGGTTGATTCGAATGCGTAAAAGCGTGGTTAAAAACAAATTGTTATGTTACTGGGCATCTGGGCACGGGCCCGTGTGGACTGGGCACGGCCCCGTGGTCATATTGCTAGTATCAAAAACTTACAGAAGGATACCCACAGGGCGTGTTGGATGGACACGTCCAGTTGTCAAAGGCTGGAGTCAAACAACGGCTTTTTAAGATATGGGCACGGACCGTGGTTATTGAACACGACCCCGTGGTGGCAGGCTGCAGTTTCTGAATCTCAGGTTCTGGTTTTTGCGTCTGGTATCTGGTCTTGTTTAGCACTGGTTTTCAGTGCACATGGACCTCCTGTACCTATTTTGCCAATATCACACCACACAAAGCATACTACAATACCAAATCCTAAATTATGAGTGTTTATCATCCATCATCACAAACAAAGAAAAATAAAATACGGAAAGGAAAAAGCTGTTTGGAAGAGTAAATTGTTCAAACCACGACACGCAGGCAGGTCAAATTGTTCAAGGGGTAGTGAGATTAACCTGATATTGCCTTCGTCACCTTACCACCATCGTCACCACTCAGTCCATGTCCTCGTCCTCCTCGTCCTCTTCACCACGATACGCCATGTGATCCCGGATATATGTGATGTCTCCTTGCATAGTATTGATGGAACGTTCAAACCACGGCACGCAGGTCGGTCAAATTGTTCAAGGGGTAGAGAGATTAACCTGATATTGCCTTCGTCACCTTACCACCATCGTCACCACTAGTCCATGTCCTCGTCCTCTTCACCACGATATGCCATGTGATCCCGGATATATGTGATGTCTCCTTGCATAGTATTGATGGAACGTTCCATCGCTCCAACCCGGGTGTTGACGTTGCTAGCCATGTTGTATGTATTGTGGGTGCACAAGAGGTTTTCCTGCAAAAGGTCAGTTAAACTTTGAAAATTAGGAAACCCGCCTCCTTGAGAGGAGGAGCCGTCTGGTAGCCACGGTATTGAGGAGGAGGAACGTTAGGGTCGTCAGCGAGGGCTAGGACTTCTTCCGGGGCCCATGTATTTCCTTCAGCATTCCGGAAGCGAATGGTCCCGTCGCCCATGTCTTAGATGAACCCCACGGACTGGCATAGGTCGCTATCAACCTTGCACCTTGAGTAAGTGACTTTGGAACACGTTGGACTTAGTTTTTGAACAACTTGTAGATCCATCCCCGAAAGAAGATTGGTGTGGGTGGATTAGCCAGTTGGTTTGCGTGCATGTTCTTGAGGAGTATGTAGGTGACATCGAGTGGTCTACGGGTGTGGATGCAGTGGAGGCATGTGAGGTCACGAAGGCTTACCACTCCGGTGCTATCTCGCCGTTGATTCAGTTAGTTGCTTAAGACCCGATGGATGTATCGGTAGAGCGGGTCTCGCAACTGAGAGCTTTTGGTGGTGCTTGGGTTGTATGCTCCGTCTCCAATTTCGGACCATGCTGTTTGCCTCATATTAACTAGGATTTCACGGAAACCACCCGTGACATGCTCATCAGCTGAATCTTCCTCGGCGTACAACCCGATGTTAACACCAAACTAGGCCATGGAGATGGAGAAAAGTTGCCCGGCACATCTGAATTCAATAGCATCGGAATCAAACAGGTCTGCTTTGGTGTCGAACTTGAAGGTGCTATAGAACTCCATGTTAAACTCATAGATTGAGTGGAGTTTCTTGTCGAGAGCGGCTCGAAGTGGGCATGTGACCAGCATATCATATCGACCTCTTTGACCTACGGCATCTAGGGTTTCGTAGCATGTTTGTCTTGGTCCTTCCTCCGGCCTCGTTTGAAGGACTTCAAAGCGGTTTTGGTACTCCCATTCTGATGTCTTAAACTTCAGGAACTTGTTTGCCATTGCTGCATGAAAGAATCAATGTACAATTAGCGCGTTATGAATTAAATTTACGGGAAAACTGAAAACAGAGAGCTGAACACGGCCCCGTGGTGACTGAATATGACCCGTGTTCAGCGTTTCCTCCTGGCCACGCCCCGTGGTGGCTGACCACGGCCCCGTGGTCAGGCTACTGTTACTGCAGAATTTCATTTTTTGACTCGGTTTCGAAAAGTTGAAAATTTTTGGTTGAGAAGGGTCGGTTTTCCCCGAAAATGAAACCCCAAGTCCCGTTTTTTCAAAAACAAGTCGTTTACCCTATCAATTTTAACTTTTCGGTTTAAAAACAAGGGTTTGTGACTTACTCTTGTAATCGGTTGTTTTTGGTGACCAATCGTGGTTGACTTACTCTTTACAACATGAATGCATACTACTAATATTAGATCTATACATAAATTTGAGGTTCAACTTGGTTTTAATTCGAGAACCCTAGGTTTTTCCCCAAATTTCTTGATGTTATACTACATGCAAATCATTAAACTATCTAGAAATAGTGTACGAATCATACCTCGCGGATGTTAAACGCAGAGAAAACGTGAAATGGAACAGAAAATCGCCGGAGAACCAGAGAGTTTTCGGGGAAACGGGTCGTGGTGGAATGAAGAATAGATAAAGAAGGGGTTTATATATGTCAGTATGCCGAACACGGCCCCATGGCCAGACCCTTCTCTTCATTTTTTTATATAAAGGATTCGTTTGATTGGCGACCGTTTTCCGAAAAAGGGTTCTCAAGTTATCTTACTTTTTTCGAAGTTCCCTCGATGTCACCTACGAGTCATAACGTTAATCTATATATATGTACATATACCTACCTTTGTTTTATTATACCTTGCTTGTTTGAAGAGAAATTTCTTCCTCCTCATCCTCAATGAATCCTTGATAGAGTTTAAGCCTTTGCCCGTTAACCTTGAATGGAACGCCATTTCGAGATTTAATCTCAACTGCAGCGTGTGGGAAAATATGGGTGATGGAGAAAGGTCCCGACCATCTAGATTTTAATTTTCCTGGAAATAATCGAAGTCGTGAATTAAACAATAGCACTTCATTTCCTTCTTGAAATTTATAAGGTTTAATATGTTTGTCATGTTAATTCTTTATGCTTTCCTTATAAATTTAAGAGTTAGAATAAGCTTGAGTTCTCAACTCATCTAATTCGTTTAATTGATAAAATCGATTTTTACCGGCTGTTTCATGGTCTAAATTTACATTCTTTAATGCCCAGTAGGCCCTATGTGCTATTTCTACTGGCAAGTGGCAACTTTTTCCATAGATTAGCATATATGGGGTGGTTCCTATTGTTGTTTTGAAAGCGGTTCGAAAAGCCCATAAAGCATCGTCTAATTTTTCGGCCCATTTTTTTCTATTTACCCGTACGTTTTTTCGAGTATTCTTTTTAAACCTCTATTGGTTACTTCGACCTGTCCGTTTGTTTGAGGATGATAAGCGGTCGAAATTCGGTGATGGACCCCATATCGTGTTAAAATTTTTTCGAGTTGATGGTTACAAAAATGGGTGCCTCTATCACTTAAGCTTTTGGAGTGCCGAAACGAGCGAATAATCGTTTCAAGAATCTTACCACAATGCTTCCATCGTTTGTTGGAAGAGCTTCAGCCTCGGCCCATTTTGACAAGAAATCCACAGCCACAAGTATATATTTGTTTCCTTTTGATGGTGGGAAAGGACCCATGAAGGCTAACCCCCATACATCAAAAATTTCACAAACATGAATACCATTTTGTGGCATTTCGTTTTTGGAAGAAATATTACCTGATCGTTGGCATGCATCACATGTTTTGATAAGACTTTGTGTGTCTTTGTAAATTGTCGGCCAATAGAATCCTGAATCAAATACCTTTCGGGCGATACTAGTGGCTCCGTGATGTCCTCCATACGGTCCTTCATGACAATGGCGGATAATTTTTTCTGCTTCATTTCCATGTACGCATCGTCGGATGAGTTGGTCAGCACAAATTTTGAAAAGATATGGATCTTCCCAAAAGTAGTGTTTTACATCGGCAAAGAATTTTTTTCTTTGATGATGTGACCATCCTTTTACGACTATTCTACTAGTTAGGTAGTTGGTGTAGTCGGCGTACCACGATTCTTCCCGATATTCCACCATTTCTAAAGATTCCGTTGGGAATTTTTCATTGATGAGCTCATCCCTAGTTGCTTCCAAAGATGGGTCTTCCAAGCGAGATAGGTGATCTGCGGCGGTGTTCTCGGCTCCTCTCTTGTCTTCTATTTCGATGTCAAATTCTTGGAGGAGTAGGATCCACCTAATTAAAAGTGGTTTGGCATCTTGTTTTTTAAACAGATAGCGAATGGCTGCATGGTCTGTATAAACTGTTGTTTTAGAAAGAACAAGATAAGAACGAAATTTATCAAAAGCAAACACTACAGCTAGTAATTCTTTTTTTGTTGTGGTATAATTTTCTTGTGCATCATTGAGAGTTTTACTAGCGTAGTATATTGGATGAAAATGCTTATCATTTCGTTGTCCCAGAACTGCAACAACTGCAAAGTCACTTGCATCACACATGATTTCAAAAGATAATTTCCAATCGGGCGCTACCATGATTGGTGCATTGACTAGCATTTCTTTTAGTGTTAAAAATGCATGGTTGCACTCATTGTCAAAGATAAATGGTGTATCTTTTTCAAGTAGTTTAGTTAGGGGTCTTGAGATTTTTGTAAAGTCTTTGATAAATCATTTATAAAATCCGGCATGCCCTAAGAAACTTCTTATGGCTCTAACAGAGGATGGAGATGGTAATCGAGAGTTAGTGTCAATTTTTGCTCGATCAACCTCCATTCCTTCGCTTGAGATTTTGTGACCAAGTACTATTCCCTCCGTAACCATGAAATGGCATTTTTCCCAATTAAAGGAGAGGTTGGTTTCCTCACATCAGGATAGCATTCGTTCAAGGTTATCCAGGCATTGGTCATATGAATCTCCGAAGATAGAAAAGTCATCCATGAAAACTTCCATGGTTTTTTCTATCATATCATGGAAGATGGCCACCATGCAACGTTGGAAAGTTGCGGGGGCATTACATAGACCAAAAGGCATGCGACGATAAGCAGAAGTTCCATAGGGGCATGTGAAGGTCGTTTTTTCTTGGTCTTCCGGGGCTATTGGTATTTGAAAATAACCTGAAAAACCATCTAAAAAACAGTAAAATTTGTGACCGGATAGTCTTTCCAACATTTGATCAATAAAAGGTAAAGGAAAGTGGTCTTTCCTTGTTGCCTCATTTAATCTACGGTAGTCTATGCAAACTCTCCATCCGGTGACGGTCCTTGTTAGTATTAATTTGTTTTTTCATTGGCTATCACCGTCATACCTCCTTTTTTGGGAACTACTTGAACGGACTCACCCATGGGCTATCAGAAATTGGGTAGACGAGTCCGGCATCAAGTAGTTTGATGACTTCATTTTTAACCACTTCTTGAACATTTGGATTAACTCTATGATGTAGTTGTATTACCGATTTGTAGTCATCTTCCATTAAAATTTTGTGCGTGCACATGGAAGGGTTTATTCCTTTTATATCTACAAGCTTCCATGCAATCGTGTTTTTATGTTTTCTTAAAAGCGAAATTAGTTTTTCTTTTTCTAAACTAGTTAATTTTGATGAAATAATTACCGGAAATTTTCCATGCTTGTCTAGAAAAGCGTATTTCAAACCTTTTGGGAGCTCTTTGAGCTCAAGTGGTGCGTCTTTAGGAGACTCCTTATTTGGTTGCCCATGGTCGAGGCCCATAAAGGTTTGTTCAATGGCGTCTTCTTCTTGGACAAGTTGGTCAAGTTCTTCTTCCGTATCGGGTGGCTCATCTTCATCTTCAATTAAGGGGTCGTCATTGCCGAATGGGTATTTCATGGTTTGGTCAAGATTGACGCACCTTTTGTCGGCCCCTAATTGAATTGGTAATTTTTTTGCTTCCGGTTGACCAAGGTTTGATGGGTTTTTATGAAAGGTCGTCCCAATACAAGCGGAGCATCATTGAGAAGAATGAAGTCGGTAGGGACCACCATTTGGTTTGTTTGAATTAACACATCCTCAACTACTCCCGTTGATTTTATCATCTTTCGATTAGATAGAAAAATGGGGATTTGAAGTGGAGAAAAATCACTGATATTTAATTTTTCGAAAATATAGTTAGGCATTATATTAACACAAAGATCTTTGTCGATGGTGATATTGCTAACAAAGTTATTTTGAAAGAAACATGGAACCGGTGTTCTGTTAATTTCAAATTGTTCTTCTTTTATTAGCGTAGTTTGATCATTTGTTAATTTGATGCTAACTATTTCGTCAACTTTAGCGTTAGTGTTTAACTCTTTTAAAAACTTAGCATGAGTGGGTACCAAGCAATGGTTTTCGAAAGAAGGTGGTAAAATGTTAACTTTTTGAAAATTTGCCTCTTTTTCAAAATTTTTTGTTGTTGACTTAACTTCTTCTTTGCATGACTCATGCATAGGTTTTTCACTTACTTGTTCTTCCATTTTTACCTCTTCGATTATTACCTCCTTGGTAAAAATAGCATCTTCCCTTGCTCTAGATTCTTTTAGTAACCGCTCGAGAGTTTTAAGATGTTCTACTATTCTTTCGGCTTCGAGAAGGATAGTCGGTGGTGTGTTAAAATGAGTGGGATAAGTGTTCCACTCAAAGCTTGGTTTTGGAAGTTCAAAACTAGGTTCCTCATAATAGGAATATGAGGGGGTGGTTCCTCATAATAGGAGTATGAGGGGGTGGTTGGAGAAAGTCATAATATTGTACTGGGCGGGGATCACCGCAAATGGTACAATATTCTTCCTCATACTAATCATCCTCTAAATAGTAGTGAGTGTAATCTCCTGAATATTGATCCTTAAGGAAATATCCAGCAGATTACAGAGTCTCAGGACCAAAATAAAAAAAATAAAAAAATTGAAAACAGAAACAGAAGCTCACCACGGCCCCGTGTTCAGTGAGCATGGCCTGTGGTCAGACTCTATATCTGGGCGTTTGAGAAATTTGTTTTAGTAATCTGCAGCTCGAGGGCGTGTTCAATGGGCACAACCCGTGTTTAGCTTACTGTAAAACTAAAAAAAATCCTAGAAAATAAGAAAACGAGCGCGCAGTTTTAAAAAATGATTAGGCCGTCGATTTCAAGCTTTCTTAAAATCCTTGTGTCCCCGACAATGACGCCAGAAACCTGGTGTGCGTTAAGCTTGCTATATTTTTTGTTGTCATTTTAGATTCATGTTACGCATTAGTCAAGTTTTAAATTTATAAAACATGATATTCTACTAACACTAAACACACACTCGGGCAAGTGCACCCATCGTGAGCGTAGTATAGCGTTGGTAAGATACTGAGATCGTCCACGGACACAAGAACTTTTAATACCGGTTCGTCGTCAGCGTCTAATCAATCAAAATTTTTGATAAAGATTTTTAAAAACATAAAGATAAATAAAATAAAATAAAATAAAATACAAATAGACAAGATAGAATCACTTTGATCTGACTTCTCTTTTATGTATCCTTTGATAGTTTTTGCACTTTCAGACTTTTTAAGAGATTATCTTAGTTATAGTAGTAGGCCCCTCTTTTGAAGGTGACGTTATCCTCAACCCATTGGTTTGAGTCAGCAGGGATACAATCCCAAAAGGTCGGAATATTGGGAAGATAATTAAGTAAGTTATAATACGAAAAGTGGTAGGCCCCTCTTTTGAAGGTGACGTTACCCTCGGCTAAGTGGTTTGAGTCAGCAGGGATACAATCCCAAGTAGCCAGTTTAAATTATTAATAGTAGTTTACATATGAGGGGTTCAAGCCATTCGCACCCCCGCCATCCAATACCCATAGAGTATTGAAGGAGGCCCTAGTAAGCTTGAACCAAGTCCTAGCAGGATCTATATACTGAACGAGACAAGAACTTTACCAAACCACCCTTCTAACCCCTTCCAAGTAGTTAATGCTGATGTACACAAAATGCAACATATAAATTACATCAAGTGAGGCATAAAACTAACCCTTTTTAGTACTAAAGTTGGAAAAAGCACGTTTCTTTGTTCCTTTTGTATTTTCAGGATAAAAAGAGCTCAAACGAACAAAAGAAGCAAATAAGCAGCTAAAACCAACATAAATACAGAAAGAAAGAATAACAAGCCATGCCCGACCCCTCAGCAACACCCAAAAAGACAAAAGAACCAGATCATAGAAGATGAGCACGGCCATGTCCACCAAGCACGAGGAGTGGTCAGGCCCTACACTACAAGACAAAACATTCAGAAGCTTCCACGCTCACCACGGGCCGTGTCCAGAGTAACACGGACCGTGGTCAACTATAAGATTTGCATAATCTGGATAGTATAGCGAACAGTTGACCATGGGGCCGTGCCCTGAGGCCACGGGTCGTGTGGGGCCCTCTGCTGACAAATGTAATTAATGAAGGATGTTGGCCATGGGCCGTGTCCGCTGGACACTGGGCCGTGGCCGGGCTTCTGTTCAGGCTATAAATACGGGTACTTGGTTACCACAAAGCATCCTTTGGCAAACCACTTCTCTCTCACCTTGCCACCACTCCACCACCACTACAACACCAACACCCACCACCATCATCCATCTTCCATCTATAGAGTGTGTAGTAGTCTCGGGATCCAAGATATATTGTAAGAGTTCTTGTAAAACAAAGGCCATGCTTGGCTAAATTCCTTACATCACTTGGTGAAGACTAATCTTTTATGTATTACTTTTAGTTTTTAATCTTTCGGCACTTTTTATTTGGGTTTGTATTAATGACTTTAATAACTTGTTTCTTATGTTGAAAATGAATTTTCATAACCATTTCTTCATGATGTCATTGATTTGCTCATTCGTGTCTTTAAGGTCTATATAAAGCGCGTTAACTACTTGGAAGGGGGTTAGAAGGGTGGTTTGGTAAAGTTCTTGTCTCGTTCAGTGTATAGATCATGCGAGGACTTGGTTCAAGCCTATTAGGGCCTCCTTCAATGCTCAACGGGTATTGGATGGCGGGGGCGCGAATGCCTTGAACCCCTCATATGTAAACTACTATTAATACTTTAAACCGGCTACTTGGGATTGTATCCCTGCTGACTTAAACCACTTAGCCGAGGGTAACGTCACCTTCAAAAGAGGGGCCTACCACTTTTCGCATTAATAACTTACTTAATTGTCTTCCAATATTCCGACCCTCTGGGATTGTATCCCTGCTGACTCAAACCACTGGGTTGAGGGTAACGTCACCTTCAAAAGAGGGGTCTACTACTATAACTAAGATAATCTCTTAAAAAGTCCGAAAGTGCGAAAACTATCAAAGGATACATAAAAGAGAAGTTGGATCCAAGTGATTCTATCTTGTCTATTTGTATTTCATTTTATTTTATTTATCTTTTTCCTTATCTTTATGTTTTTAAAACTTCTATAAAAAAATTTAGATTGATTAGACGTTGACGACAAACCGGTATTAAAAGCTCTTGTTTCCTTGGACGATCTCGGTACCTTACCAACGCTATACTACGCTCACGATGAGTGCACTTGCCCAAGTGTGTGTTTAGTGTTAGTAGAATATCGTGTTTTTACAAATTTAAAACTTGACTATGCGCAAAATGGACTAAAATTAACAATAAAAATATAGTACGCTCGACATACACCAAGTTTTTGGCGCCGTTGTCGGGGACACAAGGATTTTAAGAAAGCTAAAAATCGACGGCCTACTCATTTTTTCAAAACCGTTTTCAAAAACTGCGCGCTTGTTTTCTTATATTTAGGTAATTTTAATTTTTACAGTAAGCTAAACACGGGCCATGCCCAATGGACACGCCCCCGTGCTGTAGATTACTTAACCAAAATTTTCAAACGCCCAGATATAGAGTCTGACCACGAGTCGTGCTCACTGGACACGGGCCGTGGTGAGCTTCTGTTTCTGTTTTCAACTTTTTATTTTCTGCTCCCGAGACTCTGTAATCTGCTGGATATTTCCTTATGGATCAATATTCAGGAGATTACACTCACTATAACTTAGAGGATGATTATTATGAGAAAGAATATTTTACCATTAGCGGTAATCCCCACTCGGTACAATATTGTGACTTATTCCAACCATCCGCCTCATATTTTTATGAGGAACCTTATTTTGAGCCTCCAAGATCAAGCGTTGATTGGCTATTTACCCACTCAGTTCGACACACCACCAACTATCATTCCCGAAGCCGAACGAATAATAGAACATCTTAAAACCTTTGAGAGGTTACTAAAAGAATCTAGAGCAAGGGAAGAGGCTGTTTGTACCAAGGAGGTAATAATCGAAGAAGTAAAAATGGAAGAACAAGTAAGTAAAGAACCTATACCTGAGTCAAGTAATGAGTCAAATAAGTCAACAATCACAAATTTCAAAAGAAAAACAAATTTTCAAGAAATTAACATTTTACCACCTTCTTTCGAGAACCATTGCTTGGTATCCACTCATGCTAAGTTTTTAAAAGAGTTAAACACTAGCGCTAAAATTGATGAAATAATTAGCATTAAATTAACAAATGATCAAGCTACGCTAATAAGAGATGAACAAATTGAAGATAACATAACACCGGTTCCATGTTTTTTTCAAAATAACTTTATTAGCAATATCACCATCGACAAAGATCTTTGCGTTAACATAATGCCTAACTACATTTTCGAAAAATTAAATACTAGTGATTTTTCTCCACTTCAAATTCCCATTTTTCTACCCAATAGAAAGATAATAAAAACAACGGGAGTAGTTGAGGATGTGTTAGTTCAAACAAACCAAGCAGTAGTCCCCACCGACTTTATCATCCTCGATGATGCTCCGCTTGTATTAGGGCGACCTTTCGTAAAAACCCATCAAGCGCTGATCAACCGGAAGCAAAATAATTTACCAATTCAATTAGGGGCCGACAAAAGGTATATCAATCTTGACCAAACCATAAAATACCCGTTTGGCAACGACGACCACCTAATTAAAGATGAAGATGAGCCACCTAATGCAGAAGAATAATTCAACCAACTTGTCCAAGAAGAAGATGCCATTGAACAAACTTTTCTGGTCCTCGACCAAGATCAACCAAATAAGGAGTCTCCTAAAGACCCACCACTCGAGCTCAAAGATCTCCCAGAAGGGTTGGAATACGCTTTTCTAGACAAGCATGCAATGGGAAACAAGTTTCTCAAGTTCAAAACATCTGAATGGGAGTACCAAAACCGATGCGACATTCTCCAAACAAGGTGAAAGGAAGCACCGAAACAAACATGTTACGATACCCTGGATGCTGTTGGACAAAGAGGAAGATATGACATGCTTGTCACGGGCCCACTTCGAGTAGCTCTTGAGAAAAAAACTCCACTCCATATACGAGTTTAACATGGAGTTTATAGTACTTTCAAGTTCGACGCTAAGGCAGACCCGTTCGATTCAGACGCAGTTGAATTCCGATGTGCCGGGCAGCTTTTCTCAATCTCCATGGCCCAGTTTGGGGTTAACATTGGGCTATATAATGAAAATGACTCAACCGATGAGCATGTCACAGATGGTTTCCGTGAAGTCCCGGTGAACATGAGACAAACTGCATGGGCCGAGATTGGAGATGGAGCTTACAACCCAAGCATCACCAAGAGCTCCCAGTTGCGAGACCCACTCTACCAATACATCCACCGGGTCTTAAGCAACTCACAGAATCAACGGCGTGACAGCACAGGAGTTGTAAACCTTCGTGACCTCACCTGCCTCCACTTCATCCACAACCGTAAGCTGCTCGATGTCACCTTCTTGCTCCTCAAAAACATGCACCTGAACCAACTGGCTAATCCACCCACGCCGATCTTCTTTAGGGGATGGATCCATAAGCTATTCAAGAACTATGTCAATCGTATTCCAAAGTCATTGACTCATGGTGTAAAGTCCAAGAAGGTTGATATCGACCTATGCCGGTCCGTGGAACTCATCCACGATATGGGGGATGGGACTATCCGATTCCGAAATGCTCAAGGAAATACATGGGGCCCAGAAGAAGTCTTAGCCCTCGCTGATGATCCCAACCGTCCTCCTCCTCAATACCATGGTTACCAAACAGGTTCCTCCTCTCAAGGAGGCTGTTTTCCTAACCTTCAAAGTTTAACTGATCTTTTGCAGGAAAACCTTATGTGCTCTCGCAACACGTACAACTTGGCTAACAACGTCAACACCCGAGTTGGAGTGATGGAACGTTCCATCACTAGTGTGCAAGGAGACATTGCATACATGCAGGGCCACATGGTATACCGTGATGAGGGGACGGCGAGAACGAGGACATCGACTGAGTAGTGACGATGGCGGTGAGGTAGTGGGTGACGAATGCAACATCAGGTTTCTCTCTCTACCCTTGTGAACTATTTGCCGGCCTGCGTGCCGTGATTTAAACAATTTACTTTTCTGAACAACTTTTATTTTTCTGCATTTTTACTTTTATCTTTGTGATGTGATGGATGATAGTAACATCCGTCAAAAACGGATTTACCAAAACCCGCTCCGTTTATCAACCGAACAGTCAGTCAAAAAGTTCGTTGCGAATTAAATGCCCAAAATAATTTTAAACGATACATAATCGATTATTATACGGAATATATATTTAGTTTTTGAAAAACTATTGAAAATCGCAAAATAAAAATAAAAGGTCTCTGCCGGGTTTCGAACCCGGGTCAGTACCGGTTCAACTTCAGACTTAACACTCAACACACAAACCACTGCGCCACGGATGTTACTTGTTAAATATTAGAATCATTTAATTGATATCATGACGTTACGAATTCAAAACCGGCGCCCAATAGTTCAGTCGTCGGAAATCCCGGCAATCTCGCGAGTATTTAACGACAACTTCCGTTATAACGTAAACCATTACTAAGACATCGGTTATAACCGACGTCTGGGTCCGCGACCAAAGTTATAACCGCCGGAGTTTTCATAACCGATGAATCCAGTTGGAAATCGGGCCAAATACATCTCGGTTTCTCCCTATAAATTCACCCTCAACCCACTGCAAACCTTTTCGCTCAAACCCACACCCTTACCGACGTAATTCCACTCGCCGGAATTATTCTGTTCGTCGCCGGAAAACCGGTTTCCTCATTTCTGAGCATTACTAAACCATTTGAACTTATACCGAAGTCACCCACATATTTTGTAAGCTTTCTGAAGTTTCTCTGCTGCAAGACACTTGACGTCGGAAGGTATTGCTGTCGCTGGAGTTCTGCCGGAAAACAGAGGAAGATAGTCGGTATACCTTTTCGCCTAATTTCTGTTTATTTTTACTTATATCTCATCTATAATTAACCTAAAACGCTAAGGAAACCGATTAAAACATTTAACCAGTCAATTATCGATTCTGGTTAAAAATCAGACGAAGAAGATGAAGTGCGGTAAACGTATAAGTATAATTAAAATCAAGATATTACTCGGGTTAGACACACAGTCCAGCGGTGGACTGTGTGCACGTTAAACATACAAACGTCTCGAGTTCGAATCTTGTTTCACACACGTCGCCTTAATAAAAATGATTTTTTTGTTAAACCGAACCGGAGTCACACAGGTGTATGTTAAGTATATTAATAACCGGAATAATAACCAAGTTAGACACACAGTCCAGCGGTGGACTGTGTGTATGTTTAATCACAGGACACGAGTTCGAGTCCGGTCTACTGCCTCGATTCAGACCATTTTTCAAACTTTTTAAATACGGCATAAATGAAAGTGCTTAATTTGTATTTAAGTAAAATAAAAATCAGATTAGTTAACATGTCAAACACACAGTCCAGCGGTGGACTGTGTGTTAGTTTAAGCCACAGGTCCCGGGTTCGAGACCTGTGGAGCGCACCGTCCGATTCGCTTAAATTGTTTTTAAAATAAAAGGATTTTCGGTTTAGCATAATTAATATATATATATATAATTAAAAACAGATATATAACGGGTTAGACACGTAGCTCAGTTGTTAGAGCTGCGTGCACGCGTACGGGAGGTCTCGGGTTCGAGCCTCACTCAGCGCACTTATATTCCGACTCGAACCGGTCAACGGTCAGGTCAACGGTCAGAAAAAAAAATCAAAATTTTTTATTATTTTTATTTAATTATTTTAATTAAAAATCAATTAAAAATACTTAAAAATAACATTTTTAAGGTTAGAAAATAGCCTCAAACTCACAAAAATACACCCAACAATCCTACTAAAATAGATTAATAAAATCCGTTTACTTACCAAACCATAATGCGATTTATCTAGGTTAATCTCACTCGTGGTTAAAACCACTTCGCGTGCATTCAACATCATCAACCGAACGCACCCACTGTGAGTGAATCTTACAACTCCCCCCTTTTAATTACACGTTTTGGGGTGTGTCATGTGTCACAAAATAATAAACTTGTTTATTTAAACTTGTGCCATACCATGTCATGATCTAAACTTAGATTGTTTATATTGTTGTGATTCCTTATTTCATTTGTCAAATTATATGAAATTCATTCATTAAGCCCATCAGTTCCTCGTGGGAGACGAGTTGAACAACGCGTGCCTCAAATCAAATTCATTATTGTTCATGTGTGTATCATTGAGTTTATATTGTTTATAGTTGTGTCATTCATATTATCATGTTTATGCAATTCATTCATTAGGGCCCTCAGTTCCTCGTGAGAGACGAGTTGAGCATCGCGTGCCTCTAAATGTTCCATTATTGTTCATGTGTGTTTCATTTAATATCTTATGATTGTTGAATAAGTTACATCTATTTTTACTCATGTTTGGTTGTGCACATATTTCATAATCAATTTAAATGAACTTGTTCAAATGTTTTCCATAGGATTCACTCGCCAACATTATGTTGATCCAAAAACCCTTTTACACATGATACATGTGAACTGGTTGAAGCAAGGAAAACATAGGATATGCCTTAGAAGAGAACAAAGAAGCTTAGATTGTTAGTTAGAACATGTTGTAACATTTATTGTAAATTTCCAATAAATTGTATTTAATGAATATGAAACGCATAATAAATGTCATGAGCTTTGATGATAACCCAATCATGCCCCGATCACCTTTTCCGCTGCGGGTCGGGGTGTGACAGATTGGTATCAGAGCCATGACTATAGGGATATAGGATAGGTTATTAGACCCTTAGAGCCTATACTATAGTCTGCCTAAATTTTAAATTGATTAGGTGGTTACAAACAAACTTGTGATATTTATTTGTTTCATATTTGTTACATTTACAGTCAAACATACATGCTTATATACATATTCATTATACATATATCGATGTTCATGTATTCAATTTATTTTCATACTCTCATTATCCAAAGTTTTTGTGCAATTTTCAAATCTCATTAAAGTAAGTTCTGCGACGGGCATGTAGTAACTGGAAGGGTACAAGTACCGGTAGTCGGAACGTCCTGTCTAGGTTGGCATTTGTATAAATCCAATATAACGGACCAGTTTGCCTACCTGGGGACCAACGATGAGAGTACGAAGGACCTATTAGGCCAAAGCATGCCACACCAAACGTCGTTCGAACTAACCCACTTTGAGGTGTCACCGTGTCTACACCTGGACACATTCCGAATATCACACGTTGTATACATATTTCTCGATTTTCTCCGGGTTTTTGTGTACGCAACCTGGCAAACCCGTGCGAACCATATGAAAAACCGGTATTCATGGGGGCCCACATGATTACACAGGTAAAGTATGGCGGCATGTAGGGCCTAACAGCGAGCAAAGCCCAAGACATCCTATGGATGTAGTAGATTTATTTATCTATAATTATTTTATGAATGTTCATTCCTGAATGCGACCCATGATCCCAAAAGCATCCAACTCATACTCTTGTCGTGTATTCCTTGTAGATGTCTTCTAACCTCGCCCGTAGGAAGACGAGAGCAAGAAAAGCCCGCGAACGCATGGCTGCCTTAATCGCTCAACAAATGGCTGCCGTAATACCCAACATTGTAATCCAAGTTCAACAAGCACTTACCGCTAATCCTGTCAATCAAGCAAACCAAAACATTATCGACTCTTCCCCAAATACCACTAAATGCACCTACAAGCATTTCAAATCATGCGACCCTCCGAAATACAAAGGGACTGAAGGCGTCACCGCTCTCCTCCATTGGTTTGAAGAAATGGAGAACACTTTTCTAAATTGCGATTGCCCTGACGATCGCAAAGTGCGATATGCTACCGGTCGACTATATGGGATAGCACTTACTTGGTGGAATACAGAGAAGGCCAAACGAGGCGTCGACGATGCTATGACCTTAACTTGGAACGAATTGAAGGAAATCATGACCAGACGATTTTGCCCAAGGAGCGAAATCAAGAAGTTAGAAGATGAATTTTACTCATTGAAGCAAAAGGAAGGAGACCACACCACATACAATAAAAGATTCCTCGAGTTACATCAAATGGTTCCCAACATGTTTACTCCCCTCTACCGTTTCATCGAGCACTACATTCGTGGTCTTCCGTCAAAGAGTCAAGACCCTGTAATAAGTACCAAGCCTGCAACTTTGGAAGCAGCAATGGAGCTAGCAACAGAGCTCACCAAGAATTGAATCCGAAACAAAGACTTCAAGGAGGAGAAAAAGAAGGATAAAGAATCGACTGAAACCTCCGACTCCACTCAAACCGAATCCCCTTCTCAACCCAATCCTAAGAGAAGAAGAGTCGGGCGACTTTTCGCTGCTACCCAACGTAATCAACCAGTTTTACACGCTATACCCATCCAAGCTATCCCAATCACTCAAGTGGCACCCAACTCAACTTACCCAAATAAGAAACCATATCTTGGACCTCACCCTCGATGCAACAACTGTTTTTATCACCATCCCCATACCTTACCTTGTCGTCTATGTGCAGCTTGTGGACGCTATGGTCATTTGAGCAATGTCTGTCGCACCTTTCAAAACCAAACCTTTTCCCCTACTCAAAACATGGCCCAAACTTATCATCAACCCCAATACCCCGTGTTCCCATATGCTCGAGCTTGTTTCATTGTGGCGACCCTACCCACTTTAGAAACACATGCCCTCAATTGGTTAACATCATCAACGCTCAAGCCCAATCAAACCCAGTTAACCAAGTAAACCAAGAAAACCCAACCACTAGGCCACCAGCAAGAGGAAGAGTCTTCAATATCAACGCCAATCCTGTCGAAGATAATGACGGCCCAAACGAAGATACCCAACTAGTCCTCTTCGCCGAAGATCCAGATTCAACTCCTATCGTTTAGTTTTATGTTTTTCTTTATCACATAGAACCAAACATAACTTAAGGATAAAGCCAATGAAACTTTGACGAGAATACGGTGGATACGCCGTTGGTACTTCCTATATATAAATATTCTTGTCAAAGGATCAGAAGCATTATCTGGCGGTTATGAGAGGTTCCATGTGTAGTCTGTTAGAGTAATTATTGTATATTGTTTTCAGTATATGCATTTGCCGAGGCCGCAGCTCCCCATCCATGAGGTTGAGCTTGATCCCCATTTTATTATGCGGTTGATCTGTGGCGTGGCCGCACGATCGGCTCCGTTTGATTGAGCCTTGATCGGTCATTTCATTTTACATTTCAATACATGCAATACGATCGGCTCCGTTTGATTGAGCCTTGATCGCACAGTTCAATTTACATTTCCAGTTCATGCAATACGTTCGGCTCCGTTTGATTGAGCCTTGAGCGCACATACATTTCCATTATCAGTATCTTGTGGTTGTGGTGTTTGTTGTAGAGTCGCATAGAACTAATCATAACTTGCGGATAAAGTCAATGAGAATTTGACAAGAATATGGTGGATACGCCGCTGGTACTTCCTATATATAAGTATTCTTGTCAAATGATCGGAGGCATTATCAGGCGGTTATGAGAGGTTCCATGCATAGGCTGTTTGTGTGATTGTTGTTTAGATTAAGTTGTTCATTTTCAGTACATGCAATACGTTCGGCTCCGTTTGATTGAGCCTTGAGCGCATATACAATTTCATTTTCAGTACATGCAATACGTTCGGCTCCGTTTGATTGAGCCTTGAGCGCACAGACAATTTCATTATCAATATCTTGTGGTTGTTGTGTTTGTTGTAGAGTCGCATAGAACTAATCATAACTTGCGGATAAAGTCAATGAGAATTTGACAAGAATATGGTGGATACGCCGTTGGTACTTCCTATATATAAGTATTCTTGTCAAATGATCGGAGGCATTATCAGGCGGTTATGAGAGGTTCCATGCATAGGCTGTTTGTGTGATTAAGTTATTCATTTTCAGTACATGCAATACGCTCGGCTCCGTTTGATTGAGCCTTGAGCGTACATTCAATACATTCGGCTCCGTTTGATTGAGCCTTGAGCGCACAGATATTTCATTTTCAGTACATGCAATACGATCGGCTCCGTTGGATTGAGCCTTGATCGCACAGATATATTTCATTTCAGTATTTTATGTTTGTTGATTGGTTGTAGAGTTATAGGACTAATCATAATTTACTGATAAAACCAATGAAAATTTGACAAGAATATGGTGGATACGCCGCTGGTACTTCCTATATATAAGTATTTTTGTCAAAGGATCAGAGGCATTGTCGGACGGTTATGAGAAGTTCTATGTAGGATTTATTAGTTTCTTGGTAACCAATCATAACTTGTGGATAAAACTAATGAAAATTTGGCAAGAATATGGTGGATACGCCGCTGGTACTTCCTATAAATAAGTATTCTTGCCAAAGGATCAGAGGCATTATCAGGCGGTTATGAGAAGTTCCATGTAGGATTTAGTATTGCCTTGGTTGGAATTTATATCATCTTGCTATTTAGAGAAATTGGAATTGTGTTCCATTTCTACATAAACTAACCTCTCCATCATAACAAACGAGAGAGGAACTTCCACCATTCAAACATATATGCTATCAGAATGTGGATTCAAATATTAGCTGTTGTGTTTAATTATGTTCAAATATCAGCTGTTGTGCCTTATTTATGTTTCCATGTAGGTTGTAGTGTTAGAAGTTTTGCCTTAGGATATAACCATACTTTTCCAAACGTATCTAAACTCTTATGCATGATATCATTTTTTAGCGAATCATTCCTGTTTATCAATACTCATACAGTAGGCAACAAAAAGCGATTCCTGTAATAGGGTACTTAACCCTTACAAGGAACGTTACCGCCTCGAACAAAAACTTAAACCCTTATTTTTCTAAGCATATAACTGTCAAACTAAACACCATCATTCTTTTAGTCAAATATATCACAATTTAAATTTCGGGACGAAATTTCTAAAAAGCAGGGGATACTGTAACATCCGTCAAAAACGGATTTACCAAAACCCGCTCCGTTTATCAACCGAACAATCAGTCAAAAAGTTCGTTGCGAATTAAATGCCCAAAATAATTTTAAACGATACATAATCGATTATTATACGGGAATATATATTTAGTTTTTGAAAAACTGTTGAAAATCGCAAAATAAAAATAAAAGGTCTCTGCCGGGTTTCGAACCCGGGTCAGTACCGGTTCAACTTCAGACTTAACACTCAACACACAAACCACTGCGCCACGGATGTTACTTGTTAAATATTAGAATCATTTAATTGATATCATGACGTTACGAATTCAAAACCGGCGCCCAATAGTTCAGTCGTCGGAAATCCCGGCAATCTCGCGAGTATTTAACGACAACTTCCGTTATAACGTAAACCATTACTAAGACATCGGTTATAACCGACGTCTGGGTCCGCGACCAAAGTTATAACCGCCAGAGTTTTCATAACCGATGAATCCAGTTGGAAATCGGGCCAAATACATCTCGGTTTCTCCCTATAAATTCACCCTCAACCCACTGCAAACCTTTTCGCTCAAAACCACACCTTTACCGGACGTAATTCCACTCGCCGGAACTATTCTGTTCGTCGCCGGAAAACCGGTTTCCTCATTTCTGAGCATTACTAAACCATTTGAACTTATACCGAAGTCACCCACATATTTTGTAAGCTTTCTGAAGTTTCTCTGCTGCAAGACACTTGACGTCGGAAGGTATTGCTGTCGCCGGAGTTTTGCCGGAAAACAGAGGAAGATAGTCGGTATACCTTTTCGCCTAATTTCTGTTTATTTTTACTTATATCTCATCTATAATTAACCTAAAACGCTAAGGAAACCGATTAAAACATTTAACCAGTCAATTATCGATTCTGGTTAAAAATCAGACGAAGAAGATGAAGTGCGGTAAACGTATAAGTATAATTAAAATCAAGATATTACTCGGGTTAGACACACAGTCCAGCGGTGGACTGTGTGCACGTTAAACATACAAACGTCTCGAGTTCGAATCCTGTTTCACACACGTCGCCTTAATAAAAATGATTTTTTTGTTAAACCGAACCGGAGTCACACAGGTGTATGTTAAGTATATTAATAACCGGAATAATAACCAAGTTAGACACACAGTCCAGCGGTGGATTGTGTGTATGTTTAATCACAGGACACGAGTTCGAGTCCGGTCTACTGCATTGATTCGGACCATTTTTCAAACTTTTTAAATACGGCATAAATGAAAGTGCTTAATTTGTATTTAAGTAAAATAAAAATCAGATTAGTTAACATGTCAAACACACAGTCCAGCGGTGGACTGTGTGTTAGTTTAAGCCACAGGTCCCGGGTTCGAGACCTGTGGAGCGCACCGTCCGATTCGCTTAAATTGTTTTTAAAATAAAAGGATTTTCGGTTTAGCATAATTAATATATATATATATATAATTAAAAACAGATATATAACGGTTAGACACGTAGCTCAGTTGGTAGAGCTGCGTGCACGCGTACGGGAGGTCTCGGGTTCGAGCCTCACTCAGCGCACTTATATTCCGACTCGAACCGGTCAACGGTCAGGTCAACGGTCAACGGTCAGAAAAAAAAATCAAATTTTTTTATTATTTTTATTTAATTATTTTAATTAAAAATCAATTAAAAATACTTAAAAATAACATTTTTAAGGTTAGAAAATAGCCTCAAACTCACAAAAATACACCCAACAATCCTACTAAAATAGATTAATAAAATCCGTTTACTTACCAAATAATAATGCGATTTATCTAGGTTAATCTCACTCGTGGTTAAAACCACTTCGCGTGCATTCAACATCATCAACCGAACGCACCCACTGTGAGTGAATCTTACAACTCCCCCCTTTTAATTACACGTTTTGGGGTGTGTCATGTGTCACAAAATAATAAACTTGTTTATTTAAACTTGTGCCATACCATGTCATGATCTAAACTTAGATTGTTTATATTGTTGTGATTCCTTATTTCATTTGTCAAATTATATGAAATTCATTCATTAAGCCCATCAGTTCCTCGTGGGAGACGAGTTGAACAACGCGTGCCTCAAATCAAATTCATTATTGTTCATGTGTGTATCATTGAGTTTATATTGTTTATAGTTGTGTCATTCATATTATCATGTTTATGCAATTCATTCATTAGGCCCCTCAGTTCCTCGTGAGAGACGAGTTGAGCATCGCGTGCCTCTAAATGTTCCATATTGTTCATGTGTGTTTCATTTAATATCTTATGATTGTTGAATAAGTTACATCTATTTTTACTCATGTTTGGTTGTGCACATATTTCATAATCAATTTAAATGAACTTGTTCAAATGTTTTCCATAGGATTCACTCGCCAACATTATGTTGATCCAAAAACCCTTTTACACATGATACAGGTGAACAGGTTGAAGAAAGGAAAACATAGGATATGCCTTAGAAGAGAACAAAGAAGCTTAGATTGTTAGTTAGAACATGTTGTAACATTTATTGTAAATTTCCAATAAATTGTATTTAATGAATATGAAACGCATAATAAATGTCATGAGCTTTGATGATAACCCAATCATGCCCCGATCACCTTTTCCGCTGCGGGTCGGGGTGTGACAATGATAAACGATCGTAAGTTAGGATTTGGTATTTTAGTGTGCTTTGGATGGTGTGAAATTGATAAAATAGGTACAAGAGGCTAGACGCACTAAGAATTGGTGCTAAGCGAGCCCGGAAGCCAGATGCAGAAACCAAAAACCTGAAATACAGACTGTCAGAACGGGGCCGTGCCCAGCCAACACGCCTCGTGCCCATGAGTTAAACCTATGGATTACCTGCTATTTACTAACACGGTCGTGTTCACCAGACACGACCCGTGGAGACGTTTCTGTAAGTTTTGATACTGGGCATATGACCACGGGGCCGTGCCCAGTCCACACGGGTCGTGCCCAGATACGCACTTTTATGCATTCGAATCAACCGAAAAATTTATTTTTGGACACATTGAGGACAATGTGTAATTTAAGTGTGGGGGGTAACTAACACTTTGAATTTAGCAAGTCATAATAACAAGCCTTACACAAAACTCTATTGGAACCGCTAATCACCCCAAATCTTTTCCAAAATTTTTCATTTTTTTACTTGTCTTGGTTCAATTTGGGAATAACAAGTTCTAATAAGTTATGTTTTTACAAATTTACAACTGATAGCGTCGTGATAAAAAGAACCAAATAAGAAAATTATAAAAAGGGACATAACAAATCTTTTTTAAATTTGATTATATATACTTGTTCACATTATAAACCCATTTCCACATTAAGTGAGTTTTGAGCCTTTATCGAGCACACATTCATACATTTTTTAACCTAAATGCTCATTTTCGTTTCTTGTGTGAATAGCCGCTTGGTCCTTACAACTCTAGAACTTGCCAAAAAGATGCATTCCCGGTCCTTACCAACTTAAAACCCAAGTAAGTAAATGATGGAGGCATTAGAATTAAACCATTTTTTTATTTTTTCTCAAAACCTTTATTTTTATTTCTTTTCACCCATCACCAAAATCCCCCTAGTCAACCCTTTTGAGCCTAAAACATTTTCGTTTCAAAAACCCACAAAGACAAACACCTATTACCCACAAAAACCATTTTCCTTTTAGTAAAAAGCTCGGATATCTTGTTGAAAAAAATTATATATATATATATATATAATATATATATACATATCTATTTAGCTCTTCGAATAACCAAACAAGTTCCTTCAATTCTTGTTTGAAAAACGCTTGATAAAATAAATACGAACAGTTTTACGATATCTGATGCTATTTACGTCTTTTGCCATACTACTAACCACTAACCAAAAAAATTCACCTACCTCTAGCCCAAGCCTAAACCCTTCAAAGTCCTCTTGATACTCGCAAAGGTTTATAGTTAAAAAGGAGGAGGTTTGATCACTTGGCAAGCATATGGTAGAAGTAAGTTCCAAACTGGAATCGAGTGATACCATAAAAATACATCTTCGGCCGAGTGTTGAGTGATCCCTTGTGAGGTACGTGAACTTGTATATAAATAAAATTTTAAAGAGGCATGCTATGCCTAAATAAACAATTTTTCTTAGAAATGTTCTCAATAAATCATGACGAATAGGAACTGTAAATAAAAATAAAAACATAATTTGAATAAGAATCTTGGATTCCTGACACTCAAAGACAAGTCACAAAAACTTCTTCTCTACCTATTCCATTTGGGTGTGTAAGCCACATTTAAAGAGTTTTGCTTGAGGACAAGAAAGATTCAAGTGTGGGGATATTTGATGTACACAAAATGCAACATATAAATTACATCAAGTGAGGCATAAAACTAACCCTTTTTAGTACTAAAGTTGGAAAAAGCACGTTTCTTTGTTCCTTTTGTATTTTCAGGATAAAAATATCTCAAACGAACAAAAGAAGCAAATAAGCAGCTAAAACCAACATAAATACCGAAAGAAGGAATAACAAGCCATGCCCGACCCCTCAGCAACACCCAAAAAGACAAAAGAACCAGATCAGAATATGAGCACGGCCGTGTCCACCAAGCACGGGGTGTGGTCAGGCCCTTCACTACAAGACAAAACATTCAGAAGCTTCCACGCTCACCACGGGCCGTGGTCAACTATAAGATTTGCAGAATCTGGATAGTACAGCGAACGGTTGACCACGGGGCCATGCCCAGAGGCCACGGGTCGTGTGGGGCCCTCTGCTGACAAATGTAATTAATGAAGAAAGAGAAGGATATTGGCCACGGGCCGTGTCCGCTGGACACGGGGCCATGGCCGAGCTTCTGTTCAGGCTATAAAATAGGGGTGCTTGGTTACCCACAAAAGCATCCCTTGGCAAACCACTTCTCTCTCACCTTGCCACCACTACAACACCAACACCCACCACCATCATCCATCTTCCATCTATAGAGTGTGTAGTAGTCTCGGGATCCAAGATAGATTGTAAGGGTTCTTGTCAAACAAAGGCCATGCTTGGCTAAATTCCTTACATCACTTGGTGAAGACTAATCTTTTATGTATTACTTTTAGTTTTTAATCTTTCGGCACTTTTTATTTGAGTTTGTATTAATGACTTTAATAACTAGTTTCTTATGTTGAAAGTGAATTTTCATAACCATTTCTTCATGATGTCATTGATTTGCTCATTCGTGTCTTTACGGTCTATGTAAAGCGCGTTAACTACTTGGAAGGGGGTTATAAGGGTGGTTTGGTAAAGTTCTTTTCTCGTTCAGTGTATAGATCCTGTGAGGACTTGGTTCAAGCCTATTAGGGCCTCCTTCAATGCTCAACGGGTATTGGATGGCGGGGGCGCGAATGACTTGAACCCCTCATATGTAAACTACTATTAATACTTTAAACCGGCTACTTGGGATTGTATCCCTGCTGACTCAAACCACTTAGCCGAGGGTAACGTCACCTTCAAAAGAGGGGCCTACCACTTTTCGCATTAATAACTTACTTAATTGTCTTCCAATATTCCGACCCTTTGGGATTGTATCCCTGCTGACTCAAACCACTGGGTTGAGGGTAACGTCACCTTCAAAAGAGGGGCCTACTACTATAACTAAGATAATCTCTTAAAAAGTCCGAAAGTGCGAAAACTATCAAATGATACATAAAAGAGAAGTTGGATCCAAGTGATTCTATCTTGTCTATTTGTATTTCATTTTATTTTATTTATCTTTTTCCTTATCTTTATGTTTTTAAAACTTCTATCAAAAAATTTAGATTGATTAGACGTTGACGATAAACCGGTATTAAATGCTCTTGTGTCCTTGGACGATCTCGGTATCTTACCAACGCTGTACTACTCTCACAATGGGTGCACTTGCCCAAGTGTGTGTTTAGTGTGAGTAGAATATCGTGTTTATAAATTTAAAACTTGACGATGCGTAAAATGGACTAAAAATAACAATAAAAATATAGTACGCTCGACATACACCAGCGCGCTTTATATAGACCGTAAAGACACGAATAAGCAAATCAATAACATCATGAAGAAATAGTTAGGAAAATTCACTTTCAACATAAGAAACTAGTTATTAAAGTAATTAATACATACCCAAATAAAAAGTGCCGAAAGATTAAAAACTAAAAGTAATACATAAAAGATTAGTCTTCACCAAGTGATGTAAGGAATTTAGCCAAGCATGGCCTTTGTTTGACAAGAACCCTTACAATCTATCTTGGATCCCAAGACTACTACACACTCTAAAGATGATTGATGGATGATGGTGGTGGGTGTTGGTGTTGTAGTGGTGACAAAGTGAGAGAGAAGTGGTTTGCCAAGGGATGCCTTTGAAGGGAACCAAACACCCCTATTTATAGTTAAAACAGAGGCCCGGCCACGGCCCCGTGTCCAGTGGGCTCGGCCCGTGGCCATCATTCTTCTCTTTCTTCATTAACTGCATCTGCAGCAGAGGGCCCCACACGACCCCGTGTCCCCTGGGCACGGCCCGTGGTCAATCTGCTCATTGTACTATCTGGATTCTGCAAATCTTACAGTTGACCACGCCCCATTTTGACCTGGGCACGGCCCCGTGATAGGCGTAGAAGCTTCTGCAGGTTTTGTTTTGAAGTGGAAGGTCTGACCACGCCCCGTGTTGGATGGATATGGCTCGTGGTCGTCTTTTGAAACTTTGTTTTTTTGTCTTTTGGGGTGTTGCTGAGGGGCCGGACATAGTTCTTTATTCCTTCTTTTCGTATTTATGTTGGTTTTGGCTGTTTATTTGCTTCTTTCGTTCTTTTATGCTCTTTTAATCCTGAAAATACAAAATGAACAAAGAAACTTGCTTTTTCCAACATTAATACTAAAAAGGGTTAGTTTTATGTCTCAATTGATGTAAATTATATGTTGCATTTTGCATACATCAAGAGACTATCCTCTGTTCTTCTTCTGAGGTCCAACGAGTTGCCTCCAATCTAGCCTAACCCTGAGATTGAGATATTCCAGCACTTAAGGATTAAAAGAAGTGATGATCATGTCAGAGAACCTTTCTCTGAGGTCAATATGGATGAACTTAATGAGAAAAGGAAATGTCTAAGTGCTAGACTTGAAGAAAGATGTTTACTGGATTCTCGTCATAAATAAGAGAATAAAAGGCATCCCTAATAAGTGCGATTTTAGCATCAGCAAATATAGGGGAGATTGTTGGGTTATATAAGATCAGCTAATGTTGAATCCATAACCCAAAGGAACCATCTTCCTTTCTTGATTGAATAAGGTTGAAGCATGATTCAAAGTACTAGAAGTTCCCCCTTGAAAGCATCAGAACCAACCAACAAAACCAACCAAAACTACTAGAAAAGAACTTCTGAAATCAAAGAGCTGGAAACCAAGTCAAAGAGCTGGATTTGTAAAGTACTGGTCAACAAGTCAACAGTTGAAGATAAAGTGTTGGGTCAACTAGTCAAAGCTGAAGACAAGTGATGATTAACAAAATCAACACATGAAGACCAAAGAGCTGGAAACCTAAAGTGTTAGAATCCTTCAGCAGTTTGATTTTCTAGTTGTTTCCCTTTGTATTTTCAGTTGTTTTATATTTAAGTTGGAGCAAACTGCCATTTTGGTCCCTAAGGTTTAGTCACTTTTGCCACTTCAGTCCAAATTTGAAACGTTTTGCATCTTGGTCCCTATGGTTTCATATTTTTTTTGTCATTTTGGTCCAAAAATGAAATCAGCTCATGTCTCTCAAATTAAATCCTAGTTTTTTTTGTCCTTTTCCTCAGGGGCCAAATGGTCATTATAAGTTTTATTATAACAAATTATTAATTAAAATTATAAAATTAATTAACCCCTCTCTCAACTTACTCTCTCCCTTTGTATCTCTCCCTCTCTCCTCTCTCTAACACCATCGCCATCATGAACTCCACCACTGCCACCTGTCCCCCTTCTTACCACCGCCACCACTACCTCCTCACCACAGCCGCCACCACCACCCCGTTCTCACCTCAACCACCATCTCCTTCTTCTCACCATTGCCACTGTTCCCTTCCTCAACATCTTCTAATCACCATCATCATCCCATTTTTCCCCAAAATCAAAATCAAAACCAACAACCCCCTTCAACCACCACCGCCCCCCTGCAACCCATCCTCCACTACAACCATAATCCCCCTGTAACCCGCCACCTTTAACCAGCATCACCTACCGAAAACACCTAACACCACCTATCAAACACCACTTTTGATCGGAACCCTAGATACCCCTCTCATATAACATCCATCACCATACCCCTCTGCTACCGCTTCAGCTTAAACACCTCAGCCACCACCTCCCCTTAAACACCTCCGCCACTGCCTCCTTTCACTACCTCCGCCACCGCCTCGGGTTTAACACCTCCTCCGCCACTGCCTCACCACGAGCCACCGGTGCTGATGTAAATGATCGAATGGTGGTGGTGTACCGGTGACCAGATTTGAAGAGGGCTGGAGAAGATGATGGATTAGGGTTTGGGGGAAGATGTGACTTTTATGAGTTATAATACGTATAATGACCATTTTACCCGTGAGAAAAAAGATAAAATAGCAGGATTTTATAAGACAAATATGACCTGATTTCACTTTTGGACCAAAATGGCAATAAAACTGAAACCACAGGGACCCATATGCAAAAGGTTTAAGCTTTGGACTAAAGTTGCAAAAGTGATCAAACCTCAGGGACCAAAATGGCAATAAAACAGTTACATCATTTATTAGGTTGTTAGGGGTCGATTTTATGTTGACGTCATCAGCAGTTCTCTCCTCTTATAAATAGAAAAGTACACAGTGTAATTTGATAACTGTTACAGCTGAATATGATCAAAGTATCTAGATAGAGAAAAGCATAACAAGTAAGAGAGAGAAAGTACGTCTGGTGAGCAGGAGTGTAGTGTACTTATGATGTATTGCTAAATAAGTGATATATATGAATCTTTTGACAATTGTTCTCCAATTCCAGCTTGTGTATTGAATGGTGTGCTTAATATTCACTTGTATTGGTTATTTTTGAATTATCAAACCGTTTCTATACGAAAACATACACAAACACACAATCTCAGATTCTAGTTAAATATAAAAGAATTAAACTAAAATGGAAAATTAGAAGAAAAGAGTTCTCCATTTTAATATGTATTTCTATGATAAAAAAAATAACCTTAGAGGTTAGAAGAGAACAGTTGTCGCCTTTTGTAAATAAAAGAAGTATCTTTCCAAGCCAGAAACTACCAATTTGTGTATGGAAGCAACAAAAAAAAAATATAAATATTTGATAAAGGCAAAACAAAAAAATAAAAGAAGTTATTTGCTGTCACGTGGTATTTACTGGTTGATGTCACAGCTGCAACGACCAACAAGAGACGGGAACCATAAATCTTATTTGTAAGACCATTCATAATGGTCTCGTTGATGGTCATTTCGTGAACCAACCATGAGGGAACACCGCTCCCTGCTCGTGGTTGGGCAAATTTGACTCTAACTTGTGCTTTAGAACATGCAAGGTAAGTTACCGTTTTGCACCGGACTACCGATTAGTAGAAAATTTTCAATTTCATTTTCTAAAACTCACAAACTTATTCACAAAACACTCTAAAAAATATTATCTCTTTGATATTTTCATCCATTTTTATGGCAGACCGATGAATCAAGAAAGAAGACATCGCTTTGGCTACGAGTTGGGTGCATGTTGCGGAGTTAGGGCACCCTCTAAATAATGCTACTATTTGGAACGTGATTTTGACACACTTTCTTCATCAAGTGGGTGCAAACAATCATAATCTGGATTACATTACCGAAAGGTTTATTATGATGCGAGCAACTTGTGTGTTTTTTGAAAGACTGTTTATCAATGCCCTCAACCACAGAGAGGGAATGCCTGAAGATCTAGCGATTGAGGCGGCACGTGCCGAATACGAAATACATAAGAACACAAACTTCCATCATCTTGTGGCTTAAAGAATTTTGCGTCCACATTTTAACAATTAGACCGTTTACTCTAATAAACTTTTTATGTATTGTTTTTAAATTCGTTGGGTTGTAATCTTTTTAATTCTAGTTTAATGAAACATTTTATTTATTATATTGTTTTGAAGATTATAGTGTAATATATAAATAAAAATATAAATAATAATCATTAGGTAATTAATAACTAATCATTGAATATATGGTTGAACCACTTCACCATTTTACAAAGTGAAAGGGCTTAGAAGATGTGACAAACACGTAACAAAAAAGATCAAACCACATGCACTACCATTTAGGGGCGGACCCACAGAGCGGGTCGGGGTCCCTGGACCCCAATGTTTAATAAATAAATAGTAGATCTGGTATATTAAATTTTCTAAGGACCCCATAAAAAATAATTAGGTGGACACCATAGCAAGAAAAGGAAAGTTTGTTAATGATAAACCTTCTTGTTTACTAACAAGAAGTCACGGGTTCAATCCTTGTACGACCCGTTTTTATGTTTTTTTTAAATCAAAGACTCCTCTTCTCTTGTCTAGCTGTTTAAGGATTTGTCACTATGAATATTAAGTATAGAAATTAGAATAACATGCAAATTTTTTTATGATTGTACGCTATGAATTCTATTTAGAATTTGTGACTTAGTTTCTTAAAACTTGAATTTTAGGGTTAATGATGCAAAGATCATTGAAAACTTGTATGCTATGAAATTGAACTTTAAAAATTTGCATTGTTTTCTTTTTTGTTTCGAATGACATAGTATTTTTAGTATGTGTTTTTATGAGTAAGGATTATATTTTTTTGTTATATGTTTCTATCCCCGACCCTACCCGAACGACGACCAACTTGAAAATTTTAACATTTTGTTTTGAAAATTTTGAACACCAAAAACAGTTAACCCATTAGAAAAAAATATCTTGAGTCTGTCACTGCTACCGTTGCACATGTTATAAATGTAACTATATAGAATTTGTTTAGACTTTACTACATGTGACATTAATTGTTTAATTCAGCCCCTCTTTGGCTCGCTTCCCTTTCTTTTCAGTTTTCACTATTTGTCTTGTGCAGAAATAACTACAATTCATGTCGTTCCAACCGGTGATGATCAAACTCCATATGGAATTATACAAATCTAGAACACCAATTTTATGCTTGTTCTAATATAAAACATTTGGTTTTGTTCAATGTGATTTGTGTCGAAGTTTTCCTTCAATAACAATGAAAGTGTAAATTTCTTGGTTTATTGACCCACCATTTTATTCGCATTATTACGCGAAGATTATTCTTGCCTCATAACAAGAAGCGTATGAGCTTGAATCGCCTCAAAATAAGTGCATATCACGTTATAAACGTTCTAATACGCTTACATACGCTAAATCTTGGTTTACCAAGTCAAGATAACCTTGGTCATAGTTTGATAGCTGATAATTGGTAAGATGTTTCTCAATTGGCAACTAGTTAATTGTGAATAAATTGTCCATAAGTAGCCGGAATATGAAGTGTGCATGAATGTCCTAAAGCCAGACATAGTACATTAGCAATGCGTTATTTGTTTGAATGGATTACTTGTAAAGAAACAATGTACACACCATTTGATATTGTATAGCATCCAACAAAATCATATATGTGGTTACATAACATCAATATACATAAACCAAACATCATCAATTACTAACACGACCAAAACCTGACTAGAAGTGTCATTAGATGACGTATAAATATAAATTGATGGCAATGATTTATTGTGACAACTTAGGAATTAAATGTTTTATATACAACTCTATATATATAAAGTAACTTAGTAATATACTAATATATGTGATATTATTATATGAGATTACTTCAGATAAAGTTTATTTATGAGATAACTTAACTCAATATCTATTTGTGCAATGTTGATGCACCTTCTGACAAAGGTGATGATACAATGTTCGAGTTGGTAGAACTTTTGTAATAGATTGTAGTTTGTCAAGTTTTGTAATTTACCTAATTGCTAGTGCACTTAAGAGTTATCTGCGCTAGGATGTTAGCGCAGAAAATCCACGTAGCAATGTTGTTTAATTCACCTGGCTAACCTGTTAGCGAGGTTAAGGCTTTAGCTCACGCCTATATATAGTTTTATGTATGTCTTTTCTAGCAGAACTTTTGGAGAGCTTAGTGAGAGTGTGTATGATCTCTATGAATTATTGTAAATTCATTCTAAGCAAGAAAAAGCAGTTATTTACGTTTGTATATATGTCTATACATGTATGTGATGAATTCACACATCATGTGCATGTGTAATTCGAGTTTAGTCGATCATATGTGTTGGGGGACCTACATGAAATATATAAATAATTATCTAATAAAATACAATTTCTAATATTGAAGCTTTTGAAAATAATTATGCAAGATAATTGTTTATCTAGTTACCTTTTACAATAATAAGATTAATTGTAGATGGTTCTTGATTAACTTGCAAATTAAGTACTCACATGCAAAGGTTAGAATTCTCAAGAGCATTATTTGCTCTTCAAAAGTGATATTAGCTATATAAATCTGTCACCAGAATCGCTTGGAGATGTAGAAAATTAATGCAACGGATTTAAACCATCTACAAAGATTATCATCAACGTAGATTATTTGCGCGTAAGTATTTGATTTTGACGTTAAAGGCTTCAATTTGTTTTGTTATTGATGAACTCGATGGTTTAGGGGGGATTTAATTTCAAATTCTTGCCTTCGTATGTGAAAATATCCCATGGTTATATGATTCATGTAGAAAAATAGCAAGATCTGATTTTTCGTGGTTAATTGTTCACAAGTTTTATTTTTTATTGTATTTTTTAATATTCTTAAAAAACTTAATCAGAAATATTGTTGGTATTAAATTTGGATTATATCTAATCTAATCTAACTTATAATAAATGATTTGAATTAATGTCACACGACATTCTCTCCTTTAATAATAACTAGTGGGATTCCTCGTGCTACGCTGCAGGAGTTCGGTTAGCATCGGTTCGATTCGTTACGGTAACCACACTTGCGATAGCAACAAAGAAAACTAAAAAAACAAAAGTCTAATACGTCCAAAAGGATATCAAGCTGTATTTCCATTGATCGAAAATCATAAAAATGAATACTGGTTTCGATAATACCGATTTCGATAATACCGATAGTAGTATCAATGTTGTTCTCTCGGAATAGGTTAGGTTTGTCACGATATCAGTACGCTATTATGACACTCGTATAGCTTCGATACTGAGAAATATATTATTTTGTATACAACTATGATTTCAAATTTATGCAACAATGTCAAGAAAAATATGAAATGTGGCTGCATATTAAGCCTTTTCGTTTTCACGAAACGTCAAAAAACAATTAAACTTAATATCATATGATTTTTTTAATAAAGTTAATGAACACAAGCTAGTAGAAAAATACAAATTAAATAATAAATGAAATTCTAAAAAAAGCAAACCCCCCCTGCGCGTTACGTGGCGGAAGTTTGATCGTTTTCCCCCATGCTACACGTCATGACTTTGGTCGTTATCGGCTCGACTAATCGGAAATCACAAAAGCGAAGATCGATAAAAATGAATATCGATACCAGGTTTTTCCCCGCGGAACATGCCGGGAGTATGATAAGTTTTTCCTCGTGTTACGCGGCATGACTTTGGTCGTTATCGGCTCAACTCATCGAAAACCATAAAAGAAAAAAATCAATCAAAAAGCGAGTATTAATACTAGTTCCGATAATACCATTGAAAAAAAAACCACTGAAAGTCAAAAACCAAAAAGACATAAAAACACTATTTATGCTTTCATGATTTGTTATTATATAAAATTATTAATTATTGATATATATATATAAATTAACGTCACATTTTTAATTTGTAAATAATAATTGATTATCGTCATATGTCTACTACTAGGTTAGAACCCCGTGTATTACATAGGTCGAATAAATGTAATTTTATAAACTAAATAATAAAACAATATATCTTTAAAATCACGTCTATTACACGGGTTGAATAAATGTAATTTTATGTAGTAAATAATAAAATATATATATATTTTTAAGAACCCGTGTATTGTACGGGTTAATAAATGTAAATTTATATACCAAATAATAAAAAATGATATCTTTAAAAAACCACGTGTATTACTTGGGTTGAATAAATGTAGGAGCGAATTGCAACTTTTGTCTTTATCAATATAACACATTTTCAAGCGGTATCCTTTATCTTTAAAATTGAAGAGTTTTGTACTTAATGTTTTCAAATGCTACACGTTATGTTCTATAGCTCTAACTCAATTACTTTTTTCTGCTAAATAAGATTACAGAAGGGTAGTTAGTCTTTTTACCCATTTATATAAAAAAATTAACAAATAAAACAAAAATAAATTAAAAAAGCTAATATAATATATGTATATATTAATATATACGTACATATAAACCCTATTTTATCTCCTTACCCATCTCTTTCTACCTTTCTCAACCACCAGTCCACCATCAACAACCGCCACTGTCAACAACCATCACCAGCCACCACCCCTAATCTATTCAATTCGCTAATTTAGTAATTTTAGGTCAATTATATTCCTATCTCAAATCCCCACCTACTAATCACACATAGGGGGTTCACACTATAACACCCCGATCGCGTAAAACAACAAACCGCGGCAGAAACATCGGGAAGTCACGTTACAGGAAATTGTTTCACAACATATGGTATATAAAGTTTTGTTTTATTGAATTATTGAATTGCATTGTCTTGGAATAACGGAAACAAAATACAATCAAATTCGTCTTTCATATTTTAAAGTCACTAAAGCCCGCGTCTATCCTATGTTAAGTATGCAATCAAATCATCAAACAATGGCTCCTGAAACATATGTGAAAATACAGTCAGCATAAAAATGCCGGGGAGTACATAGGTTTTGTGTGTCGAATTCATGGCTTTATATTCATATTGTAATACCTCGTCCGACTTCGTGAGTCGACGAGTATGAACCTTGAAATAAAAAAGTATTTAATATTGCAATATATTTAACCAACTTATCAAGTTGATATAAGTAGAAGAAAACCTTATAGCCATGAATCTTGACCAAAAATGTTTGTTTTGTAAAACCGAGTAATAAATCGATTTGAAAGAAATCAGTAAATGGTTTATATCTTTAAGTGAAAATGATTACATGTCATTGTCATAAACCAATTATCGATCAGTGTCATAAATTTGTCCGTGTCATAAACCAAGTGTTCGTGTCATCAATCAATCGTCCGTGTTTTACTTGTGAAAATTTTTGGTTTTTATTTAATGAACACATTCAAACATGTGTTGACTATACCACCCAATGGGTATCTTTAATAGACCTCAAACAACTCTTTAACTAGACTAACAAATCAACAAATGATTTGTTAATCAGAAACACTTTCTGTCGTTACCCAAACTTCCACCAAATCCAATGAACAGTTCGATAACGAGATTGTCAGTCCTATGGTACCATAACATACTACCGGTCGGCGTGATCAATGTTAATGAATGTCATTCGTGTCATGGATAACGCACCAACAAGTTGTTCACATTATTGAAATCGTGTTGTTATTATAAACCATAGACTTTGTTTTTCAAAACTTGAAAATGATTTAGCACATATGAATCACCCCAAAACATTTGCAAATCGTAAAAGATGGGACCTATGTACTCACTTGGGGTTGCATATAAGTGTTCTTGAATCAATGGAATAAACGAAGCTCGAACGTGTCCTAATCTGTCGGATAATATGTTAGTGTGTCGGGACATTAAACGGGAGATCGGATAGAATGAAGTCTTATTAACCAAACGAGTGTTGGGACTCATATGATATGGTTTAATAAGCTTAACATTCTTATTTGAAAGTGATCTTAAGTGCTTTTGACCCGCTATGACTCGTTAAGGTAGTTTACGCTACTTTAACGTGTCATTTGCGTAAACGCGTGATCGGATAGTTAAACATGTCCTATGATAAGTCTTAAATGCCCAAACATGTTTGAAAATGTTATAACATCAGTTTATGTGTCAAAAATTTGGTTACGTATGTTTAAAATGGATTTATGCGCAAAAGGGGCATATTGGTCATTTTTAAAGAACATAAGAGCGACTTATCATAACACTAACCAAACGACGTTAACGGGTCATTTACGTAAACGCGTGATCGGATGGTTAAATATATGTTATGATAAGTCCTAATAGCCCAAAATGTTTAAAAATCTTATAACATCAGTGTATAAGTCAAGAGTTGGATTACATATGCTTAAAATGGATTTATGCGCAAGAAGGGCGTTTTGATCATTATAAAGGGCATAACTAGCGACTTATCATAACACTAACTAAACGACGTGACCATAAGTTATAACCTCAATAGGTTATTCCCTATACAACTATGGTCACAAATATTGTAACATCCGTCAAAAAACGGATTTACCAAACCCGCTCCGTTTACTAACCGAACAATCAGTTAAAAATTTCGTTGCGAATTTAATGCCCAAAATAATTTTAAACGATACATAATTAATTATTATATGGGAATATATAAATTAGTTTTTGAAAAACTGTTAAAAATAAGAAAATAAAAATGATTTGGCACTGCCGGGTTTCGTACCCGGGTCAGTCAGCCGGTCAACATAACTTAACAATCAACACTTTAACCACTGCGCCACTAGTGTCTCTTGTTAATTATTAGAATCATTTAATTCATAACATTTTTTTCGAATTCAAAACCGGCGCCCAAATTTTCAGTCGTCGGAAATCCCGACTAACTCGCCAAGAATCGACGGTTACTTCAGTTATAACGTAAATCTTAAACACTACATCGATTATAACCGATGTCTGAGTCCGCGACACAAGTTATAACCGCTGGAGAAATTCTAACCGACGAATCAAGTCGGAAATCGGACCAAATTCATCGACGACTTGCCCTATAAATACCCCCTCGAACCTCTGCAAACTTTTTCGATCAAAACCGCACCCTTTCTCGGCGAAAACTCACTCGCCGGAAATCTTCTGCTCGTCACCGGAAAACCGAACCCTCCACTTCTAAGCCTTACTGAACCCCCTGAGCTTATACCGAAGTCACCCTCATCCTTTTCAAGCTTTCTGAAGACTCGCTACTGCAAGACACACGACGCCGGAACCTGTTGCTGTCGCCGGAGTTCTGCCGGAAAAACAGAGGAGTCCAGTCGGTATACCTTATGCCTAATTTCTCTTTCTTTTCATTCATATCTCATCTGTAATTAACCTCAAAACACTAAAGAACACGATTAAAACATCGAACCAGTCGGACTTCCGATTCTGGTTAAAATCAACGAAGAAGACGAAGTTTTCTGTAATGTTTAAGTATAATTAAAATCAAGTTATAACTCGGGTTAGACACACAGTCCAGCGGTGGACTGTGTGCACAATAAACACGTAAACGTCTCGAGTTCGAATCTTGTCCCACGCACGATGCCTTAATAAAAATGTCTTTTTTTGTTAACCGAACCGGAGTCACCACTGTTATATGTTAAGTTTATTAATAATTGGAATAATAACCAGGTTAGACACACAGTCCAGTGGTGGACTGTGTGTATGTTTAATCACAGGACACGAGTTCGAGTCCGGTCTACTGCACCGATCCGGACAAATATCTAACTTTTTAAATAAGTCAGAAATGAAAATACTTAGTTTGTGTTTAAGTATAATAAAAATCAGTTAAGTTAACAAGTTGGACACACAGTCCAGCGGTGGACTGTGTGTTAGCATAAACCACAGGTCCCGGGTTTGAGACCTGTGGAGCGCCCCGAGTCTTTGGATTAAAATCGTTTTAAAAAATAAAGGATTTTCTGTTTAATCTAATTAATATATAAATATAATTAAAAACAGAAATATTTCGGGTTAAACACGTAGCTCAGTTGGTAGAGCTGCGTGCACGCGTACGAGAGGTCTCGGGTTCGAGCCTCACTCAGCGCACATATACACGCATACGAACCGGTCAACGGTCAAGGTCAACGGTCAAAAAAGTCAAATTTTTTTATTATTTTTATTTATTTTTTTTATTTAAAAATCAATTAAAAATACTTAAAAATAACATTTTTAAGGTTAGAAAATAGCCTTAAACTCACAAAAATACACCCAACAATCCTACTAAAATGGATTAATAAAATCCGTTTACTTACCGAACCATAATGCTATTTATCTAGGTTAATTTCACTCGTGGTTAAAACCACTTCGCGTGCATTCAACATCATCAACCGAACGCACCCACTGTGAGTGAATCTTACAATTCCCCCTTTTTAATTACACGTTTTGGGGTGTGTCATGTGTCACAAAATAATTAACTCGTTTATTTAAACTTGTGCCATACCATATCGTGATCTAAACTTAGATTGTTTATATTGTTGTGATTATGTATTTCATTTTGTCAACTTATATGAAATTCATTTATTAAGCCCATCAGTTCCTCGTGGGAGACGAGTGAGCAACGCGTGCCTCAAAACCAATCCATTATTGTTCATGTGTGTATCATTGAGTTTATATTGTTTGTAGTTATCTCTTTCATATTATCATGTTTATGCAATTCATTCATTAGGCCCATCAGTTCCTCGTGAGAGACGAGTTGAGCATCGCGTGCCTCTAAACGTTCCATTACTGTTCATGTGTGCTTTATTTAATATCTAATGATTGTTGAGTAAGTTTACATCTATTTTTACTCATGTGTGGTTGTGCACTTATTTCATAATCAATTAAATAAACTTGTTCAAATGTTTTCCATAGGATTCACTCGCCAACTTTTTGTTGATCCAAAAAACCCTTTTACACATGATACAGGTGAACAGGTTGAAGCAAGGAAAACATAGGAAATGCGTTAGAAGAGAACAATGAAGCCTAGATTGATATTTAGGACATGTTGTAATATTGATTGTAATTCTCCATTAAGGTGTATTAACGAATATGAAACGTATAATAAATGTCATGAGCTTTGATGATAACCCAATAATGCCCCGATCACTTTTTCCGCTGCGGGTCGGGGTGTGACAGATTGGTATCAGAGCCATGACTATAGGGATATAGGATAGGTTATTAGACCCTTAGAGCCTATACTATAGTCTGCCTAAATTTTTAATTGATTAGGTGGTTACATACAAACTTGTGATATTTATTTGTTTCATATTTGTTTATACTTACAGTCAAACATACATACTTATATACATATTCATTATACATATATCAATGTTCATATATTCAATTCATTTTCATACTCTCATTATTCAAAGATTTTGTTGCAATTTTCAAATCTCATCAAAGTAAGTTCTGCGACGGGCATGTAGTAACTGGAAGGGTACAAGTACCGGTAGTCGGAACGTCCTGTGTAGGTTGGCATTCGTATAAATCCAATGTAACGGACCAGTTTGCCTACCTGGGGACTAACGATGAGAGTACGAAGGACCTATTAGGCCAAAGCATGCCACACTAAACGTCGTTCGAACTAACCCACTTTGAGGTGTCACCGTGTCTACACCTGGACACATTCCGAATATCACACGTTGTATACATATTTCTCGATTTTCTCCGGGTTTTAGTGTATGCAACCAGGCAAACCCATGCGAACCATATGAAAAACCCGGTATTCATGGGGGCCCACATGATTACGAAGGTGAAGTATGGCGGCATGTAGGGCCTAATGGCGAGCAAAGCCCAAGACATCCTATGGATGTAGTAGATTTATTTTTCTATAATTATTTTATGAATGTTCATTCCTAGTGCGACCCATGAACCCAAAAACATCCAACTCATACTCTTGACATGTATTCCTTGTAGATGTCTTCTAACCTCGCCTGTAGGAAGATGAGAGCAGGAAAAGCCCGCGAGCGCATGGCTGCCCTAATCGCTCAACAAATGGCTGCCGTAATACCCAACATTGTAATCCAAGTACAACAAGCACTTACCGCTAATCCTGTCAATCAAGGAAATCAAAACGTTATCAACCCTCCCCCAAATATCACTAAATGCACCTACAAGCATTTTAAATCATGCGACCCTCCAAAATACAAAGGGACTGAAGGCGTCATCGCTCTCCTCCATTGGTTTGAAGAAATGGAGAACACTTTTCTAAATTGCGATTGTCCTGATGATCGCAAAGTGCGATATGCTACCGGTCGATTATATGGGATAGCACTTACTTGGTGGAATACAGAGAAGGCCAAACGAGGTGCGGAAGATGCTATGACCTTAACTTGGAACGAATTGAAGGAAATCATGACCAGACGATTTTGCCCAAGGAGCGAAATCAAGAAATTAGAAGATGAATTTTATTCGTTGAAGCAAAAGGAAGGAGACCACATCACGTACAATAAAAGATTCCTCGAATTACATCAAATGGTTCCCAACATGTTCACTCCCCTCTACCGTTTGATCGAGCACTACATTCGTGGTCTTCCGTCAAAGATTCAAGACTCTGTAATAAGTACCAAGCCTGCAACTTTGGAAGCAGCAATGGAGTTAGCTACAGAGCTCACCGAGAACCGAATCCGGAACAAAGACTTCAAGGAGGAGAAGAAGAAGGATAAAGCATCGACTGAAACCTCCGACTACACCCAAACCGAATCCCCTTCTCAACCCAACTCTAACAGAAAAAGAGACGGGCAACTTTTCGCTACTATCCAACGAAATCAACCAATTTCACACGCCATACCCATCCAAGCTATCCCAATCACTCAAGTGGCACCCAACTCAACTTACCCAAATAAGAAACCATATCTTGGACCTCACCCTCGATGCAACAACTGTTTTTATCACCATCCCCTTACCTTACTTTGTCGACTATGTGCAACTTGTGGACGCTATGGTCATTTGAGCAAGGTTTGCCACACCTTTCAAAACCAAATCTCTTCCCCTACTCAAACCATGAACCAAACCTATCAACAACCCCAATACCCCATGTTCCCATATGTTCGAGCTTGTTTCAATTGTGGCGACCCTACCCACTTTCGAAACACATGCCCTCAATTGGTTAACGTCATCAACACTCAAGCTCAATCAAATCCAGTTAACCAAGTAAACCAAGGAAACCCAACCGCTAGGCCACCAGCAAGAGGAAGAGTCTTCAACATCAACGCTAATCCTGTCGAAGATAATGACGGCCCAAACAAAGATACCCAACTAGTCCTCTTCACCGAAAATCCAGATTCAACTCCTATCGTTTAGTTTTATGTTTTTCTTTATCACATAGAACCAAACATAACTTAAGGATAAAGCCAATGAAACTTTGACAAGAATATGGTGGATACGCCGCTGGTACTTCCTATATATAAGTATTCTTGTCAAAGGATCAGAAGCATTATCTGGCGGTTATGAGAGGTTCCATGTGTAGACTGTTTGAGTAATTATTGTTTATTATTTCAGTACATGCAATTTCATAGGCCGCCGCTCCCCATTACATTATGAGCGTTGAGCATGTTCCCCATTTCATTATGAGGTTGAACCTGGCGTGCCCACATACGATCGGCTCCGTTTGATTGATCCTTAATCGCACAGACATTTTCATTTTCAGTACATGCAATACGATCGGCTCCGTTTGATTGAGCCTTGATCGCACAGACATTTTCATTGTCAGTATCTTGTGGTTGTTGTGTTTGTTGTAGAGTCGCATAGGACTAATCATAACCTGCGGATAAAGTCAATGAGAATTTGACAAGAATATGGTGGATACGCCGCTGGTACTTCCTATATATAAGTATTCTTGTCAAATGATCGGAGGCATTATCAGACGGTTATGAGAGGTTCCATGTATAGGTTGTTTGTGTGATTGTTGTTTAGATTAAGTTTATTATTTTCAGTAATGCAATACGATCGGCTCCGTTGATTGAGCCTTGATCGCACAGACATTTTCATTTTCAGTACATGCAATACGATCGGCTCCGTTTGATTGAGCCTTGATCGCACAGACATTTTCATTATCAGTATTTTGTGGTTGTTGTGTTTGTAGTAGAGTCACATAGAACTAATCATAACTTGTGGATAAAGTCAATGAAAATTTGACAAGAATATGGTGGATACGCCGCTGGTACTTCCTATATATAAGTATTCTTGTCAAATGATCGGAGGCATTATCAGGCGGTTATGAGAGGTTCCATGTATAGGCTGTTTGTGTGATTGTTGTTTAGATTAAGTTTATTATTTTCAGTACATGCAATACGATCGGCTCCTTTGATTGAGCCTTGATCGCACAGACATTTTCATTTTCAGTATATGCAATACGATCGGCTCCGCTTGATTGAGCCTTGATCGCACAGACAATTTCATTTTCAGTACGTGCAATACGATCGGCTCCGTTTGATTGAGCCTTGATCGCACAGACATTTTTTCATTTTCAGTATTTTGTGTTTGTTGTATTGGTTGTAGAGTCACATAGGACTAATCATAATACACTGATAAAACCAATGAAAATTTGACAAGAATATGGTGGATACGCCGCTGGTACTTCCTATATATAAGTATTCTTGTCAAAGGATCAGAGGTATTGTTAGATGGTTATGAGAAGTTCCATGTAGGTTGTAGTATTAGAAGTTTTGCCTTAGGATATAACCATATCCTTCCAAACATATCCAAACTCTTATGCATGATATCATATTTAGCGAATCAATTCTGCTTATCAATACTTTTACAGTAGGCAACAAAAAGCGATTCCTGTAATAGGGTACTTAACCCTTACAAGGAACGTTACCCGCCTCAAACAAAAACTTAAAACCTTACTTCTTCTAAGCATGTAACTGTCAAACTAAACACCATCATTCTTTTAGTCAAATATATCACTATTTAAATTTCGGGACGAAATTTCTAAAAAGCAGGGGATACTGTAACATCCGTCAAAAAACGGATTTACCAAACCCGCTCCGTTTATTAACCGAACAATCAGTTAAAAATTTCGTTGCGAATTTAATGCCCAAAATAATTTTAAATGATACATAATTAATTATTATATGGGAATATATAATTAGTTTTTGAAAAACTGTTAAATATAAGAAAAAAAATGATTTGGCACTGCCGGGTTTCGAACCCGGGTCAGTCAGCCGGTCAACATAACTTAACAATCAACACTTTAACCACTGCGCCACTAGTGTCTCTTGTTAATTATTAGAATCATTTAATTCATAACATGTTTTTCGAATTCAAAACCGGCGCCCAAATTTTCAGTCGTCGGAAATCCCGACTAACTCGCCAAGAATCGACGGTTACTTCAGTTATAACGTAAATCTTAAACACTACATCGGTTATAACCGATGTCTGAGTCCGCGACACAAGTTATAACCGCCGGAGAAATTCTAACCGACGAATCAAGTCGGAAATCGGACCCAATTCATCGACGACTTGCCCTATAAATACCCCCTCGAACCTCTGCAAACTTTTTCGCTCAAAACCGCACCCTTTCTCGGCGAAAACTCACTCGCCGGAAATCTTCTGCTCGTCACCGGAAAACCGAACCATCCACTTCTAAGCCTTACTGAACCCCCTGAGCTTATACCGAAGTCACCCTCATCCTTTTCAAGCTTTTTGAAGACTCGCTACTGCAAGACACACGACGCCGGAACCTGTTGCTGTCGCCGGAGTTCTGCCGGAAAAACAGAGGAGTCCAGTCGGTATACCTTACGCCTAATTTCTCTTTCTTTTCATTCATATCTCATCTGTAATTAACCTCAAAACACTAAAGAACACGATTAAAACATCGAACCAGTCGGACTTCCGATTCTGGTTAAAATCAACGAAGAAGACGAAGTTTTCTGTAATGTTTAAGTATAATTAAAATCAAGTTATAACTCGGGTTAGACACACAGTCCAGCGGTGGACTGTGTGCACAATAAACACGTAAACGTCTCGAGTTCGAATCTTGTCCCACGCACGCTGCCTTAATAAAAAAGCCTTTTTTGTTAACCGAACCGGAGTCACCACTGTTATATGTTAAGTTCATTAATAATCGGAATAATAACCAAGTTAGACACACAGTCCAGTGGTGGACTGTGTGTATGTTTAATCACAGGACACGAGTTCGAGTCCGGTCTACTGCACCGATCCGGACAAATATCTAACTTTTTAAATAAGTCAGAAATGAAAATAATTAGTTTGTGTTTAGGTATAATAAAAATCAGTTAAGTTAACAAGTTGGACACACAGTCCAGCGGTGGACTGTGTGTTAGCATAAACCACAGGTCCCGGGTTCGAACCTGTGGAGCGCACCGAGTCTTTGGATTAAAATCGTTTTTAAAAATAAAGGATTTTCTGTTTAATCTAATTAATATATAAATATAATTAAAAACAGAAATATTCCGGGTTAGACACGTAGCTCAGTTGGTAGAGCTGCGTGCACGCGTACGGGAAGTCTCGGGTTCGAGCCTCACTCAGCGCACATATACACGCATACGAACCGGTCAACGGTCAAGGTTAACGGTCAAGGTCAACGGTCAACGGTCAAAAAAGTCAAATTTTTTTATTATTTTTATTTATTTATTTTATTTAAAAATCAATTAAAAATACTTAAAAATAACATTTTTAAGGTTAGAAAATAGCCTTAAACTCACAAAAATACACCCAACAATCCTACTAAAATGGATTAATAAAATCCGTTTACTTACCGAACCATAATGCTATTTATCTAGATTAATTTCACTCGTGGTTAAACCCACTTCGCGTGCATTCAACATCATCAACCGAACGCACCCACTGTGAGTGAATCTTACAACTCCCCCTTTTTAATTACACGTTTTGGGGTGTGTCATGTGTCACAAAATAATTAATTCGTTTATTTAAACTTGTGCCATACCATATCGTGATCTAAACTTAGATTGTTTATATTGTTGTGATTATGTATTTCATTTTGTCAACTTATATGAAATTCATTTATTAAGCCCATCAGTTCCTCGTGGGAGACGAGTGAGCAACGCATGCCTCAAAACCAATCCATTATTGTTCATGTGTGTATTATTGAGTTTATATTGTTTGTAGTTATGTCTTTCATATTATCATGTTTATGCAATTCATTCATTAGGCCCATCAGTTCCTCGTGAGAGACGAGTTGAGCAACGCGTGCCTCTAAACGTTCCATTATTGTTCATGTGTGCTTTATTTAATATCTAATGATTGTTGAGTAAGTTTACATCTATTTTTACTCATGTGTGGTTGTGCACTTATTTCATAATCAATTAAATAAACTTGTTCAAATGTTTTCCATAGGATTCACTCGCCAACTTTTTGTTGATCCAAAAAACCCTTTTACACATGATACAGGTGAACAGGTTAAAGCAAGGAAAACATAGGAAATGCCTTAGAAGAGAACAATGAAGCCTAGATTGATATTTAGGACATGTTGTAATATTGATTGTAATTCTCCATTAAAGTGTATTAATGAATATGAAACGTATAATAAATGTCATGAGCTTTGATAATAACTCAATCATGCTCCGATCACCTTTTCCGCTGCGGGTCAGGGTGTGACAAATATGAGTTTGGTCGGATCCTAAGATCGACCAAACGGGTCGGATTCAAAAGTCAAAGCGGTGGTCAACACCGCTCGACTTACGACACAAATAAAGCACTAAACTAGAAGTAAACGAGTTAGACATGTCAAACCAAGTCTAACTAAGTTTATAAAACTGATTTGGTGTCAAAACTTGGTGTTTTGATACTCGAAAATAGTTTCGTCGTAAAATGCACATTATGCGCATCTTTGACCGAAAATTTGACTCGTCACTTCACCTAGTAAACGTGGAAATCAGAAGGTGCAATCAAAAGGGATTATAACCTTCGTGATTACGATCACGTTGCAAAGTTCCATTGAACTCTGACTTGACCAATTATGGTCAGAACTGAAAGTCAAACAGAAAGTCAAATTGTTTGACTTTTGGCTTATAAATAGCCCAAAAAAGGAAATCAACTAAGGGAGAGTACTTACTTGTGTTGGGAACACTATAAGAACTCAGAATTGGATGCCTCCAAAGTTGGAAGCAAGCTTCAAAGAGTTGGGAGAAGAAAGAATGAAATGAGCAAGGAAAATGGAAGAATTTGGTGGCTCTAGTTGTTCAAGTGTCCTAGGATCATCACATGTGTCTAAGGAGGTGGCATGATCCTAGAGTGGTGTTAACACATGTCACGCGTAGGTACAAAGCTGGATTTCTCGTGAACTTGGAGACCAAGGCTTTGAAGGAGAAGCTGCCATGTCGCAGCCAACATTTTGCTATCCGGCACCTCCATACGGACCGTATGGACTTCGTTCTTACGGTCCGTAAGGCCCTGCAGGGGCTGAAGTTTCCAAAAATGGCAGGTTTGGCCCCTTGACTTGTTTTTTTCGCGTTTTGACACTTTTAACCCCTTTTAACCTAAGTGTTAGGGTATATAAAGGTGTTAAGGCATATGTAACTTGGATTATGCCCAAAAATGTCATGGATGTCGGTTCATTCGGTTGTACAGTTGTGTTTTTCGCTTAATTACGACGAACGCTATAACGAACACGAAAATGACCAAAAATTGCGCAATAATTGATATTTTGCATTCTCATCAATAAAATACAAGATTTTATTGATTACAAAATTTTTTCGATGTCTACACAAGGTTCGTATTTAATAATACGAGTATCAGCAGACTTTCGTAGTTGTCGCAAATAGTCCCTGGAGTTGTATAAAAGTGTTTTTGCCATACCGAACCCTTCAAAACTTATTTCTAAGTTATGTAAGGGGTATTTAGGGTATGTTTAGCTTATGTCCTTGTTCGAGAATGTACGTCTCATTAAAATGATTACGTTGGAGTAACAGTTAACGGATTTTTTCCAAAACAAAAGGTTTTGAAAGTTCGGAATTGTATGAGGACACAAAATGTACAGATGTCACACACACAACCATTAAAGATTCAATCTTTTCAACTAGGTTTTCACAACACCATCAAAGATTTGATTTTTTTCATTTGGGTTTGCACACAACCATCAAACATTCAGTCTTTTTTTTAAAAGGGGTCAAGAAGGAGCTCAAATTAGAGGCTCTCCAACTCTACCCACTTCCACAAACGCCAACGGCGGCGCCCGTAGCGGCCACTCCTTCCACCACTCAAATCCAGCGACCTTACCTTACACCTTAAACCACAGTCGCATCTTCTACCTTACATCAGATTATAAATTTGATTATAATTTGGGATGAAGTTTGAAGTATTTGGTTTGTTTTGAAGTAAAGAGACGAAAGGTCTTGAGAGGTGTGTAACGCTTTTAATTTGATTATAAATCCCCACCTTCTCACCTATTCGTAGACCCAAATTTTGAATACCAAACTTCCCCACCTCCATAAAAACCATCGCTACTCACGACAGCCTAGTTAAACCCTTTTAATTTAATCCCTTATTTATGTACACACGACCATCTTTATACACACTATACATACATCAACACCTCACACTTTTTCTTTCAAAGGTGCCGGTGCCTTTGACCAATTTTCCTTTACCCATCATCGAAATCAACGGAGACCAGAACAACCATCATCACTGGCGCCGGCAACGGTGGTGGATTAGGCGTTGGATCTTCATTTAGTAGAGAGAGAGAGAGAAAGGCGATAAAGGGGTGGGTTGTGGTGGCCTGATTGGTGAGATTAGAGATTGAGAGAGAAGAGTGTTTGAAAACTTGGAAGGGATAGAGGTTTATTTGAAAGGTAAAATGACAAAATTGTCCTTGTGTGCAAGTCACATAATCAAACTTAACAGAAAAATTAACTAAGTTAGGGCTAAAGGACATAACGTGTAGCATTTGAAAACATTAAATACAAAACTATTCAATTTTAAAGATATAGAACACCGTCTGAAATGTGCTATATAGATAAAGGACTAAACTTTCAATTCACTCTAAATGTATTGTATACCAAATAATAAAAAGTTATATCTTTAAAAAAACTTTGTGTATTACACGGATTGAATATATCTATAAATATAATAAAGTAAATCAATATGTGCCACATGTCATTCATTGAAGCATCTATTTTTTTTATTTTCCGCCTCTCTCTCTTAATTATCTTCTATTAATTAAATAAATACTAAATTAAATATTAATCTTATCCGAACAATAATCCAATATTGAGTAAATGTTCTTTTTTATTTAAAAAAAGTACATGAAATATTGAATTGGTAAAGAATTTAATCCAACAAACGTATTAATTCATTTAAAAAGTTTGATTTACAGGGGTTATCACTTTACTTTTTAATATTCAGTGAATTGATATTGAGTAAAGAATTTTGATAGTATAGTGAATTCTAATTGAAATCTTAGGAACATAACGATTTGGTGATTAAAAGGGTATAGAAAAATAATATCTAGAAATTCAATTGGTGATTAATAAAACTAAAAAAGAGAATCAGATACAAGTTCAATCCGTATGCAATCTATACTTGTTGTATAATAAAAAGAAATTAATATTATTTACTATATAAAATTACATTTACGTAACCCCTGTAATACATAGGATTTATAAAAATAATTCTTTTTTTATTATTTGGTATACAAAATTACATTTATTCAGCCCGTGTAATACACGAGATATTTTAAAGATATAACTTTTTTAGTGTTTAGTATACAGGTTTAAATTTACTCAACCTGTGAAATACACGGGGTTTTTAAATATACAACTTTTTAATATTTGGTTTATAATGTTAAATTTGTTCTGAACTCCTGCAATATACGAGGTTTTTTATAGATATATATTTTATATTTTGGTATACAAAATTATTTTTTTTCACTCGTGTAATACACATGAATTTTAAAGATATAACTTTTATTGTTATTTGGTATATAAAATTACATTTAATCAACGCGTATAACACACGGGGTTCTTAAAGATATGACTTTTTATTATTTAATTTAATATATAAAATTATACTTATTCAACCCGTGTAATAACTGTGGTTTTGGAAATTAGCATTTTTTAAAATATGTAATTTTTTTATTACTTAGTTTAGTATTTATGCAGCCCGTGTAATACACGGGGTTCTATTCTAGTCTATTTTATATTTCAAATAATAAAAAATATATTTTAAAAATCTAACGGATATATTTTAAAAATAGGATACTTTGTTAAATTAGCTTTGAAGAACCAAAATCGTCGATTCCATTTAAGCGATGTCTCCTTATAAAGCACCGCACGAAGGAATTTGTACTTGTATAAATCAACACTCAAGCATAAGAAGATTAAGCTCTAAAATAAATAAAACTTAAAAATGCATAATATGAACAAAACTCCAAAAAAATCTTTACTTTTTTAACAAGTTTCATTATTACATCCAATTAAATAATTAAAGAATAAATTTCAATTTGTCATCCTACGGTTTGATCCAAATTGCATAATGAAACTTTACCTTCCACTTTTTGTGTAATGACACCGTGTAGTGGACATTTCATCACAATCTGCACCCCTATGATTTGGTCCAGATTGCAATTTGTCACCCTGTGATTGGGTCTAGGAATTAATGTTTTGGGTGCATAGTATAATAAAATGACACCATGTGACGGACATTATACATATTAATATTTGCAAGTTTGATAAACGGTAACTTGCTTTTTACTTTTTTTGTCTTTTCTTTTTTGTCTTTTGCTTTTTGACTTTTATTTCTTTTGTTTTTATTATTTTTTTATACCTTTACCCTTTAACTTTCATTACTAACACTTACAACATCATAACTTTCTAAAAAAATTTAATCAATTTTTAGGTGTTTATTTTTAGGTACGTGTTTGTATAAATTAAAATTAATTTACGTTTAGATATATTTTTTTCCCGGTAATAAGTTTGGTTAAATATAATATATTCATTATGCCTATTATTCTGTATGTTTTAAGTTGGTCTACATTTTAATGTAAATTTATTTTACTTTTTTTTATAAATGAGTCGGGTAAAATATAATAAATTTTCATGCTTATTATGTACGTGTTCAAATGATCTATGTTTTGACGTAGATTTTATTCAGAAGCACGTGGAGTCAAATATAATACGATTTCATTTAACGCTATAAATTCGAGCCACTTTACGTTTCGACACCGCCGTAACTATTTTCTTACGTGCTTATTTTTATGCACGCGTCAATATAAATTCAAGTTAGTTTAGGATTCGACGTAAATTTTCTTCGGAAATATGTGTAAAATATAATTCGTTTTCTTTCTTATTTTTATGTACGTTTTCATCTGGTTTACGTTTTAACGTAAATTACAATTAGGAAGTTATGTGGATAGTGTTTTATTCTATTGGCTTTTTGTTTCTTTCTTATTTTCTTTCTGGACTTTATTATTTTTATATTTTAGTTTTCCTTATGTTTAGTGTTTTAGTTTTAGGTTCCTTTTCATTAAAGTTATATTTAAGATAACATTTACGTTTTCATTTATAGTTAATTTAAAATCATTTCGTCCCGCTGTCCAATTTCTTTTAAACATATTTCTTTTGGTTGGTATACTGAACCAAAATAGATATCGACTAAAACCTCGCAGCGTAGCAGATATAATCTTACTAGTTTCATCACATTCTGTAACCCTGTGGTTTGATTCAGATTGCAATTTGCCACCCTGTAGTTGGGTCCAGGAATTAATGTTTTGGGTGCATAGTATAATAAAATGTCCACAACATAATGTCATTACGCAAATAGTAAAAGGTATGGTGTCATTATGTAATTTGAACCAAATCGGAGGGTAGCAAATTGCACTTTATTCATAAATAAATAAATAAATAATCAATAAAACTTGATAAGTATTTGGAATTACAAAATCTGACGGGTGTTAATATATTAATAAGCACCACGGAACACAAACAAAACTAACTGAGCCTTAATGAATATATTATTCTAACATTAATGGTATAAATAAACAAAATCTAACAAAACTAATGAACCTTAATGGATAGATTATAGCACATCTATTAAAGTAGATGAACGAACAACACTTTGTTATGTTCGGCAAACACAAATCGAGGCTATTTTCTATGAGACGCATGTTTGATTCATTCTGAGAATTTGGTTCAGCTATTAATTGGCCTGCTCTCCCTAGTAGAAACGCATGTTCGATTTCCGTTTGAGCCATTTTCGATGAACATCTGGGTGAAGGGGCGACTTAGGTCTTTAGTTATGGGTTCAAACCAGATGGGGAGTGAGGGTTTACGGACTCCATCCAGTTCTTGCGTATCTAGAGGCATGGTCTCACGATGATCGGGGAGTTGACCTTGAACATAGCCCTGAATACGATAGATTTACACGTAAAGATTCTTTACCGTTAAAAAATTCAGCAAACACAAATAATGTAATGTCACTTATTTATCACGTAAATACATGCAAACAAACTTTCTTTCAATAATTGGAGTGTTGAAGGTGACACGTGTAATTTTAATCCGAAATGGTCCATCATAAAGACTTTGATGTGTGGACAAGACAACTACAACTTCCACCGTAATCGGATCATGTTATTGTCATTAACCAGTACCCGCATGAGGAGATTATCATATTTGCTTGAAATTATTTTATATCAAAACTTGTAGGTATTGTAATGTGCAATTTACCAAGAAAAATATTACAAAATTTAAAATTTATGAATGCAAAGGACAATAAGGAATAAATAATTTAATTTATAACGACGCAGAGTTGTAAGCGTGACGAATCGAGCTGAGCTCACTTAAGCTCGAGTTCGACTCCTTTAATTTACGAGAGCAAGCTCTATTTTTAAAACTTGAAGTTGGTTCATGAGTAGTCTTTCAAGCCGAGCCTGGGCTAATTTTATTATTTATTAATTATATTATGTACATTTATAAATATTTAGATATTTATTATTATAGTTTTTATTTATAGTATTCTTGTTTACTTATTTTTATCATATATTTATATATAATAGTTATTATTACATAAATATATATATATATATATATATATATATATATATATATATATATATATATATATATATATATATATATTTAATATATTACATAACACTTATATAAATAATAGGCTCGTTTATACTTGCGAGCCTGCTCAACCTCTATAAGAGTATAAATGAAGACCATACTAAGAATTGTTTATTAATCAAACTTATGTTTAAGCTTGAGCACAAGCAAGAGCTCGTTTAAGTTTAACTCGATTGGATCTTTTAACAAATCAATCTCAAGTGACTGAATAGGAATGCCTACAAAGTGTATATATATTACATTTTAGACAATGCTAAAGGATACTCAACAGGTTTACTCATACGTGAAAAGGGATGCATGCATTCACGTGTCACACAACTCATATTAGAGCATTCACATTAATTTTATTTTCCTTATCCATATAATTACATTAAAACACACTACTTTTTCTCTTTCCTTTTCATATAAATAATAATTTTTATACTTTTATCATTACATTTCTCTCTCTTCCACTCACAACCACTTTCAAAAATATTAAACAATTTATAAGGGATGAACAGTGTTTCCGTATATTTACAGATGAATAGTAACATTTTCTCTCTCCTCACTCACATCCACTCAAAACCATTTCTTATACTATAACTAACACACTCACACAAATATACCAAAATTGTGAATGCTCTTAGACTATCCAAAAAAAAGGCATATTTAGGTGTTTTTATAGAGAGAGAGTGATGTGGAGGAGTGAGATGATGATATAAAGGAAAGAGAATGCGAATGTGTATGTGAGTAAAAATGAGTTATGTAAGTAAGATGGAAGAGAGAGGAAAGAGAATGTTTTTTTTCTTTGGGAGAGCGAAAATGTGTGAGTAGGGCAAGAGAGAGAAAAGATTAGGCAAGTGTCATCATGTAAACGAGGGTGTTCAAAACTATCCGTATCCGAAAATCCGATCCGAATTATCCGATATCCGAATCTGAAATATCCAAAAGTTCGGATATCCGAAATACCGGATATCCAAATTTTCAGATTCGGATTCGGAAAGTAATTTTAAAAATTTCCGGATATTTCGGATATCCAAAATATCCGGATTTCCTAAAGTATGGGAGACTGTAGCGCTCTACATTTTCGGTACTTTCCATATTTAGAAAGTTGTTTTTGCATTTCTATTTTTAGAAACTTGAAATTGTGTCGTATTCGTATTTCATTTCCAACTTTGTAATCCGAGACTTTGATCATAATGGAAATTCATTTTATACATATACATGTTACCTTTCATATTTGTGTTATATACGCAATCAATAATTAAATACGTGTTTATACGCAAAACCGAGTCTTAAAGTACACTTTAGATACCTAAAAACAAGCTAAAATACAAGAAAACGACATAAAATAACCTAGTTACAAAGTGCAAGGACTAAAAGTGAGCAAACCAAAAAGCTTTTCCACCCCTTTCTCCTTCAATTACCTTCCACCATTCCTTAGCTTATTAGATTTCACCATTTTCCACCTCCTTTTTCCTCCAATCCCCTTCCACCACTCTTTAGCCAATCATATTTCACACTTTTTCACTTTCTTTCCCCTCCAATCACCTTTCACCTTTATTAACTCTCAAACCCTAATCCCCACTTATAAATATAAGCCTCCATCACCTCCTAAACAATTACCACACATTAATCTACTTCCAAACTCTCTCATCCTCTCAAGAATACCAAGCAAGAAAGAATACTTTCAAGTGTTATAAGGTAGCTTTGGTGCGCCACCCTCCGCGACTCGTCAACTCACATTACTTCGGAAGCTTTACAAAACCGTGAGTATACATGACCCCTTTTTCTTTTATACTTTTGGGTGCAATACGTCATACTATTAAACACACAATCACTTATACTGTATGCAAACACAAACAATCCAATCATACATGCTTGAATACGTGATGCTTGATTTGTATTCTTGGAACATTCTTATGTGATTTGCTTGTCATTAACTTTGTTTAAAGCCTCCCCTTAACATGTATAGCGCTATAGGAGTAACGCACCGCCCGTATTCTTGAGGTCATGTTAAGTTAAATCATACACAATCGATCTTATTGTTGCTACAATAAGACTTATACTTGCGGTACACTTGAGGATTGACTTGTATAATTGCATGCCTTGGTACATTAATCTAGTTAACTATTTTTGCCATGTGAATTGTTCAAACTTGTTATATATGCTAGTACTTAAAACTTGTATGCTCGCCAATACCTTTGTATTGAACTATACTTTAAACGTATTTGCAGGATTATGATGATGATGATGTGCACAGAATTTAGTAGGATGGACTAGAAACACACCAAACTTTAATTCATGTTTATAGATTAGTGATACGATACATGTTGTACTCTACTTTTGTTTCAAACATGTTGTAATTCTATTTTAAACAATGTAATAAATGTTAGCAATGAAATGAAATTCGTTTATTAAATACTTATCACATTAGTGTTATGAAGTCTCGAGCAATCTATTTACGTCTGCCCTGATGATGCCGCCATCGGTTGAGGTGTGATAGATTGGTATCAGAGCCATAACTATAGAGAATTATGAAAAATTGCCATGATTTGACCTAATCTATAGTCTAAGTACCCATACTTGACCATTCTTGATTTCATGCTTCAAATACTCAAATTTTTCCTATTTGCTTCTATCTCATCTTTTGTCTTAAAATACGTATGCCTTTCCTAAAACGATTTACCATACACACATGAAGACGTGAAAACACTCGTATTATACAAACGAGACGATTCCACCAAAATAGGAGTGAAACCCTCACTTTGGTGAAGGACTCTCAATCCGCATTCTCGATTTTCATGAAATTACACATCAAGTTAGGAGTGACATCCTTACCTTGTTGAAATTTCGCCATGCTCATTCTAGTGGACCCTTACCAACGAGTCGGATTTAGTTCCTTACTTCGTTTGGTAAGTACCAACCACACTTAGGGAATGACGTTGTCAAGTTAGGGTGAAACTCGCACCTTGATAACTAGTCCCACTCCTCGATTTTCAATCCCGGCAAAGTCTCGAACTTTCGATTGACTAAGGACATGTTGTAACCGGAAGGGTGAATACCGTTAACCGAAATTTCAGTGAGAGTATTTTGCCTATTAGGCCAAAGCGTGCTTCCCAAACTCAAAAGAACTTTCGATCACTTTGTTAGTCAAAGTTTCGTCTCGGAACAATCCAAGTTTTAGTCACAACTAATCACTATATCATATCAAATTATATGGATACATAATTCAAATATCTCTTCTTTCAAAATTCAAATTATTTTCACCATGACTACCCACATATCATACTTATACCTTTCATATACCTTATACTCTATTTATAAATATGGTTTTAAAATGACACCCACAAGACAAACACTACTCGTATTCCCAAAAATGGAAGTCTTATCATCAATATAGGAGTAGTCCCTTACCTTGACGTTTTGACTCCGCTCATTTCTCGAAAAAAAACTCGTGTCCTTGAGATAGGAGTGATGTCCACACCTCATTGGAAGATCAAATCACAACTCGACTATTTTCGTAGTAATCACTCGATCGAAACTTATACTCAAAACATTTTTACCATTGTGCCAATTTTCTCACTTATGCATGAATTTCGAACCTTATTATTTTCTTCAAACATGTTTTTCCCCTACAATCTATTTACGTAAATCACGTACACGAAATTCCTAACGGTACTTTAAAACGTTTCTTTCCAATTTTTCAAAAATTATGAAATGCTACCTATCAACTTAGTCGGTCTAATGAACCTCTTGCCTCGATTTTCATATCTCGTCCAATCACTAAACCACACTCACTTTATAATATCATCTTAAAAACATCTTATTTCTAATAAGAAACCAACAAAAACTTTCTCTCACATACGTATAAGTTCCCTTTGCTAAAATACTTTTCAAGACCAAAGCTTTCCACGAAAATTTTCAAAACACAACCTTCCTTATATCAATATAAAAACAAAGCAACCACACTATCTACGACCATTTTCAAAATTGCCAATACGCAATTCTAAATCTAAACACATGGGCAAGAAAATTTCATAAGATTGGATATCCTACGACGTATGCGAACATAATTTTTTTTAAAAAAAGTAGAATTTCTTTTTACGAAGCACATCCTACATCACAAATTAATACTTTTTTTCTCGACATTCACAATTCTAGTCCTTCATTCCTGACAAACCCAACTTATTTTATTTCAACCAACTCAATGTTTTGACTCAAGCAACCATACACATGCATATCATCGTACACTTTCCATTTATGCAGTCAATATTTCATGACAGTCTTACACATATTATCATTACATTTCGTATTTTACACACTCGCAACTTCATGGTAACTTATATATGCTAAATCCTATTTTATTTCACTTACACGCTCGATACTACATGCTAATGTTACACGTATTTGTCTTCAATCATATTCAAAATTTATACGTTGGTACTACTTGGTAGTTATACTTGAAATCTATAAGTAGGCATAATCCGAGTGGTTTCGCTTACGTTCGACACACTCATACTTACATACAATCATGCTTATATGCTTAATTTTTATACGCTATCTTACACACACATTTTGCTTGTAATAATAAAATGTAACCTGACCCGTACACTACTAGTACAAACTATGCGGATCATGCACAAACGAAAATAATCGCGGGTGCACACGAGATTATATTGGTAGGTGCATGCAAACCATTGTGGGTTCTACTATGTATAGCAACATGGAACGTAACATGACACCAAATAGCGAAACAGACGTAACATGGTGTGAACATGGTGGATACGCCGCCGGTACTTCCTATATATAAGTATCCCTACCATGTTACCAAACTTTCGTAAAACGTGCCATGAGAAATTCAGTGATTTCCCGGACCTTACTAAATACGTTTGATTAAGAACAAACTTTGGTGACCCAACTTTGAAATGCTTGGTACTCGATTATCCATGACAAAGCTTCATTCTCAAAATTGTTAGCTATAACCGCTACAACTATCACTAGCATCTCTCAACTTTTGTGTTCGTATTTCATTCAATATCCATACCATTCTTACCCCTCGCTTACATCTACCGAATCGTTCATACACTCATATACCACGAATATTCCCAAATTCTACCATTAACATTTCATCCAAACTTTATTTTCAGTAAATCGGCCTAAACGATTTACCCATTTTTACAAACATCCTCACCAGTTTGAGTCAGTAAAAATACCTTTAAGATATCTTTCGTTCTTTATTACGCGTAAATTTCAACCAGAAGGTCTACCACCGCTAAAACGTTTTGAAACCATAACTACCTGCCATCCTAGCTTCTCACTTATAAACATTTTTTTCTACGTGCGATTTTACTAATACGCATTTGAACCAATGAAAATTTTTCCTACAACCTACGGTGCGGGCCGCAAATTTTGTCAAACTACATCCTTACTTACACAAAAAATGTTTAGGTCACATCCTTTTAAAAAAATTCTCCCAATTAAGTTGTTCATACTCACTTTGCACTACTCACACATGCACGTCTTACTTATTCTTGCACTCACTAACGTTTGAAGCCTCAAAACGTCTTAGTCAAATGAATTACTTTTACAAACCTAGCATTTTATCTCACACAATTTCCATACATTTTAACTCTCTTATACATAAACCCCACGTAGACTCTAAACTTCAAATTTTGATTTTAGCCAAATGTTTTAACCAAAATACCATCTTATCCCAAGTCTTCCTCTTGAATAATTTCGGGATGAAATTTCCTAAAGTATGGGAGACTGTAATGCTCTGCATTTTTGGTACTTTCCATATTAGAAAGTTGTATTTGGATTTCTATTTTTAGAAACTTGTAATTGTGTCGTATTCATATTTTATTTCCAACTTTGTAATCCGAGACTTTGATCATAATGGAAATTCATTATATACATATACATGTTACCTTTCATATTTGTGTTATATACGCAATCAATATTTAGATACGTGTTTATACGCAAACCGAGTCTTAAAGTACACTTTAGATACCTAAAAACAAGCTAAAATACAAGAAAACGACATAAATAACCTAGTTACAAAGTGCAAGGACTAAAAATGAGCAAACCAAAAAGCTTTTCCACCATCTTTCTCCTTCAATCACCTTCCACCATTCCTTAGCCTATTAGATTTCACCATTTTCCACCTCCTTTCTCCTTCAATCATCATCCACCCTTCTTTAGCCAATTATTTTTCACCCTTTTTCACCTTCTTATTCCTCCAATCACCTTCCACCACTCTTTAGCCAATCATATTTCACACTTTTTCACCTCCTTTCTCCTCCAATCACCTTTCACCTTCATTAACTCCCAAACCCGAATCCCCACTTATAAATATAAGCCTCCACCACCTCCTAAACACTTACCACACATTAATCTACTTCCAAACTCTCTCATCCTCTCAAGAATACCAAGCAAGAAAGAATACTTTCAAGTGTTATAAGGTAGCTTTGGTGCGCCATCCTCCACGACTCGTCAACTCACATTACTTCGGAAGCTTTGCAAAACCGTGAGTATACATGACCCCTTTTTCTTTTACACTTTTGGATGCAATACGTTATACTATTAAACACACGCAATCACTTATACTTTATGCAAACACAAACACAAACAATCCAATCACACATGCTTAAATACGTAATGCTTGATTTGTATTCTTGGAACATTCTATCTTATCTATATGGTATAATGAAGTACCACATGGGTGGATATATAGGAATCAAAATCTACCGAATCACTCATGTTATGATCTTCCACATCCTAGGTCTTCCCGTTCCATCATCTGGCCAATTTCAATTCAAACATGGGTTTGATTCACACTCCATGTTCTGAGAAATATTTACCATCCGAAAAGAGGAAAACGGAGTCTTTGTCTAAAGAAATGCGTTGAGAAAGGGCAGACTTATGTGATTTGCTTGACATTAACTTTGTTTAAAGCCTCCCTTTAACATGTATAGCGCTATAGGAGTAACACACCGCGCGTATTCTTGAGGTCATGTTAAGTTAAATCATACACAATCGATCTTATTATTGCTACAATAGGACTTATACTTGCGGTACACTTGAGGATTGACTTGTATAATTGCATGCCTTGGTACATTAATCTAGTTAACGATTTTTGCCATGTGGATTTTTCAAACTTGTTATGTATGCTAGTACGTAAAACTTGTATGCTCGCCAATACCTTTGTATTGAACTATACTTTAACGTATTTGCAGGATTATGATGATGATGATGTGCACGGAATTTAGTAGGATGGACTAGAAACACACGAAACTTTAATTCATGTTTATAGATTAGTGATACGATACATGTTGTACTCTACTTTGTTTCAAACATGTTGTAATTCTATTTCAAACAATGTACTAAATGTTAGCAATGAAATGAAATTCATTTATTAAATACTTATCACGTTAGTGTTATGAAGTCTCGAGCATTCTATTTATGTCCTCTCCCCGATGATTCCGCCATCGGTTGGGGTGTGACAAAACATGCCAAACCCATCAATCTTATGAGCAAACGACTTCTAGCATTATTGGGGGTAGCCATTAATCACCATGCATAAATTAATCGTGGCATGCATTCGGGCAACTACACCGTGGCCAATGCATACAATCAATACTTCCTAGCAAGCCAGGAAATCCATGTCTTTCTGCATGGAATGGATAAAGCTTTTCAATGTCCTTCTTCGTTGGAGTACGCAAATACACTTTGCTATATAGGTTCACGATACCTTTTGAAAATTCATACAAATACTCCCGGCTCATTCTAGCAGACATCCTTAAATATTCATTCCACGAGTCACTAGCAGTGTCATACGCTAATCGGCGAAGTGCTGGAGTGCATTTTTAAAACGTAGTAAACCCCTTTTCCATCTAGCATCATAGCGTAATGTGAAAAACTCATCATAATTAGCCAAATCATTAGCAATTGTAGGAACAATTGGTGATTCATTTGCAACTGACGCCTAAATTGTTCATCAGTGTACACATAATTTTCATCAAAATAGTCACCAACCAGACGATCATGTGCACCTTAAATAAAGTTTGAAAATAAATTTAATAAATTATACTACACAATCTTAAAAACAAATAACAAAATTAATAAAACCGAAATTTTAAAAAATTAAAATATAAACAAATAATATACCTTCACGATCTCTATTTAGCCCAGCGACCTTGTTTTTGGTTGGGAAGTTGCTTCCTCTTCGTCATCTTCTTCTATCTCGGCAATAATTTTCGCCGTCTTAATCATCGTGTTAATAAAAAAGTTTACAACATTTTCCTATTCGGAGGAGAAACTCATGACAACTATATTTTTTTTAATAAAGATTATATAGATGGAGGAGAAGAATGTATAAAAGATGGAGAGTGTGGTGAGGTTTTTTGGTATAAAGGTAAGGTATATATAGGGTATCAAATAAAAAAATGTTTTTTAATAAAATAGCCATTCCATTAACTGTCAAAAATTAAAAAAGTGAAAAGGTTGTCATCAGGGAGATCGGGGGAGGAATCTCGTGCGCACCAAAGTTAGGCCGGGGGTGTTCCCTATCACACCTTGACTCGCAACAGAATAGTATGGGGTATGATGATTGTCCGTAGCTCATGACACTATTATAAGTTTAACATTTAAAAGCATCAATTTTACATTATCACGCATAATCATAGAATGTGTTGATCAAAACTCATACAACATACAAAAGATAAATAATCAAGTACAAATATCCCATTTATTACTAAGGCACATCCTATGTGTCTTCGACTTCAAATCCTCTCAAAGTCATGTACCTGTATCATGTGTAAAAAAGGTTTTGGGTCAACAAAATGTTGGTGAGTAGATCTAGATTTTAAACAAAATGTTTTGCTTTATTAATTGATTTATTTTACTTGGAAATCTTTTAAAATATATTTAATATGCAATTTCATGTGTTGTAGAAACATCCATAATCACCATAACCACAACAATAATCAACAAATCACCACAATCACAATATAGATACAATAGAAACAATAAGATTCAAAGACTATAGCGGGCATTAGTCTCAAGCCATGAAGAGCGAGTCTAGAGTCTAATACTGGTGGCGATACTAGGCTACAACCTATGGCCGTGGCGAACCTAGTCAGTCAGGTGGATCCACGCGAAACCTGTGAAACAAATTGAGTAAACACATAGATACACGTATATGCAACGATACATACTACAAATAATAGAAACATTGAACATGATACACATAGTGACACATTGACTTTGCATGTTATTTAATCAAGTGGAAAACATGACACATGATACATCCCAAAAATATTTAATGACTAAAAAAGAGGAGATAAATAGATCTACTCAATTGTTGTGAAAATATGACACATGAGAGTTACCGCAAGAAACGAGAGGAAACGTCGAACGAATTATCCGAAAAATATGAATAGGGAAATATACTAAACATCCAAGGAATAAAACAATGAAATTACATCCTAACACTTGGAGACTTTTGTGTATTCTAATTTCTTTATGATTGACTATGTAGTAATTAAATATGACTAAATTGTTTATGTGACAACTATCTCTATTTAACATACAAATATATATATATATATATATATATATATTAGTCATTAGAGATATAAATGTATTAAAGTCATTAGTCATTTAAGATATATATTAAAATCACTAAAAATATATTAAAGTCATTAAAGATATATATTAAAGTCATTAGTCATTAGTCGTTAATTACTAAAATATATTTAAGTCATTGGGGAGGTTCATTTGAGAAGAATTTTCTGACAAGACGAAAGTTAAGTTAATCTAGGCCCTTTATTTTTTTAATCAATGGTTGTGATCAAGATATTATTTTTGTCCACTCTTAATTAATTTTTAATTAGTAAGGGTATAATAGACATTTTAATGTAGATTACTAATAAATATAATAAGAGTTACCCAAATTTCATTAATGCCACCGTAATTTCTTCTTTCCCACCATTAATGTGTTGGGTCCTACACAAATTTTATTATGAGACAAAATTATTTAAAAGTGTTGGATCCTACACATATTTTATTACGAGTCGTAAAATTATTTAAAATTCTTGTGGTCCTACGCATTATGTACCCTACACCAAAACAAATGTTTTTATGGTGTAGGAAACTTTGTTTTTATGGTGTAGGAAATGTTGAATATGTAGGATCATGTGCTTGATTGTTTTTATTGTGTAAGGTGCACGACTATTTAATAGGATAGACTTATTAAATCATTAAGGTTTATTAATTAATTAATCTGAATATTAAAAATAAAGGATTGAGTCATTTAATGATTTGTTCAAATTACCTTTGTGTCCTTTATTCTTTTTATTCTTAATTTATAATATCTTCTCATTGAACTCACCACTTAAGTCATTAGTCACTAAAAATATATGTTAAGTCTGTAAATATATACATGTAACTTATCCAAATGACACCTCTTACATGTTAAAATTATTAGATATAAACTTAAATGTCAAGAAAAAAATATACATTTCTATATTATTTCATGGCAATTTATTATCCATTAATTAGTAAAATAACCCATCATATATATATATATATATCCTTTTCTTATATTCAGTTTTAAACCATCAATTTTATATAATTTTTCATGGATCACGAAAGCCAACACAAATTCCATAACCCATTTATTTTATAAATAAAGAGTTCCATAGATCATGAAGTCCCTTAAAATTCCATGATCTATTTTTGTTGCAAAAATTTAGAAACACAAGTTCTTAATTTTTATATTTCAAAGAAATCAAATTTTATATCAAACTAACTCTATAAGACATGATGAAACAAATTTTCCATAAGAAACATATGTAACACCTAGAAACTTGTAAGAAACACCAATTTGACAATCATGTTGATAACCCATATCCTTAACCTAATATTATCAAAACAAAACCTATAACAAAAGTCTTAAATTTTTAAAACTAGACTATATAAACAAAAGAAATTGAATTTGCAAAGATATTGCCCTCTGTCTCATGAATGAATAGTGGGGTTTTAGAGAACTATAGAAATTAAAAGAAACAGATTTTAAGATTACCTACTTGATGAAGAAATAAACAAAATGGCAAGTAGAAAAGTCCCAAGCTTTTGGTGATGCTCCTTGTCCAAAATGCAAAGTTGGAAGACAACGAGTAGATGAAGAATCCGAATTGATGGTGCATTTTGGCTCAGAGATTATGCATAGAAAGTTGTAACCTTTGGGTTTTATGTTTAAAGTTCTAAGGACAAATGCAAATGGTGAATTATTTTGATTTCCAATTAGCATAATAATGTGGTTTGTAAGTGCCATTTAGTTGGCGATAACACTAATCATTACGACCCAGACCCTACACATAGCTTTTGCTTACATTGGGTATGATTGATTGATTACGACCCAATTAAATGGGATAGTGGGCATGCCAAAAGGTTGAAAAATGAAGGATTTTAAAGACTAATGTTGTTATCAATTTAATTATTATACTTGGCATATTATAACAATAAATTACAATGAAATAAATAACACTAAAAAATCACAAGTAATAGTAAAGAATTTCATATTTTCATTTCTTAAGGTTCGAGTTCGGTTTTACAAACGAGTTATTTTAGATCAAGTGTCCAACCGAGATCTTTATAAAATTATCATTTTTAAATCTTGAAAACATTTACGTTAATTAAACTATTATGTGACAAAATATAACTAATAAATTATAAACACTCGCCTTTATATTTATTACGGTTAGGTTCCGATTTTTAAAATGGGTTAAGATCGGTTTTTTCGGATGTTACAGTATCCCCTACTTTTAAAATTTTCGTCCCGAAATTAGGAGGAAACTGTGCTTGTGTAGGATGGTGAATAGGAACTTTCACAGGCATAAAATATATCATTCGGTTTGGTAACAACATTAGAACTCGGATCTTAAGGTCAGATTGTTCCTTAGGAATCAGAGGTCGCAAGTGCTAAACACAAGTCCTAATGTTGCTGAGAATACGCTCGAACTTAGATATATCAAAAGGTGCATACTTATTGAGGCGGTAGTATTCCTGATAAGGTTGTATACCCAATTGAAGAAATCGCTTTTAAATGCCAAGGATGCAGAAATGAAGAACGTAAGTGACTATGTTCGAGATAGTCGGTCATAGGCCGTGCAATCATTACAATCGTGAAACCCAAAAATGGCGTATGGTAGATTGATTGAGGCCCAAAAGGATATCATGTTCCAAAGATGTCTTGTAACACGAGAGAGTTTGCAACTGAGTCGTATGGTATACTCATGATGCCTAAACTGCAATCTGTGTCACGACTTGGGGTCTTTTAAAAAAAGTTCTCATAAAATGCAACAATTTGAGTTAAATGAGCAAAATCATAGAATTTGAATTTTCTAATCACATAACCAAAACAAACTATCTACAACTCTCATGATTTGTTCAACGTTGATTTTGAAAATTTGACAGAGACACTTATATATAGGAAGTACCAGCTGCGTATACACCATTTTCTATCAAACTCTCATCCACAACGTTATTCGTATCATGATGGACAACACACAACTTCTAATGACCAGTCTAACGAAGCTTTTGATACTTCGATAAGAACACTTATATATAAGAAGTACTAGTGGTGTATCTATCACGTCCTTATCGAATTTCAGAGGCTTCGTTATTCGGATCATGATTGACGACACAAGCAAAACTTACATAGAACTTCTCTTAACTAGTCTAACGAGTCTTTTGATATTTTGATAAGAACACTTATATATAGGAAGTACCAGCGGTGTATCCACCATGTTCTTATCAAATTTCATCGGCTTCATTAACGGTTTTGATTGGTTCTATGCGACGACTCAGCTCAAACTTACTAACTAAGTAATAATAACCAATCCACAAACAACCAACGTCTGAGTCTCGAACCTAAAAAGGGCGTGACTAATGATGGCAGTACCCACATCCATAGTTATGAGGGAAGGGTCGGTCTATGAATAAGTGAGACGATACCCACATCACATAAATTATGGAGAAATGTAAGTCGTGGTGAGTGATGATGTGACACAACATGAACTAGCAATTAAACAACCATAGGTGCATAACATGGCGATAACATAAAACGTACGAGTAAAGGATGAAAATGACGATAAATAATAACATCAAAGCAGGAAAACGGCACATACTATCAACGGTACTGATTAAGAGTTGATAATTGTATCGATTCTCATTAGTGCGAACGTCAGGGATACGAAGTGGGAGTAGCAGGTAAAGTCGATAATGAGGGAAAATCAAACGTGAAGTCGATTGGCGGAAGAAATGAAATAGCAGTAATGATCTTAACTTCCACTAGTCAGGGGAAAGTTACAATTCAGACAAACGTAGAGGGTCCTAAGATAAATTGAGAAAGCAACTCATATGCACTTGGGTCGGCCATCTGAAGATGTGTCTCGAGTGAGGAAAACAGCGGTAGGGTAAACCCTAGTTTTACTAATAAATTTTTATTTATTAAACAACGATCTTACATTATCAATAACTTTGTTAATCAAAGTCACATTTATTGTGTTTTATATACTTAACTATATTTACACTTTACCAAGTGTCAAACATTAGTATTTTATATTTTTCATGCCTAAAAGCAATTTGGTTTACTTAGAAAAATATTTACGTTAATTTTTAGGAAAAATTGATCTGAAGTAGAAAATTTACTAAAAATATTTATTACATTTTTTAAAAAAATTTTTAAACCAATTTTTGAGGTCAGAAAAATTTTATGGTCACCATGTGCACTCGACTCGAATTTGCCGAACTCTGGGCACATCTTACGGAAGTGATTAGAGTTGTGACATTCAAGTCATAATAGATAACTCGTTAAGGTTTAGAACATATTACGGAAAATCACATCATTACATTTGTATTCGAAAATCCATAACAATCTTTATTCGACTTAAACTAGCTCATACGAAGTCAAACTCACAAAGGTTTTGAACTCATCACATAAGAAGTTGTTAGGTTGCGGATCGTGTCATGGTTGTCTTGGATCTGGGTGAGCGTTCGTCCACATGCCTTCTAGTTATCTGCGTTCACTGGGTTGGTTTGAATGGCTCAACCGTAAGGGACAAGTTGGGTGTCATGTTGATTCATAGATGGGGTGTCTAATTGGACATACGGTTGGATTATAAGGTGGGTGTTTGGTTGGTCAAATGGAAGCATCTACGAGAGATGGGCGTAAGTAAAATGTATGGCCCACAACGAGAATTGATGGATAGATGATTGGAGTTCATGGATTTGTGAAACCATGGGGCTTAGGGAAATCCCGTAGTTCGAGAATACAAATCACATGAAAGTATTATGGAGTATCATTGGGTAGCAAAAGTCGAACCTCTCGACAAGGTACAAAAGTTAGGGTGATTTGTTTTAAAATCATCAAAATCTCATGTAGTATTATAGATTTATTCCGATGGTTTATATACGAAACGATATAACAACCACATGGAATATGATAAAATAATAAAACTTATGATAAAATAATATTTCATCATAAAATAAAATATTGAAAATCATAGGTTTGGCACATCATAGGGTTAGCATGACTTCCGTGCGTCACTTTCGTAATTAAGTGTGCATCCGCAATTACCGAGCTTTCGCATGGTCCTCATACGTTTGCTCATTGACGTACAACTTAAACCAAAGAAAATCGTGAATTAATAAATGACTCGAGTTTTGTGATGTTATAAAACGATGTTTGTGATTGTATCCATGAATTAAAACGGACACATTTGACTTATCAAAGTGTAGTTAGTTCACGTGACCTTTGGTGTGACATGCTTTGGCCTAATAGGTATACGAATGCCCAGTAGGCAAACTAGTCCATTAATTGGATTTATACGAATGCCAACATAGACAGGACGTTCCAACTACCGGTACGTAACCCTTCCAGTTACTACATGTCCGTCACAAAAACTCATTTTGACGAAATGAAATATTAATTGAAATTCGAAACCCAAAAATAAAATAAAACCCAAGAATAATTGAAATGCATTAAAAAAAGCAAATCGATTCAAAACTTTACATAGAAATAAGAATTAGAATATTAGAATAAGGTGTGTGTGCATATGTGACAAAGAAAAAGAAATAATTGACTATTGTTTAATAATAAAGCACATATTGTCATGTAAAGCATATAACACTTAGCATATAACAATTAAAGTACTCACATGCATTTGTATGTGACGTTAATATTTATAAGCTAACACAATTTAAACAAATAAGCACATATGGTACCTAATCAACTATAGTCTAAGTTTAAGGGTCTAACAACCTAAACCTAGTTCCTAATAGTCACTAGCTCCGATACCAATCAGTCACACCCCGACCCGCATCAGAATGGTACGGGGCATGACGGCTGTTCATAGCTCATGACACTATTATAAGTTTAATATTTAAAAGCATCAATTTTACATTATCACACATAATCATAGAATATGTTCATCAAAACTCATACAACATACAAAAGATAAATAATCATGTACAAATATCCCATTTATTACTAAGGCACATCTTATGTGTCTTCAACTTCAAATCCTCTCAAAGTTACCTACCTGTATCATGCGTAAAAAGGTTTTGAGTCAACAAAATATTGGTGAATATATCTAGATTTTAAATAAAATGTTTTGCTTTATTAATTGATTTATTTTACTTAAAAATCTTTTAAAATATATTTAACATGCAATTTCATGTGTTGTAGAAATATCTATAATCACCACAACCATAACAACAATCAACAAATTACCACAATCACAATATAGATACAACAGAAATCTTTTAAAATATATTTAACATGCAATTTCATGTGTTGTAGAAATATCTATAATCACCACAACCACAACAACAACGAACAAATTACCACAATCACAATATAGATACAATAGAAATAATAAGACTCAAAGACTATAGCGTGCATTAGTCTCAAGTCACGAAGAGCGAGTCTAATACTGGTGGCGATACTAGGCTACAACCCATGGCCGTGGGGAACCTAGTCAGCCAGGTGGATCCATGCGAAACCTGTGACACAAAGAAAGTAAACACATAGATACACGTATATGAAACGATAGATACTAGAAATAACAGAAACAATGAACGCGATACACATAGTGACACATTGACTTTGCATGTTATTTAATCAAGTAGAAAATATGACACATGATACACCCCGAAAATATTTAATGAGTAAAAAAGGGGAGAGAAACAGATCTAATCACTTGTTTCGAAGATATGATCCACGAGACGAAACGTCGAACGAATTATCCTAAAAATACGAATAGGGAAAATATACTAAACGTCCAATGAATAAAGCAATGAAATTACATCCTAACACTTGGAGACTTTTGTATACTCTAATTTATGTATTTATCATTAACTGTGTAGTAATTAAATATGACTAAATTGTTTATGTGACAACTATCGCTGTTTAACATATAAAAATATATCTATTCTCATTAGTCACTAGAGATATAAGTATATTAAAGTCATTGGTCATATAAGATATATATTAAAATCATTAAAAATATATTAAAGTCATTAGCTATTAAAATATATTTAAGTCACTAGTCACTAAAAATATATATTAAGTCCAATATATACATGTAACTTATCTAAAAGAAACCTCTTACATGTTAAAATTATTAAAATTATTAGTTATGAACTTAAAATGTCAAGAAAAAAATATGCATTTCTATATTATTTGATGGCAATATATTATCCATTAATAAATAAAATAACTCATCTTCTATATATATGTGTGTAAAAGTCATCCTTTTCTTATATTTAGTTTTAAACCATCAATTTTATATAATTTTTCATGGATCATGAAAGCCAACACAAATCTCATAATCCATTTATTTTATTAATAAAGAGTTCCTTAGATCATGAAGTCCCTTAAAATTCCATAATCTAATTCTGTTGCAAAAATTTAGAAAGACAATATCTTAATTTTTATATTTCAAAGAAATCAAATTTTATATCAAACTAACTCTATAAGACATGATGAGACAAATTTTCCATAAGAAACATATTTAACACTTAGAAACTTACAAGAAACACCAATTTGACAATCATGTTGATAACCCATATCCTTAACCCAATATTATCAAAACAAAACCTATAACAAAAGCCTCAAATTTCTAATATTAGACTTTATTAAAATAAGAAATTGTATTTGCATAGATATTGCCCTCTTTCATGATTGAATAGTGGGGTTTTAGAGAACTCTAGAAATTAAAAGAAACAGGTTTTAAGATTACCTACTTGATGAAAAAATGAAGAAAATGGCAAGTAGAAAAGTCTCAAGCTTTTGGTGATGTTCCTTGTCCAAAATGCAAAGTTGGAAGACAACGAGTACATGAAGAATCCAAAATGGTGGTGTGTTTTGGATCAGAGATTATGCATAGAAAGTTATAGCCTTTGGGTTTTGTGTTCAAAGTTCTAAGGAAAAATGCAAATGGTGAATTGTTTTGATTTCTAACTAGCCTAATAATGTGGTTTTAAGTGCCATTAAGTTGGCAATAACACTAATCATCAAGAGCCAATTAAATGGGATAGTGGACAAGCCAGAAGGTTGAGAAATAAAGGATTCTAAAGACTAACATTGTTATTAATTTAATTATTATACTTAGTTTATTATAACAATAAATAACAATGAAATAAATAACAACTAAAAAATCACAACTAATAATAAAGAACTTCATATTTTCATTTTTTACGGATCGAGTGCGGTTTTACAAACAAGTTATTATAGATCAAGTGTCCAATCGAGATCTTTATAAAATTATCATTTTTAAATCTTGAAAATATCTACGTTAATTAAATTACTATGCGACAAAATATAACTAATAAATTATAAACATTCGCATTTATATTTATTACGGTTAGAATTCGATTTATAAAACGGGTTAGTTTTTCTAAGATCTGTCTTTTTCGGATATTACATTCCCCGACGGAGACCGAAGCCACCTCAGCTCCCCAAGGTGCTTCCCATACCCACACCCCACCACCTTAGTCTGTGTATGGTACAATTGGGTGTGCCTTTAATAGTGTAGATTTTTTTTAGTTCAAAGTTGTTTATGTGAATTCACTTTTTTTAATAAAAATCATTTGTATATATTATTAAACAAATAACCAAATTAAATATCAAACTTTATAATAAAAACCCTATTTTTTTCTTATAAAATCATTTTTTTAATTTTTAGCGATAGTTTAATTTTTTAACTTATAAAAGTGTATAGTTTTATTAATTAGCTAATGATCACTTTTTAAGTTTTCGAGTTCGTTATTTTGATAGTCACCAAGCGCAACCACTTTCAACCACCCTTAACCACCATCATAATCAATGATCATCAACCATCATCATAATCGCTGACCACTATCGTTTCCGTAATCTTTAACTATCTTCATCATCATTCTAACCATTCGCAACAATCTCTCATCTTTTCTACCCCTCAACCATCAACGCACCTAGCTTGTAAATAGGGGTGTTCATTGAGGCGAATAAGTTGAATCTCGAGTAATTTAAATCAGGTTATTCTAGTTTAAAGTTTTAAAAACTTTATTTGAATTCAACTAAAGTTCGCTTGACATTCAGATTTTTATTCAAATAAGCTTATTCGATTTCCAGTTGAATTCGGTTTTATTTGACTTACTCAAAATAGGAATAAGATGCATAAAAATTGAAAATTACAATAAAGAAAACTAAATTTTTTCTTAACTTTTAACAATATAATATAGTAACAAATGCACAATAAAAATAGCACAAAAACATAATAAAAAGTTAAAAACAATATGATTGAACGCACGCAAATATCGTAACTAATATATTAGGTTAACCGGCTAATGTCTTTTTTGACCCTTAAATAAAATAGACATTCTTTTAAGGACGTAAGTCCCAAAATACACAACTACACAATCCCTCAGTGGCGGAACTAGCCCCTTAATTTAGCGATATCCTGAAAAAAAAAGTTACCGTGCAATTATAAAAACGATAACAAATATGTGTTCCGCTTCACTACCCGATAAACCAAAGGTAAGACCTATGTGTTCCGGTTTCCACCATAAGACGAGCAAGATCACTTATTCAACTATAATATTGTTCTGGGTGTTAGGTTAACTTTATTAATTATATTTAGGGTCTCCTTTCAATTTTTTTTGAAAGGTGTGAATTATTCGTGAATGTCGGGAGGTCTAGCATACATTGTCTTCAGGGACAGAACCATAATATATTGAGCCGTAGCACGGGCTACGGCTCAACTCAATATTCGTAATGCTTTTTTCTGGTTTTATATAAAGGATACCCCTAAGATAATACGAAGATACCTCTAACAAAAAAAATAGATACTTGATATTACTAAAATCTCATATTTTATATACAACCCGAAAACTGCTAGAATAATTATGCCCGAATGATAAAATAAGACTAAATTAACAATAACGAATTGAAAGGACAACCATCACTAGTGCTCTAGTGGTAGCCACGGGTATTTAAGTTCCACCTATGGTGGGCCCGGGTGAGTTTTTCCCTCAAGGTCTCAAGTTCGTGTCTTGGTGATAGGGGTTTCTCATTGAAGGGTTTAAATTGGGGATCTATTGTGCGAGGGGGCTCTCTAGCGCGGACCCGGTTAAAAGAGCCCCCTATGGTGGGCCCGGGTATTTAAGTTCCACCTATGGTGGGCCAGGGTGAGTTTTTCCCTCAAGGTCTCAACTTGTCTTAACCGGGTCCGCGCTAGAGTAACCCCCTCGCAGAATAGATCCTCAATTTAAACCTCTCAATGAGAAACCCCTATCACCAAGACTCGAACTTGAGACCTTGAGGGAAAAACCCACCCGGGCCCACCATAGGTGGCACTTAAATATTCGTGGCCACCACTAGAGCACTAGTGATGGTTGCCCTTTCAATTTAATTTAGGCTTATTTTATCATTCGGGCATAATTATTTTAGCAGTTTTCGCCTTTCGGGTTGAAAAATGTGTGGGCTTATAAAAATATGATTTTAGTAATATCAAGTATCCTATTTTTTTAGAGGTATCCTCGTATTATTTTAGGGGTATCCTTTATATAAAACCAGAAAAAAAAACACTATTAATACGGCTCAACTTATTATGGTTCCGCCCCTGCAATCCCTATAAGACAAATGTTTATATTTAATACATTTATTTGTATACATATAGAGAAAAGCTCGTGTGAGAACCAACCTTTGTTGTGTGAGTTTGAGAACCATCCTTAACCAACCATTTTTGACATATCACGCCAATCAAAACTAAATCAAAAAGCTTTTATGGTCTTTTACTCCCCCTCCCATCATATTTCTCTCTCTCTCTCTTTCTCTCTTTTAAATAAATCTTTTCTCCCCTCTTTTTAAATTCCTCCTCACACACATACGCCCTCTCTCTCTCTCTTAAATACATATGTTTTCCATCTAAACTGTTTTTCTCTCTCTAAACCAAAGACAACTTCATGGTGGTGCTTTTGTGGTGGTGTTTTACGTCGGCGAAGGCGGTGAGTGAAGGATGTGCTATGTGTGGTGTTATGGTGGGGGTGGTTGAAGGAGATGGACGTGGTGGTGGTCTGGTGGTGTTAAGGTGGGGCAGTTTGAAGGTGGTGGATGAAGGCGGTGGAACTAGTGGTTATCTGGTTTTTTTATGATGGGGGTGGTTTGAATGCGGTGGATCTGGTGGTCGTTTGGTGGTCTTATGGTGGGTGTGGGTTTGAAGGTGGTGGTCCGGTAGTGTTCTGGTGGGGCGGTGGAGCTAATGGTTTTGTGGGTAGTGGCGGATCTGGTTGGTGTATGGTGCAGGGTGGATCTGTTGTTTATGGTGGTGAAGGTGGCGGATATGGTGTTTTTAAGGCGCTAAATCGTGTTGGATATGGTTTTATGTGAGTTTTCTGGTGAGTGGTTTTGTTTTTGTCTGATTTAATTGATTTTGTTTGGTGTTGGTGTTTAAGGTTTTGATGTGAATGCATTGCTATTGTTTTTAGTTGTTACAGTGTAATTTTGGGGTTTTTAGTTTGATAAACCGGGAAAATAAGTTGACAACATTATTAGAAAGTGTGAAGTTTTAGTTTTAATAGTATTCAGTTAAGATTGTTAGTTTTGCATAGGGTTTTCTTGGTTTTATAGGGGGTTTTTGTACATTTTACGTTGGTGGTTTAATTTTTTTTTTGGGGGGGAGGGGGTGAAGACTGGTGAATCGGGGGTTCCAAGCTCGCACCGGGTTTGCCCTTTTTATATTAATCATTGTTTGTTTTTTGGTAAATTCAGTTGTACATGTAGAATTTTTTGTCTATTTATCCTAGTTTATATGGATTTCATCCTCTATTTGGGAGCACTCGTTTAGTTGAACAAACTATGCTAAGTCTCCAATCATGTAGGAGTTTCTGTGTTTTTATCCTGCTTAAGAAAGCCGGATCTTAAAAGGCTTGAGCCATTCAGGTCTCCATGTATTGTGATCGATCCAGATGGAAAATTTAGGGCAAAATCTCTTGAAGGTTACTTTGTTACATAAGCAAGCCAACTAAAGTGAGTGTTTCTACCTATTATTAACCGGATCATTCAAGCTCAACATGTTGATTATCAAAAGTACACAACCCCGATACAAAAGCCAGGTGACCCGTGGATGTTTGACTATGAGAATTTGTGGAAATCATTCAATCTACCTGCAGAGCCAACATATGAAGAGCTTGCTTTATTATATCAACAACAACAAAGTTGAGCTTAAGATCAAGTTTCTAGACCAATTGTTGTCATTCCGACACAATCAGATTCAGAAAATGTTGGAGCAGGATCAGATAATCAGATTGCTTGCTGAAGCTGGAACAAGTAATCAGAACAATGAAGCTGGAACAAGTTCTTAGTTTAATGAAAGTGTTGAAGGTCCAAGTTTTGATCAATCAAATGATTCAGATCAAGAAGAAAATACTGCCATTTATGACGATGGGTCAACATCCGATGATGAACCAATTTTAGATGATCATCAGCAGGCTCAAACAAGCAATCATGTGATTCAATCAAGAACATTGGATGTCAGTCAAAGTGTTCCAGAACAAAATGTTAACAACTTAGAACCATCGGTCATTGTTTCAACTGAAAATATTCCATGGTCTCTATCTTATCATCCGTCGAAGAATATTTTTGGGAATCTTCAAAAAGGGGTGTACAAGCACGAAACAGATCAATCATGGATTAATATGTTTTTACTCAAAAGCTGCTGATTTTGAAAATCTGTTCTCTTACAGATCTTTGTTAGGATCTGAGTTTGATACTTGTAAACAAATACTTAAAAAAAGCAATATAATTCACAAGTATAGAGATATTATCAATAACTGTTTTCATTTATTCAAATGATTACAATTGTTTTACAAAACGATTCTACAATCTCCCCCTCAGCCTGATCACTCACTAGAACTATTTGTACAAAGCGAATGTGTCAGTGATGAAATAGATCTCTAACATGTGAGATCTATTTATACTAAGTACTAAAGCTCTGTTCGTGATAGGCTGACATCACCATAATAGTGACATCTAACATTCCTAACATAAAAGATTCTACAGATGTTACAAACATCTATGCAAATCTAACATCTGTTCTAACTATGCTAAACACTAATAAAATAAATACTATTATATTGGGAAACATTTGCTTGGACTATCCTCTGTTGCTTTGATCCCAACATTTGATAGGCCAAACATATGTTTGGTCTTCTTCATTAGACCTTTGGCTTCAACAAACTTTAGCCTTCAACAAACCTTGTTTCTTGTTGAACAGCAGTTCCAAGGCTTTGAACAGATGTTTGCTTGTCTTCAACAGATGCTCTGATTTAGGTGTTCAAGATTCACTATCTTTCGGGAGAGAACTGCCTCATCAACTATTTATTTCTTGATCTTTGAGTCATGTTTTGACTTTTGGATATAATATGTTCATTTGTAGGTCCAACAATCTATCCCTAGAACAGATGATGCCAAAACAGAGGTTTATTTGATTAACTTTTATTTCGCATCAACTGTTCTCTTATTTGACCTTTGAATTGTAATTCAAAGTCTAGAGAAATAGTGTCTTCTGGGTCCCTCTCCAGTGGCAGACTTATTAAATGTTGCAGATCTTCAATTTTTAGCCCAGAAGCACTCTTCATTGAGATCTTTTCCAACTCCCTACTAGCCTTGAGCAAAGTCAATTCATGTGTGTCTTTGTTTGACTTCCATTTAAAATTTTAAGGCCAAGAGGATTTGCTGGGACCAAAATTATCGCTGATGTGTTTGGAGATACTTCTCTTCCCATGATTGTGTCAACTAGAACTTCTTTCCTATTCTCCTTCCTCTTTTCAAATTTTCTCTTTAGAAATTCCCTTGCAGCTCTTGATATGTTTTTTCTGCTAATGGAAACTCGGAAGTTTCAATCAATGTTTTTCTGGGGAAGTCTAGTTGTTCATACTCTGGCTTTCTTGGGAATGAGGGATCCCTTTCTCTTTTAATTTCCAACGGTTTGTAGCTTTCAAGGGTTGTTGACTCATTCCATTTCGCCATTATTTTCATGGTTCCAGTTCTTCCTTCATTCTTCTTATCTTCAGAGCCCTCTTGTCATTTGGCTTTTTGCCATATTTCCATTTAGGGGTGACGGATTGATGTCTGGGAATAGCTTCAATTTTTCAATCCTTACTATTTCATCTAGCAAGGATTCAGTTGGCCACCCTATCCAATTGTCAGGCTGATGTCTCTACAATTGTAGTAGCTGCCCCACTTGAAATACCTTCAAGTATCTCTTGAGACACATGAGGTGTAGCCTCCTTTACTTTTGGGCTAGCAATGATTCCTGGACTTGCCCTATCACTTGTGGAGGTATACTCATAGTGACTTGTTGGTGAGAAGAACTAAGTATATGCAAGTCAAGGTTATCAAGTGCATCAAGCAATGGTTTTATGGTAGATAGTAGAAGTGCAGAAGGTGGTGTGTAAAGAGAAGCAGCCCTGGGAGAGGGGCTTGAGAAGAAATGCTCAAGTGAGTTATCTCCCTCTTGATGTGGGTCCCCTGTGCTTACAACACAATCCCTTTATGAGGATACGTGAGGAGATTGGATGAGTTGATCTGTTTGCATCTGTTGTGAGGAAGTAACAATAGATGTTTGTTGCTTTTGTGATACAGCAGGCTCCTCTGGCACCTCATCCTCCAGAGTTACCTTTTTGGTGTTTTCTTTTTGGATTTAGGCTTGCGAATGGAATTGGTCTTTTTGGAATTGCTAGTGCGTGTACCACAATACTGGGTTTGGTATTGTGGTCACTAGGAGCAGTGGGCTCTGCAACAGATGTTCTAACATCTGTTGTTGGATTGTCTAAAACATTTTCTACACCCACATTTTCTTGACCCTTGGTCATCATACAGGTGGATGTTTCGTTTGAAAGACTTTTAATTTGAAGAGCCTTTCCTCTTGCAAAATGTTTTGTGCCAAGAACCCTTTTGTAAAAGACAACTTATAAGTCTTGGGTACAATAGAAAGGCTTTGGGTTTCCCTTTGTCTTGACTTTTACATTTGCAGACATGTCAAGAAACAAAGTTTTGGATAGCTTATAATTTGCATTTGTCAAAATAGCCTATCCCAAATATTGTGTTTTTAAAGGAATTTCATTGTAAGCAGTGGTTTTTGGTGAAAGACATATGAGTAGGGTATGAAAGAAAAACTTCATACTAGGTGAAAAATTGGTTTAAAAATTGTTGCCCCTTTCATCTGTGCATCATACCTTCTATCTATGAATCATTATGAGGATCAATTTTTGAAAAAGTTTCATTACCTGTCTCATTGATGTGCTAAAAGTGATCAATTAAAAACTAACTAATATTAACCTAAACTAGCATGCTAAGTGTTGAATTTATAAAAACAGACTCTCTAAAACCTAGACTGCACAACCGACAAGTGTACTGATCAATGTAGTATAGCCTAAGCAAGTCCGAGTATCGAAGCCACAAGACTCTCTAATTACGTTTACTAGACTTGACTGACTAACTACTAGACTGACTCGACTTAAATGTTTTGTTTATTGGGGGTTTTCTAATATCCTAAAATTGCAATTAATTAAAGGCTAACTAATTTAACCGAACTAAAACACAACTTGGAAGTTGGATTTAACTCAGATGATGACAAAAAGACTACCTAGGTTGGAATCCCATGTGTTATCAGTTATTTTCTACCGGACACGAACTACTATAGAACCGGGATCGTAAAGTACTAAACCTATCGAGAAATCAAACAGGACCCTCGACCCTTTTCGAGAAGACACCTATGGAACTCTAATAGTTTGTTGAATTAACGGTTTGTTTAAACTCCCTCATGGTTATCTAACTGTTCTAATAAAGTACCCTTATTCGACAATCTACCTCACGACATGAAAATCAAGGGTAACTTCGAAATATGATTTGACTCGATAAACAAGAATTGGAAAGGCAACTAAGTCAGACTCCTCACAAAGCACCTAAACCTAGCAATTTACCAACCTAGACATACCGACAATCTCGCACCTCACGGTTATTAGGATTAGTAGAACACCTAGACCTACTCGTTTCACGGATATCACTTCTATGGTACATTTGCCAATGAACCACAAATTAAGGATCTAACATGAACCTATTATATGAACGACACTCAACAAGGAACATGTGAAGCAATAAACATGAAACAAACAAGTTTAGACACGTGTACACATCGAATCATAGCAAACAAGTCTTTACTTTAATATAAATCCATAAACAAGTTGATAATCTGGATAAAAATTGCAACTTTAACACATGTTCATCATTAACCTAGGTAGTTCATGAAGTTTTAGCCTAACATCTTTAAGAAATCAAGAACAAGATTCATCAGCAAAACATAATCAAAGCAATAAAAAAAAGAACAAGTAAACCCGGATGCTTATCACGCGAGCCAACATGATCCAAGTCTTCACAACTTCAACAGATGCTTTGTCTTGCTTGATTACGCTCCAAAAGATCTCTAATTTTCATCCAAAAAGCTCTTAATTCATCTGGGCTTATCTAGGGATTGATTAGGGTTAGTTATGGGCTTAAATAAGGTCACATTGTGAGCTTTTACATGCTGACCAGACCATCATGCCGCGTCACATGGGCTCCTATGCTGTAACGCTCTGTACTTTCGTGTTCTATTTTGAACTAGACAAGTCGTACTTTCCTTATTTAAATAACTGTATGCTCTTTCCATTTCAAATCTTGTATTTGGAGACTTATTGATCATAATGAGAATGGAATTTTTTTAATGTTCGTGTTTATTTGTGTAATTACTCGAATATTTGGAACGTTATACTTGTAAATTTTGATTCTTGTTAAACACTTGAAACATGTTAAGCTCGCAAACACCGAATCTTAATTGGAAAAGCGTATAATAAACACGCTTGATTCTAATATCAAATCTTATAATCTCTTTCCAAAACTTTCGTTCAGTCCTTCTCTAAAAGATTTCGAGGACGAAATCTCCTAAAGTATGGGAGACTGTAACGCTCCGTAATTTCGCGCTATTTATTTATTTATTGTTCTTTATTTATTCAGCTTTATTTATTCCAAAGCTATTCAATTTATTTATTTAAATTTATTATTCATTTAAATACATTAACTATTTAATCATTATTTATTTATATTTATTCAATATTTATTTATATATATTCAATACCTATTGAAACCCTTTTATAAATATTTATACATTTATAATAATCATTTAATCATTTATTATTTATGTATTCATTTGTTGGGATTGAACCTTTGAAAAGGAACAGATGATACAAAGTCAAAATACACCATCCGAGTTTTGGTCCAGCTATCAGAGGTTTCTATCCACTGATAGGCTTTTACTGCATTCAATAAACACATGTTACCTATCCTCTGACAGAAGAAACTCCCAACCACTGATAGAAGATTACAAGAACAGAGGATGGCTAGCAGTGCTTAGTCTAGTTTTAGTTTAATTAATGTAACAATGTTATGCACTGATAGTTTTAGTTTAAGCAGTGTTTGTAGTTAATTACGTTTGTTAGCTGTCACTATCAACCATGACGTCACTGTTAGACGATCAGTGGTTAGATAGTTAGTATAAATAGGCGCTCAATGTAACAGTTTTTACTTATCTTCTTAAAAAGATCAATTTGGCATTTCTTCTTCATTTCTTACTATCAAACGATCGTTATTGGGCTAAGGGGGAGTTTGTGAATCACATGTAATAGTTTAATTACTTGAAAGCATGATGGTGATGAAAACAAACGACCAATTGATTGTTGTAAAAAATTTTAATTAATCCGCTGCACTTACTCTCTGTTTTCCAATCATTTTCCATTAGTTGAAACAAAAACAGCAATCAATTCAAAGTTAGATCCTGACAATTGGTATCAGAGCATGGTCGATCGATTTTGATTTAAACGTCAAATTGATTTGAACAGATCAGCTCTTTGTTGCTAATTTCGTTTGATAAGTTTTGCTTGAATACAAAGTTATATTACTACAAAAGTTTTTAAAACACAAATCTGTTGTAAACAAGAGAAATGGCACAAAACACACAGAATTCCAATATTGGATCCATGTTCAAACCACTTATGTTGAAACGAAATGAGTATTTTATTTGGCAACGTAGGACGAGTCAATTCTCGCCCAACAGAACATCGGATGCTGGAGATCCGTTGTGTTTGGACCCCATGTTCCCATGGTTCCAAGTACAGAGGATCCCCACACTCAAGTCCCTAAAAAACTCGAAAATTACTCTGAACAGGATTTCCTCAAAATCGAATTGGATGCTAAGGCTTTTAGCATCGTTGCTTGAGCTTTTCCCAATGAGATTTATGCGGGATTACTTCATTGTAATAGTGCTAAAGAGTTATGGGATGCTCTTAAAGAGCAATTCGTTGGTATTGAAGAGGTGATCGAGAATAATAGAGAAGTCTTGAATCAGCAGTATGAAATATTTTGCCATGTAAAAGGTGAGTCACTAGCCCAACAGTTCGAGCGATTTAGCTGTCTCATAAGCGAATTAAAACTAGTATATGTGAACTTTCCTAATTTGACCATCAATAGTCGTTTCTTAAGATCACTACCAGAAAAATGGGAGACAATAGCTTATGTTACTCGAACATCTGTTGGTTATAAAGAAATGACCCTCACACAGCTTCATGGTCGACTTCTCACTTATGAGAGAGAGTTGAACCAGAAAAAGAAGCTTCAAGAGTTTGGGAAAGTGACTGATGACTATACACTGGGAAACACTTCTCTCTATAGTCATGAAGAGGGGTCTGGCAGTGGAAAGGATCAGAGTTTTGATCATTACATTGACATAACTTCTGGAAACAATTTCAACTCTGATCCTTGTACGCCCAATTTTGCTTTTGCTGCAAATTGTGAAAGCCAAACCTCTGATAATATGAGTTTTGAGATGAATGACTTACAACACTTTGAACCCACGGATCTGGAAGAAATGGACATCCTACACCAGTTGGCACTTTTGTTGACTGGAGTAGTTTTCCGGAGGATTTAACTGATGAAAACTTTGATCTCATAGCCAAAAATGATGTTGAAAATGAAAACTTATATTTTATCGCTTTTGAGACCATAGTTAAAGGTGATGAGTCTGTGGAACAGTAGTCAAAATCTGATGTAGTTGAATGTTGTGAAGCAGTGGTTACACCAGAAGTCACACTTGTGGTTGAAATGAATGCTGCTGAGGTTGAAAAAGAAAATCTATCTGACCCATGGGACACAGAGGTGTGTGAAGAAGAATGTGAGTGTGCTCTTATGGCTGCTTCGAAGGTATCACCTCAGATCCTAAAAGATCTATGTTCTGAAAAATGCATTATTGCTTTTGCAAACATAAAACAAGTGAATGAAAACCTGAGAAACAAAATTTTGGATGATAAACTTAATTTTGAAAAACTTGTTAAAGAGTTGAAAACAAAATTAGGTGAAAAAGATTCTGAAATGAGTAGCCTAAGACATGAATCAAGCATAACCAAAGATCAGCTCCAAACTATGGTAGAAAAATACCAAGTTAGCAAACAGGAGCTAGAATCTACTCGGATCACTTGTGAAAAATGGGTAGAGTCTTGCAAAGGTTTTGAGCTTATGCTTGATGCTCAAGTCAAGAGCAACATAAAGTTTGGTTTAGGCTTTAGGGAATATGACCATACTTGTGAAAATGTTGCAAAAATTGACTCTGAGCTGGTTGAAGTAGTCCCAACAAACTTGGCTGGTGAAGAAATTAAAATCACTGATAAAAAGGGAAACAAAATTGTTCTTGAAAAACCAGAAGTTTCACCAAAAGAGAAAGAAGTTGAAAAATATCAATTTAAACCAACCTGGTCAGATGAGTGTGATATTAGCCAATGGACTTTCAACTCTTGATGGTATAAAAGCACCAAAAGCATTGGTGATCCCTATCAAAGACTTGCCAGCAGAGGTTACATCATCTGCTCTCAAAAAGTCTGATAGGAAAAGGAAGGAAAAGGTTAAACACTTGTTTTGTAAATTTTGTGAAAAGAGAAATCATGATACAGCAGATTGCTTCCTTTTGAAAGCGAATGATATAAACAAACCTTGTGTTATACCTAAATCTCCTAGATGTACCATTTGCAACAAAACAAATCATCCAACTCAAGAGTGTGTCTATCTCAAAACCTATCACCAAAAGGTAAAAGAGATTAGAGAAAAAGCTCTAGAAAGAGAAAATTCAAATATTGCAAAACAAAAAATTTGAATCATGTGAAACGTTTGTCACCAAAGCTTTAAATCAAACCTCTGTCCGTAGAGAAATTCAAGTAACAGATGCACCTCCATCAAACCAGATTCCAAGAGGTAAAAGCCAGCCTAACTACCAAAAGGTGCCTATGACTTATGAGACTTACAAAAAGCCTTCTAAGCCAAGGGTAAATAGGCATCCTCATGGTTATCAACAGTTGATAGGAGGTAGCTCACAGCAGTGGTTACAAAAGTCTGATCCAACCACTGCTCATCAGTCTGGACTTGAGTATGGATCACCTGATACCCCATCCAAAGCCATTTTGGCTTTGGAGACTCACCTGAACTAATTATTTCAAAACATGTGCAGGGAGCTTCTATTTGCCTTGACAGTCTTTTGTATGTAGATAGTGGAGGCTCCAGGCACATGACAGGATGTAAAGCCCTACTCAGAGATTTTAAAGCTCATGGAGGGGGTGATATATCCTTTGGGAATAATTCAAAAGGAAAGGTGTTTTGGTCAGGATGTGTCTCAGCAGGAAAGCTCAAGTTTGAAAATGTGAATCTCATTGACAATCTAAAATTCAATCTCTTAAGTGTTTCACATATGAGTGATAAAGGTTATGGTTCCTTTTTCACAAAGAAAACTTGCCAGATAGTAGGGCCAGAGGTTGTCAAAAAGATTGATCAAATCATTGAAGAGAGCAAAGCAAAGTTGACTACTCATAGAGTAGGAAATGTGTATGGGGTTGATATATTAAAAGATAATCCTATGTCAAATGCATGCCTGTTCTCAGTTTCCTCAAGCAAAGAGACAGAGTTATGGCATAAAATACTAGGACACAAAAATCTAAAAACTATCTGCACTCTCTCAAAACAAAATCTGGTTAGAGGTTTACCCCAAAAGCAATTTATTTGTGAAGAGCATTGTGTTTGCTGTTTAAAAGGTAAGCAACATAAAAGTTCTTACTAGTCAATTGAGGAATCCAAAACAAGTCAGTGCTTACAGTTACTTCATATGGACTTGTTTGGACCTGTAAAAATCATGAGCTTAAAACACAAAAGATATTGTCTGGTGGTAGTTGATGATTTTTCTAGGTTCACATGGACTTTCTTTTTACACTCTAAGGATGAAACAACAAACATTTTGCAAAACTTTGTTAAACAAGTTGAAAAGCAATTTGATCTGCCTGTAAAAATCTTTAGGAGTGATAATGGGACAGAGTTTAGGAACAAGGAGTTGGATGCCTTCTGTGAGTCAAAAGGGATTGTTAGACAATATAGCATCCCTAGAACTCCAGAAAAAAATTGGGTTGTTGAAAGGAAAAAAGAACTTTAATTGAATCAGCAAGGACTATGCTTGAGACTCAGGTTTACCCTTGTCTTTTTAGGCAGAGGCTGTAAACACTGCTTGCTATGTCCAGAACAGAGTTTTGATAAACCCTAGGCATCAAAAGACTGCCTATGAATTCCTTTACAAAATCAAACCTCTGATCTCTTATTTCAAAGTCTTTGGCTGCCCATGCTTTATTTTAAACATCAAGGATTCAATATCCAAATTTGCAGCCAAAGTTGACTATGGTTATTTTCTGGGATACTCAACCACTGCCAAAGCCTACAGAGTTTTTAACTCTAGGACCAAGTGTGTTGAGGAAACTCTAAATGTGAAGTTCAATGAACTCTCATCTTTGAAAATCCCAGGAAATGGACCTGCTGAATTGTTTGATCTATCTAAATTTACATTTGAAGATGTGTCTGTCAAGACTAACCCTGCAGGTACTCCACAATCATCAGTTGAAGAGAAAGGATATGATTGCATTCTTCCAAGTTTCAAAATCAATCTTACAGGCAGAGGAGCAGATGTTAGTAGCAATGGTGAAAGCTCTGCCAGGTCAATAGTGGTTAATACTCAAACATCTGCCAACTCTCAAAACCAAACCTCTGTTGATAAACTCCACAACAAATGGATGAAAATCAACCCACTTTCACATCCATACCACCAATTCCTCCACCACCATTCCAATCAGAGGCTGGACCATCAAATTCACCAGCAGAGGATAGCTCAGATGATATACATTTGCAAGTTTCACCTCAAAATGCCATTGTCCCATATCAAGGTGATTTGGTTTTCCTCAAAAGCCATCATTTGGATCAAGTTATTGGCAACATCAATAAGGGTGTGCTCACAAGAAGCCAAGCCCAAAACATTTGTCTTTTTGCTGGTTTTCTATCACTCACACAGCCTGTCAAGTACCAAGAGGCACTGAAAGACAACAGCTGGGTAGAAGCCATGCAAGAAGAGCTCCTACAATTCAAGAGACAACAAGTATGGGAACTTGTACCACTGCTAAAAGATGTGAGTCCCATCGGCACAAAGTTGGTCTTTAAGAACAAAAGTGATGAAAGGGGTATTATTGTCAAAAACAAAGCAAGGCTCGTAGTTCAAGGCTACAGACAGGAAGAAGGGATTGACTATGATGAAACTTTTTCTCCAGTAGCAAGGCTGGAAGCCATTCGCCTGTTCTTAGCTTTTGCTGCTAACCACAACATCAAGGTGTATCAAATGGACATCAAAAGTGCATTCATGTATGGAAAGATCAAGGAAGAAATATATGTTAGTCAACCTCCTGGATTTGAGGATCACTTCCATCCTGATCATGTTACAGGTTAAACAAAGCACTGTATGGTCTAAAACAAGCACCAAGGGTCTGCTATGAAACTCTATCCACTTTTCTTTTATCCATTGGTTTTACCAGAGGTAGGATTGACAAAACCCTATTTTTAAAATGGAAAGGAAAAGATTTGATGCTTGTCCAGATTTAGGTGGATGGCATCATTTTTGGATCCACATGTACTGCCATATGTGAAGAGTTCAGGAAACTCATGGCAGCAGAGTTGAGATGAGTGCAATGGGTGAGTTGCAATGTTTTCTTGGTTTACAAGTCAAACAAATGCAAAAGGGCACTTCCATTCATCAAAATAAGTATGTGAAATAACTACTTAAGAAATTTGATATGAATGATTGTAAACCTTGCAACACACCCATGGCAACATCCAAGCTGGTCACTGTAGATGGCAAAGATGACTTTGTTGATCAAACATTGTATAGAAGTATGATTGGGTCTTTATTCTACCTAACTGCTGTCACACCCCAACCCGCAGCGGAATAAGAGTCGGGGCATAATTGGGTTATCACCAAAGCTCATGATATTTACTAATATGTTTCATATTTATTAAAGTCAAAATTACATTCTCAATAATCCAAACATATCCATACAAATACAAAGGAAAATAACCAAACTAAACAATCCAAGCTCTAAACCAGTTTATTCTTCTAAGCCAATCCTATGTGTTTCTTGCTGCAGCTAGTTCACCTGTATCATGTGTAAAGATGGGGGTTTTTGGGTCAACATAAGTTGGCGAGTGAACCTTATTAGTTAAACATTTGTTATTGATTTCTTGTTATTTTTATCAAGGAAAAATTGTGCAATAGTCATATGCGAGCAAATGTAAATAATCCACAATAGCAATAACAACCACAAACTATAACATACAATAACATATGAACTTGCATGAATGTATAACATGAATGAAACTGTATATGTTGGCAACGTCACGTTCACGCTCATAATGTAATGGGGAACGGACGGCCTATGATAAATGTATGTACTGAAAATGATAAATGTCTGTGCGATCAAGGCTCAATCAAACGGAGCCGATCGTATGTTGGCACGCCAGGTTCACGCTCATAATGTAATGGGGAACTGCTCAACGCTCATAATGTAATGGGGAGCGGCGGCCTATGAAATTGCATGTACTGAAAATAATAAATTTAAATCCAAACAATAACCACACAACAGATGATACAAGCTGAATACACATTTGTTCATGATATGATGTATGCACAATGATTTAAATATAATAAATGGTAAGACACATGATACACCCCAAAAACGTGATTAAAATGGGGAATTTGTAGAGATTCACTCACATTGGGTGCGTTCGGTTGGAGATGATGAGATGCGCACGAGTTGGAAGGATTGAACAACGAGAATTAACTAACCTAAATAATAACGGAAGATATAGTAAATGAGTGGATTTTATTAATAATTTTAATAGGATTTTTAGATATATTTTTGTGAGTTTAAGGCTATTTCCTATCTTTAAAAACATTATTTTTAATTGATTTTTAAATTAAATTAAATAAATAAAAATATAAAAATATGTTGACTTTTGCGTTGACCGTTGACCGTTTGACTGTTTGACCGGTTTTATTGTGTAAATGTATGCGCCGGGCAGGACTCGAACCCGAGACCTCCCGTACGCGTGCACGCAGCTCTACCAACTGAGCTACGTGCCTAACCCGAAATAATCATGTTTTTAATTATATTTATATACTAATTCAGTTTATTCAAAATTCATTTATTTTTAAAAAGGATTTTAATTATCAACCCGATGCTGTCAACAGGTCTCGAACCCGGGACCTGTGCTTTAACGTTACACACAGTCCACCGCTGGAGTGTGTGTCTAACTTGGTTAATATACAGATTTTTATTATACTTAACATTTAACGGCGAAAAGGATCCGGTTCAGTTAGAAAAATAAAACATTTTTATTACAGAGCATACGTGTGTCAAGGATCGAACTCGCGGCGTGTGATATGTATGTGCACACAGTCCACGCTGGACTGTGTGTCTAACCCGGGATAATATCCAGATTTTATTAAACTTATAATCAACCTACTTCGTCTTCTTCGTTACCGAATTACAGTTTACGATTTCTCCATTGTTTCTTGTTTAATTTGATTGAAAAACATTCAACAGACTAATATGAAATGGCAGAGACAATTTTTAGAAGTAAGCATACCGGAGAACGATTTATCCCAGAATTCCGGCAAGTCGTCGGCTCTGTTTTTACGGATTTCAACTGAACGAATAAATTAACAGTTTTGATTAGCTAAGTGAGGAATTTAAGTATTAAGCAAGAGTTATCAGAAGGTTTGAATGTCTATACCGTTTTACAGCGGAAGATAAGAATTTTCAGAAGTTTTCCGGCGAGCGGGAATTATCCGATATCGACGTCTGAAATTGATTCCGATTGCAGGGTTTGAGTTAACAATAGCTTAACAATTGATATACAACGAAAGAATTGAGAGACTTACTGATTTGATGGAAACCATGGTTTTCCGGCGAAAGTCCAGCGAGTTCAAATAGCTTCTCCGGCGGACTGAAAGTTGTGCGAAAATGCAATTGAAAGTTTGCAGAGTGTGTTTGAGTCGCGAGAGGGGACAATGATTGAAGTAATTCAGGAATTGAAAGTTTTCGGTTATTAAAACCGATTCACTCTTGAATTCAAGTTCATTCAAAACAAAATTGATTGGAGTTGTCGGTGTAGCGGTTATAATCGGTAAACCGCGAACAATCAAACGTCTTTGGACGTTTGGTGACCGATTTCGGTTACAGTTGGCGTAACCAGCTTGATTTACGATTGACTATAAAATTTAATTGTCTCCTAGAATTTACAGAAAACAACAAGTGGCGGAGTGGTTATATGTGTGTGTGATAAGACTTTGAGATTAAACCCGGCTGACCCGGGTTCGAGTCCCGGCAGCCTCATTTTCTTTTTAATTATTTTATTTTTATTTTTTATCAATTATAACTTTTATAGTTTAGTTTGTTTATTAATTATGCATCATTAAAAATTAAAATGGACATAAATACGCAACGAGACATTTATAACTTGATATTCGATTACAAACGGAGCGGGTTTGGAAAACCCGTTTTTGACAAATGCTACAGTATCCCCTACTTTTAGGAATTTCGTCCCGAAATTCAAGTAGTAGTAGTAGGAAAAAGATGCGGGTATTTTTCGCGCATTGTGTCTTCACGTTCCCAAGTAAACTCAGGTCCCCGTTTCGACTCCCAGCGTACCCTAACAATTGGAATGCGACTTCGTCGAAGACGTTTTTCTCCGAAGTCCATGATCTCTACTGGTCTTTCAATAAAATGCATAGATTCATCAATCTGAATATCTTCTAGAGGAATATGGAGGTTCTCATCAGCGAGGCACTTTCTCAAGTTTGATACGTGGAATGTGGGATGAATCCTGTTGAGTTCTTCTGGTAGATCAAGCTTGTATGCTATAGGTCCTACTCTTTCGAGTATCTTGAAAGGTCCTACGTAGCGTGGTGCTAGCTTGCCTTTTTGACCAAAACGAACTACTCCCTTCCACGGTGATACTTTTAAAAGTACATGATCACCAATGTTAAACTCCAAAGGCTTCTGTCGTTTATCTGCATAACTCTTTTGACGACTTTGAGCCGCTAGAAGATTGTTTCGAATTTGATGGATCTTGTCTGTGGTTTCTTGAATCAATTCTGGACCGGTGATTTGAGCTTCCCCAATTTCGTGCCAACATACTGGAGATCGGCACTTACGACCATATAAAGCTTCAAAAGGTGCCATGCCGATGCTTGAATGATAGCTGTTGTTGTACGAAAATTCAATTAATGGTAGGTGAGCGTCCCAATTTTCCTTGAAGTCTATGACACATGCTCGAAGCATATCTTCAAGAGTTTGAATGGTGCTTCAGATTGTCCATCAGTTTGAGGATGATAAGCGGTGCTGAGATCTAATCGCGTACCCAAAGCGGCTTGTACTGCTTGCCATGTTCGTGAAGTGAAACGACCATCACGATCTGAAATAATACTTAACGGTACACCATGTCGGCTTACGATTTCGCTGATATAAATACGAGCTAGTTTTTCGTTCTTGAAATCTTCGCGGATAGGAATAAAGTGAGCTGATTTTGTAAGACGATCAATGATTACCCATATAGTGTCATACCCACCAGAAGTGCGAGGTAACCCAGTAATGAAGTCCATGGTTATGTTTTCCCACTTCCATACAGGTATTTCAGGTTGGACCAGAAGTCCTGAGGGTCTTTGATGTTCAACTTTCACCTTGGAACATGTAAGGCACTTGGAAACAAAAACAGCAATATCCTTTTTCATTCCAGGCCACCAATAGGTGTATCGAAGGTCTTGATGCATCTTATCGGCTCCTGGGTGTATAGAGTATCGTGTTTTGTGGGCCTCATTCATAAGAAATTCACGAAGGTTGTTGTGGTCAGGAATCCATATGTGATCTAGATAGTACAGAATACCGTCAGATTTAGTTTCAATTTTAAGTTCAGCTCCACAGGACAGCTCCTTTCGTACATCATCCTCCGTTACTGAAACATGTTGGGCTTCTCGAATTTGATCTTTAATGTCAGTTATGATTTGCGAACATAGAAGACGAATGAAGTTCGCATAACCCTTTCGACTGAGTGCGTCAGCCACCACATTTGCTTTGCCAGGGTGGTACCGAATTTCACAGTAGTAGTCATTTAGAAGTTCGACCCATCTTCGTTGCCTCATGTTTAACTCCTTTTGATTGAAGATATGTTGAAGACTCTTGTGGTCAGTGTATATTTCACACTTAGTACCGTAGAGATAATGTCTCCATATCTTAAGAGCGAACACAACGGCTCCAAGTTCTAGGTCGTGGGTGGTGTAGTTCTTCTCATGAGTCTTGAGTTGTCTCGAAGCATAAGCTATAACCTTTCCTCTTTGCATTAGAACACAGCCTAGTCCTTGCCCTGAAGCGTCGCAATAAACCACGAAGTCATCACAACCTTCAGGAAGAGTGAGGATTGGTGCATCACAGAGTCTTTGTTTAAGGGTTTAGAAGGCTTCTTCTTGTTTAGGTCCCCATATGAAAGGTTTTCCCTTATGAGTTAAACCGTGAGTGGTACAGCAATGCGAGAGAAGTTTGAAATAAAACGGTGATAATAACCAGCCAGACCAAGGAATGATCTTACTTCAGTTGGTGTACGTGGCGCTTGCCATTCTTGTACCGCTTTGATTTTTGAGGGGTCGACATGTATTCCCTTGTCATTGACTACATGTCCAAGGAATTGTACCTCTTTTAACCAGAATTCACATTTGGAGAATTTGGCGTAAAGCTTTTCATTCTCTAGAAGTGTAAGGATGAGTCGAAGATGCCGTTCATGATCAGACTTAGACTTTGAATAAATGAGGATGTCGTCGATGAAAACTATAACAAAACGATCGAGATAGAGTTTGCAGACTCTGTTCATTAGATCCATGAAGACAGCTGGAGCGTTGGTTAAACCAAATGGCATGACCATGAATTCATAATGACCATAACGAGTTCGGAAAGCGGTCTTTGGGACGTCTTCTTCATGCACTCTAAGTTGATGATAACCAGATCGAAGGTCAATTTTTGAAAAACAGCTTGCGCCTTGAAGTTGGTCAAGAAGATCATCAATGCGAGGTAATGGATAGCGATTCTTGATTGTTAACTTGTTGAGTTCTCTGTAGTCGATGCACATGCGAAACGATCCATCTTTCTTCTTCACAAAAAGGACAGGTGCACCCCAAGGCGAGGAGCTAGGACGTATGAATCCTTTGTCAGTCAACTCTTGCAATTGACTGGCTAGCTCTTGCATTTTGGATGGGGCTAACCTATAAGGAGACTTTGCAACTGGTGTAGCACCAGGTATAAGATCAATGCGAAATTCGACTTCTCTCACGGGAGGAAGTCCTGAAATGTCGTCAGTAAAAACTTGTGGGAAATCTTTTACTACTGGAATGTCTTCGAGTTTCTTCTCCATGGTTCCCTTTTTGACGACATGGGTTAAAAATGCGACATAATTCTTGCGAAGATATTTTTGAGCTTGAAGACAGGACATTAATCTGAGCCCTTTAGACGAGGTTTCTCCAAAGATTCGTAGAGTTTGGCCGTTTGGAAGAGGAATGCGTATGAACTTCTCGCGGCATACAACTTCAGCCTGATGTTGACTGAGCCAGTCCATACCAATTATAATATCAAAGCTTCCCAACTTCATAGGAATGAGGTCAACTGGAAAGTCGTGGTCGTTTCAGGTGAGAGTACAATTGCGTATAATAGAGTTTAATAAGACCGGCTTCCCGTCAGCAACTTCTACTGTTATGGATTCCATGAGCTTATCATGATTTTGGTTAAGATGGGTTCAAACTCTAAGGACACAAAACTTTTATCCGCGCCAGTATCAAACAACATGGATGCATAACTACCATTGATAAGGAACGTACCGTTAACCACATTGCTGTCAGCTCTAGCCTGATTAGCGTTGATGTTGAAAGCTCTTCCTCTTGCAGGTGGAGGAGCTTGGTTAGCTTGATTCACCGGATTGGCTTGGGCTTGAGCATGAATAATGTTCACCAACCTTGGACAAGTGTCTCTAAAGTGGCTTGGGTCTCCACAATTGTAGCAAGCCCGCATAGGTTTTACCATGGGATAGTTGGGTTGGTAGTATGATTGGGCTAAATGTTGGGTAGGTGGTAATAGTAGGGATTGTTGGGCTTGACCCGTTATTTGTTGGTGGGTTTGGGTTGAAGGCTGGTGGCGGTTCGTTCGCTGAGGTATGCGACAGGTTTGAACAGTATGACCTGCGCGACCACAGCCGGTGCAATGTTGGCAGGGATGATCAGGAAAATGGTGGTATTGGCAACGGTTGCATTTTGGTAATGGGCCAGAGTATGGTCTTTTGTATGGTGCAGGTGAAGGGGCAACTAGGGTAATGGGTGCAGCAGGGATAGGGAAATTGGTTTGTGTGACAGGGAAATTTCTGGTGTTACGTTTCCTCTTGTTAGCAAACTTAGAGGATGAGGTGGAATGGTTTGAAGTTTGGACCTCAACGGGGGCTTTCTTTTTCTCCTCTTTAAACTTACCGTTGCGAATTCGATTCCCGGTCAGTTCAGTAGCTAGTTCCATAGCAGCTTCAAGTGTTGCTGGCGAAGTGCTGAGAACTGAATCTTGAATTTTCGGGGGAAGACCTCGAATATAATGCTCGATTAAGCGATAAACTGGGGTAAACAAGTTAGGGACCATTTGGTTCAACTCTAAGAACCTCTTGTTGTAGGAAGCATGATTTCCCTCCTTTTGCTTCAAAGAATGAAATTCGTCCTCCAACTTTTTAATCTCACTCCTAGGACAGGACCGCCTCGTAATGATTTCCCTTAACTCCTCCCACGTTAAGGCCATTGCATCATCAATTCCCCTCTTCCCCTTTTCAGTATTCCACCAGGTAAGAGCTACCCCAAATAGTCTCCCGGTTGCGTATCGTACCTTGCGATCCTCGGGACAATCGTAGTTTAGGAAGGTGTTTTCCATTTCCTCAAACCAGTGGAGGAGAGCAGTGACACCTTCGGTCCCTTCAAATTTAGGAGGATCGCAAGATTTGAAATGTTTATATGAGCACTTGCTAGTAGGAGGGTTGCCGATGTTCTGGTCATCTTGCTGGGGAGGATTAGTGGGATTTGTGGCGAGAGCTTGTTGTACTTGAACCACAATATCAGGAAGCACCGCGGCCATTTGTTTTGCGATTTGAGTGGCCAAGCGTTCGTGAGACCTTCCTGATCTTTTACCCCCTCGTTGTTGTCTAGCCGACATCTACAGGATCATACATAAGAAGATTGTGAGTTTATGGAGTCTTTTTAGGTGTCATGTGTCTTAAAGAAAATGAAAATAACATAAATATCAATAATGCAACTACATCCATAGGATGTCTTGGGTTTGCTCATGTTGGGCCTCAAATGTCCCCCATACCTTCACCTGTATAGTCATGTGGGCCCCCATGTCTATTGGCTTGGTAGGATTCACATTAGTATTGGCGATTTAACACTCGCATCACCCGAATGAAAACCATGAAATATGTTTACGAGATGTATGGTCGGAATGTGTCCAGGTGTAGACACAATGACAACTCAAAGTGGGGTTAGCTCACACGACGTTTGGTATAGCATGCTTTGGCCTAATAGGTATTTCGTACTCTCATCGTTAGTCCCCAGGTAGGCAAACTGGTCCTTTATTTTGGATTTATACGAATGCCAAGCCTAGACAGGACGTTCCGACTACCGGTACTTGTACCCTTCCAGTTACTACATGCCCGTCATGAGAACTCACTTTTATGAGATTTGAAAATACAAAAATCATTGTAAAAACAATCATGAAAATGATGTGATGTGTGCTTTCATGGTTATGATATGTTATGAGAATATGATTCATGATAGGCATTATATGTTAATATATACTTATGAACATGCTTGCATAACATTGAAGGTAACATTTAACATAAAACATATAAACATCATGAAATTTGGCATGTAACACACAAAAATCTTAAAAATTTCTAATCAACTATAGTATAGGCTCTAAGGGTCTAATAACCTATCCTATATCCCTATAACCTGGCTCTGATACCAATCTGTTACACCCCAACCCGCAGCGGAATAAGAGTCGGGGCATAATTGGGTTATCACCAAAGCCCATATTTACTAATATGTTTCATATTTATTAAAGTCAAAATTACATTCTCAATAATCCAAACATATCCATACAAATACAAAGGAAAATAACCAAACTAAACAATCCAAGCTCTAAACCAGTTTATTCTTCTAAGCCAATCCTATGTGTTTCTTGCTGCAGCTGGTTCACCTGTATCATGTGTAAAAATGGGGGTTTTTGAGTCAACATAAGTTGGCGAGTGAACCTTATTAGTTAAACATTTGTTATTGATTTCTTGTTATTTTTATCAAGGAAAAATTGTGCAATAGTCATATGCGAGCAAATGTAAATAATCCACAATAGCAATAACAACCACAAACTATAACATACAATAACATACAATAACATATGAACTTGCATGAATGTATAACATGAATGAAACTGTATATGTTGGCAACGTCACGTTCACGCTCATAATGTAATGGGGAACGGACGGCCTATGATAAATGTAAGTACTGAAAATGATAAATGTCTGTGCGATCAAGGCTCAATCAAACGGAGCCGATCGTATGTTGGCACGCCAGGTTCACGCTCATAATGTAATGGGGAACTGCTCAACGCTCATAATGTAATGGGGAGCGGCGGCCTATGAAATTGCATGTACTGAAAATAATAAATTTAAATCCAAGATTCTTGATACATCCAAGATTCGTGAGTGAATACTTGCAAGATAAGATCAAATCAAACGCAAGTAAACAAGGCGCAGTTACAAACGCCGGCAGCCTAAACCATGAAACGTTTTACAAATCAAGATAAAGTTTCCAAAACAGAAGCAGAGGAGGCTGAGCCTATTTTACAAGAACAAAATGTTCAAGCTCAACCTCCGGCTGTTGAGCCTACTGCTCTAGGTGATCAGGGCATCACAACCGCTGCTCTGAAACCCACACCTAAAATCTCCAAAAAGAAACCATCCAAAGCATCCCGAAAACCCACTAATCCCAAAAAGGGTCCTCTGGAAGATGAGATCCCAGAGGTTAACCCAGTGACACCACCAAAGTCACCAACCACTACTGCTACTTCTTCACAGCAGATGGTAGAAAGATCTCACACCGGCTTTGAAACTCCTCCTGCATCCTCACAAAAGGATCAGGTTGTGGGCACAGGGACACCAAATTATGAAGCTCTAGGATCACTTGGTTCTATCTTCCATAGCCCCTCTCTCAGGGTAATGTCGCTTTCTACACAGCCACTCTCACCAAAGCCATCTTTACCACCCACCATGTTACCCTTGCTGAATGCAATAGAAATTGAGCAGACATTATCCAGCACTTCTCACCAACCCATCAATGAGAATATACTTCAACCAGAAGCAGGGTCTGACTTATTTCTAAATGCTAGCCCATCAGCAAATGAAGAGGCTACATCCCTTGGGTTACATGTAACCTTTGGTGATAGTTCAACAATGGCAGCCACTACAATTGCTGAACTCCCAAGTTCTCAATTGGACGGTGGTTACATAGCTAAGACCTTGTTGAAGGCAACCACTGCTGAGTCTACTAAGGTAACCTCTGCTCCAGTGGGAAGTCCCCAGAACCAAGACAAAGGGGCATCAAAGATTGACACAAGTGGAAAACCACTTGTTCATGATATCTTGGATAAAACTACCACATCTGGTAGGAGTTCAGATGATCCTATTAAGTTAGGTGATGAGCTAAAATATCAGGAATTGACGGAAAGGGTTACCAAGGTTGAAACCACTGTCGATGAAATAAAAGATCTTTTGAAACAGTTGATCACTATACAGAGCCAACCCCTAGTTCCAACCACTGCTGAGCTCAAATCTGCTATAAATCCTATCTTTCAACAAGAGAAACATTTCCTGGAACAAAAACATAAGCATCAGATAATGGAACTCAGGAATATGGTTGATGCAAGATATAATCACACTACTGCAGATATCAAGGCAATCAAAGCCCACTTGCTCACCACCACTGGTAAATCTCCTCCTACTGTCATTTTTGTAAGTCCAGATGAAGCCAAAAAGGGGGAGAAACCTTTGGGTAACAAAAAGTTGAAGATGGATGATTCAAAGGCAAGGCCTACAGTGAATATCCCTAAGCCAGATGGTTCAAAGAAACCAGACTTAACTGAAGATATCTTGGCAAGGGCAAAGAAGTCCCATAAGGAGGCTGTGTTTGATGAAGGTAAGGTGCTGGTTGAGAAAAAGATTAATCAGCAGTTAGAAAAGGGAGAGACTAGTACGTCAACAAAGAGGAGATCTTCTATAAAAGCAAGACAACCAGAATCCACACCTCTCAAAACTAAAGATGCTACCAATCCAACCTTAAAAACCTCTGCCAAAAAGAAAATCAACCACATCTTCTCACACAATTTCCATATCCACCCCAACAGATGTTACAGCAACTGTTGTGTCAACATCTGTTGACACAGCAGAGGTTGTAGCAGATGTTATTACAACCACTGCCATCCTCACTTTTCCCACTTTCACACAAACCTTACCAACACCACCTAGAATTCCAAGCCATCCATCATCACCATCAATCAGTTTTAAGAGGAGGAAAGTCACAATGGTCATAAACGAAGAAAATATCCCTGCTCTTATGCCTCTTGCATCTGCACCAATGCTAAATCTAACATCTGCTTCCCCAACTACAACATCTGCTCCTTCAAAAGAAGTGGTTCCTGCAGCTATAAAGTTTCCTCTTGATTTGCCTGCAGTTAAGAAAGAAATCATGTCTTTCTATGCTGAAGAAGATCCAGACAAAAGACATTTTTACATCTCTTCAAGGTTATCCAAAGCCTGCAAATATTGATCAGTATATGGTACTCAAAGAAAAACAAGCAGAGGATATTGCTAAGAAGTTGTCTAAAGGCAAAAGTGATAGAGAAGTGCAGAATAAACTCCAGTTCAGTTAAGCAAAGTCCAATCACTGGAATGATTTTCAAAGAATCTGTCAAATAAAATTTCTGAAGCAGAAGATAAACTTTTGAAAGAAAACTACATTTCACACATCATGGAAACAAAGAAATATGCTGCTACTAGAGCGCAGTTCAAAGATTGGTCTGTGAGTGAGCTTCAAAAAGAAAATGCAAGAATAGAAGCACAATCAAAAGATCCTCACAACAAGCCTACATGCCCAGATTGGAACAAATACAAAAAGAATGTACCTGAAAAGTCCCTGAAGCTCAGAAGAATGAAGGAAGAGCTAATTCAGAATCACTATGGGTCAAAGAACCAGGTCATGAGATGGGGGGAGATAAGAGTGTTGGATACTTACAAAATGCTTGAAGATAGAAGGAAAAAGGATCCTTCAATGCCTCCCAAACCTGACTATACCAAAGAAGATGCTGCTCTCAAAGCCCAACTTTCTAAAAGGCCTAGCTCAACATCTGCCCAATCCACACTTGCCTTGCTCAAGTGAAAAAGGCAAGAGGAGATGTCAGAGAAGGTTGACAGAGAGTTTGAGGAAGTATTCATCAAAGAAGGTATCAAAAATATGATGGAATATCCAACAGATGATACAAGTACCAAGTTGGCAGATGATTTGACAAGAATAGCTCCCTTCCTAACCTCAGCAATAAGAGCTCCTTCAAGAAAGCCTTCAGACCCAAAAATTCTAAAGTGGAAGGTCAACAAAGACAACCACGAATTGACTATGATCAGGTCTGATGGTATAGTCACTAAACTATCCATGGAAGCTACTTATGGGCTTACAGTAGAAGACTTCCACGAACTACTAAGTTTAGAGCTTGAGAAGGATGCTGATGATTTAGAATCTCTTAACTTTGAACTACAATTCAAAGGCCAAATAAGAGAATTCTTTCTGAGGAATAAAGATCAAGAATAAGGTGTTTGTGGCATCATCTGTTCCAAGGGGAGATTGTTGGGATTGAACCTTTGAAAAGGAACAGATGATACAAAGTCAAAATACACCATCCGAGTTTTGGTCCAGCTATCAGAGGTTTCTATCCACTGATAGGCTTTTAAGGCATTCAATAAACACATTGTTACCTATCCTCTGACAGAAGAAACTCCCAACCGCTGATAGAAGATTACAATAACAGAGGATGGCCAGCAGTGCTTAGTCTAGTTTTAGTTTAATTAATGTAACAGTGCTATGCATTGATAGTTTTAGTTTAAGCAGTGTTTGTAGTTAGTTACGTTTGTTAGCTGTCACTATCAACCATGACGTCAGTGTTAGACGATCAGTGGTTAGATAGTTCGTATAGGCGCTCAATGTAATAGTTTTTACTTGTCTTCTTATGTTGGGATTAAACCCTATGAAAGAAACATATGATATAAAGCCAAACAACACTATCCGAGCTTTGGTTCAACTATCAGAGGTTACATCCTCTGATGTACTTACACTGCTTTCCATAAAGACTGCTTATCCTATCATCTACTGTCACAAAGATTCAAGGTCTACCAGAGTTAACAAGGACAGAGGATAGGAATCAGAGTTTAGTCATTAGCTTAGTTAATCAATGTAACAGTGCCAAGCACTGATAGTTAGTATAAGTAGTGTTTAGAGTTAGTTACATATTGTTTCCTGTCACTATCAACCCTGACGTCATCAAAGATGCTCAGAGGTTAGATAGTTAGTATAAATAGGCAACTCTTGTAACCTTTAAACTTTTCTCTTAAAAGATCAACTTTCGCATATCATCTTCTCTGCATTTTCTCATTACCAAACTGTAATTGGAAAGGCTGAGAGGGAGTTTATGAATCACATGCAAGTTAATTAACTTGAAAGCATGATGATGATGAAAACAAACGACCATTGCTTGTAGTAAAAGTTTTCCATCTTATTCCGCTGCAAATCTCTTTTAATTCAATCATTTTCCATTTTTGAAACAAAAACTACAAGTAATTCAAACTCAGATCCTAACAATTGGTATCAGATCTTGATTCATCAAATTCGATCTAACAATCGATTTGGTTCGAACAGATCAGCTCTCTTGCTAATCAGTTTGGTTGTTTTTGTTTGATATTCAGAGTTTTTACTACGTTCAAAGTTTTTAAAAACAAAATCTGAAAAAAAATCAACTGAAAATGTCTCAAAACACACAGGATGCCAATTCTGGATCCTTGTTCAAACCGCCGATACTCAAAAGAAATGAATATTTCATTTGGCAATGACGGATGGGTCACATCCTTGCCTAGCAAAACACCGATTGCTGGAGATCTGTTGCTTATGGACCTCAGTTCCAATGGTTCCAAGCACAGAGGATCCAACCAAGCAAGTGCCAAAAAATCCTGAAAACTTTTCGGAACAGGATTTCCAGAAAATTGAATTGGATGCTAAGGCATTTAGCATAGTTGCTTCGGCCTTACCCAATGAAATTTATGATGGTCTACTCCATTGCAATAGTGCAAAGGAGTTATGGATGCACTTAAGGAGCAATTTGGTGGGACTGAGGAAGTGATAGAAAGTAATAGAGAAGTTCTAAATCAGCAGTATGAAACGTTTTGTCACTTGAAAGGAGAGTCTCTAACACAACAATTTGAACGTTACAGCTGTCTCATCAGTGAACTTAGACTGGTTAACGTGGTTTTTCCTAATTCGACTGTCAATAGTCGTTTCCTTAGATCGTCACTAGATAAGTGGGAGACGATAGCTTATGTAACGCGAAAATCTGTTGGGTTTAAAGAAATGTCGTTGACACAACTTCACGGGATACTCCTCACTTATGAGAGAGAGTTAAACCAGAAAAAGAAGTTGCAAGATTCTGGCAAAATGACTGATGATTACTCATTGGATAATACAACTCTTTTTGGCCAAGAAGAGGGTCCTGGCAGCAGTAAGGACCAAAGTTATTATCACTATATAGATATTACATCTGGTGGGAACTTTGGATCTGAAACATATGCACCCAACTATGCTTTTGCTGCTAGTGGGGAAAGCCAAACCTCTGACAATCTATCCTTTGAGCTGAATGATTTGCAACACATTGAAACTTCTGATCTTGAAGAAATGAATATTATGCACCAACTGGCCTTATTGAGTGTTAGGGCTAGTAAGTTTTACAAGAGAACTGGTAGAAAATCCCAAGTTTGCATGGGGGTTTGAAGGTTGGGCTGGATCAAAAGTCAAGTGTTATAAGTGTAATAGGCTAGGACACTTTGCCAGAGAATGCAGGTCTCAAAGTTCTGGACCAATAGCGACTCATCCTGGCCTTAGACCTCAGCACACACAAAACACTGCTCATTATTCCCAATATGCCCCTGCTCAACATGTTCAAAAAACTACCCACTTTGCACATCCTGCTACCACTGTTCCAGTGCATTATGTTCAATCCACTGCTCCACAAATTCAATATGTTCAGGCACCATCTCATCCTCAAGTGCTTGTTCAACAAGCACCCATTGTTACACAACCTGCTCAAACCACTGCTAGTCAAGAAGAGGTTGGTCAACAAAGCTTTTTCACACAAAGTTATGTTGACTGGAGCAGTTTGCCTGAGGATTTGACTGATGAAAACTTTGCTTTAATGGCAAAAAATGATGTTGAACAAGAATTTTGTTTAATGGCCTTAGAGACAATTGCTGAAGGTGTTGAATCTGTGGAGATAGTGTCAAAATCTGATGAAGTTCAAGTTTGTGATGAAACAGTGGTTTCAAGTGAAGAAAGAGAAAATGCTGCTGATAAGGAAAAGAACTCTCCTACTGACCCATGGAATATTGATGTGTGTGAAGATGAGTGTGATTATGCTCTTATGGCTGCTACAAAGGTATCACCTCAGATCCTTAAAGATCTATGTTCTGACAAATGCATCATTGCTTTTGCAAACTTCAAAAAGGTGAATGAAAACCTGAGAAACAAAATTTTAGAAGATGAACTTAATTTTGAAAAACTGATTAAAGAGTTAAAATCAAAGTTAAGTGAAAAAGATTCTGAAATGAGTAGCCTAAGACATGAATCAAGGATAACCAAGGACCAACTCCAAACTATGGTAGAAAAATACCAAGTTTGTAAAAAAGAGTTAGAAGAAACCTAAATCACTTGTGAAAAATGGATTGAGTCCTGCAAAAGTTATGAAATTATGCTTGATGCTCAGATCAAGAGCAACATCGAGTTTGGTGTAGGTTTTAGAGCCTATGACCAAAATGAGAAAAATGTTGATGAAATTGATTCTGAGTTGGTTGAAGTTGTCCCTACAAATTTGGCTGGTGAAGAGATAAAAATCACAGATAAAGATGGAAACAAAATTGTTTTGGAAAAACCAGAGGTTTCAAAAAAGATAAAGAAATTGAAAAATATCAGTTTAAACCAACCTGGTCAGATGAATATGATATCTTGGAGAACTTTAAGCCAATGGACTTCACAACCACTGATGGTATTAAAGCCCCAAAAGCACTGGTGATCCTTATCAAAGATGTGCCAGCAGAGGTTACAACCACTGCTGAGAAAAAGTCTGATAGGAAAAGAAGAGTAAAGATTAAAAACTTGTTTTGTGAATTTTGGGAAAAAAAGAAATCATGTGGCTGCAGATTGTTTTCTTTTTAAAGCATGTGACATTAACAAAACTTGTGTTATCAAAAACTCTTCAAAATGCACCATCTGCAGCAAAACAAATCACTCAACTCAACAGTGTGCCTATCTCAAAAACTATGAACAAAAGGTAAAAGAGATCAAGGCAAAAGCACTTGAAAGAGAAAGTTCAATTTCTGTTGGAAATAAATCCAAGCAGAGTTTTGAACCAATTGAAACATCTGTTACAAAAGCCATAACCAAAACCTCTGTTCAAAGAGAGGTGCAAGTGACAGATGCCCCACCTTCAAACTCATTTCCAAGAGCGTGCGGCCAGCCTACTTATAAAAAGGTTCCTCATGCTTATGAAGGCTACAAAAAGCCTTCAAAGCAAAGAGTAAACAGGCACCCTTATGGATATAATCATCTGATAGGTAATGGTCAAGAGCAGATGTTACAAGAAAATTTCAAAACCACTGACCATTGTCCTAGACTTGAGGCTAGACCATCTGTGACCCCATCCAAAGCCATTTTGGCTTTGGAGACCAATCTTAACTGATCTATTTACTTAAATGTGCAAAGGCCCTCTACTTGCCTTGATAGCTTATGGTATGTAGATAGTGGAGGTTCCAGGCACATGACAGGATGTAGAGCCCTTCTCAAGGACTTCATGGCTCATGGGGGGTGATATATCTTTTGGTAATAACTCAAAGGGAAAGGTTTTAGGTTCTGGATCGATTCTGGCTGGTAAACTCAAGTTTGAAAATGTGAATTTGATTGACAATATGAAATTTAACCTGCTGAGTGTCTCACAAATGAGTGACAGAGGATATGGATCCTTCTTCACTAAGAAAACTTGTCAAATTGTGAGACCAGAAGTTGTAAAAAAGATTGATCAAATCATTGCTGAGAGCAAAGCATAACTCACTACACACAGAAGTGGGAATGTGTATGTGGTAGATATGTTAAAAGATAATCCAATGTCTGGGACATGTCTATTCTCAGTTGCTTCTAGCAAAGAGACTGAGTTATGGCATAGAAGACTTGGACACACAAATCTTAAAACTATCACCATACTCTCAAAACAAAGTCTTGTAAGAGGCTTGCCTCACAAGCAATTTTCCTGTGATGAACATTGTGTTTCCTATTTAAAAGGCAAACAACATAAAAGTTCTTTCAAATCAATTGAAGAGTCCAAAACAAGCCAGTGTTTACAACTATTGCACATGGACTTGTTTGGCCTAGTGCAAATCATGAGCTTAAAACACAAAAGGTATTGCCTAGTGATAGTTGATAATTTCTCTAGGTTTACATGGACCTTCTTTCTTCATTCTAAGGATGAAACTCCAAGCATTTTGCAAAACTTTGTCAAACAAGTAGAAAAGCAATTTGATCTTCCAGTAAAAATCTTTAGAAGTGACAATGGAACAGAGTTTAAAAATAGGGAGTTGGATGCTTTTTGTGAGTCAAAAGGAATTGTTAGACAATATAGTATTCCAAGAACTCCAGAACAAAATGGGATGGTTGAAAGGAAAAACAGAACCTTAATTGAATCAGCAAGAACTATGCTAGCAGATTTTGGTTTACCCCTATCCTTTGGGCAGAGGCTGTAAACACTGCTTGCTATGTTCAAAACAGAGTCTTGATAAACCCCAGGCATCAAAAGACTACTATGAGATTTTGTATAAAATCAAACCTCTGATTTCATATTTTAAAATTTTTGGCTGCCCATGTTTCATTTTGAACTTAAAAGATTCTATATCTAAGTTTGCAGCCAAAATTTATTGTGGTTATTTTCTTGGATACTCAACCACTGCCAAAGCATATAGAGTTTTTACCTCTAGGACAAAGTGTGTTGAAGAAACTTTGAATGTGAAGTTCAATGAACTATCATCACTGAAAATCCGAGCAAATCCTGCAGAGCTTTTTGATTTAGATAAATTCACATTTGCTGATGTTTCTATCAAGCTAGACAATGCAGGTACACCACAATCATCTGAAGAAGATCAAGATCAAGGATATGACGTATGTTTCCACAAACAAAAGTCCATTCTTCAAATAGAGGATCAAGTGCTACAAGCTTTTGTGTAAACTCTGCCACTTCTGGGTCAACAGTGGTTAATCCTCAAACCTTTGCCAGTTCACAAAATCAAACATCTGTTGATAAAAGTCCTACATTTGGGTACCAAAATCATCAGAATGTTACCTCTATACCCCCAATACCACCACCACCATTCTCATCAGTGGCTGATACTTCAATTTCACCAGCAGAGGTTAGCTCAAATGATACACATTTGCAGCCATCACCTCAAAATGCTATTGTTCCATACCAAGATGATTTGATTTATCTCAAAAGCCATCCAGCAGATCAAGTTATTGGCAACATCAAATCTGGGGTGCTCACAAGAAGCCAATCCCAAAATATTTGTCTTTTTGCTGGTTTTCTATCACTCATACAGCCAGTCAAGTACCAAGAGGCACTGAAAGACAATAGTTGGGTAGAGGCCATGCAAGAAGAACTCCTTCAGTTCAAAAGACAACAAGTTTGGGAGCTTGTGCCACTGCCAAAAGATGTAAGTCCAATTGGCACAAAGTGGGTCTTCAAGAACAAAACTGATGAAAGGGGTATTGTTGTAAAAAACAAAGCAAGGCTCGTGGTTCAAGGCTACAAACAGGAAGAAGGCATAGACTATGATGAGACTTTTGCTCCTGTAGCAAGGTTGAAAGCTATTCGCCTGTTCTTAGCTTTTGCTGCTAACCACAACATAAAGGTGTTTCAAATGGATATAAAGAGTGCATTTTTGTATGGAAAAATCAAAGAAGAGGTGTATGTCTGTCAACCTCCAGGTTTTGAAGATGCATTCCATCCTGATCATGTCTACAAGTTTAACAAAGCATTGTATGGCTTGAAACAAGCACCAAGAGCCTGGTATGAAACTCTATCCACTTTTCTCTTATCAATAGGGTTTACTAGAGGCAAAATAGATAAAACCCTGTTTTTAAAATGGAAAGGAAAAGATTTGATGCTTGTCCAAATTTATGTGGATGACATCATTTTTGGATCCACAAGCACTGCTATGTGTGAAGAGTTTTGAAAACTCATGGAAGCAGAGTTTGAGATGAGTGCAATGGGTGAGCTCCAATGTTTTCTTGGTCTTCAAGTTAAACAATTGCACAATGGTACATTTATCCATCAAAACAAGTATGTGAAAGAACTGCTTAAAAAGTTTGATATGGATGATTGTAAACCATGTAGCACACCCATGGCAACCTCCAAGCTAGTCACCATTCATGGTAAAGATGACCTTGTTGATCAAACTCTTTATAGAAGCATGATTGGGTCTTTATTGTACCTAACTGCATCCAGGCCAGACGTCATCTTTGCAGCATGTGTTTGTGCCAGATCACAGGCATTACCTAGAAAGTCTGACCTTATTGCTGTAAAAAGGATATTCAGATACATCAAAGGCGCTCCCACACTTGGTATCTGGTATCCAACTAATGGGAATATTGAGCTTTCAGGTTTTTCAGATAGTGACTTTGCTGGTTGTAAAACTACAAGGAAGTCCACATCAGGAGGATGTCAATTCCTAGGTGATTGTCTAGTGTCTTGGCAAAGCAAAAAAGCAGGTTGCAATTTCAACATCCACTGCTGAGGCAGAGTATATTGCTGCTGCTAGCTGCATTGCTCAACTCTTGTGGCTTCAAAACCAGTTGTTGGATTTTGGTATCATTGCACTAAAGACTCCACTCAAATTGGACAGTCAATCTGCTGAAAATATCATCAAAAATCCAGTTTCTCATTCAACTACAAAGCACATTGACATCAGACATCACTTTGTGAGAGATTGCTATGAAAAAGGTTTGATTTCTTTGCATCATGTCCATACTTCAAATCAATGGGCAGATGTTTTAACCAAGGTATTGGATACATCTACCTATGAAAAATTGATCTCAAGGCTTGGTATGCTAAACATGGATTAAAAACAAGTTTTCTTGTAAATCCATATGTACATAGCATCAAAATGTTTTAGAAATTCACAAATTCCTTAAAATTAGTTTAAAATTGAATTTTTTCAATAAATCTTTAAAAATCTGATCACAACATCTGTTTGCTCAAAACCTCTGATAGGCTTTAAAATCTTATCCACTGATACAGTGTATCCTCTGACTTCTATTTTTCACCTCTTCAAAACCACTGATGGCTATCTCTGATAGTGTTAATAAAATCAGTATTGTCCAAACCACTGTCCTAAAACAGTGTTTGCCACATCAACGGTTACTTTTCTCTTCAGAGTTTACACGTGGCCAGATGTTAGCCATCCGATCTTGCAACAGATGCCACGTCATGTTCACTTTTTCAAAACCCTTATAAAACCCCTGTTTTTATCTCACCAGTGGTTATCCTAAACTGTGTCGATTGCAAAATCTCAAAACAGTTTTTCTCTCAAACACCATGGCTCCCAAATCAAAATCTTCAAAATCCAAAGCTAAATCGCAACAAGAACCTCCACCTTTCACTCTCATAATCAAAACCCCACACAACTACACTGCCATACTTGAAGAAACCGACGCAAATACTCGCTATCATCCAATGATTCGAATTTTGCAAAAGTCTAAATTCTTGCACATGCTAACCGTCAAAGCCCCCATTTACATTGATGCTCTTCGTGATTTCTGGAAAAATGCAAAGGTTCACTCATCTGCTGATGGTGTTCCTTATACAATAATTTTAAGAGTAGGGTGAGTGTTGATGCAAATTAGCCCCCAATCGATCTCTCAAGTTTTCAAGTTAAATGACATACAACACTCTATGTCATTTCCAATTAATGAGATCCAAGCAGAGTTTCTGGAAAGAGGTTATATCGGCCAGATGAAAGGTATGACCATTTTTAAACCTAACTTTCCTGCTGAGATGAAATTTTTCTTTCACACCATTCTTACTTGTCTCTCAGCAAAATCCACTGCTTTCAATGAAATCCCATTGAACATGCAATATCTGGGGTATGCAATTTTAACTGACACCGATTTGAACTACTCCCAGATACTGTTCAATGATCTTGTGAATAACTTTAAAAATATTGAAAAAAGAAAAGCTTTTTTGATGCATCCACGTTTCTTGAGTGTTTACTTACAGGATCAAATTAAAGGTCCTTCAAGTAAAATTGGCGTTGTGGTTAATCCAGGCAGCCTTAATCATGAAACTTTCACCAGAATAACAAACCAGGATAAAGTTGAGAAAACACAAGTAGAGGAGGATGAGCAAGTTTTACCAGAACAAAATGTTCAATCCCAACCTCTTGCTACTGAGCCCACTGATCTTGGTGATCAGGGCAACACAACCGCTGCCCTGAAACCCACACCAAAAATTTCCAAAAAGAAAACCAAAACAATCTCCAAAAAGCCCACCAAACCCAAAAAGGGTCCTCTGGAAGATGAGATCCCAGAGGTTAACCCTGTGACAGCACCAAAGTCACAAACCACTGCTGCTACTTCTTCACAGCAGATGGTTCAAAGATCTCCCACCGGCTTTGAAACTCCTCCTTCTTCGTCACAAAAGGAAAAGGTTGTAGACATAGGGACACCACTTTATGAAGCTCTAGATCCACTTGGGTCTATCTTCCACAGCCCCTCTCCCAGGGCAATGTTGCTTTCTACTTAACCACCTTCACCGATACCTTCACTTCCACCCACAATTGTACCATTGCTGAATACAATTGAATTAGTTCAGACACAAACCAGCACTTCTCAACAACCTATTACTGAGAATATACTTCATCCAATGGCTGGGTCTGATTCTTTATTCATTGCTAGCCCATCAGAAAATGAAGAGGCTACATCCCTTGGGTTACATGTAACCCTTGGTGATATTTCAACACAAGCAGCCACTACAATTGCTGAACTCCCTAGTTCTCTGTTGGACAGTGGTTTCATTAATAAGACTTGGTTGAAGGCAACCACTGCTGAGGCAACAACTGTTACCTCTATTGTGGGAAGTCCCCAGTACCAAGACAAAGGGGCATCTATGTTTGAAGCTGGTCCTAAAACCACTGCTCATGATCACATAGATATAACTACCACCACTGGTAGGAGTTCTGATGATCCTATTAAATTAGGTGATGATCTAAAATACCAGGATTTGACGGAGAGAGTGACCAGAATAGAAAACTCTGTTGGTGAAATCAAAGATTTACTAAAGCAGATGATAGCTACAAAAAGTCAACCCTCTGTTCTATCCATTGCTGATCTCAAAGAAGCTCTTAACCCTCTGTTTCAACATCAACAACATTATTTGGATTTACAACACAAGCATCATGTGAATAATGTTCGAAACATGTTTGAATCAAGGCATCAAGACATTGCAGCAGACATTAAAGTCATCAAAGCCATCTACTCACAACCACTGGCCATGCACCTCCAACGGTTATATTTGTTACAACAGATGAAGCCAAAAAGGGGAGAAACCTTTGGGTCCAAAGAAGCTAACAATAGATGATGATAAGGCCAGACCTACATTGAACATTCCAAGGCCTGATGGTTCAAAGCAGATAGATTTAACTGAAGAACTAGTGGCCAAGGCAAGGGCTAGTCACAAGAAGAATGTGATTGAGGAGAGCAGAGTGTTGGTTGAGAAAAAGATTGATCAGCAAAAAGAAAAAGGAGAGGTTGGTACTTCATCAAAAAAAGCTCCTGCTAGAAAAGCCAGGCAACCAACATCCACACCTCCTAAAACTAAGCCTGAAACCAATCCAACCATGAAAACCTCTGCCTCTAAAAAACCTATCACATCTTCAAAACCACAACCAACATCCACACAAGCAGATGTTACAGCAACTGTTGTGTCAACATCTGTTGATACAGCAGAGGTTGCAACATATGCATCTCTATCCACTGCCATAATCACATTTCCCACATCAACTCAACCATTATCCACACCACCAAAAATACCACAACCACCATCACTTACTTTAAGGTTTAAAAGGAGGAAATCACAAAAGTGATAAATGATGATGAGATCTCTGCACCTCTTCCACTATCATCATCATCGGTGATCCCGACATCAGTGCTTACAACTTCTTCAACTCTTAAAGTCATTCCTGCAGTAAAGTTGTACCCTCTTGATTTACCAGCAGTCAGGGAAGAGATCCTAAGTTTCTTTTCAGAAGAGGACCCTGACAAAAGAACAATTCTATCTCTTGATGGCTATCCAAGACCAGCAAATGTTGATGCTTATCTAGAATTGAAAAGGAAGCAAGCAGAGGATATTGCCAAAAGAGAATCAGCTGGTAAAAATGATAGAGAGATACAGATTATCATGTCCTTTCAACTGAGTAAGGTCACCATTCTACAAAACTTTGTCAAGGATCTGAGCAACAAGTTGTCAGTAAGGGAAGATAAGTTGCTCAAGAGTGAACTCATTGAGTATATCATGGAAAAGAAGATGTATAAGGCAATAAGGCCTCAGTTCAGGGATTGGAGCATAGATGAGTTGTGAGAAGAAATCAATAGAATGCAAGAAATGTTGAAATACCCTCTCAAAAAGCCAACTCCTCCCAACTAGGATTTATACAAGAAAGATACTCTGAAAATGTCTTGAAGTTGAGGAGAATGAAGCAACAACTGTTCCAGGGGAGATTGTTGGGATTGAACCCTATGAAAGGAACAGATGATATAAAGCCAAACAACACTATCCGAGCTTTGGTTCAACTATCAAAGGTTACATCCTCTGATGTACTTACACTTCTTTCCATAAAGACTGCTCATCCTATCATATGCTGTCACAAAGCTTCAAGGTCTGCAAGAGTTAACAAGGACAGAGGATAGGAATCAGAGTTTAGTCATTAGCTTAGTTAATCAATGTAACAGTGCCAAGCACCAATAGTTAGTATAAGCAGTGTTTAGAGTTAGTTACATATTGTTTCCTGTCACTATCAACCCTGGCGTCATTAAAGATGCTCAAAGGTTAGATAGTTAGTATAAATAGGCAACTCTTGTAACCTTTAAACTTGTCTCATAAAAGATCAACTTTCGCATATCATCTTCTCTGCATTTTCTCATTACCAAACTGTAATTGCAACGGCTGCAGGGGAGTTTGTGAATCACATGCAAGTTAATTAACTTGAAAGCATGATGATGATGAAAACAAACGACCATTGCTTGTAGTAAAAGTTTTCCATCTTATTCTGCGACAAATCTCTTTTAATTCAATCATTTTCCATTTTTGAAACAAAAAATACAAGTAATTCAAACTCAGATCCTAACATCTTAAAAAGATCAATTTCGCATATCTTCTTCATTTCTTACTATCAAACTATCATTATCGGGCTAAGGGGGAGTTTGTGAATCACATGTAATAGTTTAATTACTTGAAAGCATGATGGTGATGAAAACAAACGACCAATTGATTGTTGTAAAAGTTTTTCATTAATCTGCTGCACTTACTCTCTGTTTTCCAATCATTTTCCATTAGTTGAAAAAAAACAGCAATCAATTCAAACTTAGATCATGACATCATTAATCTTATTTATTTATTTAATTAATTATACATTTATTAAACAAAACATTATTTATCATTTATTCAGTTATTTAATAATAGTTATATTATCTTTATATTAAAAAGTTAAAAAAATAAGAAATTATAATCTAAAGTTAACTTTTAAACTAACTAGGTTAAGTTTTAAAGTTAACTTAGTTAAGTTTTTTATAACAAATAACACTTATATAACTAACCTAGTTAATTAGCAAAGTTAGTTGTGTTATCAAAGTCAAGGGAGTGATTTGTACAGTTTGAAACTAAAAAAAATATATGTATAACAAAACCATAGGGACTGTTTGTGTAAATTATGAAACTTAAAAAATGAAAAAAAAAAAAAGAAATAAATCGGTTAGCCAGGACTCGAACCCGTGACCTAACCGGTTCGGGGGAATTAACGAAACAAAGGAACCAGTCGGGCTAAGCCCTCATCCGTTTCATATCCCAGCAGTCAAATGTATATACATAAACTCTAATCGATTCAGTTTCCTTCCTTGCCGCCAAGAACACATCTGCAAGAAACGAATTGAATACAGCTTTTTAGTTTCCAGCGAATTGAATCTCCATCAGTTTCTTTCCTTTCCGCTTATAAATACCCGAACACCTCACACTCGACACCCTCTACAACTCCCTCGCCCCCTCCATTCGTCAAAAGTCGTTACCCGAAACCTGCAACTTTGGTCGGGAAGAACCGCCGTTCGCCGTCGCACTGAGGAGAAGAAACTCGCCGGAGAAGCCTAACGATACCCGGAGATGGACGGACGTGTCGAAGTCGCCGGAAACGTACGGAGTTCGCGCTCGATCGTTTCTGGTACATTGCTTTCTTCTCTTAATTGCTGTCGTGTATATATATATATATATATGCTTATTAACCTGCTAATTGAATCGCAACTCAACTAACCAACAGTTAAGTTGTTTATAAAACAAGAAAAGAAGATGAAGTGTTATTATTGTTTAAAAAATTTTAAAAACCAGTGGTGTTGATCTCGGCACCCTCTGTTTCGCTGCTTATTGTTCTGTTTGTTGTTGTGTTGGGCAGGCCCCTATGGGCCACTTTTTTTTATTTAATTGTTTTCCAAATTGGGCCAGATTAGTTATAACAAGTTAATATCATTTTGGGCCAAACTAAATCTTGGGTCATTTATAAAACAGTTTATAAAACATAATTATTATTATCATAATTATTAAAAGATTAAAACGTGGATCATAAATAATTAAAGATTATTATTATTATTATTATTATTATTATTATTATTATTATTATTATTATTATTATTATTATTATTATTATTATTATTATTATTATTATTATTATTATTATTATTACCATTAATCTAATGATCATGATAAAACTATTTAGATTACATCATATTATCATTGTTAAATTCTAATTATTTTTCTAAATTATTATTATTAATCATTATTAATACTAATATTATCTGTTTAATAACGTTAAACTACTATTATCTAGTAATATTCTTAATTATAAATATTAATCCTATAATTTTTGTAAAACTAATATCCTTATAATACCAAATCGATCAAAACTCCCTCGGTAATTAGGACTTTTCTCTTATGTTAAAACGTATGAAAATAACGTAACTTGAAACAGTAAACAATAACGAATTCATCCTTGTATTCTAGGTTAAACATTTCGTAGATCCTTCAATCCTTATTTGTGCGAATTCTAAGAATCTATTACGCAACCTAAGGTGAGTATACTCGATCGCCTTTTGTTTTTATCACTTTTGGGATGTAACATGTATACTATATCAAACACGTGACACTTGAAACTTGTTTATGCACACTCTATCCACATTTATACATGAACAATTTGATGCTTGTTAGTCTCGTATGTTATGTAAACTTTCTATGTCTATATGAGCCCCCTTAACAATTATGGTACTATGCATATGCTATAGGGGTAATGCACCGCCCACGAGTCCTGGGGTATTTTTAAGTGAAACTTGTTACCTCCCGTTATTCTTTGGGATAGGCTATTTTAATGTATTGGAAACTTGGGTTCTATCATATGTGATATCGTTTCAGCATATTTGTAACTTGTATCATTTGTTTCATGGTGGATGTGAGTATTGAAACTTTTTATCTATTATGCTATGTAATAAACTTGTATAAACTTTTTATCTACTATGCTATGTAATAAACTTGTATACTCGCTCAACATTATTGTTGATCATATTTTAATAAATGTTGCAGGATGACAGTCAAGATGGAGAGAAGAAACAAGTTAAGATGGACTTTAGAAACACATCTTAAATAAACGTTTTGTTATGCTATGTTTACTTTATTTGAAACATTGTATTTGAATTCTTAGCATTTATGAAATTGAATTTAAATATATTATCACAATAGTGTTATGATGCTTTTGAACGATTTGTTCATCTCATCCCGATGTTTTCGCCATCGGTTGGGGTGTGACATATGCTCTGCTGGTCGTGCGACGCGACCAGCTTGCGAACTAACAAAACCGTTTCGTTCATAACTTCTTCGTTTCAACTTCGTTTTCTTTACCGTTTTTGCCTACGGATTCCAAATTCCATTCTCTATCATCTCATCTCCTTAAATATCCATTTTCATTTCATGAGAATTCTTCACTAAGCCCAAACCTTCTCTTGTGTGCTTGTTTCTTTAACGTTTTAGCTTGTTTTTATTTCTCAAACCTTGCAAAGCATACAAGACACAATAATATACAAAGCCAATGATAAAATTACACAAAACGACTCAAATAATTATACAAACTATACATGGAAACATATGTAATTTACATTACGTCACATCACTCACTCGTCTAGGGCGAAGTCGTAGCGGAGATCAATTCTGGTGTAATCTAACAAAATATCCATTTACTGTTGAAATGATGGTGGAGGGCTTTTTATCATAAAGTAAATAATCTGAATTTGCTCAAATCTTCATGTTTGTAAATGGATGGGTGCATTGCAACAAGAATATTATAAAATTGAGGAAGTGATGATGTCGAGTGAAACTCTATGTTTGTAGAGGTTTTCATAACATATGGGAGATAGTTGTGGGGCGGTTTCATGATGAGAGCCACTTTGGAATTTGATGATAATTTTGATTGAAAAGGAAAATCTTTTAGAAAATCTTTGAGTCGATGATCTTTTTTATTGTTTTGTAGAAAGAGAATTTGAAACTTCAGAGTTTATCGCACTGGTAAGGATAAAGTCTGTTTGGTGTTTGGTTAGGCTTTATTCAGCAGTGGTGATGACGTGTCCAACGGTTACCTTTTGGTGACGTGGCAGGTTTTTATTTGTTAAGCCAAAGCTCTGTTTATCGAAGCTCTATTTAATAAAAACCCTTTGATGAAGAAAGATAAGGCATGTTTTCAAAATATTTGTTTGAAACCTATGTTGTGCACAATAGATATTCGTGTGACCAAAATAGTGGTTTGAACATCTGTTTGACTTTTGGTCAACAAACAGATGAAAACCTATGTTTGAAACCTCTATTTGGTTAAACAGAGTTTTGAATGAAAACAATGGTGAGGTTTGGAAAATAGTGGCTTTGTTTGACTTTTGTAGTCAAACGGTGGATAGTGAATCAGTGGTTCTTTTGTCATAAACAGTGGTTAACCAAGGTTAAACAGAGTCTTAAACCACCGAGAAAAATGTTACACTCTTTTGAACAGAGCTTTGTTTTTGTTGATTTTATTCATATGACTGAAAAATACTTTCAGTCTCTATTTAACATCCCAAACCTAGAGATCAATCTTTCAAAAGTAGATGTTTCCAATGCTTTTGTGAACACATCTGCTAATTGATCTTAGTGGGAACATGATGTAGTGAAATCAATCCATTTCGTAACAATCTCTTACAAAGTGATGACGGATGTCAATGTGGTTTGTTTTTTAATGACACATTGGGTTCATGATAATGTGTTTTGCAGATTGTCTATCCAATATCAGTGGTGTCTTTAAAGCAGTTATACTAAAATCAAGTAATTGATTTTGAAGCCACGGGAGTTGTCCAACGCAACTTGCATCGGCTATATACTCTGCCTTTGTTGTAGAGTTAGAGACTATTGTTTCCTTTTTTCTTTGCTACGAGACCAATGCATTTCGTAGGAATTGGCAACCTCCAAATGTTGACTTCCTTGTTTTGTGACATCCAACAAAGTCATTATCTGAGAAACTTGAAAGCTCAATATTTCCATTAGCTAGATACCAGATACGAAGTGTGAGAGCACCTTTGAGGTATCTAAATATCCTTTTTATAGCTACTAAATTTGACTTTCTAAGTGATGCTTGATATCTTGCACAAACACATGTTGCAAATATGATATCAGGTCTTGATGCAGTTAAGTACATCAATGACCCAATCATACATCTATAAAGTGTCTGATCTATTGAATCATCTTTTTCATCAGATATGAATGGTTTGCTTGTACTCATAGGGGTAGCACATGGTTTACAATCATTCATGTCATTTTTTTTTCAAAAGTGTTTTGACATATTTATTTTGATAAATGAAAGTCCCGTCTTCAAGATGTTTTATTTGAAGACCAAAAAGACCTTGTAACTCCCCCATTACACTCATCTCAAATTGAATTGTCATCAATTTTATAAATTCATCACACAGTTTATCACATGTGGATCCAAAGATGATATCATCCACATAGATCAGTACAATTAACAGATCTTTCCCTTTTCATTTTAGAAATAGAGTTTTTTCAATTTCACCTCTTTTGAATTCATTGAATAAGAGAAAACAGGATAGAGTATCATATCAGGCTCATGGTGCTTGTTTTAGTCCATCCAAAACTTTGTGTAGCTTATAGACATAATCAGGATGTAACGTGTCTTCAAATCCAGGTGGTTGACACACATAGACCTCTTCTTGTATTTTCCATAGAGAAAAGCACACTTTATGTCCATCTGATACCCTTCATGTTGTGGTTGACAACAAAGGCTATGAAGAGTCTTATGGCTTCCAACCTTGCTACAGGAACAAAGGTTTAATCATAGTCAATTCCTTCTTCTTGTTTGTACCCTTGAACCACAAGCCTGGCTTTGTTTTTTATAACAATGTCTCTTTCATTAGTTTTATTTTCGAAAACCCATTTTGTACCAATTGGACATGTGTCCTTTGGTAATGGTACAAGTTCCCATACTTGTTGTCTTTTAATCTGAAGGAGCGGCCAAAGTTGGGAATTTCCTAGTGAAACCTTTGTTGCCATTGTAATATGGTCAACAGTGGTTTGAAATGTTGGTGGTGGGATTAGCCCATGTGGGGAATTTGATGCATAGGATAGATCAGTGGTTTGACCACATGCAACATTAGTGGTTTAGGTTTGACTTTGGTCAACATTGGTTCCAGTTATTGTGGACTGACTGTTGTTTTGTGTAGTTGAACTTTGTGGATCAGAATAGATTATATTGAAATGGCATTTCAATGTTAATTCTGTAATCCTATTGTACTAATTTTGATTTACCTGTATCAACCTGAACCTTTGAAGATACTTCTTCAAAATTAAATTTATCAAGATCAAAAAGTTCTACTAGATTTTTAGGAATTTTCAAGGATGATAATTCATTGAATTTTACATTCAAGGTTTCTTCTATAGTCATGGTCCACATGTTAAACATTTTACAAGCCTTGCCTGCAGAAGAATATCCCAAGAAATATCTACCATTTACTTCGGCTGCAAATTTCGAGATTGAATCTTTGAGATACAATATAAAGCATGGGCAACCTTTGAAAATGATATTAATGGTTTTATTTTGAAAAGAATTTCATAGGCAGTCTTTTGATGCCTAGGATTTATTAAGACCCTGTTTTGAATATAGCATGCAGTATTTACAGCCTCTACCCAAAAGGGAAATGGAAAACATAGTTCTTGCAGCCTCAATAAGGGTTATGTTTTTTTCTTTCAAAAACCTCATTTTGTTATGGTGTTCTTGGAATTTGAATTGTCTCACTATTCCTGTTGACACAAAGAAATCATCAAGTTCTTGATTTCTGAACTCTATACCATTGTCACTCCTGAGAGACTTTATAGGTAGATCATATTGTTTTACAACTTTTGTAATAAACTCTTTTAAAATACATGCAGTCTCCTCTTTTGAGTGTAAAAAATAAGTCCATGTAAACCTAGAAAAATCACAACTATCATTAAGTAATATATCATTTTTCTCAAGCTCGTGATTTTTACTAGGCTAAACAATTTCATATGTAACAAATGTAAACATTGGGTTGTTTTGGACACTTCAATGGGTTTGTATGATGATTTACATTGTTTACCTTATTAAACAAGAAACACAATGTTCATCATAGTTGAATTATTTAGTTGTAGACCTCTGATAAGTTTTTCCTTTGTTAGAGTGTTAATTGTTTTCAAATTAACATGTCCCAACCTTCTATGCCATAACCCTGTTTCTTTTGTTGAAGCAATAGAGAATAGGCATACATTTGATTTTGGGTTTTCTTTTTTCGTGTCCACTACATATACATTGCCACTTCTATTAGCAATAAGTTGTGCAGTGCTTCCAGCTATAATTTTGTCAAAAGAAAATAAATACTAAGTGGGTTTTCAAGTGCAAGCGAGATGATAGAGGAGTTATTGTGCGAAACAAAGCTAGGTTAGTTATGCAATGATTCTATTAGCAGGAAGGTATTGATTTCATCGAAGTACATGCGCCGGTAGCAAGGATTGAAGCAATTGGGATTTTCTTAGCCTTTGCTTCTTGGAAGGGTTTCAAAGTATATCAATTAGATGTGAAATCAACATTTCTTTATGGCAGAGTAAAGGAAGAGGTCTATGTTGGACAACCTCTGGGTTTTGTGGTCCATACAGCAAAGACAAAATGTTTCAACTTGTTAAAAGGATTGACAAAATTATAGCCAAAAGCAGTGCACAACTTGTTGCTCATAGGAGTGGCAATGTATATGTAGTGGACATGTCCAAAGAAAACCCAAAAACCAAATGTATGCCTATTCTTTGTTGCCTCTACAAAAGAGAAGGAGTTATGGCATAGAAGGTTGGGAGGAAAAGCTTGTCAAAGAATGGCTTGTCAGAGGTTTACCAACCAAGCAATTCAAATGTGATAAACATTCTGTCTCCTATTTAAAAGGAAAACAACACAAAGTATCACACAAACCCATTGAAGAGTCCAAAACAACCAAATGTTTACAATGGTTGCATATGGATCTGTTTGGCCCAGTAAAAATCATTAGCTCGAGAAAAAAAACGATATTGCTTAGTAATAGTTGATGATTTTTCTAGTTTTACATGAAAATTCTTTCTACATTCAAAAGATGAGACTGCAAGAATTTTAAAAGAATTTCTCATAAAAATAGGAAAACAATATGAGCTTCCTATAAAGTCCATCAGAAGTAACAATGGGACAGAATTCAGAAACCAAGAGGTTGATGAATTCCGCATATCCAAAGAGATACTGAGACAATTCAGTATTCCCATAACACCTGAACAAAATGGGGTTGTTGAAAGAAAAAAACAGAACCCTTATTGAGGATGCAAGGACTATGCTTGCAGATTCTGGTCTTCCATTATCCTTTTAGGCAGAAACTGTGAACACTACATGTTATGTTCAAAACAAGGTATTGATAAATCCTAGGCATCAAAAGACTGCCTATAAGATTTTGTTCAAAATATAACCACTAATAACATTTTTTAAAATCTTTGGTTGCCTATGCTTTATCTTGAATCTCAAAGATTCATTTTCAAAGTTTGCAGCTAAAGTGAATTGTTGATATTTCTTGAGATATTCTTCTACAGCCAAAGCCTACAAAGTGCTTAACACAAGGACTATGACTATAGAAGAAACTTTGAATGTAAAATTCATTGAATTATCATCCTTGAAAATCCCCAAAAATCCTGCAGAACTAATTGATCTTGATAAATTCAATTTTGAAGAAGTAACTGCTAAGGTTGGTGTTGATACAGGTAAACAAACTGTATCACAAATGGATTACAGATTTGACATTGAGATGCCATCTCAATACAAAGTTACTTCTGGTCCATAAAGTTCATCTGCAAAAAAAACAGTCAGTCCACGGTAACTGGAACCACTATTGACCAAAGTCAACCCCAAACCTATGATGCTTCTTGTTGTCAAACCATTGTTCTATCCACTTCATCCAATAAATCACCAATTAGGCCAATTCCACCACCACCATTTCAAACCACTGCTGACCATATCAGAATAGCAATAGAGGTTTCACAAGAAAATTCCCAATTATGCCCTTCACCTCAAAATTCCATCATTTCATACACAGGAAACACCATTTTCCACAGATCTCATCCACCAGAGCAAGTTATAGGAGACATCAATGCAGGAATGCTCACAAAAAGCCAAACCTCAAATGTCTGCCTATTTGCAGGCTTTCTATATGTTATCCAACATGTCAAATACCAAGAGGCACTAAAAGAAAACAATTGGGTAAAAGCCATACAAGAAGAGCCTCTTCAGTTTAAGAGACAACAAGTATGGGAACATGTGCCATTACCAGAGGACACATGTCCAGTTGGTACAAAATGGGTCTTTAAAAACACGACTAATGAAATAGCCATTGTTATCAAAAAACAAAGGCAGGCTTGTGGTTCAAGGGTGAAAAAAAGAAGAAGGAATTGACTATGATGAAACCTTTGCTCATGTAGCAAGGTTGGAAGCCATAAGACTCTTCTTGGCCTTTGCTGTCAACCACAGCATGAAGGTTTATCAGATGGATATAAAGAGTGTTTTTTTCTATGGAAAAATCCAAGAAGAGGTCTATGTGTGTCAACCACCTGGATTTGAAGACTCATTCATCATAATTTTGTCTACAAGCTAAACAAAGCTTTGTATGGACTAAAACAAGCACCAAGAGCCTAGTATGATACTCTATCCACTGTTGTCTTATCCAAACAAAGTTAATAGAGGTAAAATCGATAAAAAAAACTCTTTTTTCTAAAATCGGAAGGGAAAGATCTATTAATTGTTCAGATCTATGGAGATGATATCATCTTTGGATCCACATGTGATAAACAGTGTGATGATTATATAAATACTTATGACACCTTATTCAGAAATGAGTACCACGGGGGAGTTACAATGTTTTCTTGGTCTCCAAGTTCAAAAACTTGAAAATGAGACTTTCATTCACCAGAACAAATATGTCAAAACGTTGTTGAAAAAGTTTGACATGAATGATTGTGAACCATGTGCTACCCCCATGAGTACATCAAAACCATTCATATCTTATGAAAATGATGACTTGATAGATCAAACACTTTACAGATGTATGATTGGGTCATTGATGTACTTAACTGCATCAAGGCCTGATATTATGTTTGCAACTTGTGTTTATGCGAGATATCAAGCATCACCCAGAAAGTCAAATCAAATAGCTGTAAAAAGGATATTCGGATATCTGAAAGGTGCTCCCACACTTGGTATCTGGTATCCAGCTAATGGAAACATTGAGCTTTCAGGTTTCTCAGATAGTGACTTTGCTGGTTGTCATAAAACAAGGAAGTCAACTTCAGAAGGCTGCCAATTCCTAGGTAATGCCTTGGTCTCATGGCAGAGCAAAAGAAAACAATAGTCTCACACTCTACAACAGTGACAGAATATATAGTTGCTGCAAGTTGCACTGAAAAACTCCTTTGGCTTCAGACTCAATTACTTGATTTTGGTATAACTGATCTAAGACACCATTATTTTTGGATAATCAAGCAGCTAAAAACATTATCAAGAACCTAGTGTCACATTAAAAACAAAGCATATTGACATTCATCATCTATTTGTAATAGATTGTTACGAAAAGGGATTGATTTCACTTCGTCACATTCCCACTGAAGCTCAATTAGCAGATGTGATCACAAAAGCCTTGGACACATCTACTTTTGAAAGATTGATCACCAGAATTGGGATGTTAAATAGAGATTGAGAATAATTTCCACTTCTCTAAAATAAAACTTTAAGAATTATTTTTGAAAAACCAAAATTATGGCTTTTGAAGAGCAGGAAAAGATTAACAAAATCACCAAAAACAAAACTTTGTTTAAAAGAGTAATACAACTGTTTATTGGTTCAACGTTTGTTCAAGTGTGGATAACAACAGTTTAAGGCAAAAGAACCAATGATTCTTTAATCCATTGTTTGACAACAAAAGTCAAACAGAGCCAATGTTCCATAATAACCCACCACGGTTTTCACTCAAAACTCTATTTAACCTTACGAAGGTTTCAAACGGAGGTTTTCAAAGCTATGCTGACCAAAAGTCAAACCACTGATTTGGTTATTCATACGTCTGTTGAGCACAACAGAGGTTTCAATCAGATATTTTGAAAACAGACCTTATATTTCTTCATGAAAGGGTTTTGTCAAACAGAGCTTTGTGTTTATCAAAAAGACTCGCCACGTGGCTAAATAGGTATCTGTTTGGCCACGTCTTCACCACTGATGAAAAACGCTATTAAAACCCTAACAAAATAGAGGTTATCCTTACTTATGCGGTAATCTCTGAAAATTCAAAAATCTTCACTTCAAAATCAAAAAGATGATCGTTTCAAAGATTTTCTAAAGATTCTTCCTGTTCACTAAAAAGATCATCTACTTAAAAGATTTTCAAAAGATTTCATCTACTTTCACAATGGCATTTCCTTTGAAACCACCTCACAACTATCTTCCATTTCTTGTGAAAACCTCTACTAATAAAGAAATCACTCGATCGTTGACATTATCATCTCATCTAAATACCGCAACATCCTTACTGCCGATGCACCCATCCATTTATAAATGTTGAAGATTTCTGGGCAAAGTCAGATGTTTGGCTTCATTATAAAGCCCTACACAATCATTTCAACAGTAAATGACACTATTGTTCAGATCACACCTGAACTGATTACCGCTACTTCGCCCTAGATGATGAGACAGATAGTGAATCTTTCCCAAAAAATAATCTTCATCGTGAATTCAATGAAAGCGGGTATGAAGGTTAGATGGCATGATCAACAATTTTTAAACCTAGTTTTCCACCTACCATGAAAATTTTCTTCCATGCCATACTTATTTGTCTTTCACCCAAAACTAAGACATATAATGAAATTCCTTTGAAAACACAGTATTTGGGATATGTCATATTGCCAAATTCTAATTATAAGCTCTCAAATACTCTGTTTTTTTATATGGTTTCTAATGTAAAAGCCAAGAAAGAAAGAAATCCAAAAGCTTATCCTATACCCAAGACTCATAAGTTGTCTTTTATAAAGGGTCTTGGCACAAAACATTTTTGCTAGAGAAAAAGGTCTCCGAATTGAAAGTCTTTCAAGCTAAACATTCACCCATATGATGACAAAGAGTCAAGAAACTGTTGGTGAGGAAAATGCTTTAGATCCAACAACAGATGTTACAACATCTGTTGCAGAGCCCACTGCTCCTGGTGACCATAGTACTCAACCCAGTATCGTGGAACCCACACCAACCATCTCCAAAAAGACCACATCCATCTGCAAACCAAAAAAGAAAACACCAAAAAATGTAACTCTGGAAGATGAGGTGCCAAAGGAGCCTGTTGTAGCACAAAAGCAGCAAACATCTATTGTTAATTCATCACAACAGATGCAAACACCCCTACCTATCCAAACTCCTCATAAAAGGAGAGTGTTGTAAGCACAGGAGACCCAAATCAAGGGGGATATATATCATTTGATTATCTCTACTCAAGCCCCTCTCCCAGAGTTGCTTCTCTTTTCACACCGACACCTACTAAACTATACCATCATCCTTTCAACAATTGTTTGATGCACTGATAACCCTGACTTGCAAAAACCCAGTTCCTCTCAACAACAAGTCACTGAGAGTATACTTCAACATGTGACTAGGGAAAGTCCAGGAATCAGTGTTAACCCACAAGTAGAGGAGGTTACACCTTCTGTGTCTTGAAAGAAACAGGAAGGTATTTCAAGTGGGGCAGCTACTACAATTGTAGAGACAACAGTCTCACAACTGGACATTAGTTACATAGCTATAAACCCCCTTGAAGGCAACAGATGTTGAGTCTACAATTGTACGCTAAAAAAAAGTTGGAAGGGGCTTCTGGTTCAAAACTAGATACAACCACTTCCATGGGAATTCAGATGATCCTGTTTATTTAGGTGATGAGTTAAGATACAAAGAAGTGACAACTAGGTATCCAATACAGAATCATCAATAACTGAGATAAAAGTGATAATGAAAATTTTGGTACAAAACTCTACTCCTACAGATACAGGAATTACTGAGAAAGTTCGGTTCCATGCCCAATCTTATCTCCAACTACAAAAGCAATCTGCGGATGCCACCCACAACATTCATATCGAATTAGTCAGAAATATGGTTGAAGCAGGAATTTTTGATACCCAAGTAAAGATCAAAGCCATAAAAGATTATCTTGTTCAAGCAATAGGTGTTGCTCCAACACCAAGGCATCCTACAAATGATGCCTAAAAGGGAGATAATATTGATAGCCTGAGAAAGCTTCCAACTGCAAACCCAACCAAAAAGGCTAAGATGACTCAAACCACTGTTCCACCCTCTACTAAAACCACTGCCACTACCACTCAAACCTCTGTTCGCTCACAAACCACTGCATCCCAGACATCTGTTGGTATTTCAAAAAGGCTAACAGATTTATAACCACAACACTCACCAAATCACTACCATCTATCCCTCAAACCAGAAAAAAGAAAAATGATTACTTCTCGTATCAAATCTCCCATCAAAACAACTACCACCTAAGTCTCCACAATCTCTATTCCAACATCCTCACCACCATCATCATCTACACCATTTGCATACCTTCCTAGCGTAGCCAGTGCTGAAGAATATTAGGAACTAAAGAAAAGGTAGGCCAAAAGAATGGTTTTAGAAAGAAATCAAGGGAAGGATGACAAGCAAATCCTGCAGATTCTAACAGAAAAATACAAAAAGATAGAAGCTTTGAGAGGTTATGCCAACATGATATGTAAGAACCTATCCCACGATCCCATAACTGATGCAGATCTAAAAAAGCTGTTAAAAGAGGATTACCTTAATTGCATTATGGAAGCAAAACCATATGATGCCGATAAGGAACAGTTCAATGGATGGCCAACTGAATCCCTTCTAGATGAAATAGTAAGGATAGAAAAGTTGAAGCTTTTCCCAAATATTAGTCCTTTAACCCCAAATTGGAAAGATGGCAAAAAGCCAAATGACAAAAGGGCTCTGAAGTTGAGAAGAATGAAAGAAGAACTGGAAGCTGCAAAAATAAGCACCAAGAAAACAATGGTAAATGGAATGAGCCAACAACCTTTGAAGCCTATAAACAGTTGGAAACACAAAGAGAAAAGGATCCCTCATTACCAAAAAGGCCAGAGTATGAGTAGCTAGACTTTCCTATCAAAACATTGGTCAAGCCTTTTGAGTTCCCATCAGCAAGAAACATTGCATTAGCTGCAAGGGAATTTCTTAAAAGAAAATATGATTTGAAAAAGAATACTAGGAAAGAAGATCTAGTCAACACAATCATGGGAAGACCAGTATCTCCAAACTCATCCGAAAAAATTCTTATTTCGGTCCTGACAAATCCCCCTAGTCAAAGGATTCTATAAATGGAAGTCAAACAAAGACACCCATGAACTAGCTTTGCTCAGGGCTAGGGGGAGGTAGAGAAGATCATAATGAAAAGAAAATGGAAGTCAAAGAAAGACACCCATTTTACCTCTTATACAGTTTTAGGTGTAATATGTATAATATTATCAAAATCACAATCACGATATCAATCACATTATTCACATTAATCAATCCATTTAAACTTTCTTGAATGATATGCTTAGGATACCTACATGCTAGAAGCCTTTCTTGCACAAATATTTTCCATTAACTTCATGAGCCAACCTTAACATGTATATTGTTGTAGGAGTAGCACACCGCCCTTAGGAAGGGTCTATGTTAAGTCATTCAATCACAGTCATATTCACCTCAGTAACAAGATACACAACTTTGTGGATGCAATTGTGTTTGACCTATATTTGATGCCTGCTAGTTATGTAATGTTTCGTGCCTTAGTATACTTTTATGCCATGTAGGATTGATAAAAAAAGTATTACTTATGCTAGACCAAACTTGTATGCTCACCAATAATTTATATGTTGACTGTTACTTTAATATATATTGCAGAAAATTGATGCTATGACGTTTCAAGAATCTAGTAGGATGGATTTTAGAAACTAACTTATGTACTTTTATTTTGTCGTACTTGAATTTACTTGTTGTATTTCCATTTCAAACAATGTACCACTTAGTTAATTAATGAAAAATTGGCGTTTTATTTAATTATTGTCATATTTAGTAAGTTGTGATGTCTCAAGCAATCTATTTTGTCCAGCCCAATTGTTTCCGCCATTGGTTGGGTTGTGACAGCTTGGTATCAGAGTCATAACTATAGGGAATTAGGAAATATTTTATGATTTGACCTAGTCTATAGCTTAGTACCTCATTCGACCATTCTTGATTAACATACTTGAAATTACCAAATTCTTACCATTTGTATCTACCTATTCTTTTGTCTAAAAAAATATGCTTTCCCTGAGGCAAATTTACACGATGACGCAAACCACATGAAGACACTCTCATATCACAATCGAGACGACCTCACAAAATTAGGCGTGAAATCCTCACTTTGGTGACCACTATCAATCCACGATCAATGATTTTCACGAAATTTTACCATCAAGTTAGGAGTGATTTCCTCACCTTGATGGGAATCTCCCATTCTCACTCTAGTGGACGCTTACCAACGAGTCAGAATTATTTCCACTTTTGGTATGTACTAACCACACTTAGGAACGGCATTATCAAGCTAGGAGTGAAATCCACATCTTGATGATTAGTTCCATTCCTCGATTTTCAGTCTCACCAAATTCTAGAAATTTCGATTGACTAGGTACACGTAGTAACTGGAAGGGTGAATACCGTTAACTGACATCTCAGCGAGAGTATTCCACCTATTAGGCAAAGCGTGCTTTCCCGAACTCAAGAGGACTTTCGACCACTTTGGCATAGTCTTAGTTTCATTTCGAGACTCTCCACATATTACAATTTGAAATCTCTTTTTTGTTATATCAATTTCAATGTGTTTTACATGTGAGCTTTATTCGTTTCAAATTTTGAATTCACGAATCATGCACTTCTCGCAATCTAAAACAAATGACAATAATCAAGAACAAACTAAAATTATACTCTTTCATGTCTAATCATTCATGTCAATGTAACCATATTATTCATCATGCAAATTTATTTATCATACATGCTTATGTGCAATATTTGAATCATACATGCCTATATGAAACAACTTGAATCATGCAAACATATGTCACACACACTATCATAACATAAATTGTGCAAATTTTATCCAAAAATCCATGTGATCAAGTCTCATCCCCTCTTTAATCAATCGTATAAATGTCTTCAGGTCGACATTCAAACTCAAGGAGAGACTCCAAGACGAGCTCGAACAAAAAGGTGATGTTGTTTATGGCCAAACGAATTGCCAAGGTCATACCCGGCATCATTAACCAGATTCAAGCTAACTCGAGCCCAAACGTTTCGGCTGAGTCCAAACCCAAAACTCCCAAGCCTACCACTTTCAACTACAAACATTTCGCCGCCTGCCATCCCAACCCATTCACCGGTAATGACGGTGCCACCAAGATGCTAGAATTGTTTGATAGCATCAAAGTGTCCTTCATTAACAATGAATGTCCCAACCACCTCAAACCCCGAAGCACTACGGGAGTCTTTTAGTCGAGAGCCCTCGACTCGTGGACGAACAAGCGTACCATCCGTGGGAATGAAGAGGCCTACACACTACCTTGAGCTCAAGTTAAGAAGCTTATGCTAGCCGAGTTTTGTCCACTCCACGAGGAATAAAATCTCAAGGATGAATTTTAGCACCTTAAGCAAGAAGGTGACAACAACCTCGCTTACACCACTCGTTTCAAACAATTGAGCATAATCATCCCTCACCTCATTAGCACACCCGAGTGTACTATCGCAAAATACCTCAAGGGCCTACCCCCTGCTATTCGCGATATCATACAAGCCACTAGGCCCGACACCATAGAGGTAGTCTACCACATCGCCGCCAGCCTCAATGAAAACCGCGTGAGGGACAGTTACATCTCAACCCAAGTCGCCACCAAAACTACAAACCAAGGCACCACCACACCCAGAGATACTAAAACTCAACCATGAAACAACAATGGTAAGAAACGAAAGTTTCAAAACTAGAGTTGCAAGTCCATCACTCCCACCAACAACACCAATCTGGCCCACGATACCACCAGGAAACCTTAACTGTGACTTTTCCCAAGCGTAACACATATCAATATCACCATCTCCCTCCCAACACGTGCCACCATTGCACCAATTGCAACAGGTTCGGGCACCTCACCAATCAACGCCGAAATGGTGCTCCACCACAAGGTAATCAAAACCAAAATCACGCTCAACCTCCACTTCAAAACAAAAACCAAAATCGCCAAACCGCAAACAACGTTCGCGCTTGTTACAAGTGCGGTGACCCATATCACCTATGCTCTTAGTGCCCGCAAAAATAATCAGGAGCAACAATAACAACAACCACCCCGTGGGCATGCTTTCGTCATCACCGCCCCCAAGCTCAAAACGATAACAATGCCGTAAACGGTACGTTCCTTATTAATGGTATTTACGCTTCCATGTTATTTGATACTGGTGCGGATAAGATTTTCATATCCCTTGAACTAGAACCCTTGTTAAATTATACACGCACAAAACTACCAAAATCATTCTCCATCGAAGTCGCCGATGGTAAATCCATTGTCGTCGACTTTGTTCTTCACAATAGTGTTCTCAACCTCAATGAACATGAATTTCAAATCTCATTCATACCCATGAAATTGGGTAGCTTCGATGTCATAGTAGGCATGGATTGGCTTGCTAAAATATGTACTGAAGTTGCATGTCATGAAAATTTCATTCGAATTCCACTACCGTCTGGCGACGCCTTGCACGTCTATGGTGAGAAACCCTTGAAGGGTCTCAAGCTAATGTCATGTATCCAAGAAAAAAAGTACTTACGAACGCAGTACTTTGCCTTTTTTGGCCCACATTGTGGAAAAGAAGGGTAAAGGAAAAAGTGTGAGTGATGTTCCCGTCGTTTGCGAATACCTCGAAGATTTTCCCAAACACTTACCCAGTCTTCCCCCCTCCTCGATCTGTTGACTTTCGTATTGACCTGGTACCTGGCGCCATACCTATTTCTATCAAGTTAACTTCAAGAAATACTTGATAAAGGCTTCATACGCCCTAGCATTTCTACGTAGGGCGCATCAGTCCTTTTCGTTAAAAGGATGGGTCATTCCGCATGTGCATCGATTACCGCGAAGCTCAACAAATTCACCATCAAAACCATTACCCACTTCCCGGTATTGAAAACCTCTTCGATCAACTTCAAGGAGCCACGTGCTTTTCGAAAATCGACCTCCATTCTAGCTATCACCAACTCCGCGCCTCAAAGCCGACATTCCAAAAACCGCCTTTCGTACGAGATATGGTCAATACAAGTTCATGGTCATGCCTTTCAGTTTGGCTTACGCACCCGCGGTCTTCATGGATTTGATGAATTGTGTGTGTAAACCCTACTTGGACCGTTTTGTTAGCGTATTCATTGACGATATTCCGATCTGTTCCAATTACAAGACCGAACACGAGCATCACTTGCGTTTAATCATATAACTCCTCCGAACTGAACGATTATACGCCAAATTCTCCAAATGCGAATTTTGGCTAAAAGAAGTTCAATTCTTGGTTACATCGTAAATAAGAAAGGTATGCACATTGATCCTGCTAAAATCAAAGTCGTCAAAAATTGGTTGCCCAAAAATCCCCGTCCAAAATTCGTTCCTTTCTTGGATTGGCGGGTTATTACCGTCGATTCATCTCCAACTTCTCCAAAATTGTCTTACCTCTCTCATCGTTAACTCAAGAAGATAAACCTTTTATTTGGGGTCCTAGACAAGAGGAGTCTTTTCAAACTCTAAAGGACTTGTTTTGCAATACTCCGATCCTAACTCTTCCCGACGGAAGCGATAACTTCGTTGTCTATTACAATGCTTCCAACCAAGGTCTCGGTTGTGATCTTATGCAACGAGACAAGGTTATTGCCTAATCAAGACAACTCAAAATCCATGAGAAAAACTACACTACCCATGATCTTGAACTTGGTGCGGTAGTTTTTGCATTGAAGATTTTTAGCGACACTACCTATATAGTACCAAGTGTGTAGTCTTCACAGACCATGCGAGCCTCCAACATATCTTTAACCATAAGGAACTCAACATGTCTCAAAGACGATGGGTAGAGTTGCTAAATGACTATGATTGCGAAATAGCTAGCACCCTGGTAAAACAAATGTTATGGTCGATGCTCTTAGCGGAAAAACCCATGTCAAATCCAAAGTATTCGTTGTTTTCAACTCCAAACCGACATTTTCAATCTCGTATTCGCGAGGCCCAATAGTCATCCGTCAATGATAATAATTTGTATGATGAGATGAAGTGTGGTGTCGAAAGTCAACGTCTGACTAAACCCAATAGCATGCTTCATATCTCGACTGCATTTGGTCCCAAACCGTGACAACATTCATGACCTCCTAATGAGCGAAGCACACAATCCTAATACTCCATTCGTCCTGGCACGGATAAAATGCATCAAGATCTTCGTCAAATCTATTGGTGGCATGGCATGAAGAAAGACATTGCCCTCTTCGTATGCAAATGCGTCACGTGTTCCAAAGTGAAAGGATCGACAGGTTAAAAGACTCCGTAAGAAAATGATCCCTATAGTGAAGGTCAAATGGGATTCTCAAAGTTGTCATTGGTACACTTGGGGAATAAGATTCTATATTAAGACAAAAGTACCCCCAGCTATTTGAATAAAATCTCGAGGACGAGATTTTTTTTAAGGGGTTAGGATGTAACACCTTGATATTTTAGATCAAATCCTAGCGTGACACTTGTCTAGAAACCTTCTACATAATTCACAATGCTAAAAGGAAGGACTAAAAGTAAAAAAAAATTATTATAAATTAAAAGATGAGAGGATAAATCTGCCTAAAAGGCAAATTTTATAAATTTCTGAGGTCCCTTACGGACCGCAAGAACATACTCTTACGGCTCGTAAGTATGTTCAAATCATTTTACGCGCTAGGTCCCTCACAGACCGCAAGCCATACCCCTTACGGTTCGTAAGCGGTGCGCAGACAGCAGATTTCAAGCTAGCAGCAGCCTTGCTGCATCTCCTTGCAACCTATCCTGAATTATGCGACACTTAACCACCTTTTACCAAGTGTCATGCCACTAATCTTGTTCCTAAGACATGTGTGGACACTTGGCACAATTATACAACTTCTAGATTAGTATAAATAGGTGATCAAGTTCACTTTTGCTTTGACTTTGGTTATGACCTTTTCGGTTAAGTCAAAGTTCAAATAGAACTTTGCAACGTGATCATAATAATGAAGGTGTTAATCCCTTATGATAACACCATCTGAAGATCACGTTAAGTAGGTGAAATGATGAGTCAAATTTATATTAAATAAAATGTCAAAAATATAAACTTTTCAAATTACGCTAAATAAGTTTCTAACTATCAAAACCTTAAATTTTGACATATATTAGTTTATAAAACATTTTAGGACATGTTTAATCATGCCCAACTCATCATTTCTTATTTAGCGCTCATTTCTTAGTCGAAAGTCAAACAATTGACTCTTGTTTTGACTTTCGATTATGACCCATTTGGTCAAGTTTAGGACTCGATTAAGATTTGTTATATGACCATAATATTCTAGGAAATAACCCTCTGGGGTTATACCTTTTGGTCATGTTATTTGATGGGTTTATTGACGAGCCAATATTATATACTTTTATCAATGCCAAAATGCGCTTATGGTGTAAAAATGGTTTTAAACCAATGAGGCATATAATCTGACCTCAAGACTAATTATTTAACATTATTAAAAATGTTTTAACATAACGGACTCGTCATAGACCTATTCGACTGCTCGATACCGTATTTACGAATACGACTAGTTTAAATAATATTTAATATATAACCTATTAGAATCGGGTTAAATGATTTCAAAACCATTCTAAATCATAATGCTTGGTTAAATATTATGTATCCAACGAGGTCGTGCACTCGGACAGGTATAAACCACATTCTATTCGGTTTGCGCTTAATCTAGCGTAACGAAGTGTAAATCGAAGTAGTCAGTCAAACTCCAAAGGATATATATTGACCCGTGAGAATTCTATAGGATAATATTTCCTTTCGTTCCAGACTAGAAGCCTCCAGTAAATTGAGCTTGTATTAGTTGTTTGCTTAGTGGTTGTTCTTGTTACCTTTGATTTGTAAAGACTTGCACAGGTAAATACTCTTAGCTTATTTTCCCTATATGAGCTTGGGACACGACAAATTTGCCGCTTAGTCGGGTATTAAATCATGGGCGAATGATGCTTAAAATTTGAATAACCCGTTTTAATTCATATTGCTTGATATCTTAAATATTAGCGGTTAACGCGACTGTGTCCTGGATATCGTCGGCTCACTTAATTGCAAGTGGCCGCGACCTAGCGTAGGGTGTAGACATGCACCCGACAGACGCTAATGTTATAATGCCATTATATATATATACATATATGATATTGATAAAGTGGCATGTCGATTAATCATGTATCGGAGATTAGTTTCGGCCCCCATATACAAGCAAGTAAAATTAGTAATAGGAAACATTATCTTATCCCTAGTGATTTTTAAAATGATCTACCAAATGGTATCCAACATTTTTGAAAACATTTTCAAAATGTGTCGGTTAATTGTATTTACCGGTGAAAGCTACGTAATTTCAAAAGACTAAGCGCATGTTATTAGCAATTACGGAATAGCCTGGAGCTGCTTGGTTTTTAAATATTGGAATTTGCAACTCTTTGGAAAAGACCCTATTAGTCTAAAGTTGCATATTCGATCCATCTGTGGATATTTCTTTCAAAGCTTTACAATACTTCTTAATATGCTTCGTCAATGTTGAATTCGAGTCCTTTCTTAACAAATATCCGCAATGTTTGCATTGATCCTTTTGAGAACCACCACCCATTTCCACGAAATCCCAATTGCTCCATACCTCCATATTGCGATTATGTGATAGTGTTCTAACAATATATGGAGCGGATTGAGGACCGTTGTTGACGGATGGAGAATTTGTTGTTTTAGAATTCTTTGATGCCATAGGAGAGCTTATTGAGCAGAAAAAGAATCAAGAAGAAGATGAAGATTGTGTGATGATCAAATGAATATGGTTAACTATTTATATTGTCAAGAATCGATTCCAACGGTCAGGAATCGATTCCAACGGCTAGGAATCGATTCCAACAGTAACAAAATCATTAAATGCGTGGTTTGCGACCGTCGGGAACCTGTTCCAACGGTAACAAAATCAAGAATTTAATGCACTGGGTCTGAATTGGTTACGGAGGAACCGGTTCCGGGTAGGAACCAGGTACAGACCGATTTCATTTATAAAATGTGGAGCCGGTTAAGAACCTACGGGTTTTTTAAACCCGCAACCGGCTCTTCGATAAGTCGGTAGGAACTGGAACGGATTCCAGGTCGGTTCTATCGGGTCGGGTTTGGAATCGGTTATTATGCCCATCTCTACGAACAGCTTGTATAAATTTATTTATTAAATTCAAACTTTTATTTTATTAATTCATTCTTATTCCCATCTGCCGCTGTGCAATGGGAAACCGGGGTGTGACAGGTTGGTATCAGACACTAGCTTTTTGTGCTAGTCTCAAATATCACAATTGCATATTCCTAAAAAACTCCGAGTCTAAACCCGAACTTAAGACTACTCATATCTATATATGGATATCGATTTTTAATTATATACACACTTTACTAATATGTCACTGGGAAGCCGCGAACAAGGCAAAGGACCTATGATTGTCGCGGACCCAATTACCTCTACTCTTGAGTAGCTTGGAGTTCCTTTTGGAAAACTACGTTGCTTTGATGATAATGACTCTGATTCTAGGATGCTAAACTCCGACACCGAATACTGCTTCTCTTTTTGGTTTCCCTTAATATAGCCCTATAACCAACTAATGATACCAACATTTTAGCCAGTTGTATTTTCTCAAATATCCTATATCATCATCTGAAGTCTATCGCATCTAATAGACACTCCTGTGATACCTCACCAGCTAATTCAACAATAGTAACAATGAAAAGCCGCATCATTACACGGATGTTGGTGCACTATATTGTGAGATATTATATTCCTTGATACAACACACTCCATTCTAGAGGATAATCAAAATAAGGAACCATTTCTCCCGGCTCTTGCTAAAAGCCCTACGATCACGAGCATTGGAAACTTGATATCTAATTATCCAAACCCGTCTGGGTATACTAAATTATATTATATAAATCCGACAGATTTTTCCAGTAATATTCTAAATACTGACTTATGATCTATACCTAGAGGCTATCATTCAAACACCCATTTCCCCATTCTTTAATTACTAGTAACTAGAAGTCCCCCACTGATCATTTGGAGCATAACATTGATTTCATTGATTTTAATGATTTCTACGATCGTTATGCTAAACTCTGTATGATAAAAGCACCATATGGTTATTGGTAGTAACTTAGTGCATACCATAGATTGCTTTCATGCATGGCTAGTATGAAAGAATAATGCATGGAACCTCTAAGATCTCCCAATAATCATATTATACTAATATCAACTAATAGTAAGCATTTAAATTTATATTTGGGCTATATTAGTGCCACGAAAATGATCATTGATTTTATGGAGCCCTTTTCATTTTATTCCTTCAAATGTTGTGAAGGTCACATTTTATGGCTCCTAGCATATCAAACAAATCTCTTGATTTCTCACAACTAGACGAAGGCTAAGCACATAGTCCCACCTATGATAGTGGTTGAGAAGATGTTGGTAATGGAAGATATAAAAATAGTCTTGATGACTTATGAATGCTATGAAGGCCAAAACAGAGTCTACAAGGTTATGACAAATATGGTCAAATATAAAACCCACAATCAATCAAGCAAATATTCCCCTCTCAACTTTTACTGGTCCACTAGTACTTACACGAGGGAGACTAGCAAGGACCATGATAAAATAGAGGCTATGGCTAAAAGCACATACTCCCACCTATAATATGGTTGAGAAAGTGTGGCAGTGGAAAATTTTCCCTTACACCAAAATATATAATATATTATATATATATATATATATATATATATATATATATATATATATATATATAAATAGTCATGGTGACTTATAAGTGCTAAAAATGTCCAAACTCTCCATATTCAGATATGTTGAAGGAGGGGGACCATCTATGAAAAAAAAAAAGCCAAAATAAAGTCTCTAAGAGCTATTATATAGCCAGTTATGAATACAATACCCTAAACAATTATGCATATATGTTGTGTAAATCCACTAGATCTTATGAATCCTCAAATAGGAGTAAGACTAGTAAGTATGATCGTGTCACTAGGATAAAAACCTCATTTTTAGGGGTGTACGTACAATTGTTTATCTTATATATAAACCTCAAGACTTCACCAGAAATTACGAAGCCATCAACGTCATTGAATAACTTGATTAAATGTAAATCATATAGATATCAGCGGATGTGCTAAGAAAGACGCGATCGAGTTTGTATCGCAGTCCCTTGTGGACGCTTTAAACATGGTAGAAGATCATGATTTAATCTATTGAGAAATTACCCTATATAATATAGACTGGAATAAGTATATCAAATTAATTGCTCACTCCCCGAGATTTATAAGCAAGGCCAGACTTTCTGAAAACTGACCATGAATAACTTAGATCTTAAGGAGTATACCTCCAACCATAAATTCCATGTCTAAGTTAGTATTTAATTACCCCTTAAATCTAAGCGTATCACATGATACATCGGGAGATTTCACCTAAAAATTTAAGGGATGTAAAATCATCTATCCCGATACTTCCCGGTCATTTGTATATTTGACCCTCACATTAACCAAGTATGAGATTCGACTAAGAATAGGTCAGGGCTAAGTTAGAGCCCAAATAGAGAACTAATATTAGAATCGCTCAAGACCTAGTAAAAATAAATCAGAATATGAGGTTTATGAGAAAAGAATATTTTTGGAAAATGTTTTCATAAACAACACAAGGCAGTGGCATATGCTAGAGTTAGCCACAAGATCCAAGAATGCAAGAAGTTTAAGAATGAAATCTACTCTCAACATGGTTTAGGTTCACTTCAGGACCAATTGTCCTAATCTGACGAAAATGTCAAACCGACAATGAGGTGTATAAAATGCAACATATAAATTACATCAAATGAGACATAAAACTAACCCTTTTCTAGTACTAATGTTGGAAAAAGCACGTTTCTTTGTTCCTTTTGAAATTACAGGACCAAATGAGCTTAAAAGAGCAAAAGAAGCAAATAAGCAACCAAAACCAACATAAATACAAGAAGAAGGAATAACGCAACATGCTCGACCCCTCAGCAGCACCCCAAAGACAAAAACAAGAAAACAGAAGCTGACCACAGGGTCGTGCCTAGCCAGGCATGGGGCGTGGTCAGACCTTAAACTTAAAGACAAAACCTGCAGAAGCTTCTACGCCCACCACGAGGCCATGCCCAGATCAACATGGGGCGTGGTCAAAATCATATCGTATTAGTACTATATCGTATTTTATAAATTTAAAACTTGACTAATGCGTAAAACGGACTTTAAATATTAACAAAATCATATCACGCTCGACACGCACCAGACAACGCCAAGAAAGGCAATGCCAAAATTTTCAGATAACTGCTAGGAAAGTAGTAAAAGATGCAAACATCATAATGGATGTGCTTTAGTAATATTTATTACCCAAGACTCCTTCTGAAATCCGCAGCTTTTTGGGATTGGCAGGTTATTATAGAAGGTTCATTGAGAACTTCTCAAGAATAGCCACTCCCCTAACTGCGTTGACTCGCAAGAATGCTAAATTTGATTGGGGGCCAAAGAAGCAAGAATCCTTTGAGATTCTTAAACAAAGATTGAGCAATGCTCTAGTATTATCTTTACCCGGTGAAATTGAGGACTTCGTGGTTTACTGTGATGCTTCGCACACAGGATTAGGGTGCATACTGATGCAAAGAGGTAAGGCAATCGCCTACGCATCACGACAACTTAAGGTGCATGAAAAGAATTACACCACCCATGATCTAGAATTGGGTGCCATTGTATTTGCACTAAAGTCATTGAGACATTACCTATATGGTACGAAGTGTATTATATACAGAGATCATAAAAGCCTCCAATGTATGTTTAATCAAAAAGATTTAAATATGTGGCAACGCCGCTGGATAGAAACATTGAGCGATTAGGAATGTGAGATTCGTTGTCATCCTGGAAAGGCAAATGTCGTTGTTGACGCCTTGAGAAGCAAGGAAAGGATTAAACCATATAGGGTTCTAAAAGAATTGAACTTCGAACCAGTTTAAATGAGAAACTGCTTAAGGTTCAAAAGCAAGCTTTATTGAGGCAAATGTTTCTTATGAAGGATTGGGTGGAACAGTTGATCAGTTAACACCTGGAAATGATAGAATTCTGAAATCAATGATAGAATTTGGATTTCCATCTTTGGAGGACTCAAAGATCTGATTCTACAGGAATCACATAATTCCAAATATTCGGTACATCCTGGAGGAGATAAAATGTACCAAGATTTGAAGAGAAATTATTGGTGGATGGGTATGAAGAAATCCATAGCCACCTATGCAGCTAAATATCTTACGTGTTCGCAAGTTAAAGTCGAACATCAGAAATCGTCAGGTTTACTATAACAACTTGAAATTCCCACTAGGAAATGGGAAATGGTAATAATGGGTTAAATTACCAAGTTACCAAAGACAAAATGTAACAATGACACGTTATGGGTGATGGTCGATAAATTGACTAAATCAGCCCACTTCCTGCCAATTAAGAAACTTTCAGTTCTGATAAATTGGCCCAATTATACGTGGACAATATTGTGTCCCTTCATGACGTGCCAGTACCCATAGTATCCGATAGAGAAACCAGATATACATAACATATTTGGGAAAGTCTCCAATAAGCTGTAGGCATGCAATTAAATTTCGGTACGACTTATCATCCACAAACTGATAGTCAAAATGAGCATACAATCCAAATTTTAGAAGACATGCTGAGAGCATGTGTCAATGATCTAAGAGGTAGTTGGATGATCACCTACCACTCATCGAATTCTCTGATAATGACAATTATCATACAAGTATCAAGGCTGCACTATTTAAATCCTTATGTGAGAGAAAATGGAGAATGCTCGTTTGTTAGGCTGAAGTTGGAGAAAGTCAACTATCTGTGCCTGAGATAGCCCCTGAAACTATGGATAAGATTATACAAATCCGTGATAAGCTTAAAGCTGACTGTGATAGGCAAGAGAGCTATACTAATAAGAGAAGGAAGTATCTTAAAATTCTAAATAGGTAAAAGAGGTATACTAAAAAATCACCTTGTGAAGGTGTTATAAGATTGAAAAGAGAGGCAAATTAAGCCCTCAATATATTGGACCATTCAAGATAACTGAATGCGTCGGTTCCGTAGCTTCTAGGCTTAAGCTACCTGAGGAACTTTGTGGAATCTATGATGTATTCCATATTTCGAATTTGAAGAAATGTCTAGTGGATATGTTGCTAGCTACACCGCACCGTGATGTGTAAATTGATAACTAAGGTTCATTGAGAAACCTTATTCGATCAAGGATCGAAAGGTTAAAAGACTCTGTAAGAAAATGATCCCTATACTGTAGGTCAAATGGGATTCCCAGAGTTGTCATTGGTAAACTTGGGGAATTAGATTCTATATTAAGACAAAAGTACCCCCAGATATTTGAATAAAATCTCGAGGAAGAGATTTCTTTTAAGGGGGTGAGGATGTAACACCCCGGTATTTTAGCTCGAATCCTAGCGTGACACGTCTCATAATTCACAATGTTGAAAGGAACGATTAAAAATAAAAAATATATATTATAAATTAAAAGTTGAGGGGATAAATCTGCCTAAAATGAAAATTTTATAAATTTATGAGGTCCCTTACGGACCGTAAGAACATACTCTTACGATCCGAAAGGATGTTCAAATCATTCTACGCGCCAGGTCCCTAACAGACCACAAGCCATACCCCTTACGGTCCGTAACGGATGCCCTGACAGCACAATTCAAGCTAGCAGCAGCCTTGCTGCATCTCCTTGCCACCTATCCTGAATTATGCCACACTTCACCTCCTTTTACCAAGTGTCCTGCCACTAATCTTGTTCCTAAGACACATGGGGACACTTGGCACAATTCTACAACTTTTAGATTAGTATAAATAGGTGATCAAGTTCATCATTTGAACTTGCACCTCCTTCTGAGTTCTTAAAGTGTTCTCTAACACTAGTAAGTGCTCTCTCTAGTCTATTTCATTTTATTACGCTAGTTATTAGCCAAAAGTCAAGAAAATCACTTTTGCTTTAACTTTCGGTTATAGCCATTTTGGTCAAGTCAAAGTTTGAAGCGCATTTTACAACGTGATCGTAATAATGAAGGTGTTAATCCCTTATGATAATACCCTCTTAAGATCACGTTAAGTAGGCGAAATGACGAGTCAAATTTATATTAAATAAAAGGTCAAAAATATAAACTTTTCAAATTACGCTAAATAAGTTTCTAACTATCAAAACCTTAAATTTTGACATATATCAGTTTATAAAACATTTTAGGACATGTTTAATCATGTCCAACTCATCATTTCTTATTTAGCGCTCATTTCTTAGTCGAAAGTCAAACAATTGACTTTTGCTTTGACTTTCGATTATGACCCATTTGGTCAAGTTTAGGACCCGATTAAGATTTGTTATATGACCATAATATTCTAAGAAATAACCCTCTGGGGTTATACCTTTTGGTCATGTCATTTGATTGGTTTATTGACGAGCCAATATTATATACTTTTATCAATGCCAAAACGCGTTATGGTGTAAAAATAGTTTTAAACCAATGAGGCATATAATCTGACCTCAAGACTAATTATATAACATTATTAAAAATGTTTTAACATAACGGACTCGTCATAGACCTATTCGACTGCTCGATACCGTATTTACGAATACGACTAGTTTAAATAATATTAAATATTTAAGCTAGTCGAATCGGGTTAAATGATTTCAAAACCATTCTAAATCAGAATGCTTGGTTAAATATCCCGTATCCAACAAGGCCGTGCACTCGGACGAGTATAAACCACGTTCTATTCATTTAACAGTTAACGCTTAATCTTGCGTAACGAAGTGTAAATCTAAGTAGACGGTCAAAGTCCAAAGGATATATATTGACCCGTGAACATTCTATAGGATAATATTTCCTTCCATTACAGACTAGAATCATCTCGTAAATTACGCCTGTATTAGTTGTTTTGATTAACGGTTGTGCTTGATACCTTTGATTTGTAAAGACTTGCACATGTAAAAACTCTTAGCTTATTTTCCCTATACGGGCTTGGGATACGGCAAATTTGCCGCTTGGTGGGTATTAAATCATGGGCGAATGATGCTTAAAATTTAAATAACCTGTTTTAATATGTATTGCTTGATATCTTAAACATTAGGGGTTAATGCGACCGTGTCCTTTATATCCTCGGCTCACTTAATTGCAAGTGGCCACGACCTATTGTAGGGTGTAGACATGCACCCAACAGATATATATATATATATATATATATATATATATATATATATATATAAAGTGGCGTGTCGGTTAATCATGTATCGGAGATCAGTTTCGGGCCCATATGTATTGACAAGCATGTAAAACGGGTAACAAGAAACATTATCTTATCCCACATGATTTTTATAATAATATGCCAATTGGTATCCAACATTTTTTAAAATATTTTCAAATTGTGTCGGTTAATTGTATTTACTATTGAAAGCTGACATATTTTCAAAAGACTAAGCGCAGGTTATTAGCAAGTACGGAATAGGTTGGAGCTGCTTGGTCTTTAAATATTGGAATTTGCAACTCCACGGAAAAGACCCTATTAGTCTAAGGTCGCATTTTGTATTCGATCCGCCTGTGGATATTTCTATACGAACATCTTGTATAAATTTATTTTTAAATTCAAGCTTTTATTTTATTTATTTATTTTTATTCCCATCTTCCGCTGTGCAATGTGATTATTGATATCAGTCATCACACATATACCCATCGATCGGGCCACCGGGAAATCGGTGTGTGACATTTACCCTTAATGACTCTGCGTGCGTTTTTTAAGGTTTCAGTTAATTACAAAAATGCCATTGCGTAGATCTTGTCTCTTGGTTGGTTTCATTCGATGGCTGAGAATCATTTCTAGCTTTGTAGGGTTTTGGCCTTTTAGAGAATATCCGGAACATATGTATGTGATAACGAAACACACACTTTGTGTTCCCTATTGAAATTGCGACGTAAAAATAGAATATTGAAATATAAACTTTGTATATAAAAACAAATTTTTGGGCCCCCAATGAAGCTATGAATCGTCTGTCATGTGCTTCGATGCTCCAGCTATTATGATTGTCATCTATTATAAAGACTATTATTCTTATATATAAAACCTAAAACAACTAACATCATGTACTAAATTGAATTTCAAATTATTATAAAACATAAAATGAAAACAAAGCACTAAATTGCAACACTTGAATAACATATTAAATGAAATTAAAAACAAGAAAAAGATGAACAATATGAAGATGATACAGGATTCATGTTCTACATGGTTTCTTAAAACAAATCTTCTAAGATAACTCGTTTGCTTTTCTTAGTACAATAACCGAAGTGGTTAGTAGTATCGATAAATCAGTGACCGTTTCAAATCGAAACATCAGCCCTACTCTCAGCAGAATATATATATATATATATATATATATATATATATATATATATATATATATCTCTCTCTATATATATATATATTATATATATGGAGAGAATCACGAGAAAACTACATACGAATGAGAAAACTAAAAAACATATGATTTTTTTTACAATATTTTATAAAAAATCGCTAGTTTTTATGTATAAAAAACTTGTACTGCATATGTACATTATATGTGTACTGCACATGTGCATTATATGTATAGATTGCACATATGCATTATATGCTTAAAGTTAGCTTTTGACTTTAGTTTAACTTTAGGGTTAGGTTTTTTGAAGATTTAGGATTAGGATTAAGTTTTTGGGTGTGGGGGAGGGGGTTCAGGTTTTTGGGGGTGCGGGTGAGGGGTTTAGGTTTTTTGAGGGGTATGAGTGGGGGGTTTAGGTTTTTTGGGGGTTTATGTTTACGGTTTAGATTTCGGTTTTTTTTTTTGGTGGGGGGATAGGTTTTTGGGGGGTGGGGGGCTTTAGGCTTTCGGTGGGAGGGTATATTTAGGTTTTTGGGAGGTGGGGGTGAGGGTTTAGGCTTTTGGGGGGTCGGTGGGGTGGATTAGGTGGTTTAGGCTTTTCCGTATTAGTGCACATGTGCAGTACAACTTTTTTTTTTTTGAAAAAAAGTTTTTTTTATATATTAATTCTAGCGAATTTTAATAAAAAATTCAATAAAAAAGTATTTATATGTTTTTTTGGGCTTTTTTTAGTTAGTTTTCTGGTTTTCTCATTTAAACTATTTTTCTCATGATACATGCCCTGTATATATATATATTATAATACATATAAGAAGCACACAAAGCCAATTTTACATATTTTTAAAAGTTTAAATAATTACAACTTTTAAAACTTATGCTATAATCCTTTGAAACATATTGTTAACTTTTAAACCAACTTTCTCCCACGATATTTAAACAGTCATAACTTTTTCATTCATCAATATATATTTTTTTAAAACTAACACCGTAATCGCAATAATTTATTTTAGTTTAAAAAATTAATATTTTACACAATTATCAAGGTTTGTGTTACTTGTTGCATCGCATACATAACCCTCTAATATGTGTGGGGGTGAGGTTATGTTAAAAAGTCAAATCGGTCTGAAAAGTGTAGAAACCCATCTAAGAGTGCCATATATCCAAAGAAGTAAGGGTAAATGCATCAATAATATTTTTTGCTGCAAATAAACGTTATGTGTAATAACTAAAACACTCTGATAATTTAAATACTTCTAATTTGCAACCTTGTTGTGCTATAGTGTCTTTTATGTTGTGCTTTTGGTGTTTTATGTGCTTTTGGTTATTGTACGTGTTGCATCTTAAACATAAGGCGGCTTTTATAAAACTATTTGATGGTTTTGTGTTTATGAGAGTAATTACCCACTTTTCACACTCTCATTATCACATTTTGTCGCTTCATCTCTTTAGAAATCACTAGCAAATCCTGTGTGTTTCTTTCTCTCCCGAAAACCATCAACGTCGTTGTCACACCCTAACCGATGGCGGAATCATCGAGGCGCGGCACTAAGCGAATCAGAATGCTCAAGAGAATCCATAACAATTACTATATGACAATATTTAACAAGGTTTAATTTCCCATAAAACTAAACAAATATTCATACAATCATTGAAATAAATCCAAGTTTCTCAAACAATAAAATAAAGTAGACAACTTGATTAAGCGTGTATCTAGAGAGTCCTAATCTTGATTCGATTTAACCTGCGTTTAACCTGCAACATACGTTAAAATAATGTCAATACAAAAAATGTATTGGCGAGCATACAGGTTTTGATATAATAGCATAGTAGAGAAATGCATTGCGAAATACCATATACAAAAACATGATAAACACATATAAACTAACAAGACAAATTTCACATGCTAAGTTCCTCGAAAAGGCTGGTAAGCGCGTTTTGTGACTTCCTACCTAGACCCCGTCGGGTGTTAGCCAAACTATAGTACCATACTAGCTAAGGTGAGAGTTAACGAGAAAGTGTCCAAGTATATATGTATCATTCATCATGTGTAGCCATGTGTAACGGGTATTCGCGTGTGATAATAAGTTTAGTTCATGTTGTGTATATTGATATGAACGTATGTTAGACCCAAAAAGTGCGTTTAAAGCGAAAAGGGGTCAAGTATACTCACAGTGGGTGCGTAACAACGAACACCAAGAGTTGGTGAGAGGAGACAAAGAATGTCGGTTTAGCCTGCGCGTAGAGACGGAAGTGCATCAGTCTTCCAGAGTGTTTGAAACAGTTGAAAAGGAGAGTCGGCGCGAGAGAAACAGATATTTTCGTACGAAATTAGTTTTCGTGCAAAAATTTCGTGCGAAAATTTGATGAAATTTTCGTGCGAAAATTCTGGTGATTCAACTTGCGAAATTTTCTTACGAAAATTTCGTGCAAAAATTTTGGTGTTTCAACTTGAAGAAAATTTCGTGCAAAAATTTTGGTCATTCAACTCGCAAAATTTTCTTACGAAAATTTCGTGCAAAAATTTTGGTCTTTCTTCGGGAAATCGAGTGTTCATCCCTCCAGCCTTAGGCCACTGATCGAACCTTGTGCCGGAGAGGTCTTTAGAGCGAGTGAGCCGTTTGTGGAAACTCGGACTGGGTCGTATGAACCAAAAGTGATTTGTATGAGCCAGTCCAGTTTGCACATTCTTGCGTCTTTGTGCAACCGGAACTGAGATCTTGTCTGAAACGGATGTAATTTCGGGTCCATTTCATGACGGTTTTGACAGCGCCTCGTTCCACTACTTAGTGAACGAAACATTAGTCGGTCTGATCCGTGTTTGGTGTAAAAATCGATTTATAAACAGTTTTGTTAGTATAAACACTTGGTGAGTTTGAAACAACAAGGTTTCGGGTCTGAGAAGCCAAAGCTAACTCAAACATGCTCGGTTAAGTGCTAAATCCTTAAGAAAATCAAAAAGTTTCATGAAAAAGATGAAGTTTTCGTAAAACAGAGAAGTTTAGATGAAATCGGAGATAATCTCGTCCAAAATCGTTGTAGAAACGTTGTGATTTGTGTGAAAAACGTAGTTTTCTTACTTGGAACAGAGAAAACGAGCTAGAGAGCGTTTTGGTGCGGAATTGCAGCAAGTAGAATGAGTGATGAAGTGAGATATTTATAGGAGAAGAGAGTGGGAGTGGTGTCTAAATTTTCGTGCGAAAAATAGTCATTTTCGTGCCAAAAATGCCATTTTTTGGGCGAAAATTGCCATTTTCGGGCGAAAAATACCATTTTCGAGCCAAAATACGTCGTTTTCGCATGAAAAACAACATTTTCGTGCGAACTTTTTTTTAGGCTTCGCTTATTTAGGTTAACTGTGCTGAAAGTTTTTGCGAATCATTAAGCGTTTAAATTTAATTAAATAAAATAATTAAGCGAGATAGCAGGCGTCTTAGTTCCCAATTCTTGCGAGAGTCGCGTTATTGTTTAAGCGAGCAGATAGTCTTGGAAACATCACGCAAAGTTTATAGTATTTAGCGAGTGCGTTATAAGCGTTGTAAGGTGCGATATAGTGTGTTTGAAATAAGCGATGTAGTGCGAAAGTATGCGATGTAGCGTGTAAGCGATATAGTTCACATTATGATCTGAATCTCTGGTGCTAGGCGTAACGAGGGTAACGAGCTACGAAAATGCGGGTTGTTACAGTCGTTATCTATTTCGGTGCGTGTTATGATTCTCTCACTAGAGAGACAAAGTAGAGAGAGAGGTTGTTGAATGCCTATGTGATTACGATGTCTCCTACTTATCCCACTACAAAGATAAACTAGATAGAGAATGTCATTGTCGGTCAGCCTTGAATGTCTCTACTAATGTCGTTGTAGATGATTTTGTCATTTGAGGCTACTTTGGCGTGATCTTGTGTTTTGTTGTCCTTGTTTTGCAATAGTGTCTTGTACGTTTTGCTTTTGTTGTTTTATGCACTTTTGGTTGTTGTATATGTTACATCTTAGACTTGTACGATGCTTTTTATAAAACAGTTGATAGTTTTATGTTTGTTGGTTTAAGTACACAAGTTATTAAATTTTGTGTTTGTTTCTCTCTCTAAAACCATCATCGTCGTCAGAGATTTTGATGCGTGTTTATCCTTCTCTCACAAGAGAGAGAAAGTGAAGAGAGGGGATCTACGTTGAATGACTCCTATTTCTCTCACTACAAAGATGAAGTAGAGAGAAAGTCACTACCAGTCAGCCTTGAACGTCTTTATTCAGGTCGATGAAGATGATTTTGTCATCTGAGGCTAGGCCACAATGGCAAGATCTGGCATGTTGTTGGAACAAGTATGCCATCGTTGCCGAATGTTGTTTGTGGCTGTCCCAGGTAGCGTCGGTTATAATCCATTTTCGGTCAAATATGATAATGAGATCGTTCTTACCTGTGAACACTTTTTCTATCTTTGAAGATTGTAGGGTTGTTCAGTCGGTGATGTTGATGAAACGCTTCTCACTTGAGTCTATGGCGAAGGCCGGCTCTGAGGCTTTGCAAGGTGTGTCATTGAATAGGCGGTGATAAAGGGGTGTTGCCATAGTGATAAAAACCCATTGTTGTCGGTGTTGATGAACATGATGTTGCCAGTGGTTGTACATGTTGCATGTGCGAGTTGTATAGTGGTTTTTATGAAACCATTGGCTATTTTATGGTTGTGGGTTTAACCATCAGATTTGGGTTCGTTGTCGTGAATGTTTTTAAGCCAACGATGATATTGGCTTGCTACTTGGCGTGACAAGGTTGCAGCCGTAGTGCTGAGCCTTACCTTTTTAATGACGGCGATGATGAGGTTTATTTTTGAGCTTTATTATTTCCGTTTTTTTTTTTTTGTTTCTTTTTTCTACCCCCACAAAATAAATTTTACACATTTGTACACTCTTTATTAAGTATCATCCTGAATTCAAAATCTTATCCATTGATAATTTGCTTATTTTTCTTCTAATTTTAGGCTTCTAGCTGTGAAATTGACCAACTCCATCGTATGGCAAGTTTATGATTCAAGAAAGGATTTGATCAAGAAATTTGATTGAACTCATTAGAAATTACATAAAATAGTAGGACAAAGTTGCTTTACTTATCATTTTCTTAAAGAAATACCAAATTTAATTAAGTTGTCGGTTTCATCTAGAGTTGAAAGAATGGGTTTAAATGATTTAACGAGTTAATAATACTATAGGTTAATGCTATAGGTTAATGGATCGTATAATTATCAACATATGATTATATTAACACACTAGACAGGGGCGGAACCAGTATTATGTGAGCCATAGCACGAGACACCAGTTAACTTTTTGGCGTAGTACAATCTTTTATTTCATATCCCTTTTTATTTGTGGTGATACCCGTAATCAAATGTTAGGACATCCCTGAGTGTAGGAGAAGATAAGATGAAATGAAGTTTTAAGAAAACTAAAATTTACAGAGTTGCAGAACTACACTTTCTTAAAGAAGGAAGAAGATGAACTCATACTAATATTTAATATAATATTATGAGTATTAGGATAACAAATGAAAATGAATACTAAATCTGGAAAAGTCAAAAGTCAAGTTTCAAAATATTCAGTTAATGAACCTTTTATTCAATTTATTGTAAATATTACTTAATTGTTTTTTTTTACTTTCTTTATTTATCAATTACGAATTTACCTGCATAAAAGATTCTTTGAAAAATTATTTGCACCAACACTTTTTACAAATTGTACCGTGGTTATTTTTTAAACTAAGAAAAAGTTTAAAAGTAAAAATAATACTTGAAAAAAAATTAAAATATTTCTTTTTAAATACATAATAATACTTTAAAAAGATTAAAATAGTTCTTTTTAAATACATGATTTATTAAATTGTCGATGTTTTTAAATGTAAAGAAATATTATATAAACATGAAGAATATATAAATGTTTTATCTATTCTATGGATATACGAATAAGAAAAATTTTAAACTCCAATCATAAAATTAAAGATAAAGATTTTAGGTATTATTTGTAATAAAGCTTAGAATTTCTAACATTAAAAATTCATATAAGACTACATGCTTTAACAAATATTGAAGAACAATGAGTTTTCGGTTCCTTTTGTTGGGAAGAGATTTTATTATAAACTAAATATTGTTTATAAAACCTGTAAATAACATTTAAAGTTTTATAAAAAAAATTTGATAACGTTCTCGTGTGTGTGGTACACGTATTAATAAAAAAATAATAATCAACATATGCTTTAAATTGTAAAAAGAAGAATTTAAGGGCCTGTTTTTACTAGTTGTATAGGGCCCTTGAATTCTCAGAGACGGATCTAGATAAAAAATTTTAGGATACCTTTAAAATTTTCTTCTAGTTCCGCCATTGACACTAGATGAGCTAATATGTATCCGGTCACAACGCGACGGATACCTCTTCTAGCTTAAACCAAAATGCATTAGCACATATCAAACGTTCCGACGAGTACTTCTTCTAGTTTAAACCAAAACACATTAACACACACGAAACGTGTCAAATCAGATACTAAATGTCTTTGATTTTATGATCTAATTTTATTCTAAAAATAATAACCTATAAAAAAGTATTTACTTTTAAAAAACATGAAAGTTGACAAAAGTCAACAATGTTGGCTTTTCCAAATTTATCGCTAGTCTCTTCCATTGAAAAGTTCCCTAACGTGTCACCTTTAAATTATTTCAACTATGAATTTCCTTTGATCAATCATCCATAACATACTTTGTGTGAGTATATATATGTATACTATTTATACACACATACACATAATATATATATAGGCTGGTTATTATATAAATTACCTTAACATACGATGCATACGAGATGCAGTATCAATATGCGATTTTTTTTGAACATGCGAGTTTGGTTTTTTTGAATAATATTCGACTTTTTTCTCAACATGCGAATTTTTTTAACATGCGATTTTTTTGAACATGCGACTTTGTTTTTTACAACATGCGCGATTTCATTTATGGGATTATAACGTGCGAACTTGACATTGCGTACGCTCCTACATTAAGGCAAAATGTACAACACATTTTCACTATATATATGTATATATACTAGGTTAGAAACTAATGCATTATATGGGTTGAATAAATGTTTTTATAAAGCAAATTTAATAAATCTGGATAGATAGATGTACACATACATAAACACACATCTAATAATTGGCTTAGATTTTAATTAATTAGAATATATAGATATATACATACACAAACACATACATATATATATGTGTGTAAGGGGTAGTATCTTGTACAAATAGACTTTCAATTGCGAAGTGTACAAACTAAAGTGATTGCATTACAACAAAATGAAGTCTTGTAATATCATTGCACTACTTGAAAATTTTACTGTTATCGTTGTTACTCTAGTTCTTTTTCTATTAGCGTAATTACATTATTTACAAAAAGCGTAATTACATTATTTACAAAAATATTACTGAGTGTTTTTCACTTTGTTTCGTACTTCGTACAATAAAACCTATTTGTATTTAATCCTAACACTATATATCTATAGTGCTTGGATCATATACAAGACAACTTTCATGTGCGAACCATACGTGAGAATGATATGAGGACAAGTGTCAATGGCATTAAGGGTAATTTGGTCATTTCCCAAGTGAACAACTTTCCCCCTTGATTTCAAACGGCTATAACTTTTTCATACGATAATATTTAAAAAAAAATACACCTTAACGAACATTTCATTCTCTTTAATTCGAGCAACCTATTGCTATAGTTTTCTTTAAAAAAATTACAGGATTTTGAATACCCATTAGTCCATTACGTGATTACGTGATTTTGAATACCAGCACATGATTACGTGATTTTGAATTGTCATTACGTGATTACACATTCAACATAAATCATTACATGATTACACATTCAATATAAATTCATTACTTGATTACACATTCAATATGATTTGCTATAACTGATGTTATTACAATGATGCTTATTACATGATTACACATTTAATAATAAGAACTTGATTGTTTATGCTTTATTACGTGATTAAATCACTAATATACGACATTATGTTGTTATTATAGGTTTATTTGGCTAATATTTTGTATATAATTTGTCCTTAATACGTGATTAGACCTGAAATATTTGGTATTTCATATGAAATATTATATATTACATGTTTTTGTTTTTACGTAATTACATAATCACTTAGTGTAGTTTCACATAAAATACTGTATTGAAATCACGTAATCACGAAATGGCTATTTAAAATCACATATGGTCAACTATTGTTACTTGATTACGTAACCACTGAGTGTGGTTTCACATATACTATAATGAAATCACGTAATCACGTAATAGTTATTCAAAATCATGTAGTCATGTATTGGGTATTCAAAACACGTAATCACGTAATAGGCATTCAAAATCATGTAAGCTCGAATTAAAGAGAATTAAATGCCCGATAATATGGTGTAATTTAAAAAATCTTCCTATACTTATAAATTAAAAAATTTTTTGACACGTGTCAATCTCTGGTACATTCTTATCTTATTTTTCAATTTCTTTTTCCTATTAAATAATAATAATAATAATAATAAACAGTTTAACTAAATATAATATAGATAAGGATAATAATAATAATAATAATACTAATAATAAATATTAAACAATAGTTTAACTAAATATAATTAGATAAGGGTAATAGTTTCTTTTTATTAAACTTTAAATTAATAATGATATATAATTTGTATTTCTCCTTTTCCGTAGGAGATAGAAGAAGTTTCTATTAAAAAATAGTTTAACTAGATAAGGATAATAATTTATATTAAACTTTGAATTAATAATAATATATAATTTTATATTTTCTCCTTCTCTGTAGGAGACAGAAGAGGTTATTTTTCTATGTAAAACCAGGAAAATATATAAATTTTTATCTCATTTAAATTAAATGTAGTTTAATTATTCTTTTAGTAGTATTATTATTTAATATTTAATATGATACAGAAATAAGAAAATAATATTAAATCACAAAATTTACGGATCTCTCGTACTTATTTATTATTACTTTTATTTTTTCCACTTATTAATAATCATTTAATATTTTATTGGTTGTACCACGTGTAATATACATGTTTCTAACCTATTAATAGATAAAAAACAAATTAAAATTTTAATAATTAAATAGTACATCAAATTCATTATTCAAATACATATCTTGATGACTGTATTGTTAATCGATTACATTATATTTATTTAATTCGTGAAATACACTAGGTATTTTAAAGACATAACTATATTCCTTATCATATAACATTTAATTTATGCAACCCATGTAAAACATGGGGTTAGAAGCTAGTATATTAATATGTAAACAAGTTATAACTGTTTGAAAATCAATGGGGGAATGAGTTAAAGTGAGAAAGGACTAGAATACTCTTTCTCTACTGATTTCTTCAATTGTTTGAATCTCATATTTACGAAAAAGTGTCACCGTCTAATTTTCAGTCAGAGATCAATGACTGAGCTTGTCTCTGCACTTCGTACACAATTTTTGTCTTGTACATGATCTTCTCTCTCTCATATATATATATGTATATGTATATATATATTTCTATATTAATACATGAAAATCTCTTTAGAATACATGTCATTTCTCATACCCTTCGTCATTATTTTCTAATTTTTTTCTCTATTGTTAAATAATAATTTGAAACTTATCTTCTCTAATAAATAATGATACAAAAATAAAGAAAATATTAAATATATCGGTAGTGAGAAGATAGTCATCATCTACTACAAAATTATGAATCTTTTAAAATTAATAATGACTTTATATTATCGATTCGTGGCAGAAGTCTTTATTATAGAAGTGTTACATGTATCGGTATTAATTAATTTATTTAAATAGTTAGAAAACAAAATTACACATATTTAATTTATATCCATCTAGGTTAATTAATAGCATAGTTTTAACATATGATTCTAACATATTCTATTATATTTTTTTTTCCAAATTATAACTAGGGGAAGGTGCAAGCCTAAGGTGAGCTAATCCTGTACTGTCACATTAAATCTATCTTAAACTATCCTAAAATCATAAAACACTGGTTGTACATACCTTAAAGTACCCTGGAACTTTTCTTTAACATTAAATAAATTAAACAATTAAATACTAAAAAAACATATTCAAATTCAAATAAATAAAATAAATTAGAAAATAAATAATTCAACTAAAAAAATAAGTTATTGAACATAATACAAAAGAAAAATAAATTATGACTCATCTTAATCTTCGAGATACGGTAGATCTTGAATTGTAAAATGTGCCATAAGATCAATGCAAAGTTAGAAATGCGTATGTGGATGTGGAAACATTTTCATATCTTTTCTTGCCCCTTCTTGCAATTTCTTGAACTTCTTTTCAACCAGATCGGTTGGATGTGGAAACATTTTCATAAACGTTGACCAAGTAGGGTAAATCCCATTGGTTAGATAGTACCCACATTTGTATAAGTACCCATTGACATTAAATAGATATTTAGGTGCGGTTCCATTCCGTTCATTGAGAAATATTGGATATGTCTGGAGAACATTAATGTCGTTGAGTGAATCGGGCGGACTACAGTACGCATGCCAAATCCATAAATCATATGACCCAACTGCCTAAACTACGACCGTTGGATATTGTTAGTTACCCATATATGTCCCTCGCAACTCCATGGGACACATCCTCCAAACTAGATGTGTACAATCGGTGCTTCGATATCGGCAACAGTTTTTAAGAACAGGCGTTTCGACATACGAAAACGATAACGAAAAATATCGTCATTTTAATAATTTATTGATCAATCCCCGTGTAATACACGAGTTTTTAACTTAGTATATATAATATAAGTAAACTTGTCTTAGTTTTTTCTAATAATAAATTAAAGTGAGTAAGATTGACAGAGCATACATAGAAATATAGAAATTTCAACCCAAAACAGTGTTCCTCCGTTATAAAATAAAAACATTTATTTCAAAAAATCATTTTAAGTTTAAGTTGGTAGGGTATAGCAAAACAAAATACAACACCATAACGTCCTATAAAAGCCTGTAGATATAAACATATCACCAAACCCTCCCCCACTCATTGCTCTTTGAATTCTTTCATGGAAAACATTGGAGAAATCAACCAAAACTATTGGGAATCCATCCATCAACTCAATGATTACAGGTACTTCTGTCTTCTTCAATGCTTTTAATCCCAAATTCTGAATTCTATAGTTCAAATATCTCATGATTTCATAACTTTGACCCAATAGTTGGGGCGGGTTGGAAGAAACTTTTTCCGGCTACTACGATTCGAGCTCGCCAGAAGGAACTCAGTCTGTGACGACTTCCAAAAACATCGTCACCGAGAGGAACAGGAGGAAGAAGCTGAACGATAAGCTCTTTGCACTTGGAGCAATTGTACCCAATATTAGTAAGGTGCTAGTGTTTTGTAGTTACTATTTTTTTTAATCAAATCATAAGTAGTCTAAGGTTAGACCAATAAAAGATTATTAATTATTTAAAGGGTATTAAACATTTAAAGTTGGTGTTTATAGTGGGTAAGGTATCTAAGATGGTTGTTAAATAATGGTTACAAATATAGTCATCAGGGTTTTTGGAGCGTTTGGTCTGATCAGTGAACTGGTAGATTAACTGGTTTGTTAACCGGTCTGGTTATCAAAACATTGTCATGATTTTATTAAGTTGAATTACAACTTTTTTTTTGTTTTTTGAAGATGGACAAGGCATCAATAGTCAAAGATGCGATTGATTATATTCAAGTGTTGCATGATCAAGAGAGAAAGATCCAAGCCGAGTTGACTGAACTCGAGTCTCGGAAATTAGAGCTCCAGAATTTGGATTTGTCACCGATGAAGAAACGAGTTGATTTAAGTGGATCAAGGATTGAAATACTGGAAGTAAGTCATGAGTTTTGCTATGCAAATAATATTGATTTGAAGATGCAAATTTTATTTAAAAAAAATGAAATTTGGCAGCTTAATGTGTCATATGTGGGAAACAAAACAATGTTGGTGAGCCTAAAATGTAGCAAAAGAAGAGACACAATTGTGAAGCTTTGTGAGGTGTTTGAATATTTGAATCTCAATATTGTCCTGCCAACATCAATGCTTTTCCAGAAAGTCTTTTCAACACACTCTTTGTTCAGGTATATAATATTTTCTTTAGCCTTTTGTTTTTAAAAATACCATAGCTTTATACATACTCGTATATTTAGGTATATAGTATTTTTCTTTAGCTTTCATTCTTAGCACATTTGATCTTTATGTTAAAACTTTTGCTAATATAATGTAACATAACCCTTTTTTGTAACTATGGTTTAACCATGAAATTATAAGTTTCATTTCACATCATAAAAAAAACTTGTCAAGTTACATTAAAACAGAAGGTAGACGGGCAACAAGTTGTTTCGTCACTCCCTTCAGAATTGCAAACCCTAATGATTTTATGGTTAAACCATTGTTACCAAAAAAAACAAAAACAAAAATAAAGACTAAAATAGAAACCCTAACCTTCTTGGTCATCTCTCAAGTGCAAAAAAAATAAAAAATAAAAAAAAAACCCCTACAAGTAGAAAACACTCAAGTTCATGTCATTTTATGTAATCTAATTCGCCAATAAAACACATGAGATCAAAACACCTCGTATCTGTATCACCTGTTTCACATTCATGATATTCAATAAATCGTTATCCTAATCGTGGTGAAAGTCCTAATAATTCTATTGAAATCACTTATTCATATCGTCCAGCAAATCCGAAAAATCAAGGGAAAATAGATTTTTTTTCACTCAAGTTAAGTGACTTAAGTCCATCACCTTTGCCATGAGCACAGCTTTGTGTGTGTGGTGTAGAGGGGGAGTTTCCGACCCCCGAAGTTTTCGCTCATTAGTTCCCGGTATGTAGTTTTTGCATAGAATTTTTTAAGGTATATACGTTTTCAACCCACGGTTTTATACTTTTTTTAGGTATATACGTTTTCGACCCCGGTCAGAATTCTCAAGCTTCGTCACTGAGTCACTGACCTTTGCCTTTTGTTTTTAAAAGGTAACAAATAGAGGCTATACAACGATTGATTTGTAGTTGATGGCAAATAGTCATTTAAAGAATAATGAAGATGTTAATCTTGAATTAAAGAGATAAAGATAAATATGGGTTATAGATAATTATGGTGAATTATTAAGTCTTTAAGAGATAATCGTTAGATTTAATTAGATAGTTTTATCTAGTTTGATAGTTTATTTAATTAAATAGAATTCGAGTCGGGTTAGGACTAGAATTGGTTTTAGTATAAATAGAGGGTTAAGGTTATTGTATTTGTGTGCTTCTTTGATCTAAATATTAATAAAAGACTACAAATAATGACACATGACATTCTCTCTTTCAACCTCATAAATTTTATTTTGATTTATATAATATATTTCTTTTAATATTAATAATCAATATATAGATATCACTTATCTTTACATTTATCCTTATCTTTGTTTTAATATTAATAAATTCAATTAATAATATTATAAATATCTAAATCTAATATCTAATAAACTATTAATATCTCCTGAACTAACACGAAAAAAATTAATTTATCTAACTTATAATAAAAGACTTCAAATAATGTTACATGTCATTCTCTCTTTTAATTTTTAAATAATATCATTGATATCTAATTTAATTTAATATATAGTAACATAAATGTAAAGTATTATTAAATCCTTAAAGTTTATTTTCCATTGTTTTGGTTATCCGTAATTTATAATTTTTTTATAATAATATATTATTTTTTTCATTTTTTTTGTTATCCATTAATTTATACATTTACTTTATAATATTATATTATTTCTCACATTTATTAAAAAAAATCCAGTAGATTTTGTAAAACAGTCATGATTTCCGTATAAGTAGATTTTCTAAAGCCGTAAGAATCCTCGATTTGAATTGGGCTGCATAGAACAATTCAATATCATACAGTCTTTGTTTAGTATTTGTTTATGTTAAAATAATGACCCATTTGTATAATAAGGATATTACAATTTACAAACACTACAAGCTTCAACTATATGGGCCTTTAGTTATAGTAAATTTGTTGGACAATTAGGCCGATTTAACTTCAATCACTATCGCTATATGGTAATATATAGATATAAAGTATTGCAAAATATTGTCATCTATATGGTAATATATAGATATAAAGTATTGCAAAATATTGTCAGATAAGACCCACGAATTAACAAATATATACTTTTAAATTTAAATTACTTTTTATATGATTATTAAGTTATATTTGGATTATTCTTGTAATTCAAAATCAATAGTATTTAATATATTTTTTCATTACTATAGAAGATATTTAAATAGCTCATTGAGTTATATTTGATCGGTGGAATAAAGTAATGGGACGAGTTTAATTTATTTAGTTATTAATAATAATAAATACACAATTTAAAGTAATAAGTACCGGAATATCTCCCACAATGCGCTAGGAATTCAATTTCAATTGGTATTAGTCTGGTTCGTTACAGTACTGTTACGTTACTTGCATTTGGTATAGCAACCGAAATAAGAAACAAAAAAAATAAAGTCATTAAACTTCAGAGTATAAAATGTTTGTGATCTTTTTAGAAACTAAAACTTTACTATTCATTACACTAAAAAAAAGAAACAAAAAAAAACAAAAACATGGTATCAAGATAATATGTATTCAAAATGTTATAGATTTAGTAGTACTAGCATATTAAAAGTTGTAACTTATGTATTTAATGATAATTAATAATTATATCACCGATAATTGATATATTGGGTTATTGTGTATATTGATTTCAAAATTATTTTGGTTTTCTTTAAATTTCAAAGAAAAAGGTGTTATTTTTCTGATTATGGATGGTTTAAACATTTTTTTATGGTATTATCATCTTTTTCGTTCATCCAAACCCGTGTAGTACACGGGGTCCGTAACCTAGTAAATAATAAAAAAGTCGAACAATTCGTTCAATCGCGTGTTTGTTTATTCGATCAAAGGCCTGATTTTCAACAAAAGAAATATTAACTTAAAATCTTATATAAGTTATTTGAAGAGTAAATATGTACTAATATCGTCTTCTTACATATGTATATTTTTGGGAAAATTGTGTACTATATAGTTATCTTAAATATGTACTAAAGGGCCTATAATAAATTCATTTTTCTTTCGTAAAAAGCACCACGTAGTGTTGTCGTTTACTTATTCTCCTTGCCACATCGTGGTCACACATCTTAATTATTGAATGAATTGACATAAATGTAATAATATATCTTTATATTTTTCTCTTTTTATTTGTAGGAGGAGGACGTAATGTGAATAAGGGTGTTCATCGAATAATAAAATTGTTGAATTAATAGAATCGAAATTTTTTGAATATTTATTTATCTTTTATTTAAATTCGTATTCGGTCTAGATTTTATTTTATTTGATTCAATTTGTATTTAAAACTCAAATTTGATTTAATTCAAATTCATCCTAAATAATAAATCATTTTATTTGTATTCTATAAACTATTATAAACTAATTATATCGAATATCAAAAATACTAATCTAAAAAAGACCAAATTTAGAAGTTAGTCTGGTTCATGATAGCTATGTAAGTTAGGTTAAAGTTTGAAATAAGTAGTATAGACTATTGGGCATTTGGGCTTTGGTAATGTTAAAAATAATAGACTTTATCACTTATAGATGTAATTTATAGTCATGTGTGTGTATGTATTAAAAATATGTATAAATTGAATTCGAATTTCAAATCGAATCTAATTGAAAATCTTAAATTCGCATTTGATTTGAATTCGATTACTGGACTGAATAGAAATCGAATTCAAATTTTAAAATCGAATTCGAACCTTGATAATTGAATTCGAATCGAGTCGAGTTTTGAGTTTCCAGATCTAGATCAAATCCGAACCTTGATAATTGAATCCAAATCAAGTCCAATTTCGAATTTTCGAATCCAAATCGAATTCTGAATACCCCTAGGATGGGTAGCGCCCACATCCACATCACCTTAATAGCGCCCCTAACACCCGCATGCAGGCGTCATCGATGCCTCTGCCAGCCAAGTATCGAGGGCCATCCATTCATGTGTGGCCCCCCTTTTCCTTTCCACCAATCACCAATTTTCTTGATTCTTTTTTTCTCTTTTTCATTCTTTTTTTATCAATAGTTTAAGGGACTTTATTCCACATCATGCTAGTGAGTGGATGGGGCTTTAAAGCCCCACTGTCTATATGGCATCTTAAGTAAAAAATAAATAAATGCACGGTACCCCTGACCGCGGGAGGGTTCTCCCTCCCCAAGCTAGCTTAGCCCCATAGTTGCCTGGCGGTTACTACCCAGCAGGATTATTCGGGCCGAGCTGGACTCAAACCCGCGTCCTCCCATTTGGAATGGGTGAGGCTGGCCACTGGGCTGACACCCCGTGGTTTACAATGGGCTTACAATGTATCTCTTATACCCATTCTTGTCTAAAGAAAGTAACCAACATCTATTGGATATTGAATCAGCTTATCAAATCTGGAAAAAAAGAGCCTTGTTAGCCTTGTCACGTGAAGTGAGTTCTCCGATAACAATCGTCTAGCATGAGAATAAGTATTGGAATATCACCGGAATAATAAGTATGAAAAAGAGAAAGTGAAGAGTGCGAGAGAGTAAATCACCTGTATTGCATTTCATATGTGTATACTAGGTATTGTTACACATCACTATCAAGGGTATAATTGTATTGACGTTGACATTTGAAATCTGATTGCTAGCCATGTAATTATGCATTCCATACACATTTGCCCCATGGGCGAAGCACCGTGGGTGACTAGGTGTATCCGACACAATACGGAGCCACGGGCTAGGATACTATGGTTAATTTGGTCAGGAACACCAAGACTGGTACCATATTTCTTCATAAATTTATAAATTAAGGATATACACATTATTTATGTTCTATGTCTATCGAGAATGGACTTATAAAAAAATTCTGAAATTAAATATCATTAATTCATTTTGATGATATTTTAAAGTTTTCTTATAGGAAACTGATTTGTGTAACAGGGTGACGAGGAAGAGACGGATGTATTGAAGATGAAAATATAAACAACCATAAAGGTCTTCAACGATCCTCAAACTCCATACACTATGTAAAAATTAAAAATAGAGAGTGACTGTAATTAAGAAAATATAAATATAAATTATATGTACTATTTTTTATACAAATAATTAGAGATGGGATCCCATACAAGACAATAAAATCATACGAAGCCTACGAGACATGGAGAAAAGGACAAGTGGCATTAGCTTGAAGGATAATTTAGTCATTTCTCTTTTGAAACAATTTCCCCCATTGATTTTCAAATTGCTATAACTTTTTATACATTAATATTCTTTTTTAAATTACACCATATTAACGAGCATCTCATTCTCTTTAATTCGAGCAGCCTATTGCTATAGTTTTCCAAAAAGAAATTACAGGATTTTGAATACACATTAGTTCATTTCATGATTACGTGATATTGAATACCCAACACATGACTACGTAATTTTGAATATCCATTACATGATTACGCATTCAACATAAACCATTACGTGATTACACTTTCAATATAAATTCATTACTTGATTATACCTTCCACACTTTCAATATAAATTCATTACTTGATTATACCTTCAATATGATTTGTTATAACGAATGTTATTACAATTATGCTTATAACGTAATCACTCAGTATGTTTCAAATAAAACATTATAATGAAATCATGTAAACACGAAATATGTATTCAAAATCACGTAGTCACTTAATAATACATAGTCAACTATTGTTACGTAATTACGTAATCACTTATTGTAGTTTCACATTCTATAAAGAAATCACGTAATCGATATTCAAAATCACGTAGTCATGTGATGTGTATTCAAAATCATGTAATCACGTAATGAGTATTCAAAATCATGTATTTTTTAAGAAAAATATAGCAATAGGCTGCTTGAATTAAAGAGAACGAAATGCTTGTTAATACGATGTAATTTTTTTAAAAAAAAATATTAACGTATGAAAAAGTTATAGACGTTTGAAAATTAAAGGGGGGAGAGTTCAAATGAGAAAGGATCAAAATACATTTTCTCTATTTGTTTCTTCAATTGTTTTAACCTTGTATTTACAAAAATGTCACTCCTAGTTTTGAGCCATTGATCTTGGGAGATCAATGGTTGAGCTTGTCTCCAACACACTTCGTACAAAACTTCTCTCTTGTACATAATCTCTTATCTAAATAATTAATGATTAATTTTAGGATAGCAATAACTTTTTATATTCATTATCCTTTGTTGTATGCAAGAGTTAAAATTATAGGGATAGTTTTGATTATTTACACAAGGTCATCAATTGAGCCGGGTTGATTGTTGAACCTTAACATTACCCATATGTTTATTCATGTTAAAGATATTAGGACATACGTAAAATTGTATGACTCAAACATGGCCTCTTTAGCCTAGAGGTGTAAAAAAAAATCTTACCTGAAACCGGACCGAGTAAAAAAAACCCGGAATTGGTTTTTTTAATACCCGAGTATTCTATACCCGAAAACGGGCCTTACCCGTAGGGTATAGAGAGGGTATGCATTTGGATCTCAATATCTGGTACCGGAACCCGATTAATACCCGAAACCAGACAAGAACCAAAACCGATTATACCCGTCTATACCTGATACATGATTCTAATATCTATCTTTTAAGTTTATGTTCGTGCATTTATTATAAAAGTTTTTACGTTATACAATGAATATTTAATAATAATAATAATAAACAAAAAGACGAGAAAATAGGGTAATAAAAACGCAATAGAGTATTAAAAAATCTTAAAATAGGGTACTAAAAAACTCGAAAATAGGGTATTATACCCGGTTTCTTAAGAAACGAACCCTACCCGGAACTAGGCACATAAGGAGCCAGAACCAAGCCGGTTATAGCAATAACCGGTTCCGATCCTTAAAAACAAGAAAACGAAACCAGTTCCATAACCATAATCGGTTATTTTGTGCAGCTCTAGTTTAGCTCATTTATCTAAACAAGGCGCGTTTAATTAAACAGGTTACACACGTCAATATGAATATGACTCATTTATTAAACAAATAAGATATGATGAAGCAAAACCTGAATATTTTTGTGTCGTGTTAGGGATTACCACACCCTGATTTATATGTACAAAACACAAAATCACGATTCAGCGACATTAAAGATTACGTGAAGATAAATTTAAAACTAGAAATGATTTAACAATTTACAGATTACATAGTGACAGAAAAACACAAGTGATTGAACTACAGTATTAGTCCTTGAGCCAATCTATAGCCAAATCCCTGTAACTGACTTTCTTCTTCTTTGAAGGCCCTGGACCAGGACCAGGACCAGGACCAGGATCAGGACCATGATTCGGATTAGGGTCTAAACTAGGGGTTTCCATCTTCGGAGCAGGCGGGTCAGAGACGGGTGTTTCCTTAGTCCTGGGTTCCAAACTGGGGATCATGTCTAGCAACATGGCCTGAACCGGGTCAACCATGATCTCCAGTTTATCACTCTCTCTGTTATTATAAGTATTCTTATCATCAACATCACCACCCCTTTTGTCAACATATTCTGTTGTTATTTGTGTATCATTAATGCCTTTTTCTAATGGCTCTGTATCTTCTACAATGGTATCATCTTGCATTAATTCATGATGCTTTTCTTCATCATCCAGTTTCACATAACTTTCATCTGCAGAAGCCTCATCTTCATCCGATACATATTCATGTATTTTCACAGCCTTGTTTCCAGATCTTGCCCTTGTCCTTCGAGGCTGGGTGGGACCCGTTTTCCGTCTAGTATTTACTCTCGTTTTAGGCGGTCTTCCTTTTCTCTTTCTGCCATCATTATCCAAAGACGGTATCTCTACATTTACTGTTTTTTTCTCCTCGTTTTTATCTTCTTCCTTCAAGCTAGTTAATGTTTCCGTCTCAAGTGCATGCTCACTACAATTTAAAACATTTTTTCATGGTCAACATTAATTATACCCGTGGCAGATGACATGGCATTAACATGTGCCATGTCAGCATTGTTACAGACATCAAGTAATAAGAAGTCATGTTTACTTACTCAGGTAAAGTTGATTCGGATAAATCAGCGGGCCTCAAACTGTATTCTTCTTCCTGCAGCATCTGGTCCTTCTCAAAACAGTCTTCTAACCACTGACAGTCGACCAGATGTAAACTCCTGTTCCTTATAAAGCGCCTCTCAGAGGGTGAGAAACTGTAGGTGAATAGTCCGATTAGATGCACGAAATACGACACGCCAATAAATTGTTTAATGTTCGATTACCTTTTAAGTATAGTATTGAAGTCCACATTTAATCCTGGCAAAGACATGACTACGAAATGAGTAGCATTAGAAATACAGTTGGTGACTTTGCCACCGTTAAAGCAAACCTCAAGCTTCATCCTCTTCATGGTAACTTGAACTAAAGCTTCCCAATCCAAACTCCTTCAGGTCAAAGTCAACCCATGGTTGACTAGCTATGTTAGGAAGTTTTATTATAAAAAACGAAAAAGTCAAAAAACTTTAACGGTGCCTTACGGACAGTTTGCTGGGAAGTAGAAGTACATGCAGCGCCCGCTGAAACGTGACCATTTATCCAGAGGACAGTATTTCTTTTTATAATAGTCAAGGGTTTTAGATTCCTCGGACCTATTTATGTTAGCCAAAAGCTGTTCTAAATCTTTAATATCAATATCCAGAAAGTAAGAATCTGAAAATTCATCAATCTCTTCCTGTAATTTCTTCTTTGATGACTCGGAGAGCACAAGGAAATACCTGTTGTATCCGATAACAATATATCACACTTCCATAAAAAGGTGAAAGCTCAAAGAGTAAAATGACATTCTGTCCCTGAGGTTTGGCCAGTTTTGCGACTTTCGCATCCGGATCCAAAATGGTTTGAAATTTTGCCGTTTTTATCCAGCTCATTAACTCCATCCATTTTTCTCCGTTAAGTCAGGGGTATTTCCGTCTTTTTTTGTTAACTTAAAGGGCAATTCGGTCGTTTTCATTTCATGTACAAGTATTCAAAATTCCCTTACTAAACAAAAATAAAAACCAAGTAGGTAAAAAGACAAAAATACCCCTGACTTAACGGAGAAAAATGGATGGAGTTGATGAACTGGATGAAAATAGCAAGATTTCAAACCTTTTGGATTCAGATGCGGAAAAACAAACCTTTGGACGAAAGTCGCAAAACTGGCCAAACCTCAGGGACAAAAATGGCATTTTACTCGAATAAAAAAGATAAAAAAATGGTAGAAGGGTAAAGCTGTAATTTACTTTGGCTGTAACGGAACAAGTTTCTTCTGTGAACAACAATCAATCAGCCATGAGTAATGGATAACGTCACCATTACGTTTTGCAGCTTGAAACTTGATCCCTGCAAAAGACATTCTCTTTTTTTATTTCGGTATTATTTTCACCGGAAGATGGAAGGGAAAGAAGGGGCACCTCTACTTTCTGCCGCAATACAGTGAGTAACCGCATTATTCAAATTCATTGAAAAAGTACCACCGTTTTCAGCCACCATTTTGTGCAATGAATCCAAGGAATGCGTGGAAGGTACATTTGCAAAGTCTATAAAGGTTAAGGAAAGGCTAAAAAGAAGATATCCAAGATAACGTGAGAATGGTTTAATAAATTTGGTATGAGGATACAAAACATCATATTCGAGAATATTTTGGTTTCTCCCTTAATATGAGAAACGTCAGTCTGAAGAAGATGAGAAGGAACCATAGAGCCACTCTTCTTATCTGCGGTCCTTGATGATTTTGATCTTTTTGATTTATTTTCATGTTGATTTTCTCCCCATTGTGTTGTGTGGTTACTAGAATGCACCAATTCTACAAAAGCTGCAAAAATCAACTTGTATACTTAAAGCACCTATTTTCAAACTCTAATTTAATATGCGAAATAACAATTTATCAACTTACATTCAACATCAAGGCATTCGTGCCAAGGTTTATCATCTCTCAATTTGTCTATACGTGGAAATCTCAAGCTGTATGGAGCAGCAAAAACCTAAAAAATTATAAGAGTAAAATGACATTTTCGTCCCTGAGGTTTGGCGACTTTCGTCCAAAGGTTTGTTTTTCTGAATCTGAATTTTAAAGGTTTGAAATCTTGCCATTTTCATCCAACTCATTAACTCCACCCATTTCTTAAGTCTTTTTAGACATGTTTTGCGATGATTAAAGGGTTTGGGTGGGGAGAAAGTCAACATAGGTTCTTTATTTCTTATAGCGTTTTCTATTTTAATAAAAAAAATGTCTAAAAAGACAGAAATGTCTCTCATTTAACGAAGAAAAATGGATGGAGTTAACGAGTTGGATGAAAATGGCAAAATTTCAAACCTTTTGGATACAGATGCGGAAAAACAAACATTTGGATGTAAGTCACAAAAGTAGCCAAACCTCGGGGACGAAAATGGCATTTTACTCAAATTATGATATAAGAATTAGATGCCACCGTCTTACAAATTCATGAAGCTGCCAAAAAATGGAATAATTCACAATACTCATACCTCAGACCGGATTGTACGGATGTCACTGGTGATAGAAAGTATTATTGATCTGTGTTTGAGTAAAAGACAGGTAAATGATTAAAATATTACAATTTCCATGATATTGCGTCAATACATTACAAAGAATTAACTCAAGAAGTGCTTACTTCTCGGGACTATCGATCCAGACATCTGGCCTCTCTTTTGAGCTATTTGTGACCTTATAATAGCTAGGAGGACCCTTCTTTGGGTATTCGTATTTCCTGCGGTGATTTTTATTATTAAAAACATGCAATGCATGGACAAATTGTATCATTTATTACCTGAAATAAGGCTTTAATTTATTTACAACAACATCAAGCTCCTCATCGGAGAGCCCAGTACCCACTCTGCAAAAGGAAACGAACCTGAAAATAAAAAAGTATTATGTTGAGAATTCAAACGTTAGAAATTTTTATAAGAAAACATTCGTATTCGACATACCTCCTAGGATAGGTATTTGGGGCTGGGCGCTCTGCTAGGCCCACCAAAAATTGAGCAACCTTCAAATTATTTCGTAAATCAGTTTTAAAAATTGTAATAACTGAGCATGCAAATCCATGAAGATTGAAAATTATATTATTATAATATAATATAATCCTCACTTGTCCACCACGGCGACCAGATCCATAATATCCCCCTACAAATAAATAAATAAATAAATAAATAGATAAATGTTTTAAGAACTAAAAAGAATCAAAATTTTAAAATATATGCTTTTATTGAAAGTTTGGAACTAAAAAATATAATTAACAGGTTTATATTTTATACACATGTTTCAAATTAAAAATGATAATAACGACTGACAGGTTAATAACTCTTTTTATATCAGCATGACAGATTTATAAGAACGTTTATAAAATTAAAAGGATGTGAAAAGTTCATAGAAGGTTATTAATGACTAAATGGAATTGTGTCACTTATTATTATTTACATTCCAGTCCCTTTGATGGAATTACAAACCAAACAGTATAAATACCAAAGAATAGAATCTGAATTCCATTTAATTCTGGAAAAATACACGGTAGTTCAATTCCTTTGACAGGGTAAACTTAGTTCAAAACATTTTGCGAACCAAACACCCGGAGACCAATAAACATCATCAGAAATAGGAAAACATTACAAACCTATAATGAGAACATCCAAATCAGATCCAGCTCTAACATAGTCAGGCTTCAACTTTAACCACTTGCCATTCCGATCACTAGGTTCCCATTTAGACTCGAGGTCTTTCAAAACAATTCCTTCATCTCTGTGTTTAATTACACGTATATAATTCACAATATCATGCACATTGAATGCGTCTTAAACAGAATGATGAAAAGGTGAACTCACTCACCTGTTCTCAATGGTTCGCTTGAAAAATGTCTCAACATCATCCACATTACGAGCAACACGTGACCAACACGGTTCCCCTGCATGCAAGTAATAATTGTGAAATAGTAATTGAGAAGGAAACTGTTTCCACGTGATTGAAAGTAAAGTATGAGTACTTAATAGAAAAAGGTTATGTATTTACCGGCAGTTGTATGAACATTAAGACCCCCATCAGGAACCAAGATCTCAAGACGACCTTTGACTGGCTTCACGACCTTCTTTAGTAGCTCATGTCGTTCCTTTAAACTTTGATGGATAACACTAGTGTCTCCAACATATAGAATATCAAATGCAACATCTAGAAGTTTCCAGAGTCAAAGTTTAACATATTCAAAGAAACACATGGTGGTTCAGTTTCTAAACGGTTATAGATTATATATAATTTAGGTGCAAAGGATACAGCATAACTGCATTAGAAAACAAAAGAAATAAAATAGTCAGTATTTTTTTCTTTCAAGGAACATGAACTAAATCAATGGTACAGTAAGTAACCTGTCGCTCACTAGCAAGTCCCTCCTTTGCTGCCTTGGCTGATTATAAAACCACAGTCAGAATACAAATAAAATATGCAACATTATGCAAAGAGAACATATAGGGACAAACCTATTTCTTGATTTGAACCAAATTCAGCAAAGCGGTCAGTTGATGTGTCCCAAATTAACATTTCACCATCAAGTATACACCTAAAAAGAGTTTGGAAAACTTGTATGAAACATCACATATGACGAAATATAAAAGATGTGGTTGGAACTCGGATATAATATCTATACAAGTGACAACATGACAGCTATATTTACCTGTCAACAAGAACATTTTCCATAATTACATTTGACATCCCGTGAGTATATTCTGAGTGATCAAGAAAATTCCTGCAATATGAAGAAAACTAAAGTTGTAGCATAGATGCAAAAAAAAATCCCTACAAGTTCTAAACTAAACAAGAAATGAAAGAAATATACCTTGAAAAGAAGTGTATCTCTTGGCCATTCTTATGAATTTGGATGCGATCACCATCGAATTTGCACTCAATGACAACTTCCTTCCCATGAAGCTGTAGAACGAGGAAAATTAAAATTTGACTAAAAATAGGTCAAGAACATATTTTATAAAAATAAATTATCATATAAAAAAGTGACGTAATATACCTTTTTCCATGCACTAGCTGCATTAGCGACCCTCAAAGCCAGCTGAGGGCGTACAGCTTTACCAACCTCTATATCCTGCAAACAGAAATGCTTATATTTTCAATAGATATCACTATAGCAGCTATCTTTTGATAATTAGAAAGCGACATGTTTGTTAACCAATGACAGAAACTCATCTAAAAGTAATGATATATTAACCACATATTTCTCAAAATTTTACAAAGTCAAGGGCATTATTTAGAATAGAGTAATAGATAAAATTCACTCATTTAGTATTTCATTTGAAACCTTAATACATTGAATCAACTCTTATCAAGATTTTACAGATGTATACACCAGGTATCAGCATGATTATAGTGGATAAATACTTATATAATACTTTTACATTAGTGATGAAATAGCAAAGTTCTTTTGATACTTCTGCCATGTATTAGCTTTTGTATTCAACTCTTGAAAGCACATAAGAGCATCAAATCACTTAAGTTTTGAGAACACCAATTTTAGATGATATAATGATTATGGGGAATCTTGAAGAGAATTTGCTTAAACATTTACTTGAATCTCATTTTAACGAATTAATTTTGTGTCATACAAACTTATTTTTTTTTTCCTTTCTGTCTGTATATATCATTTAGTAAAAGCTTTACTTCAAGCACCCCCACTATTTATTTATGATATAGCTACAGTAAGCAATTATAGTTCTCTCATACATGAGATTCTTTTTTAGTATCATAATTTAATCTTGTTTAGTATTTTTAATTATAAGAAATCACTAAAAGACACTGTAAAATGATTCTGGAACTAAAAAGTTGTGCTTTTATGTTCCATTTTTTTACAAATACTAACATGAAATCTTAACTTTTTAGAAATGACAATGTTTTCTTTTTGCTAAATCGACTAGGATTTCTGTTAAACCAGCAACTCTTTTGGTCTTTCTATAAATTAAACCATTTACGAAAAATTACGAAATTATGTATTTCCAATTATCCAACTCATTTTATGCATATTAAGAAATTTTCAAAAATCAAATTTAGATTTGTTATTATAAGATTAGACTTAAAAATATTATGTTATTACAAAAAAGAGATGGCAAGGACTAAACATCATCAGATCAAAAGTTGGAGTAACCCAATTTGCATTAACAAATGACACATGACTATTAATGGAAGTTGAAGCATATCAACAGTTCAAATACACTTATCTGCAGACACACACATGTGTGTGTACTGAGAACTTTTAATCTTCTAAATTATACCTGACGCTTGTGCCGTTGATGTGGATCCCTCAACCTTTCACAAACTAGTTTTAGGTCACATGTGACATTGAACAAATCCTCAGCGTCCGGGTGAAATTCATGGAAGATGCTTTTTTCACTGATTCCCAGCTTGAGATCTTCGAAGAATTTGGAACAAACAGGTTAAGACCAAAAACAATTTAAGCTCTTACATATAGTTGAGGACCATACAAAGTTAACAAATAACTACCATACCTTTGAGGATAATCATAACGATCCACTTCATTTCTTGTGCGTTTGTTTTCTTGATCAGATCAGAAAGAATAGAAGTTTTCTCTGCTCTGTAATAACAGAAAATTAATGAGTAACAAAACCAACAAAAAAACTATTAGTTATACAGTATTGTAGAAGTAATAACAAATAAACATGTATGCCCTGGTTATTTCTGAGTTTCTTGGGACCGTTGTTTTGGTAAATAGTAAATATCACTATTTCAGCATTACCTATTTTCATTAGATGCTAAGCGATCAAGCAAGTCATTTAGCTCTTTAATTGTTAGTCCACCAGACATCATGCCCTGCCTCCTCTGTAAAACCTGCACAGACCCACAAGAAAAACCGATGCACAGGTTAGCAATCAGATAGGAACCAAACTGTATTACCAAGTGGTTATCAGAACTTAATACATTGCACACTTATATCAGTTTAACACCCATTTTCGAATACGAAGAACTTTTTATGGATTTATTATTATAATCTGGCAATCCAAATTCCATACGTGATATAAACTATCATCTTGTTTGATCATAAAGAGCAAAGAGCATTATGTAATCAGAATGGAGCAAACATAAGCTACATAATATATACACCATTCATTCCACAAGCAAAGCTAGGATCTAGTTTTTTACATCAAACCTAGAAATAATCTTATGAATTTAACACCAAATTTATATATGATATGGATTCTGCTCCAAAGCTAACACCAACATCATAGTATTCCTTGTACTGCAAAATTAGCCAGGTTGGCAATCTTTATGAATAGTTTAAAAGCAATACCATTCCCAAACTAAAATATACAAGGCTTCTTCCTCGATAGCCAAAGTGTATCACTGCTTTTAAATAAGCTCAGACACAAATTTACAGATAAATAACTTATCCTATGAAAAATACTTCCAAAAATTGAATACTTTCAAAGTTCATCTCAAATAACTGACGATACCCTTCCATCTTCAGTAGTTCAATTCACTATTAGCACAGCTAAAATTGCTTTCATGAACCATGTTCTAATTTTTTTATTTAAAACCTTAAAGTTGCAATGCATTTCTTGGTACCCTCCAACTTCCTTTCACAGAGCCTAAGGCCAAAATCTTCATGAAAACTTCCGTATTCTTATAAATAGCTTAGGGTATCACGACAGTGAAGCTGTGGAACTCTAGGGTTGGAGTACAGACCATATACCGATACACAAACACCGCAGCAGCTGTTGCTGTTCTGGGCAGCGTAACGCTGCCGGCGGTGTGGACTGTGGCTGTGATTCTACGAATGTTGGCCGGAACTGATGCACACACACACAAACACTCTCATGCACACGCAATCAGATAAGAAGACGAAACACAAGTCTTTTACATGGTTCAGTCTAATCTAACCTACGTCCACAAGTGCAACTAGCCAGTATTTCTATTATTCAGTGCTCACACAGAATTCCAAAGGGCCTGCCATCTATAAACCTATACAACAACATATAAACCTATCTTATTGTAAACTCATCAATCAAACCGAACACCGAAAAACAACAAGAACAAAGGAGATTAGAGCTTAACAACCTCAGAAGCAACAAGCGAGAAGTTTCCAACATTAACACCGGTTTTGGCCCCGCCTTTACGCCAATTAATGAGTCGAACGGCGTCCGCAGACTCTCTGGACATACCGAGGGCATCGATGATGCAAGTGGCGAGCACGGACTCCTTCAAGCCGTAGGATCCTCGCTCTCTGTCGAGGTTGGGGAGGATCAGTCTCACTGCGGCGAAGTAATCCGAGGGTTTACAGTAGGTGTCCAGAAACTTCCGGAACTTTGATCTCTTTTGCTTTGAAGATTTTGATTTCTGAATCCAGTTGAATAAGCTGCACATCACGCTGAATTTCGTCTCCCCTGACATTTTTGATCGGTGAGGGTTTCGTGTGTGTGGGGAATGTGTGTTTGTGTGTGGTGTTTTTTGAATTTTAAACTTTTTATACTCGATCTAAAACTTTCTACAGAAGCTTTGACTTCTTTTGCATTTTTTATCCTACTTTTTTTTAACAGCCAACTAATCCGGATAAGCTTTCTGGGATGCTCTCAATCGAGCAAATGCATCCCCTCTTCTATAACAGTCAGAGTTGATAGGGTACAAATCAGGGGCGGATGGAATAAGGATTGAGGGAGGGGTTATATTTTTGGAGGTGGTAATTTTAACGTGCCCCATTTATATTTTTAATTTGTATGCAAAATATGAATAAAATAAACTGGTAATTTTAACGTGCCCCATTTATATTTTTGGAGGTGCCCCAAACCTAATCAGCCCAACTTCCAAAAATGCAAACAAGTAACTGGACTAGGATATTGGACGGGAGTTAAAGACTAAAAGCGGACTAGGGCAATTATCTATTTACAAATCACAACGTATCATCTGGTGAAACTCAAGGGTCGGCAATCGGAAATCTGGAATCAGGGTCAGACATCGAAGTAGGTTACAAGAAATAATCAATAGATTTTAGTATTTTCACGGCTGTTCGCAATCGCCTATCACTTGATCAGGTTACATGACAATAGTTAAAAGGTTCATCAGATGGGTTGTATTATTTCCAATAATCAGTTAAGCACACTATTTAGATGCTCTTTCTTTCTGTTGTAACAGGTTTTCTAATCCCGTAGTTCAGTTCATCAATACTCATTCTTCTTCCCGCATTCAGAATCAATTAAATTAATCTGTAATCAGGTAACTGGTTCAGCAATTCAGTTGTAATTAGGTTGTCATTTTCTTTTTTTATTGATATTGATTGTTGTTTTTTCTATTTGTATAGTAAGTGCTATCGGCTATGACAACTTTGCAAAAAAATTTGAAATGAAAAACGCCATTAGGACCAAGTTTAGTTGACTTAGATAATCTTCCTGGGATCCCTTCGATAGAAAAAGAATTTTGGATTATCATCCTGATCAAAGAGATGAGATACGAAGAAAATATTGGCTTAATGGACCTTGCCAACCACGTGGTCATGACTTCCCAAAAAGAAAGATAGGGGCTAAAGAACGACGTTTCAGCCCGACATGGTATGCTAGTTACGGTAGATGGTTAGAGTACAGCATAAAAGCAGACAAAGCATTTTGTTTGTGTTGTTACCTATTTGCAGATTATGTCGGGAACCAAGGTGGGCGTGACGTATTTTCAAAAGAAGGGTTTAATTGTTGGAATAAACCGGAAAGATTTGTTACACATGTTGGTGAAGTTAGTAGTGCTCACAATAAAGCACTTCAAAGGTGTGAAGATTTACTAAATCAGAAACAATCTATTTCCACCAATCTTCATAAGCAAGATGATACGATGAAAAAAGCAAATCGACTTCGATTAAATGCTACCATTAATGATTGTAGACTTTGTCGGAAAAATGCATTATCCTTTTGTGGTCATGATGAGAGTAAAAGTCTCTTTGCAAAGGGAATTTCTTGGAAATAATGGACTTAATTCTTCTCCATGATGATGAACTTTGTAAATTACCAAAAGCTGCAGGTAACAATCAATATTTATCTCCAATTATTCAAAAAGATATTGCTAATTGTTTTGAGGAAGAAATTCTAAGTAACATCTTCAAAGACATTGGCGATGATGTGTTTGTTTTGTTAGTTGATGAGTCTAGTGATGTGTCAAAAAAGGAACAAATGGCAATTGTATTGCGATACGTTGATACATATGGACTTGTTAAAGAGAGATTTGTTGGTCTTGTACATGTGATGGAGACGTCATCTTCGGCTCTCAAGTCTACCATCGACACCTTTTTTGCTAAACATGGATTAAGTTTTAAAAGGCTTAGAGGCCAAGGATATGATGGAGCAAACAATATGTGTGGTCAGTTTAACGGTTTAAAAGCAAAGATCTTAGAAGAAAATAGTTCAGCATATTATGTGCATTGTTTCGCTTACCAGCTTCAGTTAGTAGTTGTGACGGTTGCAAAAAAAACATTTAGGTGTTGTGAACTTCTTCGATAATTTAAGTATTTTGATGAATGTGGTATGTTCTTCTTGTAAACGAACAAACATACTTCGAGAAAACGAGAAAGAGAGAGTGGGAAAAGAAATTGGTAGTGGCTTACTTGAAACAGGAAGCGGGTTAAATCAAGAGCTTTCTTTTATACGACCTGGAGATACAAGATGGAATTCACATTACAAAACACTTGTACGTTTGGTTGACATGTTTCCCTCGATCATCAGAGTACTTGAATATGTTAAAGATGAATGCTTTACCCCTTCTTCTCAAAATCAAGCAATCAAGATGCTAGCATTTTTGAGCTCGTCTGAATTTGTTTTTTATTTGCATCTGATGTTACATATTTTAGGGCTCACGGATGTGTTATCACGAGCTCTACAAAGAAAAGATCAAGATATTTTAGAAGTTGTGTTACTAGTGGAAACTACTAGAGGAAAATTGCAAGATTTCAGAGAAAGTGGGTTTGATCAACTTCTGGAGAAAATCTATTTGTTTTGTGCGAAACATGATATTCAAACTTTGGACATGGCTGAAAATTATGTCAATGACACAGGTTATAGACCCAAAAGACAAAGGTACAATATCACCAATCAACATTATTATAATTTTGAGTGTTTCAACACTGTTGTCGATATGGAAATTCAAGAATTTGGTGATCGCTTCAATGAAATTAACACGGAATTACTTCAAAACATGTCAGCTTTCATCCCATTTGACTCATTTTCTAAGTTTGATGCATCAAAGTTAATGAGACTGTGTGAGTTTTATCCATATGATTTTGATAATGGGGAGAAAATCAACTTCACTTGTACATTGATAGCGTGCGAAAAGATGAAAGATTTGCTAACTTGAAGGGTATTGTCGATCTTGCTAGAGTTATGGTGGAAACAAGGCATCATATTAATTTTCATTTGGTGTACCGATTATTAAAGCTAACATTAGTTTTACCTGTTGCAACTGCAACCGTCGAGAGATGCTTTTCAGCAGTGAAGATAGTAAAGACAAATTTGCGCAATCAGATTGGTGAAGATTTTTTGAATGCTTGTGTAATCTGTAGTGTCGAAAAAGAAGCACTTGAAAGTGTTACGAATGAAGCTGTGATTGATCGTTTTCAAAAGATGAAATCACATAGAGGACAATTGTAATAAGTATTTTGTTTTATTATATCTAATGAAGTTTGTTGCTTTGATTTTTTATGAGGTTTATGTAATGTAATTCTTTTGATCCAAGTTATCTTATATTGACCTTTCTAGTCGGGCCGATTTTGACTTTCCCACTCTAGGCGGACTTTTTTTTGGCACCCACCGACTAAAATTCCTGGATCCACCACTGGGTACAATAGAAGCTTTTGTTTGTTTGTTTATTTTTATTTATTTATTTATTTGAGAAAAGCGTCTAGATAGTTCTTGTAGTTTGCTCAGATTTCGTAATTAGTACTTAAACTTCTAAAATTACAGTTATAGTCCTCAGCTTTGCATATTCGTTCTCGGATAGTCCTTAACGTGGATGAGTGTTAGTTTTTTGTTTTAAGTGGATGTTAAATGACAAGATTGCCTTTACTAATAAAATATTAATAAAAATATTATTAATTATCTAATAATAATGAGACCCACTTTTACCCACCTACCCACCCCCACCCCACCCATTTTCTCTCTTTCTTGTTTGTGTCTGCACCCACATTCAGACAAAGCACCACCACCACACCTAAATCCCAACCCCCACCACCCTCAAATCCCAACTACCGTCATCAGACCGCCGCACCACCTCACGCAATCATCACCGGCAGGCCAACACTTCCAGACAAACCCACCCCAACCCACCCACACCCTCGCCGGAAAAACGACCACCAAATCCACCTTCACTGCAACCACCATATCACCACCCATGAAATACCACCTGCAAATCGTATTGTCTCATCATCTCCATATAAGAGAGTACTGAGAAACACTTTGTTATTGTTGCCGGAGCAGTTAAATGTGACCGGAATAATCACAATTGTACAGGTGTATGGGTGAGTAGTTGGGATTTGGGGGTGGTGGTGGTTCGTACTTTCGGCGACTATTGTTGATGTGATGTAGGTGGTGGTGCGAGTGATTAAAATTGGAGGTTTGTGGTAGTACGGCTACTGTTGAGGTGGGCGGTGATTGAAATTGGGGATTTGTGATGGCTAGAGGATACAAAAGGGGGTGGAAGTGGTGGTGAGTCGGAGGCTTAGGACGCGGAGCAGTGGTGGTTCGTCGGCTTGTTATGGCAGTGGTGAGTGGAGGTTGTGGTCAATATTGGTGGATGTGCGGCTAAGGTACTGGTGGCGGGATTAGGTGGGTAAAGACGGTGGTTAGAGAGTGGCCAGATTGTATGGTTTACAACGGTGGTGGGTCAGGGTGGGGATGTAATGGTGGCGGCGATGGTTTTTGAACATGGTAATGGTGGAGTTTTTATGCAGGGTTATAGTAATGAAGAAGAGGGTGGTGGGCCCCTCTTATTTATATTTCTTTTTCTGTTATTGTTTTATTAGTAAGGGCAATTTAGTCAATTCACATCCACTTAACTAAGAAAACTAACTGATGTTAGGCCTAGGGACTATCCAAGAAAGAATATGCAAAAGTTTGGGACTATAGCTGTAATTTTAGAAGTGTAGGGACTATAGGTGAAATCTAGGAAAACCATAAGGACTACCTGGGCACTTTTCTCTTTTTTTTTCTTTTTTTTACTTTTGTTTATAGGGTACAAAGAATTTCGTTTAAGATGTTGAGTTATATTTACACTATTACTAGGTTATAGACTCATGTAATATATAGGTTTAAAGATAGAAAATGAAAGATCTTAGATAATCATGTGGTTAATCGGGTTCTTTGGGAAAAAAATTTGCTTTCCATTTATATAAACTTGAATGATTTTTTTAAAACAAATATGTTATTGTTGATATTGGTTGCATTGGAAGGACATAACGATTATATGTTTTAATTATTCTTTATATTTCATATTATTTCTTGTATTACACATAATAAATATAAATTTTGTTGGATCTATTGAACCCTATAAAAGAACAGATTATTGGAAAGCCAAAATATACTATTAACCGCTAATCAAGAATAACAGGGTTTTGAAAGTACTACTCTCCAACCTCTGCTTGTAACTAAAGACTGTTGACAAAGAACTGCTGAAATCAAAGCTCTGCTGGAAGCAAAGGTCTGCTAGATAGAAATTCTAATGAAGAATAAAAGAACTACTTATGCTGAAGACCAACACAAAATAAAGCTCAATAGAGGATATCTCCAACAGTTGTTTCCAACATACCTTATTTGTATTTCAATGTAACAGTGTTTAGGTCTAGCAGTGGTTAGAGTTTGTTAGTTGTTAAATGTCACTATCAAGGTGACGTCAGCTTAAGATGCTCAGATGTTTGAGTTGTACTATAAATAGAACAATGCTTGTACTGTTCTATTCATCACTTTCCTTCTAACATTCTGTACGAACAAATAGGAGTGATCTTAGGCTGAAGGGGAGTTGTAATATTGAATGTTTTTTTAAGTGTTTGGGCCTGTTGAGGGATAACCATTGTTGTTGGATAGACTGGCTTTCTGGGAACTATAGGGTCTTTCTTTCTAAGCTCTTCCAGTTTCTTATAAGTATCAACAACCCTGGACTCAGACCATCTAGTAACAGACCTTGCACTTCCATAGTTTGCAGCAACCAGTTCTTCTCTCATTCTTTTAAGCTTCAAAGCATTGTTTTGATCCATTTTTTGTACTTCTTCCAATCAGGTGGTGTTGGCTTGTGTAAAGGATCTTTGAGCATTGCTTGAATTCTGTCAATTTCTTCTTTGAGAGCATTTGTTGACCAGTCTTTGAACTGTGCTTTGGTAGCTTTGTAAGGTTTGTGTTGCATTATATGGTCAAGGTAATCCTGTTTCTATTCGTCATCAAGCTTAGGATTTGCTGGCTTCTCAGACATAGCTAGACTTACTCAGGTCCTTAGCATAATCTTCAATTCTTCTTACGTTGCTAAGCTCATGTGACAAGATTCCCTGAGTAGTCCTGTCATCTTTTCCTTGCTCATCTCTTTAGCAATGTTCTCAGCCTGTTTAGCTTTTAACTTCAAATACTCATCAATATTGCTAGGCTTTCTGTAACCAAAGAGAAATGGGAAAGATCTTTTTGATGGATCCTTTTCTGTGTAGAAAGATTCAAGCTCTCCTTTTATAGCAGGAATTTCTAGAGGATATTGAGTAGCCAATGGGATAACAGAAGGTGGTTGGTAGATTGAAAGTGAAGTGGTTTTAGGTGAATTTGATGAGAGTGGTGATGATGTGATGGGTTTTGATGATAAAGGGATTGATGATGGAATCTCTTCATCATCATCTTGTGCTACAAAACTTTTTCTTTTGCGTGTGAATTTGATCTTTGATGAAGGTGTTTGTGCTGGAATTCTTGGCGGTGTGGTTATTGGTTGGGTTAAGGTGGAAAGGTTATCATGGTTGAGGTTAAGGTAACATATGTTGATACATTTGATGTACCAACATCTGTTGGTTGATTTGATGGTGGTGATGTAACATATGTTGGTACATTTGTTGTACCAACATCTGTTAATGGTGGAGATGATTTCTTTGATGATGGTTTTTGTTTCTTTTGTGGTGGTGGTGTTGGTTTAGTTGGAGCAGAGGATACATTTTGGTTGGTCCAATAGTGGTTTTAGAAGAGGTAGTTATTGACTGTCTAACTTTTCTAGTTGACTTTCTTCTTTTTGAAGTGCCAATGTCTTCTTTTTCCATCTGCTTTGCCTTTTCTTCATCAATCAATTGGGAAGCCTTACTTTCCGATGTATCTTGCCTTTTCTGCTTTTCTAAGGCAATTTCTTCTGCTTGCATGTTTAGGGTCTCATCAATCACTTTTTCACAGCCAGCATCTGATGCCTCAGCAGAAGTTTTGTTTGGAGCAGTGGTTGTAGTAGACCCTCGTTTTTGTTGTTGCACCTTTGCTTTAGCTTGTGAAGAAGGCTGCAACATTCTCAGTTTATCTTTCTCCCCCTTTTTGGCATCATCTTCTACTTCTTCTTGTAGAACTGTTACAGGGGCAGAGCCAATGGTCTTCAACAAATGTTCTTTAATAGCCTTGATGTCTGCTTGAGTAACTTTATATCTGACCTCAACCATGTTTCTGATTAGCTCCATGTGTGTGTTATGGTTGATATTAGCTAAATTCCTCTAAGCTTGAATGATAGGTTGCACATATTTCCATATTTCAGTGGCAATTTACTGCGTAGAAGGCTGGCTTTGAGAATTTTGTAACATCTGCTTCATCATAAAAAGCTATCTTATCGTAAACTCATCAATCAAACCGAACACCGAAAAACAACGAAAACAAAAGAGATTAAAGTCTAACAACCTCAGAAGCAACATGTGAGAAATTTCCAACATTAACACCGGTTTTGGCCCCGCCTTTACGCCAATTAATGAGTCGAACGGCGTCCGCAAACTCTCGGGATATACCGAGAGCATCGATATTGCAATTGCCGAGCATGGACTCCTTCAAGCCGTACGAACCTCGCTCTCTGTCGAGGTTGGGGAGGACCAGTCTCACTGCGGCGAAGTAATCCGAGGGTTTATAGTAGGTGTCCAGAAACTTCCGGAACTTTGATCGCTTTTGCTTTGAAGATTTTGATTTCTGAATCCAGTTGAATAAACTGCACATCACGCTGAATTTCGTCTCCCCTGACATTTTTGATCGGTGAAGGTTTTGTGTGTGTGGGGAATGTGTGTTTGTGTGTGGTGTTTTTGAATTTTAAACTTTTTATACTTGATCTAAAACTTTCTATAGAAGCTTTGACTTCTTTTGCATTTTTTATCCTACTTTTTTTTAACAGCCAACTAATTCGGATAAGCTTCCTGGGATGCCCTCAATCGAGCAAATGCATCCCCTCTTCCATAACAGTCAGAGTTGATGCATACCCGAGCCACCAAGCCACCAGTTCCGGGAAAAACCCGCTCGAAGGCCCACTGCGGTAAAACCGGGTTCAACTCAGTTTCGAACTAGCGACCTCCAAAAAGGTCTAGTCCTAAACTTCATTGTCACCACCAACGTCCTTCAAAGTGATGCTAGTGGGAGTTGAACTTGAGACCTTAAGGAGAGAAATCAAGTGACTAAATGTCAAAAGTCACAAATGAATGAATGACCACTAACAATGGCGGACCTAGGAAATTTTTCATGGGAGTGCGAAATATTTTTTAAAGATTTTAGGCCCCTAGATATATAAAAAAATTAGGTTCATATCGGGTCGGTTGGGTTCGGGTCGGGTCGGGTCATGCAAAACAAAAGAACGTCAAGCTAAAACTTCCTACCTATAAATTATCAAACATGTTATTGCTTAATGTTGTAGTGACATGTGCATTGGGGGTTTTTCAAAAAAAATTGTATTGTTCACTTTTAACCTAAAAGTTTTTATGTTTTGCATTTTAACCCCCTTAACTTTTTTTACTTTTAACACAAAACTTTTCATATTTTACAATTTAACCCCAACACTTTTTTTAATTCCAATTTTGTATCCACATGCTTTTCATCTTTCGCAAAAGTTTTTTCGTTTTAGGTTTTGTTCTAAATTTTGTGAGTTAAGACGCTGCAACGTGCATGTGGGGTTCAACGTTTTTCGTCTGTTTTTTTCCCGTTTAACAGGCCAATTGCAACGCGTTGCAACGCACGGGTCCTAAATCGACTTAGTTATTTTTTCTACGTTTTACGTTTATATCTAATTTCTTCGCATTAACACGCTGCAACAGGCGTGCATGATTCAACGATTTTACATCTATTTTTCATTTGGTGCTATTTTTTACTTTTTTATTTATTTTATTTGTACGAGCTCTCATGATGTTGGTGGTCGCTGGCAGTGGTATGACAGTAATGCTACTGGTACGATTTTACAAACGTATTTAGCCTAATAGGTTTTTTTACTAATAATTTGTTTTGAATTTACCGCTATACCTCCTTTACTTAAGATAAACTAATTTTTTTACGTGCATATTTTTATGTACGTGTCTTTATAAATTTGATTTGCTCTACATTTCGAAGTAAACTTTTTTCTGGAAACGAGTCAGGTTAAATATAATACGTTTTCTTTAAAAAAATTACGTGAATATTTTTGTATACGCTTCGGTATAAATTCGAGTTGGTGTATGTTTCGACGTAAACTTTTTTAGAAAACAATTCAGGTCAAATATAATATTTTTTCATGATTATTTATGAATGTTTTATAAATTTTGTTTCGATTTGAGTGAAGTCATATTGTGGTTTATTTTTTCCCTTTTTAAAAATTCTAATTAATTTTTTTTGACTATACGTGTCAGCTTTTCTGTTATATCCGTTACATTTTCTATATATGACTCGAGGTCACATATAATATGTTATGATTGTACGGTATAAATTTGATTTACTTTATGTTTTGATCCAATCGCAATGTGTATATAGGTTACATTGAGTTCAATCAGATATGTCGAAACACGTGTTTTCATATGGTTGATGCATCACATTACGTTTGGACTAATTCATTCCATGTTTGTGAGACCCGCGCCGCAACGCGCGCATATCTTATTTCTAGTTTATATAATTATAAAAAAACATGTCAAACGTTGTTACCAATATATATAAATGTCGCCCTACGAGTTTTCATTTTTTGAAATCTATCCAAAACATCTAGAGCTACTTTTCTAAACAAGTCTTTTTCTATATAACATATACAACTAATTTTCAACACTAAACACTTAAACAATCATCACCAAACTTCATAATTTTCTACTTTAAAATCAAGACCTAGTTTTAATTATTGATTCCTTATAACTAACCATTTAAACACCCTAAACTTTAACTAAAACAGTAAAATAAACCAGCTAAAGTTTCAAAAAACAACAAAACAACTAAAAATTCAAACTTTTTTAACAATTGTATTTCTCCTAAAAATCCAAATAAAACAAGAAAACAACAAAATAATCGAACCATACCCGGAAAGAGTGATGAGATGCCATTTTCGTGAGTTTAGTGGCCGGAATTGCGGCGGATTGGGTTATTATATTTTAGTTCAAATTTGATTATTAGATTGGGTTGGGCTTGGGTTATGGTGTGTTTATTGGGTTAAAGGTTAAGAGAAAGTTAATTGGGTTAAGTGGAAGTTAATTAGTTAAAGTGAAAAGTTAATTAGGTTGTATTTAAAAAAAAATCAATGTTTACGTAATTTTTTTTACAAATTCATAAAATTATTTTCCTAAGGGGAGGGGTCGAAAATTTGCAAGGGTTGCAGACGAAAATTTTCAAGGGGTGCGGTCGGAATTTTACCAGAAATTTAGCACTAAATTTTATTTTCTTAAGGGGTGCGCACTCTGAACTTAATACATATGTGGGTATCCCCTGACCACTAAAGCTTTTTTTATCCTACCATTTGGTTGATAGCATACAAATATATATATTTATATGTCCAAAGTCACAAATAAAAGAATGACCACTAAATATTTTAATTGTGAATTTTCTGTTAGTTATGTATTATAGGAAGAAAAAAATAGATACTTGAATCTTTTCGCGTATTATTTATAATAAGTAAATAAGTAAAAATGCATTATTAGGTTGAAAATCTGTTAGATTGCTGTATTTGATTTAGTTTTATGAATTGCTGTTGATGTTAAAGAAAAAAAGGTAAAATGAAAGTAGATTTTTTAAGGGTACAAAGATGCAAAATACAGATGCCCATAACTAAGAAGCTAAAATAAAGGATCATATGGAGGTGGGATCTCAATTTCATTGGAAATGGATGTGGGTGGTGACCCCATTGTTGGGGTAGAAAAGCATCAATTTGATCTTTTATTAATGAAGTTTCTATTAAAGGTTGAAGGGATAATTGGAGGTGGAAAGATGCAGAGAATGAAGAACTTTCAGTAGCCGGCATTTGATACAAAATTCAAGAGGCGATTAAACCGAGTGATGGGGAACCGTGGGTTTTCTGGAATAAATTGGTTCCTCCAAAACTTAATCTTTTCGTAAGAAGGGCGTCAAATTGCTTCCAATGAGAACCTTGTGCATCGAGGTGTGGCTATAGTCGCCGATAATTGTGCGCAATGCGGGCTAAGGGTGGAGACGGTCGAACACATAACGTGGGATTGTTGGCTAGCGAAATCTATTTGGTGGACGGTTTCGTTTAGCTTAAACTTCCATTTCCGGTTGGGGATTGCTCTTTAAATCAGCTTCTTGGAATGGCTAAAGGGATGAAAGGATCCAAAGAGTAGAAGAAGATCATAGGTGCGGTGCTAATGGTAACGGCTTGGGAGGTATGGAAGGCGAGGAACGAGAAAAGTTTCAACAATATCTACACTCACTCCAATAGAACGGCGGCACTTATCAAAGAAAACTTGTATCTTTGGATAACAAGTGATCAAATTTTTGTTATATTGATTGGTGTAGATGGTACGACTTTAATATTCGCGATATAATTTTGTAATTTTTAGGGTTTTAGTTTCTAGCTGACTCAGTTTCTATGTTTTTTTAGTAGAGGTTTCGCCACTCCGAAAAAGGAATAATCGGATGTTGAGTTGAGGAGTGAGGGTGTAACACCCCAAAAGTTTAATTATGTATATGAGTTTAAATTGACTAGAGATTTAACATAGTTACTCCAAGGATAGAAAATACCTAAAATAAAACAAACACTTATACTATGGGGGGCAAAACTGGATAATATGAAAGTGAAAGTATTAAAACAAGTTAAACCCAAAAAAAAGACACACATGTGTGTGTCTGGGTTCGACCAAGCAGAAGAAAAAGGGGGAAAACCCTATTGCATCCAAAATCAACAAATTAAGAAGGGAATTCAAGGCTAATCTAATGCATGAACCTCAATCCTTGATCATCTAAGCTTTCTTAACAAGTGGTGAGTTGAATTTTGCGATTTGATGATTATGATGAAAGTGGGTGTTAACCAATCTTGAAATTTTATGATAAATTGAATGATTGTATGTTAGATTAACACTATTGAACAAGAATCATGTTAGAATTTACTCATCTAGATGATTAATTGTTAGAAAACTCATTCGTGTGATAGTATGATTATGAATGATTCATATGTAGATGTAACAATGGTTACGATAATGATATGTGAGCTTGTATGAGTTATAGTTGTGATAGATAAATGGTTCGAATATGAAAATTATGTGAATTGAGTGATATTGATGATCTATGATATGATCAAGTAGGACTATGCTTTGAACACTTGTGCACAGTGCTTTGTTAATGGTTCACCCGCCAAGTGTTTGATGAAATGTCTCAACTAGAAATTCTGCATCTTTGACATTCAAACTCTCTATGATGATTATGAATTGAGAACGTTGAATGACACTTGTGTTGGATTCATGATATGTTATTCAATAATACTTGTGAGAAATAAGCATGAAGTGTGAAAATAAACGGGAACGTTTTATGTATAGGGATAAAGGAAGAAGGACCTAGTCACACGAAGCAACAAGGAGTCCAAGACTGAGGTATGTATCTTGTTCATTATCTATGTTAGAAGTGTTTATGTAATAGAGTTTATATGAACTAGTTGAACAAGTAGTTGTCAAGTTAGCAAGGAACCATGTTAGTGACTCGTAGAGAACGGGTCAAGTCTTTAGTATGATATACAATAAATATGTTGTGTAAGTTGACTTGTAGTAAGCGGGTCAATTAACTAGAATGTAAACGTTGAGAATGTTTTGTGAATGACCATTACGAAGGGTTCAATCACATGGAATAGTAGTAAGTAAGGAATGTCATGATCGAAGATCCGTTGTGAACGAATTAGTAAAGGATGAATGATATAGGAAGGAATGGTGATAGATGACTCGTTTAAAATGGGTCAAACGACATAGAATGTTATAACCAAATGGTTATATAGAATGAATGAAACTAATGTTCAAGAATGAAAAGCAAGAAAATGAGTAAGTAATCAAGTTGAAAAATTGATTTATCAAGATGGTTGGAGGCTAGAATTCTATGTTAGCATGATGTGTCAATGAGTAAATGCTAATAAATCTTGTTGTTATGATGTAGGTAAAAATCAAGTTTAGATGCTCGCGCTACACTCAGAACGAACACACCTCATACGACATCAACACGTTTCCGGATCTAGAAGTTGTAAACGGGTCAAAATACTTTTGTGGTCCCTTAGTCATGCATGATAAGCCTTAATTAATAACATGCTTCATAACTTTTGTTAATGTCGTTGGGTTTGTAAATGCTTGAAATTGTGTATTTTGTATGTTTGATCAAGTTTACTTTAATGATGTGTCAAAGTTTAAATTATGTCATAGAAATGTTTTGTTAAGTCTTGATTTTGACCTCTTGAGTAATCCGGCGTTTGAGAGAGTTGTTGGGTTCCCTTTCTCATGAAACCTGGGAAACGACGGAGGCTATTCATATCTTGATGGGAACACTAATTATGGTGTGCCACTTTCCAAGAACAAAGGACTACATGTAGTTGCTAGGTTACTTTTATAAATGAGGCTCCTGAATTGGTGTATAGGCATTATGCCTGACACGATGATACTCGAGTTGTCTGTTCAGTGATCCAAATTTTCCGTCAAAAAAAAGGTTACTTTTATAGATGGGGCTCTTGATTCACGAGGCACATGCGCCTCTTGATCCAAATGAAGTACGCTCTTGATGAAGCAACAAAGTCCAGGGGACTTTTCCTTTGAGTTGTCTAATGTTTCGCCAAAGCATGTTTCATCGGGTATTGTTAAACCAGAAATATAAGGTGTGGAGAATATCATGGCAAATGTTTGTCTTTTAAATAAGAAAAATGTTTCTTCGAGTGGCTTTGTTACCAAGTGACCTTACAAGCAATCATCGTAAAGGGAGTGGGTGGTTTTTATAGTATCATTGACAAAAACATTTATGTTAATACATTGGCTTTGTTACCAAGTGACATTATAAGCAATCATCGTAAAGGGAGTGGGTGGTTTTTATAGTACCATTGACAAAAACATTTATGTTAATACATTATTGGGTTGTAGGGGTGTTAGCAGGGAGTGGGTTCTTTACGCGGGCACACCACCGCTACCCCTTGTTTAAGTGGGGTGATTGAGTGGGTTGCAAGGAGTAGTCACCGTGCAAAGGAAGAAGAGAGAGAGGGTTAATGGTGGGCTTCACTCTCTTCCAATCAATCACACATTTATCATTTTTTTAAGAAAAAAAAATGTTTGGGTGAAACATCCCATATGTTTGAGTGCAAAATGGGAAGCAGAGATGGAGTGACATGGTATAACGTGATTGACTAGTTAGAGAGTTTATCACTTCCTATATGAGGAGCACCCCTACCATAGTACCATCCTTTTATAAAAGGTAGATACTCAAATTTAATTCATTTATTTTAGATCTGAAAGCTAATGTGCAAGTAAAAACTAAAAACGGATACACGATGAAAGATTTACGTGTCTCCTTATGACCCTGATGTATGTATGAAATCCTTTTCGCAGAGGTATAACACCTTCAAAAAAAATTGCTAGTTTCATTATTTTCGTTTTAATATTCAAGTTAGGGGCTGTTTGTTTACCTCTTAATGAGCATCTTAATGGTTCAGCACTTAATGGTTTAGATTGTTTGTTTCATGAGCAGATGTCTGAATGGTTCAGACATTTGCCTCTGAATGGTTAAGTATTATACAAAGTTTGAATGGTTAAGACCTCTAATCTGAATTGGTCAGACATTTGCCTCTGAACGGTTAAGCATTATACTAGCTCTTAATGGTTCAGACTTCTTACTGGTTCAGTACTTAATCATTCAGAAGTTGTCAAACGACCCCTTAGTTGGGTTCAAAACATAAACACTAGCCCACGAAATGCACTGTTCCGTAGTCTTGGGCTTAGAGGTGCACAAAACCAGATTTTGGGCCTAAGTCGATCGATTATAAAACCAGTTTGCATTTGGTCAATGAAAGTCAAAACCAGATCAGCCCAAAGCGATTCAGATTTAAAACCAATTTTGAGTAAAATGCTAAAATGGTCCCTGAGTTTAGATCACTTTTGTTACTTCAGTCTGAAAATGTCACTTTTTGTATTTGGATCTCTGAGGTTTCAATTTTGTTGCCATTTTCATTCAATTGCCAAACTAGATTAGGCTTTTCTGTTAATTTCTCTCCTTTTTGTCGGTTTCCTAATTTAAATGAAGGGTTATTCTTCATTTTATGTCATAATATATTTTAATTAAATGAGGAAAACGACAAAAAATAGAGAAGTTATTAGAAAATTCTAACCTAGTTTGCCAATTAGATGAAAATGGCAACAAAAAACTAAACTTTAGGGACTCAGATAAAACAAATCATTTTTGAACTAAAGTGTCAAAGGTAACCTAAGTCTGCAGGGTGTGAGAGGCTTGGGTTTGGGGCTTTGCACGACACGTGGCGAAGGTGGGCTCCACCAGGCCACCCAAAAAAAAAGTGGGGTGTGGAGGGGGCGTGGCTTAGCCAGCCATGTGGAGGGAACCAGCCAACCAAAGCCAGCCGGCTCACCTTCTCCCCCACCCCACACCAGGCGGAATACCCTCACCAAAGGGGCAACGCCTAACCCAACGCCAACCCGTGGTGGAAAGTTGGCGTTGAAGGGCAGCCTAAGCCCACACCCCACAGTCTAAGACTATAGGGTGTGGTGGGGCTTGGGTTAACATGTGGCGGAGGTAGGGTCCACCCGGGTGAGAATGGCTGGTGTGGGTTTTTTTTAGGGGGGGGGGTGGCGTGGCTTGGCTTGGGCCCGCGTGGCCAGCCATGTGTATATATATATATATATTAACTAAATAAATTTTCATTAAATAATCTAAATTAAAAAAAACTAAATAAAATTAATAATAAAACGTGCAACTATAATATATAAAATAAAAATACATCAATTATTCATGTTATCCTTTCGCAATATCTCGTTTTTCATCGCCAACATCGTTGTCAATGCCTCGCCGGAAAGGTGATCGACGTTCGTGGCTAGAAACTTCATATCCGCAAGTTTTTGCTTCTCATAGGCTTTTTTTTGCTTTTCTAATGCCTTCTCTCTTGCAAATTTTTTCACGAGATGCTTGATTTTTTCTCTTCTCCTCCATCCTTTCTTGTTGGAGAATGTTGAACGTGTCAATTTTCGAGGCGATTTCCTCCAACTGATTGGTGTATAACCCTTTAGCCGAACCCGAAGTGGGGGTCGAACCCGAGGGGGGAAGCCGAGGCGGGTGTCGTAATCGACCATCCTCTTTGAGCGTGCCTTTTTGAGGTGTCTCTACCGAGTGGGCGGAAAGGAGAATCCTCAAAATCATTCAAGGTAAGATCAACCTCTTGATCACGAGCATCGGATTGAGCTTGTGACAATGGTGTTCTTGCCCTTTTGGATGAGGTAGATTCGCTACCGGTATGGACTGTCGCCCATTTAGATGCGTACCTTGCAATGTTCTAGCAGTGCATGTATTTGAACTCCGACTTCTTCGAGTTTCTATACGAAGCCATGGCATTTGTTATGAAGTCGGCTTCAGTTTCACCGCTTCTTGGCGAGTTCTTCGCCTGATGATAACATCCATTGAAGTGGGTGACGGCTGGATTAATCTCCCCCCATTTGGACGAGAGGCTATCGTTTTCACGATACCACTCGTCGCTTTGCATTTGTTGGTTGAAGTTTTTTTTTATAGTTTCCCAAAAATCCGTACAGTGTCGTGAATTTCCTATTAAAAGAAAATATTAGTCAACCACAAAAAAAATAATAATAAAACACCTAATAATATCGTTAAATATAAAATACCTTTAATCGAATCTTGGGATACATTGATATAACACTTCGTCAAAGTAGCCTCCTATTGAGCCGTCCATTTTCTTTGGACTCGTTGAGCGGCCATTATTGCTTTTTCCTCATCTGTTTTTTTGTGACTTTGTCTTTTTGCCGGTTGACTAATATTTTTTTTAGGTTTGGATGACGAACGACCAATGTTTCGAGGTTGTGTTTCGGGCACGGAATTGGGTTGGGAAAGGTTGGTTGGAATAGATGATTCGTCGAATGAGAAATGCCGATTTCCACGCCAGCGGGGCAACGTCGCTGTCCACGCTGGCTCGGTGTGGCTACAACGGCGTTGCTTGGCTAGCCACGCCCCAAACCGCCGCCCATACCCCACGGTCTAACTCAGAGACCATTTTAGCATTTTACTCGCCAATTTTAAAGAAAAGAAACCGGCTCGGTTTTAACCGGGTTCAAAATATTTATTCTCGAACCGATTCCAAGCCAGTGGATCGACCGGTTTTACTTTCGGTTTCTCAGATTCCAAACCGGTTTTTTTTTCCTCAGCTCTAGAACACTACCAGATGTGAAAACGTATATATAGATGCATCTTTGAAAACAATAACACAGAAGAACAACGCTACATTTCATGGTTGCATGGAGGAAACAATCAAAGCTCAATCAGAAAAGAATATTACCCAAATCTATACATACATTTTAAATGTACAAAACACGCATCAAACCCCAATTCTCATTCGAACATTCTCCTCTCTCCCAAACCTCAAATCATGCATCACATCTCTACAATTATGCGCCAATCACACCAACCTACATCAAGGCAAAAAGCTCCATTCATACATGATCATCAACGGTTTATTAACTTCCCCACAAACCATCACCAGCCTCATCAACATGTACTCCAAATGCAACAACATCTCAGACGCCTTTATGGTTTTCAACTCCTCCTTTTCAACCTGTGAACCCAATGTTTACACATACAACACAATCATTGCTGGGTTTATTTACAATGATATGCCGAAGCTTGCACTGAAGGTGTTTGATAAAATGCGGGTGGTTGGGGTTATGATGGATAGATTTACTTTTCCTTGTGTGGTTAAGGCGGTTTCAGGTTGTTGGGATGTTGTGGGGTTGAGGGGGGTTCATGGGTTGGTGTTTAAGTTTGGGTTGGAGCATGATTTGTTTGTGGGAAGTGCTGTGGTTCATGGGTATTTGAGGTTTGAGTTGTTGGGGGATGCACACCAGGTGTTTGATGAAATGCCGGAGCGAGATGTTGTGTTGTGGAATGCTATGATTAATGGGTATGCTCAGATTGGGGAATTTTGTAATGCGTTGGAGTGCTTACGGAAGCTGCGTGTGGATGGGAATGTCCCGAGTAGGTTCACTGTGACTGGAATATTGTCGGTGATTACGCTAAAAGGGGATGTTTATAATGGCAAGTCTGTTCATGGGTTTGTGGTCAAGATGGGTTATTTTTCAGGCATTGCAGTTTGTAATGCGTTAATCGATATGTATGGAAAATGCAAATGCTTTCTTGATGCTTTGGGTATATTTGAGTTAATGGCGATTAAGGATATATATTCGTGGAATTCGATCATTGGTGTACATCAACAATCGGGTGATCATGAAGGAACTCTAAAGCTTTTTGACCAAATGTTGCGCGATAAAGTTTTCAGTCCGGATTTAGTCACTGTCACCACTGTTCTCCCGGCATGCTCGCATTTAGCAGCGTTAAGGCATGGTAAGGAGATTCACGCATACATGATCACAAAGGGTTTGGGAAAGATGACGGTGAAGATAGAGCGGATGATACATACGTTAACAACGCTATCATGGACATGTATGGTAAATGTGGGTGTATGCGAGAAGCTCGATTAGTTTTTGATCATATGAGTACTAAAGATCCGGCTTCATGGAACATCATGATCATGGGTTATGCAGTGCACGGGTTTGGCAACGAGGCGTTAAATTTATTTCACGATATGTGTGAAAAAGGTTTAACGCCCGATGAAGTGACATTCGTTGGGGTTCTATCGGCTTGCAACCATGCGGGTCTAGTAAAGGAAGGGCAAGAATATCTAAGTCAAATGAAGTCAAAGTACAATATTTCACCAACGGTTGAACATTATACTTGTTTGATTGACATGTTTGGTCGTGCTGGACTGCTTAATCAAGCATATGGGTTGCTATCTGAAATGCCGATTGAAGCTAACTCGGTGGTGTGGCGGGCGTTCTTGGCGGCATGCCGCCTTCATGGAGATGTGAATCTTGCTAAAATTGCTGCAAGAAAAGTGATTGATCTTGAACCCGAGCATTGTGGAAGTTATGTGTTGATGTCGAATGTGTATGGGACATTGGGTCGGTATGAGGAGGTGTCGGATGTGAGACTTAATATGAGACAACAGAATGTGAAGAAAACACCGGGGTGCAGTTGGATCGAGTTTGGAGACGGGGTGCATGTTTTCGGGACGGGTGATCGGACCCCTCCTGATGAAGATTCGATTTATAGTGAGCTTAATTCATTGTACATGAGCATGGGTCTATGCCACATGACTTGAGTTAAACTATTTGATTTCATTAGATTGGTGTTTTGTGTAACATTGTACAAATTAGCATGAATTAATTACTCAACGTGGTAAAGTCCATGTTACGGTTTTGGTCTCAACTTTTTTGGATGTTACACTTACGGTCATCATCGCGAATGGTCCTGTATAGGGGTCGATATATAGAACCCAAATTCAACGACTGCCACTCTCGACTTATCTATCGATATATATGGGTCCTGTATAGTGTTGTTTTGAGGCATCTATATCAATATTAACGAGGGAAAAAGGAAGCAAGAAGTGGTCCAAGCTTTGTTTATAATAAATAGTACATTAAAATAGGCTTTGTAGAAAATAAAAGGTCCCAAACAGCTTCTATATCAATCACTTACATTTCACATCCTGTAACTACTACTGTATCCTCCTAAATCAGGGGCTCCATACGCGCCATACGATGGTCCGCCATAAGCTGATGATGATGATGGTGGCGGGTATGATGAATTCCCCAATTGAGAGTAGGAAGACCTTAAACTCGATTCTAGTTTGCCATTGCTGCTTGGATTCGATATTTCTTTGTTGACACATTCCTGAGTAATCAAACAAAAGCAGTTAACATCGAGTATGTGCACGATGAAAAAAGAAAGGTTGCATCTTTACTTGAATGAGTTGCTGAGCTGTCTGAACTTGTGACGCTGTCCCTTTTATCTCAACTGTAATTTCATCGGGTAAACCTCTGCTTTCTTGTACAGTAAGAATCGCACCACTAGTCCGACGGATATACGCAATGTTTGTCCCACCAACCCCAATTATATCCTCAGCATAAACCAGTGGTATTTGCATTGTTTGAGCTATCTGCTTAACATAAACCAAAAACAACTTATTACAACCACAACGCATTCTTCCAAGATTTAAGAAAACTATGAAAATAAACCGTTGACCTGAGTGACAATAGGACCACCAGTACGCGCAAGTGCAGGAGAAAGCGTTGCGGGTGGCGGCAGCCCAGGGTCACGACCGTACAAAGAAAGCCCATGTGATGTCAAAAGTGATTCTCGTTGTGGTTCACGATCAGCGAACAGTGTCTCTCTTCTAATTGGAAGAGAAAAATCACCCACGCCACCTAACCCGAGTTGTGACTGTAAACCACTAGTACTACGCATCACGGGTTTGTCAGCCCATGATGTCTCCACTTGATGTTCTTGTGTGGCTGCTACTGCTGCATTGTTCTGGATGATAATAATAATGCACTTAATTAATCATAACTAATCACGATATTTTAATTATATTTACTGTATAAGAAAATGGTGACTACTTACAGATTGTTCAAAGAGAGGAAGAATGCTATGATCTACCAAAAACTTCCTCAAGTGTCCCACCACAGCTTCTAGAGCTTTCAAAACCTTTATAGCTTCACCCTGCATATCCACGATCCGTTCATCTGAGTTGGAAGACACTGCTGACACTTCATCTGAAAGATACACATCGTTTACAAAAAAATATGATTTTCCAACCAAGAATTAAAAGATGAAAGAGGAGATTCATAATTCATACCGCCCGATAGCACCCGCACAGAACAGCCTGTGCTCTCCTGTATTGCTTTGATTGATGATCCTTGTTTTCCAATCAGACTTATGGCTTGCGTTGATGGTACCAATAATCGAATGGAGCAGAATGGTATGGATGCTAGACTCTCACCCTCGTTTTCTGGGAATCCATTAACACGTTTGAATACTCTTATTACAGCATCCATTGCAGGGGAGAAAGGTAGCTCTGGTTCTTCTTTGCCGGATATCAAAACCTAAAGTTATGTTTCAAGTTGACCATGTTAAAAGGTAGCTGAGTTGCTGATCAACAGACCCATTCATATTGGCAACAACCAAGTTCAATAATGCGAAAAGGCACCAAGCTTATTCATCTTCTTCAAGATATTACTAATTTAATAAACTTGTAAAGTGTTGAAGATCAAACCACTCAATTCTCAAATTCGCAAATCCTAATTAAATCTTGGTTGCAATAACAACACATACATGGCTGACAGCTGGTCAACAATAATGGTGTGATCACTGTTAAATTGCCATATCTTCGCCTAATTTTCCCTAGTCGCATCGGTCTAATATCCTCAATCTCAACTTAGCTTAGGCTTTGCACACTCAATAACACAAAATGGAATCTGCCCTAAAATTACGCACTTTCACAAAAAACAAAAAAAAATAGATAAAGAGGATATTCTTGAAGGATCAACACAACCAAAATAAAACAACTTACAAGATCAAACCACTCAATTTTCAAAATCACAGATCCTAACTGAATCTTGGTTGTAACAACAACACATACACAACTTATCAACAACAATGGTGTAAATTACTATTATATAACCAAATATTCACCTAACTTGCCCTCATCTCATCAGTTTAATATCCTCAATCTAAAGTTCTCAATTACGCCCCGCTAGCGGTATGTGCATATAATGTATATATGTGTGGGCCCACCGGGGGCAAAAGTGAAAGTGCACTAATTTTAACCTTATTTTACTAATTTCGTGAAAATAACGTTAAAACACGAGGGACGGTTAATCATGCATCATGTGGCGGAGTTGATAGCCAAAAGACAAGGGGTACATGCACTAACCGGCTTTTGTCCCAATTGCTGAGTGTTATGTGCCTTATGTCTAAGGCTTGATGCAAAGCCACTATCGAGCCGGGGGTCTCACTGGAAGCAGCCTCTCTATTCCTACGGGGTAGAGGTAAGGCTGTCTACATCTTACCCTCCTCAAACCCTACCTTAGCTTTGCTATTGGTGGGATTTACTGAGTAGGATGATGATGATGATGATGATGATGATGAATCTAAAGTTCGCAACATAACTTAGTCCTCACACGCTCAATCACACAAAATTCCACCAATAATCTACCCTAAAATCACACAATTTCACAAAAAAAAAACTTTTTTAAATCAACAGAACCAAACAGAGTCATCTTACAAGATCAAACCACTCGATTCTCAAAATCACAAACCCTAACCAAATCTTAGTTGCAGCAACAACAACACATACACGGATGACGGGTGATCAACAGTGGTGTCATCACTGTTGAATTACCAAATGTTCGCCTAATTTTCCCTAATCGCATCGGTCTAATATCCTCAAATCACAAATCCAAACTGAATCTTAGTTGTAACAACAATAACAACACATACACAGCTGATCAAGAACAATGGTGCAACCACTGTCAAATCACCAAACATAACCTAATTCCCCTAAACTCATCAGTTAAACATCCTCACACACTCAATAACACAAATCTCCACCTATAACCTACCCTAAAACCACACAATTTCACAAAAAAAAAAAAAAAACTATTTAACAGTTAACAATCAACACAACACAACAAAATCAAAACAACTTACAATGCGATCAGGTGTACCAACAGAAGCATCAAGAACACGAATCCGAGCCTTGGTATCTTCACACATCTTCTTAATAATATCTCCTTTTCGTCCAATTATGCTCCCAACCTTCAGCACCGGCACTATCAGCCGAAACACGCAGTCTCCTGGCCATCCCGGCCACTTCTTCTCCGGCGATACCGTTCCCTCCGCCGTAGCCGGTGGATTTTTGGCCGCCGGATCCGTCTCCGTGGCCATACCCGGCGGAATTGAGGCGGTGGTTACAGATTGAGTGGTTTCTGTAACGGTGCCATTGATTGAGGGTAGGGTGGAAGCCATTAGTGTGTGTGATTTGAGGGTTAGGGCTTTTATTGGGAGGTTTGACGAAGAGGGATCTTATGATCAAGTAGTTTAGACTTTAGATTCATTGATATCATTATATATATATATATATATATATATATTTTAAAGTTTTAAAAGTGTTTCAATTAGGTCACTCAACATTCATTTTTATTAAAATTAAGGGTTTTTTCATTCATTTCATAGGTAATCGTGATGATGTGAATTTTTGTTTCTTTTTTCCCTTTCATTTAATGTTAATGTCCAGTAATGACGTGGATTTTAACTTGTCTTTTTAATTTTTAATGTAATTAAAGTTTTTTTTTATTTTTAATAAATAAATTTCATATATTAATATAATCCGACCCTAGGATCTTATGCTTCATTTTTCTCTTGACACATGAAAAAATGACATGACTCGATTTGAATGTTAAGTTATCTAATTGGGACCAAAACGATACGAGTGACCTAATTAGAACACTATTGAAACTTGGTTACTATTCCGTAACATTTTCTTTTTTCTTTTTAATTTATTTGAGTGAATATAGTTGAGTTAAATCATAGTTGTAATGTTGTATGCATGTTAAATGTAGATAACATTTAGGTTTTGGAAACAATTGGAATTATGAATTTTAGTGTTTAGTTGAGATGAATAATAATAAGATTACTTTCATAAGAATTTGTTGTTGTTTTGGGAAGTGACTTAATAATTTATAGGGAGAAATACATGAAGTTATTGTAGTGTGTCTCTATCATGAAATTGACATTTACCAACACTTCGACAAGGGGTTCTGGTTGATAAATATTACATATTGTCGAGGATGCTCCATCTCCCTTTTTCTAACCTAAACACCCAAACCCTCTAGCTCCTTACTTATTCCCATTTCCTTAAAAACTTCTGTTAACTGAGATCCATCAGACCACCACAACCCCTTTGTGAGAATTTCGACTAATTAGTGCAACAAACAATGATGTAACAAACTTTTTATTTTTTAGTTTTGTTTGGTGCAAAACATTATAGGTTATTTGTATACCTCCACTCACTGCTACTGCCACAAGATTCCACATTTGTCAAAACGTCATACTTTCATACAAAGGTCTTCATTGTTTCTAAAACTAAGATGTTTGAAACAAGTGCAGAAAGTGAATTCTAGGGTCAATTTGATGGTTTTGGCAACTATTGGCGTGTTTTAAAGAAAAGGTCACAAGAAGAGGTGTTGATAGTTTAGAAGGATCATGTAAGACCCTAAACTGTTTAACCAAAAACACGCAGCAGAAATACGACTCATAAAAATTTCTTTCTTTATATACATTTTAACAAGCTTGAAAACCATTTGGGATGACCCTTTTACAAGTATTACGCCCTTCATTCTTGTTTAAGAGATAAAACATAACATACGTTTACAAACTGCATGACCTCACTCCTGTACAATCCACCTTCTGACTCGATCTTCAACCACTTGCACCTCATGATGATGATCCATGTAACCTGCAATCACTGTATACATCCACATCATTAGTAATCGATGACATCATACATAATTTAAAACATATATATAATTTTAACGACATGTCGCATTCTTCCAACGTGTGATAATCCATTCAATTATCCTTCCAGGTTCAATCATTGCATCTCGATGTCGAACCTTCAAAAGGCCAACAATATGTTACTTGCACTTTCATTTTTGAAGGGGTATGGTCCCAAAAACCTTGCGCCAATCAAGGGAGCCATACCCACTATTAACTGTCAAGGAAACCTTGCGCAGACATTTGCACTAAAGAAGGAACTTAACAAACTTTGCGCTAAAAAACAAAGAGGGGAAAAGATCATTTAGCTACCTTGCGCCGGCGTGCGTAAGGAAGATAGTTAATCTTGAGAATTCCCTATCGTTGTCAGTTCCCAGAAACCTTGCGCATGCCACAACACAACAGAGGAAGTTTACAAGTCTCTGCGCCAGGCATCTAAAAGGGAAAAGGATCATTTAACTACCTTGCGCTGCCCGAGCAAGGAAACAGTTAACCTTAAAGGACCTTTCCTTAACAAAGAACTTCTTTCTACAAGACATGGTGCAGAGGCAAAATGAATCTTTTCTGTTGTAACAGAATGCACACGTGGCAGCAGCTAACAGAAAATCACAACTGTGAAACTTCTAGAAGCATTTAATGTCCAATCGTGCAAGGGCACAGTTCGGTTACAACCGAATGCCACGTGACAAGCATCTTATACAATCGAGAAGATCACGGTGATGGCCTGGTAACCTCAAGAAAGCATAGCGATCTCACAATGACACGTGGCATCTCCCTAGCCGTATATAACAAGCCAATCCGTGTGCACTAACGGTAACTTCACCACTTAACGGAATGGCAAAGATTCCGTTAAGATTTCATCTCTCCTTTTGGCGCCTAAATCTGGCTATAAATAAGTAACTTCGGTTTCAAGGAAAGGTATTCACTCTCACTTACTATCTCTCTTACTTCACTTAATATATTTTTCCAAGTACCGATACTTATTCTCACGCCGGAGGGTGGTCACGGAGAGAACCCCCTTTCTCCCCGTGACGAGGCTAACGGCGTTTCTGTTTTGTAGGTATCGTTGGAGTATAGTTGCAATCATCATCGTAAAACCAAACGAAGGATTAACCATTTTATACAAGAAACTAAACCCTAGATCTAACCAGATTTCGATCTGTTAGATCTACGTTTCTTCAATTTCGTTCTCAAAGCAACATACTTAGCACCGTTAATACTCATACGTATTGAAACCATGTATACATATGTACAAGTCTCATTCATTCATATATATTAAATACAATACATGCATAGATATCTCTCTATCCAAACTCTTACATAAATCTTACATTCAAACACATTCAAACATAAAATCCTAGCCACAAACATCCATACATATAAAGCTTGTACATACAAACCTACGTACGTATTACGTTCCCACACATACTTGCATACACGCTCCATTCTTACTCGTACCTCATAAACACTCTTTGGTAAGTTTGGGGTACATTTCGGAAGCTTAAATATGAGTCTCATACTCACCCGCACTTCACACAACTATTGGTAAGGTTGGGGTGCCTTTTGGAAGTTTAATGGGGCTTGGGAATGGCTCTACGGGATCCAGGATTAAAGAAAATGATAAAACGGGGTCTCCTGACGTTAACGGGGCGTATACATCCACTTGGCGGGTCTGTCACCCCTACAGCGTCGGCGACTCCAATCTAGGGCGTCAGACTCCATTTGCAGCGTCGACTTTCATTCTTTTGTGCGTTTCGACCCCCGTTTACGCGTCCCAAATCGTTTTCCGAGTCCCAAATCATTCTATCACTAATCCCCATGTCCCCACAACCAAATTCCACATTTTATTATACTACTTTTAGTTTTTGACCCATTTGTTTCTACCACGCGGTTTCCGACATAGTTAATTACATTTGATTCGTTACAACAATACTTACCTTAATACTACCATTATTTACACATCCTTACATGATTCCCAATATTCATACATATAAAACTCCCTTAATCTACTAAGAAATGAGTCGGGAATCACTTACCTTAAGCATCCGTATTCGTGTTTGCTTCCATACTTGAGTCCATGCTAATGTGATTCCTATCATTTCATGCCATCATGTCCATAACATTGTTAGTATGCATGTTCATTCATATCAACATTCATTTCCAACTCTTAGTTACATTGACTTTCATTAGTCAATCACTAACATGCATAAGACATGAACTGACATTCACATTGTTCGCAGTTCAAATATTTCAGCCTACCATCATGTATCATTAGATTTCTGCAATCTTACTATCACGTTAGAATGCCTATTCACATTATTCCTACATTCGTTGACTTTTTAGAAAGTCAACTATCAAGCATACTAACTTCCATTTTAGAACCATATAATCACCTATGCATGTTATAATGTATCCCCCACGCTATATGCATTCCGTACTCATGTTATTGGACTCATGGAACCATATGATCACTTAATTACAAACATACACATATACAATCGCCACATATACTAATACATGATTCCATAATTGGCAACATCATTCAAGATTAGCTAAATTAACATGATCCCAACATTATCCTTATTAGTAAATCCATATGCTTTATATTTAGTGTACATTTACTTCTTACTTTCAATTAAGCAATTACTCAAACATATTGTGAGCATCACACCACTCAAGCACAAGGTACAAGCTCGTAGTGCATGTTTCTACCACATCATACTAAAAAAAATCAATCTTCCACATGAACTCCATCTAAAAATACACCCCTCATGTTATTTTACTATCAAATACATCATTATCACATTCTACACACATATATCCACTATTTGCATACAATTTCACATAATATTGCCATTTAGACATTTCATCAAACACTTGGCGTACGTACCATATATGAGGCACAATGTACAAGTATTCCATGCTCACCTTCCTACCTCTTGTTTTCATTCTTCAATTACAACTAAAATCAAATCACTTTCATATCACATCTAGCAAGAATCAACCACATAAACATATTACATCAAATTTTGAACAAGAATCGGACATGGGTGATACACCCATATCGCCACCCTCACCATCACCATCACCAATGGGTTTCATGTCATAACATCAATTTACTTGAAATCATTCATAATCCAAGTTCTATTTGGTGATTCAAGCACACCTTCATGCTCAATTTCATACCAATACAAAGATTTGTCACATGCACATAGTGGCGGACCCAAGAACTTTTTCATGGGGGCGGAAATTGTCATTCATATGTTGTTATATAATAAAAAAATTCAATTCGGGTCGGGTCGAAAGCAAAAAATTCTTATCATGTTTGTTATTAACATGGCTTTCACATAATTATATTGGTAATTAGAGTCAATCATAACTAATACTCGTATGTATTAAAATATTCAATGTTCTAAACTTTTAATCCATATTAACTACTACTCTACAATAAAAAATAAAATAAGAAAACTATATCACACAATAATAAAGAACCATTGTCATTGTGATATGTTATATAATAAATAGAGTAAATTGTTATTTTAGTCCTGAGATTTGACCTAAATTGCCAATTTAGTCCAAATAGTTTTTTTTTTCTTCTGGGTCTCTGACTTTTCCAATTTATTGCCAATTTGATCATCTGGCCTAACTTCATCCAAACTATCCAGTTAAGTCAAGGGGTATTTTGGTCACTTTACTATTATATTTTATTTTTACCATTTTGATTCAAAACACTTTTCACATTTATATATTTTTTTCTTTAATCATTTATTTATATCTAATTATAATCTAGTTATAGCAATTATTATATTATTTTATACATATAGTTATCACATATGTACACACTTTCACAAACCATCGCCCCCCCAACGCACCCCCATCGTTCATTACAACCCCCTTCCCCTCTCTCTCATCTCTCTCTAATATGTGAGGCATACACACCAGACACCACCACGACCACTATTATCTACGGCCACCGTCAACATCCCTATCTCCGACCACCATCATCACCTGTCACCACCCACCCCACCATCATCACCACCTGCAACCCCGACACACCACACCTCTCTTGCTCCGACCATCTTCTTCAAGACATAACAGAGGTCCCCAAAAATTCCTGATTTACATATGGGTTTTTGTTGAAAAACAAAACCCTTGTTCTTTTTGGGTTATTAGATCTTATGATTTTGATTGCATCCGGTTTATTGATAAAATTTAAATCTTGGATCTTGAAATTAAGTCTTATAAAGATGAATTGTTGTGGGTTGATATATAATTAGATTTGTTGCATGTTGATATGTTATTAGATTTGTTGGTTTTGATTGCATCCATTTTCATCATGGGAATCTTAATCTGGGATCTTGAATTTAATAATTTGCAGGTTTTTGCATCCTTTGTTTTTTATTATTAGAACTCATACAAAAACTAGTTGTTGGGGGGGTGGTTATTAGATCTGATGACGGTTGGGTGGTGTTGGTCATGGTGGAGTGAGAGGGTGTGGTGGTGGTGGTCGGTTGGGTCGAGGTAGAGGGCTCGATGGTGGTGGCCGGAGTTCTTAGATGGTGGTTGGGATCTCCGGCGGGTGTGCCTGATAAAGAGGGTGGGGGTGGTTCCCAATAATTACTATTATTTATAGAAAGAAAATAAAAAAATATTAAAAACACAATAAAGAGGTAAATATAAGGTTTGGATAAAAATGGCAAAACAAAATATAATAGTAAAGTGATCAAAATACCCCTTGATTTAACTGGGTAGTTTGGATGAAGTTAGGCTAAATGATTAAAATGGCAGCAAATTGAAAAGGTCAGGAACCCAAAGAAGAAAAAAACTACTTGGACTAAAGTTACAATTTAAGTCAAACCTCATGGACTAAAATGACAATTTACTCTAATAAATATAAGGTACAAAAACATAAGAAAAATATTGTCATTAAAAATTTGTAATTGCAAATCCGTTTGAAGGTCGTTTTCTTGAATCAGTTTAAATTGTGACTTGTTCAATCTGGTTTCTTATTAGATCGTTATTTTAAGGGTTAATTACATATTTCCCCTTAAAAAAACTATAAATTACATATTTACCCAAGCCTAAACAAATATTGCATATTTCCTCTTCATTAACTAATAAAATTGCAAATTTACCTATTTTAATTTATTTTATTAAAATTAAATTATATAATGACCTGTTTTACCCTTAATTTTACTAAACCTTAAAATTGCATATATACCCATATTTTTACTAGAGTGACAATCATCTAAACGTAAAGCAAATGCCTAAATTTTACTCCATCGCGATATAAAAACCATCCCAAAATTATTATCTTCCATCTTGAATCAGTATGAGCCATGATCTCCCTTGTTGGTGCTAACAATCGATTTTCCATAACATCTACATTATTATATTCCTTCTCCAATCACTTAAGAATCTGTTAACAAGTATGGAATCATCCAAGTGAAAAAAAAACTTTCTGAAATACCTGTATAGTATATTGAGGAATAGAATTAATTTGGAGGATGAAATTTTTTTAAAGATATTAGAATTGTAATATACGAACCTGTAAAATATTATTATAATTAATATGCTATAACATTTCGACATAATAATCAAGTCGCATAATTGATGACCGAACGTTTCGACTATGTAGAGTTATATTCGTAGAAGTAATAAATAAATTATGTAAAAAAATAAAAAATAAAAATAGATGAACATGTAAGAATAAGTGTGGACATGGTAGAATTAAAGAATGGCAATTCTAATTGTATTGTTTACGGAAGAGAAAAAAAAATCAAAGTTATCAGATTAAGGGGGTGTTTTTTCAAAATAGATTATGCATTTTGAATAATCAGAATCAAATAATTAGCTGTAATAAAAAGTGTTGCAGAAAGATAGTGTTTGGATTTGATTATGTTGTTTGATATCACAATAATCAGATAATCAACATTGTTTAGATTTGATTATTTTGTTTGATATCACAATAATCAGATAATCAACTATTTGAGTGTTTGGCAAGTATATATATTTTAAAAAATAAATAAGTGAAAACGTAAAAAATCAGTTTTTGGATTATCACGTTTTCCTGCAGCAAGGGGTGACCTACTTATGGATTATCACGTTTTGAACTCTACAAAAGGTAAAAAATCGCTTTTTATTAATTTTTTTACCAAACACTTAAAATAGATTTTTTGCGATTTCAAAACATAATAATCAAAAAATCATCAGGCTGAAAACGCAATCCTAAACACCTTCTAAATATCACAACTTTGAATTATTAATTGGATAACCACGTTCTAACTCTTCTTTGTTTCAAAATCGAAATCGTCAAAATCCAGTCATCACATTCAACTGAACACCTGAAGAATCGGCATATCCTTGAGATCGTTAGTTTTAAACATCCCCACGTTCTCATACGATTGCCACAGAAACTCGCATAATCTCCTAACCTTCACCTATTCGAGCAGTTGCCTACGTTGAAGAATCCGGTGAATCGTCACCGCAACACACCATCCGATTGCCGTCGTCAGTCATCTTTCCGTTGCACCACCAATTGGAGTTTGACGACGGTTTCAACCTCTGTTGCTGATCACTTTGATTATCTCTGCCTGATCACTTTGTTTTAACATGCGTACAGTACACATGCACACAATTCATGGGGGTCTCTCAAACATATCACCATCTTATTATAATTCCAAGTCTTGAAATAAGATATTAATTTAATTGATGTTTACTTTAAAATCATTAAAAATTAGTGATTTTACAGAACTGTGTTATGTTCATCCAACACTATTTATTGAAACCATTATAATATGCACTTATTATTATTTAAGTAATAAATGAATTTATATTACAAATGACTAAGTATAGTATTTTAAACTATCAAATTTGGAATCACTAGCCATTCTATCTTTGTGTGTAAACAGAATGAAATATATATACTACTTTTGCTAAAGCATGAATAAGGATATCTTATAGGAATTCTTAAGTTTGAATAGAAATAACCATAAAAGATACGAGTGTAAATTACTTTTTGAGTCCCTGTGTTTTATGGGTTTTAACTAGTCGAGTCCAAAAGCAAAAAGTTTAACGCCCTGAGTCCCTATAAGCATTTCCTCTAACCATTTGAGTCCAAATGTTGGATGTTTGTTAAATCTGCTGTTAAGTCCCCTCACGTGCAATCCACGTGAGGGGTATTATCGTCCATTCACGCTTATGCTTAATAAATGGTCTTGTATTTAATTCACCTACCAACATTAAACCCTAACTTTGAAATGTGCCCCCAAATTTTACACTCTCAATTCCACTGGAGCGATCATCATCTACAATCGAACAAGATCAATGGCGAATCTTCACGACATCTCAACGTGGATTGTTCGTGGTTCTGCACAGCATTTTGATCCGTATGAGGAGTATGGTAAGCAACTGAGAACCAAATGTCATCTATTAACATCAAACTTTTTAAACTAATTCCTCCTCCCCTGTTTTACTTCATTTCAGTTAGTGAGCCTACAATGTTCAGCATTCACATTTTTCATGGTGGGGAGTTTATGGTTAAACCTGTGTTGAAGTAGGTAAAAGGTAAAAGCAACCATATTGATTAAATTGATGCTGATGAATTCTTAGTTATTGAGTTTAATACGATGTTTAAGATGTTGCATTATCCAGAGGATGAAGTTGTGTATTACCATTATAGGATTCCAGATAAAAGTTTGGATGAAGGTATTAGGGCTTTAGGGACTGGTCAGGATGTGATAGATATGTGTCAATATGTTGGTAGGATTAGAGAGATTTAGGTGTATGTTGAACATTAGACCACAAAACTTGACACATACTTTGTTTCACCTAAATCAACATCAAATGTAGTAATTCAAGAAATTGATGAAGATGGCCCATCAATTGGGAATGTTCTTGTTCGTCCTAGAGCTGAACCTAGAGCATGTGTTAGAAGACTTGCACTAGACTGGATGGATGAAAGTGGCCCATCAGTTGATATCCAAAATGGAAATAATGTAAATGAATTAGGTGTGAATGATGTAAATGACTTAGAAGGTGGTATTAACTTAGGTGGGAATGATCTAAATGATGGGCAATTTAATGATAGTGAACAACAACAAGCTGAGCAGCTTAATGACCCTGAACAACAAGGTGAGCAGGTTAATGAAAATGCACATCAAGAAGAGCAGTTTAATGATAATGCAATGGATGATATTGAGGAGGAGTCTTTGCAGTTTACTGATGATGAAGAGGATTCTGATGACCCGGATTACAGGATGGAACATGAGGCACCTAATTCTGATGAGGATGATGACCAAAGAGTGCATGAAGGTAACAAGCATAGGAAAGACAACAATGATGATGGTGATGAGTTAGATTACAATATTGATACACACATCCGATAGACAAGACGTAACTTGTTTTCATTAGCATCATATTTGGTACAAAAGACTTCCACTGACCATTTACAATAGTTTTGACAAAAAAAGGTCAACTGGATATGAAGGCTAGAACTTTCATGCCAACAACATATACATTACACACAAAACCCAAGTAACCCGTAACATAATCTTCAACCTTTTCACTTCGAGGTCCTTTTTTCTTGCCATTTCTTCATGATTGTTGATGGATCTTAGTAATCCAGGTATGATTTCCGTTGCTCGTTCACAGAGTGGGGGTTCAGCCCAGCTTACAAACCCACAGTTAGTTCCCTGCAACCAATACAACACAACAATTAGGGTTGTTTACCCGTAGATCTTTAAATCAAATCAATTATCTCTCTTGCACAACAATGGAATCGCCTCCCTGGATTTGTTGCAGTCCACGAGGTTCGTATGATTGTTGCAGACCCACATGCGCAGACAACTTGATTTATCATGATGAAGATTTAGGGTTTTTAATTTTGTGGAAGAAGATGAAAGGGAAAGCTTATAAAGGGATAAATAGGCGTGAATGGACGATAATACCCCTCACGTGGATTGCATGTGAGGGGACTTAACAGCAGATTTAACAGACATCCAACATTTGGATTTAAATGGTTAGAGGAAATGCTTATAGGGACTTAGGGCGTTAAACTTTTTGCTTTTGGATTCAACTAGTTAAAACCCATAAAACACAGGGACTCAAAAAGTAATTTACCCAAGATACTAAAGATAATTTTTGTAGCTAAGATAAATAATAGAAGGGATTTTTACATATTTCCCCCTCCCAAGTGAGCTTATTACATATTTTCCCAAACAAAAAAAATAATTACATATTTCCCCTTTTTGAGAAATTATTCAATTACCCTTATTCTTATTCCCATAATCTTCAATCTTCATGTCGATCGTTTCTTCTCCCCACGCCTAATCCTACATCGCCAGACCCCATCGGACAAGCAGAAGAAGACGAAGCCCACAAGTTGAGCAGAAGTTGTTTCGAGTTTTAGGCAGTCGTTTTTCGCAAAGTTCATTTTGGCAGTTGTTTCGAGTTTCAGGAAGAAGAAATGGCAAGACCCCACTAGGATCGTGGAGTTAACGGCTGAAGAAATGGCCAGGGCCGGCTCCAGTATGATTTTACTAAAGCCCTAGCTCAGGGCCTCCAAACTTTTGGGAAAATAAGGCCTGCTGTCCCCATTCGCTTAATTGTTTACAAAGAAAAGAAAGGAAAATAAGTCTGCAGAACAGTGATGATTGTGAGAAACGAAGCGACGATTCTCGATGGTATATTCAGGAGCTATCGCAAAGCCATTGTGGTTGCTTAACGATGATAAAGAGCTTTCAAAAGTCATTGTGTATTCGTTTCTAATAAACTATTTCTTAGACTCTTGTTTGCCTGTTTCTTGTTGATGATACAATTAGACCAGTTGGTGCTTCTTAAAAAACATTCTAGTGAATAACTGTGATTAGAGGTTAAGAAAAAAATTACGTACTGCTCCAATATTGATTGTTGACTCATTTAAATTTTGATAGTTTGAGATTTAAAAAAAAACATTCTAATATCAAAATGAATAACTGTGATTTAAGCTAATAAGTTCATTAGTTTTATTCTTTCATTTAATGTTTTTGTTTTCTTTGGTGGTGGTTTAAAGAAATTATTCAACATTTAGTTCTGTTGAGTCATTGTAATTTGATTTTAGTAATCCTGTGTTGTTTTGCCCTTTTTTTAATCAAAAGAAGAGTAATTTAATAAATTATTTCATTAAGAGTAAGATATGTAACTGATTGTTTGATATTAGATAGGGGAAATATATAAATATTCATTTAATTTGTTTATCAAGGGTAAAATAGTCATTCATATGAGTATTTTTAGTGAAAAGGGAAAATATGTAATATATATGAGTTAGAGAGGGGAAATATGTAATTGAATTTTATGATTGGGTGGATATGTAATAAGCCAACTTAGGAAGGGGAAATATGTAAAAATCCCATAATAGAAAGGTGTGCGTAATAAAGTAAATTCTAAGTCTATCTCCAATGCTAAATGCGCCCTTAGGCGCCCTCATATGCCACGTCATCTGCCACATCATATCCTTAAAAATCCTTAAAATCCCTTATTTCATATCCAATCTTACAAATATCATTACATTTATTAATGTTCACCTCATTACCTACTCACTACACACAATATTTAAATAAAACATTTGTTTTCTTTCTCTTTGGGCCCACCTACCTTCAAAATCAGGAAAAGCAAAGCCATTGTGGAAGGGCTTTATTACTAAGGGTTTCAAAGGGCACATAGCTCCAATGCTAAGGGCTTGTATGGACAAGGAGGGTAAGGATGCATTGGAGATAGTCTAAGCTCGTTCTGGGGTTTTTATAACAATACCAATAGCAAGACAATGAAATCCAAAACATTAATATAACTTGGAAGGTAATAATATTGTAGGGTTTCGTGACGATTGATTCAAGCTTAAGATTTATTACGGTTATCGCTTTTCGTGGCTAAGGTACGGATTCTGTGGTCTTTTCTCGTAGCGTTTTATATCGTTATTGTACTCGTAGTGTTTAGTTCATCGAACCGTTATCGTTGCTTCCTATTAGTTATAGTATCAGGTATTGCATTGAGTTGTTTCCATTGATTCACATGCGATAGATTAATTTCCTTTAGCTCATTCTCGCATGTTCCCATTGATCATTGATTATTGCCATAGAAGTGCATTATTGTACTAGTTGTCTTGACTTGATTGTACCGCTTTATTGACCTCAATACCCGAGCACATCCACCTATGGGGACATAGGGCATCATCATCGGCACCGATGACGTGCACCATCCGTGACGGTGCGATTAGTTCACGACGTCTCTATATTGGAATTTATTATTGTTTATGGATTATTGAGAGGCGTATGGATCGATCCTAGGATATTATTGTTATTGTATTGGTATTGGGATAGGTGTGTGTGCCCACATCCCCTTTACATATTGGTGCATTAGTCTGCAGCTAATGTACGTATTATTGTTTATTGTTTATTGACATTGGCTCACATGAGTATTTCCACATAGATTGTTATCGTGTAGTATTGACCATATCGCTACATTGTTATTGACATAGTATTGTTCACCATTGATCGTATACCGTATTGATCGTTCTCATTAAAATTACCGTTATTGCTTTGTTTTTCCGTTACTACGCAATTTTTGGCTCAGTCGTGTTTCTTTTTATTGTTTTCTCTTATTTCTTAAACAGATACTCAAGGGAACATGGGGAAAAGTGCGAAGAGAGAAAACTAAATGGCTAGAGTTGGAAATAAGGAGTTCTAATAAATTGCTATTTAAGTTTTAAACACTTTTATTTTCGTTAAGACTATTGTGTGGTTTTAAATTTTTAAATCTTTGGAGTTTATGTTATATTTAAGTTAAGTTTTAAAATGTCTCTGATTACTGTATTGAATGACACGTCAGCCTTATTCGGGCCGGGGTGTTATGCTTTCACCGAATACATGTTGACCAAAACAATCTATAATTAACTGTAAACAACCGACTAAAACAATTAATAATCAACTGTAACGTGCAACAAATTGTCGATGGCTAAGAGAAACACCGGCACCGAACTGAAACGTCGCCGGCTAAGAGAGACACCGGCGTGGAAACCGAAACGTCGCACGACACCGCCACTAGCTTGCAAAGACACCAGCGGCGAACTGAAACGTCGCACCGCCGTGTAACGTCGTTGGCACCGTCGTGAAACCTCGGCCTGTGGGATCTTTTGAGGGAACAAACTGATGAGTCGGGATTCGTGGGTTGTTTGATTTTAAAGTTTTTTTTTCTTTTTAAATTTTGAAAAGGGTAAATTTGTCAATTTAATTAAAAAGGGGGAATATGCAATATTTGTTTAGGCTTGGATAAATATGCAATTGAAAGCTTTTTTAGAAGGAAATATACAATTAACCCTTATTTTAATATAAGTTTCGTCGCTAAGAAAAATATACATGAATGATAATTTATTCACTTATTAAAATTTTCTATGTTCTATACTATTAAATATGATAATTTCTTCACTAATTTGAATTTAAAATATAAGTAACAAAAAAAAAGAATCTAAAATTTTTCTTAACATAGATTAAATAATTAAACTTAGAGGGCGTTTGTGATTGCTTATAAAACAACTTATTGACTTACAACTTTTTGGAAAAAGGGGCTTTTAGAAAATGTTGTTTGGGTAATGAGTTGAAAATGAAGTTTTAAGGCTTTGAAATGAGAAATGGAAAAGTTGAAAGGGAGTAACTTTTTGAAAAAGAAGATAAGGTGAAAAAGTCAATAAGTTGTTTTTCATAAGCAATTCCAAATAGCCCCTTACAAAGTACATGTGATTCAAAAAAGAAAAGAAACTCTCTAAGACAATAACAAATTAATTTTATAATGTTTTATTTTTCATACATTTTAAACTTATATTAGTTACATCTGAATTTATTAACTTGAAAATTGTGTGTGAAACATTTTTGCTTTGACGCATAGTGCATTGAGCATGCATCAAAATCATTACTAAAAATATCAATCAAATGGTTAATATAAAAAAACAGTAAAAATGATGGTTAATATAAAAAAGAATAAACAAAACTGTAGTACTATTACTGACACATTACAGAAAAGTTCTCTTCCTACCTACCTTATAAATAAATTAAAAAATTAATTTTAAACTCATCATCTTCTCCGTAACTTATGCTCCGTCCCCTTTACAAAAACAAGTTTTCCGTCAACTGACTTTTTTTCACATCTTCTTTATCATGGAGCTTAAAGTTCAAGGGTGTAAATACAAAATTTTATGGGGTGCGTTTGGAATTTATCGTATGTATAACACTAAAACTTATTTTTTCAAGGGGGTGGCCACCCATCCAAGCATGGTTGTAGGTCCGCTTCTGCATACACAACACTTGCAAGATTACCAAATTAAATTATACAACTTACCACATAATTGTTAGTATTAGATGATGAAGATTCTTCATTCATGCATGATTTCAACATTCAATTCAATCTTGATTTGGCTTAAATGTGACACTTCGACACATACACACACTCTCCTCTTTTCAAATCTTCTGCCCATTCCGCTAGATATAACTTCTTTATATTTTTGTCAAATTCAACCCTTCAAGTTTATTGATTGCCTTCTTTGTGTTCAAATTTCCTTTTCTTATTATTTAACTCACATTCTAACTTAGTAATATTTAGCACTTGCTATAACACATGTAAATATGTTAATAATTGAAAATTCTGGTTTTGGGGTGTTCCAGATCAAACGATTCTTAATAATTGCTCGTAAACGCCTTCTCCTGTGGTATGGATCTTTCAAATGAGTCACAACGGTGTTAGTGGTTGTCGTCAGAGAGGACCAAGGATAGATGCTGAAAGATAGGGGCAAGGTGTTTGTTATTATTATTATTTTTTAATACTATAGTAGCAAGCCTTTTCATTAAAAAAAATACAAAATAACAGCTAATATCAATGATCAGATATGTTACCTTCAAGTGAACAGTAGCGACCAAATGTGTAGTTTATCAAACTTACATACCACATGGATTATCTCTATAATTCTTTTTATATTGATGTTTTAGAAAAAAAAAAAGATATATATAATTAATTATACTCTCATATTATCAACAAGATCAGATAACAATATAAGGACCGAAAATATATACATAAGTGATTATGACACCCAATTATTATAGGTATGAGCCTTAACTAACTAGTATTTTGGTAAACACTCTAAATGCTAACGCAAATAAAAAGTGTGCTAACGCAAATAAAAAGCGTGCCATTGATTGCATACTAATCTAGTACAAAATTTACAACCAACATTTGAAGTTCATTGTAAATTAAACTCTAATCTATTTTCTTAACGTCATTCGTATCTTCATAACATGTGCAAAGCGTGCAATGAATACTTTTAACTCTTTTTATTACTTCCAAATACTAGCCATCTTTTATATCGGTTTGTTGAGCTTCTAGGTGATACGTTGAGCTTCTAGGTGATATGACGATAAGACACTATAACATTTTCCAATATATTTCGGAGACTTTCAAAAACTTGTTGATCCTCATTTGAATCGACATATTGATAGGAAAAAAAAATTAATAAGATAGTTCAGTTAATAGTGTAAAAGAAAACAAACTCATAATGAGAATTCGATCAAGAGACTCATAAACATCGGTTCAACTAGAAGCTTATTTTCAAGTTGCCTTAGCCACTACAATCATAATCACAACTCATTAATCATCGCCCTTAAGCTTGAAAATCTTAATTCAAATAACAAACCACAAAACAACAAAACAAATATTAGTTGTGAGGCACAGAAATTTGGCTCCAACCGATTTCTTATTTTAAAATCTTAATTCAAATAACAAACCACAAAACAACAAAACAAATATTAGTTGTGAGGCACAGAAATTTGGCACCAACCGATTGCTTATTTCAAGCCGTCTCAGTTGCTACGCCAAAAAAAAACACATCATCATTGCCAATATACTTGCACATTATATAAACAAACTAATATACAACAACAACAATAAAATGATGTTAAACAACAATAATCAGCAAAAATCTAGTATGTTGATGACCGACATAAATGAATGAGCACAAATAAAGGATGTAGGCTTACAACCAAACCAATGTACAACAAAACAATACCAAACTATAACACCATTAACCACAAAAGAAACCAAACAACATGATGTACAAACCCTAATGCATCCAAAACTTACATAGCAATAGTATACAAGTTGTTGTGGTTTATAAGCGGGAACCATATGTTCAGAATAATAAACATCAAAATCATAGCCTCGTTGACAAAGCAAGGCTTGTATACCGCGACCAATGAACAACAAAACAATACCAAAGTACAACACCATTAACCACAAAAAACCAACATGATGTACAACACCTTTATGCATCCAAAACTTACAAATCAACAATATACAAGCTGTTGTGGTTTATAGGCGGTAAACGTAGGCTCATGAACATCACAATCACAGCCTCGTTGTCAAAGCAAAACCCAATACGCTTCCAATGGTAACAACTTAGATTTTCGCCATGGTTGTAACAAAGGTTGTCATGCCCAATGACGACACACCATCATAGCTATTATAGGCATGCAATGCATAACTCTCGGACGAGTGTATAAATCCCCTTCATCAAGCATGTGGGACTCTCAGATGAAGCCATAGCCATTTTCATAGATACCTAAAATCACCGTCATCAAAGCCAGAAATGTCAAACCCCATCATAAAAAAAAACGTATGAAACCAAACCATTACTGAAAATCAAACATTCAGACCCGACAATTCTCGGATGAGACTATGATCATCATCGTCGAACTGAAAAAATCACCATCATCAAAGCCAGAATTGCCAAACATCAACATCATAAGAAAACACATGAAACCAAACCATTATGTTACAGAAAATCAAACATCAAGATATGCAAACTAGCTCTTGAATGAGACTATTCTCAACGTTATCGAAGCAACAAAAGCCAAAAACCAGGAAAAAGAAGCATGTCACAGATGTTAAAGGATCTGAGAAAACCCTAAACAGTCAAATGACGATTAGAAATATGACGTCTCAACGTAACCTCAAAGGATTAATCATTTTCCCATCGGAGATTCAACCGGAAAACGACACAAAACATCGTCGGAGCGTATAGACTACCAAAAACAACATGAAAGCAATCCTGAAAACCCTAAAGGGTTGGAAACATAGCATATGACCTCACCGTGACAATCAGTGACCAGAAAAGAATGCAGGGAGTGGCAGAGAAGTGGGCGGAATGGTGGTGGATAGGTTGAGCAATGGAGAGATGACCGAGACAAATAAAGGGGCAGAAATGAAGGGTATAAGCTTATATACCCAACCAACGTACAACAAAACAATACCAAAGTACGACACTATTAACCACAAAAAAACCCAAAAAAACATCATGTACGATATCCTAATGCATCTAAAACTTACAAATCAATATTTATTTTAATTACAACTAACACATGTTATATTAACATTGGAGATCACAATCCTAAGGCCGTCTGTTATGGTCTCACGCCCCGGCGAGGTGGCAGTAAGATCGGCGTGATACACCACCCCAAGCGGAGTTACCAGTGGCGTGAAAAGGGCCAAAATGTATTCAACCAATCAAATCCCAAACTTTGTTTTTATTTTTTTTAATTTATACAATTTAAATATTAATTTAATTGGTACTGCATAGTGAAAACTTGTGAAACCGGAATGAAAAAAAAATCAGTAAAAGTGATATGGTGATGTGACACTCACTTTGTGATGTGACAGATGGAAAAAAAGTGAAAAAGTAACGTATAACCTAATATGTGCACTCCATGTTGAGAGAATGCTTCTATCTATTTTTTCAATTAAATGTGATTTTGTATTATGGGCTTTGTTTTGGGGTATTTTTTTGTTTTGGAGAACACTAAATATCGCGAGAACCGTGAGAACGAATGAAAAAACTATGAAAACTTGGTCAAAAACAATTCAAATTTAAAATTTCTTTTTACATTTATCATTATTATTCGAATGCAATGTTAGAACTTTAATTTAAACGTTTAAATTTACGTGAATTCGTAAATAATTTTTTTACACATGTGTAAGTTTGTCATTTACACATGTGTAAATTTGTTATATTGACACATGTGTAAAAAATCTAATAAGAGTGATTTTGAGGGGAGAAATGAATTATTTGATGTTTTAAATTCTTATTTTGATTTTGTATTTTAATTACAATGAGGTTTGTATTAAAAAAAATTGGTTTTGATTGGTTTTTTCATTAGTTCTCACGATTCTCGCAATATTTAGCGTTATCAAGATAACCCTCCCATATATATATATATATATATGGGAGGGTTATCTTGAGAACGCTAAATATTATGAGAATCATGAGAACGAATGAAAAAAAATTTAAAAATTTAAAAACGAATGAAATTTAATTTACACGTTTAAATTTGTTATATTTACACATGTGTAAATTTATTATATTTACATATGTGTAAAAATCTAATAAGAGTAATTTTGAGGGGAGAAATGAAAGACCCCAAACCGGGCACCTTAAAGTCGGGTCACATCACAGAGTACTGTTAAAAAAATATATTTAATTCTTTCAAAAAGTCGCAGCAGAAAGTAGATTAAAATAGTACCAATTGCTTTGAAAATTACAACCACTATTTGATTAAAATATCACGAATGCCTGCTTTCTAAGTCACGAGTTATGCCATCCGTTTGCCAAGAGTGCTACCGACCCGAACTACATACCTGCGAACAAACTAACATACATGCAAAAGTCAGCTACGCTGAGTAAGTTCTAACAGTTTGGTTTTTTTTTTCTTTTTTTTTTTTATAAATAACAGGTCAAAGCATGTTAGTTTATTACCAAAACACATGCTAATAAAATACTAACATCATCTTTAAAACCCATTAACACTAGGCTTGCCACCTACAACCACAGTACAAATCACAACCACGCTATTTAACATCATATCAAAATTACACAACATACCCACCGGTTCATCTAACGCGAACACATAAAACACATAAGGTGAGAACCTAACACATAAAATGGCCACGTCACTAAGACGTGTTCGAGCCCTGTGACAACCTCGGTGTCACCCCGAAGGTAACCACCCGTCGCCACCCTATCTCAACAACCCGTCGCCACCCCGAAGGTAACGACAACGGAGACACGTCGACACCACCACTTGGATTGACGGTCCTAATTCGTTGACCCGCCGCCACCCCGAAGGTAACGACCTCATCAACAAATACCCCGCATCAAGCACCTCTAGGATGCTATATCACACAAAAGCGCATCAACACAAACACACAACATTTATAAGCTCACTGTCACACTAGACCATGGAATAACCTCGTCATCGACAACTATAATACCACATATACTACAACCGTAGCATCACCAATATCCTCATCACACGCCTAAGTAAGGCTACCAAAAACCCTATCAACTCATACACCAAGAAAGCTACCCGGCCATGAGAAAATATGTAATAAACACTTTTACTTCAAAACTCGTAATTAATTTAACAAGAAAGATCATATAAAAATGTTCATAAAAATACATCACTACGCATGTATACTAGCCTCAAAATAGACACTAAAAAGGGGAAAGTTAGAACTCACTGGTTGCAAAGCTTCTAAATCCACACGTCAAATCGCCTCGATCTATGCCCCTTCATGCGAACCCTGTAACCGGATAACTCCAAGTTACCATCAAATTAATAAACAATATAAAACACATAAAATTTCTCGAACACCTGAGCCCAGCTACCCGCCATCTCCGGTCTAATTTACAATACAAATCAGACCGCTCGCAACCCGTTTAAACCCATGAACCCACACCCGGTCCCCATATGCGTCCATCACCACTTTTACATCTCCATAACCAGTAGTCACACCTTCACACCACATACCATGGAATCAACAACATAAAAAAACATTATTATGGCCTCATACCACCACGTCCATTAGGCACACCCACATGCAACCATTATACAATGGGGTTGTTTGGCAAATCTTATTTTGTAGTGACTTATGACTTATTGACTTTTTGGAAAAGTAAATAAGTCAGAATAGAGTGATTTATTGACTTATTTCTCTCACATAATAAGCTAACTCAAACATCTTTTAACTTTTTAAAAAATCAATAAGTAAATAAGTGACTAAAATAAGGTTAGTCAAAAATAGACACTAAAAAGGGGAAAGTTAGAACTCACTGGTTGCAAAGCTTCTAAATCCACACGTCAAATCGCCTCGATCTATGCCCCTTCACGCGAACCCTGTAACCGGATAACTCCAAGTTACCATCAAATTAATAAACAATATAAAACACATAAAATTTCTCGAACACCTGAGCCCAGCTACCCGCCATCTCCGGTCTAATTTACAATACAAATCGGACCGCTTGCAACACGTTTAAACCCATGAACCCACACCAAAAACTAACTTTACCAACCATTCTAAAGTCAACTCCCACACATTACCTTCAAGCATGCATGCAGTGTACCATGGTTCAGACCCATGCGACACATTCCTACACAAACCCTTTTCCATATTCATGCACAAAATACACACATACTCCATGCAAACTTTATATTACAATGAAATATCATCATCCTTATCACAATTTCCTTAACGCCACCTACCCTCTGCATTTTACAACCCAATTCCAAGCACCATCACCTACAAGACCATAATCCAATTTATTGTAACCTCGACCCACCTTCATGCACCATCTACCAACATCACAGCGCGTCGCCATCACTCCACCAATGCTCACCCTCCCAACCTCCACCTTTACTCGCCCGAATCCGAACCCTCTACACCGTTAACGATATACGACCACAACTGACGCCGCGCACCGCTCTCCTAGCTCTCCGAACGTCACAACCACATCCGATCACCATCGCCACCGTATACTCCGCTCGTCACCATCCGTCAACACATTGTCACCATTCACCAGCACGGCACCGACATCGCGTCACACACTCCCCGCTATACCATAGACAAACCGAAATAGCCCCATATAAATGGAAACATTGAAACATGTAAGAATGGATCAAGAAATTACCTAAGTCGCGAGTCGAAAGATCGGATACACAGCGAACTGCCGTGAACCACCAAGTTGCGTCTTCTCGTGGCCGTCGCACGGTTAGGGCTATACATGCCCTACGGTTTCTTTTTAATTGATATCAAACCCCACAAGTACGCTTGGGTCCCAAAACACACATGTTGATATCTTTTCGCCAAAGTAATTAAAATCATCTTTCAATAACGACACTTAGTTCTCTTAACAAATTTAAACCAACATATAGGCCCAAAGACATTTAAAACTCGTTAACGAATCTTTCGATAAAATACGGGTTGTCGTTTCGTCTAAATATTTATTTGTCAAATTTTCAGGATGTTACAAGAAATGAATTATTTGATGTTGTAAATTCTTATTTTAATTTGTATTTTAATTACAATGAGGTTTGTATTAAAAAAATTGATTTTGATTGGTTTTTTCATTTGTTCTCAAGGTTCTCGCAATATTTAGCGTTCTCAAGATAACCCTCCCATATCTATACATATAATAAAGTAAACATGTCGCTCTATGAGTTAATCTTAATTATTTTTTCTCGCCTAAATAAATAGATATAGATAATATTTCTTAATAAGATTCAAATAAAAAATAGATTATTTTAATCCATAAATTTTATCTTTCTATCCTTTAATAAATAGATATAGATAATATTTGTTAATAAGATTTAAATGAAAAATATATTATTTTAATCCATGAACTTTATCTTTTACCAATTTATTTTCAATTTGTATTTATCATGTCTTTGTTTTACAGTAGAGATTAATAAAATTGAATTATAATAAAATAAGCATAAATAACTAATGACTTTACTAACTTTATAGATTTTTAGTGTAAAAATATAAATATAAATAAAAATACAAAATAAGAACTAAAGTTGGTAGGCATAATCCCTATGAGATTATTTTGTTTAGAAGTTTTTTGATTTTTTTATTGTTAGTTATTTTTATAAATTAATCATTTTTAATCGGTTTCTTTTATGGGCGAGACCGTATATATATACTTCAATATGGTAAGGGGATGCGGCAACTGAGCGACAAACGATTTGAGATTGTTTCACTTTGTCACTAGACTTATTTAGTATGTACATTCAAATTTCTTTTATGCACGTTTAATTTTAGTTTCAATCAAGACCATTAACATTCAAATTAGACAACGATAAGAATATTACAAATAAGACAACCAATGTGGTGTACAAGGAATAATTATTGTGAAATCTAAATTATTCATTGTATTTTTTACCTGTCATATGGGTTTCTAATTTTATTTTATTTTATTTACATTAAAATTATTTTATTACTTTAATTAAAACCAAACAAATTCAAAGTATTTTTATTTATTAAACCACATGTACACGTGGGCTCTAACCTAGTATGTATATATATATATATATATATATATATATATATATATATATATATATATATGCGATGAGTAAATTGAGAACCAACTTGAGTTATGAGAACCGTTGGAACCAATATAAGTCATTGATCAAAAATATTTTAGTAGATGAGATTAAAAGACAATAAAGTATTTGTAATCATTGTGCTTTAATTAATGAGTTTTTGTTTAATCAAAAATGCTTTAATGGATGAGACTAAAAGACAATAAAGTAGTTGTAATCATTGTGTTTTAATTAATTAGTTTTTGTTTTTAGTAAAATAAGAGTAAATTTGTATTTTTACTAAGCTCTTTAATGATTGGTAATTAAAGTTGTAATCATTTTGTTTTAATTAATGTTTATGATTTAATTAATGTTATTTTTAAATCATGCAGTAAGAAAAATATTTTACGTACGGGTTTAAACTTTTTTTAGGCGCCGATTTTAAAATTTTTACGAGCGGGTTCAGATTTTTTTACGCGTAGGTTCAAACTTTTTTACGCGTAGGTTCAAACTTTTTTAACGTGCCAGTTTAAAATTCTCTTTACGCGCCGGTTTTAAACTTTTTTACGCGCGGTTTTAAACTTTTTTTACGCGCGGGTTCAAACTTTTTTACGCGTCGTTTTACACTTTTTTCACGCATCGGTTTTAAACTTTTTTCACGCATCTGTTTTAAAATTTTTTTTACATGGCGGTTTTAAACTTTTTTTACGCGCCGGTTTTCAACTTTTTTTACACGATGATTTAAAACTTTTTTAATCGCCGGTTTTAAACTTTTTTTACCTGCGGTTTTAAATTTTTTTACACCCCGGTATAAAAGTTTTTTTACGTGCGGTTTTAAACTTTTTTACGCGCCGGTTTTAAACTTTAAACAAATTTTTTTTTACAAAAAAAAACTATTTTTTTACGGGTTTAAATTTTTTTACAAAAAAACAAAAATATATTTTATGCTAAACAAAAATATTTTTTTTTACAAAAAACTTTTTTACAAATTTTTTTTCAAAAACTTTTTTACAATTTTTTTACTCCAAATATCTTTTTATGCCCCGACGCCCCGATTTCGGGTTTAAGAAATTTCAGCATCTTACAAAACTTACTCACCCAAAAATCACGACTCAATAGATGTCTCATGTTGAATTTTAAATAGAAGAAAGAAAAAAGATGTGAGATGTTGAGTTTTAAATAGAAGATAGAGAAAAGATGTGACATGTTTACTTTTAAATAGAAGAGAGAGAGAAAAAATATGACATGAGAAGTAAAAGACTAAATACTTTTTTGATTTAATTTGGTTATGGGTGATGCGTAAATATGCTATTGAATGATAGGAGTTCTCATGGTTCTCGCAACTGGGATTGATTCTCTCTTGAACCGAATCCTATATATATATATATATATAGGCCGGTTAACGTACAATACCTCTTATCCTACGTTGTATACGCGATGTACACAGCCATAGGATCTTCAATCCATCAAACTAATTTATATCATTAAATTAATCATATTAATATATTCAAATCTTATCGAAAAGGTTAAAATCGTCATTACGAGACTGTAACTGACCGAAGATAGTTCAAAATCGAACCCCAAATCAAATTCAACAACGTAAGATTCTTCTTCACAACCTCCCTTCGTTCTTCTTGTTGCCATTTCATAACTGCTGATTTGGGAGTTATTAACTACAATAACATCGATCGACCATCGATCGAAGAAGATGATCCAGGTGATTACTATAATATGCGAATTCAGTGTTTTCAAAGAAACGGTTGGTCGACCATGCGAAATGCATTTTGAACATGCGAAAAACAATTTAAAACAAAGAAAGGGTATTGTTTTTTATAAACATGCGAAAAAGAATTAAACATGTTTATTGAAACTCCAAACTTTCATCATATGATGTCATAACATGCGAAATTGTTGGACTCGTGACATTGTCATGCAAAATTGACATTTTGAGTATATGTTTTACACATGCGATTTATGATATCATAACATGCGAAAGCAACATTTAGGTTTAACGTCTGTGTTAGGATCGACGGAGCTCTGTGGATCCATTAAAACAAATTCGATCAAATGAAATCCTAATTCTTCACGAAATGGAAAACACTAATTTTAAAAAATTGAGAATATTTGAAACTGGTAGTTTCCGTAATTACCGGGATTTGAATGAATTGACGAACTTGCCCTATGCTTATTCAATGGAATGTCTGATATACCCTTATGTAAGAAAACTTAATCATGGACGCGTGTACGGTCAGTAATATAATGTACGAAATGTATGATTAGAGGAATTGTATCTTACACTTCCTCTATATATATATATATGTGTGTGTGTGTTTTGGTGGCAGATAAGAACATTATCACAAGTGGTTTGTTCTTAATTTAAGAAATGTTTTTTTTTAGTTTAATGTGATAACAAATAGCAACATAAATGGTTTGTTCTTGATTTATGAAAGGACTTTTTTGAGTTTAATGTGACAACATATTATTCCTAAGGGGAAGTGGGGTTGATCAAATCATCCATCCACCTACTTCGACTAAAAGAATTATATTCTCCTTGTTAGGTGTATGTTCTCCATCAATATGTCATACCCCATTGTTTTGACATCAACTTCATGCATGTGGTTCTATTCTGGTTGTAAACCAACTAGTTTAGTCGATTTGAAATAATTGTGAAACATTGTCAAATTAGGTTCGACCCATATCTATACGCTGGAGAAGAAGATGTTGGAGAAAGGGCGTACACATTGGCGTAGAAGGTTTTTCAGTTGGTTCTTGACCATCACTTACGAAGGCTATGTGATGCATATACCATCCTTTCGACTGACATTGTGCTTTCTAGAGGGGCAGACCCGTCAAAATGAAGAGAGAAAGCATGCTTCGATTCATTACCTAAGAAGGTCGTGTAACTAACGTCATGTGACATCGAGTATGAATCTACAAGGTGACACCTCCAGGTATCATATGGCAACACAACCAAGCTAACTAAAAACAACACTGATAAAAAGAACCCAAGAAATAGTATATAATTATTATGCCTTCATTGTGTATTATAAAAAAAGAAAAAGAAAATCTTAATACGCAAATTCTCTAAACATTTCTCAGAAAGAAAATAAAAGGTAAAAAAAGTAAAAATAAAAGGGAAACTGTAAACTCATCTTAAGTCTAAAAAGTTACCCTTTCTAACTCCCATTATCACACAACACCATTACTTTGATGAAAGAAGAACAAACAGACTATACAACTATTTTAAACATAGTCGATATACGGCCATCCCTCCAGAATCTGCTTACCGAACATCAAACAGGAATGACGTCGAGCTTTGATGAGTCATCACATCTCAACACGATTCCCTCCAGGTTCACGGGAAGAAGGCATCTGGTCCATTGGCATCCAACCGGCACTGGGTCAGATGGTGGAACAATCATTAACACGTTGTTGTGTCGTTGCACGATTCCCATCACACTCACGGTACTACCTTCTTTAATATACCTGAATATTATTTCATTTATAAGACCATAGTATATAAGTAACTAAAAAGATCATAAGGTAAAGTTTATATTATATACCCTTCTTTGAGGCGCATGACACGATCATCCCTAGAGATATTTCTGTCACTCAACCATGTGAGGAATTGTGGAGACGATTCTATGTTTGACTGGTCAACTTCTAGAACAACGGATTCCTCAACGTACGGTGTCACACGGTTCCCATAACCAGTCTTAACTAACGCCCTTAAGCCAGACTGGAAGTCGGATATATAGAAATCCACCACGTGCCTCTGCAGATATTTATGCAAAAACTTTCTTAACTAATATGTTAAAAAAAATATAACATACATCTTGAGTTTTGACCTTTTAAAAATGTATCCAAAATTCTTGGAAAAATAATATGTTAAAAGACGTTTTTCCAGCGACCGATGACTAACGATGTTAGGGTTTTGTTAGTCAGGGTCCATTGGAGGCCTGGGACTGCCAGTGGTTATTTTAGAAGTTGGGACTTTTGGCGGCCAACGACGAATAGTTGCTATTATTAAAATCCAATATTCCTAATTAATAAAGACTTTGTAACTAATTTAAGACCTGCATTTTTTATTTTCTATCATTTCCTGTAAAGTTTGATGTGGTCATCATTTCTTTATAAAAAGTTTAGAATATTCATTATCAATTAATCATGAATCAGTGAAAAAATCTTTATGATACTATAAGGTCAATTTATATAATTTCTTTTTGGAATGTAGCAAGTGATATTTAATACATAGGAGAATATTTGCTTTATGCAAAAGCTAAATTACACATGTAAATATAAATAAAATACAGACTTGTGTCCAACAAACCTAACAAGTAGTATAATTGATTGACAACTAATGGTTTAAATTGCAATCAAACATTAATATTTTGAAATTTAAATATTAATTAATTTTCTAACCTCCATGGATCGCAGGCCCCAGGAAAAACGTCGATGTGTGGGATTTGCAGGTTTTGAACCCCATCCGCGGTATTCATATAAACTTGTGGATGTATAAACACATCTGGGAACCCTTTGAAATGATGATTCTAGAGGAACGTTTCCGCAAGTAACCACCTTCAAGAAATCAAGATTTTCATGATCAGTAGAGGCATCTTATGTAAAAATATGGAACATTAGTTCAAGATCATATGTTATATTTCTATATTTGTGAGATGCATCTTATCAATATTGAAGGAAAAATTTCACTGAAATGATTGTTTAAAAATGACACGTGCGATGCTAACAAACCAAAGCCTCCTAAGCTATGGACTGGTCACCGGATTTAGAAGAAAAAGCATAGATTTATGTGCAAATAAATTAGTCAAGTGAAATTACATGTTAAGGATCTAAAATGTAATGCTATAGGAATGGAATTGATCATATCTTACATTCTTACTACTATGTTTGATCGACCTATAGGAATGGAATAAGTTTCAATGTAAACTTATTACGTTATATACATTTTGTTGCTACTTTATCGCCCCGCTTGCGGTATGCGCATATATGTATATATGTGTGGGCGCTCGGGGGCAAAAGTAAAAGTGCACTAATTTTAACGTTATTTTACTAATTTCGTGAAAATAACGGTAAAAGAGGTGGATGGTTAATCATGCATCATGTGGTGGCGTTGATAGCCGAAAGACAAAGGGGTACATGCACTAATCGGCATTTGTCTCAATTGCTAAGTGTTATGTGCCTTATGTCCAAGGCTTGATGCAAAGCTACCATCGAGCCGGGGGTCTCACTGGAAGCAGCCTCTCTACTCCTATCGGGTAGAGGTAAGGGTGTCTACATCTTACCCTCCTCAGACCCTACCTTAGCTTTGCTATGGGTGGGATTTACAAAGTATGATGATGATGATGATGACATTTTGTCGCTACTTTATATATCATTTAGAAAACAATACTGGCTATGTACAAATAATACAAGCTAAACAAAATAAAAGCTCATGAACACCTCAACTAAGATTACTAAAAAAGGTATATTCTCTAAATATTTTAGTAAAATATAAGAACATTTTGTAAAAGGTGTGAACTTTCTAAAAAGATTTACTTTATTGAGGATTACAAAAATAACACTGATTTATATTATAAAAGTTCATTTAAGGTACGAAAAAACACACCCCCTACACATGGAACAAAAATCAGTTAAATGGAAAGAATCACATTCCATCAGGTATAAGTTTCAAACTTATCTACCTCTATAGTCCATATACTACCATGATTAACAATAGATCGCTTCACCTCTCAAAGTTCATCAGATGGTTTTCTTTCAGGCACTTGATTGATGTTTATCCTCAGCCCGACTTTATCCCTAAAATTTGAGTCTAAAACTCAACAATCTTTGACGTTTTGTCATCAGATTCCGACGCTATTGCCTCATGCCATAGATGCAGAAGAATCTCTACATCAAATCCAGTGAACTCGCCCTCTTCCGACGATTTGAAAATCAATTAATCATTATCTTTTCTCCATACTACGTAATATTTTTTTTTCAAAAACCAGTACATGTTTCCTCTACTGTTGGGCAAAATAGTCTGTTTCATTCATTGACGAAATGAAGAAAAAGAGGACCCTCTGGAATTAAGACGACAGTTAAAAACGGAATGGTCCGTTCCTATTTTCATTTCCAGCCAAAATAACGAAAGTACTAAAAAAGGATCAGCATATTAATTTTTTTTCTAGAAAAAAAATCAATGGATATCATCCATAAATAGAGGGCGATATCTATCTGAGAAGAAATTGTAGCATTATACCACATCCAAAATAACAAATGCGTGAAGTACGTATAACTTCTCGCACGTGATGAAATCCGAAAGATTCAACCATTCCCACTTCAAACCTAATTTTGTCAATAGCCTTAAAACCATCAACGTTGCATGCTTCAAAAAGAAATAATGATGACCCTAATAACTAAACTATATTATAAAGGCGTAAGCTGTTTGTATCCCATAAATATGCAAATCACATGACTAAGTATAAGTAAAAGGTAAGATATTTATATAGAGTAAAAGTAAAATCAACATACCCCAGACACCTTGACAAACTGTCCATTTTTTGCGGTTCTAAGTTCAGCATCAGGATACCCATCAATAAAATCAATCATAGATTTTCTTCCCCAACATCCACTCAAACCGAAAGCCGAGCTGCCACATCAGCAAAAAAATTACAGTAACAGCAAAGAACAATAAAACAGCTAAAAGCTAAAAAAAATGCAGCAAAAAAAACCACCTCGAATCTTCACGGCGAAGGTAAGTAACCGCTTGATTTTTAGCCATGGTGGTTCGCGATTTACCCGCCCCTGCACTATCTGCTGCACCAGACCCCTTTCGGGGCGCACCAGCTGAGTTCAGGGGCCCAGATGTGATGAGCCCCGTGGTTGGGAGAACCGGTGGGATGGGTCCAGAGTTGTGTCTAGAAGTCGGCATCCCTCCACCTTGCGGTCCGGATGATTTCCTAATAGGCTCACCATGTTTATTTAAAGGACCAGAACTAGCTTTCTTCATTGACGATGAACCAGGACCAGCCCCGGATGAACCCATACGGTTACCCGAATTCGACGATGTTTGGTTGGAATGAGATGAGTTTCCACCACCAAACGACCCGGTTCTTAACGGGGCGTTAGATATAGGTCCGGACTTTCTTGGTCGGGAACTCGTGTTTTCTACGTCAAACATTTTTCCAAGTTCGCCGGATTTTTTAATGTCGCCGCCGGTGTAAGGCACTGCTGAGGATGACATGGTTGGAGTCCTTTCTTTCGGCTGTTCGGGCCGCCCCGATACATACAAACCATTGTTTAATTGATGCGATGGAAACCGCGAACTCATTTTCGAGTACACAGAAAACGGAACCTTGTGTATGTAAACAGTTATAATTCTTTAGTAATGTTCAGCCTAGAGCAACCAGATTGTGTGCATAATCAAAACCTACACAAGAAATATAAAAAAATCATAAGTCTTGTGAAAGTACTTCAAGAAAATTAAAAATAAATTCCAGTTTCAAATTCCCATTTATCACAAAACTCATGGGATTCAAACATTCAAGAACTAGATTCATATATAAAAAAAATTAAAAATTTAAAAATTTAAAAACTAAAAAATTAAAAAAAAATCAATGATTAAACAGAGATTAGGCATGAGAAAATCAGCTAATCAACACATCAGAAACATAAATAAAAATATAAAATTCTCTCACTATTTAATTAAAATAATAACTTTTTAATAACAAAATTCAACTTAATGTCAGGGTCCAAACACAAATACAGCAAAATCAGAATCACTTTAGGGTTAAAGACAATTGATTTACAAACATAAATGCTACATCTAACATGTTAAAGATCCAAATCAAAAACACTGACCCTAAAAGATCGGACTTGCTGCATAAAAAAAAACCCATTTCAATCAAGCAAAAAGTACAGCGAATTAAACATAAAAAATCAAAACTTTGATTGAATTCTAGAATGTACCTACATTCTTGAGTGAGATCAGAAGCCCTAATTAGCGAGTTCAAAAGGGGGGAAATTATAGGGGTTTTTTGGGAGTGAAAAAATTAGTATTTGTGCATACCTTAAGTGAAAACATGCTGATCATGAGAGAGACTAGAGCGAGAGTTTTTAAATGGGGATTTGTTTGTTTGCAAAACCGATTTGTAAGTAACCCTTGCCAAAACTGCACTCCATTTTTCTTTCTCTATGGTGGACTAAGTGTTGCTACCCTCTTGCTTTTTTTTTTCTTTTGGGTGCTTCTATCTTTGGAGATTGACAATAGTGATCCTTTGTTTTAACTAGACTTTTATGTTTTTGAGGATGGGTTTCTGGTTTTGATTCGAAAAAAACTCTTGATTGCGAGGAAGGATGGCGGGTTACCTTTTTTGTCATGGAAATGATCGTTGGGTTTTGAATGCTCGGTGACGTTGGTTTTATATGTAACTGATGACATGAGGGTGATTCTATTATTTTGTAAGGATTCAGTTATGTATGGTTATGTGTTAAGATGACGGGGCAGTCGTTTTATCATGATTAAGCATCATGGTGTTACCTTTCGTTTTTGTAGAAATGGTAATAGGTTTTGAATGTTCAGTCTTGTTGGTTTTATACGTAAAGTAATGACCAGGTTCTAAATGTACTATCAGTTAATACCTAATTACATTTGATTTTGTATCGAGATGACAGCTTTGACTAAAAGGCATGCATGCACGCGTATACACTCAAAAGAATGTAGATAATATGCTTATTTGACTTGTGGAGGTAACGCTCGAACTCGATGTATGTAGTGCCTATGAAGCATAACACAAATGATTACGTGTTTACATTATGGTTTATTTAATGGAAAATCACCAAATTAGCCATTAACCAACCCTCTTTTCCAAATTATCCATCTCAAGCCTCTCTGGGAGAGCCTTCATTTAAAACCAAGCAGTTGAGGCCTCATGCATAATGTTAAGAGGCTTCAATAATCAGCCAATTAAAAAACGATATGTGGGGATTTTGTTTTGAATAGGCTGAGAGACTCCACAGTGCCGTAAACTCACCCTTGCTTGAACCGCTTCCACCGGTTCAAAACGGCTCAGACGTCTAGCTTGATGTTTCAGGCATCATAAGTTGCAGATGGCTCAAAACGGCTCAATTGCTTAACATCCAGACGTCTCAGTTACAAATAAAAAAATAAAAAACAAAAAAAAGTTAAATAATGTTGAAAGGTCCAAGGGTTTAATAAAATGGCTGAAGCGGCTCATTCAAACGTCTCAATAAGATTCGTTTAAGCAAAAAAAAAAAAAAAACTGAGTCGTTTAAGCCATTTTACTTTGAACTGTCTTGAGCTGCTAGACGCTTCCACTGACTTTACGACACTATGGAGTCATCAGCCGCTTCAAAGCAAAATGTTTGGCATGTGTCGTTTTTTAATTGGACGATTACTGAAGCCTCTCAACATTATGCACAAGAGGTCTCAACTACTTGGTTTTTAGTGAGGCATGTCCAAAAAGGCTTTATTGGCTAATTTGGAAAAGTGGGTCGATCATGGCCAGAATGGTGATTTTCCCTTTATTTAATAGCTTATGCTAGTAACCACGTAAAAACATATAATACACACATTAATTAAGAAAACAACATAACTTGTCTATGATATACACTAGTGTTATGTGTCATCCGCGTTGAGGGACGCTAAACCGAATATTTCTTAGTTTGATAATATATACGTCTGTATTTCGGTACTTGTACATGCTACTTATAATACAATCTCAAAAAAATGTATATATATACATTGAGTCAACCAACTAAACCAAAATACTACCATATTTTTGCTAAAAAAAAACTAAAACGATGACAAGCATGTAATTTAGAGCTAGAGGCAAAACAATAACTTGTCACGACTAATGAGCAAGTGCTAGGCAGCTGCTTGCTGCTTGGCGCGAATAAAAACTATATTTGAGTCAACCAAGTAAAATCATACACCACCATAGTTTTGCAAAAGAAATGATGACAATATCGCAATTTTATACTGGGGATAAAATCGTAATGTTAAACTGGCGCAAAATCGTAATTTTTAGCTCAGGGCAAAACCATAATTTTATTTTAAACTGATGACAAAGTTGTAATTTTTAATTGAGGATAAAACCGTAATTTTAAGCTAGGGACAAAACCAAAATTGTATTTGAAACTCGGAATGAAATCATAATTTTAAACTGTGAATAAAATCATAATTTAATAATTTAACATAACCAATATAAATGTATCTAGACAGTTGGATGACATTATTCCCCTGTCTTCCTTTTATAGTTATAGATAATAATTTCAATGACTCACGTGAAAAACACAAAAGGCTCACTCTCTGAAATGGATTATTTGTATTAAAGAAAATGATTTAGAAATTCAAATGAATGCTAACGAGACAAAAAGTGAGATGAGAAAGAATTAGGCATGTTTAAGTTCTCTACTGAAGATGATAAGAGTTAAGATGGCTAAAAATAGTCAAGTAGAGTAGCTTATTTGGTAGAGGTTTTTGTTTGGTTTTTCTTTTCTTTTTTTTTAAACAGTAAATTTGGATTACTTAAGGACTGCTGGAGTATTATCTTGTCACCAGTGGAGCCATCTGATTATATTCGTCTCCATTAGGCAATAATGTCTATACACAGATTCAAGAGGAAACTCAATAAATCTCGGAAAACCCCTTTGTGAGAATCGAACCCAAGACCTAATGGTCCCTAAGCTTTATCTCACCCCTAAAATGCCACTTGGCTATAATGTCATAGGCGAGACTCTTGCTTCTTAGTGGGAGGATTTGAATTTAGTCTCAAACAAAAAGTAAATTATGGTTTATTTGTTGTAATCTAGAACTATGTAAGATTTGTCATAAAAAACTTAGATAAGTTGGCTTAAGAGTGAAGCTATTAAAGCAAATATTTAATGTCTCATATTTATTTGGTAAAATATTTTTTTTTCTCTACAAAGCCTTTTTTGGATTCTTTACATTAAAACAAAAAATAATTCTACATAAATGATGAAATATCAACAGTTAATCTTATTTAATCAACAAAAAAAAAATTAAAGTCATTTTAATCTATAAACATCTTGAGACGGCTATAAATACAGTGAGAGACCTTTGAGGATTAGAGGAGTCAAGAGAGCATAGGTAGAAGAAAAGTTTACATTTACAAGTGACTGTTACTGATGGGTTAAAATGTGCTTTTGTTACTAATACTGAATCTAAAAAACCTTATAGGGGCAATGTTTCATATAAAAATAGTAACGAAATAAAAAAAAAACATCACTTTTTTTTCTAAAAATTTACACAATCGCTGGAGCGTCAAATGGTAGCAAAAGCTACCTTTAATAACATGCTAGGTCCACCCCTGACCAACACATGTTCAAGAACTGGATAAGTAAATTAAAAAACAATGAAAAATAATTTGTTAAAAAGTTTTCATTACCATCTTCAAAGTTAAAAGAGATATAATTATCAAAATAGACAATAATGCTTACGTATATGGTTGTTTAGTGACAAGTGACATGAATGTTATATAAATAAACAATTTAATGATTAGATCGCACATAATTATCAAATTAGCTCAAAAAATAATAAAAGTATTTTAATATTTTTTTTATGAAATTTCACAAATAAAAAATTACTTGTGTATTTAAAATTAAATAAAACTTCAATAGAAAGAAGATAGAAGATATTTTGGTTATGTTATTTGAAGAAGATATTATGAAATATAAATACAATAAATGCTAAACTTGCATACCAGCAAACCACACGTCACTAGATGATTTGTAACATCCATACATGATATAATGTGTGACCTTTTTTTTGTTTACAAAAGCCGAACATGCGGACCGACCTATGTAAAAGTGCAAAAAAGAAGTTGAGAGGTTATTACTAGAATATATTTAAAAGTATAAGGATTTTTCTTAACGTTTAATGTTACATTTTTCACCCAAGTCCAAATCGACCAACCCGCTCTCACCTTCTCACGTCTCTACCAAATAATTTCAACCCATTATGAACCAACAAACATGACGTTAAATTTAATATCTAACACTAAATTAAATTAAATGGGTGTACCACACCAATGTGCCTATATGCACATCAAAAAGGATAGAGTAATTTATAGATATCAAAAGCAGATAAAGATCAAACAATCACGTCAACAAACAAAAATAATCAAAATCAATGTTTAGGACATAAAAACATAAAAAGTACTTTCAGTTCTTAGAGATAGGAATCTCAGACTCTTTTTTGCTAACTTTCTCCGAATCCTTGACGTTACTTGGAGTTGAAAAGTTGTAGACGTCAACCAGTTTAAGCTTGTTTATATTATTTCCATCACAACTGGTATTAGCATCATCATTGCTAGCGCTTGGGATAGGAATTTGACTTTTGACATATTCATGAATGATTTTCTACGACAAATGTGAAAAGTAAGTGACTAACAATAATATGTTATAAACTAATGTATTAATATCAATCATTTGATTTTATAAAAAAATACCTTAGTAATCTTCATCTTTTTTTTGAGCTCATTAATAATTGACTCATCATCAGTCATGTTTGTAACAACATATACCTTTTTTATTTGAATATTCTATTTTGAATAATCCTATCAACCAGGTCTATTTGAATATTATATTCTTGACATGTGGGTGCACCCTTGTGCGATACAGTACCAATTAAGTCACACGACTTATGAGGAAATAGGTTGAAATTGCTTGCCACCATAATCCCAAAGATATAAAGGCATTTTACCTTTTTTAAACGGACCAGATTACCAAACCTACCCCAATGCTACCTAAAGGAACTCGAGGAACCTGAACCCAATTATTATTAATATCCAAACCCGAGTACCCGTCTTCAGATATTTCCTAAAAAAAAAGAACCCAAGAAACCCAAACCCAATTATTATTGATAGCCAAACCTAAATACCCATCTTTAATTTGGCAATCAATTCTTGTTGCTTGGATTCAATTTTACCCGAATAATCAAAAGACCATTAGAAAAAAAAAACCCTACAAACTATTTAATCTATATCATATATGTGTTTATTGATTTAATCCGCAGACTTCTTTAACTCACAAAGGAACTTGATTTTTCATTGCACATAATTCAATTATAAGATTTCCATATACATGAATACCAACCAACCCTTGAGCTGCATAATATTAGCTTTTTGGATATCTAGTTAGCTAATTAGATTTCCATAATATCTAGTTAGCTAATACATATCACTAATCAGGATCCTCATAGTACCTTTCGATCCGAATGATAAAAAAGCTAAAAAAGCCAATTACCAAATACCACTGACCCGATTACACTTGATCCATATAATCAGAATGCCAATCAATCGAAAGCCACAACGGATTGTTATTAGGTTAAGATTTCTCCTCTTCAAAAACCTGAGGAATCTAAAGCCCGAACAGTACATGAAAGAAATAAAAATTCCATCCTAAAATTGGGTAACAGAGATAAATTGCATAACTGTTTAAACGATTCCCATTTAAGCCATCTTCAACATAAAAAAATGTTCCATACAATATATCAAGGCAATATAAACTCCATAGTACAATAAAAGAAAAACAAAAAAAATCTTCAGAAACATTATAACTGTTTACTCAAAGCACATGCGGCCATTTGCACCATTCTTTGACCTTCCAATTCGACATGTTGTGTTTGATCCAATTGAAAGCTTGAGCTTGAAGTTCTTCGTTGTTTAATCTACAAACTTCTTTAACTTGTTAAATGCTAACTCATTTCTTGCTGTCCATAGACTCAATTGTGCCACTCTAAAAGATATCTTACACCAAAAGGGTATATGCTGGATATCTTGCAACCATGAGACACAATCCCATCCCAAATGGGCACATAATAGTTTACAAACAAATGGTCCACATCTTCATTATCATGGTCACAAAATTTGCAACTACGTGCCAAAGCAAGCATCCAGTGTCGGCGCTCTATTCAATGATATCCTCTAAGCTATGAAATTCACCTTGGTTGGGGTGCAATTATTCCAAATCTGAAAAACTCATCAGTTGCAATCTATTTTTTGACTTTTTACTGAAAACGTACCAGTGTTATCCAGTTCCCAGCTCCACCTATCCACTCCATGACACACTGCAGCCGCAAACACAGCCTAGGTAAGCTCCTGCAGATTAGTAACTTCTTCAGGCGAGGAAGGTTGTCACGTCCAACCGACGTTGACCCATTGCAGCCGCTAATTTGGAGTATTATGATTTGTAGAGTAAGCCATGGCTGTGCCTTTTTGTATTAGTTGGTGTAGAAATACATCCCCAGTAGATGGTGATGCATTTATCTTGAACATAATTACATACATCAACAATTATAAAACTGCAAATACAGAAATTGCTATTTAATAAGAAGGGAACTTAATATATCATGTTCCTTTGGTAAAAGAAATTTTTATAAAGATAAAAAAGACCATATTGTATATAGGCTAATTCAATATACACATATACCAGATTGTAATACAACTCCTCGCGCCCACACCCATCTACCCGGCCCACCCATTTTGCTAATAAGTAGAAACTGATCCATTGTGTAAGGATCGGTGTTTTAAGCGAAACCCAAAAGCACATTAATTTGTGATACTAAGCTGGATAGCCGAGAATAAAAATGTGGATAATCAAATACGAACTTTAGCTTGTGTAGAGCGACCGATGGAAAATGATATGGGTTTTCGGTGTATCGAAATAAACATATCAAAACCTTTAATTTTATTGAGTAAATTGCCACTTTAGTCCCTGAGGTTTGACCAAATTTGCCACTTTAGTCCAAATAGTTTTTTTCCTACCATTTTAGTCCAAATAGTTTTTCTTTCTGCCGTTTAAGTCCCTAACTTTTGTCATTTTTTGCCATTTGCATCCAACCCATAAACTCCATTCAAAAAAGTCAGTTAACTTAGGGACAGTTTGGTTAAATCACATTTTTTGTAGGTGCGATGGTATGGGGACGGTGATGTGCCGATTTACTTTGAAGATAAAGGCGGTGTTTGCTGCTTTACGATGATGGCTGTGGTTTACGATGACGGTGGTGGTGTTGGTTGATGAGGTGGGTGGTGAAAAGTGGCCGTTGGTGGTGAAAATGGTGGGTGGTGATGGTGGTGAGGTGGGTTTAGACACTAATACATAAAGATGATATTGTTTTGAGAAGTGAGTTTAGACACTAACACATAAAGATGATCCTGTTTTAGATCCTGTTTTAAGAAGTGAGTTTAAACACTAACACATAAAGATGATATTTTGCATCAAATGTGTATGTGACACTGGAAACCTTGGTTTAAAAAAGCGAGAACTGCACAAAAGTGAAAAAGTCTTAAACCAAGCACATCGCTTTTCATACCCAAGGCACAACTAATTATATAATTGTTTTATATACTTCCTATATGTTTATTGCATTATTTACCCAATACTGAGACACAAATAAGCTTTATATATGTTTTAATATTGAAGTTACATATGTGTACAAACTGAAAAGCATGTTGCATAACAATCTGTTGCAAAAAGATGTTGAAATACATGGGGTGGGCGAGGTGCACACCTGAGAGTCAAGTTGTTTGCCAAAAAGGCTCGCCTCATGTATGGTTCATGTAAAACTAATGCCTTGTGTAGTCCAAAGCGCTAAGACTTGTTCCTTAGGGCACCTTGCACCTCATGTGCACTTTATTAAACCAAGCTGATGACAATCACGTCAAATGATTTTGTGTTTTAAAGGTTGGTCTGATGACAATTTATGTAAGAAAACTTTTTGAGTCAAAGTGGTCATTTTCTTGTTTTTCCCAAGAAAATTAGTAGCAAATGCCAATTAAAATCTCTATTTACTAACCTAAGTCATTTTCTTCTTGGCTATAAAGTCAGTGTACTCGTCTTTTGCTTTCTCAAACATAGCCATAACCTTCTTTTTCACCCTCTTCTTTAGCCTTAACAAACATACATTTAACAAAGTGAGTTACCATCTTTCCCACAAAAAAATGTAGGGACTTAATATTCACACACCCCTCCCCTCTCTCTATACATACATAGATATATATAAAGAGAGATAAAGTGAAAAGGGATGTGAAAAGAAGATTAGGGGGTGTGAGAACAGTGGAAGTCAAAATGTATTATAACTCAAAGTACCATGTTTTATGTAACACCTCGTAAAAAAACCATCCTATAAAAATCTAACATGTGTCCTATCAAATCTCGTATGCCATGTGCTAGACGAAAGGGACTAAAGACGCCAACGTGCTAAATTAAATCCACTAAGTGGTGATTATTAAAGTCGGGGGACCAAACATGATAATTTACCAAAATTTAGCTTCTGGAAGGCGGTTACCGACCACAACCATATTTGGTTACGGTCCGTAATCCTTCAAATTTCAGTGGGCACTAATAAGCCTTATGAACCGCAAGCCAAAGGCCATACGGTCCGTAAGCAGTTGCCAGTAAGCAGAAACATGGCGGCTTCTGCCCTTGCCACCTTAATCGCGAAATTCCACTTCTTGGCTGCTTCTTAAACATCCCTAAACACTTGTACTCACCATACAACACCCCCTTACACCTGTCACAACCTCCATGCTCCTCCTTCACTATAAAAGGGCACTTGAATTGCCTCTTACCCTTGCTCATTCTTACTTTCTTCTCCTCTCTTGCTCAAAGTGGAAGTTCCTAACTCAAGGAGCATCCCAAATGAGTTCTAGTTCATCCTTGGATCACTTGTAAGTGTTCCATCCTTTCTAGTTTCGTTTTTTGTAGGCTTTAAGCCAAAAGTCAAAGCGTTTACGTAAAAACGCTTTGACCTTTGGCCAAGACCATTACGGTCCAGCCAATATTCGTAACGAACGTGACTACGTGATCGTAATTAGATAGGTGTTAATCCCTTAAGAGGGCACCACCTAATTACCACATTTACTTTGTCAATTGTCGGGTCAAAGTTATAGTTAAATAAAGTCAACGGGTCAGATTTTAAATAAATTCATACCTAGTTATGGTATTATAAAATATGTTTTAACACTTTAATATACTTGGTAATATTAGTTAGAACACGTGTAGACATGTTCGGCCCAACAAGTCCAAGTCTAGTGTCGGTTCGCAACCGAAAGTCGCGAAGTTTGACTTTTGCTTTGACTTTCAGTTCTGACCCGATTTAGCAACTTTAGTTGCTGATTCTAAGTCATTGTGACCATGTTATGTCGTAGTATAACCCTCTGGAGTTATATTACATGGTCACATAGTAATCCGAGCTTTTATGCAAGTTTCCGTTAAATATGTCTAATTTTGCTAAAAAAAACCCTTTTAGCTTAAGAACAATGTTTTAAATACATACAAGCATACATATAAGTTGTAAACTGATTTGTTAAGTTATTGAACTTATTCAGATGTCAAGTTTCTGATCATAAACTGAAATAATGATCGTTTATGTGTAATTCATGCTTTTAAAATGTCTAAATCGCCCTTTCAACATCTAAAATGGATTAAACATAATTTTGACATCAAAACTCTTTACCTACTGATGTAATATCATAATTAGGATTATTTGGGATATTAATTCAGATTACAAACTGAGTTTATACACAAGTCCATGTATTAAGTCCCTAAATGACGATATTGCCCTCACGGTACATAAAATGGGTTTTGACCATTTTTAATAAACAAAACCTTTTACTTACTGATGTGTTATGATATATAACATATATTTGTCATAAAAACCTGGTCTTAACATCAGTTTCACTTAAATACCGATTAAATCGTCATTTAGCGACTTTATCGCCTTTTCGGCGCATAGTTTGGTTTAAAACCATATCTATGACCCAAAACTTGATACCTTCAGATTTCAAAACTTGTTTTACATATAATTCCAATAGGTACATGATCTAAACTCAGATTCCCAAATAAGTTGTCAAAGTTATGTGTGAAATGACCAAAATGCCCTTTCGAGGCATAGTTTGGTTCTAAACTATAAACCACACATATAATTGATATCCTACTGATATAACATCATAAATTAACTATTTTCCAGAATGTATATGATCATCACATCAGTTTACTTGCAAACTCATTTTATAAGTCATGAAATGACCAATATACCATTTTAAGGCATAATTTGATTTTAAAACCATAACAGGCATATATGTTGATATCTTACCGGTATTACAACATGTTTAAAACATAATGGCATATGGAACTTGTATATGACTCATTCGGTTACCCGGTTTCGCTTATATGCGTACGGTTAAGCCTACGTAACTAGTTTACTTAGGTAAACCAAAACGGGTTTAACTTTATCATTTTTATTTCAAAATCCAGAATGTAATATGTTTACCCACAATAAACAAGTCTTAGTACTTGTTGGGTTAAATTATATCTATTCCGGTCAATCGCTTAATCTAGTGTTTAGAACCGTAAGTATCATTTTAAGCTAGCTAGTCCGAGTCTATGAGGTAGATAGGACCCTTTAGCATTCTAGTTGGTTATTAATACCATCATTCCAGACTAAAGCCTCCCAGTAGATTGTTATCTAAGCTTACTTTTGGTTATCAGCTGAGTTAGTGTCTTGTTGAAGAATTAGCTCAGGTAAATACTTTTAGCCTATTTTCCCTATACGGGCTTGGGATACGGTATATTAATACGGCTTGGTTGGGTATGGAATCATGTTATCGGATTGTGATTTACTAAATCCTCATAATCCGTTTCATTATGTATTGTTTGATAACTTAAACATTGTGGGTTAACTCGACCATATCCTGGATATCCTCGGCTCATTTAACTTACTAATGGCCACGACCTTAAGCGCGAGGTGTAGGCATACACCTGTCAGATGCTAATGCAAAATAATATTAAATCCCATTGGTGGATTATTAGTGGCGTGTCGGTTAATCAGGTTATTCGGTTTCTGCACCGGACCCATATGTATTAACAAACATGTAAACCTGTAAACAAGGTCATTTTGAACTACCCAAGTAATTTATAAAAATGTGCCAAGTGCACCCAAATCATTTTTTTAAAATATTTTCAAAATGTGTCGGTTATTAGTATTTACCAGTGTAAACTGACGTATTTTCAAAAGATTAAGTTACAGGTTGCAACGCGTAATAAGCTGGGAGCTGCTTGGTAGTGACATAAGAGGATCTTGCAAGTCCTTAGCTACCCGAAGTTTGTTGAACAATTACTTTGTATTTATTTATTTTGATTCGCCTATGGATCTTTTTATTACAAGCCATGTATTTATAATTTGGACTTTGAACATTCGGTTTGTAATAATATTTTAAATCAAAGACTTCCACTGTGCTGTGTTTGTTTGGTTATGATGTTAACAACTTATGTCACAATATTCCTCACCTGGACCCATCAGGATACACGTGGAAATCAGGGGTGTGACATTTTATCACCAATCTTGGTTTTAACTTTTTTGTTGATCTTTGAGAATGCTATTAATTTGTGAATCACTCGTTGATCTTTGAACATGCTGCATTTAGCTCAAACTGTGCCTAACTATGCTCTTTTTTCAGTGAAGTGACCTGCATGAGCGTAAACATAGTCTTTCATATGATACAAACACCATACACACACATATTGTAGAAATAAAATTCAAGTCAAAAAGTAAAACTTGGTCTTTAGTGCATCCACTTTAGAAGTCAACACACTAATCTGCTTCTGAAAAGAAACTAATTAATTATCCAAAGATGCTTGTTCTTGTTTGAGACCTTCCACTGTAAGAGTCTCCCTTTCATTTTCATGCCCCTAGATGAACATTAACATAAGAACTTATAATACGAAAATAAACAAAAAAAATGATAAATGTACCTTAAGGTCTTTTCAAGCACTGCATTTTTGTCTTAAATGTTTTAATCTTTTTCTCAAGATCTTTAAGAATACGTTACCGATTATTGGTGTGGTCCTGAATTGGTTTTTCTAAAGTTGTAATTTCAGTAACATGTTCCTTATAAAGTGCTTCTTTTTAACTAATAGCAGATTTTGCTTCTACAAGCTCCTGTTCAATCCGTTTTACCATTTCATTAAGTTACCTCATATAAAACACAAACAAAATTAAACTAATAAATGGATTGAAGTGTTTACAAAAGTGAAACCACAGGGACTGAAATGGTTACGAAAGTGAAACCACAGGGACTGAAATCGCAATTTTTAAACTAATAGATTGAAATAGTGATTTTTGACAAACCATAGGGACGAAAACATTAATGAACTCTTCTTAATAAATAGACATGGCATTAAACGCTCTACATAAGAGACATATCCTTGAAGGTTAAAGTTGAACCTTTGCTTCGATTTCTGACGGACGCTTTTAATGTAAAGCTAACTCTCATTCAACCACTCCCAACGCATGGAGCTGCCTTCATAGATGACCACCACCACCAATGTGCATTAACAAATTAGAAATGAAGCTGTTTTGTAACGTGGTTTCTCAAGTACACACGTAAATAACAACGACACATGTGAAAATTAACAAAAAATGTATGAAATGTTTCTTGCTTGCTAACCACCAGTCAGAAGTCCACTTGGTTGATATATGTCACCCTAATGTCACACTTGTGGTCTTAGCTTTCGTACTGAAAGCAACATGTGTTCCATAAGATGATATACCCAAAAGAAGAAAACCATTTTTTATTATAAAAGTGATAAAATTAACAAAAAAAAAGTTAGCAGCAAATGACAGCCAAGAGGTGACATAATTAAACTATTATTTTGCCAAAGTACCTCCCGTGCAACTTCATTTGAATATGGATGATATTAAGTATATTTTCTAAAAGCAAAAAAAGGTAAATGAACATAGAAAAAAACTTACCAAATTAACAGCATCTTTTTGAACATTAAGTGGCATAGGATAACTTTGGATTATGTTTTAAGGAATATATGTCTAAGATCACCATTTTGGAGAAGTTGTTTTCCTGTGTTTTTCAGTGTCAAGCACAACATTATACAACTTTCCACCAGCAAAAACCTGGACAAGATTGAAGTACATGAATTAAGATATATCATCCGTATATAAAGGCATGGGTTTTAGTGGGTGCAACCTATTTATCTCGTGGGATAGAAGAAAGGTTTGCCTTCATCTCAGACTCCCCACACCCCCACAATTTACAAATGAGTTATTTAAATTGCCAAAGGTGGGAGCGATTCAGAATTTTATGGGTCAACAAGAAGCATTAAGAATACCTGCATGAAAGACAAGCAAACATTTAATCATTTGATTAATAGATCTTCCTATAAAATATTTAATAAATTATGGTACTTATGACCAAAAAGCAAATTAACTACTGAACATATTGGAAAGGACTGACATGGATGACTGTGCATTGTTGGGATCTGAAGCATAACATGAAAGTTCATCTTTTGCCATATCTTGAAAAGCATCAGAGAAAGATCTTCTTAGTCATTTTGATGATAGAAGATCACCTTCAATATCCCCAACCTTCCATAACATGTAATCTTCTTATTTTTAGTTGTTAAAGTATACTATATTTTTAAGTGATGATAAAAAAAGAGTTGTAATTATCATATAAAAAGCTTTCATCATCTAAAAATAACAAATTGATATTAGAATGAAAAAATACCTATGAAATGATAGCGAAATAATGTGAATTGGCCTATAATAGATATTAAAAAATAAGTTCAGTACAATTAAGATGTTGATTATACCATTGAAAAGTACAATTAAGATGTGATCATACCGTTGAAAAGAATCGAACTTTCGATCAACTGCAAATGCGACTGAATCTGCTTCTTAATTTTTATCCAATAATGTTACTATTCTAAACACAAACAAATCCCTTTACATAACTATCCATAAGCAAATTAAACAACCAGTAAGCTTCAAATAAAGCACAAAAGCATAAACAACCTGTAAGCGTATGTTTCTGAATCTCTCTTGAGCATCACACATACTAAAAAACTGATCTCGCTTCGAACAAATCTCCCCTTTTCTGAAGCTTCTTAACACTATTAAAAAACGCGTCAACATCACCACGTGTCCGCTTCTTTACCACCACTCTCCGGCTAGTGGAGACACACTCTTATCGTATGTCCATCATTTCCTTCCCACATCGCAATATTCATCTCTTGTAAGCATAAACATGACACCAAATATATATCGTCTACCAACACATAATTCATGAAATTTTGGTCAAAATCGACGTAGAAAATGCGATTACAAACCAATATGAAAAAGAATGCACCAATTATAAAATCAAAACAACAATAAAAGTAAAGCATCTAGTCTAAATGATATATGATTATACATCATTCTCAAACTTTGAGAATATGAAAAAGATTAAACTCTAATTACAAAACAGATTCAAAAAATTATTAAAAGAAAAACTTCAAACGGCACAAGAAATTTCTATTACAAACATCATAAGCAAGTTGAATTTATATTCAGATTAACGCCGACTAAGAAATGAATGAATAACATGTTGAAAGAAGAAAAAAAGTGAAATTTTATTGAAAGAAAAGGAAGCGTCAATGTTCATTTCCAGTGTCGAGTTCCATATTCGCAATTCCTACGACCCAAAAGATGAAATAAGGGCTTGTAGTGACAGAATCAATCGACAGTGGATCGCCAGGGTAACGGTGTTGAATGAAACGAATGAAGGATTTAACAAATCGAATCGAAGCAATACCAACACAACAATCAGTAAGTGTGTTCATTTAGCTATTTAATTCTTTTCTTGTATTAAGATAGCAATCCATTCAAATTTACCAACTTCTTTGCTACATCATCACATCATTTCTTATTTGATCATATAAGACTCTCAAGTTTGTTAATGGTTCGGCTTAAAGCAGCGATGTAATCGTTAAAATTGATCATGGATGGATTTTACGATTGTTTTTATGAAACGAATTGGTTAGTCGATTCATAAGCGCTTCAAACCTTGGTCGATTTGATATACGATTTATGACAAAACTGGCCGTTAAAACCATACCAGACCGACAATATTGCATTTGTTTTATTGTTATACTTTTTGAAAATTGTTACATCATTGATACACTTACTCCTAAACTATACCAATAAATGCTAATCATACCACATATCTAGATTTGAACCGTAATCTTTTCTGATTATATGGTTATGATATTTTTCATATCTTTATTAACTACTAAAGCTTTTATTTCTCCATTTAATGTTATATGGATATCTGAATCTTTAACATTTTAATATAATAAATGTGATTGTGCAATTATTGTTTAGGTAAGTCGTATTTTTTAGAAACATCATATTATAACTAAAGCTAGAAAAAACTCTAAATACTCTCCCTAATCGATGGTGGAAACATCAAAACTAGACGAAATAGATCACAAGAGACTTCATAACACTAAAATGTGACAAGATTTAATAAACATGATTTCATTTCCTCTCTGAGATCAAAAGTATACTGTTTGAAACAAAATACAACAAGTTTGAACAAGAAGCAAATTACAACATAATATAAAATTTTAAATGGGTTTCTAGTCAATCCTACTAGGTTCCATGTATCATCATCATCAAGTCCCTACAATACATATTAAAGTACATGCTAACACATAAAGTATTGGCGAGCATACAAGTTTGAGTACTAGCATAAGTATAAAAGTTAAAACGAATCCACATGGTATAATAGTTAACTAGAACTAATATATGATACTAGCATTCAACTATAAATGTCAACCCAAGGATTCCTGCTAGCGAAATCTTATCGTAGCAATGATAAGACCATTTTGTTTAACTTAACATGACCTCAAAAATATGGGCGGTGCGTTACTACAGTGCTATTCATATTAAGCGAGGCTTGAACGAATTTAATGACAAGTATAAAGCATAAGAATAGTCTAGCATATATGAGTTCAAGTATAACATAAGCATGCATAATGGATTGTTTCTTTGTGTTTTAACCATAAAGTATGTGATTGCGCGAATTTTGTTAGCATGTACATATTGCACTCAAAAGTGTAAAAAGTAAAATGCAAGTCATGTATACTCACGGTTTTGCGAAGCTTTCCAATTAAACAGGGAGTTGATAAGTTGTTGGAGACGGAACACCGAAGTTACCCTACATGGGGAAACGAAGGTGCATGAGTATTCGGATTTGGTGAAGGTTTCGGATTCGGAATTTAAGGGTAAAAGTATGTATATGAAAATATATATCTTGTCTTAAACACTCGTTTTGACACTAAGATTTTATATGATTTCATGGGTCTTAAATTGTCCATTAGAATCATAAACGGGGAATTTAGAACGAAGATAAGCTAACCTACACTCATGACATATAACCAAAACCCGATTATCATCAAGAATTTGGTTATATATTATATGGTATTATGTTATTATTTAGTCCATCATATATCATCATAGAATTCCTATAAGTCCTGCATGGAGGTATGATGATAAACATCTATCAAACCTCATTGTATGGATTCACCAAAGCAAAAGGTTATCAACATTGTTGATAACCCGGTTGGTCATGAACAACAAGAAAATACAACTAAGCTACTAAACCAACTAAGCTTACGAACCAAGTGAGCAAGCTAGGTGTGTGCATCCAGAACATGGTAAACGTTTGGGGACGTGTCATAGTCTTTTCACTATAATGAGGTTGTACGATTCTTAGTGGTATGAACATAGCGAAACATCAAGTGAGATAGTGGAACAAGTTTGGAAGGCCAAGGCTTCCATGGTTCACACTTCTACCATAACACAAGTCTCACCATATGAGTATGGTGGACTTGGATGGTTCCAAAACTTGTAGGTTGTCTAAAACCATGTCAATATAGAAAGTTTAGAGGGTGTTTGCACCTCTAAACTCATAAGAATCAACCCTAAACAACTTCCACAACCATAGATGGGTTTAGGAACAAGTAGGCACAAGATTCATGTAAGAAAGTTTAAGTTTATAAGAAGTTACAACATACAACTTTCAAAACAGAAATTTTGGACCTCAAAACGGTGATTTTCCACTTTAGTTTACCATGGTAAAGTTGTGAAAACACTCCTAGAGGTGTTCTAAGCTTTGTAGTGGAAGAAAAGATGAAGAAAAATGAAGAAGGTGAGTTTGAACTCACTTTTAGAATTTAGATAATTCTGCCAAGACTTGTTTTTGAAACTGATTTAAGAGTATTTAAGAGTGTAAAGGAGTTGGGAAAGTGAAAATGGTGAGATAGAGACTTGTTTATATAGAGATGAGGTAGGGTTTTGTGTTGAAGGAGATTGAATGGTGATTGGGGAAGGAGAAGATGACCAGTACAAGTGGCTGAAACAACTTATCTGCGGATTAAGGGCCTTGGCGTCACACCAAGGCTAACTTGTATTACTGTCGTGTGACACGGCGCCCCTTATAACTAACCTAGTTTGTTTTATTTGCAATTTGGTGTAACAATTCGAAAATTTTTATCGAATACTATGGCAACATGTGTCCAATCAACTCTCAAATATGCCTAATAATTTGGACGAGAGGGGCAAATTGTGTAAAATGGTGGAAGATTGGATGTGGAGGGACTAAATATGTCAACATGCCAAATTTGGCCTCTGAGTGACCCTTAGACATACGCCTTACGGATCGTAAGGCAGTGATCGATATTGTTACTGGCAGTCCCTTACGGACCGCAAGACCCATGTCTTACGGACCGTAAGTAATTCAAAACCATGGGCGCATAACAGGGCTTACGAACCGTAAGCCTAAGGTCCTTACGGTCCGTAAGACTTGGTATTGGCAGAATTTTGTTTGGAGGCCAAGGAAATCTGCCCTTGTGCCACCTTTCTCGCATTGTTCCATCTTCTACCCGGTTCTTACACCTCACAAACACCTGCTAACATCTTGGAAACACCCTAGACACATGTCTTGATCCTATGCATTCCTTTAAAGTATAAATAGCAAGCTTGTTCAACCAAGTTCTTTGCTCATTTCATACTTTATCCCCTATCTCCTAATTTGAGTTGTTCCTGATAAAAAAGGAGCCTCCTTTGAGTTAAATCTTTCTCCTGGAATACTAGTAAGTATTCCTTCATAACTCTTTCATAATATATATTGACAAGCATGCAAAACTGATAACATGAGAAATAATTTATCCCAAGTTATTTATGAAAATATATGTACCATTGTGTACATAAAATGATTTTGAAGTATTTTCAAAATGTGTCGGTATTTGTATTTACCAGTGTGACGTAATTTCAAAATACTAAGCACAAGTTGCAAAGTATGTAAATAGGCTGGAAGCTGCCCGGTAAATGCTTAAGTGGAAGTTGCAACACCATGCATGAAGCCTAGTAGTCTATTACATAATCATTTTGTTATTTCCATCCGCCTGTGGATCTTTTATACATTTCCGTCTGTATATATTTTGAACATTCAGACATTTGTAAATTGTAATAATATTTTATACTACAAGACTTCTATTGTGTTAGTTGTGAATATCTATATCAAATTGTCACAATTAAATCCCAAGTCCGGGCCCACCGAGAAATCACGGTTGTGACATTTGGTTTATCATTTTATGCCCAAACTTCATATTTTGGAACGTGCATGTAAGTATAATTCGAGTATCGAGAATGTATGTATGATTATTTGCACGTATAACAAGTATCGGTTTACAAGTAAACAACAATAACAACCTTACCTAGTATAATCCCACCTATAGTCAAACTATCGGTAGGGTCTGGGGAGGGTGGATGTAGACAAGCCTTACCTCTGTCTAAAAGACAGAGAGACTGCTTCCAAAGAGACCCCCCGACTGCGAAGACATATATTGGGCATACATCATCATAAAAGCAAGAAATAGGTAGAAAAACCATAGTGTGTACTTCAAAAAATAAAAATAGTAATAATAAACAAAAAATAAATCGTAATTAGTACCACACAAAATAGACTAGTTACCACTAACACCATAAATAGACACATGCAAGCGATAACACGCGCAGAACCCCCACCCCACCACAAAAAAGACTAAACTCATAAAACAAGAAACTAATACCAAAACGGGTAATCCTTCTAAAAATCTGTAACCTTAATCCTACGTCTCCACAAATTTATATCCTCGACCATGTCCTCAGAGAGGTTCAAGTCTAGCAAATCCCGCCTAATCTGCACATCCCACGTTAGTTTCGGCCTACCTCTACCCCTCTTTCCTGCCACAGTGAGAGTTTCCACTGTTCTAACCGTGGCAGTCGTTTGTCTTCTCCTAACATGCCCAAACCATCTTAGTCTCCCTTCCCTAATCTTATCTTGTATACTGGTCACCCCTAATCTATCCCTAAAAACCTCATTTTTTATTTTATCTAGCCTAGTGTACCCACACATCCACCTTAGCATCCTCATTTTTTATTTGATCGGTTTACAAGTAAACACGTATTTAATGATTGGTTAAAAGTATAACAAAATATGTATAAGGTATGATTATTATTATGATCAATGTCTTATATTACAAAACTGGGAATGAGATACGAATACAATATGGTTACTAGTTTCAAAAGATAGAAGTAGGAGTACACTTTCTAAATAAGGAAAATACAAATACGAAGCGATACATGTTGCATGAAATTTATCGGGTTTTTGATCCATTATGTCCAATTGATCTGAATCTTATGATTTCTATTGCAATCCGATAAAAAGAATAATTAACTAATGAATCAAAAATAAGGATAGAACTTCTTTGAGCATTCACAAACATCGTGTCATATTTGAACCGCCATAATAACTACCACACCCTCATCATTGTCCCGTGAATCAACTTCCGTTTTTTACTGGTAATAAGGAGACTTTCAAGCCATAATACCTGCATTAGAGAAATCCAGAATTGACTCGACATCTAACCATTAAATAATAAATTCAACAAACAAATGGATCAAAGTTTCACCCGACTTTAAACATATGGAACATAAAACAGAAGTAGCTTTATAATACTCGTGTTTTAATAATTGGATATATAAAAGTTGAAATATATACATTACGAATGTTAAGAAGTTCCAATCACAACTTTACTGAATAAGAGCATTCAAAATGGAGCCTTTATAATCATATAACCTTTGTAACATAGAGAAAATTATAGAGGAAAAAAAAGACCACCACATTGAAATCTCTAAAATAGAGAAAGTTTTATAAAAATCAAAGTACACCTTTATGTTTAGAGACTTATCTACTCTTTGATGTGTAATCTTTACGTAAACAAACGATATGTGGTAGTTAAGGTGAATATTAATAAATCCATCTTACGTTTACTATTTGGCCTTTACCCATGAGTCCTTTGTCAGTAAACTTATATTGATCGAGTAAGTACTTTAAAGTGTGAATCGAGCTTATGACAACGCTATACCATTAGTGTGATGCCATTTAGACTGGGGCTATACCAAATTACGCCTACAATAATTTGGATCAAACTTATTCCGTAGCACATACCTAATTCGTCACCATGGAATGACTTGTTAACACATCTAACATTAAGACAAATCAATGTGTTACTCAAACGGCTTTAATCTTCAACTATGTTCATAGAAAGATGAGCGTTTTCTTATTTTAGTTTCCCTTCCTCTAGTCAAGAACCATCCATATGAAAAAGGATGTCTCTTTCTCTAGACTTTGTTTTTGACCCACATAATAAAACGTTAATTATTTGGTTAAACGAATTGTTTCTTTAACCATACTTTTCTTTTTATATATTTTCTCTTCAGGTAGGTTACAGTTTATGGTTTTGATTACCGAATATGGATGGTTATCAATAAGAAAACTATGATGTCTTTCTATATTACAAGGTATTTAGTTGTTTCATCATCTAATTTTTTATTTTATATAAGTAATAAACTAATCAACCACGTAACTTTCTTCTTTTATTCCAAATCACATAGGTTGTACCTGTCATTTTTAATAGTATACTGCATCCATGATGTGTTTTAATAACATAAATAATAACTATTTTTTTTATGACTTGGTCTATGACTCATCCATATAGCTTAATTGGCCTTTTCTTCTTTCAACTAGCTTTTTTTTTCCTCTAGGATGAGTCGACTAATGAGTAATGATCTATATGCTTTTATACTAATTGAAATTAACTTGTAAATTTTTATTATTTTATGTTTAGATACTGAGAACTAAATAATTATATGTACATAGATCTTTTGAATGAAAGGATAAAATGAAAAAAAAAAAATTTATTCTGTCTCCTCACTCTTTTTTTATATTATCCATGTGAATGTAATGTAATGTATATGCAAAGGTTGAATGGGTTCTTGCGGTTTCTAAATACATAATCAGTTTTGAAATAAATAAATTATATGTAAAATCAACAATAGTAAAACGAATGATTATACTTCATGTTCTTTTTGACTTTCGACTCCCACATGATACATTGATACCGGAAGTCTGGAACCACAATGAAACGAAGTTACACACTATGCATTACTACTTTAAAAATCGCGACTAGTCGGTGATTAATCGCTAGTCGGCCAATTGAGTAATTTTTCATTAATCAGTCCATTAATTACTACTCGGCTCTAGTCGCGTCTAGTCGGACCTAGTCGGACCTAGTCGGCCTGCCAAAAATCAGCAATTCCAGCCAAATTCCGGCAAAAAACCTGTATATTCTGGCCAAAACCTCTAAATTCAGGCCGATATCCAGCCAAACCATGTGAATTCCAACAATTAATTTTGTATACTTAAAAAAATGAGTTGAGTAAAAGTTAAAACATATCTACTTAAAATATTTACCTATAAAAATGTGTATATATATACATTTTACATATAAAAAACCCAATCCGATTAATCCTAGTAGTCGCTAGTCCCCATCTCACCGACCGATTAGCGACTAGCGAGTTCTTCAACCTTACTATGCAATACAAAAACACATTCACTCTAATCTAAAAACAGAGTTAATTGCCATTTTTGTCCTTGTAGTTTGTCTAGTCATGTCAGTTCGGACCAAATTTTAAATTTATATCATCTTCATCCTTGCACTCTTGAAACATACTAGTTCTATTTAAAAAAAACATGAGTTAACTGCAATTTTCGTCCATTGGTTTGTCTAATTATTGGATTAAACCTTAGGGGGCGTTTGGTTCACGGAATGTTTCGGAATTGGAATTGGAATTTGTATAGGAATTAGAATTTGAAGGAATTGGATTTGGAATTCAAACAATCCAATTGGAATTGGAAATTGTTGGAATTGGAATCTCAATTCCATTGTTGTTGTGTTTGGTTGTCCAATGAATTGGAATCCATCACCTCGGTACCCACAACCCCCAGTTCGGGTCGAAATGGTACTGGTCAAAATGGTTCGGGTCGAAACAGTACGCGTTGAAATCGTTCGCGCCGAAACGGTACGGGTGGAAACGGTTCACATCGAAACGTTACGGGTCGAAACCGCTCGATTCAAAACGGTACTGGTCGAAACGCTTCGTGTCTAAATGGTTTGTGTCGAAACAGTTCGGGTCGAAACGCTTCGCGTCGAAACAGTGCGGGTCGAAACGGTACGGGTCGAAACTCCGGTTCAGGTCGAAACGGTGCGGGTAGAAACGATTCACGTGGAAACGATTCGCGTCGAAACGGTACGGGTCGAAACGGTGCACCTCTAAACGGTACGGGTCGAAACGGTTCGGGTCGAAACGGTTCGCGTCGAAACGGTGCGCGTCGAAACGGTACGGGTCGAAACGGTACGGGTCGAAAAGGTACGGGTCGAAATGATTCGGATCAAAACGATACGAATTGAAACGGTGCGGGTCGAAACCGTTTTGGTCGAAACGGTCGAAGATTCCAATGAATTTACTTTAATTCCTTCACATATAGGAAGGATTTTGAATTCCTTTGGTTAAAGGAATTCATGCCTAATTCCAATTCCATTGTCAACCAAACACATGAAGATTGGAATTGAGATTCCAATTGCATCTAATTCTGTGAACCAAACATCTTAAGAGATGGAATTCAGATTCCAATTCCCTTAAATTCCATTGAATTCATGCGAACCAAACGCCCCCTTAGTTTTTTTTGACGAAATTAGCATGTTTCAAAAACGTCAAAAACATAAACAATAAAATTAGAAATCTGATCAGAACTAACATAACTAAATAAACCACGTGAACAAAAATGACAATTAACTCCTAAAATACAAACGGTATGGTACATAAGCACATATATTTTTATATACATTTTTACTAGTACAAAAGTATATTTTATTAATGTGACAACCGAGTGGTCCTTGTTCTGAAATGCCTGCGACCTTTGTCTCTTCCTATGTTTCCATCTTCACTACAGAACACACACACAGTTGCAGAGATCGTTCTTAGAGACAGAGAGAGATGGATTTCTGCCATGATTACAGGATATCTTCTTGTGATACAACCCCATATCATCATTGAGGCTTCTGACCATTCAATCTCCTCGATACCCGTTCACTCCCTAAACACACACATATAAACACATAAAAACTCTCTCTTTATGTCATAGACTCATTGTTTCAATCCATCTTCTCTACAGTTACAAGTTTACCCTATACCATCACTTCAAGATTTGATTGTTTTTTTAAATTGGTTTTCCCCAGTTGGGTTTCTGGTTTGATTTTGACTTTTTGTTGTGGTCTTTCTTTTCTTTGGCCTTTTCCCAAAGAAATATTTCCTTTTTACCACTTTTTAGGGTTTAGGGTTTGTTGCTCTTTTTTTTTTTTTTCAAATATAAACCCATTTCTGTTTGATCTTTTTCAACAATCTTTTTTCACACTCTTTAGGGTTTGTTGAAGCCTAAAAATCTCATCTTGCTTAAGTTCAAGAGCTTTTTAGGGTTCAGGGTTTATCCTCTGTTTTCCATAGATTTATTCAAACTGGTTGCCATTTTCTAATTATTTTCAACAATTTTTATAAACAATTTGATGAAATTGGGTGTGAATTATTAAATTCTTGAAATTTAAAAATGTCATCTTGTTTAAGAACTTGTGGGTTTGATCTTGAACAAATGGTTAAATGGCAACCATATGGTAATAATTCAAGCAGAACAACAACTTCAAACACACCATCTCCATCTTCAACCTTATCGAATTCGATCAATTCTCCGGTCACAATATCGAATCAAAAACCGCGAACACCACGAAAAAGACCGAATCAAACGTACAATGAAGCTGCTTCTCTGCTTTCCTTGGCCTCCCCCAACATTTTCAAAATCAAACATCTCACCAAAAGAACCACTAATCTTTCCAATTTCACCAAACAGTTTGACAATTTTGGCAATGAGCCACCGGAATTGATTTTTTTAAATTCCCAAATTATTAAGAAGCCCTGTTTTCTAACCGATTTAAAAACCACAAATTCTTGTCAATTGGAAAAGAGGAACGAACATTTAGATGATTTCGATACCGAATCGATTCTTAATGATGAAATTGAACAGGGGATTGATAGTATCATGGGGGATTGTACACCAATAATTTCAGAAAATCATGGAACAACCGTTTCATCTGAATACCACAATTGTTGTTATGGGTATCCAATGGGGTTAGGGTTTGGGGTGAGAAACAGAGTGAGGGCGTTGAAGAATGCCGATGATCGGAATTGGTGGAAGTTTCCGATGGTGGAGGTGGTGAATACATCTCCGGCGAAATGTGAAAGATCTTCGGCCGGTAAGAAGAAGAAAACGGTGCAGTTGAGGAAGCTGATTTTGAAATTGGATTACAATGGCGTTTTGAATGATTGGGCGGGAAAAGGGTCGCCGGTGCCCAAAGAGATTTCGCCCTCATCTCTGGAGGACGATATCTATGTAAGTTGTTTTTTTTTAAACGGCTAACTCATACACATTTTAAACTTTTTAAATTTATACCTTTTGTCACGAAACGTGATAAAACATTTTTTATATCATCTTAGTATCAATAGGCCAAGTCCCATTTAGTTGTTATGTTTTTTTGTAATATCAAAATATCTATTATATTTGAAACATTTTTTTATCTTTTTTATCATATTTAAAGTATAATTAATTAAAAACTATTTATTTACCAACCAAACCCGACCCAATTCCCTTTGACAAGTATTAACATTTTTTTGATTAAAAAGTAACTTTTTTAATATAAAATAATAGCAACGTGTTGTGAAATAATTATTATATATGCAAATGCAAATACACAATAGTCAAAAAAAGACTAACATGAACTTTGCACATGGAGTTGTTTTGAAATAAATTATATAAACAAATAATTTGTTTTGACATAGATTATAATTGTATGATTTTTATTTTTTTTTGGCAAAAACCTTAAATCTTTGTACATTTCTTGCGAAATTGTAGGTGCATCCAACAACCCTTGTACTAATTTCTAAGCTAGCATCGTTAATTGGTAGGTTTGGTTGGGTTTAATATTTAAAAATAATATTAAACAAATATTAAATCTTTGAAAAATAAGTTGTTTGATTTGATTGAGTTATAATTATTAATTTTTTGTTCATCAATCAAGTTTTAAGGTTATAAGAAAAGTTGTATACTCCTTTATAAAATGAATAAGGCTAAAATTCTTAAACTTTTCTAATGATTGATTAAATCCTTAAAATTTATCTTTTTATTAAACATAAATTCATTATTCCTTCAGGGAAACAATCCAAAAATCCAACGAAAGTTTAGAATTTAGTTAGTTACATTTAATATGTATGATTGACTTAAAATAAAAACTATAAGATAATTCTAATCAATAGGGAATCCAACCAAAGTTTAGAAACTGAATTGCTGAAGTTTTATATATGACTGACTTAAAAAACAAAGTAGACAATTCAAGAACTTAATATTGAAATGTGGACCATAAATTCTATATGTATTATAGCTTTTATCACATATAGTTTTATGCATTTAAAGCTTGTATAATTTGTTTATAAGTTCATTTATTTTGTGTTAAAAATATATGAAGAAACTATAATTTGTGAAAATAAAAAATAAATATATGTTGGGTCTACTGGCAGGCCAAAGCGGCTAACATTGATTTATTCTCTGAAGACGGTGGGTGGAAAGAATCTAGTGCAACACGTCCTTTGGATAACAATAACCTCAAGAAGATCCGACCAGTAAAAAATGCCTGCTCTGATAAACGGCCCAGATGCAAGGTTTCACTTCCTCAACTTACTACAAATATCATGTTTATTGTGAATTTTTAACATTAAAATTTATGTTGTTTGAGTTTAGTCTATACGAGTTTAGGCCAGTTTTAAGTCAATCTCATATAAAATTTTGCTAAATTGATTGGTCTAAGGTTACGCTAGCAGGTTCATGAGTGGACCTGTTTATGTTTATAACTTTTTCTAGTGGATTAAAGCTTAAGCTAGTTCAACATCGAATTTAGAAGATAAAAATTAAAATATAAATGAGTGTTACGTCTTAAAATTTTATGTAAGCTTGTGTAAATTCATAATTGCTAAGTAACAAAGTAGTGATATGCAAAAATGAAATTTGTGTCGATCATTGTATAAGCAAGTCGTGTTTAAGTTGGTGTTACTAAGTAACAAAGTAGTGATATGCAAAAATGAAATTTGTGTCGATCATTGTATAAGCAATTCGTGTTTAAGTTGGTGTGTCTATCATAATCTTATCAAATTTTGTAGTTTGACAAATCAATTCATGAACAAGACTCTTTCAATATGTATATTTAAAAATTTGTGATTGAAATATCTTAAAAGGTACTTTTTGGTATACTGTTTAACAACCATATTTCCATATCGAAAATTGTTTTTGTATAACAGATTGGAAAGTAAAAGCTCAGGATATAAACTATAAAGTAACTTATCTTTGAACTATTAGGGGACCCGGGGTGGTAAAGGTTTACCACGTGATGAACTTGTTTCACGCGTGAAACACCATTCCCACTCAAATTTATAACACATCAATTTAAAAATGCGTGGTATTTTTAACGCGTGATGGGGTATTGGGTTATGAGGGAAATTGTTTTTTTTTGAGGGGGGGGGGGGGGGGGGGATTGTTGGGTGGTGGTGAGTGATGGACATTTCCACTAAAAAATATTATGAGTGATGAAATAATGTTTGATGACATGACGGAACTTGATTGAAAGTTGCGAGTGAGTGATGAGTGATGGGTCATGACCACCCCGACCTCTTTAAGGTAATATAATTTAATTAAGTTATCATGGTGACAAAGGTTCATTTTAATTAGTAATTTAATTTAATTTGATCATTATTTCACTTATTTCTTAATTATAAAATGACAACTGATGATAAAAGCCAAGTAAAATCACGATTATTGAATTTTTTTAAGTAATTGAACTTGTTTTTTAATCATTACACTACATTGACCTAACTCATTGATGAATGTGTCTTAGTTTTGTCATTTTACTTTTTTGCAGGGACGATTTGTGAAAAAGCCAAATTCTTCAGTTTACAACGAGGTATAGGGTGATTCTAGTCGCACCCTTCTTTTGACTATTTACATCAACTCCTTTTGGTTTTATTATCCATAGTTGAAACCCTTAAGTTTCTCTTTTTGCAACAATAGTGTAACCACAATATATAAAGTTTTAAAATAGCTTTCCTTTAGTGTCTTCCAATTTCATAATTCTTTGGTATTAAAATTCTTGTACTTCTAATAGTCAAATATCTAACACGCCTTTATTAGTAAATTGATATAAATCGTGAGAGAGTTGCTTGTAATCAATTGATATCATTCTTAACAGAGTTGCTTGTCATGATTGTTTTTAATAAAGAAAAATTATTTGTAGCGGAAACTTGCTAAAAGAAATAAGTATTGGGAATTTAGAAAACAAGAATAAAAATAGTGTTTTTTTTCCTTTTCAAAAAAGGGTAATACGTAGTTATATGATAGTCATTTTTATGTGTTATTACATATCTAACGTTTGAACGACACCAAATCACCAAACAATACAAATACGATGAGTTAATAATGTAATTATCTTATTGTTTTAGATTGCTCATCGTATTTAAACCATGCTTGGTTAGTCATTAAACTTATTAAAAAGCGTATCATATTCATTTTTAGTGTCATATATACAATATTTTTTTGTGGGATGTTCAATGATAGTCGGTATAAACATTGATACTTTGTCGGATGAGAGCCCCATGGATAAAAGCAGGAAGAAAGATTGACAATTTCTGGTTAATGGCTTAGTACGTTTTCAGAAGAAAGAGGTTGCATTATTGGTTTAGATATACTTATATGTATGTATGTATGTATGTATGTATTGTTAGGGTTATATCACACAAGTAATAAGAACAAACACACATGCAACAGCTAACTCAGACACACACTCTAAATCACAAAGAACAAGAACACATGATTTATAGTTTAACATTTTTTGTCCAGTTTTTATCAAATGCGACACGTAACTAATATTAAATGAGAAAAAACTAAGAAAAAATAACCGTTTGTTTATTTATTTTCCAATGGGTCCGGTTTTTGCAATACGAATCGGGTTTCGGAGATCCGTTTGTGACGAATGTTACATTTAACGATGTAGATGCCTTTTATGATATATTTTTTTTCTAAGTTTTTTTACAGCAAGTGTATTAAAACCGACCAAATCTTCATCCGCCCCAACGTGTGAGAATCAAACTAGTTGTAAACAATTGACACTTAATAGTCATTATTACTATGTTGTAAACAACTGACACTCAATAGGCATTCCTACTGTGTAATTCAACAAATATCAAACAATATATACTCATAATTTGTAACGAGGGAGAAATAGACCTGAGAAAACCTCTAGAGCTCGAAATGAGAGAACAAATTAACAACGAGCAATAAACGATCGACAACTTTAAGGCATATGATCTGCTGTGAAGTAGGACATACACATGATTCCAGAGGGATAAACTGAGCCATCCGTAATCCATATACATCTTTGCTTTTGATTGTAAGATCTCAACTCCACATATGTATATTTCTATTGAAGAAAATAAATATATTGATACAATTTTTTTTATTATTAAACTACTAGCGGTTGTCTGGGGAAGGTTCTCCTAAAAAGACACATTTTTGCCTAGGAAACATTCTTTAGCCACTCTTAAAGCGAGTCAAATGAACTTCGATTGAACTAATTCTAGCGGCGTCAGAATCATGTCATCGACACCCAAAAACTTAACCTTAAACTCTTAAACCCTAAAAAACGTTTGAACAAAGATAACTTTCTCAAAAATGATGTTTAGAAAAACAAACGGCCAGAAAAAAAGTAAAGACCTTGAAAAAGCGACATGTTACAAACGAAATGAAGGAAAATCTAATTGAAAATCGTCACTGCAGATACATGATTTTGAGGGTAAATAGATCGTTAAGCAGAAGAGTTTTATGGCACATTGCCGATGTATCTTACCAACAAAATCACTTTGAATTCTGTCTGGTAAGAGTCAGTTTTGATCCAGTTTTAAAGATCCTCCACAGCTGCACCTAAGGAGGAGGTTCGCAGTCCGGTTTTTGAAAATTGAAAACCAAAACCCAAGGGTTGAAAATAAAAAGCAAATCATCACCAACATTCACATGGTTTGACCTTTAGGAACAAACAAGTTGTCCAAAGATAAAACTTTAAACACTAAACATGTTATCGAAATTTAGGCATCAAACACGTTCAGATTTCTTTAACCCCGATCTAGTGCGCAAAGCAACAGCATCAACAATGACATCTTCATATTTCTTTACGGTTCCTGTAGAACATATTAAAAGATTAGTTAGGGAACCACATGGTTTTATAAAAACGGGACTTAAAAGCATATTTGAATATGCACGTAAAGTAACAACACATATCAGACGACGGAGAGAATAGGGTACCATGCATTTTCTTGACAAAGAGTTCAAATTCTCTTAGGTTGTGTTGTTCAAGGAGAGTTTGATTGAGGCGACGGTAGGTAAAAGAATTTACAGATCTATCATATGGGTCATTTCTTGGTTTTGCAACTTGTATCTTCGCGTATCCTTGCCTATCATAGCATGGAAATGCATTTTCACATGTCATACCTATACCAGTATTCCATCCACCATTCTCTACCTAAAGTATTCAAAATCATCATTAGTAATACTAAACCTGAAATTTTCCATCAGTTTGAAGATAACTAACTAACTAACTACCTTCTGAACAAACTCATCAGGTTCAACACATGCAAAGTTTAAATAAGCATGATGCTTCCTTAACATTTTAGCAATTGGTTTATAGCCATCATAGTATCCAGCCGCCCGTTGAGTAGCGTGGTTGTGAGTTGCGCCTGATAACTGATCATCCATGAATAAGAATTTTAGGAATTAGTTGGTTACAGTTAAACCAGTGTTGAATAATTGACTTACCTTTACAGAAGTGTTAGCAGCTCTAAATAACGGCACGGCCATCTTTAGCACCCTGGCACCATGATCAATGAGATACTGGGAGTACCATTTTTAAAAAAAGGTACCACGCGGGGTATTGTAGTCATGATTGTCACAAAAAAAATGTCGAATTATCAGGTGGTGTACCCCAACTTGAGTCTTCTGCTGTTTCTGCAGCTTTCGCAAGAGACTTTCTTATGTATTTATCATAGCACTGTGAGCAAGGTAAATTAAAAGAAGAAGCAATTAGCTACTTATCATTTTAATCACATGAGTTTCTATCTCTGATACATGACCATGCTACATATCTACCTGGAAATGGAATTCACCAGAGCAAGAGGGGGGGTAACGCAATTCTCCGCAAGCACCTAAACCAACTTCAACGTCGAGAATGCTTAAATCCTGGAATAATGCATCAAATTCATCCCGAAAGCTTCTCATACAGTCGGTGTATACCTCGACAGCAGTACGGTCTCCCAAAACACGCTCCTCATCAATTCCCCAAGTAAGGGTTTGAGTGTTTCGCCTTCCTTGTCTGTCTGAAATAGATATCCGGGTTTCTTTCGCCAATCTCTTTAATCCATTTAGGCAATGGAATGCAAGCATCATCACCAACACATTCATGAAATGCCATTGAAACCTGAATTCAAATCATGTAATTTGTTTGTTTGTTTGTTTATCCTTCCTTCCTTGGGTTTATTATTAACAACTATGAAAAACAAACAAACCTGCGTCTTAAAACCCGACTCACGGATTATCGAAAAGAGTTGCTTGTAACCTTCCCAATTGTAGTCTCGGGGCGTGTTGGCCTCAACAATTCCCCAGCAGATATTAACGGCTATACCATCAACTCCAATTGACTTGAGTGTTGTTAGTTGACTCATCAGATCATGAGGACTATAAACCAGCTCACATTCCATGTTGATGATCCCCAACTGAAATTATAAAATGAAAATGCAATGTTGAGGCCTGAGGGAGGGAGGTTACTACAAGTGTTTGAATAAAAAAATAAAGTACACAAACAAAAGAGAAGACTCACCGGTAGCATTACAAAAAACAGTAACACATTCTGTGCCTGAATAATTTGTTGAAGATCTCTTGATCCTTTTCTTCTTGCGATATTTTTTGGGTATACTATGCCGCATTCTGGCAAACGACTCGTTTATCTAAACAAGAATTTGGCAAACAATAACAATTAAACTGATGTTGGTTAAAACAAAACAAAACAAATTAACAACGAGCAATAAACGATCGACAACTTTAAGGCATATGATCTGCTGTGAAGTAGGACATACACATGATTCCAGAGGGATAAACTGAGCCATCCGTAATCCATATACATCTTTGCTTTTGATTGTAAGATCTCAACTCCACATATGTATATTTCTATTGAAGAAAATAAATATATTGATACAATTTTTTTTATTATTAAACTACTAGCGGTTGTCTGGGGAAGGTTCTCCTAAAAAGACACATTTTTGCCTAGGAAACATTCTTTAGCCACTCTTAAAGCGAGTCAAATGAACTTCGATTGAACTAATTCTAGCGGCGTCAGAATCATGTCATCGACACCCAAAAACTTAACCTTAAACTCTTAAACCCTAAAAAACGTTTGAACAAAGATAACTTTCTCAAAAATGATGTTTAGAAAAACAAACGGCCAGAAAAAAAGTAAAGACCTTGAAAAAGCGACATGTTACAAACGAAATGAAGGAAAATCTAATTGAAAATCGTCACTGCAGATACATGATTTTGAGGGTAAATAGATCGTTAAGCAGAAGAGTTTTATGGCACATTGCCGATGTATCTTACCAACAAAATCACTTTGAATTCTGTCTGGTAAGAGTCAGTTTTGATCCAGTTTTAAAGATCCTCCACAGCTGCACCTAAGGAGGAGGTTCGCAGTCCGGTTTTTGAAAATTGAAAACCAAAACCCAAGGGTTGAAAATAAAAAGCAAATCATCACCAACATTCACATGGTTTGACCTTTAGGAACAAACAAGTTGTCCAAAGATAAAACTTTAAACACTAAACATGTTATCGAAATTTAGGCATCAAACACGTTCAGATTTCTTTAACCCCGATCTAGTGCGCAAAGCAACAGCATCAACAATGACATCTTCATATTTCTTTACGGTTCCTGTAGAACATATTAAAAGATTAGTTAGGGAACCACATGGTTTTATAAAAACGGGACTTAAAAGCATATTTGAATATGCACGTAAAGTAACAACACATATCAGACGACGGAGAGATAGGGTACCATGCATTTTCTTGACAAAGAGTTCAAATTCTCTTAGGTTGTGTTGTTCAAGGAGAGTTTGATTGAGGCGACGGTAGGTAAAAGAATTTACAGATCTATCATATGGGTCATTTCTTGGTTTTGCAACTTGTATCTTCGCGTATCCTTGCCTATCATAGCATGGAAATGCATTTTCACATGTCATACCTATACCAGTATTCCATCCACCATTCTCTACCTAAAGTATTCAAAATCATCATTAGTAATACTAAACCTGAAATTTTCCATCAGTTTGAAGATAACTAACTAACTAACTACCTTCTGAACAAACTCATCAGGTTCAACACATGCAAAGTTTAAATAAGCATGATGCTTCCTTAACATTTTAGCAATTGGTTTATAGCCATCATAGTATCCAGCCGCCCGTTGAGTAGCGTGGTTGTGAGTTGCGCCTGATAACTGATCATCCATGAATAAGAATTTTAGGAATTAGTTGGTTACAGTTAAACCAGTGTTGAATAATTGACTTACCTTTACAGAAGTGTTAGCAGCTCTAAATAACGGCACGGCCATCTTTAGCACCCTGGCACCATGATCAATGAGATACTGGGAGTACCATTTTTAAAAAAAGGTACCACGCGGGGTATTGTAGTCATGATTGTCACAAAAAAAATGTCGAATTATCAGGTGGTGTACCCCAACTTGAGTCTTCTGCTGTTTCTGCAGCTTTCGCAAGAGACTTTCTTATGTATTTATCATAGCACTGTGAGCAAGGTAAATTAAAAGAAGAAGCAATTAGCTACTTATCATTTTAATCACATGAGTTTCTATCTCTGATACATGACCATGCTACATATCTACCTGGAAATGGAATTCACCAGAGCAAGAGGGGGGGTAACGCAATTCTCCGCAAGCACCTAAACCAACTTCAACGTCGAGAATGCTTAAATCCTGGAATAATGCATCAAATTCATCCCGAAAGCTTCTCATACAGTCGGTGTATACCTCGACAGCAGTACGGTCTCCCAAAACACGCTCCTCATCAATTCCCCAAGTAAGGGTTTGAGTGTTTCGCCTTCCTTGTCTGTCTGAAATAGATATCCGGGTTTCTTTCGCCAATCTCTTTAATCCATTTAGGCAATGGAATGCAAGCATCATCACCAACACATTCATGAAATGCCATTGAAACCTGAATTCAAATCATGTAATTTGTTTGTTTGTTTGTTTATCCTTCCTTCCTTGGGTTTATTATTAACAACTATGAAAAACAAACAAACCTGCGTCTTAAAACCCGACTCACGGATTATCGAAAAGAGTTGCTTGTAACCTTCCCAATTGTAGTCTCGGGGCGTGTTGGCCTCAACAATTCCCCAGCAGATATTAACGGCTATACCATCAACTCCAATTGACTTGAGTGTTGTTAGTTGACTCATCAGATCATGAGGACTATAAACCAGCTCACATTCCATGTTGATGATCCCCAACTGAAATTATAAAATGAAAATGCAATGTTGAGGCCTGAGGGAGGGAGGTTACTACAAGTGTTTGAATAAAAAAATAAAGTACACAAACAAAAGAGAAGACTCACCGGTAGCATTACAAAAAACAGTAACACATTCTGTGCCTGAATAATTTGTTGAAGATCTCTTGATCCTTTTCTTCTTGCGATATTTTTTGGGTATACTATGCCGCATTCTGGCAAACGACTCGTTTATCTAAACAAGAATTTGGCAAACAATAACAATTAAACTGATGTTGGTTAAAACAAAACAAAAGAAAAGAAAAGAATTGAAATAGATCCTTTGATGATATCATCAATCGATGGTGTTCTTTCTTACCCTAGCCACTTGTTCCCTGGAGAGTTTTTGTCATAATTTGTGAGAAATCAATGAATACAAATACAATCCAATTGGCATGAACGAACGAACAGGGGTACCTCCTGGACAGATATCGGCGATAAGCTTTAACATCACGAGCCATATCGAACAAACCCTAACGCTGGCAAAACCAAATAACTGCATGAGTATCTAAGATATATCATATGTATCATCGATCTTCTTTATTTGCCATTTAAGCCCTTCATGTTTTGTTCAAGATGTTTTTATATTATCTTTTCCAATTCCAATTGTAGTTTTTTGTACGTACGTACATCGGTTCTGTGTGTTGTTTAGTCATTAAACTTACTAAAGAACGTATCATATTCAATTTTAGTGTCGTATATACAATATTTTTTTTGTGGGATGTTCAATGGTAGTCAGTATAAACTTCGATACTTAAGAGTTGTGGGATGAGAGCCCCATGGATAAAAGCAGGAAGAAAGATTTGACAATTTCCGGTTAATGGCTTAGTACGTTTTAAGAAGAAAGAGGTTGCATTATTGGTTTAGATATACTTATATGTATGTATGTATGTATTGTTAGGGTTATATCACACAAACAATAAGAACAAACACACATGCAACAGCTAACTTACACACACTCTAAATCACAAAGAACAAGAACACATGATTTATAGTGGTTCGGTCTAATCTGACCTACATCCACTCTCCACAACTAGTTCTTCTTTGTATTAGGTGCTCAAAGAGGTTATAGTACATGAATGAGAAGTATATATAGCGAGTACTATTAGGGTTGTTGACTTTAAGCTACAGTCTCAAAGAACAGCCCTGCTAGATGTAGCTGAGTATAACAAAGAACACCCATGCTAGTCAAATCCTCCACATTCCAACAATCTCCCACTTGGAGGCTTTAACAACTTCAAACTGCACTCCATGCAACTTCATATTCATAGTTAACTCTGTAAACTCTTCATCTTTACTAGTTATGGGTGGCCTTCTCATCAGTTAACCTGAAGGCCAGTTGAAGCTATGCAAAGCTTCAACTTCTCTAAGGTGACAGTCTTAGTCAACATATCAACTGGATTTTCAGTTCCTTTAATATTCTTTAACTTCAGAGTGCCATCACTAACTTGATCTCTAATAAAGTGATATCTCAACTGTATATGTTTCGTCTTCGAATGGAAGACATGGTTCTTTGCAAAGTGCATTTCACTTTGATTGTCACATAACAGTGCACACTCAACTTGTTCCTTGCCAAGCTCTTTGAGAAAATTATTCAACCAAATAAGCTCTTTGCTTGCTTCAGCAACTGCCATATATTCTGCTTCTGTGGTTGAAAGGGCAACACTTTTCTGAAGTTTGGACATCCAACTTACAGCAATGCCTCCTACTGTAAAGACATATTTTGTGGTGCTTTTGAATGCCTCTTTACAGCCACCAAGGCCCGCATCCGCAAAACCATTCAGAATAACATCTTTCCCCTTAAACTGCAATGCCACTTTTGAAGTCCCTTTCAAATATCTTAGCATCCATTTAACTGCTTCCCAATGTTCTCTTCCCGGATTGGATATAAACCGACATAAAACTCCCACTACATGAGAAATGTCTGGTCTCGTGCATACCATTGCATACACGAGGCTACCAATTGCAGATGCATACGAAACTTTAGCCATTTCTGCTTTGTCTTCATCTGGTTTGGGTGACTGAACTTTAGACAACTTAAAGTGACTTCCTAAAGGTGTGCTTCTGATCTTTGCATCTTTGAGGCTGAATCTCTCTAACACTTTCTCAATATACTTCTCTTGAGAGAGTGTCAAAGAACCATCTTCTTTGTTTCTAAAAATACTCATCCCGAGTATTTAGTTTGCAGCTCCCAAGTCTTTAATCTCAAACTCTTCAGACATTTGCCTTTTTAACTTCTTGATCTTTGCCATATCTGAACCGACAATCAAAATATCATCCACATACAGTAACAATATGATATAAGAACCCTTGAACTTCTTGATGTAACAACATTGGTCATTGTTACATCTCTTGTAACTAACTCTTCCCATGAAGTTATTAAGCTTCAAATACCGTTGTCTGGGCGCTTGTTTTAGACTATACAAGCTCTTCTTTAACTTACACACCAAGTTTTCTGTACCTTTAACATGAAAACCTTCTGGTTATGTAATGTAGATGTCTTCTTCTAGGTCACCATGTAGAAAGGATGTCTTGACATCTAGCTGCTCTAGATGCAAGCCTTCTGCTGCTATGATACTAAGAACAAGTCTGGTGGAAGTCATCTTCATCACTGGAGAGAATATTTCATTGAAATTAATTCCCTCCTTTCTGTTGAAATCCCTTGACTAATAATCTTGCTTTGTACCGTTTGGTACCATCATGTTCATCCTTGACCCTACATACCCATTTGTTCTGAAGAGCATTCTTCCCAGAAGGAAGTTTTGTCAAGTGCCAAGTCTTGTTCTTCTCAAGCGACTTCATTTCATCTTTCATTGCAAGCTCCCACTGCAATGAATCTTTCAACACCATAGCTTCAGAGTAACATTGGGGTTCACCATTTTCTGTCAAAAGTATGTAGTTGACTGATGGTGAGTACCTATCGGTTTAGTGGCTCTAGACGATCTTCTTGGTTGAATTTGAGGTTCTCTAGGGAGTTTGGATTTGAAGGAGTAGCTTCTTCTTCCTCCGAATCATTACTAGAATCATCCCCTAAGCTCCCACTGTCGCTTGACTCATCCCCATTTTCTAGAATGTCGACTGAAGCTTCTTTTTAACACCACTTTCAAATTCAACAGATTCTTCTGAACTTCTGGTCCTTTGGTGTTTCTGTCTTTGTACAATTTGTTTTCACTGAAGATGACATTTTTGCTTCTAATTACTTTTCTGCTTCCATTTTCCCAAAGCCTGTAACCCATATTTTCTGACCCATAACCAATGAATGTGCACTTCTTAGACTTTGAGTCTAACTTATCCCTGTCACCATCTTCTAACAAATCGTAAGCACCACAACCAAAGACTCTTAAGTGTTCGAAACTTACCTAATTTCTTCTAGCAATTTGAAACCCAAAGGAACGGATGGTGAACGGTTGATTAAGTAGGCTGCAGTGTTAACTGCATCTGCCCAGAATGTTTTGGGCATCCCGACATTCAACCTCATGCTTCTTGCCATCTCATTCAACATTATGTTCATTTTCTCAGCTACACCATTCTGCTGAGGAGTTCATGGAACCGTCTTGATCATCTTTATCCCTTTCTTGGCACAATAGTCAATAAACATCTTGCTTATGTATTCACCATAATTGTCCGACTTTAAGCACTTTACCTTCAAATTAGTTTCATTTTCAACAACAAATTTCCATATCTTAAAAGCATCAAATACATCAGATTTATGTTTAAGAAAATAAACCCATACCTTGCGTGTTGAATCATCGATGATGGTAACATAGTATCTCGAGCCTCCTAGAGATGAAACTGATGTTGCTCCATATACATCCGAGTGAACAAACTCCAAAATCTGAGCTTTTGGTGTCCTCCCTGTCTTCACAAAAGTAACCCTCTTTTGTTTGCAAACGTCACAAGATTCACAGAATTCAGTTTCCACTTTCTTCAAGTCTGGAAACTTCCCTTTCTGAGCAAACATCTTCAATTAATTCTCGCTCATATGTCCGAGTCGGTTGTGCCACAAATTAGATGGACTCGGACTGGTGATCATGGCATGAACACTTTCGACATGAATCTCTCCCATGTATAGAGGCCTTTCTTCTTTCCTTTGGCAATCACTAAGTTGCCTTTGATCACTTTCCATTGTCCACCCCTGAAGTGAACATTTAATCCTTCATCATTCAATTTACCAACTGAAATCAACTTTCTCCTCAAATTAGGAATAACCCTCACATATTTCAATGTCCATATAGTTCCTAATGAGGTAAACAAACTTTACCAAAGCTACCTGTTCGAATATTCTTGACCATATCTGGGCATGAGATAGCATGGAAAGAAGCACCAGAATCCATAATCCAGGATTCCAATGAATTCTCAACACAACATATGAGAGCATCTCCTGATCCTTCAGAGGATACATTGTTTATTTCTTTCTTTGCAACTGGTTTTGTACATTGGCTTTTAAAGTGACATTTTACTTTGCAGTTCCAACATTAAATGTCTTTTATGTTCTTTGACTGCCCCCTTTTTCTGGACATTGACCTGCCTCGGTTAGTTCCTCTATCGTTTCTTCTTCCTCTACTTTCTGTGTGCAATAAAGAACTTGAACTGGAAGTTTCACTATTGCTTATCCCTCTGATATTTTCATTTATAATTAAGTCACGAATACTCTCAAAAGTGAGTTTGGTAATGCCGGATGCACTACTAACAGCTGTGACTGTACCTGACCAACTGTCAGGCAAAGATGATAAAAGGAGGAACACTTGTACTTAATCATCAAACTTTATTTAACTGAGGCTAAACAAGAGATAATCGAGTTAAATTCGTTTATGTGAGAGGTAACCGACATGCCTTCCTTCATCTTGGTGTTAACCATTTGTCGGATGAGGAATACTTTGTTTGAAGCATATGGTTTTTCATACATGTTGGACAAAGCTTTTAATACACTATACGTAGTCGTTTCATTGGCAATGTTATACGCAACACTCTTTGCCAAGGAAAGCCTAACCACACCCAAGGCTTGTCTATCCAACAACTTCTATTATTCATCATACATGTCATTCGGTTGTCGTCCCAACATAGGGAAATGCAAACCCTTTCGAAACAACAAATCTTCTATTTGCATTCTCCAAAATCTATAATCACTACCATCAAACTTGTCAATCTTGATTTACTATCGTCTGCCATTTTAACGAACAAATAATTGCTAACTGCTACAAATCAAACCAAGTTCGTAATGCTAAATAGTAATTATGCAAGCGGAAGCAATAAAGAAACAAACACTTATCTGTTTCAAGCTTTAAAGTGGCGATAAACAATAATGATAGGTGATGAGATCCTTGTCAAAGTTGAGGGGTTTTCTTGCAAATAAGGAAAACTTGATTTCCCTATTAAATAAAAATAACAAAACACGTATTCTGTTTTGAAACCCTAGATGCGATAATCAGCAACAATTAGGACCTAAATAATCGACAAAGTTTCTAACAAATTAAGTTAGCACCTAAATAATCGGCAAACAATGCCAAATAATACCTAAATAATCAACACTTAATGCCAAATAACACCTTACTAAATAACTATTCAACAATTAATGCCAAATAAAACGCAAATAATCAACACTTGAATATTAATCCAATAATCATTAATTGGTTTAACTGGATCACCAACAATTTCATCTTTCAACTTTCTCTACTTCTTTTAGTATTACTTGATTATAGTATATGACATAATAACTATAAAAATAATTATACAAAACAATATATACTAAATTAAACAAATAAAAAAGTTAAAGGATCAGAATTCAAAGCATTCAAAATAAACCCTAAACAAAACCTAATGTTAGGAAAACAAAAGTCAGTGGTAAAACAAATAATAAACAAAGTAAAATTAATACTTACTTCATATTGAGTAAAATGGAAGATTGACAGGAGTGTGCAGTAAAACATATTATCTGAAGTTTAGATAAAGTAGGGGTGTGTTGTCTTTTCTGTGTTTTTAATCGTTGGCAGTCTTTTATATTTTCTTTAATTGAGCCTATTTAATTATATCTGATAAGTACCTGTATACAAAAGGCCCATATGTATTTTTATATAAACTATGTCAGTCACTCATCCTAGTGTTCTTTCTTCTTGGTTTCTTCTCAACCATACACAGCAAGTCTGCATTTTCCGCCGGAGTCCATAGCGCCGCCATCGGACCGCCACTTGCCGGCCGGAAAAATTCCAACTTTTCTACTTTTTTTCTTTAACTCTAATATTCTTTGGAGACGAACAACAGGGTCCAAGCTATAAACAACTTCTGTCGACTACTCCGTTTTACAGAAATCTTCACCGGTGGATGGTGGGGCCCTGTGCCTCTCGAAATCACGGGCCCTGTCCGGTACTCATCGCACACACCAGGGCCGCCCCTGGTTTTACATAATTATATTACCTAATGAAATTACTATAAAAAAACTCAAAAGTCAGCGGGTTCGTATATTATATTGTGTTACCCAGATAAAAAAAAATTATTTAGGCATATAATTCCGGTAAAAAAGTATTTATATTTGATAATCATATAGGTATCACCCAATAGAATACTCACCTAATACTTTAACAAACTTTTAAAACTAATTAAGTGCATGGTCTCGAATATTTATCCCATAATATCCCAAATGTTTCATGCTTCAGATTTGAAATTGTATTACCGTCCATAATAGTATTTTTTTGGGGTGTTTATTTTATAACACAAACTAGGTTATCTACCCATTTAATACAGGGGTTGTACAATTTAAGTTTTATAAATCCTAAGTAGATACAAAATTTACATCAATAGAATAATATTATAAAACATAAGTTGATTACAATTATAGATGATGGCGTAGCAAAAAACAATTCATAAATCTAAAGAATTCCATGCATATAACATTGGTTGTTTGATTTGTAACTTTTCCATCTCTATCTAATAGTAGTAATTTTACTTCGTCTCTACCATTGAATACTTGACACATATAATTGTCCACAAGTAAAAACCAACTCTTTCAAATACAAACCAACCTTCTTATAATTAAAGCATTTTTCTTACATATAACAATAAAAAATGAAATTACAATTACAATTCAGACTAAATATTTGTTCGTACTACAACATTTGATGTTTTGTTAATCAACTTTATCCTATATTCTTTTTGCTCCATCAATAACACTATATTTCCAATCGACTCTAGGAAGTTTTGAACGATCATGCGTAACAAAATCAATAGGCGTATAACAGAATTGTATAATTCTAGGGATATTAGATTTAAATAACCCCAACTTTCAGCAGTTGGTCGATAACACTCCCAGCTTTTGATTTGCACACCAACACTTCGAACTTTCAACTTTCAACTCTAACTCAGTTAGCTGATGTCAGCTGCCACGTCATCAAAAATGTCATGTCAGCTGCCACATCATAAAAATGACATGTCAACTGCCACATCAGCTGCCATGTCATCAAAAATGGCACATCAGCTACCACATCATATGCCACGCCAGCAAAAAGTACCAAATCAGATGCCACATCAGCAAAAACTAACCGGGTTAGGGTTCAGTTAGTTAGGGAGTGTTATCGGCCAATAAGTTGAAGTTGGGAGTGCTGGTGTACATATCTTAAGTTGGGAGTGTTATCAGCCAATTGGTGAAAATTGGGGTTATTTAAATCCAATATCCCTTAATTCTATAATGTGTACAACAATTTACATAAATTATAAATAAAGTATATTTATTCTATAATCCAACACCACCACCCAAATTCGTGCCCTCTTCAATGTCATCACTATTATATCTTGTATGCATGACATTATCGCCAAGCATTTGCAATCAACACTAATCGGGTCAACCCAACAAAAATCACCCGCTATACTTTAAAAGGTTGTGCTATGATAATGCATCTTATAATTTCTTGATATGTTAGTATGAAAATCAAGATTCTCCCCATTAACCATTTAGACAATCTCCAATGCTACGTGCGCCCTTAGGTGTTGTCCTATGCTGCCACGTCATTTGTCACATCATATCCTTACAAATCCTTAAAAACCGTTACTTCATCTTTAGCACTACAAATATCCTTACCCTTATTAATCTCCACCTTATTACCTACCCACTATACACAATATTTAAATAAAACAAATTTTTTTATTTTACTTTGGACCCACCCACATGAAAAAAACAACAAAAACAAAGCGTGGAAGGGCTTAGTTGCTAAGGGCACTCTAAGGACACAAGTTACATATGGTAAGGGCTTTTAAGTGCCTTCAAGGGCATTCCCCAAGAGATGCATTTCCAATGGTATTATTATTATTATTATTATTATTATTATTATTATTATTATTATTATTATTATTATTATTATCAAGTCAACATTTAAAAGACCACTTAATTCTAAATTCTTTAAATCATATGCCCCAGGCATGCAAGAAATGTTGAAGTTGTCATTTATGCTTCGCAGCCTTAATACATTTTTTACAAAGTAAGTGTAAAATGTAAAGAAAATACATAAGAATTGAATGGGTACAAATGAAAAACTTGAGCACACCTATTACATCATTGTGGTTCATATCAGCAGCAGATGAACCTAAGTGGGAGCAAAATGTTGCAATAAAAGCCTAGACATATAGAATTTCACTCCACTCACATATGTTTTTGGCCTTTATACGTCTCGATAAATCCCTAAGTGTACAAATTCAATGAAAAGTCGCCTAACTTTATTTTCATCATATATGTCATTTTTTGAATAACTAAGCACTTGAACTTATAAAAGCTCAACGAAACGAACCTTTTTGGCTTATTGCCAACAACTTGAATGGGTCATTTAAAAAAATCTAAATGAAATGGGTCACAAGCAAGGTTTACAAGCACGGAATCGTGCCTCGAGGCGTTTTGCCTTCACCTCACGAGGCGTACGCCTTGAAGCGAACCGAGACGTAAGCCTGAGGCAGAATTAAAAAATAAATATAAAAATTATATATCTTACAAAAATAAAACACGAACTAATTTCATCAAAACCCCCTGAGGCGCAACTTTTCTTAACGCTTCAACCCGATGGGGCGCACATACAAAATGATCCCTGGCCGTTTTAAACCACGGCCACAAGACTTTAAAGTCGCCAAAGTGTATGTCGGTGGTTCATAAACCTCATAAAACTCTTTATTCGGAAACTAATATAGCCAACATAGCCGGTCATTTACTATACAAAAATTGGAAAATTATTGTTTCTAGCCAACCGGCACCAACAATTGACCACGTGGACCCGTTACTAACCAACGTATGGATAAGAAATACACAAATATGGAGACAATTTAAAGAACAATTGCAGACAATCCTTGTGATACCATGTTTTAGAATAGATAAAGAATTATCTTGAATAACTTTTAATGTTCAGCAGTTTTTAGCACATCTAGTGAAGAAGTTGAGTCAACGAATATCAAAGCGTAGCTTTTAAAAGTGATTTTCTCAATTGTTTAGTTGTACATGGTTATTCACTGTAATGGTAAAATAATAAAAGATTAGAGAAAAAACATAATAAACTCATGCACTGAAGTAATGTGGCATCAATTACAAAAAAGACGTTTGATTTAGTTACATAAACATAAAAACATAATGGTAAGCTATTAAATGGTGATGTTTATGAATAATCTGATAACAAATGGACATTCACCTGCAAAACGAAACAAATAAAACAATATGTATAAGATGTGTCTAAATTGAAAGAATGAAGATATGTGACAGAGATTTATAGCTGTAATGATATCAACAACAATGAAACATTCAAAGTACAAAAGGCAAAAGTATAATATGATTTAACTTCAAGTAAAACATAAATATATACATCCTATAGAAAATACATAAGAAATTAAGTACTAAAAAAAGGTAGTGAAGCTTAGACGTTCGGAAAACGAATATATAAAATGTAGACCACGGTGTGGACGTAGACGTTTTCTGAACTCATCCTGATTAACTCAAGCTTCAATTGGTTTCAATAGATAACTAAACTTAGCCTAGCAAAAACAAAGTATAAACAAAAAATGATCTGGGGCCGTTTCTGCCATTTTTCACATCTCTAGATTATCACGTTTTTCCACAGCAACAATAGAGCTAAAAAATGTACACTACGCATCACCATCCAATGAAGATTTATAAACACCAGATATCCATAACAAATCATATGTTCCAATTAATGACACCTCAAGCCAACTAATCAAAACAATTATTGTGTGATTTTTTTTATAGATTTTGTAACAATTAGAAGAGGGGAAAAACCCTAAGCATTAAAGAGATGAATGATGCAATACAAAAAAAATTAGAAACAAAAACTTTTATAGATTGAAGGTTATGTGTGAAGAAGATTGGAAAATTAAGGGATCGAAGAGTAGGATTTCTGATAGGAGTATTAGGAATGGCCTGAGATCAGATGAACTTCACCCGTTTAAAGCTATGTCACCGTAGATTGTGAGGGGAAATAGTTTAGGGTTTTTCGTGGGTAACCCAAATTCTAAAATCGGGTCATAAAAAAGTGGAGCACCGCTTCTAACCCAATGTACAACCCGAAAACTGGGCGGGAAAAAGAAAATCAGATGCTCACCATGCATACCAGAATTTATTAAACGACGAATGAATATAAAAAAGAGAACATCTTTTAAATAACAAACATGTTTAACCGTTTTAAAACAATAAACCGAAACTTAAATACAATCGAGCACAACTATTGTATATTCCATGATCGTAAATCTTGAAACATCTCTTGATGCAAGATCCTTCATTGTTGGCTGCACTTACTTATCTGGTGTGCATGGACAGTTCAAAACTTGGGTGTTTCTAGTAAAACACCTGCACTTTTGAACTCATATAACTTTTGAACTCAGATTAAGTACATGTACATGGCCATGAAATACATTATGAGCGCTTCACTATAGCGCTCACTGGCCATAGCGCTCGCTATGAGCGCTTCACCATAGCGCTCGCTATGAGCGCTATTAACAACTATGATTTTAACCGATAAAAACTAAGAAAAAAGTTGGTTGATTTTAAAAGTCAAAACTTACTGCAGCCTGATCTTACTTGGTATAGGGATGATACATGTGATGAAGGAAAGAAGAACAGTATAAGGAGGATACGTGTGATGCAACTTAGTATCTCGATGCAATCCTACAATAACCAAAAATTAGACTACCGTAAACAAAAAATGTGAGAAAATCAGTAACTTTAGCTGCAAAATTCATTTCACTTGTAGTGAGTGTACATCTGATAAAATCAGTAAACTCAACATTTGACATATTATATAAAATATAAATACCTTAAATCACTTTGTCATGAGAGATATAGAGGGGCGGCTTCTTGTCTGTCACCAACAACAATGGCCGGTTCCTCCATACTTCAACTAACAAATAAAAATGTTAATTAATTCAACCCAATCTGCACATAAACTCAAGTGCAGGAAATGAAAAGCGGCATAAACTTACCTCACCAGTCCCTACTTGTAATCCAGAACCGTACAAATAATCCAAACATTCTTTGCCTCCTGAAATAATACAAATTGAATAAAACATAAATGTTAAAACAAAAAAAAACAAAAAGAACCTTAATTCGTTAACCTTTAGATACACATTAAATCTTAAGAACTGTATCACCATGGTTCCGGTGGATACAAGTCAACTGACTTTATTCTTTCTGATATCTAAGCAAGCTTCCTCTAACACAAACAAAAACCAAAACATATCATCATTTTCAACAACTTAGTATCTTACAACAAATATTAAAAAGAGACTTTAGTTACCAGTTGCTATCAGAATTAGAAATTTAAGTACCGTTAGTTATGTTTCTTGTTGACCATTCCACTAACAATACTATAGTATGACCATTATACCCCTCCTTCAATATGATTATTTTTATATCAACTTCATGTGTTAATGCAACTATAGCTCTATAATTAATTCCAAGATGGAACACCAAACTCCATATAATAAAATAGCAAGTATATATTATAAATCATCAAATTTCCCAAAGAACATTTTGATACAGAAATGCAATTGAGAGTTCGAGGGTTATCATAGCTTACCGATCCAATAACTCTAATCTCCTCTCCGCAGCAGCAGCTCTCTTCTCCCTCTCTTCATCACGTGCTCGTTTGAGTGCCTCCTGCAATCACATAAAAAGTAAATCAAATTCAGAAACAATTTAACATCAACATCAATATCAATCTGCAATCCTCATATTCTATATATCAATATTCAGAAAGTCAGTCAAATTCATAAACAATTTAATAATACTTATGCTTGGTAAAATAAATATTTATTAAAATGTGACAAGAAAGATTAATACGATTAAAATTTATGGCATTAAAACAGCAACAATTACATCGAGTACTGAACTAAGAAACTTTCAAATCTAACAATAACAACCAGAAATTTTAAAATCTAACACCAAGAATTAAGAAATTTTAGCTCCAACTCCATCGAGTGCTGCTGAACATCTCGATGTATATCCTTGAGCTTCGCCATGAAATCCACATCTCTATCACCGCCTCTATATTACTGACGACACACAGGTCACGAACGGAAGTCGAAGGCATTGCCACCAGGTTTATGGAAACTTAGTCTCTCGTGAGCAGGCCAAGGTGCAGTCCATCAAAACACCTCTTCAGCTCTTAAAGAGTAGTCTATCTGCATAGACTTGCTCCTCAAGTTGCTTGATAAAAGGCTGCTTTAAATCATCAGACTTTGCAGCATTGTACGATGCCATTTTACGCTATTACTCAACTGATGTGAAAGAAAGGTATGTTGGTAGTAAACCGTGATGGAAAACATGTGAATTGACAATGATATTATATAGTGAAATATCTAACAACTCAAAGGTCAGATTTAAATGCAAGCATTAAATAAAAACCTATATTTAAATTCCCTGTACATTTAATAATCTAGGAGGAAAAACATGTGCATTTAATATAAACATGTACATTTATATTAAAAATAGCGTGCATTTAATGGAAAACCTTTCAAAAAGAAGTTTTCAAGGGAAAGCTAATAAAATTATTGATATTGGAAACCCAAATGACAAAATTTAAACCTCAAAAAATCAGGTTATCATAATTACAAATAACCTCTTCATTTACTATAACACCCATTTTAAACACTATAAAAGGCTGATGATTATTTAATTGAAAACATCACCAATTTAGTTTTAAAAAACTGTTGGTCAAAAAACAAACCAAAAGAGCACCACCAACAATACTCTAGGTGATGAACAGAAGCTGATAGGACCGTCCTCCTCAGCTTGGAAACCTAGAATTTGTATCTAATGTCCAATTAGGCAGAAACTAAGTGACATGTTAATCATATAACAAGAATTACTCATTAATTGTCTGTTTATTGATTAATATTTGTAAACATTCGAGTTACGGATCCGACAGAGCTTCGCCTCTAATCTGCCAAAGTTACAAATGAGAGATCCAAAGACTCCTATTTATAGACAGCCAAGTTCGCTGGGAATGGAACAAGTTCGGGCAAACTTGTTGAACAAGTTCGGCCGAACTTGTTCTCACAACACTAATCCGGGCGAACTTGGTCCCCTAAATCCATAAATACGACGTTTTCTAATGTAATCTCATCTATTCTAAACAGACTCGATACAACACTAAGACATAGACATACTGTACTAACATACTCCCCCTTGGATATCGTCTTCGTCTTGATCAGTCTTCAGAAGTTCTGTTCATTCAGACTCGTTCTAATATGATGACGTAGGCAACAGACATATGCACCAACAGACTCCCCCTTGGATGTTGCCGTAGTCATTGACTTCAATTAACTTCCAGAGTCTTTAATATTCTCTTGATCTTGAATAAACTTTAACGTCCTCGATCTTAGAATATTCTTCAACTCTGATTCTTAAGCTTAACTTGATAAAACTTTAATCACCATGCCTCCCTGGTTTTACGCTTTAATCTTCAAGCTCCCCCTTGCTTTGAGCTTTCTGTGATCTTTAATCAACGTTTTATCTAGCTCTCCCTAAAACTTTACTTCCTGTTTCAAAATTCTCAGACATTCAAATAAACATTTCAGATTCAAAATTTTGAAATTTTATAACATCAACATTTCAAATTTTAATCTCCACTTTAAAATTTTCAAACCTTTACATATTCAAGTTCAACTTAAAGACCTTGAATATTTTTACATTTAAGACCTTGACCAATTATATGTTTATCAGTTATGAAAATCCACTTAGTTGACCAAGTCTAAGTTAATGACCTTGGTTAACTAATTTTGTCTACCAAGTCCAAATTAATGACCTCGGTTTAAAACCCGTTATGAACAGACCCTTGGTTTTTCTCAATTTTAAAGTTTCAAATTAATGAACTTTTAATCATTTTTCGTTCATTTTGATTTTAACAAATGTCATCAAGATTTTTACCACTTTAGTATCTTACCAGACTTCGAAGATCCGTTCTCCATGGCTCGTTGAAACTAATGAAGAAACAAAGTCTTTTTGAATTTTTGAAAGTTTATGCTAAAACACACTGAAAATCTTTTTGGTTTTAATCTGTAAAGCAAGTAAAGAAAGTAAACTATGTACAAACATATTTACAGACATATTTTTTGTGAATTTGTGTCTAAGGATCATATAAGTTGATGGAGACATATCATCAGTACCGTTGACCTTTTGTTGACTTTAACCTTTAAACTCGTTTACCTAGATTGTTGATATATTTGTCCATTTAAACTTTGACACATTTCTCAATTGTTCCAATATATCTTAGGTAGAATTATGAAACTTGACTCAACTATGGTTCCCATCTCAGAATATACTCCCGTATCAAGATTCCCTAGATTTCATCTTACAGGTGAGTATAGCATAACTAATATCTGTATCTGGGTTGTGCGAGACCTTGAGAGCTCAGGTTAGTACTACCGTACAGACAAAGAGATGAAGGCTCGACTTTAAGGTGTGTTCCAATTAAGGAATCTTTTAAGCACTACAAATGATTAGATCTTTCGATTTTTCAATTTTGCAAGCAGTTTTGGAGTTTTTAGCAAAAGCATTATAGAAGTTCTAGGCTATTGCTTCCGCAAAATCAGAAGAACTTATATAATACCCCAAATATCAATCATCTATAAAGACCTCGTATCTCAGAATCAGGCAACCTCTCAAACGAAATTTCAGAGTACTAAGTCCATATATCCGATAGATGTTAATCCACAAGTTTAAGTAGTTGTAAAATTTAGTTTATATCCTGGAAACAATCTACTGAACGTGTAAAGCCTATCGACACATCCAAAGTAAGACTTGTTTATCACTCTTTAAACTTTACAATTCCTTAGCATACTGTGATAGTCTTTTGACACAAAAATCTTTTTGTCTTTTTCAATGTTTTTGTACATTTCGATTTTTCAAATGTTTTTGAATTTTCAACTTTTTCATATGTTTTTGATTTTTTTGCTTTCACTTCTCCCCCTAAAATCAATAACATATTTTTGGATTTTGGTTTTTAAGAAATTCTAATCTAAAAATATAACAAACCAATGAGGATCACGAGAACTCGTCGTCCAATCCTTTTTTCAACATCTGCATCTGTACATGTTCAACAGATAAACCATTAATCTCATTAACGTGAAAGAATAAATGGTTTGATATAAAATCAGTGTTTTGCTCAACGGTGTGGAATTTCACAATTTGCACATCCCAAATTTTCTTCTCAACTACTCCCCCTCAAGATGACAAAAATTATGACACTTCCGAAATAAGTTAAGTGACATGAAGTTCCACTATCCAAATTCTACTTTGACAATGTGGATCTTTGGAACCCCTGCACATGAAAAGTAACTACTTAACAAAAGAAACCCAAGCCTTTTTGGTCTTGGGTTGAACTTGATAAAGATCATTGTAATCAGTTTCAAATTCATCATCGTAATCAAAATTGTCATCAAACATTTCGTCCGATGTCAACTTTGAAAACTGCTCGACCTTTTCTTTCTTTGTTGGTTTTACATCATCTTTTTTCAACTTTGAAAAATCATTTTTTATTACCGACTCATTTGATTTGACATTGTCAGTTTTATCTGAAACAGATTTTTCATTTTCAGATGATGTTGTTTTCTTCTTTACAACCCAGGATTGTGACTTGCTTGTTGCTTTCTTGATGTATAATCTAGAATCTTTGTTTTCATTCGATTTTGAAGTTTCACCTTTCTCAAAAATTGAATTTTCAAACTTTGATTTAGTTTTAGGTTTCACTTCGAATTTTGATTCATAGTTTCTTTTTAAGATTGCAACAGGTTTCTCAATCTCTGGTTGCTTTTGTTTTTCATTATTTGAAACTATCTTTCTTCGTGGATACACATGCTTTGATTTTGGACACTTGCAAGCAATGTGACCAACTTCATTTCATTTCAAGCAAGTCCAAGTATCATGAGAATGCCCACTAGTGGTGAAGAAACCCTAGATCAACTAGACCGAAATCTAAGTAGATCTATGGAATGGGCTCTGCATAAAAGGGTTAACCCTCCGTTTGGTTTCACGATGGATGGTGACTAATACAGACTTCTGCTGAACCTGCAAAACAGAACACCGTTAGCTCGCCATGGGGAGAAGAGGTGTAACATTTGTCGAAAACGGGTTTTTCCAAACCCGCTCCATTTGTAATCAAATATCAAGTTATAAATGTTCGTTGCCTATTTATGCTTATTTTAATTTTTAATGATACATAATTAATAAACAAACTAAACCATAAAAGTTATAATTGATAAAAAGTATAAATAAAGTGATTAAAAATAAAATGGGGCTGCCGGGACTCGAACCCGGGCCAGCCGGGTTGTAACTCCAAAGACTTAACACTCACACGCATAACCACTCCGCCACTTGTTTATTTTCTGTCATCTATGGGAAACAAATAAACCTTATAGACAAACGTAAATCAACCGGTTACGCCAACTGTAACTGAAATCGGTTATCAAACACTCAAAGATGATCTGGATACTCGCGATTCAATGAGTATAACCGATATACCGATAATTCCAATCAATTTTGCTTTGAATGAAACTTGAATTCGGAAGTGAATCGGTTTAATAACCGAAAACTTTCAATCCTTGGATTACTTCAATCTTTGTCCTCTCTCGCGACTCAAAATACTCTGCAAGACCTCCAATTACATTTCCGCACACTTTACAGTCCACCGGAGAAGTTTATTTTACTCACCGGAAAATTCTGCAAGTTCGCCGGAAAACCGTATTCTTCATCAAAACGGTAAGTCTTTCAATACCGTCGTAGTCTAACAATTGTTAAGCTATTTCTAACTCAAACCTTTCAATTGAAATCAAATTCAGACGCTGCTATCGGATAATTCCAGTTCGCCGGAAAATTTCTAGAAATCTTTATTTTCATCTGTGAATCGGTAAGGACATTCAAACACTCTGTTAACGTTTGTCTATCACTTCAATTCCACGATTAGCTAATCAAAACGGTTAATTGTCTTGTTCAGTTGAAGTTCATAAAAACAGAGACCGACACCCTGCCAGAATTCTGAAATAAATCGTTCACCGGTATGTTTACTTCTAATTATCGTCTCTGCCATTTCATATTAGTTTGTACAATGTTTATCAATCGAACTAAACAAGATATAATGGTGTAATCTACTGCCTGTAAAAACTAACGAAGAAGATGAACTGTGATAACATTATAAGAATAATTAAAATTGGTATTTTGAACGGGTTAGACACATAGTCCAGCGGTGGACTGTGTGCGAACAAAAACACGCATACGTCCCGAGTTCGATTCTTGACACACGCACCTTCGCAGTAATAAAATGCCTTTTTGTTTAAAACTGAACCGGGTTAACTCCGTTAGTTGTTAAGTATAATAAAATTTGTATATTAACCAAGTTAGACACACAGTCCAGCGGTGGACTGTGTGTAACGTTAAAGCACAGGTCTCGGGTTCGACACCTGTTAGTGGCACCGGTTCGATGAATTAAAATGTTTTTGAAAATAAAAGGATTTTGGATAAATTGAGTTAATATATAAGTATAATTAAAAACAGAATTATTTCGGGTTAGACACGTAGCTCAGTTGGTAGAGCTGCGTGCACGCGTACGGGAGGTCTCGGGTTCGAGCCTCACCCAGCGCATTTCAGTCACACAATAAACCGGTCAAACAGTCAAAGTCAAAAAGTCAACGGTCAACCCAAAAAGTCAACATATTTTTATATTTTTAATTATTTAATTTAATTTAAAAACCAATTAAAAATACTTAAAAATAATGTTTTTAAAGATAGGAAATAGCCTTAAACTCGTAAAAATATATCTAAAAATTTTATTAAAATCCTTAATAAAATCCACTCATTTACTATATTTTCCGTTATTATTTAGGTTAGTTAATTCTCGTTGTTCCGCTCTTACAACTCGTGCGCATCTCACCATCTCCAATCAAACGCACCCAATGTGAGTGAATCTTTACAAATTCCCCGTTTTAATCACGTTTTTGGGGTGTATCATGTGTCTTGCTATATATTATATTTAAATCATTGTGCATACATCATATCATGAACAAATGTGTATTCAGCTTGTTTCAACTGTTTGTGTGGTTATTGTTAGATTCAATTTATTATTTTCAGTACATGCAATTTCATAGGCCGCCGCTCCCCATTACATTATGAGCGTTGAGCAAGTTCCCCATTACATTATGAGCGTGAACCTGGCGTGCCAACATACGATCGGCTCCGTTTGATTGAGCCTTGATCGCACAGACATTTATCATTTTCAGTACATGCAATACGATCGGCTCCGCTTGATTGAGCCTTGATCGCACAGTTTCATTCATGTTATTTATTGTATGACGTTGGTATGTTAATGTATGCTATCATATGTTATTGTATGTTATAGTTGTGATTGCTATTGCTACTGTTTGATTATTTACATTTGCTCATTTATGACTATGCACAATTTTTCATTGATAAACCAACAAGAAAATCAATAATAAATGTTTATCTAACAAGGTTCACTCGCCAACTTATGTTGACCCAAAAACCCCCATTTTTACACATGATACAGGTGAACCAGCTGCAGCAAGAAACACATAGGATTGGACTAGAAGAATAAAATGATTTAGAGATTGGAATTGTTTTGTTTGGTTATTTTCTTTGTATTGTATGGACATGTTTGGATTATTGGGAATGAAATTTTGACTTTAATAAATATGAAACATATTAGTAAATATCATGAGCTTTGGTGATAACCCAATTATGCCCCGACTCTTATTCCGCTGCGGGTCGGGGTGTGATAGATTGGTATCAGAGCCATGACTATAGGGATATAGGATAGGTTATTAGACCCTTAGAGCCTATACTATAGTCGATTAGAAATTTTTAAGATTTTTGTGTGTTACATGCCAACTTTCATGATGCTTATATGTTTTATGTTTAATGTTACATTCAATATTATGCAAGCATGTTCATAAGTACATATATTCATATAATGTCTATCATGAATCATATTCTCATAACATATAATATCCATGAAAGCACACACCACATCATTTTCATGATTGCTTTTACAATGATTTTTGTATTTTCAAATCTCATCAAAGTGAGTTCTCATGACGGGCATGTAGTAACTGGAAGGGTACCAGTACCGGTAGTCGGAACGTCCTGTCTAGGCTGCCATTCGTATAAATCCAAAATAAAGGACCAGTTTGCCTACCTGGGGACTAACGATTAGAGTACGAAGTACCTATTAGGCCAAAGCATGCTATACCAAACGTCGTGTGAGCTAACCCCACTTTGAGTTGTCATTGTGTCTACACCTGGACACATTCCGACCATAGATCTCGTAAACATATTTTGTGGTTTGCATTCGGGTGGTGCAAGTGTTAAATCGCCAACACTAATGTGAATCCTACCAAGCCAATAGCCATGGGGGCCCACATGACTATACAGGTGAAGGTATGGGGGACATTTGAGGCCCAACATGAGCAAACCCAAGACATCCTATGGATGCAGTTGCATTATTGATATTATGTTATTTTCATTTTCTTAAAGACACATGACACCTAAAAAGACTCCATAAACTCACAATCTTCTTATGTATGTTCCTGTAGATGTCGGCTAGACAACAACGAGGGGGTAAAAGATCAGGAAGATCTCACGAACGCTTGGCCGCACAAATCGCGAAACAAATGGCCACGGTGCTTCCTGACATTGTGGTTCAAGTACAACAAGCCCTCGCTACAAATCCTACTAACCCTTCCCAACAACATGACCAGAACATCGGCAACCCTCCTACCAGCAAGGCTCATACAAACATTTCAAGTCTTATGATCCTCCTAATTTTGAAGGGACCGAAGGTGTCACTGCTCTCCTCCATTGGTTTGAGGAAATGGAAAACACCTTCCTCAACTGCGATTGTCTTGAGGATCACAAGGTTCGATACGCCACCGGGAGACTATTTGGGGTAGCTCTTACCTGGTGGAATACTGAAAAGGGGAAGAGGGGAATTGATGATGCAATGGCCTTAACATGGGAGGAGTTAAGGGAAATCATGACTAGGCGTTTCTGTCCTAGGAGTGAAATTAAAAAGTTGGAGGACGAATTTCATTCTTTGAAGCAGAAGGAGGGAGATCATGCTTCCTACAACAAGAGGTTCTTAGAGTTGAACCAAATGGTTCCTAATTTGTTTACCCCAACCTATCATTTGATCGAGCATTATATTCGAGGACTTCCCTCGAAAATTCAAGATTCAGTTCTCAGCATTTCACCGGTAACACTTGAAGCTGCTATGGAGCTAGCGACTGAACTGACCGAGAATCGAATTCGCAACGGGAAGTTTAAAGAAGAGAAAAAGAAAGCCCCTGTTGAGGGTCAAACTTCAAACCATTCCATCTCCTCCTCTAAGTTTGCTAACAAGAGGAAGCGCAACACCAGAAACTTCGCTGTTACACAAACCAACTCCCCTATTCCTGCTGCACCCATTACCCAAGTTGTCCCTTCACCTGCACCATACAAAAGACCATACTCTGGCCCGTTACCAAAATGCAACCGTTGCCAATATCACCATTCTCCTGATTATCCTTGCCAACATTGCACCGGCTGTGGTCGCGCAGGTCATACTGTTCAAACCTGCCGCATGCCTCAACGAACGAACCGCCACCAGCCTTCAACCCAAACCCACCAGCAAATAATGGGTCAAGCCCAACAACCCCTACTATATCCACCCGCCCAACATTTAGCCCAAACATATTACCAACCCAATTATCCTATGGGTCAACCTATGCGGGCTTGCTACAATTGCGGAGACCCAAGCCATTTCAGAAACACTTGTCCAAGGTTGGTAAACATTATTCATGCTCAGGCCCAAGCCAACCCGGTGAATCAAGCGAATCAAGCTCCTCCACCTGCAAGAGGAAGAGCTTTCAATATCAACACTAATCAGGCTAGAGCTGACGGCAATGTGGTTAATGGTACGTTCCTTATAAATGGTAGATATGCATCTATGTTGTTTGATACTGGTGCGGATAGAAGTTTTGTGTCCTTAGAATTTGAACCTATCTTAAACCAAAATCGGGATAAGCTCATGGAATCCATAACGGTAGAAGTTGCTGACGGGAAACCGGTTTCATTAAACTCTATTATACGCAACTGTACACTCACCTTAAACGACCACGATTTCTCAGTCGACCTTATTCCTATGAAGCTGGGAAGTTTTGATATCATAATTGGTATGGACTGGCTCAGTCAACATCAGGCAGAAGTTGTATGTCGCGAAAAATTTATACGTATTCCTCTTTCAAATGGTCAGACTCTTCGAATCTTTGGAGAAACCTCGTCGAAGGGGCTCAGCTTAATGTCTTGTCTTCAAGCCCAAAAATATCTTCGCAAAAATTATGTCGCGTTTTTAGCTCATATCATCAAAAAGGGAACCATGGAGAAGAAACTTGAAGACATTCCAGTAGTAAAAGATTTCCCGCAAGTTTTTCCTGATGATATTTCAGGACTTCCTCCAGTTAGAGAAGTCGAATTCCGTATTGATCTTATACCTGGTGCTACACCAGTTGCAAAGTCTCCTTATAGGTTAGCCCCCTCTGAAATGCAAGAGCTAGCCAGTCAATTACAAGAGTTGACTGACAAGGGATTCATACGTCCTAGCTCATCGCCTTGGGGTGCACCTGTCCTTTTTGTAAAGAAGAAAGATGGATCGTTTCGCATGTGCATCGACTACAGAGAACTCAACAAATTAACAATCAAGAATCGCTATCCATTACCTCGCATTGATGATCTTCTTGACCAACTTCAAGGTGCCAGCTGCTCTTCAAAAATCGACCTTCGATCTGGTTATCATCAACTTAGAGTACATGAAGAAGACGTCCCAAAGACCGCATTCCGAACTCGTTATGGTCATTATGAATTCATGGTCATGCCATTTGGTTTAACCAACGCTCCAGCAGTCTTCATGGACCTAATGAACAGAGTCTGCAAACCTTATCTTGATCGATTTGTTATAGTCTTCATCGACGACATTCTTATTTATTCAAAATCTAAGTCTGATCATGAGCGTCATCTTCGACTCATCCTTACACTTCTAGAGAATGAAAAGCTTTACGCCAAATTCTCCAAATGCGAATTCTGGTTAAAAGAGGTGCAATTCCTCGGACATGTTGTCAATGACAAGGGAATACATGTCGACCCCTCAAAGATCAAAGCGGTACAAGAATGGCAAGCGCCACGTACACCAACTGAAGTAAGATCTTTTCTTGGTTTGGCTGGTTATTATCGTCGTTTCATTTCAAACTTCTCATGCATTGCTGTACCACTCACGGCTTTAACTCATAAGGGAAAACCTTTCATATGGGGACCCAAGCAAGAAGAAGCCTTCCAAACCCTTAAACAAAAACTTTGTGATGCACCAATCCTCACTCTTCCTGAAGGTTGTGATGATTTCGTGGTCTATTGCGACGCGTCAGGGCAAGGATTAGGCTGCGTTTTGATGCAAAGAGGAAAAGTTATAGCTTATGCTTCGAGACAACTCAAGACGCATGAGAAGAACTACACCACCCATGACCTAGAACTTGGAGCCGTTGTGTTCGCTCTTAAGATATGGAGACATTATCTCTATGGTACTAAGTGTGAAATATACACTGACCACAAGAGTCTTCAACATATCTTCAATCAAAAGGAGTTAAACATGAGGCAACGAAGATGGGTTGAACTTCTAAATGACTATGACTGTGAAATTCGATACCACCCTGGCAAAGCAAATGTGGTGGCCGATGCACTTAGTCGAAAGGGTTATGCGAACTCCATTCGTCTTCTATGTTCGCAAATCGTAACTGACATTAAAGATCAAATTCGAGAAGCCCAACATGTTTCAGTAACGGAAGATGATGTACGAAAGGAAATGTCCTGTGGAGCTGAACTTAAAATTGAAACTAAATCTGACGGTATTCTGTACTACCTAGATCGTAAATGGATTCCTAACCACAACAATCTTCGTGAAATCCTTTTAAATGAAGCTCACAAAACGCGATACTCTATACACCCAGGAGCCGATAAGATGTATCAAGACCTACGATATACCTATTGGTGGCCTGGGATGAAAAAGGATATTGCTGTTTTTGTTTCTAAGTGCCTTACATGTTCCAAGGTGAAAGACCCTCAGGACTTCTGGTCCGACCTGAAATACCCGTATGGAAGTGGGAAAATATAACCATGGACTTCATTACCGGGTTACCTCGCACTTCTGGTGGGTATGACACTATATGGGTAATAATTGACCGACTTACAAAATCAGCTCACTTTATTCCTATCCGCGAAGATTTCAAGAACGAAAAGCTAGCTCGTATTTATATCAGCGAAATCGTAAGCCGACATGGTGTACCGTTAAGCATTATTTCTGATCGTGATGGTCGTTTCACTTCACGAACATGGCAAGCAGTACAAGCCGCTTTGGGTACGCGATTAGATCTCAGTACCGCCTATCATCCTCAAACTGATGGTCAATCTGAACGCACCATTCAAACTCTTGAAGATATGCTTCGAGCATGTGTTATAGACTTTAAGGGAAATTGGGACGCTCATCTACCATTAGTCGAATTTTCGTACAACAACAGCTATCATTCAAGCATCGGCATGGCACCTTTTGAAGCTTTATATGGTCGTAAGTGCCGATCTCCAGTATGTTGGCACGAAATTGGGGAAGCTCAAATCACTGGTCCAGAATTTATTCAAGACACTACATACAAGATCCCTCAAATTCGAGACAATCTTCTAGTGGCTCAAAGTCGTCAAAAGAGTTATGCAGACAATCTTCTAGTGACGGAAGCCTTTGGAGTTTAACATTGGTGATCATGTACTTCTAAAAGTATCACCGTGGAAGGGAGTAGTTCGTTTTGGTCAAAAAGGCAAGCTAGCCCCACGCTACGTAGGACCTTTCAAGATACTCGAAAGAGTAGGACCTGTAGCATACAAGCTTGATCTACCAGAAGAACTCAACAGGATTCATCCCACATTCCACGTATCTAACTTGAAGAAGTGCCTCGCTGATGAAAACCTCCACATTCCTCTGGAAGATATTCAGATTGATGAATCTATGCATTTTATTGAAAGACCAGTAGAGGTCATGGACTTCGGAGAAAAGCGTCTACGACGGAGTCGCATTCCAATTGTTAGGGTACGCTGAGAGTCGAAACGGGGACCTGAGTTTACTTGGGAACGTGAAGACTCAATGCGTGAAAAATACCCGCATCTTTTTCCTACTACTTCTACTACTTAAATTTCGGGACGAAATTCCTAAAAGTAGGGGATACTGTAACATTTGTCGAAAACGGGTTTTTCCAAACCCGCTCCATTTGTAATCGAATATCAAGTTATAAATGTTCGTTGCCTATTTATGCTTATTTTAATTTTTAATGATACATAATTAATAAACAAACTAAACCATAAAAGTTATAATTGATAAAAAGTATAAATAAAGTGATTAAAAATAAAATGGGGCTGCCGGGACTCAAACCCGGGTCAGCCGGGTTGTAACTCCAAAGACTTAACACTCACACGCATAACCACTCCGCCACTTGTTTGTTTTCTGTCATCTATGGGAAACAAATAAACCTTATAGACAAACGTAAATCAACCGGTTACGCCAACTGTAACTGAAATCGGTTATCAAACACTCAAAGACGATCTGGATACTCGCGATTCAATGAGTATAACCGATATACCGATAATTCCAATCAATTTTGCTTTGAATGAAACTTGAATTCGGAAGTGAATCGGTTTAATAACCGAAAACTTTCAATCCTTGGATTACTTCAATCTTTGTCCTCTCTCGCGACTCAAAATACTCTGCAAGACCTCCAATTACATTTCCGCACACTTTACAGTCCACCGGAGAAGTTTATTTTACTCACCGGAAAATTCTGCAAGTTCGCCGGAAAACCGTATTCTTCATCAAAACGGTAAGTCTTTCAATACCGTCGTAGTCTAACAATTGTTAAGCTATTTCTAACTCAAACCTTTCAATTGAAATCAAATTCAGACGCTGCTATCGGATAATTCCAGTTCGCCGGAAAATTTCTGGAAATCTTTATCTTCATCTGTGAATCGGTAAGGACATTCAAACACTCTGTTAACGTTTGAGTATCACTTCAATTCCACGATTAGCTAATCAAAACGGTTAATTGTCTTGTTCAGTTGAAGTTCATAGAAACAGAGACCGACACCTTGCCGGAATTCTGAAATAAATCGTTCACCGGTATGTTTACTTCTAATTATCGTCTCTGCCATTTCATATTAGTTTGTACAACGTTTATCAATCGAACTAAACAAGATATAATGGTGTAATCTACTGCCTGTAAAAACTAACGAAGAAGATGAACTGTGATAACATTATGAGGATAATTAAAATTGGTATTTTGAACGGGTTAGACACACAGTCCAGCGGTGGACTGTGTGCGAACAAAAACACGCATACGTCCCGAGTTCGATTCTTGACACACGCACCTTCGCAGTAATAAAATGCCTTTTTGTTTAAAACTGAACCGGGTTAACTCTGTTAGTTGTTAAGTATAATAAAATTTGTATATTAACCAAGTTAGACACACAGTCCAGCGGTGGACTGTGTGTAACGTTAAAGCACAGGTCTCGGGTTCGACACCTGTTAGTGGCACCGGTTCGATGAATTAAAATGTTTTTGAAAATAAAAGGATTTTGGATAAATTGAGTTAATATACAAGTATAATTAAAAACAGAATTATTTCGGGTTAGACACGTAGCTCAGTTGGTAGAGCTGCGTGCACGCGTACGGGAGGTCTCGGGTTCGAGCCTCACCCAGCGCATTTCAGTCACACAATAAACCGGTCAAACAGTCAAAGTCAAAAGGTCAACGGTCAACCCAAAAAGTCAACATATTTTTATATTTTTAATTATTTAATTTAATTTAAAAACCAATTAAAAATACTTAAAAATAATGTTTTTAAAGATAGGAAATAGCCTTAAACTCGTAAAAATATATCTAAAAATTTTATTAAAATCCTTAATAAAATCCACTCATTTACTATATTTTCCGTTATTATTTAGGTTAGTTAATTCTCGTTGTTCCGCTCTTACAACTCGTGCGCATCTCACCATCTCCAATCAAACGCACCCAATGTGAGTGAATCTTTACAAATTCCCCGTTTTAATCACGTTTTTGGGGTGTATCATGTGTATTGCTATATATTATATTTAAATCATTGTGCATACATCATATCATGAACAAATGTGTATTCAGCTTGTTTCAACTGTTTGTGTGGTTATTGTTAGATTCAATTTATTATTTTCAGTACATGCAATTTCATAGGCCGCCGCTCCCTATTACATTATGAGCGTTGAGCAAGTTCCCCATTACATTATGAGCGTGAACCTGGCGTGCCAACATACGACCGGCTCCGTTTGATTGAGCCTTGATCGCACAGACATTTATCATTTTCAGTACATGCAATACGATCGGCTCCGCTTGATTGAGCCTTGATCGCACAGTTTCAGTCATGTTATTTATTGTATGACGTTGGTATGTTAATGTATGCTATCATATGTTATTGTATGTTATAGTTGTGATTGCTATTGCTACTGTTTGATTATTTACATTTGCTCATTTATGACTATGCACAATTTTTCATTGATAAACCAACAAGAAAATCAATAATAAATGTTTATCTAAAAAGGTTCACTCGCCAACTTATGTTGACCCAAAACCCTCATGTTTACACATGATACTGGTGAACCAGCTGCAGCAAGAAACACATAGGATTGGACTAGAAGAATAAAATGATTTAGAGCTTGGAATTGTTTTGTTTGGTTATTTTCTTTGTATTGTATAGACATGTTTGGATTATTGGGAATGAAATTTTGACTTTAATAAATATGAAACATTTTAGTAAATATCATGAGCTTTGGTGATAACCCAATTATGCCCCGACTCTTATTCCGCTGCGGTTCGGGGTGTGACAAGAGGGGTTCTCTCCGTGACCACCCTCCGGCGTGAGAATAAGTACAGGTAGTCGGAAGTAAGTATTGTAAGAGAGATAGTAGTTGAGAGTGAATACCTTTCCTTGAACTCCAAGCTACTTATTTATAGCCGGTGTTTGGCGCCAAAAAGAGAGATTGTTTAACTTTAACGGAATCTTTTGCTATTCCGTTAACGTTTGTTGGCAATCCGTTAGTGCACACGGATCGTGAGCTCATCAGCGGTTAGAGAGGTGCCACGTGTCAACATGAGATCACTACATCTTATAAATGTAAGCATGCCATCACCGTGATCTTCCTCAGCCATCCAGATGCTGCCATGTGGCAATTGGTTATAACCGAAGAGATGCTTGCACGATTGGGTGTTAATTGCTTAGAAGGTTTCACAGCTGTTACCCATCTATTATTCGCCACGTGTACATTCTGTTACAACAGAAAAGATTCCTTTTGCTTCTGCACTAAGTCAAGGATTTTTCTAAGGGAAAGTTTCTCAGGATTTACTGTTTCCTTACGCGAGAAGCGCAAGTTAGTTAACTAGTTTTCCTTCTTCTCCTTGCTGCTTAGCGCAACGTTTGAGGGATGCTTGCTTTGGTATAAATATTTGCGTAAGGTTTGTGCATGAAGCATTATCCTACGAGAATGTTCAAGGTTAACTTTGAACCTTGGGCGAGCCCGCGCAAAGTAGTTAAATGAAGCATTATCAAACGAGAGTATTCAAGGTTAACTTTGAACCTTGCACGAGCCCGCGCAAGGTAGTTAAATGAAGAATTTATCCAAAGAGAGTGTTCAAGGTTAACTTTGAACCTTGCGTGAGCCCGCGCAAGGTAGTTAAATGATGCTTTCCTCTCTTGGATGTTTGGCGCAGAGTTCTAATAAATCTTATTTTGGCAAAGAAGTCTGCGCGCAGTTTTCTTAGAAGTTATTAATGGGTATGGTTTCCTTGATTGGCGCAAGGTTTTTGGGACCATACCCCTTCAAGTCCCCCCAGTCCAGTGTTGCTCCTATGTAAGAATAAAAAGTAGGTGGAGCACTGGACTTAAGATAAATGTGCTGCGCTAGGTAAGGACTAGCTTTTTGTTGCTTTATGCATCTTGATGACGTGTCGTAAGTGAATTTTGAAAAAGTATTTGGATTTCAAATATACTTAGACATGTGTCACTTATCTGGATGGTGTAGTTGGTGACGACGCACGTTCTTGAGACGTGGTGGTACTGTTGACAGGCTGTCAACAGTACATGTCTTACCGTATTTAATGCTTTTCGGCGACACTCGTGCGCGTTGGGCGGTTACTGTTCCCCACTCGCCCCTGCGGTTACTTGGGGATACGTGATGGTCGCAAAAGTTGCTGCAGTCAAATCGTGCATTAGTTGCGGTTAGTATATAAAGGGATCAATGATCGATTTGCTTCCTCACCAAATCACAACTTGAGAGAAATTTATGCTCATATATTCTGGCGATCTTCAAAAATTTTGAAGTATTCTTCAAAGCTTTTGTTATGGCCACCGGTGCGAGTTCTGCTGAGATGTCATCGTCAAGTTTGACACCGTTGAAGTGGTCGAAGAAAGATTTCGATAATCTTGCCACCAACTTTCTCTTTGCTCCGTCTTGGAAGGCATTTTTTCCAGTGGCGAATGCCACGGCGGCTGATGCGACGGCCGGCTATATTACATTATTTTACGATTATTTTGCCGAAGGGAACTTCCGGCTTCCGGTGACCCATTTCTTGCTGGAAATTCTCTGTTTTTACAAGATTCACATTTCTCAGTTGAGCTCAATGGGAATGGTGAGGATCCGGCATTTTGAGTTCGTTTGCCGGTCGATGCAGATCGTGCCGTCGGTCGAGAAGTTTAGAGTTTTCTACCAATTGCACTGCTCGTTGGGTTTTTATTCGTTCCAACAGCGTGTGCAAGCTAAACGATTGCTGCTGGTTCCGCCGAAGTCCTACCACGACTGGAAGCAGAAGTTCTTCTTTATCAAGGCGGCGGTGATCCCGATGAAGATGACGTTCCGGGCTGGCGATGAGATCGAGTTGGAGACCCTTCCCATACCTGCTGACGAGGTATGGTATCAAGATATTAAAGATGTGCCCAATATTGTTTTGCCGGAGAGGGCCCTCATCGCCACCGGGATGAGTATTTTCTGGAAGAAGGAACGCCGGGAAAAACTGGTGTATACCAAAGATGGAACTGGTATGTAACCTTTTGACTTCCTAGCAATATCTTTTTATAGATATGTACTGATGCAAAAAATGTTTGTTATGTAGTTGCGCCTCTCTACTTGGTCTCTTTCAAGAGAGAGAAAGGGAAAATGGCCGTCGTGCCTCTTGCTGATGGCGAGGAAACTTGGTTCTCCCAAATCTTAGGGAACTTTGAGTTGCCTAAGAAGGAGGATTTGGAGGCGCAACCATCTTCGAAAATTGGTAACTAAGCTCTTACAAAGCTTAAGTTGATATTGCAATATTACTCTTGAACATTTTTTCTAAGTAATATTGCAATATAACTAATGGCGCATCCTTTGCTCAATATGATTGATTATGTAGGTGACTTGCTAAACTTGGGCGTAGGCCCTGATTCGAAGAAGAAGAAGACACCAACTGCTGCGCAGCTGCTACGCCTCTCCCTTCCAACCCAGAGCAAAAAACCAAACCATCAGCTGCTGCGAAAGCTGAGGGCAAGAAAGGTACGCGTCTCGTATCTGACTCTTGGTGTGATTATGTGGTGGTGTCGGACTCACTGGAGGGCCTTGCGCTTGTAGGTTCGAAGAAACCGAAGCCCGAATCCGTTGATACCTCCTCTCTTCCAGCTGCGAACCCAGATGATCCCTTGGAAGTACCTTCTAGCCCGGAAGAGGCGTTGAAGCGCACTTCCAAGAAGAGGAAGGAGGCGGAAACCAAAACCCCTACGCCAACAAAAGTTGTGTGCCCGCGCATTGGCAAGAAGGGCAATCTGGATGCCTTTGCAAAGAAATTTTCACCTGGTACGTTTAGTTTGTTGCGCGTTTCTGTCAAAAAGTTGCGTAGAATCTTATACTTCGTATTTGTTGATATGCTTTGCATAGAAAATGGTGAAGGCTGCACCGGCCACCTCATCTGCTATACCATCGCCGCGCAGGCCTGAGAATGTTGAGGAGGGAGATGCGGGGCAAGAAACTCCTATTCCTGATGCCGACCCATCGTCCCGGAAAATATTGAGAAAGTGGCTCCAGATGAAGAGCCCAAAAATTTTGATACTGAGAATCCTGCTGGCGAGCAGGCTAAAGATACGGCTACAGATGCTGGGGAATCGTCAGAGTTGATATCCAAGGGAGCCGGACCCTCAACACAAAGCGAAGGCTTTGTGTTTGTTGAGGATTCGGAGGAGGAGTCGCCTATTCGCCCAGAGGAGATGCTTGAGGATTATTATTATCGCTCTTATTCTGAGAGGCGGGCCTCTGCGATTCATCAGCCCGTGTGGAAAGTTAAGCAGGGCGATGTTTTCACTGATTGGCACTCAAGTAGGGAGTGGTATAAGGGCATCTTCCCGCCGGCGGAGGTGAAGCGCCAGGAAGAAAAAGACCATGAGGCTACTTACGAGTCATATCTGCAAGAGTCTGCCCTTGCCTCGTCCACTATAAATAGAATTGTGCACGAATGGCGCGGTATGAACAAGGACTGGGATGAGGTTGAGCTTGAGAAGGCGAAGGCCAAGCTTGAGAAAGAGAAGATGTTGAAAATGCCTGTTGATTTTGAGGCAGAAAAGGTCCAGTTTGAGGAAGAGAAGAAGACTGAAGAATGGGTTGCGCTGTCGTGGAAGCGCAAGTGTGAGGCCTCTGCTGCGCAATATGCGGACGAGCGCAAGCGCTTTGTGGAGGCTTGCGATCGTGACAACAAAGAAAAAATTTCTCTGCGCAACGAAATTGAGAAACTCAAAAAAGAGAAAGCTGATGCAGTTGCGGCATCAGAAGAGGCACGCTCACACAGAGAAAGGAGCGAGCAGAATGAGGTATCAACCAAAATGACTCTCCTTCTTAAGAATAAAGAAATTGATGATCTAACTGCTATGCTCTTTGACCAGGCGTGGCTGCAAGCTGAGGTTGATAGTTTGAAAAAAGATATCAATCTTCACCGAACAGAGAAAGCCGAGTTGATCCGCCGTTTATCTGAAGGTGAACAAACACTTAATGACACGGAGGTCGCTCGCGCTACCGCAGAAAGTTTGGCCGAATCCCTCATGAACCAGCTTACCTGGTTGCGGAAGTATGGGATTGTGGAGGTAATATTCACTTTTCTTTATGTCTGGTTTGATTGTCGCAACATACACTAATTGTTTTTGTGTACAGTTCACAAATGCCATCCTTAACTTTACGGAGTTGGATGAGAGAGTGGCAGAATTAATGATGGCGGCGCGCAATGACGGGCATGCCGAGGGCTATAGAGAATGTACTTTGCACGTGGCCCATGCGCTGATGACCGAATGGGATACCAGCCGTGCTGCCACGCATGGGCTAAATATTGCCGCCATTTATTCTGCTTCCAAAGAAAAATATGATCAATTGCAAATTCCGATTATGGACCTTGTAGACGCCACGCTGCAGCCAGACGACTTTGTTGATAAGCTTAAGGAGATCTTTTCTTCAACAGAGAAGCAGGCGGGAACCAAATCCATAGAATGGGAAATTTGTAATTTTTACTTTATGATAACTTGTAACGTTGCGCTGCTGCGCAAGTACTATGGATGTGAATATAATATACTTCACTTTTACAATGTTTGCATGGGACCAATTACTTGTGTAGGATAGAAAAATGAACAATTTCCATTCTCATGTGTGAGGGTAAGTATTAAGTTAGCTTGTGGCTCATGAGTTTGTGTTTTTGTTTATCCAAAGGAATTGCATGCATTTGTAAATGAATATATACAAGACTGTAAGAAGTGGCAGAGTATTTGATAAAGCGCAAAACTATGGCTGCCACTAAGATTACATAATAAAATAAAGTAAGCAGTCTCGTTGCGCAACGCTCAAAAGGTGCTTAGAGGACTGAGATTACATATAACATCGGCGTAATTGTTGGGCGTTCCAGGTTCGAGGAACGTTGGATCCGTCCATACGCTTCAGAGTGTACGCGCCTTTTCCCATTACTTCATTTATCACATACGGACCTTCCCATCGCGGGGCTAACTTCCCCGGTTTTTCGGCATTCGACGCTTCATTATCGCGAAGAACAAAGCCACCAGGCAAAAAGGAACAGATGCACACCTTTTGTTGTAATATTTTTCAAGCTGGGACTTGTATTTAGCTTCGCGAATCGCTGCATTTTCTCGTCGTTCTTCCAATAAGTCTAGTTCGATGCGCCTTTGTTCTTCATTATCTTGTTTTTCTAAAGCTAGCATTCTTGGAGATGGTAACCCAATCTCGGCAGGAATCACAGATTCCATGCCGTACAAAAGGGTAAAAGGAGTTTCTCCCGTGCTAGTCTTGGGCATAGCTCGGTGTGCCCACAAGATGCTAGGCAATTCATCAACCCACCCCCGCTGTGCCGTGCCAAGGCGGGCCTTGATACTGTCGACCAACTGTTTGTTGATGCTTTCAACTTGACCATTTGCTTGTGGGTGCGCAACAGAAGCGAAAACATGCTGGATTCCCATTTCGGTCATCCATGCTTGCAACTCTTCAGCCATTAGATTTGGACCGTTGTCTGTAATAATGTGCATGGGCAGACCAAAATGGCAAATAATGTATTCCCAGATGAATTTGCGAATTACCATAGCTGTAGTAGAAGCTAAAGGTTTGGCTTCAACACATTTGGTGAAGTAATCGACCGCAGCGATGATAAACTTTACTGCGTCGGGCGCATCTAGAAATGGTCCCACTAAATCAATGGCCCATTGTTGAAATGGCCAAGCTGTTGTGACAGGTACCAAAGGATTCTTTGGGCGCAACGTCTTAGGGGCATGCCTTTGGCAGGACATGCACTTGCGCAAGATCTATACCCCGTCAACGTACATTCCGGGCCAATAATACCCTGCGCTTTTTACTTTGGATACGACCATGCGCGGCCCAGAATGTATGCCACATAGCCCCTCATGAATCTCCCTGATCAGGTATTGCGCGTCATGTTTGTTAACACAGCGGAGTGAAGGGCCCATGTAAAAGCATCGGTACAGAATACCGTCAATCATTTCATAATTGAGGGCTTTGTATCGTAACTTACGTGCTTGCGCTTTATCTTCTGGTAAAGAACCATGTGACAAATACATCATTATTGGAGACATCCAAGATGGATCTCCTACTTCGACTATTGTCACTTGTCTGAGAGGGACTGATGGATTACTTAAAACCTCGATGCGAACCTCTTTTGCCAAATGCTTGAAACTAGTTGCAGCGAGTTTGCTTAGAGCGTCAGCATGTTTGTTTTCGCTTCGCTTGATGTGTGTGATTTTAAATTGTTGGAACTGTGCTATAAGAGCCTTGGCTTGCGCCAAGTATAGAGCCATGGTATCTCCCTTTGCATCATACGTTCCATCTACTTGCTCAGCAAATAGTAATGAATCAACATCGGCGTCTAAATTTGTTGCACCCATTTTGATAGCGAGGCACAAGCCTGCTAGGAAAGCTTCATATTCGGCCTCGTTGTTGGTGCTTTTAAAATCCAACCGAATTTCATATGTGAATTCTGCTCCCTCTGGACTCATTAATCGAAGACCTGCTCCAGCCCCATCACTGTTTGATACGCCATCTGTAAACAATGCCCAGGCTCTATTGTCGATGACTGGGACTGGGTTTTGGATTGCTTGGCACTCTTCAAGTTTATCAGCGGGAATTTCAGCCATGAAATATGCCAAAACTTGGCCTTTGATAGCTAGTCTAGGTTTATAACAGATGTTATAACCTCCCAATTCTATTGCCCATTTCGCAAGTCGTCTAGAAACATCTGGTTTGGCCAGGACTTGGCTAATGTGAAAATTTGTTAAAACTTTAATAACATGTCCAAAAAAGTATCTTCGTAGCCTGCGCGAAGCATGGACCAATGCTAAAACTAATTTCTCCATGATTGAATACCTTGTCTCTGGATCGTTCAACATCTTGCTGATATAATAAATTGGAGACTGGACCCCTGCGCGTTCTACCAACAAAACGGCACCTACTGCTACCTCAGATGCAGCAAGATATAAGACCATGGGTTCTTTTTCACGAGGAGCAGTAAGTGTGGGAAGTTGAACTAAACAATCTTTCATCTGCTGGAAAGCTTGATCAGCTTCAGGAGTCCATGCGAACTCTTTGCTTTTCATACAATTGCGCAAGGTTCGAATAAATGGATAAGACTTTGCAGCGTGATTGGCGAGGAAACGGTTTAGCGCAGCTAACCTTCCAGCCAGACGTTGCATCTCTTTGATTGTAGTAGGAGAAGACATTTTTTGTATTGCCTCGACCTTCTCGGTATTAACTTTGAAACCGTCTATGGTGACAATGAAACCCAAAAATTTGCCCTCCTCCATGTCGAAGGAGCATTTGCTGGGATTTAACTTTAGATTTACCTCGCGCACAGAATCAAAAGTTCGTTGGATGTTGTCTAGCATAGTGTCTTCTGAATTACTCATAATGACCAAATCATCAATGTAGACTTCGACAGTTTTCCTAATATCATCTCCAAACACTGTATCCATCAATCTTTGATAAGTAGCTTCCGCATTGCGGAGACCAAAAGGCATCTTGGTATAACAAAAAATGCCCTTCTTCGGTGAAAACCGGTTTTATCTTCGTCCTCTTTTTTCATCAAGACTTGATGATAACCTTTATAACAATCTAGAAAACATTTCCAGCTAAAGGAAGCTAATGAGTCAACCTTTTTGTCATCTCAGGAAGAGAATAACAATCTTTCGGGCACGCCTTGTTTAGATCTTTAAAATCTACGCACATCCGCCATCCACCATTATGTTTCTTTACCATGACTGGGTTTGCCACCCAGGTCTGGTATTTGACTTCGCAGAATACCAGCATTTAATAACTCGGTGACTTGTTCGTTCATTGCCTCTGTCTTTTCTGACCCGAGGCTGCGCTTTTTCTGCACAACTGGTTCTGCTGATGGAAATACATTCAGGGAATGTTCCGCAACGTCACGCGGGACACCAACCATGTCGGCAGGTGTCCAGGCTAAACAACAGTAGTTTAAGCTTTGCGTGTTTTTCAATACTGATTGCAGGCCCTAATAAGATTGTCTGCTCAGGGTACTTATTGTTGAGTACCCACTTTTCTGGTTCGTTGCTTGGCAACGACTTGCTAGCCTTCATAACTGGTTCCTCAATTGACATGATTTCTTTCCGCGCATAAAGTATAGCTATACCATTTGGTGTCAGAAAACCACAAGCAGCATGCAGAGCGGAAGTAATCATACTAAAATCAAGTTGGGCGCGACGTCCCAATAGTACATCATGACGGGAGTTTGCCGGCATCACCATGAAGTTGACGTTACTCGTTCGAGAACACCTCCCATCAGATAACGTAACAGGAAAAAGGATTTGTCCTAGAGGAAAGACAACCTCATTGCAGAACCCAGTTAATGGGAAATCAACTGGTTCCAAGCGTACCTTATCTTCAGGATCTAGTTGCTTGAAGCACTGCTCACCATGATATCCATGGAACTAACCGGATCTATAAACATATAGTCTGTTTGGTAGTGCCCAAAGATACCGGTGATAACTACTGGTCGGTCTTCTTGAGGACCTCCTGGAACGATAGGAAAAATGACTTGCTGTTCGCGCCAAGTGTTGTTTTGAAAATGTTGAAGGCTATGCTTGCGCGATGATCCACCTTGAATCATGGAAACGTGCTGTTTCATTTTCTTGTTACTAGGCCCTTCGTTCTCGCGCGTAATCTGTTTAATCTCTTTGCGCACATTCTGGACTAGATGTGTAAGCTTCCCACCCTTTAATGCTTTCTCAATCTCCGTGCGCAGACTGATGCAGTTATCTGTTGTGTGGAATGTGTCTCTATGATAGTCACAACGCAAATTTGGGTCTTGCCCTCTTTTGTTTTTCATTGGTTGCGGCTGTTTAAACTGATAATTCTCAGTGTTGAGAACCTCAGTCGGCGACTTCGTTAAGGGAGTCCACTGACGTTCCCTATTCTCTTGTTTAATTGCTTTTTGAGTTGTTATCTTGTTGATTGTTGCTCGCGCATCAATTGGTGAATACGCAGAATACGAATTCTGACTTGACTCTTTCCAATTTCTCTTATACTTGCGACTACCTCTACTCAGGTCTTGCGGACGGTTCTGAGGTAGAGGTGGCCTGTTAGAACTTAAGTTGCGCTCAGTCTGGGCGTAGACCTTGGCTGCCGCCATGAGTTTATCCCAGTTTTTGGAAGGCCAGTTGTACCGGACAACACTTTAATCATTTCGCCGCACCTTACCGCATACTTGAACTGTGCGCGTATAAGGTCTTCATGGACATCTCCAATCTCCAACACCTCTTTATTGTAACGTGTTATAAAATCTTCGAGGCTTTCATCGTCCCTCCGCTAGATGTTCATTACATCTGAGGAGTCACGCACGTATCGCCGTTGCTGACTAAAGTGTGTAAGAAAATTTTCTTTTAAGTCATTCCAAGAGGAAAGTTTACCTGCCGGCAAATTATCAAACCAAAGGCGCGCAACGCCAGTAAGGGTTTGTACAAATAAGTGACACCACATTGGCAATGTCCAGCACCCAAGTAACCCTGCACCGGTAAAGAGGCGCATGTGATCATCAGGATCGGTCAAACCGTTAAACTTTCCAACGTTGGATGGTAATTTCGCTCGCTCCAACGGAGCCAGTGCTATCTCTCTGGTAAACTTTGATTGCTCAATTGCTTAAGTTGGGCGATACACCAAATTGTAATCATGCTTAGCTTCTGGATTGTATACTGCACGTACTTTCGGCCTGTAACTGGCATGATCTGCAGATATGCGATTGAAAATACTTGCACTATCCCCTTCGTCATAGGTTCTATCGGGCTCATCGTGTTGGGTGTCCCGTTTCTACGAAGATCGCGGGCCCAAACGAGAGTGGACAGATGCGCGACGTTGAATGTTGTCTTCTTGCCTTCTATTACCAGAATGAACAGGATCATTCCTGGTTTTAGAATACATTTATGTTCCATCTTCAGGCATGCGCGAAGGGGAACGAGCATGACTTTGAGTATTATAACTCAAAACTCGAGGTGCCGGCAAAGCACGGACCTGAGGAGCATTAACCGGAGCTTGAAAAGCTGGAGTTCCGGTTTGAGCACATAACTGAGCATACATAGCGTTTAGAGTCGCTTGAGATTTGATTAACAACGATAATGGAGTCTCTCCAGATGGTAAAATCGACGTAACATCAACCTGAGAAGCCGCCGGCGTTACAGGAATACTCGCATGATTAGGATCATACTGAGCATTAGCTTCGCCTGAAGAATCCTCAACTATTTGCCTGTCGACCTGAGGTCCGACAACAACGCGTCGAATCCCTGATCGAGGACCTTGAAAATATGATCCATCAGCCATGATGCTGCAGATCTAAGTGAAACGAAACGAAAGGTGAGAAAGAATCGAAATCGGTGGGCGCCAATGAAGAAACCCTAGATCAACTAGACAGGAATCTAAGTAGATCTATGGAATGGGCTCTGCATAAAAGGGTTAACCCTCCGTTTGGTTTCACGATGGATGGTGAATAATACAGTACTTCTGCTGAACCTGCAAAACAGAACACCGTTAGCTCGCCACGGGGAGAAGGGGGTTCTCTCCATGACCACCCTCCGGCGTGAGAATGAGTACAGGTAGTCGGAAGTAAGTATTGTAAGAGAGAGAGTAGTTGAGAGTGAATACCTTTACTTGAACTCCAAGTTACTTATTTATAGCCGGTGTTTGGCGCCAAAAAGAGAGATTGTTAACTTTAACGGAATCTTATGCTATTCCGTTAATGTTTGTTAGCAATCCGTTAGTGCACACGGATCGTGAGCTCATCGGCGGTTAGGGAGGTGCCACGTGTCAACATGAGATAACTACATCTTATAAATGTGAGCATGCCATCACCGTGATCTTCCTCAGCCGTTCAGATGCTGCCATGTGGCAATTGGTAATAACCGAAGAGATGCTTGCACGATTGGGTGTTAATGGCTTCTAGAAGCTTTCACAGCTGTTACCCATCTATTATTCGCCACGTGTACATTCTGTACAACAGAAAAGATTCCCTTTGCTTCTGTACTAAGTCAAGGATTTTGCTAAGGGAAAGTTTCTCAGGATTTACTGTTTCCTTGCGCGAGAAGCGCTAGTTAACTGATCTTCCTTCTTCTCCTTGCTGCTTAGCGCAACGTTTGATGGATGCTTGCTTTGATATAAATATTTGCGCAAGGTTTGTGCATGAAGCATTATCCAACGAGAATGTTCAAGGTTAACTTTCAACCTTGCGCGAGCCCGCGCAAAGTAGTTAAATGAAGCATTATCCAACGAGAATGTTCAAGGTTAACTTTCAACCTTGCGCGAGCCCGCGCAAGGTAGTTAAATGAAGCATTATCGAACGAGAGTGTTCAAGGTTAACTTTGAACCTTGCGTGAGCGCGCGCAAGGTAGTTAAATGAAGCATTTATCCAAAGAGAGTGTTCAAGGATAACTTTGAACCTTGCGCGAGCCCGCGCAAGGTAGTAAAATGACGCTTTCCTCTCTTGGATGTTTGGCGCAAAGTTCTAATAAATCTTATTTTGGCAAAGAAGTATGCGCGTAGTTTTCTTAGAAGTTATTAATGGGTATGGTTTCCTTGATTGGCACAAGGTTTTTGGGACCATACCCCTTCAAGTGGGTTTTACTCCACTTGTGGATTTAGCCTTGTCCCGAAGTTCTTTTTCTTTCTTGAACTCTTCATTTGATTGCTCACTGATCAAATTCTCTTCTTGAATCGTGTTTGTCCCATACACAAACTTCATGTTTTTACCTTTGTATTCGTGAAATGCTGACTTCTGTTTCTTTTTTGGTTCATCTTCATTTTCCTCCATACCCAACCCTGCTCTCCTGTTCTCAGGAAAATCACCACCATTCTTTCGGTAGTTGTTATAATTCCTTTTGGGTTTTGAATAAATCTTCTTTTCATTTATCTCAAGATCATCTGACGAAACTTCCACAAGTTTGAACAATTTATCGATTTGATCTCACGTTTCGAATCGGAAAGCTATCATTAAAATATAGTCTATCAGATTCCTTCACTTTGTACATCACAACGTTAGGATCATCACTTAGATCATTTTCCGATGATATATCGTCATTTTCGGATTGTGATTCCGAACTGTTCAAACTTGAGTTGGCGCTTTCAAAGTTGTTGTCATCAGAATCATTTTTCAAAACGTTTTCTACTGCATTTTTCACAATCGCTTCACTGTCATCGTTTGACTTCGTAAAAACTACGTCAATGTTCTCAGGCAACTTATCTTTCGTTTCTGATAAAAGTGTTATGTTTGTTGCCTTTTCAATACCATCCTCTTTCTTGCGGCAGTAACTTGCAAGTAGTGGAGGTGGAACATTTCCGTACTCTTTACGCTTTGTACCTTTCGATTTTCATCATTTTCCTACGACTTGATCGTAGGAAGAGTGTGATCAATGACATAAGCGTTTGTTGTGTAACTTTTCAACAATTGCCTCACCCTCTCAGTTTCAATTTTCATGTCTTGAAGCTCTTGCTTTGTTTCAGCAATGATGTTAATATACATGTTAATTGCCTTTTGTTTTTCAATTACTGTTGCATTTAACATTGTTATATTAGCACTTAGTTCATGATTAGCTTTTTCGACATTACAATATGTGCCTTTCATTTTATCATAAGCTTCTTTCATCGTTCTGTAATCACAACGAAAATTTTCGTTATGCACAGTCATTTCGCTTATGATTTTACATTTTTCAGCACATTGCTCACAAGGATTTGTGCACTTTGTGCAAGGTTTTTCAACCTCCACAACTTTCACAACTTCCTTTTCAATCACTTTTACCTCAGCACCTACCTTCTCAACCTCTTGTTTCTTATCTTCAATCACTTGCTCTTGCGATGTATTCTCGAAGCAACCTGCAAAATTAGGATTAGAATTAGGAAACATAGCATTTTTCTTCTGAGTTTCAAGATAAACCATCTCCTCTTCCTTGGTTCTCTGAAGCTATTGTTCTAGAATCGCATTTTCTAGAGCATCATCATAAAATGTTGATTCCGATTCATCCACTAACTCTGCCATCATAGCAACACCAGTCTTCTTTCCAATGTATTTGTTCTAGTCAAACCCTTCGTCTTCGTGAGTCACGACGAGAGCTTGTTCGGTTGGCCTTGAAGAGTTATTTTGAACTTCAACTTGTGTTCTTTTCGGGTACGGCTTGTATTGTAGCGCTTTCTTGAAATAATCGTTTTTGTTGCCGAAAGGACTTTGGTTTCCACTTGCTTCTTGGTTCGTGCATTCGCGTTTAAAAGCCCCTTTTGTCGGCATTTAAAGCATGTGACTTTTGACTTGTCAAATCCAAGCTTGTTGCTTGAATTACCAATATCTCTTCCAGTTAATGCTACAAACTTGGTAACTCTTCTGATGATTGATGCCGGTCTCCACTTGATGTCCATCAGTTCCAATTCTTCTTCATCCACCTGATCGTAATCCTCAGCTATCATTTCAGGATTTCCGATCTTTCCAGCAACTAAACTTTCGTAAGATTCTAGAACAGTACCAAGAAGTGCTATGTGCTGTTTAGCCACTTTTTCAGGAAAGACATTCTTCAAATTCACTGCGATGTTGCACTGAAAAACATTCGGATCATAACTGGATTAGTTTGTTTGATGCGACTAATTATTTTGATTTTGAAACGAAGAATTTGAACCAGTGCTTGAATATCCTGTATTCAGAGAACTCTGATTTTGTGACGAATAATTTGAGGAATTCATATTCGCACTGAATGTTGTTTGAATTTTCGGGCTCTGAATCTGAGTATCTTGAACACCTCCTTTGTAATACACACCAACATCTTGAACAATGTCTGCATTCTTTGATTTTTCAATCTTTAACAACTCCATTTCATGACCTTCTAATTTATCGATGAAAGATGACAACTTTAAATGCATCCAAAGCGAACTGTTCTTTAAAACCATCAAGTAAGTTGACCACTCTCCCTCAGGAAGTGCATCGGCCAACTTTTCTATCTGCTCTTCGGTATTTTTCTTAACATGCCTTCGCATCTGGACCATTAGATGACAATATCTGTCAATCATTTGTTTCATAGTCTCTCCTTTGATCGTTATGAAGATCTCGAATTCTTTTTTGATTAACGCTTTTTTGCTCTTTATCATCTCATCGCTTCCCTTATATTTATCACAAAGAGCCTTCCAAAAATCTTGTGAAGTTTCACTTTCTCGTAGCAGTATCAAGATATCTTCCTTCACAGGTTGTTGTATCAGACTAATCATTTTCTTTTCAGCCACGTACGCTTCTTTATCAGCAGGTGTAAACTTAATCAAAGGGAGATCTTGATCACGTTCATCTTTTGGCCATTTGTATCCGTTTTGTACCGCAACCCAGCTGTGGAACTGATTGGTTTGTACCCAGTTTACAAACTTTTCCTTCCATCCTTCAAACTCGTCCATGCTCATTAGCTTTGGCGGTTTAGTAGTAGTACCCATCTCGTTGTCGAGATTCATTTGATTAGCTGCAATAGCATTAGATGTTGAAGCTTGAGCTACTCCCGCGGCAAACGCGTTATGGAAATCATCCATCTTGAAAATCGGGCGATTTATCTAAAAACACGTTCGAAAATTCTGGAAAACTGATTAGCAACTGACAAGTTCGGTCGAACTTGTGAGAAAAACAGATTTTGATTTCAATTTCAACAAGTTCGGTCGAACTTGTATGAAATCTTCAACTTTTTTCCACAAACAATCAAGTTCGGGCGAACTTGTTGTTAGATTTTGAGAAAATTTCACCCTGATATAAGTTCGAACGGACTTGATAAGAATTTCCAAGAGAATTCACAAGTTCGGGCGAACTTGTATAGAATTTTCAACAGAAATTGATCAAGTTCGGGGGAACTTGATGAAATTTGAAGAATTTTCTAGCAAGTTCGAGCGGACTTGATTAAAATCAATGAAACATCAATCAAGTTCGGGCGAACTTGATGAAAAATGTGAATTTTTCAATCAAGTTCGAGCGAACTTGATGTCAAGTTCGGTCAAACCAACTTTGCAAAACATGATTTCTTTTCAACTTTTTGACATCAATTCGTTTGAATTAGATCTTGAAACTTTCAGGGGTTTATCTATAGTGGATTTTACATGACATGTTCAATTTTTAGCCATTTTTGTCCATAAATTCTTCAAATATGTGAAAAAGATAAGAAAAATGGTAGAGTAGAGTGGAGTAGAATTAAAGTAGTTCTTGTGATGATTTCACCAAATCTAGGTATCCAGGCTCTGATACCACTTGATAGGACCGTCCTCCTCAGCTTGGGAACCTAGAATTTGTATCTAATGTCCAATTAGGCGGAAACTAAGTGACATGTTAATCGTATAACAAGAATTACTCATTAATTGTCTGTTTATTGATCAATATTCATAAACATTCGAGTTCCGGATCCGACAGAGCTTCGCCTCTATTCTGCCAAAGTTACAAATAAGAGATCCAAAGACTCCTATTTATAGACAGCCAAGTTCGCTGGGGATGGAACAAGTTTGGGCGAACTTATTGAACAAGTTCGGCCAAACTTGTTCTCACAACACTAATCCGGGCGAACTTGGTCTCCTAAACCCATAAATACGACGTTTTCTAAAGTAATCTCATCTATTATAAACAGACTCGATACAAGACTAAGACATAGACATACTGTACTAACAGACTCCCCCTTGGATATCGTCTTCGTCTTGATCAGTCTTCAGAAGCTCTGTTCATTTAGACTCTTTCTAATATAATGACGTAGGCAACAGACATATGCACCAACAGAAGCTTGTACCACTGGACAAACATCAGCGCTGTTAAAATACAATTCTCTCTATGGTCCCTCAATGGAAAGAGAGCAGATGAAGAGCTAAACAAAAACTCGGCATCATCAGTGAAAACAGTTACAAGCAAACCTGGAACAACATCAGATTGCTTGATGAAGTCCTCCACTCTCCTCCATCAGACTTTATGAACAACGCAGAAGACTTCATCACAGAACTCCTGAAACAGGATCAGAAGATCTCCGACTTGCTAGCCGATCTGCAAAACAAAAAAAGAATGAAATTGCGTGGAAGAAAGCGAGAGTCGTCGAAATCCTAGGAAGTGTTAACTCTAGCGTGTAATATTTTATGCATATTCTTAAATTTGAGTATTTAATGTTTCTTTATATTTTATAAAATCAATATCCATATCAACATATTGTTAAATTTGAGTGTTAATAAAAATTATCAACACTTGTTTCTTCATAATGAATTTAAATAAGTATAACTACAGTAAGCAAAATACCTACAAACCTAACATACAACTAACTATCAACAGATGAAGTGAAACAAACACTAAGCATCCTATATATAATTAATTAATCATGAAGAATATTAAACCAACAAAAGGTAATAGTATTGGCCTTACATCTGGCATTAGATCTTTAGCAGCCATTTTATAAAGCTAATAGCAAGAGCATGTTGCTTTCGATCAGCCATTATAGCCTGATAAAGTGGTACATTAACGGATTAGATATTAGTTGATAGAACGATACATACAGAATCCAAATTTGTGATAAGTGATCGCAGAATACGAACCTTCTACTTCAAATTCGTGATTGTAATAGAAGAATTTAGATAAGTCCCCAAAGTAATAAGTCCTATTTCCAAATTTAGTGAACTTTCAAATTGACTAAATTTCCACCATTAATTTTTTTTCAGTTTGGATCATATAACTGCATATTACTTGATTCTTTATTCTTTTTTACTTTCAATTTGCAAATAAACTAAACGGGTCAGCCAAAACACAACACTATAAAACATCATATAAAAACTTCTAATAAACCATAATAAACATCATGTATAAAACATTATATGAAAACCTCTAATAAACCCTAATAAACGTCATGTATAAAACTACCCTAATCAATTTAAACAATCCTTAGGATTTCTCAAACATTACGACATATCCCAATCATCTTTAAGAATCTTCTAAGTTTGAAAGCCATGGTGTATAATGTTAACAATTAAGTGGCGCTCATGTAGTATCAGCATTGAGATATAATGAAGTACTTTACACTATACAAATACATATAATCTGTGACGAATTACTCGAAACTTGTCTGCTTTTAAAGTTTTCTGCATTAATTTATATCAAAACCTAAAGACATATAGTAATAAATTTTTTTCTCCAAATAAACAAAACATACAAACACCTAATAAAGTAGTTTACCCATTAGAGATATATATTAATATGTGACAATTTACTCGGAAACGTCTCTACTCTTACGGTTTACTAAATCAAATTTATCTTGAAATTAAAAGACACGTACTAAACATATACACTTATAAAACATTTTCAACTAACCAAAACAAACGGTACATATGAAAACCTAATAAAGTACTTTGCACAGTACATATATACAAACATAAACCATAACATATTCTCCTCTTAGATTTTCCAACATCAAGTTATCTCAAAATTAAAAGGCAGATAATCAATTAACTCAAACAAATTATAAAACCTAACATTCTATCAAAATCAACAAAATATACCTCAGCTTAAAAGGGAGATTCTTCAAAAGAAGGTTCTTCCCATCTGAAGGCAGCACTAAATGCCTCCAAAGAAACATACCTATAATCAAAATCAGTTATCAAAAAGTAGAATCAAAATAAATTATGAAAGTAGTGCTGACTTGAAGAAATCTTTGAAGGTCCAGCAAACACAAAGTTGCTCTTGATCTACATGTGCTTCAAATCAACAATCGACATTTTTTGTAATCGCATAATCGGAACCGATACACAGATGAACAAACAAATGAAGTACTTTAATCATCAAGTTGCTAAACATCATTTCAACTAATTCCAGGAATATATTTCAGCCAAACTGGAAATCCTCTGAACATATTTATATTAAGTTTAATGCTAATAACATATATGGAGGGTAATTTGAAATTTAAAACTCATACGGATATGTTACATGCATTTAAAACTCACACGATTTACTTGAGTTGCACTTCTCTGAGGACATGGTCCAGGATAAGAGTTCATGGAGGCATAGGATTAAGGTTTAAGATTTTTAGGGGAGGGTACCCTAGAGCATTAGTTGGGTCTTATCGGGTGTAGATTTTTCTAAACACTAGGATGATTATGCATGTGATTGTCTTGATGCAGGTATTGTATATATAGGTGCTTTCTTGATGTTTTATCTGTTTATGTTTTATTATGCTACTATCTCATCATTGCTTGTTTTTTTTCTTATGGTCTTGCAGTGTCTGTTGTTTGTTGTCGAGCTGGGGTCTCTCTGGAAGCAGCCTCTCTATCTCTAGGGATAGAGGTAAGGTTTGCCTACATCCCACCCTCCCCAGACCCTATAAGTAGTTTTGCTATTTGTGGGATTTACTGGGTACGTGTGATTGATTTAATGCACATCAGGAGCCTTTCATATCAATCTCTTACTCCTCTTCTCAATTCATATAAACTTTCATCTTCTCTCATACTCTCCATTCTTCATTTTCATGTACATGAATACAAAAATTCAAATTCGTCATATAAACTTAATGAGATAAGCTTACATAACACCATTACTCATTTGCTCCACCATCATAAATCCAAGCTTAACATAACACCATTACTCATTCGCTTCACGAGGCTCAGAGAATGCAAAACGGCCAAGCTGTTATGGCGGCAATAGGGGTTGCAGGTACTAAGCTGCCTTCCTCCATAGCTACCACACCATGGCGACATATTGCCTTAATCTTCTTATAACTCATCACAGCTTCCTTGTAACAATAATCCATTTAAACCAAACACAACTCATAAATCACTATTTAACGATCGTTATTAACAATCGTTATGGCTGCAATACGGGTTGTAGGTACTAAGCTGCCATTCAGACATTCAAATCCATGCAATGATATTATACACTAATGGAAAAACAAATATACACATTACCTTCTCATCAATCAAGATAAGATCCATATTAAACCATGGATTCCATTTTCAAATGATTCGCGATCTAATGTTCCACATGTCTCAAGCAGGATTCAAATCAACAATGAAACTCAGATTGTTATTCTAAACAGGAATTGACATGGTTTTGATTTAGATTGAAAATGTTAAGCTTGAATTCGTCAACTGAAAGTGAATAATGGACAAAAGATGGAAGTTTATATGAATTGATAAGAGGACTAAGAGATTGATATGAAGGCTATGATGTGTATTAAATGCATATTACATATCCTTATGAGTTTTAAATTTCACTTTACTCTGATTAAAGTTTTAAAGATAATATGAAAATTGGTGATTTATGATATAATAATGAGATAAAAAATGCATTGTTGGACAACCTAGATGGCTGCCACCTAAGCATTGTGATCTTATGCTCACCACTTTTTTATTAGATAAGGGAGATAACAATGAATATATATATATATATATATATATATGTGTGTGTGTGTGTGTGTGTGTGTGTGTGTGTGTGTGTGTGTATAATGGAGGATACACACAATATTCTCAACAGTCGTTATCATGTTAGAATCACTCATAGAATCACTATGACTTGTACACCCTTAAATTTTTCCAGAATCTCATCAATCCTTATCATCATCATCATCATCATCATCTTAAAATCACTCTTAGAATCACCCGGATACATACAAAACTCTCAACAATCCTTATCATTACAAGCATAATTGCTTCATTTAAAGTTCAAACCAACGAAATTCACCTTCTAAATTCACAATTACTCAGAGTAAGATTACTCAACTTTATTCATCTAAAGTTCAAACCAATAGCACATAATGCCTATTACACCTAACCAAACTAACACTTTTCATACTAACTTCAAACTAATTAAAACCTATTCATACCTAAAAACCAGATGCCACACAATAATCATCATAAATAAACTACTGAACCTATCAAACACCATCACAACAATATACCGAAAACGATAACACACCAAACCGATACAAACATCATATCTACATTTCAAATCATGAAACTGATAACATAATAACATATTCACTTACATGTTTGCAAACTTTCGGATCGACTCCAACATTGTCACACCCTGACTACCTGTGGGCCCGGATGGGTATAATCGTGACGGTTGAATAACAGTTATCACAATATAATAATATGCAACAGAAGTATTGGAGTAAAAATATTAAATTCATTAAAGCTTGAATTTATACAAAAGTAACACAAGCGTTCAGTACGAGCCCACATGCGGGATTTAATAAACAGAGCTTTAGACATCATAGGCCTTAAGCATCAAGAGTTGCAAATTCTTTAGCCTTCTTTCTAGCCGACCCGGATTCCCAGCCTATAATAAGGTTCGGTACCTACGGTTTAATCTTTTGAAAACTCGTCAGCTAAAGCTAGTAAATACAATTAACTGATCTTTGGAAAATAGTTTTTCGAAAAGAGTTTTATACATAGAGAAAACCCGTAGGTGATCTTTTGAATATTTCTTGGGATTTATTCTTGATATCAGATTTACATACTTGCCTTACAATCGGGAGCTAGAGATAAGAACCAGTCATTTAATTATGATTAAAGTACTCACCAAAGTTGAATAAAACGTGTCTTACAGTCGGTATGCCTACCTCGCACGCCATTCCGTGTGGACATATAAGTATATGAGTCGGGACGTCCGAACATGGTACCATTAACCCCCAATCGTTTTAGTTATCAAGTAAAATGGAATAAACCGGATTCTTACATTTGTGCGCAACATAGACGACCCATTTATGTAATACCCGCTCCAAGTGGCATAATAGCCATCCTAAGTTTTAAAAACTAAAATAAGTTAAGAGTATTTACCTTTTTGCTAGCTTCCAATCAATATGATTATATTTTAGCAAAAAGCCGCAAGTCTAAGTATTATTGACCCAAGTCCGATTATCTGGGGGGTACTATAGTCTGGATCAAACAGATTTATTATTTGTTAGAATGTATACCGGTCAAAGGTTAGTCCCTTTAGATATGACCCGTTACTCAAGAGTAGATTCGCTAGATTAAGCATAGATCAGATAGAATGTGGTTTACACCTATCCAAGTGCAATGACTCATTGGATAAAGGTTATTTAGATCAACATTCTGATTTGTAGTGGTTTTGAAGTATCTAGACTCGTTACACCTAAATTATATGAATTGGGTTCGTATAACTACTTACGCGCGTATAAGCAATACCGGGTAACTAGATGAGTTAGAAACCAGTTCTATATACCATTATACTTTAAATAAGTTGTAACATCAGTAGGTTATCAACTTATATGGCCATTAAGGTTTTTAAATCAAAATATGCACCATAAGGGCATTTTAATATAAAATGACATAGTTTAAGAACTTGCATCAAAATCTGAGTTATGATCAAGTACCTTTTGCGAAAACACTTTAATTATGTTATAATATCAATAGGTAATTGGTTTTGATTGATAGTTATGGTTAAAAACCATACTATGCGCCAAAAAGGGCGTTTCGGTCATCTTATAACATAATTTACGATCTTTAATCAAAACTCAGGTTATGAACAGAATCATAATACCAAAATATGTTAATTACATTAACATATCAGTAAGTAAAGCATTTGCAAGTTCATTGTTGATTAAAACCATCTTTTAAGCAAAAAGGGCATTTTGGTCAAAGTTAGGCATATTATAGAAACTTGCATATAAACTCAGAATCCGATTATGATCATGTAGTATAACCGCAGGGGGTTATCCTACATTATAATACGATCATAATACAACTTAAATTCAATAGGTAACCATGCTAAATCGAGTCAGAATCGAAAGCCAAAGCAGAAGTCAAACTGCTTGACTTTCGATATAGAATTGAGCTCTAATAAGAAATGACGAGTTGGACATGTTTAAACATGTCCTAATATATTTTATAAACTGATGTAATGTTAAAACTTAAGGTTTTGATAGTTAGAAACTTATTTAGCGTAATTTGCAAAGCTTATATTTTGACATTTTATTTAATATAAACTTGACTCATCATTTCGCCTACTTAACGTGATCTTCAGATGGTGTTATCAAAAGGGATTAACACCTTCATTATTATGATCACGTTACAAATTTCGATTCGAACTTTCACTTGACTGAAATGGCCAAAACTGAAAGTCAAAGAAAAAGTCAATTTGCTTGACTCTCGGCTAATAACTAGCCTAATAAAAATGAAATAGACTAGAGAGAGCACTTACTAGTGTTGAAGAACACTTAATGTCACACCCCCAACCGCGTAAAACAATAAACTGCGGCGGAAACGTCGGGGAGTGTCGTAACAGAAGTATTGTTTCAACAACCATGGTAATTAAAGTTTTGTATTATTACATTAAGTTTGATTACATTGTCTGGAATTTAACGGTAACATAACATAAATCTATTTGTCTTGCTTGATTTTAAGTCACTAAAGCCCAAGTCCGCCTAAGTGTAGCATGAATCAACCTCAAACATTAGCTCCTGAAACACATGTGATTTGGTAATGAGATCCATTGCAAGGCTTTCCCATTTCTAAACCGGAATTTCTGGTTGTTTTAACTACTTTTGGAAATTTCGTCCCGAAATTTTAACTAGAGGAAACTTGTGAGAATAAATATGGATATTTCGCCTTCATTTGGTCCTCTCGTTCCCAAGTGAACTCAGGGCCACGTTTCGACTCCCAGCGAACTTTAACAATTGGTATACGTCTGATCTTGAGCTTTTTTACTTCACGGTCCAATATTTCCACAGGTTTCTCGACAAAGTGTAACGTGTCATCAACACGAATTTCATCAAGAGGGTTGTGAAGGTTTTCATCAGCCAAACACTTTTTAAGATTGGACACATGGAAAGTTGGATGAACATTTCCAAGTTCAGGAGGTAGCTCAAGTCTGTAGGCTACCTTTCCGATTTTCTCAATGATCTTGAATGGTCCAACATATCTAGGTGCAAGTTTTCCTTTCTTGCCAAATCTAATCACGCCTTTCCAAGGGGTTACCTTGAGTAGGACATGATCACTGACTTGGAATTCTAAGGGCATGCGTCCTTTGTCCGCGTAACTCTTTTGACGGCTTCTAGCTGTCAAGAGATTATCACGAATTGTTTTGACTTTGTCTGTCGTATCTTGAATGAGTTCAGGTCTAGTGAATTGAGATTCACCATTTCATTCCAACAGACAGATGAACGACATTTTCGACCATAGAGAGCTTTGAAAGGAGCCATGTCAATGCTGGTATGATAACTGTTGTTGTAGGAGAATTCGATCAATGGCAGATGCGAATCCCAACTACCACCAAAGTCAATCACACAAGCTCTAAGCATATCCTCCAATGTCTGGATTGTTCTTTTGGACTGTCCATCCGTTTGAGGATGATAGGCAGTGCTTAGGTTAAGTTTGGTTCCCGTGGCAGATTGCATGGTCCTCCAAAAATGAGATGAGAATCAAGCATCACGATCAAATATGATGTCCAAAGGAACACCATGACGAGATACAATTTCATGCACATAGATCTTAGCAATTTTGTCAGTAGGGAAATCTTCACGGATTACTATAAAGTGTGCGGACTTGGTTAGACGATCAACGATTACCCAGATGGCATCATGACCTCTAGATGTACGCGGTAATTTGGTAATGAGATCCATTGCAAGGCTTTCCCATTTCTAAACCGGAATTTCTGGTTGTTCAAGCAAACCAGAAGGGCATTGATGTTCTGCCTTAACTTTGAGATAAGTAAGACATTTAGATACGTACAAGGCAATGTCATTCTTCATACCCGGCCACCAATACTGAGTACGAAGATCCTTATACATTTTGTCTGCACCTGGATGAATTGAATAACGAGACTTATGAGCTTCATCCATTATTAAGGTGCGGAGATTGTCTTGACTTGGAACCCACAAACGGTTCAGATAATAGAATAACCCATTGTCTTTCGTCTCAAGTTGAAGCTCAAGATGATGTGGTAATTCATCACCTATCATGCCTTGTGTGACACAAGTTTGTTGAGCTTGGAAAATACGGTTTTGAATATCAGATCGAACTTGAACACAATGTAGCTTGACTCGTTCTTTACGACTAAGAGCATCGGCTACGACATTCGCCTTACCAGGATGGTAGCGAATCTCACAGTCGTAGTCGTTCAGAAGTTCGACCCTTCGTCGCTGTCTCATGTTTAGTTCTTTCTGATTGAGAATGTGCTGGAGACTTTTGTGGTCCGTGAAAACCACGCATTTTGTACCGTATAGATAATGTCTCCAAATTTTCAAAGCGAAAACAACAGCACCCAACTCAAGATCATGAGTGGTGTAGTTCTTTTCGTGAATCTTCAATTGTCTTGATGCATAGGCTATAACTTTGTTCATTTGCATGGGAACGCAGCCAAGGCCTAAGTTCGATGCATCACAATATATGACAAAGTCATCTTTACCTTCGGGTAAGGATAAAATAGGAGCATTACAAAGCTTCTGTTTCAAGGTCTGAAAAGCTTCTCCTTGTTTGGGTCCCCACTCAAAAGGTTTATTCTTTTGAGTCAAAGCAGTGAGGGGAACCGCAATCTTCGAGAAGTTTGCGATAAAACGACGGTAATAACCCGCGATACCAAGAAATGAACGAACTTCGGTAGGATTAGTAGGTGTATCCCATTCCTTAATCGCACTGATTTTGGCGGGATCTACATGAATACCTTGTTCATTGACAATATGTCCCAATAATTGAACTTCCTTAAGCCAAAATTCACACTTGGAGAACACGAAGCTGATGATACCCAGAACGCAGGTCAATCTTTGAGAAACAAGTAGCACCTTGTAGCTGATCAAAGAGATCATCAATGCGAGGTAGGGGATATCAATTTTTGATTGTGAGTTTGTTGAGCTCACGGTAATCGATACACATACGGAATGATCCATCTTTCTTTTTCACAAATAGGACTGGAGCGCCCAAGGTAAAAAGCTCGGACAAATGAATCCTTTGTCAGACAACTCCTGAAGCTGTTTAGATAACTCTTTTATCTCAGACGGTGCAAGACGGTATGGGGATTTAGATATAGGGTTGGCACCAGGTAAAAGATCTATACGAAACTCGACTTGTCATGCTGGGGGTAAACCGGGTAGCTCTTCAGGGAATACCTCGGGATAATCCCGAATAACAGGGATGTCTGAATAGATTTTCGCTTGCCTTTCTCCTCTACGATATGTGCCAAGAAAGCAACATAATTCTTTCGTAGGTATTTGTGGGCTTGGGTACATGTCATGAGTTTAAGGCTACTAACAGGTTTTTCTCCACGAACATCTAAGGTTCCACCAGATGGGAGAGGTATACGAACAATCTTGTCAAAACAAACCACCTCAGCTGTGCTTGGCTAACCAATCCATTCCTACTATGATATCAAATCTCCCAAGTTGCATCGGCGTGAGGTCAATGGGAAAAAGATGGTTGTTAGGGTTCAATTGGCAATCACGGCTGGCAGAATCAAGAACAAGGGGTTCACCACTAGCTATTTCGACTGTCAAGGGCTTTCCTAGTTTGGTTCTAGGCATGGAAAGCAAAGGTTCAAAAGCTAGACATACAAAACTCTTATCGGCACCCGAATCGAAAAGAATTGAAGCAGGATGGTTGTTAACAAAGAACGTACCGTTCACCACTTCATTGTCAGCCCGAGCCTCATTAGCATTGGTGTTAAATGCTCGTCCACGAGCCGGGTTTGCATTTTCCAACTTCGGGCAGTTATTTCGGTAGTGGGTGAGATCCCCACAATTGTAGCAAGACCCAGGTGGATAGTTTGGTCGTGCAGGCTGCTGGGTAGGGTTTTGAGCTACTGGATTCTAGGTAGGAGCAAAACGACAAGTATTGGCAAGATGACCAGATTTCCCACAGTTAGTGCAATGCGGCACTGTAAATGTGGTTGATGGTGACTGTTACACTTGTTGCACAAAGGTGCATTGCCAACATACTGTTTCTTAGCCGGTGGTTGAGCAGGCTGATTGGGAGTAGTGTGGTTAGGTTGTGTAGTGAGAGCGAAGTTCTTGGAAGCCTTACGCTTCCTAGACTTCTTTGAAGTTTCAGCATTGTTTCCCTTGTGTTTCTGAGACTTATCAGACAGTTTCCTGTCACCCTTTCAATGAAGCTTACCCTTTTTGACTTGTGATTCAGTAAGGGTTACAGCTAGCTCAATGGCTTGATGGATAGATGTAGGGTTACTTCCAGTGACGATGTCCTGGACAGGATCTGGAGACCATCTATGTACTTTTCAATCGCCTTATCCAAAGGCGTCACCATCTCAGGGCATAATAGGCTCAACTCCTCATACCGATTGGTATACGCATGGTGCTCACCACTGTCTTGCTTTAGGTCATGGAACTCATTCTCAAGCGCCCTCTTTTCATGACGGGGGCAGAACTCTTTCATCATTAGAGCTCTAAGTTCCTCCCAAGTCTGACCCATAGCAGCATCAGCACCCCTATCTCTCACCGCTCCGTTTCACCATGTGAGCGCCCTCTTTTGGAACACGCGGGAAGCAAACTCAACCTTACGAGTATCAGGACACTGAACATGGTGAAAAGTATTCTCAAGACTCTCAAACCAATGTAGGAGCCCAGTCGCTCCTTCAGAACCACTAAACTTGAGTGGTTTAGCCGAGTTAAATTGTTTGAAGTTGCAATGAGCATTATTATTGTTGTTGGCTTGGTTGATTTGAGTAATGAGATTTGGTAGCATAGCAGCCATCTGTTATGCTATGATAGTTGCCAGTTCGGTGTTAGGTGGTTGTACGTTTCGTCGAGGAGGCATTCTAAAAGAGGAAAACATGAGAGAAAACGAGTGAGATGAACGTTGGAAAAATGAGGTGTCATAAATATCGATGAAATGAAAGGTTGGTGGTCATTCGTTTGTTTACTTGCAACAAACAAATGACACACAGTGACTAATCAAAGTAAATGGGTTTTTATAATGTATCACAAAGACATGCTTTAGCCTATAGGTGAACACTCACCCCAAGATTTCCCAGATAAGAGTGACTGGTCCGATTAAGTGGATTTGTACGAACACTCTAGCCTTAGACAGAAAACTCAGGGCACATGCACCCACCCTTCCAGATTGCATGTGTTCACATTATTAAAACCCAAACTTTGACGAGATTTTGAAAACTTTGGAAGGCATAAAGTGCCGATGATTTGTTTTGGCTTTTAAATTGAATTATACTTTGTTTTTGGTAATCGCCTAAGGATAGGTGATGGTATTGTTTTAAGATCTAAACACAAGATAACTTGTGTTAGGATCCTAGAAAGTTTATAGTCTAGGTCAAATCATTACTAATAACCTAATTCCCTATAACCATTGGCTCTGATACCAATCTTTCTGTCACACCCCGACCGCGTAAAACAACAAACCGCGGCGGAAACGTCGGGGAGTGTCGTAACAGAAGTATTGTTTCAACAACTATGGTAATTAAAGTTTTGTATTATTACATTAAGTTTGATTACATTGTCTGGAATTTAACGGCAACATAACATATATTTATTTGTCTTACTTGATTTTAAGTCACTAAAGCCCAAGTCTGACTAAGTGTAGCATGAATCAACCTCAAATATTAGCTCCTGAAACACATGTGAAAATAGGTACGTCAGCATAAAAATGCCTGTGAGTTACATAGGTTTTGTTGATGAGGATTCATGACTTGAAGTTTAAATAATAGTTTAACGAAAAGTAGTCATGAACCTTATAAAATGTTTTCTTTTATAAAATCATATGAAAATCGAATGATTTAAAAGAAGGATGTATGGTTAAATAATTAATCGGATGAAAATGGAATTGTATAAAATATGCAATTTGTAAAACAATGTCTTGTGAAAAATATATGTTATTTGTACCAAATGTGTCATGTCTTTGTCTTTGTCGAAGTGGTTTAAATAATGCTACGATATGTAATATCATGAAAGCACTTATATATAGGAAGTACCAGCGGCGTATCCAGCATGCTTTTATCATATTACACACATCTTGTTATTTAAATCACTTATCAAATAACCACCAAAAATGTCTTGTCTAACAAATGTCAAATGTCATATATAAACAATGTAATGTGTCACAATGTTAGGTATAAACCATAAATTGTATAACAAATGTCTTGTATAACAAAATGTCATGTACAAAACAATGTCTTGAATAAACCAAAGTTTAAATCAAAAGTCATGTTTTGCAAAACCAATGCTTTATTTGATATGAACATTTATGTAGTTATGTTTATCGCATACATTCAAGCCTTGAGACTGTCGAATAAACCCTTATAAAGTCAAAGGTTTATCAAAAATGTTTTCGGATTCTGTCATTCCCTACTTCCAAACAAACCTAGGAAGCGGGGAACGGGATTTGTCAAGTCCTATGGTACCACTACATACTACCGGGCGGCGTGATCAATGTTAATGATGTATTATGTCCCGTTAAACAAAACAAATGTCTTAATCAATGTAAGCAATGTCATGAAAAATGTCTTTAAACAATGTACTAGGTATGCTAAGTCAACATACGAAATAGAAATGTCCATAAAATCGATGTGCTAGCATGCTCAGTCAACATACACAGCAAAATGTAATGTAAATCAATGTGCTCATATGCTAAGTCAACATATGCCGCAAAATATGTCTTTGAAATCAATGTGCTAGCATGCTCAGTCAACATACATAGCAAAACATAATTGAAATCATATACTATATATGTACTAGATGAACATAGCAAGTATATGTCGTGAAAGCGTGAAACTATGAAAGTATCGAGTAGGCACATGTGTTTCACCCCAAAATATTTGAAAAATATAAAATATGAGAATATGTACTCACTTGGGGTTGCAAAAGTATCCTTGTTCAAGAAGAATAATAAAGCGCGAGAGTCCGAGGAATCAAATGGTTCCTAAAATCGGATAACTATGTTAATAAGTCGAGACTTTAATCGGCGGATTGGATAGAATGATGTCTTATAAATCAAATGAGTGTTGGAATTCATATGGTATGATTTAATAAACTCAACATTCTGATTTGGAAATGATCCTATGTGCTTTTGACCCGTAATGACCCGTTAAGGTAGTTAACGCTACTTTAACGTGTCATTTGCGTATGCGCATGATAAGATGGTTAAACATGTCCTATGATAAGTCTTAAATGCCCAAACATGTTTAATAATGTTGTAATATCAGTTTATATGTCAAAACTTTAGCCACATATGTTTAAATGAATTTATACGCAAAAAGGGTATTTTGGTCATTTATAATGGGCATAATAACGACCTATCATAATACTAGCCAAACGACGTGACCATAAGGTATAACCTCAGAGGGTTATTCCCCATAACTATGGTTACAAATATGTGTTTGGTTAGATCCTAAGATCGACCAAACGGGTCGGATTCGAAAGTCAAAGCGGTGGTCAAGACCGCTCGACTTACAACCCTAAACAAACACTAAACTAAAAGTGACGAGTTAGACATGTTTAACATGTCTAACTAAGTTAGAAAACTGATTTGATATTAAAACAAAGTGTTTTGATACCAAAAATGTTTTCGTCGTAAAATGCACATCATGTGCACTTTTGACCGAAATTTGACTCGTCGCTTGACTAGTAACGTGGTAAATCAGTAGGTGATTGCTAAGGATCATAACCATCGTGATTACGATCACGTTGCAAAGTTCAATTGAACTTTGTTTTGACCAATTAATGGTCAAAGCCGAAAGTCAAACAATGTTTGACTTTTAGCTTGAGATAGCTAAAAGCAATGAAAAAGACTAAGGATGAGATCTTACTTGTGTTTAGGAACACCCAAGATCTCAGAGAACTCAGTAGGAGGCTTCCTTTTGATCAGGAAACAAACTCCAAGAGTGTGGGAGGTGAAAGAGAGAAATGAGCAAGTTGTGAGGTGAGTTTGAGGGCCTATTTATACTTGTGGATGATGCACAAAGTGTTAGGCACTGATTTAGGATCATTACAAGTGTCTATGGACGTGCCAAGACCAGGAGAAGTGTGGCAAATTCGAAAGATTAGTGTCCAAGGAAGTAAACAAGAAGCTGTTAAGTTTTTGCTGAGCTGGGGGTCCTTACGGACCTTAAGGGGTATGGGCTTACGGTCCGTAAGCCCCTTAGCTGACAGCAACTTTCAAAAGTTGGCAGAACTGGCCCCTAAATACGTTTCGCCGCGTTTTGGCACTTTTAACACCCGTTAACCTTATTTTTAAGCTCTATAAAAATGATAAAGCTTAGGAAACTTGAAATGTGTCCAAAAATGTCCTGGGTGTCGGTTCATTCGGTCATACGGTTGCAGTTTTCGGTTAATTACGACGAAAATCGTAACGAACGCGCAAATGACCGTAAACGCGTAACGAATGATATTTTTGCATTCCAATTATTAAAATACTATATTTTAATGATTACAAAAATTTTTGAATGTGCGTACATGTTCCAGAGTAAGAAATACACGTAACAGCATAGTTTCGCAGAATTTGCAAAATAGCCCCTGAAGTTGCATAAGCATGTTTTTGCCATACCAAACCCTTCTAAACTTATTTCAAAGTTATGTAGATGATATTTAGGGTTTGTTTACTTATGTCATTGTTCCAGAGTGTACGTCGCGTTAAACTGATTACATTTGCGTAATGGTTTGCGATTTCACTTCCAGAAGTGATTTGAAAGGTCGAATTTGAACAAGGGTTGAAAATATGGAATCTCATAAGTATTAAAATAAATCTCGGAATAAAACACAATGTTATAAAATTACAAAATTGTTTCGGAATTGTACGATGATTAAAATACGCATATGTCACACTTAAGGTACTCAAAAGGAGGCTTCCAATAATGGAAACAAGCTCCAAGAAGTTTTAGAGTGAAAGAAAGAATGGTGTGAGATGGATGTGAAACTAGTTAGCTATTTATACTAATTCTTAATCTCTAAAACTGTGACAAATGTCTTAGGAATGCTTAGGAGCTTGATTAATGTTAAGTTATGTGTCACCATGTGGTTAAATGGTGGCAATGTTCATGAAAGGTGGCAATATGAAGGGTGGCAAGATATGCAGCAGGCTGCTGCCAGCGATTTTACTGCTGTCAGCGCACCTCTTACGGCTTGCGGTCCGTAAGGGACCTCAAACGCGCGTAATATTTTGAACATCCTTACGGACCGTAAGAGTATGTTCTTGCGGTTCGTAAGGGACCTCAAATATTTATAAAATTTTCCTTTTAGGCATAATTAGCCCCCCCCCCCCCCCCACCACTTTAAATTTGTTATATTTTTAATCGTTCCTTTCAACGTTGTGTATTATGCTAAAGGTTTCTAGACATGTGTCATCACGTAGTGGGACAAAAAATTTTATGGGTGTTACAAACATTGAGCTTCTTTAGCTTCATAGATCGAGCAACCAACAGATTCTGCAAATCTCCAAATCCAGCTTCAAGCTTTTTTTCATACGGCTCCACTCCGTTACTGATTCCGTTTAAAGGCTCTGGTATACCTACCTTCAATAGAAATTGTGATCAGAATGAACGAATAAGAAACCTTAGAAATAGAAATTGAGCGAAATGAAAGACTTACCGAGGTACAGGTTTGATTCTGAAGAATAATTAGCAAAAAATGTGTTTGAATTCAGCGGAATATGTGAAATTAGGTTTCCATCGGGCTGTCTTTGCTCCTCTTCGGCTCCGAATAATCATGATATATATATACATGAACAGATCACAATCGAGAAATTAAGCTGCAGAAACATATATTACACGCTTGAATTTAGAGAATTTGAGATTACTGAAACACTAAAATCTCGAATTGTATGCGAAGAGAGAGAGAGAGAGTAATTGATTGAAGAAGATGTATGATATATATGTATATGGTTTGAATTTTGAATCTGGAGCCATAATTTTGAATTTTTAATGTGGGCAGAGGTTTTGAAATAGATATATTGTATTTTAAGTACATTTTCAAAGATTTTAAAAGTATTTAAATTGATTATTTATGATGTAATATTGAGATAAGAAATGCATTGTTGGACAACATGCATTGTGATGCAATGCTCATATCTTCTTTATTAGATAGGGGAGATAGATATAGATATGATATAGACTAGGTTATCACCCGGGATTGATTCACGGGCTTGAGAAATTTGCTTATATTAAAAACTATTTATGAATAATCCATACTTAAATCTATAAGTAAAAGGAATAGATAGAAGAATGATATAACTCATAAATCTAGTCAAAGGAATACAAAGAAGCATGATATAACTCATAAATCTATGTGTTTTAGCTTCAATAAATTAAACTTATTGTTGTTGGACCACTGGGTTGAGATGAAACACTTAACTGTGTCATAGAACTGCAAATTTATGATCGGGGAGGACTTGATCCGATATAAATATGAAAGATCAAATATACAATTATTTAAAAATAGAGGTGGAAAATGAGCGGGTCAAAACTAATAATCTTGGGACCAGCTATGGTCTGGCCTGAGAAACTGATTTAAGAGGTCTTATATACATTATCAAAATACACTTCGGGTGACTTTCGACCCGCCACGTTGTGTCGTTGTTTGGTTTCACATAAAGTGGAAGCCATTACATTCTGCCTAGTACGATCAAGTTTGAATAGTTTTGTCCTACGTTTGACTTAACTCTCGGGTCTTAGTTTAAAGGCACCCTTAAGGAGCGAGACGCACAGGAAAATGTCATCACCACATATCATTCCATATTTCAACTCTGGAGGGTTCACAAGCAAAACAAACCTTCATTAACTTAGTCAACCAAAAAAGTAAAAATGATGTCTATTTGCATTTACAACAGAACAATGGTCCATCTGAAGTGAAGAATCAACTATGATGACCCAGAAAGCGTTTTCATCTAGAAATCATATGGCATATAGTTTCTTCAAATCATCATTTTCGGAATTCGAGTGTATGGAAACCGATCCCGATAGCGACTTGCTACCCCTTTGCGACCTACGAATACTCTTACTTCCCAACTTTGTTCACTATTCAAATTCCGCATTGTGCAACATCGGCGAATGTTTCATGGGAATATTTCACAAAAATGTAACCTACTTTGTCAAGTGTTTCAATTAAATCATCCAAACTTGTTTATGATCTCAATCATAAATGTGCTTGGATTATGTGTTATCCATTTTTAATGTAATTATGGTGTTGTATTCTTGACGATTTTTTGTTGTCATGTAGGGGGGTCAAAATAAAATTCGAATTTGAAGAAGTTGAGCAACATGTTGTGGATCTCTTTTGGAATGAGTTATTGTGGAAGGTGTTCTAGCTTGGCAGTTTTTCTTTCCTCTATACTGTAATTTGAATTTCTAAGGTGAGAGGCATCTCATTTTGTTTATATTACAAGCTTTCAAAAGTCAAATGTTTGATTTTTCTTTTGGGATATCCATGTTTTGTAGGCGTTTTTGTCATTCTTTTTCTTATTTGAAACATTGGTGTAACGTTGTAGAAATGTGACCAAATTTGATAACTGTTCTAATTAAGTCACTGAAACTTTTTTGTCTCTCTAATGTCACTGAAATTTCATTTGATGTTCTAATATTATGTTATTATTAGGTTACCAGGTTTTTTCGATGTGATGTGTCAAGTTTCTTTGATTTATTTTTTAAAATTTTTTATAAGATGTGGAAAATATAAATAATAACACAAAAATAATTAAATATGTATATATATATATATATATATATATATATATATATATATATATATATATATATGAAAAATCTACATTTTTATTCAAAAATTCATAAAATATTTTTTCATGCGTAAATTTTAAAAAAAATTTAATCACCTATTTTTATTTATCCAATCGTAGTATATTATCTATACTATATTATAATGCAGGAGGGAATGATTCCCAAAAGTTAAGAACTTCTTTCCCCCTTATTTATAAATAAATCCCTAAACTGAGGGTAAAATGGTCTTTTAAACCATAATTATTTTTTAGTCCCTCAATCTATTACATTTAAATCCTTGACATTTAACATAATTATGGGTAATTAGTTACACTTCCCCTCCCTCTTTAATTCTTTAACGTATTCCTGTGATATCTTACAACCCGTAATGTTTAAAAAAATCCGAAGGTGCCATTACGATCGGCACATTTTTTTAAACGTTTCGATAGTTTCTTTTTTAGTTTCGCCGTGCGTTCATAAAGTACAAATAGCCGATGCGTAAATGTACAATTGATTAAAGCCAACATTTGTTTTTTACCCAAGCCCGCTTTGACCATTACCTAGCTACCGTGCATTAACAAACTGACTCTGTACAACCTTTTTTGTTTTGAACGACATTAATAAACTATAAAATATTCCCTAATTTTACTAGCCGCAATATTGAAAAGTTACCGGCCGCAATATTGACACGAGACACAAAGTTATCAGCCGCAATATTCCTCCAAGTTTTTTCTGGTACATGATAATCAAATTAAAATCTATCTATACTATATTATAATACATGAGGGAGGGGTATTTTAAGATACCCAAAAAAATAAGAACTTTTCCTTCTTTTATTTATAGATATACCCCTAAAATGAGGGTAATTTGGTCTTTTAAACATTATTTATTTTTAGCCCCTAAACTTATTACACTTAAATCCTTGACTTTTAACAAAATTATAGATAATTAGTTACACTTTTCTCCCTCCACAACAAACTTATAATTTTTTTAGGTATTCTTAAAATATCTTATAAACTATAATGTTTAAAAAAAATCCAAAGATATCATGACGACCTACATATTTTTGTCGACGTTACGGTAGTTGTCTTGTTCAATATCGACGTAAAGGTTAAAAGGTACAAGTTGATGATCCTTTAGTGTACAAGTGATTAAAAAGAAAATAAAAATATATACTAATGCTATTGTGGAATAATTGATTAAACAACTTTTTAATACTTTAGTCAAATATCAACAATAATTCCTAATTTAAAGGGTGAGAAAATTTTATAGTTAATCAAAGTGGGAACAGTTTTTAAAATTTAAACATTTAAATTTAAACGTAGTCAACAATCAAAAGCTTTCAAACACTATCTCGCCCAAATCCTATCTTCTACATTAAAGTGAGAGAGAGAGAGAGGCGATGGAGAAGGAGAAATTGTCCACCTTAATCCGACATTAGTGATGGTGAACTAGGGTTCTCATGACCAGATCTACGATCTACTCTGCATACCGAAGTCAACATCACCACCATTCGTAAACCCACCTTCGTTTCTGTTTTTTTTTCCAACAAATAACATCAGGTATAAATCTGAAATGTAAATCCCTTAAAATGTTATGTGTGAAGTGAGTTTGTGAATCGCTTGTTTTAGGCTTAAATTGGAAGAGATTGCTGATCTTGATTTGGGTAACAGGGTGTTTACAGCTCCCAAGATGATTAAACGGAAACCCTAGGTCGGAAAGTTGGCGTTAATCGATTTGGGCTCATTTTATGGGAGATGGTGGCCGATATAAGGTATATCTTCTTTGTTTGTCAAATAAAAATAATTTATTTTCTTCATTCATTGAATTTAACAACAGAAGATTTTCGACTAGATCTTGCTTTCCTTTTTGTGATGTGTTATGCAGGAACAAACATACTGGTTGAGTTAAGGTTTCAAAACTAGAACAACTTGTTATTCTACTTTTTTGGGTAAATAATAACCATGTGAACAGTGAACGTATGAATTTTATAGTAAATTTTAATTAAACCTTTGTACTAATTTATTTTAAGTATACAAGATTGATTTAGAAAAAACTTGTATTAGATAGAAAAATGGTTTCTTAAGAACGGTAATTGCACTTATCGTGATTTTATTTTGCAGTATTACTTATTTTACTTTTATGTTTGAACTAAATGATCTGTTTAAAGCAATTGGTCAAGTTTTCCATAAAAAAATAGTTAAACTTCTTGTCTATTGTCCTGAAGGAACACACAAGTATTAGTTTTATTATGTTTTATGTTTCCTTTATCACTTTATTTATTGTCTTTTGTATTGAAGGAACACACAAGTATTTGTTTAATTATGTTTTATGTTTTCTTTATTTTTTATAAATTATTGGTTAAGGGTACATGTAATAGTAAAAGTGTGCAAGTGAAACTTTTTGGAATGATATTGTGCAATTGAAACTATTTTGTTCCAAAATTATGTAGTCAAACTTAGTTTTGACATGATTTATAACTTTGAGACGAGCATGGTGATCATTTTGTATTTTAACTTTTATTTTTTAAGTGACACTTCAGGGTTTTGACATACATACAAGTATATTAACAATGGTAATTTAGAGCAATGGTTTTATGGATGAGGTACCCTATATGGAAGTGATTTGGATTTCTTGAGTTTATGTGTCTAATAACAAAGATTGATGAAGCTGCATTAACAGGTTGAGCATCATTCTGTAGTCTGATATATAACTTGAATTTAAATATGAGTTATGTTACAACACTGAACTTTACATGAGGGCTTTGGTATACAGAGAAAGAGATTTGATCACATCACTTTATCTTTCCACCTTCTATCAATTATTTTTTCATTTTTTTGACATTTTATTAATGTTATTATTTGTATATTATAGGCAATTGTGCTTAATCTGGGATTTGAGGCTGATCTTTGCTAAAGGCTAATTTCTCTTACAAAGGTATTATCAATAACACTGCCAGAATTTTAAATACTAACCGCTTAATAGAGATGATCATGATACCGGTACCGAAAAACGGAGAAAATGGGTTCCGGTATTTACCGGTTAATTAACCAAAAGTACTGGTATTGGTACCAAAAAATGGAAACATAGGTACCCGTATCGAAAACCAAATGCCCATTCTACCACTTAAAAATGACTAACATAGTCGCATTGTTTTAATTATAACTTAATTTTTTAATAAGACGACTTAAGAGCGTATATGCATTAGGTGACGAGTAAGAATAGGTGTGAGTTGAATCAAAATGGGTTGGGTTGATACAGCAATCTCGTCAGAAGTTGAAAAATTGAGTCAATTGATTATGGGCTTATGGCCCACAGGTACTAGGGTGTGGATCATTTATTCATTTGATTTATTAATCTTTATAATTGTGGTACTCTAACAAGAAGCAAGTGACATATTTTCATGAGTTTGGAGATTGGTAGAATTAAAGTTTCTATTGTAGCAATATAAAGAAAGCTTTGATGGTACCATTCAACTACATGAAAGGAGCAGAAAGATTCTTCATTGTTTGTTGAGTTCGGTATGACAAATATATTACCTTTCAAATGTTTTTTTCATTATAAGTTATACGTCTGAATACTGATGAAGTTACCACCTAATTGTTTGTTTCTGGACGAAAGGGCAGTCCGATGAAGATGGTGGTTGCACGTTCATTCAAGGGGAGTCTATAGTTTTTAGTCGGTAGAGTTGGTTGGTACCTTAAGAAAGAACAGTATGCTCAGTGAGTTGGTACTGTGCCCTGGTGTACCTCGATGCAGTTCTTGAGTACCTTGCCGCTGAAGTAAGTAATCGGATTTCTGAAAGTATGTTTTGGATTCCAGTTGTGATTTATATGGTTACAAGTTGATGCTATGCTGAAAGAAATTGATGATGCATATGCAAAGATTGGTGAACCTTGATAGGTTGGTGTTTTATTTTGTTCGTCATTAATCCAAATATCAAGTAAGATGTGAAAGTTGAAGGCATTGAGATGACTAATCAGGCTAGAAGTTGCTCGGATGATTTCTTTAACTTTTCCCTTGTTGTAAAGATATCTATAGCACTAATTACACGTTGTATTATATTTCTTGATTAAGTAAAAACTTGTTTGTATTCTGTAAACAATGCCTTGCAACACATCATGGTATATTTTGATTACAACTGTTACACTTTTGATCTAACACCTTGCTCAAATTTTAGATTTCCCTAGCTAGAGGTGTGAAAATGGGTGGTTCGTGCAGGTTATGTAATTGGTAGTATTTAAATACCTTGCTCAAATTATAGATTTCCTTAGCTAGAGGTGTAAAAATGGGTGGTTGTGTAGTTGGTAATATTTAAATGCAGTTGGTCGATTTCTACACGCTAACACTTTTGTCTTTTTTAGTTACGAGTGAGACTTTACTAGGTACGTTTGTTTGTTTGAATAACTAATATTTAAGTATTTGGGTGGATGGCTAAGCACTTTTGACTCATTTTGTTTTTATCTAGGTTTTTAAAGTATACCCGGTCAACCTGTTTTAGATTAAACAAAACCTTAATTGTCATGTTTTAGGTAAATGGGTTAAATTATACATTTTAATGTTGGTTAAAGATAAATTATTTAAGGATGCTAAGATAATATTGTTACAAGTAGAAATGTTAGTGTATTACAAGGATTTAGTTTATAAGATTTAAGTTGAAGTGACAAAAATAAAAGTTTATATCTGTGCTCAAAATCGTTAGCCAAACTTTGATGTTTAAAGAAATTAAAATAAGAGCATGGTTTAAGTTGGTTTTCTAAGCACAAATTTCAGTTTAAGATGGCTAATTCATGGGTTTTGCAATACGCATGAGGGAAATATTAAAGGATTTGGTCATTGGTCTGAAACAAAAACGTAAAAACAACTATATCAGGTCTCCATCATCAAAGTTGGGTCCATAGTTGAAGGTCTGAAACTACGGCCATGGTTGGGTTCGTCATCAAGGTTAGGTTCGTGGTGAAGGATTTGGAACGTAGGTGAACGTGATGCCCATCGTCACAGGTCTTGCGTTCCAGCATAATTGACATGTCGGTGAACTCGATCATGATACAGGAAGAGTAGATTATTGAAAGATCTTTTAAAATATATGTTGATTTGATAAAATCTATCTAATATAAATATAAACATAAGTATAAAAAGAGAATAACAAATATAAGAAAAAAATTGGTAACCTAGTAATTACATAGCATTAGAACACCATAGTAAAGTTTGATTACTTTATAGTGACAAAAAAAGTTTAGATGATTTAATTGAAACACTTGACAAAGCTGGTTACATTTTTGTGACATTTTCCCTATAGTTTAATATGAAACTTTGATCATTTAAAGGTGTTTGGATGTGGGATTTCAAATAAACTCCTATAGACTTGAATTAAGAATGTCACATAAAATGATAAACAATCTTTTATAATCACTAATAAAACTAAAGAAACATTTAAGAACAAATTAAAACAATTATTTTGTGTGATCTGTATATGTTTTTCTAACATTTTTAAACACCAATTCCACTTTTATCTCAATTCCTTTAATAATTAATATAAACTGAAAACACAAAATACCTTAACAATAAAAAAATAGGTAGAAGACGACTGAATTTACCTTCTAGCCTCTACCCAATCCTCTACGCTACCTGATCATGTCAAGAAAGGGGACATAGGGATACGCAATGGTACCGGTACCAAATTTCATGAACCGACTTGATTTTCGATACCGATTCGGTACCAACGTTTAGCGTTTTCAGTACCGGTATTTACCTCATATATCGGTCCGTACTGGTACCTAACCGTACCGGGTATTTTTGGTGCCGGTACCGGTACCCATTTTTTAGGATTTTTGGTATTGGTATTATTGGCACCGGTTGATACCAACCTCATCCCTAAGAGACATCCTAGCAATAACCTCTACGACAGTTAAAATATTCAATGGTATGCAAGATGAACAACACCTTTTTTATCTGTTAGATAAATTCCAAGTGGAACCATAAAGAGGTGCTTGCCTTGGCTAGCCAGGTCTCTTTGCTTTTAAGTTTTTGACCTGGGTTCGATCCTTTCTTCTACCTTCCATTCCATTCAACCAAACAACTAAACATTGTGTTTTCCAACTTCCTTGTTTTGTTCTAACAACACTTATCCTTTTGTCATATGTTTTTTTAGTTATAATTTATTTCACATGAATTTTATTTTCCTCTTTTAACTTCTAAAACCAAATATAGTATTTTTCACTTCAGCTTAAATACAAGACTTCAACTTGAATACAACTAACTCTACAACATGGTACGCCTCTTTCGAATAGGCTCAACAGAATACAACCTAGTTTAAACCATAACGAGACAACGGTTAACGTAAACGACCCCACTATTGGAAACTCAAGCGGAACACATTTGACTTACCTAGCTTGTCAAGGGTGTCCTTAGGGACACCACTTCCACCTGCACGACGACATGTATTGTCAATCAGAAATCCAAAAACTCATAATAAAGATTAATGCAACAAAGATCAAAGCACATGAAAATGCATCACCCAAAGTAAGATGTTACAACACATTAGACACTTAGTATTTCTTATTGTTTTGCTTTCTATTGAATTCATTGTATATATGTTAGGTAATTATCGTCATATTCTTATCAATAATCAATAATGAGTTACTTGATTTACCAATGGCAACTCCTTTGAGAAAACATAGTATTTGAACTCTGCAGCAAGATCTAGCAATGAATTCGGTCCACTAACATAGCAGTGAACATCTGTTAATATTCCATTGAACACCAAATCACGTGTTACCTAACTCAAATCATGTTGATTGTCATGCTCATTATTTACAAATTCCTCTCAACACACAAACATTAGTAGCTTAACACATTGAAGATCCAATATGTAAAATACCATTTTTATAAATTAAATTAAATATAATGTTCAACCTAATTTGATTTTACCCTCGATACAAGATTCAAGAATGATTGGAATTTAAAAAAAAAAAGACAAACCTGAACCTCACGATGTGAGAAGACGAGGAGAGAAGATCGTAGAGTAAAGAATAAAGAAGATACTAACTTGTAAAAAATTATAGGCAATGTACCTTGGAACATTTTAGAGAAACACATAGCCTAGAATTATGTTTATCCATGGATAAATAATCTCTCTGTGACCACCAAATTGGATGAATAAACATGCAAAGATAATAATTTAAATCACTGCAAATGTGTGACAAGTGCAATGAACAAACTCATTGAGTTAGTAATTAAAGTTCAAATAAAACTTATAAATAAAAAGAGATATACCAGATTGTACGATATTGGCTTGCATAATAGTAAATCTTATCAAGTTTCATCCTAACAATTACTGCCCATTCACCACCTTCATCTAAACCTGGCCAATCGGGAAATTGTTTTCCACATGTAACATGTCGTACTGGTTAGACAATGGCTAAAAAGGTAGCATTATTTAGTATGAAGAATCTATTAACATAAAAACATTGATTCAAAAATCTTGAAGAAGATGCATACCATATTCATTACTGAGGATCTCTCATAGCCTTGAAGAAAGATTTTAGCATTCTGTTTAAAGATATACAATTGAAAATTTGAGAAAATAATACTAGATACAATAGAGAAATGTGTTATAAAGATAAATCCCAATCGACCTTTCAATAATGTTTAATCGTAATCTAACAAATCCTAAACACAATTCAGAACAAAAATAAGCTAATCGAGAAAGAAAACAATGGTTAATACCTTTTCCAAATCAAAACCCGCAATCACAGTCGACGATTCAAGATCCTCGGTCTAGCTAAAACAAATACAACAAACTCCCATAAATTCAAACAAATTCGCTATCCAAATTCTAATTCAATCATACCTCACGGGTTTGTTCAAAAGAGACACTAATAGGAGAAGCGGAAGCGTTTGCAGATTTGTAGGGTTTGCGCAACGACTCTGATAAGAGAGAACGTGAGAGGCCTGAAGGCGTTTGGATGATTAGGGTTTCTCAAACCAAGTAAAAACACACAAATCAAACCGACTAATTTCCTTACTTCTCTTTGGTTCTTGGCGTACCATAAGAATCATCTGGGAAGAAAATTAAACGGTGAATCGATTTCAAGACATAGATGAGAGGAGGGACGAAGGGGATGCTAGGTTTCGAACGATGTGTCTGAGAGTCGGCAGAGGAGGATGAGCAATTTAGGGTTTTCACTCATGAAAAAAAACACCCGGACATTTTCCCGGCAAAAGCAAAACCTGAGGCTAAGGATGGCAAAAAAAACCTGAACCCAATGGGTATACCTGAAACCAGAAGCATATGGGACAGGTATACTAGAAACCTGACGGGTAATGGACCGGGTATGAGATTAGTTTTAAAAAAATTAGCGGGTATGGGTCGGGTATGGGATTAGGTGATACCCGACCCGATTACCCGAAACCACATACCCGTTTACCCGAACTATATGCCCGATCATATACCTGAAGTTTTTATATTTATATTCTTATTTTCCTTATCTATTGGTGACTCATTTTAGTGGGTTCATAACGTGGAAAAAAAATTTAGGGATATATATTTGATAATATTATTTATATTTTGTGTTGTGAAGTATATAAATAAAACTATCAAAAATTACATTATGATTTTGTGTGTTGTTAAGTATATGAATAAAACAATCTAAAAATTATAGTGTTATGATTTATATATGATAAAAGTTATATGTATAAAATATATATTTTAATTTATAAAGTTGTTATGTCAATAATAATTATATACCAATTACAGTAATAATAAAAATGTATTTGAAAAATTCAATCGGTATCTTTTAACAGATTAATGGGTATACCTGTTACCCGTGGGTATGCCCGATACCCGACGGGTTTGGGCCCGGTATGGGACACAATTTAACAATCAGGTATGGGTATGGGATTACCAATACCCGACCCATTATCATCCCTACCAGAGGCTCTAATCCATTGAGACATCGTCCAAAAAACTTTCATTTATTATATTATATAGATATAGATATAGATACACAAGAACGAAAAAACACGAATTTAGACATCTCGGCAATATTTATTGTTTATGCCTAACCCTACATATACATCGCATGATTAGTTTTGATCAAATGCAACCACCTCTACACTTGACTTTTCACCATCCATGGTGTTTCTCCGACACATGTTTTTAACGGTGGCGAGCCTAAGAATTATTTGCTGGGGTGCAGATGAAGTGTTCAACCATATTTTCAAGGAGAGCGATCGGATTTTTTTGCCTAATATATGCACTATTTTTTTCAAGAAGTGCGGCCGCCCATCCACAACTATAGATAGGCCCGCCCCTAGCTTTTAACTTGGGCATCCTATATTTATTTATTGTTCCATATTCTACATCGTATTTAATATACGTATAATATAAGCCGATTTAGGAACCAACTCTCGTGAAAATGTTTCTTTTTTGTCCTTTAGAGAGGAGAGTATAGTTATCATAGAGCCAGTTGGGTGTCATCTTCATGGGTTTAAAAAATTGTTCTCCCTTTGTACTCCAAGCTCATATTATGTAAGATTATTACGCAATTACGCAAGCGTACATTACATTTCTTATTTTTTTCTTTTGCAAATTCGTGCTGGAATGGGCACGATAACACAATGCATCTTTACAGCTCCAAATGCCTTTTCGATATCATTCGATTTTTGCGCTTTTTTAAATGTTTTTTTTGTCCTCTTGCAGACGTGCACTTTTGTAAAGTGGTAAAAACCTCGTTTACCTCTAACGTTGCACATTTGATGAAAAATATTGATAATCTTGCTCCAAATTGCCAACGATTTGTATGAATAGTTATCGACCCACGCAAAGACGATACCTAAAAATTGCATCACTACACATGGGATCCACAAAAATAATGGCGTACAAAACAATTATTAACATAATGGTCCCGGTTAATTGTAGCTCGTCTAATAAGCGGATGTGAACTTTCAACATGATGGGAACCACCTATATGAATAGCTTATCTTCATAAAATGAATGTTAAATCCATTTCATATATATATTAAAAGGTCTACAATAAATAGTAACTTTTTTCATCCATAGAAATTTTTCATTTACACACCAACACTTTAGTTGGTCTATATTTACCAAACAACCTCTAAAATATCAAAGTTTTCCTTTTTTTACTAACTTACACAACTTGTTTTATAACTTTCAAAGCTAGTTGTTATGTAGAATTCCAACGATGCTTTTGCGACGTATTTATTTTTATTTACGTCTTGAACAATATTATTATAAGTGATCGAAACATAAACGTACATGTCCTCAAAGCAGCTTCAACTTCACGAATTTGTTTTTTTAATTAAGTGATGATGTTTACCCTTACGTTATCGGTTATTGTAAGAATATAATGCGACATGCTTATTTTTATTTACATGTCGATTAAAGTTTTATTAAAAGCGAATGGGTCAAATATTATTTATTATTTTGTTCTTTACCTTGTCGAATTGAATCAATACCATCCGAACATCATCGAGACCCTTATCGATTTCTGTTTTTATGGTTTCTCAATGTTCTACTGGTGTCGTGACGAACCGAATCGAGTTTGACCAAATAACATCTACATTGGTATTTGTTCCTATATAGAGTATTGGTATTCTATCAGTGTTGTGTTGTAACGAATCAAACCTAGGGATGAGCACGGTACCCGTTCGGTACCGAAATACGGGGAAAATTGGTACCGCTACCGAAGAGAGAGAGAGACGTGATTAGAACTTTTGTAGTTCATAGTTTTCATTATATCCTGATAGGAGCAATTTGGAGGTGGAATGCCAGAAAAAGTATGTGATTTAGTTAATACAATTGATATTTATCGTGTTAAATTCGTTTCAAGTATCGTACATTCCTTTTCTCGGGGGGAAGTTTTGTTAATTGCATGACTTTTACTTCCCCAAAATTTCAGTTTTAGTTGTCATGCTTGTTGGATTCTATCTTCTTTGTGTTGGCTTGAATCTTACACATATACCATTATACCTTAATTAGTAGATAGGAAATTGAAAATCAGGTTTTATTAACGATTTCTATTGAGATCAACATAATATATGAACATTAGAAGACTTGCTTGTATCTGCATTCATACCTTTTGTTGAGTATAATCTTGATGTTTCGGGTCAAGTTAGTTACGGGTCATGCAAGGAGATATGGGTCAGCAGAAGTCTTGATATTATGCACATGTTTTTAGTGTTTTATCACGTCATGGTTAGTGTGTTTTACTCTTACGGTTAATTAGGATATAGCCTATTGAATAGGTATTAGCAGGTGTATTTTGTTTGTTGCAGAAGTTTTGTTATAAATAGGTTGCATGGGTATTGAATAAAATATCGAAAATCATTCTACAAAATTCCACATATTTTACCTTCTCCATACTATTTTTTATTGTATGGGATGGTGTGTGCCTGTACCAACATTTACCAGACAATTTGTTCCAATTCACCTACTCTTTTTTCATTCAGTTTCATTGTTTTGTAATCTCGTTTATTTCCATTAGAAAACTGCATCCAATTCATGGTTAATGTTTTTCTTCTGGTTATACCTTTGTAATGCGAGTGAAACAAGTTTAAATGCTTGTTGAGATCAAACTCTTTGTAGATGGTTCCCTTTTATAAGTAAGTGATTTCATCTTACTTAGTTTTTGTGTTTGACATATTGCAAAATAGGTGTTCGATGACTCAACGAGTTAAAGATGAAAATAACATCAATCCAAAGTTTGAAGCATATAGCCCAAGTATTAAGGCATTTGAGGTAAACTGGCATGGCATGAAAGACTGGTTTGATAGGGAAAAGTGCAAAGATGATAAGGTGTATGCTTGGACAACCGCTGAAGATTATAACCGCAACGATGTTGTTGGTGATTATCTTGAAAAAAATGTTATTTGAAGACCGTTGTTGATGTTCAAAGAGCACGTGGAGCTATAAATGAAGTTGAGCAAAGAAAGCTTCATGATGGTAAGAGAATGGTATTAAGATTTCTTTTTACATATGTTTATTTTGGTGAATCTACTAGATTGTAGTTTAATGTGATCAAATGTTTTTTTTGGCAAATTGCCCTTCAGATGATGATTATATTGACCTAAGAGTATTCACAATGAAATCCCTATCCATATCTATATATTTTCACTAAAAACAACTATTTTTTCTCTCTTCTTTTCTATTAAATAATATTTTTATACCTTTATCATTACCTTTTCTCTCTCCTTCACTCACAACCATTTCTAAAAATATTAAAAAATTTATACAGTTTTCTCTCTCCATAATTCTTTCCCATATATTTACAGATGAACAATAATTTTTTCATATATTTTCTCTCTCTCCAATCATTCCTTATATTATAAGTAAACCCTCTCACATTTTTTAAGGGTTTCATTACGAATGCTCTAAATGCCCCTTGACTTGAAACTTAGAATTGGTGACGTGTTGGTTGGTCAATGGTTCCTATTTGAAAGTGGCCATATATATATATATATATAGGCTAGGAGTTGGCTACAAAGTTTAAATTTCCTAAAAAGTATAAAAAAGTCATTTAACATCAAAATGTCAACCATAAAACACATTCAAAACCCACAAATAACAAAATGAAGATTACTAGGACATCATATATGTGGTTGTGTTTTGGATTATCGAATGATAAACATTACTATGTTTTATGTTGATTAACATGTTTTGTTTTATATTCATAGTTTTACGATTGTGCCATTGAGGTTTTTTGGACTATTATGGTTTGAATATGGTGTTTTAGTAGTCTTCACTCTGTTACTTGTGGGTTTTAGATATGTTTTATGGCTGAAATTATAGTGTTTTATGAATTTTATACTTTTTAGGAAAATTTGGACTTTGTTGTCGAACCCCAACATATATATATATACACACACACACACATATATAGGATAAGGATCCGTTAGAAACCACCCTTTATTGCGAGAACCGCGGAAACCAATATGAATACAACAAAAAATACCTAAAAAGAGAAAACTGAACAACAATACCGATTGTAACACCTCGGAAATTTGTGTCGAATTATATGATGACACGTGTCCAGTTAAGTCTCAATTATGCCACATTGTTGGACGAGAGGGACTAATCTTGTAAAGGAATGAATGTGGAGGGACTATTTATGTCAACATGCCATTTTATTGTCCTCTGAGTGACTCCTACGGACCGTAAACGATATGTGATTACAGACCGTAAGGATGTGATAATATTATAGTTGGTAGGTAGTTACGGACCGTAAACCTTTAGTGTCTATGGACCGTAAGAAATTAAAACCATGGGCACGCTAAGGTCCTTACGGACCGTAAGCCATGACCCTTACTGTCCGTAAGGGTCTCAAGCTGGCAGTTTGTTTGTGGCCCAAGGCAGTCTGCAATGCTGCCACTTCTCTCGCGAAATGCCACACTTTCCCTAGTCTTGACACATCACTAGACACCTGCTAACATCCTAGAATATCCCTTAACACATGTCTAGATCCTACATCATATTTACAACTACAAATAGCACCCTTGTGCTCCTCAATTCCTTGCTCATATCAAATCTTTCTCCTCTTATACTCTTGGAGCTGCTAGCCTAAGGAGCCCTCCCAATTGAGTTCTTATTCATCTTAGAATACTTGTAGGTGTTCTTTCTTAGCTCAATTCTTTTCTAGGCTAAGTAATTTTTGTTTTATGCAACCAGAATTTTTTATATATAAATTTGGAAACAATGCATTAACAACATAAGTAGTTGGTGTGGTGGCAAAAACATTGGTTGTTAAAACATATGTAGCTGGTGTGGTGGCAAAAACTTATTTCATGTTAGATTCAGGTTTTGCAAGTTCAACAAGCTACTAACATCAGGCAACTCAATAAGTTATTATCATGCAAGTCCCTACATTAAGTTACTTCCTTGTCGGTTAAGACCATTATGGTCCAGCCATTGTTCAAATTGAACATGGCTACGCGGTCGTAATAAGGTAGGTGATAATCCCCTAAGAGGGCACGTTATGTTTAATTTTCAGAAAACATATATAATGAACTTATAAACGTTTAAACATGTATTTTTGACACTATATCAGTTGGTAAATAATATTAGCACATGTCTAAGCATGTTCAACCCGTCATTTCTAGTTTATAGTCTGGTTCGCAACCGAAAGTCTACCAGTTTGACTTCTGCTTTAACTTTCGATTCTGACCTGAATTAGCCATGTTAGCTACTGATTTGAAGTTGCATTATGATCATATTTATGTATAGGATAACTCTCTCAGGTTATACTATGTGATCATAACCAGTTGTGGGGTTTTATGCAAGTTCATATATTATGCCATAAAAATGCCGATTTTGCCCTTTTGTGCATAAATTGGTTTTAAATCATAATGTACAATAAAATATAATACCTACTGATGTGGTAATTTAATAATAATGTTTTGGCATAATGAACTTGACATTGACTCATGCAATCACCCGATGCCACCTATGCGCGTACGATTGATTTATGTAACTTAGTTTATGTTAGTTAACCTAATTGGGTTAAACTCCTTCAATTTCATTCATAATCAGAATGTATTATTGATTACCCATATTATACAAGTCTTAGTACTTGTGAGGGTTTAAACTACATTCTATTCGGTCACCGCTTAATCTAGCGTACCGTATCGTATCGTTTTCTTTATATTATAGTTAACTGGTCAATGTCATATGACTTGAATAAGACCCGTTAAAATTCTAATGGGTTACTATACCATTCATTCCAGACTAAGGGCATCCAGTAAATTGCAACCTTGTTAGTTGTTTTGTTTGAACAGCTGTGCTTATATTTATCTTTGGATTTTAAAGATTTGGTAAATACTCTTAACCTTTTTTCCCTATACGGGCTTAAGATACGGTATATTATTACCGCATGGTCGGGTATGGGATTAATGACCTATATGTCGGGAATCAAAATAATCCGTTTTAATTGGTATTGCTTGATAACATAAACATTGGGGGTTAATATGATCGTATCCTAGATATCTTCAGGTCATTTAATTGCAAATGGCATGACCTAAGCACAGGATGTAGGCTGTGACATCCACCGAATACGGATCCCCGAAACCCGACGCGTTGGTAAACTGAATCCTTATTGTAATAAATCATAGTGTGATTTGTTTTATTTAGTATTGTGTGTTATAGTTAATTCTGTTTATTATCGTAAATTCTATAACCAAAACGACATGGCTAAGATCCAAATGGTATAACTTTGTGACTCAAACGACACTATCCTTCAACTGAATTGCAAATGAAACCATGTTCGTTTAGCCATTTGAAATTCTATACAAAAAATACAAACATCCCATTTTACAAATCTCTAAAAACATGGCTATTTATTAAATATGAAAAGTTAATATTCTTTCACTAATAATTAGAAATTTTGACTATTTCACAAACTATAATACAGAGGCATATGATAAGTTTGGTTTGTGTAAAAAAAAGATCAATACATCAAGGGCCATTCCTGTTAAATCTGAAACTTGTAAACAAAAGAAACCATCCCCATGCGCCATACTTACCTTCCTTCAACGGTGACTCTTCGAGATCATCGGATCTTGACGTATCTTCTTCTTTGCATGGAGATCGTGTTTCCAAAACTCAAAATCATGCACCTGTTACACGGGTTTAACTGATGGATCTGGCTATTATATGAATAGAATCGCATCCCCTACACCTTATTTTGTCCTCTGCTCGTGTTGTAGTATTGATCGGAACCGTTGGGAACCAATGAACTCTGGCTACTCGTTTGTCCGACTATCCACACCGTTTCGGGTTTCATTACTTCTGGAAGGTACTCACAAGTGATGTTTTCTACATTTTTTTTATTATTTGTAAATGCTAGAAAAACCAGTTTTTAGTAGATCTGAAACCTTCCGATGAACTAGGAAAAGCAATAAAATGAAAAAAAAGTAGAACACCTGGGTTTCTCCATGTTTGAGTTGAAAAGTATGAACTGGTTTGTTATTTTATTTATCAACCTAGCCCACTAATATTTTACTCAAAAAGTTTATAGTATATATATTCTCTTACATTTTATAATATACATTATTGTTTTAACTGATACCTATGGTTACTAGACACCTTTTTCCCCTAAGAGTGTTTTTCCTCTTTTTATCATGAATTATAATAAATCAAACTAGACGTAAGACCCCGACGCGTTGCGGTTAGTGCTTACAAATTCAGCCGGCATGGGTTAGTTAACAATTAAAGGGCTGTTTGTTTATCTTTTAGTGGGGCTCTGAATGGTTCAGGCCTCTTATACTTAATAATTCAGACTGTTTGTTTCACGAGTAAATGTCTGAATGGTTCAGACATATACATCTGAATGGTTAAGCATTATATCGAGTCTCAATGTTAAAACCTCTAATGTGAATTGGTCAGACATTTGCCTCTTAACGGTTAAGCATTATACCGGCTCTTAATGGTTCAGACCTCTTACTGGTTCAACAATTAATAGTTCAGACCTCTTACTGGTTCAACACTTAATAGTTCAGACATCTTACCAATTCAACACTTAACCATTCAGAAGTTGCCAAGGATCCCCTAAACATTAAACTTGAGCTCCACGTTACGGCCGGTCCACTTTTCCTGTTTTTCAGTACCGGTACTTTCGGTACCGGTACCGAACGGGTACCGTCTCATCCCTACCTAACAATACAAGTTTTAATGCCTAACAATGTTACCAATGTCCAACTTTATACGCTAAAAATACAAGTTTTAATTTTAATGCCTAACAATGTTACCAATTAATAGTATATAAATATAAATAAATTTTTGAACAATTTAATTTTGAACAAAAAAACCACTAAAGCAATATCTACAATCATATATACACAAACTTGTTTCAAAATAATAGTATATAAATATAGTTCTAAATCATAGTTCATTGTGTGTTTTCAATTAGATGGTGACTACATTTTTTTTATAAGTAATAACCCAACAAAATTATAATAAGAACATAGATGATGAAGTAGTATTAAAACAATTATCAAGTTAATTATAACCTAATATATAACTTACGTTTTATATATATATATATGATACTGTGGCTTTTCTTTAAAGGTAACAAACATCTTTATAAATCTAAATTATTGTTTTCAAAACAATCTGTCCTAGATATATAATTAAGTGGTGTTATGAATTCAAGTAACTATATTTGAGACTTATAATGTGGGCTAATAACCTACACATGTTTAATAATTTTGGTTCTCATAATACCATAATATCTAACTTTCATAGAATTTTACAAAGTCATAAAACCCTGATTATGTTCGATAATCTACTCTCTAAATAGTTCATAATATTAAAAACTTAAATAGTTAATTATATTAATTGACAAGCATGTAAAACTGATAACATGAGAAATAGTTTATCCCAAGTTAATTATAAAACTATATGTACCATTGTGTACATAAAATAATTTTGAAATATTTTCAAAATGTGTCAGTTATTTGTATTACCAGTGTAAACTTACACTGACGTATCTTCAAAAGACTAAGCACAGGTTGCAAAGTACGTAATAGGCTGGAAGCTGCCCGGTGAATGCTTAAGTGGAATTTGCAACTCCATGCATGAAGCCTAGTAGTATGTTTACATAATCATTTTGGTTATTTATCCGATCCACCTGTGGATCTTTTATACATTTCCTTCTGTATTATATTTGAACATTCTGACACTTGCAATTTGTAATAGTATTTTATACTCCCAGACTTCAGCTGTGTTAATTGTGAATATCTTTATCAGTTTGTCATAAATAAACCACAAGTCTAGGTCCACCGGGAAATCAAGGTGTGACAGGTTGGTATCAGAGCCAACATTTGAGTGAATTAAACACTAGCCTTTTCTGTTTAATCTCAAATATCACAATAACATAATCCTTAGACTCTCTCGAGTCTAGGCATTGACCTAGGATCACTCATATCTATGTTAAGTTATTGTTATTGTTTTTGATATTTAACAGGTAATATGACGCCAAGAATTCGAGGATATGGAAAAGGAAAAGGTCCAATGCGGGGTGGACCATCTAGACAAATTCCATCACAGTCCCATAGTTTGAACCACCCACAATACTCGAACAAGTCTCACTCGTTGCAGCCCGCGAGACATTCTATTTCACACCATTCCTCCCATTCTAACCATTCAAGCCATTCATCTCACTCTCACCACTCACACCATTCTCATCACTCCCGATCACATTCTCATCATGACTCTTTTGATCCTAACCAATTTATAAACACACCATCTGTTAGCCAAAACCAACTAAATCAGCAAAACCAACCGGATGACGACTTTGACCCGAAAATGTTGCCATCAGGATCCCATATGCATCCGATTGAACTGTCAAGTGACACAGCATCCTATCCAGGATCTCCATACCAGGGTCCCGATGAATGGTACTAATATTTTAATCAATTTACCTTTGTTAACACACCTCCTTATCCACCTCCACAAACGCCGCCATATCCACAAGAGAACGAGCCAATGGAGCCCGCAGAGAAACTGCAACCACCACCACAACCAAGGAAGCCTCGTGGTGCACGTATGTCGGTACGTGCGGGACAATGGCCAGGTTCGCTTCCAACGTTGCCTCCAATTATCCTACTATCCAAGAGGACCCACAAATGGGTGGACCCTCTAATACCGAACCATCTCAACAACCACCTTGGGATTTGATAACCCTATTCCTACATATCCAGATATGACTGGATATGATACTTCACATTCGGCAACATCTATGGATTATAATTATCCAGCTCCATCATATGATAATGCACTTTATCCATCACCATTTCCTCTCGCTTGTCCAAATACTTGTTATCCCAATTATGGGAACCAGTAACCTGTTACCCCTCAACCACAACTACCGCAACAACTCGAGGCTATTAATCAAACCTTGGAGCGAGTGGAGCAGATTCAGCGTGAGGCTGAAAAGAACGAAAGGAGAACACACAAGATCTTCAAGAAGCTTTCCAAGATAATCAAGGGAAAGAATGATGAATGAAGATTTGTTATTTATCTTTTATTGTATTCCAAATGTCCATGTTGGACATATCATTGAATTTTAAAATTTCAAAAGTCCCTGTGTGGACTAAGTTTGTAGTTCAATTTCAAAAGTCCCTGCGTGGGCATGTTATTTCTTTCAAAGTCCCTACGTGGGAATATCATTTCTTTTAAAGTCGCTTCGAGGACAAGTATTCTAACCTTTCCTATTCCAAAATGATAATTTTAAGGTTATTTTATTCATATTATCCTTTTATAGCGTTCGTCTCGACTTTAATTCGAACTTTATTGATCTGCTCAATATTTCAACAAGATCTTGGATCAGCCCATATGGCAAGCCTACATAATTGGCAATGATAAAATGGCAGTGTGGCAATGAGGAATCACATTGACCAAAGAGGTAGAGGCCATATAACCAAACCTTATTCCCATGGTCCAATGAGACTACGGATAATGATATATATCAAACCATAAAGAAATTCATTATGTATTTACATTCATTGTAATGTTAGTATTTCTGGCAATGTAGCAATGAGGAATCACATTGACCAAAAAAGGTGGAGGACATATGTCCAAGCCTTATCGCCTATATGATCGAATGAGATCTTGGCTAATGATATCATCAAATTAGATGATCATTATATTTTAACATTCAGTGTAATGTTAAAATGATATGCTTATGAGCTATATTTTATTGTCCATTAAGACAATGACGGTTGTGAGCATATGGGCACACTGTCCAAATAGGGTGGAGGACATATGTCCAAACCCTATAGCCACGTGATCCAATGAGATTGCGGCTTATGTTATTATTAAATCATTGAGACATAGCTCCAATGATCATTTTATTTAAACACTCAATGTAGTGTTTAGGAAGCTGTGACAATGAGCGCGTTATCCAAAAGGTGGAGGATATATATCGAAACCTTACAACCATTATGATCCATTAAGATCTCGGCTGATATCATTATCAAGTCATCAAATACGGTGACCATTTCTATTTTAATCAGACATATCACTAAATCTATTTAATTATTGGCATACTCTGAAATTTCTATATATGGCCAACCAGAATTCTGGTGGACGGGCGTGCTAACATCAGACACGCTACTCGCGAGGGAGAAGGAAGTAACCTTCAAGCCCTGATTGCCGCCGGAATAGGCAAAGCTATGGAAAAATTCATGGCTAATTTTAAAAGACCGGGTTCAACCCATCCAAAATCCCAACCAATCCCACGTTCTTCCACACATAAATCTGAAAGCTCACATTATTCCTCGAATGAGAGGAGTCAGCCGAAGCTTGTTGCCAAGGAGAAAACCCAGTCTGTTAAAGACGGGTGCACATACAAATATTTTGTATCTTGCAAACCCCGAGATTTCACAGGGGAGAAAGGAGCCATCGATGCCATGAAGTGGCTCGATGAGATGGAAACAGTTGTTGATATCAGCGGATGTGCTGATAAGGATATTGTGAAGTATGTATCTTAATCATTTAAGGGCGATGCCCTAACATTGTAAAGTATGTATCTCAGTCTACAGGGAAAGTGTCCCTGTATAATATGAAGTGGTCCAAGTTTGTGGTCCTGATCAAGGAGACTTAATATCCTCCTCATGAAGTGGAGAAAGTGGATTCTGATTTCTTGACTCTCACTATGAAAAATCCGAATTGTCGGAAATAAGTGTCCGACTATAACTCATTGTCCAGATTGGTTCCACATTTGATTACCCCTGAATCCAAGTGCATTGCACGTCTTATTGGTGGATTAGCACCAGAGATCACGGGCATGGTTCAAGAATCCAAGCCTACAAATTTTATATCCGTTGTGGGGATCTATCTCTTTCACTCACTCGGGATGAAGTGAGGTTGAAGCCCGTCAGGAAATCAAAGAAAGGAAAATTTGGGTTCAATAAGAACCAGCAGGGGTTGATAAGAGACCAGTATGCAAAACTTGTGGGAGACGACACTGTCGACAACGTCGGACAAACCAGCAGTCAAAGCAGTGTGGTATCTGCAAAAAGACTGGTCATTAGTCCCACAGGGACTTGAAGAATGCTATTTGCTTTGGACGTGATGAAAAAGGCCACATAAAGACCAATTGCCCTAAGCGAGCTGCTGAGGGTAATGCTAAGCCTGGGGAGGCAAAGAAGACTAATGCTAGAGCTTTCCAACTAACTGCAAGAGAAGCAGTTAATGACTCGAACGTCATTACGGGTACGCTTCTCGTAAATGATGTATTTGCTATAGTTCTGTTTGATTCTGGAGCTGATAAGAGCTTTGTGATCTTAGTTTAGTAAACTTTTAAACCTACCCCTAAGACCTTTAGATATTACTTATGAGGTTCAGATGGCAGAAGGTAGTATAAAAACTGCTTCTGCTATTCTTGATGGATGTGTTATATCCATTAAGAATCATTTTATTCCTGTTAATCTTTTGCTAATGAATTTGGCGGGATTCAATATAGTCTTAGGCATGGATTGGTTAGCTCATAACCAAGCCCGTATTGCCTGCGATAAGAAACTTATCGAAATTAAATCCCTATCCGGTAAAGTACTCACCATTCATGGAGATCAACACTATGGATTTCCTGAGAAAGTGTCTCTTCTTAAGGCATCCAAGTGTTTGAAAAGAGGATGTGTCATCTACATGGCACAAGTAACGATTGATGAACTGAAATCAAAGATTGAAGACATAACAGTCATCTCAGAATATCCATATGTGTTTCCTAAAGACTTATTTTTGACACTATATGAGTTGGTAAATGATATTACCACATGTCTAAGCATGTTTAACCCGTCATTTCCAGTTTATAGTCCGGTGCGCAATCAAAAGTCTAGCAGTTTGACTTTTGCTTTGACTTTCGATTCTGACCCAAATTAGCCATGTTAGCTACTGATTTGAAGTTTTATTATGATCATATTTATGTATAGGATAACTCTCTGGTTACACTATGTGATCATAATAGTTGTCGGGTTTTATGCAAGTTCATATATTATGACATAAAAATGTCGATTTTGCCCTTTTGTGCATAAATTGGTTTTAAATCATAATGTACATATAAAATGTAATACATACTGACGTGGTAATTTAATAATCATGTTTTGGTGTAATGAACTTGACATTGACTCATCCGATCACCCGATGCCGCCTATGCGCGTACGATTGACTTATGTAACTTAGTTTATGTAAGTTAACCGAATTGGGTTAAACTCCTTCAATTTCATTCATAATCAGAATGTATTATTGTTTACCCATATTATACAAGTCTTAGTACTTGTGAGGTTTTAAACTACATTCTATCCGATCACCGCTTAATCTAGCGTATTGTATCGTTTTCTTTATATTATAGTTAAACGGTCCAAGTCATATAACTTGTAAAAGACCCGTTAACATTCTAATGAGTTATTATAACATTCATTCCAAACTAAGGGCGTCTAGTAAATAGCAACCTTGTTAGTTGTTTTGTTTGAACAGTTGTGCTTATATTTATCTTTGGATTTTGAAGATTTAAGACAGGTAAATGCTCTTAGCCTATTTTCCCTATATGGGCTTGGGATACGATATATTATTACCGCATGGTCTGGTGTGGGATCAATGACCTGTGCGTCGGGAATCCTAATAATCCGTTTTAATTTGTTTTGCTTGGTAACTTACTCCTTGGGGGCATACACCTAACAGATGCTAATGCTATCATAAAATATTTTTATAACTCCTTACAGATTTACCCAATAAGGGTATTAAAGTGGTGTGTCGGTTAATCATGATCCTGACATAGTTTCCAGGCCCTATATGTATTGAAAAAATGTAATACTGATAACATGAGAAATAGTTTATCCCAAGTTATTTATGAAAATATATGTACCATTGTGTACATAAAATGATTTTGAAATATATTCAAAATGTGTCGTGCCGGTTATTTGTATTTACCAGTGTAAACTGACATATCTTAAAAAGACTAAGCACAGGTTGCACAGTACGTAAATAGGCTGGAAGCTGCCTGTAAATGCTTAAGTGGAATTTGCAACTCCATGCAAGAAGCCTGGTAGTCTGTTGACATAATCATTTTGGTTATTTATCCGATCCACCTGTGGATCTTTTATACATTTTCAATCTATATTATATTTGAACATTCGGACACTTGTAATTTGTAATAGTATTTTATACTCCCAGACTTCCATTGTGTTAATTGTGAATATCTTTATCAATTTGTCTTAAATAAACCCAAAGTCCTGCCCCCCGAGAAATCAGGCTGTGATACGGATGCACAGGTGCATACGCACATGTGCAACGGTACTGTTCAATTTTTTAGTGATGACGTTTTTATATAAAAAAAAATGAACAAAAAGTACTGTTCCACATGTGCATCGCTACTGTTAGTTCAATTTTTTATTGACGAAATTTAGCGATTTTTAATAAAATATATAAAAAAAACTTTTTTTAGGATTTAGTTGTAGCGTTTATCTTTGTGGTTTAGTTTTTAGCATTTAGCTTGGGTGGGGTTGGGGGTTAGGTTTTCGAGGGTTGGGGGTTAAGTTTTGGGTTGTGGTGGATGAGTTTATTTTGTTGCGTTCACGTTGTTCTCGCAATAAGAGTGTGTCTCAAATGAAACGTGCCCTATATTATATGTGTGTGTGTGTGTATATATATATATATGTGAGTGTGTGTGTATAATAATGAATATTTTTTTTGAGATTCTATTTCATTATGTATATCAATAAAAATAAAGTAATATATACTTTTAACTCGTTTAGTTTTTCTTTATAACTTACGTTCGTCAGCTTAAAAAAATTAAATACGCAATTGTGTTTTTTTTCTTTTCTCAACACATTCTGATATAGGTTTTCTCAACATCCGTATCGGTATTGTTATTTCAGAACCAGTATCGGTATTCATTTTTATGGTTTTCGATTGATGTAAAACATGTGTTGTAAGCTATATCGAGTATCTGTATTCTATAAAAATTAAACAGCTAACAACCGAATAATATCGTTACCGGTGCACCAATATTATCAAACCACTATCCGTATCCATTTTTGATCGATACCTTAGTGAACCAAGTCGATACCGACCAAAAATATTGATACAATCATTCGTTTATATGGTTTTCCATGACGTAAAACACGTAATATTCGAATTTACCGTAAACAACAAAACAGTAAAAGCTATCATATTGAAGCAATTAGTAATGTCATAGTTGTTAAAAACCATCGCGTCTTGCGTCTAGGCTGATTTTTTAGACTAGGCGAGGCGATTGTGCTTTAGTTCTCTCGATTTAGGCGTAGATTCCAACGTGATTCTTAGATTCTGCAGAGTTTTCGGCTAAATTCTCTAAATTCCGGTAAGATTCCAGCCAAATTTATACCATTTTTCTAAGGATACTGTTCAATTTTTTTGTGACGAAATTTAATGTTTTTATATATAAAATTTGAACAAAAAGTACTGTTGCACATGTGCATTGGTACTGTTAGTTCAATTTTTTTTATTGACTATATTAGCGATTTTTAATAAAAATATACAAAAAAAACTTTTTTTAGGATTTAGTTTTAGCGTTTAGCTTTGTGGTTTAGTTTTTAGCATTTAGCTTGGGTGAGGTGGTGGGAAGGGGGGTTAGGTTTTCGGGGGGTGGGGGGGTTAAGTTTTGGGTTGTGGTATATAAGTTTATTTTGTTGTGTTCACGTTGGTTCTCGCAATAAGAGTGACTCTCAAATGAAACGTGCCCTATATTATATGTGTATATATATATACACACATATATGTGTGAGTGAGTGTGTGTATAATAATGAATATATTTTTTAAGATTCAATTTCATTATGTATATTAATAAAAAATACAAGTAATATATACTTTTTTAACTTGTTTAATTTTTCTTCATAACTTACATTGGTCAGCTTAAAAAAATAAATACGCAATTGTGTTTTTTCTTTTACTCAACACATTCTGATATAGGTTTTCTCGACATCCATATCGGTATTGTTATTTTCAGAACCAGTATCAATATTCATTTTTATGGTTTTCGATTGATGTAAACATGTGTTGTAAGCTATATCGAGTATCTGTATTCTAATAAATTAAACCGCTAACAAACGAATAATATCGTTACCGGTGCACCAATATTAGCAAAACCACTATCCGTCGATACCTTAGTGAACCAAGTTGATACCGACCAAAAATATTGATACAATCATTCGTTTATATGGTTTTCGATGACGTAAAATGTGACAACCCGTATTTTCGAGTAGGGTTGATTACACACTTTGGTACTATCATTTGTAAAATACCCCTAAGGCAAGGTCAAAAAACATCCTCAGTTAATATACCATATAAAAAAGCATTATTTTTGTCATTTGATATAAAGGGTAGTTGTTATTGGCAGCAAGTTTTAAAACTATTCCGACAGTAACCATTTTCACAACAGGTGAAAATGTTTCACCAAAGTCAATACCCTCTCTTTGATTAAACCCTTTGGCCACCAATCTGGCCTTATATCTTTCTACTTCTCCATTAGCCTTATACTTAATCTTATAAACCCATTTACACCCTATGGGCTTTCTACCCTTAGGAAGGTCTACCAAAACCTAGGTATTGTTCCTATAAAGAGCATCCATGTTATTATTCATAACCTCTACCCACCTTTTATCTTTAACAACTTCACTATATGTAGTAGGCTCAACAGTTTTGTTCAAGGAAGCAACTAAACACGTATTCTCATATGACAAATTAGCATAACTAACAACTTTTTCTATATGATATCTAAATTTGCCCTCAACAACAAAGTCATCAAACTTTTTTAGGCATAGAAACACTTCTAGAAGATCTTCTAACACTTTGACTACCCTCAGACTAGTTGGTCTTAACACCGGATTTGATTGTTGAACAGTATCTACACAAGATGTAGGGGCTGATGTAGAGGGTGACAAGGGCTGCTGATCATCACTAATAGGATCTTGAGAACCATTAGTACCCTTTTCATCATTGGGTATGTTAGAAACTTCAGGTGAAATGTTATCAAAAAAGTTTATACGATTCAAATTTTATCAAAAACATGTGCTTGGACATCAAATGATTTAAGTTTAAAAGGAAACACGTTTTCATAACATTTCACATCTCTGGAGAAAAAATATTTTCTTACTGTCTAAACTCCACATTTTGTATCCCTTTTTAACACTTGAATAACCAAGAAATACACACTTGTCAGCATGGAATGCAAACTTATCAGATTCATGGAAAACAATACTAAAACATAAACACCCAAAGTTTCTTAAATGTGATAAAGAGGGACTAAAACCAAACATCATTTCAAATGGACTTCTACAATTCAACACATAATAAGGCAACCTGTTAATAAGATATACAACATTTAGCACACAGTCAGACCAGAATCTCAAAGGTAGACCACCTGAACATCAGAGCTCTAGCTGTGTGTAAAAGATGTCTATGTTTCCTCTCCACCATACCATTTTGTTATGGTGTATAGGAACACGAAGTTTGGTGTAAAATACCTTTTGTTTTACAAAAGCTGTACACTTGATTGTTAACAAACTCAGTGCCGTTATCATTTCTAAATACTTTAAGCCTTTTCTTAAACTGGGTTAACACAAGTTCATAAAAGTCTTTTAAATTTTCAACACCTCAGTTTTGTTTGATAAAAGGTATCACCCAACAGATCTAGAGTAGTCATCTACAATAGTTAGAAAATATTTAAAACCATCATAACTTGTTACTCTATAAGGTCCCCATAGGTCTAAATGTATTAAATCTCCAACAAACTTTGACTTGTGTTCAATAAAAGGAAAAGTGACTCTAACTTGTTTTACCTTGTGTTACATATCACAAGGACTATGATCACTAGAATTGATAGTAAGACTTTGTTTTAACATAGCTAAAACCTGATCTAAAGGGTGCCCTAGCCTACTATGCCAAGTATAAGACTTCACAGAACTATTAAAACAGGCATTAACATTATTACCACAACTTCCTACAAAATATAGACCACTATCCTGACTACCATTCACCAGGATTCTCTTTGAACTGGAATCCTGTAACACACAACTATTTTCATTAAAAATAACAGACACATGGTTATCCTTAGCCAGTTTATACACAGACAACAAATTCACACAATAACCAGGATCATAAAAAACATCCTTCAACAGTATATCATTAGTCAGTTTTAGATCACCAACTTTCAAAACTTTGACACTTGTCCCATTTAAATGACCCACTGTAATATTAAACTCAGACACTTCCACAACATTAGTCATATTCTTATCAGTTTTAACCATATGTTGACTAGCACCTGAGTCAACTATCCACCCAAAATCACTACTAAAACTGACTGAACTTGAACAACTAACAAAGTTGACAAAACTAGAACTATTAACGTAGTTTAAAACATTAAAACACTCCCCTCCCACATTAGAATTCTGAGAATCAGTCCCATTTTTCTCAACAACTAAATTCAATAACTTGGTAATCTGCTTAGGTGTAAAAGGTAAACCAGACAAACTAGCAGAAACAGATGACCCAACCACAGTATTGGACAGTATTATTACTAGCAAGATTAATTTTATTAGACTGATTGCCACTAACTCTTTTCTTAAAACCTGGAGGATATCCAATGATCTCAAAACATCTATCAACAGTATATCCTAACATATTACAATGTGTACATTTCAAATTAGGATTAGGACCTCTGTTTAATCTTCTTTTAAGATTAAAAGTTTGATTAGGTTTTGACACAAAAGAAACACTCTGTGTTTTAGACACATTACTAGACAATCTATGTGATTCTTCTATAGAAACAATAGAAAAAGCTACTTTAACTAGGGGAAATGGTTTTCTGGTCAAAAGATTAGTTCTCACAGGCTAATAGACATCATCAAGGCCCATGAGAAACTGCATTAATTTTATAAGAGTTCAAATCATTGTAATCCTTTGCATCTTAACAAGAACAAGATGGCAGATGAAGCATAACATCAAATTGCTTTCACATTGTTGTCATTCTGTTATAGTACTCAGCAATAGTACTACCATTTTGTGAAATGCTATTTATTTTCTTATATAAATCATATACAACTGAACCATCAACTTTGTAAAAAGATTCTTTAAGATCAGTCCAAACCTTAAAAGCCAATTTAGAAAACAGTTGACCAAGAAACAATTCCTCAGAAATAGAGTTTAACAACCATGTAAGAACTGAATTACACCTATCCCATTGATTAGCAAGAACCTTGTCATCTTTTGAATTTTCACACTTACCATCAATAAACCCATACATATTCTTTGCATCTAAGGCAAGTTTCATAGCACTAGACCAAACAACATAATTGTCAGTACCTTTTAGTTTAATACCAACAATAGTCAAAGCCGATAAGTCACTAGGGTGAAGGTACAAGGGATCTCCTATATCAAGTTTGCTAATCAAGATTTGTGATGTACTACCAGTATCACTCATTTTAAAACAACAGACAGAAACACAGAATAACAACCAAAGAATAACAAAACAATACCAATAAACCTGAACTACAAACAACAAACTGTGTCAGAGGCCAGATTCCTGCTTCATCACTCTATAGGTGCCAGGACAAGCATAACACAGGTGCACTACTACTATAAACAACCACAAGATATATACAATATACAAGAACAAGCTAAACACATAAACCGGTCCTCACTACCCCGGTATCAACTAGATCAACAACAAATAAACCAGTCTTCACGACCTATGTATCAACTAAACCAACAACAAGAAACAAAGAAGACATAGAGGAACAACCTTACAAAAGCGTTTAACTCCCTCCAAGCAGATCCAAGCCTGTAACCTTCTAGAGTTACAAACTATAGATTAGAAGAAGAGCACACAACCTGGTCAGTTTGCAGTGGAACTTTCTAAGAGTTCCAGAGACCAACACAGGAAATAATAGCCACCAAAAGATGAGAAATCTTCCAAGAAGTCACCAAACCCTAACTAGGGTTTCAGTCAGACCAGATCTGCAACAACACGCTTTCCAAGATCCAGATACAACCCGTTCTTCAAGAAATGAAGAACACAACCTACAAAGAACATAAAACTCACAGTGGAAACAACCAAGATAATTATACAAGAGCTAATTTAGCTCCGATACCATGTAAAATGGTATCGAATCAACACAGAACAAAGAAATAGCGATAAAAATGGTGACAAAACTTTTATTATTTCCCCAAACCAGAAAAACACCTTCCAAACCCTAGATCTCACAAATTATGAGATCTGTAATAAAGAAACTGTTGATCAGCTGATGATAATCAGTTGATCTAATCAACATACAAATTGCAGGATCTCACACGAGATCTACAGATCACAAGCGATCTAAACAAAGGATACAAACTCAGATGCAAACCCTAATCGCCCAAACACTAGAGAGAGATGATAGAACTATCTAGAGGTGTTAAACTGACAATGAGAGATTACAATCTCTTTTTAGGTTCAATAACTCATGCACTAATCTTTTCTATTAAAAAATGTAGATCTATCTCAAAGTGTTTTGTACGTTTATGAAATACTAGATTTTGAGAAATAGAAATAGTAGATTTACTGCACAAAATAGTTTAACAAGCAATTTATACTCAACTTTTAGTTCAGTTAACACGTTCGGATCCACATTATTTCGCAAGTAGCTGAGCACATAGCTCTATACTCAGCTTCTGCTTCTGCTGTAGATCTGGATTACATCAATTTCCATAGCTTCTGCTTCTGCTGTAGATCTGGATTACATCAATTTCCATAGCTTCAACTTTTAGTTCAGTTAACACGATCAATATGTTGCAACATGAATTACATCAATTTCCATAGCTTAATTTAACAAACATTGAGCGAATCTCTACACAACATCCGACATGTATCATGCGGCATAGCTAAGTGAATTCAGCATCCTTGGGATGGCTATGTAGTTGAAATCAGTGGTGTTTGGGGAAGATTTTACTGTTGGTGATGACGTTTCTATGTTCTTTGGTTGGCAATTATTCGTCAACAGTATGGGGATTCCCGTAATTTCGGACAGATTACTCGGCGAATGTGACATAGAGAAGATCTCATCTGGAACGCTTTTCAATATCATATTTCTTCTTGTCACAATTTTGTACGTTTCTTAATTATCGCACATTTGTATAAATTAGTTTTAGTACGTAAATGAAATATATAGATGATCACTATAAAAGCATGCATGTGTAAAAGATGCATACTCTTCGCATGTAGGATAGGTTTTTAGTGGATGGGATATGTCTCTGTGATGTTTAATGCACACAATATTACATTACACCACACTATATACTTATCTTTCATCTAACAAGATTCCAATAGAGTTTAGGGTTTACATCAAAAAGGCTACTATAGTTTTGCTTTATAATTTGTGTCTGTAGCGGATCCACTAGAAACCTATCCTACATGCAAAACCAGGTTGTAATTATAGAGTTAAGAGTCTTATATGTATTGTTTAGGTGTGTTGATTGTTTTGTTTGTGTTAATTGATTTATATTTGGTTATTATAATTCAATACTATTAGGGTGGAAGGGGCGGGTTCGGTAAGTATGTGCGGGGAGGAGTTCACCGATCAGGCATGGTGCCGCCGGCACCCTTGCAATGTTTGGTAAGGTGATTCTACGGTTACTACTCACCGATGCAGGAAGAGAAGAGATAGAGGGGATAGCGGGGGTTAGTGGTGGGCCCCACCTTTTTCAACCAATCACAAATTTATCTCTTTTTAAAAAAAATGTTTACTACTCTTCATGTGTTTGAGCACCCTAGTGTTTAAGTGCGGTTAGGAAACTTTTATGTACGTATTGAAGAAAAATGTGATCTAGACTGATCAATGAATGAAGATAAAGTCATAAAGGTCAAAACAGCAAGAAGACATGAGACTAGACAAAAGATGGAAACAATATATCTTCAAAATTATAAGAAACAGATCAAAGACAAGAAAAGACTATCAGATGAGGCCATATTTGTTGAAATCACTTGCCATATTACGATTGAAAGAAGCCTTGTCCATCTGGGACCAACAGTTGGTATCAGAGCAGATTGAATAAATTATTTTCAAACGATCAATTGCTCAACTTTTCTCTTTTATCTAAATATGGCAAACTTTCAAACCTGGAACAATGCTTTCAACATCGGGTCTATGTCAAAGCCTCCGACCTTGGTCAAAGATGAGTACCCCCAATGGAAAATCAGGATGATCAATTTCCTAAATGGACATGATCGAGCTCTGTTTCAATCCATTGTGAGTGGCCCGCATATACCCATGGTTGAAATACCAGGTACCCCAGCAACTGATCTAACACCTGAAGTTCCATCCTCATGTGCTCCAAAAGATGAAAATTTTTGGGGTGATGATGATAAGAAAAAGGTGGAAGCTGAGGAAAGGGCAAACTTTTTGATTATGACATATTTTCACAAGTAGATGCATGTGCATCCGCTAAAGAATATGGGATCAGTTATAAAATCTTTTGAAATTATCTGTAAGAAGGATCATAACTGATATGGAACAGAATTTAAAAATTCAAAACTTGAGTCTTTCCTTGTGAGTAAAAGGAATATCTCATGACTTTTCTGCTCTAAAAACTCCACATCAAAATGGGGTTGTAGAAAGAAGAAACAGAACCTTGGTTGAAGCAGCCATATTTATGTTGGCTTATGCCAAACTGCCCACTTACTTTTGGGTAGAAGCAATTGCAAATGCATGTTTTACACAAAACGGATCCAATATAAACAAAAGACTTCAGAAAACACCTTACAACATTATAAATGGAAGAATTCCAAATGTAAAATTTTTGCACACATTTGGTTGTAGATGTTTTGTTTTCAATGATTTTGAAAGTCTTGAGAAATTTGACAGAAAAGCAGAAAAAGGAATTTTCCTTGGTTATTCTCTGTCCCCAAAAGCTTATAGGATTTTTATCTTAAACACTAGGACTATCAGAGAAAGTCTGTATGTATCATTTGATGACTCATCAGAAACTGAAGTTTCTGGTGAATTCATAAAGGAAATAAACTTAACTGATATACTAGAAAATCCTAATCATCTTCTTAACATTATAACTAAAGAACTTCTGGAACATGATTTTCTAAAAACAAAAAAAAATAAAACTAGAATCATGTGCTAACCTTGCAGGATCAGTGGAGAATCAATCAGAAACACAGACACAAGAACAAAATTCTGAGAATACATAAGAAAACTTTCATGAACAGCAGAATTCTGATCCTCAAACTACGAATGAAGCAAATGATCAGGGGGAAAGTTCACAGCCATCAGAACAAACAACATCACATAACAATCTCAGATGGATCAAGGGACATTCTAAATCTGACATTATTGGGAATCCAGAAGGAGTTAAACCACGATCAGCTACAACACATGAATGTCTATATGCTAGTTTTCTAAGCATGATAGAATCAAAATCTGTCAAAGAAGGACTCAATGACTCTGATTGGATACAAGCAATGCAAGAAGAGCTTGACCAATTTGAGAAAAGTCAAGTATGGAATCTAGTACCTATACCAAATGATAAGTCAATCATTGGTTCAAAATGGGTATTTAGAAACAAATCTGATGAACATGGAACAATAATACGGAATAAAGCCAGACTAGTGATAAAAGGTTAATGTCAACAAGAAGGAATAGACTATAATAAAACCTTTGCACCTATAGCCAGATTAGAAGCTGTCAGAATATTCCTTGCTTATTCAACATCAAAGGATTTTAAAGTCTATTAGATGGATGTAAAATCAGCATTCCTGAATGGTAAGATTGAAGAAGACTTGTGCATCAACCAGAAGGCTTTGTTGATCCCAAATTTCCAAAATATATTTACAAATTAAACAAAGCCTTGTATGGTTTGAAGCAAGCCCCTAGAGCATGGTATAAAACTCTTTCAAACTTTTTACTTAATTCTGGCTTCACAAAAGGTACAAGTGATACAACACTCTTTCTCAAAACACATAAAGGTCACACTTTGTTAGTCCAAATTTATGTTGATGAATTATATTTGGACCAACAAATGAGAAATATAGCAAAAAGTTTGAAAAATTAATGACTAGTCACTCTGAGATGAGCATGATGGGTGAGTTAACATTCTTTCTGGGTTTGCAAGTTAAACAAAGAAATGATGGCACATTTTTTAGTCAATCCAAGTATGTCAAAACAATTCTAAACAAATACTCACTTGAAAATTGCTCACCTTCAAAAACTCACATGGCAATAAGTAATAAACTTGATTCTGATACAGATGGAAAAGGTGTAGATATAAAAAGCTATAGAGGTATTATAGGATCACTACTGTACTTAACAGCAAGCAGACCATATATTATGTTTGCAACCTGTTTTCTAGCAAGATATCAGTGTAATCCTAAAGAATCTCATCTAAAAGCAGTAAAAAAGGGTTTTTAAATATCTTAAAGGCAAGCCAGATCTTGGTCTCTGGTATCCTAAAGACACAAATTTGGAACTTTGAGATGAGCATGATGGGTGAGTTAACATTATGTCTGGGTTTACGAGTTAAACAAAGAAATGATGGCACATTTTTAGTCAATCCAAGTATGTCAAAACAATTCTAAACAAATACTCGCTTGAAAATTGCTCACCTTCAAAAACTCCCATGGCAACAAGTAATAAACTTGATTCTGATACAGATGGAAAAAGTGTGGATATAAAAACCTATAGAGGTATGATAGGATCACTACTGTACTTAACAGCAAGCAGACCAGATATTATGTTTGCAACATGTTTTCTAGCAAGATATCAATGTAATCCTAAAGAATCTCATCTAAAAGCAGTAAAAAGGGTTTTTAAATATCTTAAAGGCACGCCAGATCTTGCTCTCTTACTCTCTCAAACAGCTCTTAACCGCTTAGTCACCCATACTTAGAGAGAAATGAGAGGACACCTGGGCAAAAGAAATGATTATGATCTAAGAGAAGTAGCCGCCTAGAACATTAAATACACAAGACCTTCAACTCACATACCTTCTTTTTGCCACTGACAAAGGATCTTGAGCATTTAAGGTAGTTGGAATCAGGATTGGATTGTATATGTCTTGGAGAATAACTTGAGCTCTTGGGTACCAAACTGAAATACCACCAAAGTCCATTTGGTGTGTGATTACCCTTATTAGGAAACGAAGGTAAATCAAGAAGGGTTGGGTTAAGATCATGTTCTCTCAAAATCTCTCATGAGATATTTAGAGAAGTTATAAGGTTTTTCCTGTACAACTGCATGAACCAACTCCATCACCCTCTATGATATTTCATTAAAGTATATGTGCTTTCTAGAGAAGCATACACCAAGCTGAGTCACCAGGAACTGCCCCGGTGGTATGAAGCCTGATTTGTTGATTTGTCTTGAACGATTCTCTGTGTATTACCCCATTTCCAAGAGGGTTTGATCTAGAGCTTGTCTAGGGATGCAGGTGACATCATTGTCATCGTTGAGCTGGAGGGCTTCTCTGATGGTCTGCTCACTCAGGATGATCTCCTTCCCCATCATTGTGCTGCTGATCCAGACGTTTATGCCTTGGAAGATGGTACGTGCATTCCACCAAAATCTTTGTAGAAGTACTAGATGCACCCAGATGTATGCTGATAAGGCATATCCCATAGGACTTTGCATCAGCATGTTGAAAATAACCCTGCATCCTTCCCATGCAGGGCCATCAAGATTGGTTCTTACCCTCATGTTGTGAGTGATGTAACGTCTGAGTGGAAAGTAGTTGCTGTTCATCTCTACTGCCATGCTTAGGGTTTTTGAGGAGGTAGAGAAATTTTGAGATAAGAAGAGAGAGGTTGAAGATGATGCAAGTAACGAATCTGATTTTAAGTTGGATTGGTATAATGAGTGAGAGTGATAGCTTTACCATAAATGGCATTTACCAACTTAAGATTTTCTTTCTTTTATTCTTTCTCTTCAGATGCGGTCGTGAGGATTTAGGTGCCCCGACCAAGCAAAAAAAATGCCCCTTACCCTAAGGCCTTAACAAATTAAAAAATGTAAACAAATTTTTTGAAACGACCATTAAAGTTATCGTAATAAACATAGAAATTAGCAAAATCATGGTATTAGAATGAGTGTATGACATACCGTAATGGGCTATAATAAACCTATCATATATGTCACTGTAAATCAAGAATCAACTTATCATATTTTTATATTTCCTTTTCACTTTGAACATGTTAGATACACAAGGAAATCGTCTAAGTTTTACCAAACGATCATTCGCATCTATATAATCAAGAATTTTTAAAATTTTTGTGCCTCTTGAAGAAAACATGCCCTGGCCGAGCGCCCACATTGCCCCTCCTTAGAGCCTCCCGGGTTTCTCTTCTTAAATGCTCAAGATCCTTTGTCAGTGGCAAAAAGAAGGTATGTGAGTTGTAGGTCTTGTGTATTTAATGTTCTAGGCGGCTACTTCTCTTAGATCATAATCATTTTTTTGCCCACGTGTCCTCTCATTTCTCTCTAAGTATGGGTGACTAAGCGGTTAAGGGCTGTTTCAGAGAGTAAGAGAGCAATGAATTTCGTTTAGAAATTTTTCTTTGTGACGTAATCTACTCTAAAACTCAGAGATTGGTAATGCAAGTGGGGTTTTTTTGTTATTTAAAGAAAATAAAGTAAGCTAGGTCTAAAAAAATATATACGAATATTGAGTTATGAATGTATTAATATGAAGTGAAATTTTGAAAATACAAGTTCAAACTGTGAATCATATCGGATTTTCTGATGATTTTGATTAAAACTGATTAATTACCAGATTTTCAGATTTTCTGGTGAGTTTATGCATTTTCTGACTGGTTATCAGAATTTCTGTTGGAATTCTGATAATCTTCTGATGATTCATATTTTTTACTTTTGTTTTGTGACATAATGTTTTCTGAATTTTCTTCATCATATTTTAAGTTTATCATGCCCAGCTTGCTGACCAGAAAGTTGTGTCTCTTTTCATCAAGAGGTTTTGTGAAAATGTCATCAAGTTTTTTTCTATTGGTACAAGATACATTTCAATCTTACCTTTTTCAACATGATATTTGATGAAGTGATATCTGATATCTATGTACTTTGTTCTTGAGTGATGGACTGGATTTTCAGTTATTGTTATAGCACTCTTTGAAATTTGTATCTTTAGGATACCAGATACCAAGATCTGGCGTGCCTTTAAGATATTTAAAAACCCTTTTTTACTGCTTTTAGATGAGATTCTTTAGGATTACACTGATGTCTTACTAGAAAACATGTTGCAAACGTAATATCCTGCTTGCTGTTAAGTACAGACATCTTTTTTAGTCAATCCAAGTATGTCAAAACAATTCTAAACAAATACTCGCTTGAAAATTGCTCACCTTCAAAAACTCCCATGGCAACAAGTAATAAACTTGATTCTGATACAGATGGAAAAATTGTGGATATAAAAACCTATAGAGGTATGATAGGATCACTACTGTACTTAACAGCAAGCAGACCAGATATTATGTTTGCAACATGTTTTCTAGCAAGATATCAGTGTAATCCTAAAGAATCTCATATAAAAGCAGTAAAAAGGGTTTTTAAATATCTTAAAGGCACGCCAGATCTTGCTCTCTTACTCTCTCAAACAACTCAAGTTATTCTCCAAGACATATACAATCCAATCCTGGTTCCAACTACTCATCATACTAGTCATACGACCTATTTGTGGATATTTGCCACACTTTTCTTTAATGTTTAATTGTATTTTTTTCTCTCTTTTCCATAAGTTTTCCTTTTTTATCAACAAATAAATATTTCTTCCTTATGTTGTTGTTCAAAAAAAAGGCGAGGGAATGATATCTAGAGGCACACATAAAAAATCAAATCTGATGATTGACAAAGAAGTAAACACAGTATCTCTGATGAAATTGCTTCATTTCTGATGAAGATCTAATTAAATATGAGAATATATTATAAGATCATTTTTATAAAATATGAACAATTTTTAAAGCATTATCAACTAAGACAAACCATTTTTAATGACATGGACACATTTAGTCAAAAAGTCAAAACTCACAATTTTTATACTAACTTTAAATGTGAGTTAAAATCTTTTTTAAACCCAAAGCTCAAAGGCAAGGAAGCCTAAGGAAAAAGATCAATGTAAGTGCTAACTAAACTCTACTCATTCCCTCTCATCTCAAAAAAAAAAAACAAAAACAAAAAAAAAACCCTATCAAAGGGGTACTCACAACTCTGATGACAATCTAATGATGAAGATGATCAAAACCTTATGCCCCAACTTATCAGAAAATATCAAACTTTTCTGATGATGTCATCAGAAAGAATTTTTCCTTTGAAGGGGGGAGAAGTTTGCCTATAAACGGTTCATTAACTTGTCATTAACCAACTTAAATACTAACCTCCCATGATCTATCACCCACGATCTGTGTCCTTTCAAACTCTCTATCTCTCTCTCTTTCTATATATATATACATATATATATACAAACAGAGAAAAACCACCTTCAATCTCTGAAAATACGAACCCTAATACACCCTGCAAACCGTAGCACACCCTGCAAACCGTAGCACACCCTGCAACTCATTTGAAAAGAAAAATTTATTCTCACCAATGGCCGCTCAAAACCTCGTCAATCTCAATATCCTTCCTGTTGAACACTCTGTGCAATTTATCAGAAGTGAAGACTTCCTGCCTATGAAAGATAACAACTTGACAATGAATATCAAGCACGATATATATGATGAAAATGTCAAGTCTTGGTTGAATTATCTGCTCAGAAGTCCCATTGCACATGCCCTAACCAAAACTAGAGAAGTAACTAAAAGCATTATACAGCAACTTGTCAACACACTCGAAAAATCATGTATCAATGAAACTTTAGCTCATCTTTGGGGGAACATCAACGTCACCATAACCCCACAAAGGATCAGAGAATGGTTGGAGTTTCCAATCATGGAAAATTACACCCAACTACCGAAGAAGGAAGAAATGTTAGAACAACTTGATGTTCTGATGGGATATTCAAGGAGAACCACAATAATTGCTGATTTTAAGAGGAATGAGTTACTTGCCTTCTGGCAACTAATGATGGAGCACTAACAAGATGCTTAACGTCAAAATTGGGGCACTGATTAGATTAATATTCCTATTATGACAATCATGTATGGACTCATCACTGGGGACAACCTTGATTATGGAACAGTAATTTTTGATCTGATGAAGAAATCAGTGTTAACTAAGAATGGAAGATAGATTCACACTTACCTTACCCAAGATTCTGGTCAATTGTGATTGCTAAGTCCTTTGCTAGAAGGGGAATTGATCTTCCTATATCAGAAAATATGTGGAAATCTGCCATAATGAAACCCTAGTGTGCATCAATTGCATGGAAATCAGATAGAGATGTACTAGAACTGCCTACAAACATGATCGGGAAGACTGACCCTATCTGATGCAGCACAACACAATCAGAAAAAGAATGAAAACAAATCCCATAGAATTATATGACAAGGTTCCTCACCAGATCACACGGGCGAAGCATCTGTTGCACCACCAACTGAGGAAGCTGAAGAAGATCAACATCAACACATCAGAAGATTATCACAACCTACAGAAGTTGATCAGAGGGAGCATGATCTTGAAGCAGGAACATCTCTATCCTAAAGCATCACACATGGCTGAAACAGGTGCACAATTTAATCTTGGTTCATTTGCTGTTGAAAATTCCTCTGATTCTGATGAATCAATTCAAGGAAGTTATGTTATAAAACCTAGATCACCAAGAGCAGTAAATGAAAATGTTAGTGGTTCCACGGGTCCAATCTCCAAATCAGTTAATGAGGAGGAGATTGAGATGGCAACAGGTGGAGATCAGCATGCTGATCAAGGAAACCTGGGTGAGAAAAGTAAGAGTTTCTCAACAATTCACAGAGAATAATTCCCACGAATGATTCAAGGAAGTGAAGAAATCCATAATGTGAATGGGTTTCAACAATCTGGTAAAGATATGCATGATTGGCCCTTTGACCAACCTCATGACTTTGCAACAGCAGCAAGTATGTCTTCTACTGGAGTGAAAGGGGGAACATTCGTTGATCCCTCATTACCCACTAAACCAATTATAACATCAGAACAGTTACATCGAGCATTGATGATGTTGCCAAAGTTTGCAAAGAGAAATCTCCATTTGAAGAAAAGCTTGACATGCTGATAGAAGAAATAAAATGCCAAAGATCTGATATGAAAACTCTGTCAGAATCTGTTGAGCTTATCAGAAAACAATAAAAAGAAAACACAGAAGGCTTGAAATATCTACATAGAATTCAAAAATCATTAGACAACAGCAAGCTTGTAGCATATTTTGCAAAAATGTTTCAAGAGATGAAGGAAATCAAGTCAAAGGTCACTGAAACTGTAGAGGCTGGAAGCTCCACAAATACTGGCCAGATACTAGAAGAAATACAGAACTTAAGGGCCACCAACAACAGCTTCGCGGATGCACTTGACAAGATGGTAAGGAATGGGCAAAACATCAAACTCAAAACACAGAAGAGTTCAAGAAATTACATGAAGCAGAAGGAAGAAACACACAAAAGTTGGAAGATGTGCAAGCACTTCTGAAGAGATTACAATTGAATGTTGGCAGATTAGCAAAGGTAGATGTACATGAACTCAGAATCCCTATTCCCACATAAACATCTCATCAGAAGAATTAAGAAGCCACCCAATCATCCAACCAGAATAAGAAGTGCCAATCAGACCAACCAAGCTTTCACCTATGGGGCCTCCACCTCAAGTTCCAAAGCCATTTTTTATTTGCAGCCACCCATTCATTCATTCCAAAGCCTATCAGTGTTTAAGAAAGAAGTTCACAGCAGAATCAACCTAAGATAACTTCTTCAGGATAAACAACGTTCAGTGAGCATATGATCCAATCACAATAGAGAAAGTGGGAAGATTCTGCAACATCATCAAAGAAACCAATGCTTGAAATCAAGAAGGATGTGCATGGAAATGAAAGGGAGGATTTTGTAAAATAAACTGATCAAGAAAGCATGATGTTCCCAGAATATCATCTATCATCTGAAGAGTTACTACTGGAATAGTGAAGAAGACAAGCTTGACAGGCCTCTCAGTCCAAGCTCAAGGCTTAAAGTAGAGAAGTTGATAAGAGGAAAAGGCAGTTTTCACCCTGTTCTATTGAATCCAATGACAAAAGTACACAAGGTAACCACTCAATACTATGAAGGAAAGATAATGGGAACACGTAAACAAAACAAGTATGGCTTGATCAGAAAGGATGGTAGTGTAACATATGTGACAGATGGTGGTGATCTTAGAGAACAACTTCATCCCATTGATCTAGCCTATCTGAAGCAACACTTTGAGAAAGAAAAAGCTGACACAAAGATCAACAGAAGAGCTATTTCTAGCCTAACATAAGCTGGCCAAAAGATGTACTCAAGAGCAGCACTGGCTGACTTTGATCTCAACATTACCTTAAACCAGAGCAAGAAGGTCCATACACCACCTCCTGGCACATCAATCCCAGCTGAACTCCTAGCTGAATCCAAAACATGAATGATCTTTGAAAACCTGAACTGTCAGTTGCATTAAGAGATGTTGATAATAACAAAGCTCTATTCCGAGTGAATGAGATTTGCATTTACACAAATCAAACATTGAACTACAACAAAGATTGCATGAACAAGAAACAAGAGCAGCTCAAGGCTAAAGGGAAAAACAATGAGAAACTGAGGAAGGAGATAGAAGACATCATCAATGAATGGATCACTGCTAGAGGATGGTACAAAGACATGTACAGAGTGTGCCACAAAGTGATTGGTTACAAGAAGCAACTGAAGAAAGGAGATCTTTACAAAAGTGGATTGGAAAAGATCAAAGAACAATTTTAATTATTGCTTTACTTTGGTTGAATTTTGTTTGATATTTAAATGTTGACTTTTCGAATGTTTTTGTTTGAATTTGTTCTTTGTTATAAGTTGTCATTTTTCTTACAATACTTGGGGGAAAACTGTTAGGAAACTTTTATGTAAGTATTGAAGAAAAATGTAATCTTGACTGATCAATGAATAAAGATGAAGTCATAAAGGTCAAAACAGCAAGAAGACATGAGATTGGACAAAAGATGGAAACAACATATCTTCAACATTATTAGAAACAGGTCAAAGACAAGAAAAGACTATCAGAGAAGGCCATTCTAATAGATCTGATGATATTTCTGATGAATATCATCATTTTCTGGTAAAGTCTGTTCATCGGAATTTCTGCTAATTGGTTCATCAGATTTTCCGATAGGGTGTCATCAGAATTTCTGATGAACCCACCTGTCTGCAAAAAACAAATCCCTACCATATTTGAAGATGCAAGTTGACTCTAGAAGATTCAATGAACATGTCAAAAGGCAACTTTATGCAGGGCAAGTTTATTCATACCCAAAACTTTCTATAAATAAGAAGTTATATGTCACACCCTCAAAATCCACTTGCGGGGTTTTACCGCGAGGCGCGTGACAAACCAGGATCCAAGACACTAGTCACATAGAACGACTCTGTATGCAAAAATACTGTTTAACAATTTCAACCATGCAGTTAAAGAAATGCGGAGGCGTAAGTAAACGTAAATAAAGTGCGTGCCAACACAAACGCCCAAACCAAGAAACCTTAAAAGTAATGACACAAAACATTTGAATAAAATAGTTTTTCATGCTCGTGTCGTGCTCCTAGGCAGGAAAGCTACCTTAACAACCTGAGAAAACATGCAAGAATCAAGTGTCAGCAAATAATGAAGAGTGAGTTCACAGGTTTTAGTTCACAAATTTTAATCATAAGCTTTTTTCCCACTGGTTCAGCCCCGAACCAGTGTATTATGATGTTTCCCTGATCCAACCCAAACCAGTTTAATGTTATATCGTTTAGCAGTTTATGTTATATATTTAGGTAGCTAACCTAGGTCATGTCAACAAGGTGTTCGATCTAAAGCTGACGTTGTTGCCCCTGTTGTGCCAGGTCTATCACCAACCATGGCTAAATGTTAGGCAAATTCTACACCCGTGACCATCAACGTTCGGTCTAGCTGGCGCGACTAGCTCGAGTGGGGCTTGTCGGGAACAGTAGTACTACTAAAAATTCCCTTGCTATAATCCAATACTAACGGCATCGTAAGTGTTAAAGGGACTGACATGTGATATATGCTTCCTTATGACCATAATCGTATAACATAACTCTAAATAGAAAGACGTTACTGTACCGTAATATATACACCCATACATCACTGTAACGTGTACATGTTTTCTCCCCCTGTGTTTTGTAAACGTTTAAAGAATAAGGGGGCCGTGAACTCACCTTTGATGGATTGGTTAGTATTTTAAATTGATTAGGAGTTGAGGTTGGTCAGCCACGTTCTAATATAATTACCACTTAGTTTATTAGTGTGTTCATGTAGAGCACGTAATTCATACACATATCTCACACGTATCACGCAATCATGTTGACAACTTGCATTTACATATTCCACATATAATCATCTAAGATCATGGGACACAACAAGTTACATAACATTTATGTCACCATAAACGGGTTCGTTTATTTATAGATAGCACATAAAAACATCTAGATGCACATATAACAACTTATTGTGTTTCAGCTTAAGTGTCCATAACTGAGATGTTTTCGGGTATTTTTATAAAATAGTTTCCATATTCCAAAAATTCCAATTACTTTACTAGACGTTCCAAACGTACCGCTCCACTTTGTGTAAAATTCTCACGACCTAAATCTTTACTAATTATTTAATAAAATTCATTTACTAGGCTACAGTCAGATTCATCACTTTCTGACTACAGTCCACGGAAAAATTTATTTAAAAATCATCATTTATCCGATTGGCAAAATTCTAGTTGAAGATTCATACTAACCCATAAGGCCATCTTTTGCATAAATTTCACAACCCAGTTCACTAAAACGGAATGAATCTTTTAAGATAGTAAACGGCGTCCAAAAATTATGATTCCAGTGCCATTGGAATCGTATTTCGAAATAATATGTCTTAGACTTCAGAAAATACATTTTTAGTTTTATTAAGGTCCGGTTACAGCCAACGGAAGTTGGCTGCAGAATTTCAGACAGAATCCGTTTCAGCTTAAAACAATCCCATACCAGTTTCAATCGTTCTTTTTAGCGAATCATGTGATCATTCAACCCTATAACACCATATTTGCAGGTCATATAAGTCCCTTACCCAATAAATCTTTGGACTCCCGTCACGGTTTGTCAAATAGCCGCTAAACACTAAACCTTAATTTCTATCCATGTGTGTATTCATGCATAATCGACATAAACGAAAACTAAAGCTAATCATACACGATTTTTATGACTTCTACCCAACAAAACATTATCAATATTACCACAAATATAAGATTTCATAAAACTCAATCATGGATTCAAGTATGCATCTAAAATCATCAGTTTATCTAAGTATAATACCTAGTTAGGAAGATGTGGATGTGAGAAAGTCTTGAGTTGGACTTGTGGCTCGAAAATCAGAGAGATAAGGGTGATCGAATGAAGGGGGGCTGTTTCCTGCTTGCTGCCGTCGCACACCAGAGGGAAGAGTTTAGGGTTTTTATTTCTTTCTCATGCACCACACCTACACATATGTAAATGTATAAAATAAGGGTGGGCGGTTTGGGGTTCTTGGGCTGCAAGGGGAGTGGGGTAGCGGGTTGGGTTACTTGGGCCGCAAGTTTGAGGTTGGGGTTGGATTATGAGTTGAGTTCGCGCAAAAAGGTGAGACGGTTTGGGCTCGGGTTCGGGTTTTAAACGTAAACTTATATTTACACCGTTAAATATTCATGACATGTTATTATATATATATATATATATATAAAGGCTAGAAACGTAATATAAAGGAATCGAATCGAATTGATACCTGATTTTCCGGGATGTCACATTATACCGGAAAGGATAGTGAGTCAAGCTTAGCATTCAATACATACTACACTCCACTGCCCTTTCACCACAGAATTACACAAGTATTCCTTTGTACTAATCAATAACCTCACAATCACCTTGTAAACCATTTTGTTTCAAAGTGATATAAAATTGAAAATTTTGTAGTTGCTGTTTCTTGAAAGTTTGATTTCTATTTCTACACACTATTTTCATATTTGTTGAAATCACTTGCCATATTACGATTTAAAAAAGTCTAGTCCATCTTGGACCAACAAGTGCAAATGGGGAGTGAAGTGGGAAGTTGACATGGCATGATATTATTGGTTATGGGAAAAGTTTACAACTCCCCATTTGGGGAGCACCCCTCCCACCCTTATGTTATTGATCTCTTACAATCACAAGACAGTCTATATGTGCATCACACCCTTTTAGTTTGAAGCTATGTAGTTAATACCACCGATATATTGGTTATCGGTCAAAATATCGGTACCGATATTATTGGCGATTTTGGACCGATGTTTATCACTGATTTCTCGATAGCAGTACTTTTCTGCTTAGTTCTACCATTTTTCTTTCTTCTTATCGATGCTATTAGTGTTTTAAGCTAATTGTTAATTGTTAGTGTTTTAAGTCTTGAATAGTTCCTACTTACTACAATTGTTAGTATTTTGCAAGTTGCAAAAGGTTAATATGTTTAATGGTAGGAGAGTATATTGAATTGTTAAGTGTTAAATTGCTAAATATATAAATTCTACATGATATTAAAATTACCGGTATCCCACCGCGATTACGAATATCTCAAATATTGGTCCTTGACCAATATCCGGTTTTATACCGCATTAACCACTTAGGTTTGAAGCATGCTTGTGAACAGAATATGGAAAAGAGAAACATATTGGAGTGTTTTATTTTGACAAAAAGAGTTATACTCAATTGAATTTAAGTTAAATGCATACTTGACAAAATGAATAATCAGTTTGATTCCTGTGAATTTAAAAGAGAATTCAGAAAGAAACCTACGTGTAGTGTATAGATTATTTGATTTTCATTGTGTAATCCGATTTGACTTTAAATAAAGTACAAAAGTAGCTTATTTATTTACTATAGTTTTTACATACATGACGTTTACGTTTACTTGAATTTAGATACATTTTGAGACTGTAGCATCGGACCCATCAACCGGAGCACGCCATTTCAGCTGAGCCTGCAGATCCTATCGGGTCGTTAAATCCATCAGTGCTAGCTAGGCCTTTCGAGCAAGCTGGGCCTTCCGAGCCAGCCAATTCAGCCAGAGGTTCCGAGCCAGCCATTTAGGTACACAGCAAATAATTAGCAAATAACTATGTTAATGTACCTTTCTAATTTGAATCCAGTTTTCATTTGTATTTCTTTGATATTGTTTAGGTCCAGACACAATTTAAAGTCCTCATTCTTGGTGACCGATATACAGGGAAATCCACCTTCACAACACGATTACCCCACAATGGACATATGGATTGTAAGTTATTTTTTAATTATATTTTAGCAATAATTTGTTATTCCTAAATACCGACGATTATAAATATCACAATTGTACAGTGCAAGGGAGATATACGTATCATGTTGTACGTTTTGAAACCAGTGTTGGGAAAATTACAGTTACACCTCCAACCCGCAGCTCACCTGAATACCAGGCTGAGTTCCCACCCCTTACCTCTTTTCGATTTTTTGTTTAAGAACTTCCACTTCCATTGGGAGTTACTTTTCCTTGGTCGCGAGGATAGTAGTTATTTGACCTTTTGATCTGGACAAATCTTGATTTTTTTATGAGGCTTTGAGCAGGTGCACGACGATTCGTCTTTGCATTTGATCTTTAGGTGTTTACCGTTGCATGCGGACCCGAGTTGTCTTCCTATTTTTTCAAACTCAACTAAGAACCTTTTTTGGTTACATAGTTTGGTTAAGGCAATTATGACTAGCTGATAAAGTTCACCAAGGGAGGCCTGAGCAACTATCATATTTTTTTGTTCTAAGGCTCTGTATGCCTCATTTGAGAGGGACTCCGGAAAGGAGTTCAAGAAGACTTGTTTAAGGTTTATATCATAAATACCATGAAGACAGTAAAACCTTTCAGACATTCTGTTATAGTGCTTTTTGAGATCTTTTGGGCCAAAAGAGAAACATTTCATTTTTAAGAATTCTTCACAAGCTCGAATTGTGTGGTCTAACGGATTCCAATGAATTCATAATAAATTGCATTTATGAATTCTTCTGGGTTTTTGCTTTTTAGAATGTTTGTTTGCCGGTATTCACCAAGGCTTACGTACCAATCCCGAAGTCGACCTTGAGATCTTGCCAAAAAAAACGTTTGATGACCATGTCAATGGTATAATACTGGAGTTCCGCTGTGCACAAAGTTAGCATTTCAATGCTTCGATCGCGCCATTTTGCTGGGGGAATGTCGTCAAAGGTGAACTGTTACTTTGAGTCCGTGTTTGGAGGAGCTCTTTCATTTGTCTGTGGTGATGTCTGGGGTGCCTCATTATCAATGTTAGAAACATAGGCTTTTTCTGTCGTTTCTGCTTCGTCCATGAACAGATGTTCAAATTCATCTGGGTAGTTCTTCATAGAAGTGTGAGGTGGAGCTCTCTTCAGAGACAGATGATGTATCATCCTAACGACGAAAATCATCCTATATGATTTTCATGACAGCGTCAACTATTCCATACCTGGTCCTTTAGTGTAAGTGACTTACCTTATATTTTTTTGTTTTATAGTGCTCATAATATGTAGAGGTGTGCATGGTCAGCGTCGGTCCTAAGAATTCGTGTATCCTGTTTGAGCTCGAAAAAACGTGTCCTTAGACCTTAACGAAATATATAATAAAAGTGTAAACCTAATGTTAATGGACTAATAACAAATCCAAACCATATGACTAGTTTTGTAAGTGGGCCTATTCTCACGGAGTAACTTTCTGACTCACGTGTGGCACTTAGAATATTTCTAAGTTAAGCCTAATGGTTGGGTTTGGTTATGTTTTGCAGCGGAATTCTTTGTTTGTGAGGATCACAAGTACGATTTTGTAGTGCAATACTACAACAAAGATGCTTTTGTATTACAATAACAATGTTTACAAGTAGCAAGTGTTTACAAGAAGTTGGGTTATGAGTAAGTTATGAGGGGTGATCTCAAAATGAGACCTTCACTACATACTTATACTAGTGGCTAATTGTTCTAGATCATTCATGATCGAGAATATTCATACATAAATATCATTGATATTTAGAGCTGATTCTAGATTTATCTTGCAAAATATCTGGCATTTCCAAGAGCTTTCATGGTGATTCTAGAGAGTTCTTGGCTGCAACTTTTGCGCATAATTATTTAGGCCATTCTAGAGTCTTCTGGTCTTGGACCTTCTAAGGGTGCCAAAACGTCCCTGTATTGTCTAGGCTGTTCCAGAGACCTCTGGGTAGCCCTAGACGTTCCTTAGTGTTCCGAAAATTTCTGGAATGCTGAAATTTTGAGTTGAATTTTTGCGTGACGTGACACTATGCTAGTGTTTATACGGGTTACCTATTCAGACTTTTTTACATATACATATTGGGTTTATTTAAAAATAACATGCCCTTCGAAACATCGGGCCCTGGCCGGTGGTCCTCCCCGCCCACCCCCAGGGCCGCCCATGTGCATGGTTTAGTTGGGTTTTCGGTTTTTTAAAACCGTTCAGTTTTGGTTTCAGATTTTGCAACGGTTTTGGTTCAATTTTTCAGAATTTGGAACAAACTAACGTGAGACATTTTCTTTTATAATACTTTGATAATCGTTAATTTTTTATGTTAAATTTTGTTATATCAATTCAAAGATAAATAACCATGTTAATTTTTTATAGTATTATAAATATTTAATGTTCAAAAAGAAAATTAATAATTCCTAAATTGGTTGGGTTTGGTTTTCAGTTTTCGTTAACAGCTAAACCGAAACCGAACAATAAATTTTGGTTTTGCTTTTCTGGTTAGTTAAATCGGTTTTTTCGGTACAGTTAAAGCAGGTTTACGGTTCACCCCTTTAATAGTGGTGTTTACTATTATTGCAGCGGGGCCTTGAATTATGTTATCATCATGGATGATGTAATCAATCCATTGTCGTTCTCGCACATATATGCTGGGAAAGGGCCGTATCCCAACCCTCCGATATATATATATATATATATATGTATGTATGTATGTATATATAGTATAAGGTTAGATAGAAACCCCTAAAAATTTAAGAAAACCCTAGAAAACCCAACCCTCCGATATTTTTTTTTTTTGAAAAAAATAACACATGTAATATACATGTTTTAAGAGTTTTGATCCAAAAAAATCAAAAAAGCGCCAAGTTGATATTTTAAAAAAAATAAACAAGTTTCAGCAACTTTCATAACTAACATGTGTTAGACAAAAGTTGCTGAATTTTGTTTATTTTTTTTAAATATCTATTCGGCGTTTTTTTTTTTTTTTTTTGCTCAAAACTCTTAAAAACATGTATATTACATGTATTATTTTTTTTAAAAAAATACGGGAGATTGGGTTTTCTAGGGTTTTCTATATAACCCTCCCTTATATATATATATCTATCTATATAACTCTCTATATATATAGGAGGGAACACCAAAAAAGTAGAGAAGTGGGGAACATGGACATTTTTGTCCAAACTTATTTCATTAACTTCGCGCGTGTCAAAACAGAATCCCATTTACGTCCATGGCTCCCATTCTTCCTTCTGTAAGCCTCCGGCCACCTCCGTCGCAACCGCCGCCACCAAGAAAACTAAATCGAAACTCCCTAGTTCCTTCACCGCCAAGCTAATCCGTTGAAAACATTACTGCAAATAAATGGGAGCCTTACCTGGAAGAAGAAGGTAGTGATGTGTGTTGGATACACCGGCACCGATGACAGAGGTAATTTCCGATACATCTTGCTCTTTAATTTGATTTAGATATTTCCATTTTCATAATTTAAATTGACCGATCAGTTTCTCAATGGCCGTGTATATGTGTGAGTTCGTGCCAGTGGTATACGTTTTTCTCTAATTGACCTAATTTTGGAAGCATTCATAGTGTTTATTTGCAATTAACTAGAATTAGACTCATGGAAAGACCAATTGACTAACTAACAGAGATATTCTAATGATGATTTTGTGTGTAGAGCACCTGGTTAATATGTGGTGGATCCTTTTGATTCGTAGTTGCATCTTTTAGGGTTCTATATTGGCTTCACAGGTTGAAAATTGTATTCAATGTTGGTTTTTTTTTTATATTTGCACTATTGTTGTTTGATGCAAAACTATTTTATTTAACATGTAAAACATGCAACACATTGAATTTTTGCAGATTGTTGAGAGACAGCTATCTTGAATTACTAATTTTCTAGTGGAGTTTTGTAAACTCTGATCTATTAATGGTAAATACTTCTGTCAGTTTGACTCCGGTAAGCTTTCTTGTTTGTTATTCTTTGCGGTTGTCATTTTTGAAAATTAATTAGGTGTTTTTTGTTCTGGATTTTGTAACACTCTAAGATCCGAATGCATCTTTTGATTTTTTGTTTTGGAGTTTAAATGGCTAAATTGATGAGTTTTTGAGTTCATGTGAAAGCATATTTGAATTCTAGGTTCTGCTATGTTTCAAAAGTCATTGATTCTTTGTATATGCATATTTATGAACTCTACTGTTAGGATCGCTAGGATTGAACACACACGAAACTGAACACACACACGAAACTGAACACACACACGAAAGATTTAAAGTGGTTCGGTCAGCTGACCTACATCCACTGTGCTGCAACTAGGGTTTCTTTATTATTTAGGTGCTCAAGGAATTACAAGTACAATGATATCAATATATAGAGACTAATCTAGGGTTAGGAAACTTGTTCCCCAAGTTAGGCCCAAACCCACATAGAGATAACTAGGGCCGGCTAAATTAAAACCCTAATTTAACTGCCAAATAAAGACGTGTGGGCCGACTCAAAGCTAGGGTCGGCCGCCCTCCCTTGATCGGGCTCCACACCAATTGGCCCAACAATCTCCCACTTGGAGGCTCGAACAACGCCCAATAGTCTTCAACATCTGTACATCTTGTAATCTTCCTTTACCACCTAGTTGCAGCAGCCTTCTCAACAATTTAACCTGAAGGCACGTTGAAGCTCCCACTGAACCTCAACTCATCAGTCACAACCTGTGACTCATTCTCTATCCCTGTCGGCTCCCACTTAAACGAACTGCCGAATCCTGAGAAATCCTGAGAACACACACTCTCCAATACTAGCAAGAGATTCTCTGGAGAGACTTTTCCATTTGGAATTCTGGTCTTTTTAACCCACTGTCGCCCTGAAACTATAACTGAAACACGCCTTGCGCTCCCACTGTCACGATGTCCCTCGACTGGTTTGACCTTCCAAACTTGTTCATCCCGAATCTTCCCTGTGACTCTAGGTTTCTCTCTTGCAAAGGAAACCCTCTTCTGTCCCCGAGATTCTGTGAAATCGACTTTGTTTTTCTTCAGAACTGGAACGTCACTTCCTTCTGATGGTATACTAACCATGTATAATGAGCCTCTTTTCTTTCCACGAGCCATGACCATATTCCCTTTAACAACCTTCCATTGTCCATTCCCGAACTTAACTTCATGTCCTTGATCATCCAACTGGCCAACCAAAATCAACAACCTCTTCAGACCTGGAATAACCCTAACATCTCTTAAAGTCCACAAACCAAATGAAGTCTTCAAAACAATGTCACCCATGCCCGTAACATCAAGTACCTCATCATTCGCCAGTTTTACCTTTCCCAAGTCACCTTCTTTAAGATTCTGCAGTGCTTCACTGCTATGGGTAGCGTGAAATGAAGCACCAGAATCCATGACCCAGGAATCGACACTGCTCTCCACACTACAGACTAACGCATCATCATCATCACTGTAGTCTCCTGCAGAGTTTATTTCTTTCTTCTGTTTCGAACACTGATTCCTAAAGTGTCCCACTTCATTGCAATTCCAACATACCACATCCTTCCGAACCTTAGACGCACTCCTCCTTTTGCTCTGACGACTTTCCCGCTGATTCTTTCTTCCCCTGGCCTCTGTACTCAACAAAGAACTCGAAGACTCACCTGAACCACGACGTCGAGCATCCTCTCCCAAAATAAGATCCCGCATCTTCGCAAACGTGAACTTACTCGATTCCGAAGTGCTAGTAACAGCAGTTAGGGTTCCAGACCAACTATCAGGCAATGAGGATAATAACAGTAGAGCTTGAACCTCATCATCAAACTTAATATCGACAGACACTAAGCGAGACAAGATTGAGTTTAGGTTGTTGATGTGATTTGTTACCGAGTCACCCTCCTTCATCCTGGTATTCACAAGCTCTCGAATAAGATAAACCTTATTTGCTGCAGAAGGCTTCTCATACATGTTAGATAATGCTTCCATCATACCTTTAGCTGAGGTCTCCTTCTGGATGTTATAGGCAACATTCTCTTACAGAGAAAGCGTTATCACTGCTCTGGCTTTCTTATCCAACTTCAGCCAATCTGCTTGTGGCATATCTTTTGGCTTCTCACCCTCAAGCACTACATCTAAGTCTTTCTGACAAAGTAGTGCCTCAATCTGCATCTTCCACCAACCAAAATTATTCCCATCAAACTTCTCTATTACAACTTTTCCGTCTACAGCCATGGCAATGACTAAACGAAACACTAGTTACGGATAAACAGAGATAAATGTAGCAAATCAATCTATTTAATACGCAGCGGAATAACGAACTTGATAATCAAAACTGAAACTTTAACTGAAAAGATAAAACCTGACAAACGCGGTTGACTCAGGTTCTAGGTTTCTGTAGTCGGTCTCTTTGATTCAGCAAAACTGTTCTTCTGCAAAATAGATCTCTGATTTCGGCTGATTCGGGACTGGTTGTTAAAGCTTTCGAAAAACACGGAACCTAAACCTTCTTCTGTGACGGCGGCGAAAACCCTAACGGCGGCGGCGGAACCCTAGCAAAGCTGGGTGGCGGCGGCGGCGGTTGACTGGGTGGCTGACGACGAAAGAACTGAAGGTGGCGGTTCTGGTGTTCTCGTGTGATCCCGATCAAGAGCCAAAGCTCTGATACCAGTTGTTAGGATCGCTAGGATTGAACACACACGAAACTGAACACACACACGAAAGATTTAAAGTGGTTCGGTCAGCTGACCTACATCCACTGTGCTGCAACTAGGGTTTCTTTATTATTCAGGTGCTCAAGGAATTACAAGTACAATGATATCAATATATAGAGACTAATCTAGGGTTAGGAAACTTGTTCCCCAAGTTAGGCCCAAACCCACATAGAGATAACTAAGGCCAGCTAAATTAAAACCCTAATTTAACTGCCAAATAAAGACGTGTGGGCCGACTCAAAGCTAGGGTCGGCCGCCCTCCCTTGATCGGGCCTCCACACCAATTAGCCCAACATCTACGTATAGCTCTTATCATTAGTATGGAATGTTAACTTTTTTGGGGGATTAAATATGTTTACATATTGGTTTCTGGTGACAATTGCATTCTTTTTGGTGCAAATTATTACTTCAGTTGTAATTTATTTGATGTTTCTTAAATAACTCACTCGAAAATCATGAATTCTTAGCATCCCTACTCAATTGTATGTCTTATATTGTTTAAGTTATTACTTCATGGTAACGATATCTTCGTTCATTTATGAGAAGTTAGCTACCATTCACGTTGATGTAGAGGCTTGAGGACCCAAACAGGAGTAGATACAAGCTTCTTTTGAGTTGTTCACTAATTATAACTTCAGTGAGTTACAGTGACCCCCCTGAGCTGCTAATGGAGTTGTCTATAGCTGTTAATCCATCTTTGATTGGACTAGCACGCCGTGGTATATTTTGTACAGAACATTTCCGTATTTCCGGGAAGGTGAGCAAAACTACTTCATTTATGTGTTATCTGAGTTGCATGTTTAATGTCTTTTACCCTTTTATCATTTTATTTCTTTTATGTTATCGTTCTGCAGGTTGATATATGTTGTTTTGACAAGACAAGAACATTGACATCTGATGACATGGTATGTCAGTTACAAGTAGGGGTGCAAACGAGCCGAACCGAGCCCGAGCTCGATTAACTTATGAGAGCTCGAGCTCGGCTCGTTGATAGATTCTCAAGATTGGGCTCGGGCTCGGCTCGTTTATTATATATTTATTAATTTATTGAATAAAAATAATATATATAATAGACTTATTTAGGCTCGCGTGCTCGATAATTGAAGCTTGGGCTCGGGCGCCTTTATTAGACAAGCTTATTTTTAGGTCCGGGCTTGGCTCGAAAACAGCAATAAATAAGCTCGGCTCGTTTATTGAAAAACTTTAAATAAGGGTAAATTTTATTTAATATTAAAAAAACTAATATTACACTAAAGCTCGATAAGGCTCGACGAGCCGACGACCTTCACATGCCAATCTTGGCTTGGGCTCAATAAGGCTCGGCTCGTTTCAAGCTTTATCTCGAGCCAATCTCAAGCAGCTTGCGAGCCGTTCGACTCGTTTGCACCCCTAGTTACAAGTTTGGCATTCTTTGTTATAAAAATTGTTAACAGTCTCTCAATTATGATTAATTTGTGCTTTCGATCCGTTTAACTCTTTCGTTCTGCTTCGGCTTATTCGAAGTAAAACATAACCCAGTTCGACCCATTAAACGAATGGGTTGAAGTTTACACCATATTTAAGTTGTAAATAGTAGTTTGTTGATAATTAGTGAAAAATTGTCGTCTTTCTAACTGTTGGTTTTATGGCAGGTGCTGGAGTTTGTTCATGATAAAAATATGGAATCATGGGCTTTTAGACTTGCGGTCATCGAACAATACCAGGGTCACAGTCAGGGTCAGGATCAGGATCAGAGATAAGACATAGATCCCATGGAAACCAATACGCAAATCAATTTTCTATTTGGGGGGTTTGATGATCGTAAAACATTCTTTTTCTTTTTGTATAAGGTCGGATAATATATATAATACATGCAACTAGATTTAGGAATGTTTTCTTTTAGCACAATCTACGAGCGTAAGAGTTGCAATTAGATGTTAGAAAGGCAATAAGCATGCAATCCCTAGAAGGTATTTTTTTGGTGTTTTTGGAAATTTCATAGATCGCCTGATTAATAGTTTGTTGCTTATTATGTGTATGTATATGTTTGCTGTTGTAACAGATCTTTTCATTTTTTAGTAACTAATTGTGATATTCATTTTGGTTGTAAATTCTAATGGTGTAGTTTTGGTTGAGTTCTTTGCTCCATAGTGCGGTCATTGTCAAGTCGATCAATGTAACTCTCACTAACATGTTAAAACTATATTTTTAATATATTTGAACCCGCATAGACTCCATTTCCATCCTCGTACAGAACTTTATTTTAAGATTTTGAACTCTAATACGAAACTCAATATATAATTTTGGTCAATTAAAGATAAGTCGAGTTTAGTTGATAATGCAAACGAAATGTTAAATTTGTTTATTTTAATATTCTGAACCCGCGTAAACTCCATCATCTTCTCCCTCATATACAAATGCCTCAAAACCTATCTAATCCATCCTCACAAAAAACTTTATTTTAATATCTTAAACTCTAATCCGAAATTCAATATGAAATTTGGTCAAAGAAAATCGAATCGAGTTTGGTTGATCAATGCCAACACTCGTTAAATTTATTTATTCTAATATTTTGAGCTCACATAGACTCCACGAAAACTTTATTTTAATATTTTGAACTCTAATCTGAATTTTAATATATAATTTGGCAAAATAAAGTTAAATCAAACCTAGTTGATTAATGCAGTTCCCATTTAACATATTAAAGTTTAACATACAAACCTTATTTTAATATGTTTGTTAAAATAAAGTCAAATCAAGTTTAGTTGATCAAGGGAAACCTCATTTAACATGTAAACTTATTTAATATAATATTTTAATGCGCATAGACTCCACACAAAACTTATTTAATATTTTGAACACTAATCCGAAATTCAATATATAACTTGGTCAAATAAAGTTAAATCGAAACTAGTTAATCAATGCAAACTCTCAGTTTAACATGTTAAAGTTTATTGTACAAAACTTATTCTAATATGTTTGGTCAAATAAAGTCTAATCAAGTTTAGTTGATCAATGGAAACACTCATTTAACATATTATTTTTTTTTTAAATATTTTAAGCTCGTATAGACTCAACACAAAACTATATTTTTAATATTTTAAAACCTGCATAGGCTCCATTTCCATCCACGCATAAAACTTTATTTAAGATTTTGAACTCTAATACCAAACTCAATATATGATTTTGGTTGAGTTTAGTTGAGCAATGCAAAGAAATGTTAAATTTGTTTACTTTAGTATTGTGAGCCCGCGTAAACTCCATCTCCTTCTCCCTCATATACAAATGCCTCAAAACCTATCTAATCCATCCTAAAAAAACTTTATTTTAATATTTTAAACTCTAATATGAAATTCAATATGTAATTTGGTCAAATAAAGTCGAATCGAGTTTGATTGATCAATGTCAACACTCGTTTAACATGTTAAATTTATTTATTTTAATATTTTCAGCCCACATAGACTCCGCGTAAAACTTTATTATAATTTTTTGAACTCTAATCTAAAATTTAATTTATAATTTTGCAAAATAGAGTTGAATATAGTTGATCAATGCAAATTCCCATTTAACATGTTAAAGTTTAACATAAAAAACGTATTTAACGTGTTTGGTCAAATAAAGTCGAATCGAGTTTGATTGATCAATGTCAACACTCGTTTAACATGTTAAATTTATTTATTTTAATATTTTCAGCCCACATAGACTCCGCGTAAAACTTTATTATAATTTTTTGAACTCTAATCTAAAATTTAATTTATAATTTTGCAAAATAGAGTTGAATATAGTTGATCAATGCAAATTCCCATTTAACATGTTAAAGTTTAACATAAAAAACGTATTTAACGTGTTTGGTCAAATAAAGTCGAATCGAGTTTAGTTGATCAAGGGAAACCTTATTTAACATATTAAAATTATTTATTATAATATTTTAAGCTCGCATAGACTCCACACAAAACTTTATTTTAATATTTTGAACTCTAATAAGAAATTCAATATATAATCGGGTTAAATAAAATTGAATCGAACCTAGTTGATCAATGCAAAATCTCATTTAACATGTTAAAGCTTATCATAGATAACTTTTTTAACATGTTTGGTCAAATAAAGTCGAATCAACTTTATTTGATCAATGCAAACGCAAACGCTCCTTTTAACATGTTAAACTTATTTATTTTGATATTTTGAGCCCGCATAACTCCACACAAAACTTTATTTTATTATTCTTAACTTTAATTTGAAATTTAATAAATAATTTGGTCAAATAAAGTTGAATGTAACCTAGTTGATCAATGCAAACTCTCATTTATCATGTTAAAGTTTATCCTACAAAACTTATTTTAACATGTTTGGTCAAATAAAATCCAATCGAATTTAGTTAGATCAATGCAAACGCTCGTTTAACATGTTAAACTTATTTATTTTGATATTTTGATCCCCATAGAGTATACACAAAATTTTATTTTAACATTTTAAAACTTTAATTCGAAATTTAAAATATAGTTTTGTCAAATAAAGTTGAGTTGACCCTAGTTGATCAATGCAAACTCTCATTTACCATGTTAAAGTTTATGGTACAATACTTATTTTAACATGTTTGGTCAAATAAAGTCAAATCGAGTTTAGTTGATCAATGCAAACGCTCATTTATTTAACATGTTAAACTTATTTATTTTGATATTTTGAGTCCGCATAGACTCCACACAAATCTATATTTTAATTTTTTGAACTTTAATTCGAAATTAAATATATAATTTGGTCAAACATAGTTGAATCGAATCTCTTTAACCATTGCAAACTATCATTTAACATATTAAATTTATTTATGAGCTAGCAACCAAAAATACACACTAGCATGAGCTAGCCACGAGTTACATACGATCACAAAAGTTGAAATTAGACGATTAAGCCTAGTCAAGAGACGTGAGCTTCAATCGATTTTTCACCCGAAGTTATCCAACAGTGTTGATTTCTTCCAACATGTTTCCAATGTCCATTTTCTTAGACTGAAAAATAACCTCATTGATGCCATTGTGGATGTTGATGAGATCCAAGATCGAGAAAACGGGTAGATTAGGGGAATTGAACACCAGGAGGAGAACCTTTGCCAAATTATTGATGACACAAAACATGAGGTAAAAAGGCTAGTAACCTTTTTAAAGTGTTTTTAAGCATTTTTTTAAAGTTCTTTTATTAAAAAGACTTCTACAAGTATTTACATACAAAATATCCCAAAATTATATAAATTAATAATATTAACATGTTAAATTAATTTTTATGATATATTTAACATGTTAAATGAATGGTTTCTCGGTTCCTCACATTTTTTGTGTTCCTCAAAGAACCCAACTCTCGTTCACTATTTAAAAATATTTTTTCAACTTTTTTGAAATTTTTGCATAGAGTAAACTGTCATTTTGGTCCATGTGGTTTGGGCAGTTTTGCCACTTTAGTCCAAAACTTACATTTTGGTCCCTGTGGTTTCAGTTTTGTGCCATTTTAGTCCAAAAATGAATTCAGGTCAGATTTCTCAAAAAAGAACCTGCTATTTTGTCCTTTTCCTTAGGGGCAAAATGGTCATTTAAACATTATATATATAAATTACTCTCTCCCCATCTCTCCCATTACTCGCTCCCATCTCTCTCTCTTTCTCTCTCTCTCCCTATCTCCTCTCTGCCACCGTTGCAGAAGCAATCCCAATCGAAAACCCTAGCTCATCACCAGTAACATAAACCTCAACAATATTCAACCAAAACAACCACACCTTCACACTAACTCCAGTTAAATCTATTAACCTACCTTTCGAAATGGTTCCTCCTATAGTCGATTTGTATTTCAGATCATACGTACCTTCTAACGAGAAGCTGCAAGTGTCGTTCAAGAACGCTTTGAATTTACCTGTTGATTTGTCCAGTTCATAGCCATTGACGCTGATCGGGAGAATGCCTTTTGGGAAGCTGTATGATCTGAACGTCATAGACGGTGAGGATGTCGTTATCGCCGCCGTTAGCGGTGGTGGTGAGTGGTGGTGAGATTAGGAGGATTAAGGATGTGAAGATGATGATTGATGGCATAATTTGGGGATTTGGTTTTTTAGGGTTTTGATTGGATCTTAATTAGGGAGATTTAGCTTTTGGAAATGGTTTTAACACAGTTAAGAGTGTGTGTTGATGGATCTAGAGATTGGAGGTTAGTTTGCTTGAAAATCGACGTTGTTTCTCTCTCTCTCTCTCTCTCTCTCTCTCTCTCTAAAGAACTTGATGGTGAAGAATTTGATGAATCTGGATCTTGATTCTTGAATTTAGGAATGATAATTTTAGGGCTTTTAATTGAAATAATCATTTTGATGGTGGTGATTTGGTGGGGTGAGGGTGGTTCAGTGGTGGTGTGGCGGGGTGTGGCGGCGGTGGCTTGGTAGGGTAGCGGTGGTGCTGGGGGTTGGAGATGGTAGTGGTTCTATGGGGCTGATGAAGGTTGAAGATGAAGGTTGAAGATGAGAAAATATGACATATGACCATTTTGCCCTTGAGGAAAATGACAAAGTAACAGGTTCTTCTTTGAGAAATCTAACTTGATTTCGCTTTTGGACCAAAATGACAATAAAATTGAAACCACAGGGACCCAGATGTAAAAGGTTTCAAATTTGGACTAAAGTGGCAAAATTGACCAAACCACAGGGACCAAAATGGTAGTTTACTCTTTTGCATATAAAGATGTATTAAGTTTCTCCGTTTTTAAAGTATTTTTTAATCATGTTTTTATTTTTGAATTTTTTATTAAAAAGACTTCTAAATGTATTTTTATGCAAAATATCTGAAATTACAAAAAAAACAAATTTTAACATTTAAGTTAATTTTTATGATATATTTAACATTTTAAATAAATGGTTTCTCGATTCCCGCATTTTGGTGTTCAAATTGAAACCAACCCTTATTCACTGTTTTAAAAATTATATTTTTTTTCAAAATTTTAGTATATAAAGATGTGTTGAAGCCATTCTAATAATAAAAATCCTTTTTATAAAAAAATTGTTACCTTATTGAAATTCTTTTTAAGTATGTTTTTATTTTTTGGTTTTTAAACTTTTTTTTATTAAAAAAGCTTCTGCATTAATTTATATGCAAAAAATCCAAAAATTTTAAAAACAATTTACATTTTAAATTAAATTTTTATCATATGTATAAAATGCTCATTGATTGGTTCTGAGTTTCCCACTTTTTAGTGTTTCCCTTGAACCCAACCCTCGTTTGCCTTTATTAAACTGTGTTTAAGCATATTTTTATTTTTAAATTTTTTATTAAAAATAATCTACATATATTTATATGAAAAACATCCAAACTTTAACAAACATTTAACATGTTAAATTAAATTTTATGATATATTTAATAGGTTGAATGAATGGTTTCTCACGTTTTTGGTGTTCTCATTGAACCCGACCTTTGTTCACTGTTTTAAAAAATATTCTTTTGCAATCTTTTTCGAAATTTTTGCATATAAAGATGTGTTGAAGCCATTCAAGTAAAAACGTAATTTTTTTTAAAAATAAATAAATAAAAACTCTTACCTTATTTAATGTGTTTTTAAGCGTATTTTTTATTTTTGAACTTTTTTATTAAAAAAACTTCTACATTTATTTTAATGCAAAAGATCCGAAAATTAAAAACAAAATTTTAACATGTTAAAGTAATTTTTTAGAAATAATTTAACATGTTAAATGAATGATTTCTTGGTTCACTAAGTTTTTGGTGTTCTCCATTAAACCCAACCCTCGTTCAGTATTTTAATATATTTTTTTTCAAAGTTTTAGCATGTTTTAAACTTTTTATTTAAAAAGCTTCTATGTGTATTTATTTGTAAAAGATTCGAAAATTTAAAAAAATAATAATTATTAATATGTTAAATTTATTTTTATGGTGTATTTAACATGTTAATGAATGGTTTTTTGGTTTTCCAAATTTTTTGTGTTCTTCTTAAGCCAACACTCATTCACTAGTTTAAAAAAAAATCATAATTTACCATTTTTTATATGAATATGTGAAATCTATTCTACTAAAAAACATTTATGTAAAAAACAATTGTTACCTTTTTGAAAGTGTTTTTTAGAATGTTTTAATTTTTTAGTTTTTGAATTTTTTTTATTTAAAAAGCATCTACATATAATTACACGTAAAAGATTCGAAAATTAAAAAAAATTAACATGTTAAATTAATTTATTATGACATATTTAACATACTAAATGAATAGTTTCTCGGTTTTCCACATTTTTGGTGTTCTTCAAAACCAAACCCTCGTTCACTAGTTTAAAAAAATCAAAATTTTCCAATGTTTTTGCATATAAAGATGTGTTGGAAGTCATTCTAATATTAAATCATTTTAAAAAAAATAATAATTTGTTACTTTTTTTAAGTGTTTTTAAGCTTGTTTTTATTTTTTAGTTTTTAAAATCACCAAATATAGAAATTTGTTTGAAAGTTTTACATGTTAAAGTAATTAAAATTACTATGTAGTTATAAGTCAATTTTAACTTCATATGCAGTAAACAATTCTTTTCTACCACCGAGCCTTTTTGTTGAGTGGTAGCCCTATAAATGCAAATGGGAAGTCATGGGTTGTAGGCTTGTAACCTCGTTTTGAACAATTTTTCTTTTAGGTTGAGCTATGGGTTTTCCTAATTTTGGGTTTTCCTCCTAGGTGAGTGGTTGGGTTACCACATTTTGTTTCTTAGACGAATAGTGGTCCATTTGCTAGGGTGGTCCCGGGTGTCCGGGTACACTTTTTTTAATTTAAGAATACGTGAAGAACGGTATTATAGTATCTACTAATTTTCATAAAATATAAAAGTTTCTAAATAAAAAAATCTTCATTTGAAGTTTTACATGTTAAACTAGTTAACATGTGTGCCGATAAATTTCGACTTTTATACTTAATGAAACCAATAAATATAGCAAAAAGTGATAACTATTCTTTGTATCTCAGCTAACCTTACGCCTTTTGTTGGTTGTTAGATAGCTATATATCAGCACCTTGGGAGACTTTCGACCCGTTTAACTTTTTCATTTGGCTTCGAGTTATTAGAAGTAAAATGTGACCCAGTTCGATTCATTAAACAAATCGGTTAAAGCTTAAACCATATTTTGGTTGTAAATAGTAGTTTGTTGACAATTAGCGAAGAATTGTCGTTTTTCTATCTTTTAGATCGCATCATCATTGTTTTTGGAAATTGTACCTTGTATGTTTGGTGTTGTAACAATATAGTGTTGGTGAAAGGATTTTTGAGATCTATTCATGATTTAATTGGTAAATAATTGTGAAAAAAAATTGGGTTGAAAATTCGAAAGCGTAGTTTGGTTGAGTTCTTTGTACCTTCGTGTGGTCATTGTAAAGTCGACCAATGCGAATGCTCGTTAAAAAGTTGAATTACTTTATTTTAATATTTGAGCTCGTATAGACTCCAAACAAAACTAGTTGATCAAATAAAGTTGAATTTAACCTAGTTGATCAATGCAGACTCTCATTTAACATTTTAAAGTTTGTTGTAAAACACTTATTTTAACACATTGGGTCAAATAAAGTGGAATCTAGTTTAGTTAATAAATGGAAACGCTCATTTAAAATCTTAAATTTATTTGTTTTAATATCGTGAGCCCGCATAAACTCCGTCTCCCTCCTATACTAATGCCCCAAAAACTACCTAATCCAAAATCCATCATCACACAAAACCTTATTTTAATATTTTGAACTTTAATCCGAAATTCAATATATAATTTGGTCAAATCAAGTCAAATCAAGTTTAGTTCATCAATATAAACGCTCATTTAACATGTTAAGTTTATTTATTTTAATAGTTTGAGCTCGCATAGAGTCCACCCAAAACTTTATTATAATATTTTGAACTCTAATCCGATGTTTAATGTATAAATTGTTCAAATAAAGTTGAATCCGACCTAGTTGATCAATAGAAACTCTCATTTAACAGGTTAAAGTTTATCGTATAAAACTTATTTTAACATGTTTAGTCAAATAAATTCGAATCGAGTTTGGTTAAACAATGCAAACGCTATTTAACATGTAAAATTTACTTTTTGTAATATTTTAAGCCCACATAGACTCCATTACTTATTATGATATTATAAATATATCATTAAAAATCAATTTAAGGTGTTGAAAAATAATCTTTTTCAAAAATTTTGTATATAGATACATGTAGATGTCTTTGGAATGAAAAATTAAAAATATTGCTTAAAATTAGTATTGTTATATATTTAAATTGACTTGTGATACTTTTGACAATTACCCCCACAAAAAATAAAAATTCAGTTTTCTCGTAACATGTATAGGGTCAGGTTCAATAAGGAACACCAAAAAAGTGTGAAACCGGAGAAACAGTTATTTCAGATGTTAAATATAGCATTACAAATTAATTTAACGTGTTAAAAATTAACATTTTTTTATAGTTTTTGCTTATAGCTATATGTAGAAGCCTTAAAAATAAAAACAAATTAAAAAAATCTTAAAAATAATATTTATATATATATTCGAATTAACTTATGATACTTTTAGCAATAACCTCTAAAAAAATAAAATTTCCATTTTACCATAACATGTAAAATATATATACTTATAAATAAGCGAGGAACTAGAGAATCATGCATTTAAAATGTTAAATATATCATAAAAAATCCATTTAACAGGTTAAAAATAAATATTTTTAAAGTTTTTGTATTAAGATACATGTAGAAGCCTTTTTAATAATTTTTTTTTAAAATGCTTAAAATCAATATATATGTATTTCTAAAATGATTGTGATACTTTGACAATTACCTTACAAAAAAATAAAAATTCGGTTTTACCATAACATATGAAATATATATACGAGTAAATTGCCATTTTCGTCTTTGAGATTTGGGCACATTTGTCATTTCCGTCCAAAATGACATTTTAGTACCATTTTGCCCCCCACGTTTGTAACTTTTTGCCATTTTCGTCCAAATGCCTAGCCTGGTTACTTTATAACGTTAGATGGGTTATTTTTGAAAGAGTAAATTGCCATTTTAGTCCCTGAGTTTTGGGCACATTTGCCATTTTCGTCCAAAATGACACTTGTAACTCCGGCACAACCTGCAACTCCGTCACCGTCTCCGGCACAACCTGCTACTCCGGCACCACCTACAACTCCGACACAACCTGCAACTCCGGCACCTCTCCGGTACAACATGCAACTCCGGCACAAACCTGCAAGTCCGGCACTGTCTCCGGTACAACCTGCAACTCCGGCGCCACCTGCAACTCCGGCAGGTTGTGCCGGACTTGCAGGTTTGTGCCGAAGTTGCAGGTTGTGCCGGAGACGGTGCCGGACTTGCAGTTTTGTGCCGGAGTTGCATGTTGTGCCGGAGTTGTAGGTGGTGCCGGAGTAGCAGGTTGTGCCGGAGACAGTGCCGGAGTTACAAGTGTCATTTTGGATGAAAATGGCAAAGTGCCCAAACCTCCGGGACGAAAATGGCAATTTGTTCTTTCAAAAATAACCCATCTAACGTTATAAAGTAACTAGGTTAGGCACTTGAACGAAAATGGCAAAAAGTTACAAACTTGGGGGGCAAAATGGTACCAAAGTGTCATTTTGGACGAAAATGGCAAATGTACCCAAACCTCAGGGACGAAAATAGCAATTTACTCTATATATACTTAGAGGGTCGGATTCCATGAGGAACACCAAAAAAACCAAAGAACCATACATTTAACATGTTAAATGTATCATAAAAAAATTAATTTAGCATGTTAAAAATTCATAATTTTAGGATTTTTTGCATATAGCTATATGTAGAAGCCTTGTTAATTAAAAATGCTTAAAAACAGTATTTATAAAATTCGAATTGACTTACTTATGATACTTTTAACAATAACCCCTAAAAAATAAAAAATCAATTTAACATAACATATAAAATACATATAGTTATAGGGTTGGGTTCAATTTGGAACCATAAAAAAACGAGGTACTGGAGAATCAAGCATTTAAAGTGTTGAACATATCACAAAAAATCAATTTAACATGTTAAAAATTAATATTTTTCAATGCTTTTGTATGTAAATACATATAGAAGTCTTTTAATAAAAAAGGAAAAATGTTTAAAACATTATTTATATATGTCTGCATTGATAATTTAAAGTGTTAAATATATTATAAAAAATTCAAGTTAAGATATTAAAAAATCGGAAGCTTTTGCATATAGATACATATAGAAGCCTTTTTAAAAAAAATAAAAAAAATGCTTAAAATAGTTTTAAAAAATTACAAAAATGATTATATTTATTACACCGGCTTCTAAACATCTTTAAATGCAAAAACTCTAAAAAAATCTCATATATTTAACATGTTAAATGCATAGTTCCCCACTTTTTTGAGGTTTCCATTGAACCTAACCACTTATAACTTATAATATTTTTAACATGTAAAAATATCTTAGGATATATGTTAACATGTTAAAAAGATTATGATACCCTATTTTTAACGTGTAAAAATATATTTTTATGTAAAGTATTAATAATTTTACAATATTTTTAACATGCAATATAAATGTATATATTTTTACATGTTAAAATACATATAAAATTATGTCACGTTATTTTTTTTAACATGTTAAAATATTGTAAGTGTTAGGTTGATCAAAAGGGAACCTCAAAAAAGTGGGAATCGTGAATTTAACATCTTCAAAATATTATAAAAATTTAACTTAACAAAAAATATTATTTTTTCATCATACATGTCACTTGAAATTCAAAGATGTTATTTCATGGTACATGTCATTTACTACTTCACATAACTTATTATGTATACAAATTCATATTCAGATCCCGTTTACACGAATGGGAAGAGATTTCTGTCGTCGGAGGGTTGTGACGTCACGATCTCCGGTGACTAATAGGCAAGATCGATCCGTGGAACATCCTGAAACAGTTGAAAAAAGCATCTATTTATATTAAGTTTGCATGTAAACTAGGAAAAGTTAATTAAACAAATATAAACTCTATGTATATTTAGTTTGCATGTAAAACAGGAAAAATAAATTAACAAATATAAATAAAGAGTTCAAAACACGTGTCTCGTACTAACACTACTTGAATCTACATCAGATTTATCAAGACTATATGGAGTTCTTGGAGAATCCTTTGCTTCATCTTCATCACTTCTGTGATTTAAATCAACCAATAATCCAACTTTAGTTTAATTTTTTTTATTAAATTTGATTGTGTGTTCATATATAAGCCAGAAAACTTGTCAAGTTACATCAAAACAGAAGGTAGCCGGGCAACAAGCTGCGCCGACAATCCTTTCTGAATTGCGAACCCTAACCTTCCAAATACAAATCCTTGCCCCCTTGGGGTTGAACAATTGCTGTAGACGACCCGTTGAACCCTCGTCAAGAAGTGGATAGCTTCTGGCGCTAGGGAGTCAAAAGTATCAAAGGCAAAAGGGACAAAGACATGCTGGTTCTTTACGCTAGTTTAATGTATGAGAATGATGATATATCTACCTGGCCAAGGAGAGGCGTACGGATACTGCTTGCAATGCGCAGAAATTATGAATCAACTCGTTTTACATGTAAAACTGACTTGTTTAACATATGCAAAACCAACTCCGTTTTACATATAAAATTGACCAATTCAGAATTAATAGCTAAAAAATGCAAAATTACGAGAAATTATAAAATTAAGATGCGAAAAAAAACACTAACCTCTGACATGAGTTGAGTGTTAGAACTAGGCGTGCAAACGAGCCGCTCTACTCGAGATCAACTCGAGAAAAGGCTCGAAACGAGCCAAGCCTTATCGAGCCTGAGCCGAGCTTTAGCCTGAAATAAAGTTCATTTATGTATGGAGTCCGAGCTCAAGCCTGGCATGTGAAGCTCGTCAGGCTCATAAGGCCTTATCGAGCGTTGGTTTAACATTTGTTTTTATTAATTTTTAAACATTTATCCCAATTTAAAGTTGTCTAGTTAACGTGCGGAGCCGAACTTCACTTATCGAGCTCGCGAGCTTAAACGAGTCTATTATCTATATTATTTTTATTTAATATATTAGTTAATATATTATAAATTAGCCGAGCCTAAGCTTCACAAACTACCAAAAGCCAGAGCCGAGCTTGAGGTTGACTCGGCTCGTTTGCACCCCTATTAAAACCACTTAGCCATTAATGCTTACAATGACTGATTTTAAGCTTCGAAATCACACATCTAAGAAAGCTTCGAAATCACACATCTAAGAGTAACAGTTTATTTAAGCTTCAATCCCTAAAGTGATTACAATCTACAATATGAAATTTAAATATCTAGTAATAACATTGAAAATATATGTGTACCATATTATTGCCAATAATGTCAAGTGCCTTTTCGTAATTGTGAGGCAGTTTAGTTCTTTCCCACAGCTGCATTCATATAAAAATCATTAAATGGTTTATAACGACTATTCGTAATTGATTATAGGATTTACATGAATTCTTGAAATCCATACATCTCCGACGACCAGATATGCGGCAGATTACTCTAGGGCTTTGATTGTGGAAGATTCTTCGGAAACCGGATCTGAGGAAGACTTCAGCTAGGGATTTAATAGTGGAAGTGGTCTCCAGTGACCAGATATGCGGCAGACTTCCGCTAGGGCTCCGGCTCCGACGGTGGGAGAAGATTTGAAGTTCCCTCTTCTTTTTAAAAATACCAATTCTACCCTCCTGTGTAAAATAAGCCTATTTCTAAGCAATTAGATCTTAGCCCTTGATTAACTTGATCCAAGGGTTTTTAAGAGGGTTCTCCGGTTCCCCACTTTTTTAATGTTCCTCAATGAACCTAACACTATATACATATATATATATATATATATACTAGGTTAGTTGCCTGTGTGATACACGGGCTAATACAATATCTTGTGTTAATAGATGTTTTGAGTAAAATTACATGACATATTGATTAAAAGAACACAAACTTGTAATTAAAAGTAATACTTACAAATAGAACAAATGTAATAACAATTCATAACTCTTTAAATACTTCTTTGTATACAACATTTGTTGTTTTGTTCGTGACACTACCATCTTCATCTAATATAAGTACTTTAACTCTGTCTCTGCTTTTAACTCTTGATAATGCCACATACAATTGTCCATGCGTGAAAACCGGATCTTTTAGAAACAATCCAACTCTAGATAATGATTGTCCTTGACTTTTATTAATAGTCATTGCAAAGCATGCTGATAACGGAAATTGTCTTCTCTGGAACTTGAAAGGAATCCTTCTATCCGAAGGTATCAAACTTATTCTTGGAATGAAAGTCCGAGTTCCAATATTAGCTCCAGATATGATTTTAGCTTCTATAACCCGCTTGTGAAGTGACATTATTTGTAGTCTCGTCCCATTACATAAACCACTTCTTTGGTCAATATTTCTTAACAGCATTACTGGAACACCGACCTTCAAAATTAACCTATGGTTTGGCAATTCGGAGATTTTAAGACTGTTGAGAACACCAGGAGAGTATAAACTTTTTTGTAGTGGTTCGTTAATATGTTCGGTCTGTGAAATACTATCTGAACTTAGGTATTCTCTTTCTTCGCCAGGAAACATCGAAAGCAAACGATCATTGATTTCTTAAACAACTTCTTTTTTAGGCGCCAAAATTGCTCGTTCATGAAAGTAGTCTTCATTTTTATAATCTTCAAGAACCGAGGGATATACAAAGTCAATTAAACTTTTGATAGGATCACTTGAGTCCTTGATTAGAAGATCATCTAGTATCTCTATACATGCATCACCATCATTCGTATCACCAACTTTTCCCTCACCCTGTCACACCCCGACCCGCAGCGGAAAAAGGTGATCAGGGCATGATTGGGTTTTCATCAAAGCTCATGACATTTATTATAATGTTTCATATTCATTATTACAATTTAAAGGAGATCATACAATCAAATCATACAAGTACAACATGTTCTATACATCTTTCTAGACTTCATTATTTTTCTTCTAAGGCTATTTTCTATGTGTTCCTTGCTTCATCCTGTCCACCTGTATCATGTGTAAAAATGGTTTTTGGGTCAACAAAAAGTTGGCGAGTGAATCCTATGAAAACACTTAAACGTGTTTATTGTATTGATTATAAAATAAAGGGCATAACCACATATGAGTAAATGTATATGTAAATTTATTCACAAAACACATAATATTTACACGCACATACAACAAATGATTGTTTTGAGGCACGCGTTGTTCAACTCGTCTCCCACGAGGAACTGATGGGCCTAATGAATAAGTTTTGAGGCACGCGTTGTTCAACGAACTGATGGGCCTAATGAATGTTTTTGAGGCACGCGTTGTTCAACTCGTCTCTCACGAGGAACTGATGGGCCTAATAAATAATTTGCATACAACTTGACAATATGTAATACATCACAACAAACTATATTTACATTCTAAGTTTAGATCATATAATGGTATAGCACGAGTTTGAATAAGCGAATTAATTTAAGCGACACATGATACACCCCAAAACATGAATAAAAAGGGGAATTTGTAAGAATTCACTCACAGTGGTTGCGTTTCTTGGATTGATGATGAACGACACGAATTTGGATGTAACCACGAGAGAAACTAACCTAAATAATAACATAACGGTTCGGTAAATAAATGGATTTTATTTGAGATTAATATTTTTTAATTAGCGTTCTTATTGGGATTGTTAGGTTTATTTTTGTGAGTTTAAGGAAATTTTCTAACTTCAAAAATATTATTTAAATAATTTTCTGATTAAAAAAAAATATAAAAAAATGTTGACTTTTTGACTTTGACCGTTGACCGTTGACCATTGACCGTTGACCGGTCGGACCGTGTGTTTGTATGCGCTGAGTGAGGTTCGAACTCGTGACCTCCCGTACGCGTGCACGCAGCTCTACCAACTGAGCTACGTGTCTAACCCGAAATATTTCTGATTTTAATTATATTTATATACTATTTGGATTATTCAGAATTTTATTTAATTAAAAAGGTTTTCAAACTAATCGAACCGGTGCACATACTATACTCGAACCCGCGTCTTGTTGTTCGTGTGCACACAGCCCAACCAGATAGGCTGTGTGTCTAACCCGTAATAACACAGGATTATATTAGTTATATATACTTACTCAGAGGTGATCTGTATAGCTTTTCTTTAAAAAGATTGGTTTTATTTCAGAAGTCGGATACGTGTGTGATTCGAACTCGGGTGTGCTTGTTTTAACATTGCACACAGTCCACCACTGGACTGTGTGTCTAACCCAGTTAAATATACGATTTTAATTATACTTATATACTAAAAAAAACTTCATCTTCTTCACAAAGAACCCACTGATACTAAATCATCTGTGTAATTATAAAAACTTATTTGAATTCGATAGTTAGATTCTTTTAACGAAACATAAACAACACAGGAACAAAAGAGATGATTTTATACCGAAACGGAGATGGTTGTGATACTTCGGTGATGCCTCTGGTGACAACATAAAAATTCTGGCGATGCTAATTAAAGCAGAGGGTTCTTTCAGAGAGTTATAAGTGATGATTGAGAAAGTGTGCCAGTTCAATTGAGGTGAATTGGTCGATATTTATAGAGTGTCAAGACTGGTATGTTTTCGGTTTTCCGGTGACCAAATTCCGGCGAAATGCAGACAAATTCCGGCGACTGAAGGGAATTCCGGCGAACAGAACAAAGGTTTTGAGCAGGGTGATTTCGTGAACGATTGGAAGTGTGCGCTTGTAGTTAGTATTTATAGGCAGTGGCGGTCTTCACTTTGATTTAAATTTTTCGGTTATGATTTCCACGATTTTGAATGAAAGGCTTTAAGGAAACGGTCCGGAGTCAAAGGAAACGGTCGTAAATCAGCGTATTTTCTGGCGACTGCGGATTTGGGTGAGCTGGTTACCTATTTTTGAGTTTCGAGTTTTATATTAAGTATTAATTGTTTCAGTATTATTCCAAACTAAGCTTGTGGCGGAGTGGTGTGTTGGCTGTTTGGTGAGCCGGCTGACCCGGGTTCGAAATCCGGCAGCCTCTTTTATTTTTTTATTCTCTTATTTTTATTATTTATCAATTATGGTTTAGAATTCTAGCATTGTTTATTAATTATGTATCGTTTAAAATTAAAATAAACAATATATATGCGACGAAAGTTTTGACTGACTATTCGGTTAATAAACGAAGCGGGTTTTGGAAAACCCGTTTTTTTACGGATGTTGCAGTATCCCCTACTTTTAGAAATTTCGTCCCGAAATTTAAGTAGTGGTATGGTTGACTCGAAAGGAGGGTGGTTTTGACAATTATATACTTAGAAGGGGGTAAGAGTTTAAATTTTATTTGAGGCGGTAACGTTCCTAGTAAGGGTTGAATACCCTGCTACAGTAATCGCTTTTTGATGCCTAAGATAAGGAATATTGATAAACAGGGTTGATTGACTAGGTATGATCTCATGCACAAGAGTTTTGATACGTTTGGAAAGATAAGGTTATACCATATAACAAAACTTCTACCACTAAAACCTACATGGAACCTCTAAACCCCCTGACAATGCCTCTGATCCTTTGGCAAGAATACTTATATATAGGAAGTACCAGCGGCGTATCCACCATATTCTTGTCAAATTTTCATTGGCTTTATCAGTAAGTTATGATTAGTTCTATGTGACTCTAAAACATAAACAAACACAACAACCAAAGCTTGAGTCTTAATTCTGAAAGTATACATGTTTGAATGATGACAGTACCTCTCTCGTTTGTTATGATGAAGAGGTTAGTCTATGTAGAAGTGAGACACAACCCAACTTCTTTGAATGATGAGATTGAAATACGTTGAGATGTATGATGATATGAATGCTAAATCAGTGAGTATAAAACAAACTTCAACCATGACATTACTAAATCCTACATGGAACTTCTCATAACCGCCTGACAATGCCTCTGATCCTTTGGCAAGAATACTTATATATAGGAAGTACCAGCGGCGTATCCACCATATTCTTGTCAAATTTTCATTGGCTTTATCAGTAAGTTATGATTAGTTCTATGTGACTCTAGAACATAAACAACACAACAACCAAAGCTTGAGTCTAAATTCTGAAAGTATACATGTTTGAATGATGATGGTACCTCTCTCGTTTGTTATGATGAAGGGGTTAGTCTAGGTAAAAGTGAGACACAACCCAACTACTTTAAATGATGAGACTGAGGTACGTCGTGAGGTATGATGATATGAATGTTAAATCAATGAGTATAAAACAAAACTGAAATAGTAATTCGCATTAAGATTCTTGGAAATTTTCCAATTTATAATTGAGATACGTGAAGATTGAGATAACATAAAGAAAACATAAAAACTAAGCGGTTGGAGTTGAATCTTGATTTTTGGTGAAGAACACTAGTTGGGTGGTTCGTTTGGGCCGTTATTATCTTCAACAGGATTGGCGTTGATGTTGTAAACTCTTCCTCTTGCTGGCGGTGGAGCTGGGTTTGCTTGATTTGCTTGGTTAACTGGGTTTGCTTGAGCTTGGGCGTTGATGATGTTAACCAATCGAGGGCACGTGTTTCTAAAATGGGTAGGGTCGCCACAATTGAAACAAGCTCGAACATATGGGAACATGGGGTATTGGGTTGTTGATATGTTTGGATCATGTTTTGAGTAGGGGGTGAGGTTTGGTTTTGAGAGGTGCGGCAAACCTTGCTCAAATGACCATAGCGTCCACAATTCGCACATAGTCGACAAGGTAAGGTAGATGGATGGTGATAAAAACAGGTGTTGCATTGAGGGTGAGGTCCAAAGTAAGGTTTCTTATTTGGGTAAGTTGAGTTGGGTGCTACTTGAGTGATTGGGATAGCTTGGAGGGGTACGGCTTGTGAGGCTGGTTGATTGCGTTTGGTGACAGCGAAAATTTGCCCATCTCGTTTTCTCTTAGAAATGGGTTGAGAAGGGGATTCGGTTTGGGTGGAGTTTGAGGTTTCAGTTGATGCTTTATCCTTCTTCTTCTCTTCCTTGAAGTCCTTATTTCGTATGCGGTTCTCGGTGAGCTCTGTAGCTAACTCTATAGCTGCTTCCAAAGTTGCAGGTGTGGTACTTATTATAGGGTCTTGAATTTTTGAAGGAAGACCTCGAATGTAGTGCTCGATCAAACGGTAGAGAGGAGTGAACAAGTTGGGGATCATTTGATTTAACTCTAGGAATCTCTTGTTGTATGTGGTGTGGTCGCCCTCTTTTTGTTTCAAAGAATAGAACTCATCCTCTAATTTCTTGATTTCGCTTCTTGGACAGAAACGTCTTGTCATGATCTCTTTCAGCTCTTCCCAAGTCAAAGTCATAACATTGTCAGCACCTCGTTTGGCCTTCTCTGTATTCCACCATGTAAGTGCTATTCCAAGCAAACGACCGGTAGCATATCGCACCTTGCGATCATCGGGGCAATCGCAATTTATAAAAGTGTTTTCCATTTCCTCAAACCAATGGAGGAGAGCGGTGACACCTTCAATCCCTTCGTATTTTGGAGGGTCGCAGGATTTGAAATGCTTGAAGGTGCATTTAGTGGTATTTGGGGGAGGGTTGATAACATTTTGATCTTCTTGATTGACGGGATTAGCGGTAAGGGCTTGTTGAACTTGAACTACAATGTTGGGTATTACGGCAGCCATTTGTTGAGCGATTTGGGCAGCCATGCGCTCGCGGGCTTTTCCTGATCTCATCTTCCTACGAGCGAGACTAGAAGACATCTACAAGGAATACGTATCAAGAGTATGAGTTGGATGTTTTAGGGGTCATGTGTCGTATTTAGGAATGAACATTTATAAAATAAATATAGAATATTAAATCTACTACATCCATAGGATGTCTTGGGCTTTGCTCGTAATTGGGCCTTGCATGCCGCCATACTTCACCTTCGTAATCATGTGGGCCCCCATGACTACCGGGTTTTTCATATGGTTCGCATGTGTTAGCCTGGTTACGTACACTAAAACCCGGAGAAAATCGAGAAATACGTATGTAACGTATGATATTCGGAATGTATCCAGGTGTGGACACGGTGACACCTCAAAGTGGGGTTAGTTCGAACGACGTTTGGTGTGGCATGCTTTGGCCTAATAGGTCCTTCGTACTCTCATCGTTAGTCCCCAGGTAGGCAAACTGGTCCGTTATATTGGATTTATACGAATGCCAACCTAGACAGGACGTTCCGACTACCGGTACTCGTACCCTTACAGTTACTACATGCCCGTCGTAGAACTCACTTTGATGGGATTGAAAAATGAAAAATGCGACAAAATCTTGAATAACGGAAGTAGGATGATTTGTATATGTGAACATTGAAATATGCGTGATGATTGTATATGTAAGCATGTTATGTTCGACTATAAGTATGATTTATTAAGTATCACAAAATATAATATTGGAAGTGTTTGCATGCATTTGTGTATGTAATACGAAACAAATAAACATCATGAGTTTGCATGTAACCACATAAACAATTAAAATCTAATCAACTATAGTATAGGCTCTAAGGGTCTAATAACCTATCCTATATCCCTATAGTCAAAAGCTCTGATACCAATCTGTCACACCCCGACCCGCAGCGGAAAAAGGTGATCAGGGCATGATTGGGTTTTCATCAAAGCTCATGACATTTATTATAATGTTTCATATTCATTATTACAATTTAAAGGAGATCATACAATCAAATCATACAAGTCCAACATGTTCTATACATCTTTCTAGACTTCATTATTTTTCTTCTAAGGCAATTTCCTATGTGTTTCTTGCTTCATCCTGTCCACCTGTATCACGTGTAAAAATGGTTTTTGGGTCAACAAAAAGTTGGCGAGTCAATCCTATGAAAACATTTAAACGTGTTTATTGTATTGATTATAAAATAAAGTGCATAACCACATATGAGTAAATGTAGATGTAAATTTATTCACAAAACACATAATATTAAATATTACACGCACATACAACAAATGATTGTTTTGAGGCACGCGTTGTTCAACTCGTCTCCCACGAGGAACTGATGGGCCTAATGAATAAGTTTTGAGGCACGCGTTGTTCAACGAACTGATGGGCCTAATGAATGTTTTTGAGGCACGCGTTGTTCAACTCGTCTCCACGAGGAACTGATGGGCCTAATAAATAATTTGCATACAACTTGACAATATGTAATACATCACAACAAACTATATTTACATTCTAAGTTTAGATCATATAATGGTATAGCACGAGTTTGAATAAGCGAATTAATTTAAGCGACACATGATACACCCCAAAACATGAATAAAAAGGGGAATTTGTAAGAATTCACTCACAGTGGTTGCATTTCTTGGATTGATGATGAACGCGCACGAATTTGGATGTAACCACGAGAGAAACTAACCTAAATAATAACATAATGGTTCGGTAAATAAATGGATTTTATTTGAGATTAATATTTTTTAATAAGCGTTCTTATTGAGATTGTTTGGTTTATTTTTGTGAGTTTAAGGAAATTTTCTAACTTCAAAAATATTATTTAAATAATTTTCTGATTAAAAAAATGTTGACTTTTTTACTTTGACCGTTGACCGTTGACCGTTGACCGTTGACCGGTCGGACCGTGTGTTTGTATGCGCTGAGTGAGGTACGAACTCGTGACCTCCCGTACGCGTGCACGCAGCTCTACCAACTGAGCTACGTGTCTAACCCGAAATATTTCTGATTTTAATTATATTTATATACTATTTGGATTATTCAGAATTTTATTTAATTAAAAAGGTTTTCAAACTAATCGAACCGGTGCGCATACTATACTCGAACCCGCGTCTTGTTGTTCGTGTGCACACAGCCCAACCAGATGGGCTGTGTGTCTAACCCGTAATAACACAGGATTATATTAGTTATATATACTTACTCAGAGGTGATCTGTATAGCTTTTCTTTAAAAAGATTGGTTTTATTTCAGAAGTCGGATACGTGTGTGATTCGAACTCGGGTGTGCTTGTTTTAACATTGCACACAGTCCACCACTGGACTGTGTGTCTAACCCGGTTAAATATACAATTTTAATTATACTTATATACTAAAAAAAACTTCATCTTCTTCACAAAGAACCCCTGATACTAAATCATCTGTGTAATTATAAAAACTTATTTGAATTCGATAGTTAGATTCTTTTAACGAAACATAAACAACACAGAAACAAAAGAGATGATTTTATACCGAAACGGAGATGGTTGTGATACTTCGGTGATGCCTCCGGTGACAACATAAAAATTCTGGCTTATAAGTGATGATTGAGAAAGTGTGCCAGTTCAATTGAGGTGAATTGGTCGGTATTTATAGAGTGTCAAGACCGGTATGTTTTCGGTTTTCCGGTGACCAAATTCCGGCGAAATGCAGACAAATTCCGACGACTGAAGGGAATTTCGGCGAACAGAACAAAGGTTTTGAGCAGGGTGATTTCGTGAACGATTGGAAGTGTGCGCTTGTAGTTAGTATTTATAGGCAGTGGCGGTATTCACTTTGATTTAAATTTTTCGGTTATGATTTCCACGATTTTGAATGAAAGGCTTTAAGGTTTTCGGTTATAACTGACGTTAATCGTCAATTACACTTGCTTGATTCCGGAGTCAAAGGAAATGGTCGTAAATCAGCGTATTTTCCGGCGACTGTGGATTTGGGCGCGCTGGTTACCTATTTTTGAGTTTCGAGTTTTATATTAAGTATTAATTGTTTCAGTATTATTCCAAACTAAGCGTGTGGCGGAGTGGTGTGTTGGTTGTTTGGTGAGCCGGCTGACCCGGGTTCGAAACCCGGCAGCCTCTTTTATTTTTTTATTCTCTTATTTTTATTATTTATCAATTATGGTTTAGAATTCTAACATTGTTTATTAATTATGTATCGTTTAAAATTAAAATAAACAATATATACGCGACGAAAGTTTTGACTGACTATTCGGTTAATAAATGAAGCGGGTTTTGGAAAACCCGTTTTTTTTTTACGGATGTTACACACCCAAATCCAAAAGCCAATTAGCAATTTTTTTTGTTTCTTCCGTATGAGATGTCTGGCTTCCTACGGTTAGCCTCATGTTCTTTGTTAATTTAAGCAGCTTGCATTTTCTCCATAGGTAAGAAGAGCTTAGAGAAGCATTGATAATTTCTTGTCTACTACCGTTGGGGATAACAGGAAGGATTTGTCTGAAATCACCACCAAAAACAATAACTTTACCTCCGAATGGCATTTCTTCATTGATTGATGTAACCGAACTAAAAATTTCTTTCATGGTTCTATCCGAAGCTTCAAATGCATGTTTATGAACCATTGGCGCCTCATTTCATATAATCAACTTTGTTTCCTTTAATAAATGAGCAACATCATCACCTAGTTTTATATAGCAAAGAGAATCCTCGTTAAGATTGATTGGAATTAGAAATCTAGAGTGAGCCGTCCTACCTCCGGTCAATAACAATGATGCTATTCCGCTTGATGCTACATTTAAAACTATCTCACCTTTTGATCTAATAGCTACTGATAATGTCTTCCAAAGAAATGTCTTACCAGTTCCACCGTAACCATAAACAAAAAAAACACCACCTGTGTTTCCACCAACAGCTGTAATGATTTCATTAAAAACCATTCGGCGTTCATTTGTTAACGAATTTAACAAACTATCGAACTCAGTTTCTAGATTTGTTGCGTCATAACACAGCTCCTCACTAATGAGAAGATTGTTTGCAGAAGACAAAGCCTCGTGATCAGGATAAGGCATAGTCTTAAATCTTCACATGGAGGAACTATTACGGAGCAAGAATTTCTCAATTTCGTATAAAGTCAAATTTTTAATTCGTGCATCAGGAACTGATACCCCTGCAAAAACATATAAGGAAGCCAAAATAATTACTGTATCCAATTTGTTGAATTAAAATATACGATAATAAAAAAATAAGCAATTTAAAAGATAGCTACTTGAATGAATTGCTAATTATTTATACTGAATAGGAACATATAATACCTTTAAATATCTTTGTTTATCTGTAAACAATGTCATCGGATAAGTATTTCCATGTGTTTTCCCACACAAATTCTGGTCTAGACAAAGTATTTGATAGTAACATTGTAGCAAATAAAGTGCAAACATAAAAACCGGAACCGTCAAAACTTGCTTCTTTAATCGCCTCGCTATATTCCGTGTCATCATCTAGCAGTCCAAGCTCATAACATGCATCTCTAAAAGTAGGAAACACCTGTCCATTTACGGTTCTAATGTCTTCAAATGATTTCGGTCCCCTAACTTTGTTTAGAAGAATTCTTAAAAAATACGCTTCACCGAGACCAGGAGAAACTGAATGAATTCTACCAATTGAAACTCCTTTTTTACGTGTTTGCCAACATCTTTTGTTAAGTTTCCAGACAAACTTTGAAGGGAATTCAACATAAGTAAGCTGACGTGCTCCCAGTACATCTTTTTGGTTACGTTGCATCCAAGATAAAAACATGGAAGAACCAACTGTTGGTTTATTGAGGATATTATCAATATCATCGTCTGCACCATATATAACTGTTTGCTGACCAGGAAGATGGAAAGGAAGCCCCATATCAGAAGGATACCTATAATGTATGTCATATGCAAATATCCTCCAAGATGCTTCGCATGCTTAAATATATCTACAATCAAAATATTCTTTGATTTCATCTATTGGCTTCTCTTCATCTTCTAGTCTGTTACTGTGTACAACAGCAACAGCAGCTTTGTCAGCACCTTTGTTAATATATTTAAACAAATATTTTATAGACGAAGCCTGACTGCACCATTCAACATTAATATGCGCCTGGTATCCTTTCAAAAGTTTTTTTATTGTAAGGAACCATGCTCCGATTGTCTAACTTAACACCGGACTTTTCAACGAAACTTCCAGTCTCTTCTTCTATACAGAGGGAAACCATTTGCATCAAGAGTCGTATAATCGGAGAATTTCTTGGGAAAGTTCATTGAACACTTTTTGTCAATCATGCATGGACAGTTCATATTATAACTGCCACAGGGGCCGTGAATCATGAACTCACGTACAAGTGAATACAACTCATAATCTTCAACTTTGTTTGGAATTTCAGCGGATATAAATGGATCAATTTGCTCAATCGTATGAAGCTTGTCATTAACGTTCATGAATAGACAGATATGAGCATGAGGCAACCCACGCTTTTGAAATTCTAATGTATAAACAACTACATAAAAAAATAGTAACAATTACTTTTACATAAGATAGGCATTGAATAACTGGTATTAAAATAAAAAGATGAACATACCTGTGTCAACCTCGTCAAATAATGAATTATCCTTTAAGTCTTTGATTATTGCATCAAGCTTGATTTTAAATAGTCTACATAATATATCAGGCCTGTCTACAGGATTAACTGTGGTGTCTTTGAGAATCTACTAACTTCAGGCCACTTTGGATTACATGTTATAGTTAGAAAAAGTCTGGGTATCCATAACATTTACAAAGAGACATTGCGTCTAAGTAGTTTTGCGTCATCTACCGAGAACCACCAGTAAAAGAAGAAGGTAATATTACACGTTGTCCAGTTTTAGACATATTTGGATCTTCAACATCTTGTAAGTTTGAAAGATTTTCGTATGTGTCAGATCTAAGAACGTGTTGTTGAGAACGTATGAAGTTGATTCTCTCACTTTCAATCATGGTATATGCATCAACCAAAAACTGTTGAAAAAGCCTCCTCGAGTTTAAAATCAATGAGAAACAATTTTCACGATCTTGAATTCTATATGCAAAGAATTCTCTCATTGTGCAGGTTGGTCTTACTTTTTTCTACCGAAATAACATCTCTATGAAGAATGCCAACCCTGTAACCGTCATCACCATACGGAAAAAGAAGAGGATATTGAAGAGGAAGGTACGAAGCATGTAGTTCGCTTATACGTTTTAGTCGTCCTGTTTTAGTTTCTACAATAATATCTCTTTTTTCAAAATCCTTATCAATGTCACCAGCAATGAGGGCAGCAACTTCGGAAGCGGTTCGTAGATTGAATGTCCTACCGTCTTTATCTCTTTTCCCAATGAGTCGTAGTTTAAATTGAACGTGAGTATTTTCCTTAAAACAATCTCTAACCATCCTGTACGATTTGACATAAGCATTGTCTGAATCTAACATGGACATGAGATGGTTTATAATTTCACGATCAAGAGCGTCAGAAGTTGATGAAGACGAATTGTTTGATCCACTGATAAGAATGTATGTATGTATGTATGTATTAAGAAATTATTTCAAAGAAACATGCTTAAAATAAAAAAAAGTAATAAAAAATAACTTATAGCTTTAAGGACATACCTAAACAAATTTTGTCTATTTGCAACTTCATTTTCGGTATCATAAATGTATAGTTGTGAGAATTTAGGTTCGTCTCCTTTTTCAGGAAGAAGACTCCCATGCTATGATAATTTTGACCACTTAGTCTGTACACATACGGAGCGTTACCTCGATTTATCTTCTTATCAACCTTGCCACCCATTGAAGTAAAAGAGAACATTGAGTTGAAACGGCGTATATTCTTCAAGAAGTATTTGCTTTTAGAATCATCAGACAAAAATAGACTTTTATAATTAGCTTGTGCATCCTTGTAAGGGGGGAGCTGAACTTTGCCATAAGCACAACATTGCAAATATGTTGTTTTTCCATGCATTTCTTGACTCCGAGAAGCTTCGTATTCCCATAGTTTTGCATTACACATTTGACATGTAAGAGTTTGATCACCATGATCCAAGTAATCTGTTGAATTAGTTGGCACTTTTTACAGTTATTCATTAAAATATAATTTAAACATACAAGTATTTAAAGTAGTAATGTTAGATTTTTTACATGCTATACCTTTAGAGATGCCTTTTGAGGGGTCTTCAATAATTTCTTGAATAGCAAATTGCCCATCTAATGTCAAGTCAAACATAGGTATAGGAGATGTTATCCGTGCATCAGTGACCGACTTACGTTTTCGTGATGGTAATCGTCATAAAGACAAATCTTCTGTTAATTTCGACTCACTGGTGGATGCGATTCGATTTGAAGAAATAGAATTTTGTCTATTATTGGATGATGGAGTTTTAAGGTTAACTGATGAATTCAAATTTGGATTTGATGATGGTGAAATCGTATTAGGCCTTCTACTATCCAAGTTTAGCTTTCTTAATTTACGCATATGAGCAGGTTTGAAGTGGTGACAACTGCCACTGTAAAACAGTTATAAATAAATGAAGTAAAATAAAAATGCATTTTGAAAGACAGTATTTTAAGATCTCCACATGATACTTACCATTTGTAATGGTGGAGAGCGGTGTTCTTGGCATTGTGGCTGATAAAAAAAGTTATGTATTAAAACTTTAATTTAGTTATTGTAAAGTTTTGAAACACAAAATATGTTTCTAAAGATGTTATAAAAAACATACCATTTGAAACGCAAGAAAACGGAGATATTTGCACGTCACCTACAAAATGGAAAAAACTTTATATTAATTACCAATGAGTTAAGTATTTTAAAATTTAAAATCATAATAGGTATTTCAAAAGCTTACATATTGCATTGTTGGTCGAACGGATGGTATTTGAAGGAATTCGATATCGTTGATTATTACGTGATTGAGTTGCATGTTGAGTTGATGAGTTCATCAGATCTTTCAAAAGCGCTGATTTGGTATTATTTCTTTTATTATCCAAATATAACTTTCTTAATTTACGTCTATAAGCCGCCTCCATTTTAATACTGTTGGTATTCGAATCTAGAAAGAATTATAATTATAAGCAAAGTTATGTATTTCAAAATATAATTATAGATAAAGTTTATTTGCATAAGGAAGTTGATAAAAGTTACATACTGTTTGAAATGTCAGCTAGCGGATATTTTCGCTCAATACCTACAAAAAGGATAAGAACAATCATGTTTGCCAGATTATGACTTTTATGTGAAACATGAAAATAAATAGTATATTTGTTAAAAAGCTTACCATTTGATTTGATTTTCTGTTATCCAAATATTGCTTCCTTAATTTACGCCTATGAGCCGCCTCTGTAGACTTGGTGTTTAGAATTGATGCTAAAAACCGATAAAAATGTAAGTAATACTAAAATATAAAATTTTAAAAAACGATTTTACAAAGAGGAGTTAATAAGATACATACCATTTGAAACGTCATATAACGGATATCTCTGAATTTCGTCTACAAAAGATTAAAAAAATGAGAGTATCGAGACTAATTGTTTTGGAATTTGAAGCATAGAGATAGATTAACGATAAGAGCTTACTCTTTGCATTATATATGATGGCAGAAACATTCGGGGCTGATGAGCGTTGACCTTTTGATATTTTAGACATACTTTTACTTATTTTGTGCCTCAATTAATTCAGAGCTTTTTCCTTTCATCAACAATAGAATTCGCAGTTAATGAAAGACATGAAAGTGGATGGATAATAATAATAATAATAATAAGAATAATAATAATAATAATAATAATAATAATAATAATAATAATAATAATAATAATAATAATAATAATAATAATAATAATAAAGATGATGATAATGAAGTGATTGACAAATAATAATACTTTTGTTGTGCATACAACAAACATGAACATGGAAAGCATACAAAGTTTTAAACTATTACTCCTAAATAGAAATGTATCCATACAGTAAGGATTATGCATTTATTAGATTATTACAAATGGTGGGTTGTTTTTCTTTTAATACGGGTTATTCATAATTATTCTTCTACAGTCTAGTCGGTTTTATACGGCCAGCTAGCGGTTTAAACCGTAGGCCAATCTATTGGTTATGGTTTGAAATCTTTATAGTTAACACTCATTTATGTCATTATAAACACCGAAACATAAAGCGTACCTTGTTTAACGATTTTGAATTAGTATTTGTAATCAATCACTAAGTTGCACGGAAGGATAAGAGCCGAAGTTAGATCAACGGATCTTGATGTCGCGATTCAAAAAGAATAATTATAGAAAAAGGCCTGCAAATGGATGAACCGATTTCACAAATGGCAATAATGTGTTGATATATGCTTGGATCGATTAAACATGGAGAAAACATATGATTAAATCGATTAAAAGAATTATAATATTACCTTGTCGATCGTTCATATAAATGATACGAAGTGAAGAGGGAAGGCCTGCATATGAGGTGAAGAGGGAGGGTATTTGTTTTCAAATTCAATAATTTAAACCTTTTTAAAATTTTTGAATCAACGTGATGAGGGGATACTTCCATAATTAAAACCAAAAGTTAAATTATTTGATATTTACATAAAACAACCCTTATTTTAAGGAATGTTTTCATAAATGGAACAAAATTTTAAAAGATTATATAGATAAGGAAAAGTAAACTTTTGCTTTACAATACAGTTTAAAAAAAACGAATTTATTATGGTAATTTAAAATAAGCCACACATTAAACATATAAAATAGTTTATAATTTATTAATGGTTAAATTTAAATAGGTGTGAAATTAAGTAATATGTATAGGAGTAGATTTTTTATGTAGACTTAAAAAATTAATTTAATTTTATACTTTGGTAGTGTATAAATTTATTAATCATGGTAAAAAGCAATTAACAAAATCAAAATAACGACTCCAAATAAATGATTAACGACCAGTCATAGTAGGTTCCTAACAAATACGTGAGTGATAGAAAAAAGCATTCAAAAATAATTTATAAGTTTATACATTTTGTATAGAGTTTAACATAAGAAAGAGAATTTCTAAAAAACAATTTTTTAAAAGGACATCAACTCAAAAGAAGAGTTAACCGATCAAAATTAACAAAACTAAAGCGTACATCTCTAACCCAGTAAATGAAGCCTGAAGTAACATTCTATTGTGTCATGCATACACGCAAGGATATACTAATGTAATTAAACATGAACAAGACAAATGGATTTTTATTCAAGCGTAATAAGCCATGTCTCATGCCACAAACGAAGTGGTTTAAAACCAAGAAAAAAAGAGAAGATTGTCTCAAACCCAATCAAAATTAATTAAAATACTGAATTAAAATGGAAATCAAAGTCATCCTTTCGAGTTGAAATACCTACTTCTCGACTTTGGGTATCAAAAGCTGTTCTTTCTCATTGCCAATATCTTCTTTTTCAACACCACCACGAAATTTTGATGAAGACTGACACGCGCTATCATCGTCATAAACATCAGCTAAATTACGTTTCAGACTGGTAGTTGGTGAAACCTCAGCATCCATTTCCACAGTGCGACTCCTGTCGGCATTAGAGGTCGGCGTCACATTATCACTGACGCAAGAGCTGGAATTCTGTAAAAGAAAGGACCATTAGCAATATATAATTTTATATAAACATGGGTTTTATGTTTGTATTAATATATCAAATACTACAAACCTGTTTGACTTCGTCTTCAACTGAAACATTTTCATTAACCTAATTTGTTAACATTAACCCGAATTAATACTATTTCTTAAGCATAAAAGATAGAATACAAAGGCAGACGATTTTTTTAGAAAAGTTCATGCCTGTCCGACATCAAACTTCTTTGCAAGCGCTGCAAGAATTTCTGGATCGTCAGTTATTTTAGTGACGGAATACGGATCACCCTTGTTTTTCAAGTTATATTGTCTAACCGAGATCATGAATGCGAACTTTTTATCCTTCAAAGCGTTTAATTCATTCGGAAACAATTCAGACTTTCCCTGTAAAAAAATTGTAGATCGTAATTCAATCGACATCCATTATGTTATTGATCGTTAATTAATAAAATAACCATACATCCAGGACGCTTTCCAGCAAATCATAGCAAGATTTTTTTTATAATTTTGTAGACCTCCCGCTCAAACATAGTAAGAGACATTGTTCCAGTAACATCCATAACTTTGACCGGAACTTTGTACCTAAAACATTTTGTATGAAAAATAGAATATTGCGAAATTTACGTAAAATGAATAAAAGGCTCAGATCAGTATGTTAATACCTGGGTACTGCAGTTACCTCTTCATCCTTACATTGCTTGCTTTGACACTCATAGACCTTCTTGTCTTCAACATCACCAGCTTCATTTAAAATTACTTTTGGAAAAACCTTACAGCTGCATTTCCTGCATCCATTGTAATACCACTCGGAATCATCCTTAACACCAACTATTGTACCAAGAATGATAACCTTGCTTATCTATAAACAATGAACATACAAACGATCAGTAGGTGTAAAGAAATGAAATTAAATTATAGTTAATTACTGTTTTCATCCCTGTGGTTTGCAAAATTCACTATTTCAGTCCATTAGTTTAAAAATTGCGATTTCAGTCCCTGTGGTTTCACTTTCGGAACCATTTCAGTCCACCTCGCAACTATTTTAGTCCATGTACTTACAGAATAAATGGATTAAAGTGGTTACGAAAGTGAAACCACAGGGACTGAAATGGTTACGAAAGTGAGATCACAGGGACTGAAATCACAATTTTTAAACTAATAGACTGAAATAGTGATTTTTGACAAACCACAGGGACGAAAACGGTAATTAAATCTTTAACTTATTATACAGTTTGTTGTTTAAAAAAATACCTTGCTTATCAGACCAATATCATAGATGAATGTGAATGGATTATCTTTCAAATACTCATCCTCCAAAGAACCTGTTATGAAGGAACCAATTCCACGAGGACTCGAAGAGGTCTCGCAAAGTGGTTTTGTAGACCAACTGATAAATATAAAACGTTTTTTTAACAACGGCCAATGTGAAAAGAATAATATGAAATATGATAACAAGTGTAATTTCGAATACCTTTTCTTAAAACTTGCGATATCATCGATATCCTCATCAATGAAAAGCCTAGCAACATCATAGCAATTGGAAACAGAAATGGATTCTGAAAATATCAAAGTAAAAATGAATATTATATATAGTCAGTTTATAAGTCTTATCCGGTGGTAAATATAACGATACATCTTCCTACTTACCCCCATACGTCTTGGCCTTTGCAAACTGAAGAATCATAACTACACTTGTACGATCAGCATTTTTTGACTGAAATGCGGCCATCTGTTCAGCATATGCATCCCATAAAGTTACATCCATATAATGGCCACTGCATTTATGAGTATATTCATATGTAATAAATACATCAAACAATATTTTGATTCATAATTAATGTTAAATGTTAATTAAGAATGTATACTAAATAAAGAGTTCTCACTCTAGAGCTTGTAGTTTGAGGCTGATTCTTTTAGATAACTTGCCATTAGCCAAGGTCTCTACCACCATCTTGTTTGTGTAAGCAATCATACCAATGATATCTAGGGAAAAGGACATACTTTTAGTACTTTTAACTCTAAATTCTAATTGCATAGGGTAAGATATATTAAATTCGAAGTATGTAAATATAAGATTTAGAAACAAACCAATTGTATGATCTAAATCGATTGTCTTATCCAAAACAGCCTGAAATGTAGCAAAGGAAAATCCATACTCTGACCCAGCATAGTTATTGCACCTTCTGACAGTAGTGTTTTGATTTAAGGAGATCTTATGTGCATTGATCACATACTTATATTTGGCCTTGTTCTCAACAAAGGTTGGATTATCAATGAAAATACAGTGATTTTCATGAAGGAGATGTGAGAAATTTCCATAATTTCTGTAGAAAACATTACATTGAATCTTATTGCCCTACAAATAAGAAAGTTAATATAGTTAATTATATTAGTTTAAATGTAAAAGAGATGTAGACATAAAATATGTGAGAAATAAACTCTAAAATACCGCCTCATCCATGATGATCATCTCTTTGGAATAGACTCCATTGGTGCTATTGAACAGTGCTCTGGTCCACAACCTTATCGATACGAACCTTTAAGGTCCATCAAGACATTCAAGTTGTTCAACAAAGTAACATTTTCCTGCTCCATTTGCTGTAGAAGAGTATTATAAATTTGCGTTTAATGGAAATAGAAAGTTGAGACTGTGAAAAAGTAGAAGTTTAAAAAGCGTCAACATACGTTTGTATGATTTTCTGCAATGACTTTGAGAGTGAGATGCAAAGTGAAATTGAATTGACTATTTATAAATAAACTTAGAAAAAGATGATATAGAAACAACAATATCCCACTTTATGTGCAGATTCAAAATTCAAAATAAGAATATGATAAACTTGATCTCATGTTATGTGGGGATTCCAATATACATGGTCAGTTTTTAAAAAATTTAAAAACCGAGATTGTATCCTAAATTATAAGGTTTTCAAATTTGAAAATTGATTTTATTTTTGTGTTACATGTATATTTGGTGGAATTAAATTAAGCATGCCCAAAAATATATCTAGACATGCAATTATAGGTTGGTTGTCTTTGATAATAAGAAATATTAACACATAATAGAATGGCCCAGTGGGTTACTTTTAATGAGCTTAAAAGCGGTCAAAAAGATTTCTCCATATAAGTGAAAACATATAAACATACATTAAATATGTATCCTGACCTAAAGCAATATTCATATTAATTAAAAATATATATGATGATATGATGATATCAGAAAAATACATAACGAATCAAAGGATTAGAGGCCAAATAAAACTATTAAGGAGGTATATGTTTATATGGAAGATCATGATCATTGAAACAAAAAAAAGAAGCAATATCTAATTAACTATTAGTTTAATGTTACCAGCTATGCTAAATTAGCATCACAAATTTATGATAACGATTTTATTATAAAAAGTGATAGATAATTCCTTTTCTTAAAAAGTTTCAACCAAAATCCACTAACATAGTTTCATATTTCAAACCTACAAATTTCAAAAGCTCCATAAAACAATGAAACATGGAAAATATTTTTTTTTAGCTTTAATATACTATAATTAACCAACTGTTCATTATAACCAATAAAAGATGGTAAAGTCTTTCACTTACAAGCGTTGAGAAGATCGAAGAGAAAACCCTAATTTCTTCCCCATGTATCAATGAGAAAACCCCCATTTCTTCATCTGCAAAATCACATAGTTAGTAACCGTAAGAAAGCAGAATCGTAATCGCAATATAGCAGAATCATAGTTTGTATTCGAAATCGTAATCGTAATATCATAACATAACAATAGAAGATTAAGATGCATATGGCTTACCACATTCATAGTTCGAAATCGAAATCCCATATACTTCCCCATACATTCATCATCGTCGATTATTGCAGCGACGATCCGCCAGAAAATTGAAAGATTAAACCACTGTTTTCAAATAAAGGCCGATTGAAGAAGAAACGCGATAGGGTTACGGTATTGATGTCTGCTGAAGGTGGATAGAATGGGGTGGGAGGTTTACCTAATTTGTATTGTAAGGTTAAATTAAAAATTAAAAACGTAAGACTAAAAACAAAGATGGACACGTGGATAAAATTCTGATGTGTCATCATTGGAATACATCTAACTTATGAGAAAATTAAAAGGGGTTGAGAGCAAGACAAATGTACAATCATTCTTATGTATAAATATAGAGATAAGATAAGGTTATTGTAAAAAAGACAGGTAAGAAAAGATCTTTAGTCATTAAATCTAAATTAATTGAAAAGGGTAATCAAGTAATTTTATTATTGATTTAATTAATTTAAAATCTTTCATAAACCGTCACCCTAATTTATAGGAATACCGAATAACACTACAAACACCATTCAGCACGTATATAACACCATTCAATAATATATAACACCCTTCAATAAGTATATAACACCATTCAATAAGTATATAACATCATTTTAAAGATCTCTATAAAAACACTACGAATAACACTGCAACAACCATTCAGCGCATATATAGCACCATTCAATAATTATATAACACAATTCAATAAGTATATAACACCATCCATTAATTATATAACACCATTCAACACATATATAACACCATTCAATAAGTATATAACATCATTCAATAATTATATAACACTATGAACTGAAACAGAAAACCATTAACTGAAACATTCGACTGAACGTAATTTTTTTCTATATATAAGTATAGTAATATGGTACTCATATTAAAGATTAGAAAACACTCGTTATTATGGTGTAATTTAAAAAAAACGAGTTACGTGTAAAAAGTTATTGACGTTTAAAAAATAAAAGGGGAACTTGCATGTGGATTGCATGTGACTTTCTAAAATTAAAAATGTTAATTTTACCTTTATACCCTTAATCTAGAAAATTGATTATTTTAATTGTTATACTATTTACAATTCAAGATCTCAACCATTAGATTAAAGATCTAATGGTTTAGATTTTTTCTTACCCTTCTCACACTTTGGGCGTTTTTTACAGGATCCTCTACCTATATATATGTATATATATATATATATATATATATATATAGAGAGAGAGAGAGAGAGAGACAGAGGCAGGATTTAGGGAAAACGATGAAAAGTGTGAAACGGTAAGAACGCGCCTCAGCCATTGGACCAAACAATCTATGGATAAGAGTAACCCGGTGGCGTTTTCGTAAATAACATAAACTTTCGAACGTGGACGCGCCTCATTAAGGGCAAAAAGGTAATTGTGCACCTACAAAAACCATACAATACGGTAGAATTGGCATGTTTGAGCTAGTTTATAGTTTAAGTACCCAATTTCGACCATTCTGGATTCATGCTTAAAATGTTAATACTTCCTACTTTGCTTCTTCCTATTTCTTTTCGTCTTAAATTATACAATGTGTCTTCCTAAGACAATTTTACACAACATACACACTTGAAGACACTCGCATTACAAATGAGATGATCTCACCAAAATAGGGGTGAAACCCGCAATTTGGTGATCACTCTCAATCCGTGTATTCGAATTTACACAAAGATACACAATCAAGTTAGGAGTGATATCCACATCTTGTGGAAAACTTCCATTTCATACTCTAGTGGACCCTTACCAACGAGTCGGAATTCGCTCCTTGTTGGTAAATACCAACCACGTTTAGGGTACAATGTTATTAAGTTATGGGTGAAACCCGCACCTTGTTAACTAGTCCCACTTCTCGATTTTAAATCTCGCCAAATTCTCGAATTTTCAATCGACTAGGGACATGTAGTAACTGGAAGGGTAAAATACCGTTAATCGCTTCTCGACGAGAGAATTTTACCTATTAGGCCAAAGCATGTTTCCCTAACTCGAAAGGATCTTCGATTCACTTTGGAATAGTCCACGTTTCTCTACCCGAAGCACTCTTTTATGTTATCTCAATTTCAATGTGTTTTAATACTTGTTACCTCGTTCATTTCAAAACCGTTGCACAATTCGCATGTCTCTCGCAATAAAAAACAATAATAATTCTCGTGAACCAACTAATTTATACTCCTTTACGCATTCATACGTGTTTACGCTTTTGAATACTTGTTATACTTATGTAACCTATGTGAACTTACACGTATGAAATGCTACATACATGCTTATACATGCAAAAACGTGATTTTTACAAACACATTATGATCAAGTCTCATCCTTCCTCTTATTTTGCAATCTCTAGATGCCTCCCTTCCGTCACTCTCTCAACAAGAAGCCGAAGTCGAAGTCCACTTCAAGCTCCAAGAAGGGTTCCAACAATTCCGACTCCAGGACAAAGAAGGATTGTATAGAGTTCATGGCCGAGCAAATGGCCAAGATCATCCCGACATAGTGAGCAAGATTCTGGCTAATCCGAACCCTCCCAACACTGAAACCCCCAATGCTTCATTCAACTCCAAGGTGGTAACACCTAGGCCGACGTTCACCTTTAAACAGTTTAACTCTTGTAACCCTTACCCTTTACTAGCGAAGGTGACGCCTCAGTGATGCTTCAATGGTTCCTACAGTGTGGTTGTCCTGACCACTTGCGTACAATCAACGCAACAGGGGTCTTTCGATTGAGGGCTTTCAATTGGTGGACCTCCGAGCGTAACACGCGTGGGAACAAAGCCGCTCACGCCCTCCCATGGGATAAATTTAGACAACTCATGGAGAAAGAGTTTTGTCCCCCACACGAGCGTCAGAGGCTCAAAAACGAGTTCTGGAACCTTAAGCAAGTCGGGAACGACAACGCTGGCCTCACAGCCCGTTTCAAGCAGCTCAGCGCAATTTGCCCTAGCAAATCGACACTGTAGAGAAGGCTATGGCAACTACATCCATAGGATGTCTTGGGTTTGCTCATGTTGGGCCTCAAATGTCCCCCATACCTTCACCTGTATAGTCATGTGGGCCCCCATGACTATTGGCTTGGTAGGATTCACATTAGTATTGGCGATTTAACACTCGCATGACCCGAATGAAAACCACAAAATATGTTCACGAGATGTATGGTCGGAATGTGTCCAGGTGTAGACACAATGACAACTCAAAGTGGGGTTAGCTCACACGACGTTTGGTATAGCATGCTTTGGCCTAATAGGTATTTCGTACTCTCATTGTTAGTCCCCAGGTAGGCAAACTGGTCCTTTATTTTGGATTTATACGAATGCCAAGCCTAGACAGGACGTTCCGATTACCGGTACTGGTACCCTTCCAGTTACTACATGCCCGTCATGAGAACTCACTTTGATGAGATTTGAAAATACAAAAATCATTGTAAAAGCAATCATGAAAATGATGTGGTGTGTGCTTTCATGGATATGATATGTTATGAGAATATGATTCATGATAGGCATTATATGATAATATATACTTATGAACATGCTTGCATAACATTGAATGTAACATTTAACATAAAACATATAAACATCATGAAACTTGGCATGTAACACACAAAAATCTTAAAAATTTCTAATCAACTATAGTATAGGCTCTAAGGGTCTAATAACCTATCCTATATCCCTATAGTCATGGCTCTGATACCAATCTGTCACACGCCGACCCGCAGCGGAATAAGAGTCGGGGCATAATTGGGTTATCACCAAAGCTCATGATATTTACTAATATGTTTCATATTTATTAAAGTCAAAATTACATTCTCAATAATCCAAACATGTCCATACAAATACAAAGAAAAATAACCAACTAAACAATCCAAGCTCTAAACCAATTTATTCTTCTAGGCCAATCCTATGTGTTTCTTGCTGCAGGTGGTTCACCTGTATCATGTGTAAAAATGGGGGTTTTGGGGTCAACATAAGTTGGCGAGTGAACCTTGTTAGATAAACATTTATTATTGATTTTCTTGTTATTTTATCAAGGAAAAATTGTGCAATAATCATAAGTGAGCAAATGTAAATAATCAAACAGTAGCAATAACAACCACAAGCTATAACATACAATAAAATACAATAACATAAATGGGGAACGAACGGCATATGATAAATGTATGTACTGAAAATGATAAACGTCTGTGCGATCAAGGCTCAATCAAATGGAGCCGATCGTATTGCATGTACTGAAAATGATAAATGTCTGTGCGATCAAGGCTCAATCAAACGGAGCCGATCGTATGTTGGCACGCCAGGTTCACGCTCATAATGTAATGGGGAACTGCTCAACGCTCATAATGTAATGGGGAGCGGCGGCCTATGAAATTGCATGTACTGAATATAATAAATTTAATTCTAAACAATAACCACACAACAGATGATACAAGCTGAATACACATTTGTTCATGATATGATGTATGCACAATGATTTAAATATAATAAATGGTAAGACACATGATACACCCAAAAAACATTATTAAAATGGGGAATTTGTAGAGATTCACTCACATTGGGTGCGTTTGGTTGGAGATGATGAGATGCGCACGAGTTGGAAGGATTGAACAACGAGAATTAACTAACCTAAATAATAACGGAAGATATAGTAAATGAGTGTATTTTATTAATAATTTTAATAGGATTTTTAGATATATTTTTGTGAGTTTAAGACTATTTCCTATCTTTAAAAACATTATTTTTTTAAGTATTTTTAATTGATTTTTAAATTAAATTAAATAAATAAAAATATAAAAATATGTTGACTTTTGCGTTGACCGTTGACCGTTTGACTGTTTGACCGGTTTTATTGTGTAAGTGTATGCGCCGGGCAGGACTCGAACTCGAGACCTCCCGTTCGCGTGCACGCAGCTCTACCAACTAAGCTACGTGTCTAACCCGAAATAATTCTGTTTTTAATTATATTTATATACTAACTCAGTTTATTCAAAATTCTTTTATTTTCAAAAATGTTTTAAATCATCGAACCGGTGTCGTCAACAGGTCTCGAACCCGGGACCTGTGCTTTAACGTTACACACAGTCCACCGCTGGACTGTGTGTCTAACTTGGTTAATATACAGATTTTTATTATACTTAACATCTAACGGAAGTTAATCCGGTTCAGTTAGAAAAATAAAATAACTTTATTACAGAGAGGGTGTGTGTATCAAGAGTCGAACTCGCGGCGTGTGATTTGTATGTGCACACAGTCCACCGCTGGACTGTGTGTCTAACCCGAGATAATATCCAAATTTTATTAAACTTATAATCAACCTACTTCGTCTTCTTCGATACCGATTTACAGTTTACGATTTCTCTATTGTTCCTTGTTTAATTTGATTGGCAAACATTCAACAGACTAATATGAAATGGCAGAGACGATATTTAGAAGTAAACATACCGGAGAACGATTTATCTCAGAATTCCGGCAAGTCGTCGGCTCTGTTTTTACGGATTTCTACTGAACGAATAAATTAACAGTTTTGATTAGCTACGAGAGGAATTGAAGTATTAAACAAGAGTTATCAGAAGGTTTGAATGTCTATACCGTTTCACAGCTGAAGATAAGGATTTTCAGAAGTTTTCAGGCGAACTGGAATTATCCGATATTGACGTCTGAAATTGATTCCGATCGAACGGTCTGAGTTAGCAATAGCTTAACAATTGATAGACCACGAAAGAATTGAAAGACTTACTGTTTTGATGGAGAATACGGTTTTCCGGCAAAAGTCTGGCGAGTCCAATTAGATTCTCCGGCGAACAGAAAATGGTGCGAAAATGTAATTGAGAGTTTGCAGAGTGTGTTTGAGTCACGAGAGAGGACAAAGATTGAAGTAATTCTGGAATTGAAAGTTTTCGGTTATTAAAACCGATTCACTTCTTGAATTCAAGTTCATTCAAAGCAAACTTGATTGAAAGCGTCGGTGCATCGGTTAAACTCAGTAAACCGCGATAAATCAAACGTCTTTGGACGTTTGATGACCGATTTCGGTTACAGTGGGAGTAACCGGTTGATTCATGGTAGTCGATAAAATTTAATTGTTTCCTAACATTTACAAAAAACAACAAGTGGCGGAGTGGTTATGTTTGTGTGTGATAAGTCTTTGGAGTTATTTCCGGCTGACCCGGGTTCGAGTCCCGGCAGCCTCATTTTCTTTTTAATGATTTTATTTTTACTTTTTATCAAGTATAACTTTTATAGTTTAGTTTGTTTATTAATTATGCATCATAAAAATTAAAATGGACATAAATACGCAACGTGGCATTTATAACTTGATATTCGATTACAAAACGGAGCGGGTTTGGAAAACCCGTTTTTGACAAATGTTACAACCCAAGTGTAACACCAGCCCTTACCACCATCCTGTTAACGCTCCCTGCCGCCTATGCACCAGTTGCAATAGGTTTGGACACTTTGCCCCTCGGTGTCGAAGTGTTCTACAAACCCCTGCCAACTAAGCCCAAACCATCACCATACCCCAAAACCCTGCTCAAAACCAAACCCAACCACCAGCAACCACCGTTCGTGCATGTTTCAAGTGCGAAGATCTCAATCACCTGGTAAATGTCTGCCCTCAGCGTAACAACAACAACCAGCAGTAGCAGCAGCAAGCTCGTGGCCGAGCATTCGTCAGTATAGCAGCTCAGGACCAAAATGCCAACGATGTCATCACTGGTACGTTTCTCGTTAACAATGTTTACGCTTCATGTTTATTTGATACTAGCGTGGATAAAAGTTTTGTATCCGTTGAGTTCGAACCATTGCTAAAGTGTAGACGTTCTAAGTTGCCCAAACCATTCGCAGTCGAAGTCGCTAACGGAAAGTCCTTCACTGTCGATTCTTTCCTTTCTAAGTGTTCCTTGAATCTTAACGATCATACGTTCTCTGTTGACCTCATACCCATACAAATGGGTAGCTTCGATATCATAGTAAGCATGGATTGGCTTAGGCGAGTTCGTGCTGAAGTTGTTTGTTCCGAAAAGTTCATTCGTCTTCCTCTTCCCAATGGTGACTCTTTACACATCTATGGTGAGAACCTTCTAAAGGTCTCAAGCTTATATCGTGTATCCAAGAAAACAGATACTTGCGTAAGGAATACTTCTCCTTTTTCGCCCACGTTATGGAAAAGAAAGACAAGGGTCCAAGCGTGAGTGATGTTCATGTTGTTTGCGATTTCCCTGACGTCTTCCCAGAGGATCTTCCTGGTCCTCATCCTCCTCATTCTGTTGACTTTCGCGTCGATCTTATCCCTGGCACAACCCTGTTGCGAAGTCTCCATATCGTCTAGCGCCCACGAAAATGCAAGAGCTATCTAGCCAACTTTAGGAGCTTCTTTATAAAGGCTTCATACGCCCTAGTACTTCTCCTTGGGGCACTCCCGTTTTGTTCGTCAAGAGGAAAGATGGATCATTTCGGATGTGCATTGACTATCGTGAGCTCAATAAGCTCACAGTCAAAAACCGGTATCCACTTCCACGTATTGACGATCTCTTCGATCAACTTCAAGGCACGACCTGTTTCTTGAAAATCGATCTCCGTTCGGGTTATCATCAACTTCCAGTTCTCGAAGAAGATATACCCAAAACCGCATTTCGTACACGTTATGGGCACTACGAGTTCGTGGTCATGGATTCGATGAATCATGTGTGCAAACCTTACCTTGAGCGTTTCGTGATTGTCTTCATCAATGATATTCTCATCTATTCCAAGACGCAAAAAGAGCACGAGCAACACTTGCGTCTTATCCTCCAGCTTTTGCGTACTGATCGTCTTTACACCAAATTCTCCAAGTGTGAATTTTTGGCTAAAAGAGGTTCAATTCCTTGGTTATGTCATCAATGAACTCGGTATTCACGTTGATCCTGCGAAAATTGAAGCTGTAAAGAATTGGATTGCTCCTAAGTCTCCATCTGAAATTCGTTTGTTTCTTGGTTTAGCTGGTTACTATCGTCGCTTTATCTCAAATTTTTCCAAATTTGTCGTTCCCCTTACGTCCTTGACTCAAAAAGATAAACCTTTTGTTTGGGATCCTGAACAAGAGGAATCCTTCCAAATCCTCAAGGACATGCTTTGTAATACCCGATGGAAACGACGATTTCGTCATGTATTGCGATGCCTCAAATCAAGATCTTGGTTGTGTTCTTATGCAACGAGACAAGGTTATTACTTACGCTTCGAGACAACTCAAAATCCATGAGAAGAACTACACTACCCACGACCTTGAACTTGGTGCAGTTGTTTTTGCATTGAAGATATGGCGACACTACTTTTATGGTACTAAGTGTGTGGTCTTCACCGACCATAAGAGCCTTCAGCACATCTTCGTTCAAAAGGAACTCAATTGCGTCAAAGTCATTGGGTCTACGATATTCGCTACCACCCTAGAAAAGAAAATGTTGTAGCCGATGCACTTAGTCGTAGAACTCATGTTATGAGTATTCGTTGCTACCAAACTTTGGGAAAACTTCACGAGCTGATTCGCGAGGCACTACTCAGACATTAATGAGGGTAACCTCGATAATGAGTTGAAGTGTGGTGTCGAAAACCCACTCGAATCTAAACCCAATGGCATTCTTTACTACCTCAATCGTATCTGGGTTCCAGATCGTAGCGACCTTCGAAACACTTTGATGGATGAAGCCCACAAGTCTCGATATTCCGTTCATCCTGGCGGTGACAAGATGTACCATGAGCTTCGTACATCTTACTGGTGGCCTGTTATGAAGAGAGATATCGCCCTCTACGTCTTGAAATGTCTTACGTGCTCTAAATTCAAAGCCGAACATCAACGTCCCTATGGCTTACTCGAATAACCAGAGATTCCTGTCTAGAAATGGGAGAGCATTGCTATGGACTTCATTACTAAACTTCCTCGCACTCCTTCTGGTCATGATAGTATTTGGGTTATTATTGACCGTTTGACCAAATCCACTCACTTCCTCCCCGTTCGTGAAGATTACAAAGTCGAGAAATTGGCTCGTGTCTACACGAAGGAGATCATTTGCCGTCATGGTGTCCCCATTGACATCATTTCTGATCGCGACGCACGTTTTACCTCCCGCCTTTGGCAAACGTTTCAAACCACTGTTGGTACTCGTCTCAATCTTAGTACCGCTTTTCACCCTCAATCCAACAGTCAAACCGAGCATACTATCTGAACTCTAGAGGATATTCTTCGTTCATGCGTAATCGATTTTGGTGGCAACTGGGATTCGCACTTACCTTTGATAGAATTCTCGTACAGCAACAGTTATCACACTAGTATTCAAATGGCACCACTTGAAGCATTGTATGGTAGTAAGTGTCGTTCGCCTATTTGTTGGCACTAGATCGAAGAAGCTCAAATCACTGGTCCCGAACTTATACAAGAGACGACGGATAAGATCCTGCAAATTTGGGATAATCTCCTCAAAGCATAAGCCAACAAAAGAGTTATGCTGATAAAAGACGCAAGCCTCTGGAATTCAACATAGGTGATCATGTATTTCTCAAGGTATCCCCTTGGAAAGGTGTGGTTCGATTTGGTAAGAATGGCAAACTCGCTCCTCGCTTTGTAGGTCCTTTCAAGATTCTCGAAAGGATTGGCAAGGTAGCGTATTGACTGAAGGTACCTCAAGAACTCAACAACATTCACCCAAAGTTTCATGTTTTGAATCTCAAGAAACGCCTAGCTAAAGAAGGACTTCGTTCCACTCGAAGATCTTCAAATCAATGAGACTTTACACTTCGTGGAGAAACCTATCGAGATCATGGACCGAGGAGTCAAGCAATTAAGGCGCAATCGAATTCCTGTCGTAAAGGTTCGATGGGAAGGAAAACGTGGTGCCGAGTTTACTTGGGAGCTTTAGAGTGACATGAAGGCTAAGTATCTGCAACTGTTCGTTACATCTGCCTAAATTTCGGGACAAAATTCCCTAAAGGAGGGGAGACTGTAATGCTTCGCTTTTCGCACCTTTCTGTTTTTTGAAATATTGTATCGTATTTCTATTTTCAGAAACTCGTTTCCTTGGGAAACGTATTTCGTTTCAAACCATTGTAAATTCAAGACTTCGATTGTAACGAAATAAATCTTTTATATGAAATACACATCGTTTATGCATTGTTTATACTTTGATATATACATGATTCCCGTAAACATAAGTTTAACTTGTAACCAATCATTGTGAATTCGCAATTCATAAGCATTCTGTACATTCAAACACTTTACTATTCGATTACGAGACTTATGCATATTTGACACTTCGGTATACATTACACATACTTGTTTAATCCTTACAATGCTTCTTTTATGATTACAACACAAAACCTATGTTTACAAACTTGTTTGACACATGTTTTCATGTCCCCTTTGCATATTAGGCCTTGTTACATGTTGGTCATATATTAAATAACATGTAAGACCTGAATATACAACAAATATACATCTTATAATGTTAAAAAAATAGGGCTGATCGCAGCTTTGGGCTGGGTTTAGTGGACTTGTTTCAAGTCTAAACTCCCCCTAATCTGGTCCAAAGCACAACTCATTGAAACCCTAATCCCTTATCTATATAATAAGCACTTTCCCCATCCTTTATTCCACTTTTACAAGCCTCCAAACACTTCAAAAACCCTCCCAAACTCAGCTGAGCTTTTAGCAACACTTCAGAAAGTTCCAACCATAAAAAGTGAGTTTTAACTCACTTTTCCTTCTAATTTCTTCTTGTTCTTTTCTTCTACAACACTTGGATAACCTCTAGGAAGGTTTTCACTAGTTTGCTTGGGCAAACTAAGGTGAAACCTTACCATTTTTGAGGTCGAAAGTGCATAAACTTTCTGCTCATTTCTATCTTTTTATAACTTCATTATTTTCATGTTTTCTTCACTTTTTCTTCCTCAACAAAGTTTGTAAAGCCTCTAGGGATGTTACCATAGGTTTTCCATGGAAAACCAATGTGAAATAATACCATTTTTAAGGCTAAACTTTCTATTTTGGAAGATGAACTTGTAAACTTTATTTAAGCATACTTTCTCTAGACAAACTTGTGCTACTTGTGCCTCTAGTCAAGCCCATGGTTAGTGAGCTAGCTAAGGTTGTTTCATACAAATTTGGAGGTGTAAAATACCTCTAAATTTTCTGTTTTTTAAAGGGTTTTAGCCCACAAGCGTTGAAACCATCCAAGCTTGACAAAGCTTGTGTTTTGGTAAAGGTGTGATTACTTGGAAGCCTTGGCTATCCTACCTTCAATCCACCACCTCTCTTGATATTTTCCCATCTCTATACCAAGTAGTTTGCTAGCCTAAAAGTGACACGACCCCATCTAGCCTTCTACACTTAGTTAATTCTTTCTATGTCGATGTTGGCTCACCCGGGGTGAGGATTACTTTGCTACTTGGTATAGTGATTGCTTGTACATTTTCATTTTAATTCATGACCATCTGAATCGTCCTTGTGACGGTTTGTGTATTGGTGAATCATATAACGAGGTTTAATGGATGCTCATCATCCTACCTCCATGCATGACTTCTATGATAATCTATGACATATATGGTGTTATTATTATATATTATATAATATATACGTAAATAGACTTAAAAACATAACCGAACTATTGACAACGATCATATGGTTACTTGTCACAACATTAGGTTATATTATCTAAGACTTAACCTTCTCGTTACGATTCTAATGGGCATGACCCATGAAATCCCAAACACCCTACGGGGATTATAGTGTCAAAAACGAGTGTTAACGTCTAGATAATTACATTCTTGAATACATACTTTTGAAATACTTTAAACTCCTAATCCAAATCCGCCGTCATCATTCCAATACTCATACACCTACGTTTCCTCGTATAGGATAACTTGGTGTTCCGTTCACCAATCAATCAAACTCTTCTGCAAGATTCAAAAGAGGAAGCTTTGGAAAACCGTGAGTACACTCAAACACCCTTTTTACGCTTTACACTTTTGGGTGCAACATGTTTACCTATTAAATTACACAACTCACACTTAAACTTTATGCAAACACAAACAATCCATCATACATGCTAAGATACGTAATACGTGATTTGTATACGTGGAACATTCTTATGTGATGCTATTTGTCATTAACTTCATACGAGCCTCCCCTTAACATGTATAGCGCCATAGGAGTAACGCACCGCCGGTGTTCTTGTGGTCATGTTAAGTATTCTATTATTGCGGTGACACTAGAGGATTGACTTGTATAATCGCATGCCATGGTTACATTAATCTAGTATACTATTTTTTCATGTGGAATTGTTTAAACGCTTTTACATACTTGTGCTATATTAAACTTGTGTAATCGCCAATGCTTTTGTGTTGAACTATACTTTTAAACATGTTGCAGGTTGATGATGTTGAATATGATGAAGTCTAGTAGGGACGACACTAGAAACGGATTTAGAATTTCTAGATTTTGTTATTTCGTTACGTAAAACATTGTTGTATTTGAATTTACCCATGTTATATTTTGTTTCCTTGTAATGTTTTGACTATGATTATCAATCATATGAAATCGGTTTTGAATTTAAATATTGTCACAGTAGTGTTATGATGTCTCGAGCAATCTATTTCGTCTCACTCTGATGATTCCGCCATCAGTTGGGATGTGACAATAAAGATAGATAGATGCTATAAGGATTTGGTTCGGTTTCATTGAACCATAATATACGCATTAAAGTACACAAAGAATCCAATCAAGGACTTCAATTTAGCACTTTAAACATCTCACAAGAATCTAACTATGAAGATAGATGGATAGATGCTATAAGGATTTGGTTCGGTCTCATTGAATCATTGAATCACAAAATCCTAAGTCCTAATGGTGATTCAGATAAGGCTACAAAGGGTAATACAATAACCACACTTATATATAGGAAGTACCAGCGGCGTATCCACCATGTCCTTTTTGTATTACTCTAGTTCCGTTATCTAAATCACCAAAATTCTCTACACATAAACAATAACCATCGGCATGTAAAGCACTTCTTAGAAATCTCACTATGAAGATAGAAAGATTTAAGACTGTGCTTCAAATATCCTACATGAATCTAACTATAAAGATAGATAGATCCTACAAGGATTTGGTTCGTGTTCTCAATCGTCGTGTTTTGCATGATAGGAATAATACAACAAAAGTACTTCGTAAACACATGTATGCCATACATTGTGAAAAATTGATTACACATATGAATCTCCGCAAAACATTTGAAAAACCTAAAAGAGGGGAACTATGTACTCACAGGTTTGTGTATAGCCCTTGTTCAATCGAATAGCAAAGCTCAATGTTCAAGTGTTGAAGTGGTTCCTAGTGTATCGGATACTATGTGTTAGTGTGTCGAAACTTGCAAACAAGAGATTGGATAGAATGAGGTATATAAACCAAACAAGAGTCAGATCTTGTATAATATGGTTCATAATACCATACATTCTGATTTTGAAGTATTTCAAAATGTTTTGTCTTGTTACGGCTCACTAAAGCGGTTTACGCCACTTTAACGGGTCGTAGACATAACTATGGGTTTGGATGGTTAAATACGTCCTATGACGAGTCTAATATGTCAAAACTAGTTTATTTAAGTTGTATAATCAGTTTAGATGTCAAAACAATGTTCTTATATGTTCAAAACTAATTTATGTGCAAAAAGGGTATTTTCAGCATTTTTAAAGAATATTTAATTGACTCGTCATTTGATTAACCAAACGATATGACCGTAAGGTATAACCTCAGTAGGTTATTCCCTATATCCTATGGTCATAATAAAGGTCTTGGTCTGATCCTAAAGTTGACCAAACGGGTCGGATTCGAAAGTCAAATCGGTAGTCAAACCGCTCGACTATCGACCCTAATAAAGCACTAAACTAGAAGTGACGAGTTAGACATGTTAAAACATGTCTAACAAAGTTATAAAACTGATTTGGTATCAATACTTGGAGTTTTGATACCCGAAAATAGTTTCATCATAAAATGCACTTTATGTGCATCTTTGACTAAAACTCTGACTTGTCACTTCATCTAGTAAACATGGTAATCAGAAGGTGCAATCACAAGGGATTATAACCTTCATGATTACGATCACATTGCAAAGTTAACTTTGACTTGACCAAAAATGGTCAGAACCGAACGTTAAACAGAATGTCAAACTGTTTGACTTTTAGCTCCCAATAAGCTAAAGTAAATAAATGGACTAGAAGTGAGTACTTACTTGTGTTAAGGAACACTTAAGAACTCAGTAGGAAGATTCCAAAAATCTTGAAACCAACTCTAAAGATATGGGAGGAAGAATTGTGAAATGCGCAATTGAAAATAGTGGAATTAGGTTGCTATTTATAGTGTTCTTAGAGCTCTAGGATTATTCCAAGTGACCATGATGTGTCATGATCTTAGGGAGGTCATACCACATGTCAATTGAAGGAAAAAAGCTGGAAAAATCGAATTCTTGGAGACCAAGGCTTCAAAATAGAAGATGACACATTTATGCTGACCTGGGCACTCCTTACGGACCGTATGGGGTGCCCTCTTACGGTCCATATGGAGGGTGGCAGGGGCGGAAGTTTGGCAAATTGGCATATTTGGCCCCTAGACTTGTTTTGTCGCGTTTTGTTACTTTTAACCCCTTTTAACCTAATTTTTTTGGCTCTCTAAAGGTGTTAAGGCATATGTAACTTAGATTGTTCCCGAAAATGTCATGGATGTCGGTTCGTTCGGTTGTACGATTACGCGGTTCGCAAATTACGTAAAACGCTTTAACGAACATGAAAATGATCGAAATTGCGCAATGATTGACGTTTTTTGCAATCTCATCAATAAAATACAAGATTTCATTGAATACAAAATGTTTGGATATGTATATGTGGTACGTATCTTGACACGGACCAATAGACTTTCACAGTTTGTTGAAAATAGTCCCTGAACTTGTATAAACGTGTTTTTGTCATACCTAACCCTTCAAAACTTATATCTAAGTTATGTAAAGGGTATTAAGGGTATGTGTAGCTTATTTCCTTGTTCATGAGTGTACTTCGCATTAAAATTGATTATGTTTGAGTAATTGTTAATGAACTACTTCCAAAAGAAAAGTTTTTGAAAGTTCGGATTTTTGCACAGGGGTTACAGTCTCCCTTACTTTAGGAAATTTTGTCCCGAAATTTATTCGAAGGAGATCATAGAGAGTATTTAGAATGATTGAAAGATAACAAAGCTCGAGATTCCAAATATGCGGAGCATCATTTGGTGTTGGGAATTTTGGGGATTCAAAGTGTAAATAGGGATATTCAAAGTATTTCAATGTATTCAAACCTTTAGAACTTATGAATCTAAAAAGTGTCATCGAGTGTATAAAAATTGTTTTGTAAGGCACTAAGTTATACTAAGCTCTTAGTGTAAATCCTAAGCAAACAAAGGGGTGTACATTCAAGCCTGACCATACGTACATGGTTTCTAATGTCCCACGAGGTGCATACCATGTACTATGAGCATCCTATGCATAGGAAACGGGTCAACATACCTATGGCATCAAGATCGTCACCTTTAACACCATAATATACTCCCGGATGGCTCAATTAGAGTTAATGAATGTACTCGGCTTGGACAGTGCATTCAATAAACATACATAAAAATAATCACATAATCACATAGAGGCCCAATATAACATAAAATCTTCAAGTGATCCGAGTAACGTTCTGATGAATAACATAATAAGAACACTTATATATAGGAAGTACCAGTGACGTATCCATCATGTTCTTATTGCGTCATACCCATCTCGTTACTTAATCACTCTAAATTTTATGCGTCATACTCGCCGCCAACTGTTCCATGTCTTGTCCAATCCCCACTCTCTGCATATTAAAAACTACCAACTCCCCATCATCATTAAATACTCTTGTCTTTTCAATATTAACATTGTTTCCAAAAACCCCATTTTCAACGACCGCCGGGTTCCCACCTGGGATATGAATCTCCTTCGGCGAGCAGTAGCCCTCTCCTATCTCCGGTGAATTTTTCGGCGTACAGTAACCCTCTCCTACCTCCAGCGATTCTCCGTTGTTTCCATTATCCCCCACCGTCGCTGACCGTCGGGTTCCCTCCGGAGTTGTATGACCCCATTTCCGGCGAACAATAAGTATCTCCTACCTCTGTCAGTCCTCCCTCTCCGGCATTACCAACACTATCATCTGATTCAACATTTGTCTCCTCCATGAAATCTCGTCCATCTCCGTCCTCCGACAAACCAGACTGTTCCTCAACCGAATCGGGTACCCAATCTCCCCTCTCTTCTTCGACCCAAATCTTGAACCATTTACCTTCCTCAGTGATTATAACAACTTCTTCGATCCTATTGACTGAATCCGTCAGAACACAAACATAATCATAAACAAGAATGTTGTCTTTAGGCTGTCGATGTGATGCGTGAATGACCTTACCAAAACATCTTCCAACCGAATCAAAAACTTCGTTACCGGAAAGATGGAGCGAGACTCCGTGAATGTTTAACCACGCCAATCTCTCAAACACCACCGCTTGACCTCTCCATGTCTCCACATAGGTAAACCACCCGCAACCTGCAGTAAAAGCTCTAAAGCTAGCTGCCTCAAACTCTGATTTGAACACAAGAAGAATATTAAGTCCCGAGAGATACTTAATAGTTGATTCGACGAAATTTGCTTCCTTCAGTAGTACATTCAGCTTGCGGAGAGTCCATAAATCTATAACCTTTCCGATTATTGCTTTTTTCGTGAATATCGACGAAGCTTTAGCAAACTCCAAGACCACAACCTCTTTCGAATTAGCACTCGTTTGACGATTACCGGACACAACTTCAGCAAAAGATTTTCCTCTATTCACGTAAGCTCCATCTCTATTAACACCTTGTTCCTTGAATACATGCTTCCTGGTCTCCTGTTCCTTCGCCTTCCCCATCAAGTTTCCTTCTCCAGAACAAACCTCGCGACATTGATGAAAACTCTGAAATTACCCAACCAAACGTTCTTCATCTTCTTCTCCAGCTCTGACAGATCTTTCACACCTTTGAAACTAACAAAGCCAAATCGATACCCATGTTTGTCTCTTTTCCTCGTGATGTATACTCCCTCGACCGCACCGTACGAACCCAAAGCCTCCGCCACATCTAACAAACTGCATCTCTCTGGTAGCCTCGCTACGTAGAACTTCGTGATTCCTCCCGAACTCCGGCCGTCACTTTTTTCCAGGCTCTCCATGATCAATATCAGTCAGCTTAAAAAATCACAATCGGTTCAACCAGTCTTTGTTTTAGTTAAAATAATACAGTAAGTATGATTAAGAACTATTTCGATAAATTAATGATCCATATTTTTTTAAAAAGAGCCATGGATGACCTTTATAGGTTTAACATGTTCCCAAGTAAGTTAAAAACATTTTATTTCACCTAGAAGCATAATAGCATATAACCCATACTGACCCATTTGAAAAAAAATTGTTTGAAATTCTTTTCTAATGCCTGATATTTAATAACTCTTATTCCTTTCTCAATATTTTCCCTTGATGTCAAGTGTAAATGCTTTCTACCAATCTTGCATATCCATTAATATAAGCAAAAAGTGAGATATAATCAGAAGGGATGAGTTATAATATAAAGGAGTTAAGAAATAAGAAGTGTAAGAAGCCACTATAGAGTGACAAATGTTCAAAAAAAATTCAAGTGGGAAGGGTAATTTTGTTAAAGAGAATTAAAAGATTATGCACATGCAAGTCACATGTTATTTCCCCCTCATTTTTTAGACGTCCGTAACTTTTTTTGTACATCATTTGTTTTTAGAAAGAAATGTACCATAAAATCGAGCATTTTTTTATCTTTAATATGAGTACCCCCTATACTTAATTTTTTTTTCAAAAACCAAGTTGCGTATTACACAATAGACATAACGTAAAACATAATGAGAAAACCCAGATGCGTATTACACAATGGACATAACGTAAATGCAATGAGTATCAAACTAGAAACACAATTGAAAATAGACCAAAAACACAATCGGTGACAACATATGAAAGACACAATAGATAACAGACTAAACACAGTGAGTATCAAACTAAAAAGACAATTGATGACAACGGATGAAAGACACAATGGACAACAGACTAAACACAATGAGTATCAAACTAAAAACACAATTGATGAAAACAGATAAAAGACACGATGGACAACAACCTAAAACACAATGAACAACAGATTAAAACACAATGCGCAACAAAACAAAAACACAATGAATAACAGATTAAAACACAATAGATAGTATAATAAACATAATGACTAGAACCTATAACATAATGTATAGAAAACCCAAATATAACACTATCTTCATTGTGTCATACATTGTGTTATAGGTTCTGATAAAAACGCAATAGACATAACTCAAATTAACATTGTATTATAAGTTTTGATAATAAACGTAAGGACCAAAACCCAGTTAAAAGAAACAATGACGAGAACCTTTTGACACAATGCAAAGAAAACCCAGTAACAATGAAATTTTTTATTTTATTTTTATATAACAATATCATACTCATATTAAAGATAAAAGACGCTCGTTATTATGGTGATTTTTTAAACATAAATCTCGTATGAAAAAGGTTATGGACGTTTGAAATTGATGGGGAAAATTGGCATGTGCCTTGCATGTAGAGAGAGAAAGTCAATAAATGTGAGATTCCCTTTTTGCCATTCCATTATTTTTTTCCCTAAAACTAATCTCAACCCTCTAAATCTAAGATCAATGGACTAAAATCCTTCTTACCCTTCTTATTTATATTGTCCATTGTATTGATCCTAATCCCATCTATGAAATATATACGCAAGTTCTGAGTTTACTAATTATGGATTAGGATCAAATACAAAGGATAGGAAGTTTTGTTATGATCAAAGTCTTGAATTTCAAGGTTGGGTAAGAGTACGGATGTAAGTTCCTAAAAATAGAATTTTGATTACGTTTTCTAAGTAAGGAAAGTTCAGAAATGCGAAGCGTTACAGGAGTGACGTATGTTTGTTTGCCCTCATCAATGCCTATCAACAATGGCCATGTGTTTAAGGTCCTTAGTTCACGCCCATCCCTCCCAAGTACGGTGTGAGGTTATCAAGCCTAAAAACACTATCAACTAATACCCCGTTGCCTCCAAGGCAACTAGTTCGGTAGTAAGTAGGGACTTTCATGATAGAGTTCAGTTTATTAACCAACATCGAAATTAAACTAGAACGTTTATGAAAAGTATTCCTCCAAGGAATAGTAGCTTGTCCCCCCGGGACGTATGCTTGTGAAACAGTAGTGAACTCACCTTAGTTGCTCGGTAAGTGTTAACGTGCCTTTCTGGGTAAATAAGTGTTTGGTCTGTTACACGCGACCTATTGTACCATAGATGTAAGTATGTATACGAGTAGGGTTTTGCAATACCCTAAGTGTCCAAACAACTAATGTTTATGAGATCAAGTTAACGTGTTTTATCATGTGGTGACATACAGTGAATTCTCTAGTTGGTGACCTGAAATGTGATTATGAGAAACTCGGATATAATCATGTTGATATCTCGGATATAAAGTTTACTAATAAGCACAGACTTATACATACATATATACTCAAAACAAATATTAAGAACCCGGAACTACTTCACAAACTCAGATCTAAACGTGTATCCATTCAAACTCGAAACTACATATATCAACATGGTTCTATGCATAAACTCGGAGTACATATATCAACATGGTTCTATGCATAAACTCGGACTACATATATCAACATGATTCTATCCATAAACTTGGAAATAGATCAACATTGGTCTATATAACTCGGAAATAGATCAACATTGGTCTATATATAAACTCGGAAATGATAAGCATCACATATAGCTCGAAAGTCATAAAATTTACAAATAAACTCGGAAATCATAAACATTCCGTATAAACTCGGGAATATATACATGTATAACGTTAAATTCGGAAGTCTCATTCTACGCACTTAAATTCGGAATCAACATGCATCACATAAATTCGGAGACATTACCCATCAAAGAATTAAACCCGGACAAGCATCATACACCCATAAACTCGGACAAGTAATCACAAATCGGGACTTTCTAATGCATACAATAAATCCAGACTCCCTTGTAACTTTAAACAAACTCGGATACATGTATTGCAATACATAAACTCGAACTTGATCACCTCATAACAAACTCGGACTTTGCATGTAAAGTCGGACAAACATATACTCGGAATATGATAAAGTCAGACTTTGTGACTTCACAAAGTCTGACAATTATATCCGGAATAACAACCACACATGTTAACATTCCAATTCGCAGTTTTTCAATAGCAGTTACAGTTTTACGTTCAAAACCATAATTGACAATGAATCAAAACAACAGTTCAACAGTTCTAGCATGGAAATCGCATCCTAATCTTAGGCGACAATTACACCATAAATCACAAACCATTACATATACAATCAGAATAATCAACTAAGCACAGAACCATTGTTTGGAGGACTAGGGTTTGCATGTAATCAAATGAACAAGAATATCAATCAACGTATAATCGTAAAGCAAATACCTTAAGTTGATTCTAGATAGATTGAAAGATCAAGATTGACGTGTGTGAACTTGTGCAGCCAAGAATGATTGGAGAAATACTCGAAGATGATGATTAGAGAAAATGATTAGAACAGCCGTAAAGTGCAATTGTGAAGGGATTAGGGTTATGCAGGAGTTTATTAGAGTTTCACAAATGCTCTAAACACCCCTTTACTATATAACTTTCACATAAAGCACATAATAACATGTAATTTACATTTAAAGTGTGTAGTTCACATATTTGTCATGCAGCACATAAGTTTCGTATAAACCATCTGTTTATAATTATTATTCGTGTTAGTCAAGATTCCCTGCAGAAAAAGACAACAGCAAAATACAAACCAACACGGGGCAGTGCTAACCCAACACGGGTAATGGTCAACTATCTCGGGGCCATGCTATGACACCACGGGTGTAACGCTCCGCGTTTCTATACTTTCTATATTTGGAAACCTTGTATCGTACTTCTATTTTTAGTAAGCGTTGTATCTTGTATTCGTCTTTCGTTGTAAATGTTGTAAACCGAGACTTGGATTGTAATGAGAAACTCGTATTTTACCCATATTATGTTAATCATAGTCCTGTTACACTTATACTTGTTCATACTTTAAACATGTAAACATATTCGTGGTACTCTCAATCGTAAACGTAACTTGCAAACATGGTATGTATGCGTAATCGAGACTTAAACGTGAAACTTGTAATCGTTAAACTAAATTCGTTACGAAAATATAATTACCTATTCATTTATTAAGTTAATTAATTAAATTAATTAATTAATTAATTAAATTAATTAATTAAATTAGTTAATAAAATTAATTAATTTCTTTAAATGCTAATTTATATATATATATATATATATATATATATATATATATATAAAACATTTTGAATTTAAATTTTAATATATATCTTCTTTAATAAAGTCCAAGGTTTAAAGTGTAATTATTGGATTCTTGAACTTCAAGGACCTTTACTGCCAATTGTGAAACTGAATTATTGAGTTTTGATTAAAAATAAAAAGAAAATAATAATAATCAAACAAAACCGGATCCGCGGGACTCGAACCCGGGACCTCCGGTTCACATGCAAGCGCCTTAACCACTCCGCCACTCGCCACCAATCTGAAGTAACCCGGGAACAAAAGCCTTATATGCTTTGTTCCCGGTCGAGCTGAAAGGCAACAAGCGCGGACAGCAACCATTTGGGCGGGTTTTTGGTTATTTTTTTGAACTTTTTACCATTAATTACCCACTTAAACCCCACCTAACTAACCCTAATCCTTCCCCTATAAAACCCACCTCTAATCCAAGTATTTTCACACTTTAATCTCTCTCAAATCACTCTCAAATCACCTCAAGATCCTTGCAACATCAGATTTTCGAGCAGATTGTATACCTCTTACTAAAGTGAGTGTAACTCACTCATTTCTTAATGAAATCACTCCATTCTTTTTCCCACTTGCTTGGATAAACTTTGGGTTGAATTCCTAGGTTTCTCCATGGAGAATCCAGACCTGGAAATGCCCCAAAATGTCCGCAAACTTTCTGTTTTGTCTAAGCTTTTATCAAACTTGTGTTTTAACTTCAACAAACTTGTGTTCTTGTGCTTACAATCAAGCTTATGATTAGTAAAGCCTAACCAAGCTTGTTAACATGAACTAAGGGCTGTTTTAACACCCTAAACTTTCTGTTTTTGAAGAGCATTGAGCTCACAAGTGATGCAAGTTCTTAAACTTGTTCATGTGTGTCCACCAAGGAAGCTTGGGCTATCCTAACTTGAGACCACACATCACTTGATGATTTTTCATCAAGATCCCAAGATAGTTTGCTAGACTTAAAGTGTCACAACCCCACAAAGCCGTTGACGATTGTCCTCGTGTGCTCGTCGGGTTGTTGAATACTTGGCTACTTGGTATCTAGATGACACCTTATCATTCTTGTCTTTACATTCTTGTATAGTATATAGTTCTTGTACCCTCCTTGTTACCAATGGTAACTTGTGTAGTGGTGAACATAATCCGAGGTTCAAAGTGGATGGTTTAACCTCCCACCTCATACTTGACATACATGACACTAGAGGTTACAAAGTGGATGGTTCATCCTCCCACCTTCTACATGATTATAATGACATATATATAACTATATTATAATTCTAAAACCGAAACCTTGATAATGAACTTATAATCACCTATCAAGTTATTAAGTTTAACACTAAAGTATGTAATTCCTTGTCACGATTCTAATAGGCCCCGAACCTATGAAATCACACCCAAACTCGTAAGAGTTACTATAGTGTCAAGAACGAGTGTTACATCTTAGTGAATACTTTCGTATCATAATACTTTATCAAACATATTTTTTTATCATGCTCGAATACTCCTAATCTCCCGTTGAAACTCTATACTCATACGCCTCATTTCCTCTTGTAGGATAATTCGGCGTCATCCTCGAACCAACGTCTTCACGGGTTGTCAAGTGTAGAAAAGACTTAGCAAAACCGTGAGTACACTCGACCCACTTTGTTTATAACACTTTTCGGGTGTAACATGTTTCCATATACAAAATCACGAACACTTAAACTTTTTGAAACACACAAACAATCCCATATACATGAAAACTTGAATCTTATACTTGATGCTTGTCTTGGATATTCGTATTGCTATGCTTTAGTCATTAACTATTTTTAGCCTTCGTTTGACATGCTTAGCGCTATAGGAATTCACGCATCCACCTCCATCGTGTTATTCGTGAGGTCATGTTAAAACATCGTGATTGCGTTAAGGGTTTGATTATTAGTATTGCATGCCTTGATATTGCTCTTGTATAGATTTGGTTGCCATGAGGATTGTTTAAACTTATTCGTATACGTATGCTATGCCTAAACTTGTGTACTCGCCTTTGCTTTCGCATTGACATTATTTTAAAACATGTTACAGGTTGAAGGAGATGATGCTATGAAAACAATATAGCAAGGACTAGATACACACAAATTAGACGTTAGGTTTAATGTCGATGTATCAATTTTGTTATGACTTTGCAAATGTTGTATTGTTCTTTGTTTTGTTACATTGATGTATTTGACAATTCTTATGAAATGAAATATGGTTTAATTAATTATTGTCACTTAATAATGTTGTGAGCAATGAGCAATCTCGTTTTCGTCTCATCCCGATGTTTCCGCCATCGGTTGGGGTGTTACAGATTGGTATCAGAGCCATAACTACAGGGAATTAGGTAGAATTGCCATGTTCGACCTAGTCTATAGTTCTAAGTACCCGTTGTGACCATTCTTGATTATGCTTAAAACTTTATGCTTCCTACTTTGCTTCTCTCTTTCCTTTTGGTCTTAATACATATACATGGTGTCTTCCTAAGACACTTTTACACAATACACGATTGGACGCTTGAAGACACTCGTAATATAAACGTGACGACTTCACTAAAATAGGTGTGAAAACCGCAATTTGGTGAACGACTCTCAATCCGCTATACTTATTCTTTTTGCACGCAATTATGCCATCGAGTTAGGAGTGAAATCCAAACCTTGATGGAAAATTTCCAACTCAAAACTCTAGTGGACCCTTACCAACGAATCGGAATTTGCTCTTCGTTTGGTAAGTACCAACCACACTTAGGGTACAAAATCGTCAAGTTAGGGGTGAAACCCGCACCTTGTCGATTAAGTCCCATTCCTTGATTTTCGCTCTCGCCAAAGTCTCGATTTTCCGATCGGTTAGAGACGTGTAGTAACTGGAAGGGTAAAATGTCGTTAGTCGCTTCTCGATGAGAGCATTTTACCTATAGGCCAAAGCACGTTTCTCTAATTCGAGAAGATCTTCGATTCACTTTGGAATTGTCGACGATTCTCTACCCGAATCATTCCCATGTTTTACGAGCCTATTCTTTTTATGTGACTCAAATTTTATGTGTTTTGATACTTGTTACCTCGTTCATTTCAAACCGTTACACACTCGCACGTTTATCGCAATCAAAAACAATACTAATCCCTGTGAACAAACTAAATTTATACTCTTTATTTGTATTCATACGTGAGTATACATGTTATACTTGTTGAACTCATGCAAACTATGTGAACCATACTTAATGAACACATGCATCTTATGTGAAACTTATGTGAACTTTATTCATACTCATGCATGCAAAACCTATTTTCTTTACTACAATCAAGTCTCATGCTTTTGTCTTGTTTACAACCTCTAGATGCCTCCTTTCCGTAACACGTTAAACCGCCTCAAGAAGTCCAAGAAGACGGATTCCCAGAAGGAATCCAACAACGAGGACTCAATGTTGAAGCAAGAATTGATTGGACTCGTTTCGGAGCAAATGGCCGGGCAATTGGCTAAGATCATACCCGACATTGTCAGCCAAATCCACACCATACACGCCGAAGCCACACCTAAATCATCCGCTGATTCCAAACCTGATACCCCCAAACCATCTTACCAATTCAAGCATTTCATGGCTTGTAAACCAGTGGAATTCACTGGCATGGACGGTGTTACCGCCATGATCAATTGGTTTGATTCAATGGAGCTTATCTTCCTTCAGGGCGGCTGCCCTGAGGAACTCCGAACCCTTAATGCCACCGGGGTCTTCCGCAAGAGAGCCCTCGAGTGGTGGACCACCGAACGAAACACGCGTGGAAACGAAGCAGCCCATGCGATGACTTGGGAAGAGCTTAAGGAGCTCATGAAGGAGCAATTCTGTCCTCCCCATGAGACCCAGAAACTTGAAAATGAGTTCTGGAATCTCACACAACAGGGGAGCGACGCCGAAGGATTGATTGCGCGCTTTAAACAGTTAAGTATCATTTGCCCTGGGCAAGCCGATACTGTTCCCAAGTCAATCGCCAAGCTCATCCGTTGCCTCTCACCGGTAATCATGAACCATGTAGCCGCAGCCAACCCGAAAACCCTTGAGGAAGCCTATGCCATAACCCTCCAACTCAACCATAACTGCATCCTTCAAGGGGCCTACGACAAGGTCCCTACGAAGCATGCGCACCAAGCCATAGCCAACACCACCGAATCACCTACCCCTCCAGCCAAGAAGCCCCACTACAAGAACAAGAAGCAGAAGGCTTCTTCTCAAAACAATGCTGTCGTCACTCCGCCTACCCAAAACACCCACCAACCTGGACAAGGTTACATTGGCTCTCACCCCAAGTGTACCACTTGCAACTACCATCACCCTGTTGGCACCTCATGCCGAAAATGTGCCAACTGTAATAGGTTGGGACACCTCTCCAACTACTGTCGCCTACCCCAGAACCAGCAAACCCAAGCCCTTTTACCCAATCCTAACCCAAACCGCCAAACCCAAGCTACACCAGGTCGAACCTGTTACAAATGTGGCGATCCTAACCATTTCGCCAACATTTGCCCGAAACGCACCAACAACCAACAGCAACAACAAACCGAACCTGCGAAAGGACGAGCTTTCGTTCTCACCTCAGCTCAAGCCCAAAGTTCGAATGACGTCATCACTGGTACGTTCCTTGTGAACCATATCTATGCTACTTGTCTGTTTGATACTGGCGCGGATAGAAGTTTTGTCTCCGTTTAATTTGAACCCTTGCTTAAGTGCGAACGAACTAAAATGCCTAATCCTTTTGCTGTCGAAGTCGCTAATGGTAAGACCATCTCCGTTGACTCTGTTCTTTCTGGTTGCTCCCTAATCTTAAACGATCATAAGTTTTCCATCGACCTCATACCTATGCAAATGGGTAGCTTTGACGTCATAGTAGGCATGGACTGGCTTAAGCGAGTTCATGCTGAAGTCGTTTGTTCTGAGAAATTCATTCGTCTTCCCCTACCTCAAGGTGACTCTTTACACGTCTATGGTGAGAAACCTTCTAAGGGTCTCAAGCTTATGTCATGCATCAAAGCGAACAAGTACTTGCGTAAGGAGTACTTTGCCTTTCTCGCCCACGTTGTGGAAAAGAAAGACAAAGGTCCTAGCATAAGTGATGTTCCTATCGTTTGTGAGTTCCCTTCTGTTTTCCCCGAGGATCTCCCTGGTCCTCTGCCTCCTCGAGCTGTCGATTTTCGTATTGACCTCATTCCTGGTGCAACTCCTGTTGCGAAGGCTCCCTATCGTTTAGCACCCTCGGAGATGCAAGAGCTATCAAGCCAACTTCAAGAGCTTCTTGATAAAGGCTTTATACGCCCTAGTACTTCCCCTTGGGTCGCTCCCGTGTTGTTCGTCAAGAAGAAAGATGGGTCTTTTCGGATGTGCATTGATTATCGTGAGCTCAATAAACTTACAGTCAAAAACCGATACCCACTTCCTCGTATTGACGATCTCTTCGATCAATTGCAAGGCGCGAAGTGCTTTTCAAAGGTTGATCTCCGTTCTGGCTATCATCAACTTCGGGTTTTGGAGGAAGATGTACCCAAAACCGCATTTCGCACACGTTATGGACACTACGAGTTCGTGGTCATGCCTTTTGGTTTGACCAACGCTCCTGCAGTGTTTATGGATCTTATGAACCGTGTGTGTAAGCCTTTTCTCGATCATTTCGTCATTGTGTTCATCGACGATATCCTAATCTACTCTAAGACGAAAGAAGAACATGGACGACATTTGCGTCTTATCCTTCAGCTTTGGCAAACTGAACGTCTGTATGCCAAATTCTCCAAGTGTGAATTTTGGCTAAAAGAGGTTCAATTCTTAGGTCACACCGTCAATGAACTTGGTATTCATGTTGACCCTGCAAAGATAGAAGCTGTGAAGAATTGGATTGCACCTAAGTCGCCCTCTGAAATTCGTTCGTTTCTTGGCCTAGCTGGGTATTATCGCCGTTTCATCTCGAACTTCTCGAAGATTGCCGTTCCTTTGACTTCGTTGACTCAAAAAGATAAACCTTTTGTTTGGGGTCCCGAACAAGAAGAATCTTTCCAAACGCTCAAGGACATGCTTTGTAATGCTCCTATTCTCACTCTCCCCGATGGGAACGACGATTTCATCGTGTATTGCGATGCCTCTAACCAGGGTCTTGGTTGCGTTCTCATGCAACGGAACAAAGTAATCGCTTACGCGTCGAGACAACTCAAAATTCATGAGAAAAACTATACTACTCACGACCTTGAACTTGGTGCAGTTGTTTTTGCGTTAAAGATTTGGCGACACTACCTTTATGGTACAAAGTGTACGGTCTTTACCGACCACAAGAGCCTCCAACACATCTTTGATCAAAAGGAACTCAACATGCGTCAACGTCGTTGGGTAGAATTGTTAAACGACTACGACTGCGATATCCGCTACCACCCTGGTAAGGCGAATGTCGTGGCCGATGCACTTAGTCGTAAGACTCATGTCAAGAGTGCTCGTTGCTACCAAAGCGTGGGAAAACTCAATGAGTTGATTCGACAAGCACAATTTGCCGTTATTAACGAGGGTAACCTCGATAACGAGTTGAATTGTGGAATCGAAAACCCACTCGAAGCTAAGCCTGATGGTATTCTTTACTACCATAGTCGCATTTGGATTCCCGATCGTCTCAATCTTCGGACTACTTTGATGGACGAAGCTCACAAATCCCGATACTCCGTTCATCCTGGAGCTGATAAGATGTATCATGACTTGCGCGCATCCTATTGGTGGCCTGGAATGAAACGTGATATCGCTCTCTACGTCTCCAAATGCCTTACGTGTTCCAAGGTCAAGGCAGAACATCAACGTCCCTCCGGTTTGCTCGAACAACCAGAAATTCTGGTCTGGAAATGGGAAAGCATAGCCATGGATTTCATCACGAAATTGCCTCGTACCTCGTCTGGTCACGACAGTATTTGGGTTATCATCGATCGTTTGACCAAATCCGCACACTTCCTCGCCATTCGTGAAGATTACAAGGTCGAGAAATTGGCTCGTATCTATACGAGTGAAATAATTAGTCGTCACGGTACTCCTCTTGATATTATTTCTGATCGTGATGCTCGTTTCACTTCTCGCCTTTGGCAAACTTTCCAATCCGCCCTTGGCACTCATTTGAATCTTAGTACCGCTTTTCATCCTCAATCTGACGGTCAGACCGAGCGTACTATCCAAACTTTAGAGGATATGCTTCGATCATGCGTAATCGATTTTGGCGGCAACTGGGATTCGCACTTACCCTTGGTAGAATTCTCATACAACAACAGCTATCACGCAAGTATTCAAATGGCTCCATTTGAAGCACTGTATGGTCGCAAATGCCGGTCGCCTATTTGTTGGCACGAGATCGGAGACGTACAACTCACCGGTCCCGAACTTATACAAGAGACGACGGACAAGATCCTACAGATTCGTGACAACTTGCTCAAAGCTCGAAGCCGACAAAAGAGCTATGCTGATAAAAGACGCAAACCTTTGGAATTAAACATAGGTGACCACGTACTTCTCAAGGTTGCACCTTGGAAAGGTGTTGTTCGTTTTGGTAAGAAAGGCAAACTCGCTTCTCGCTATGTGGGTCCTTTCAAGATTCTCGAAAGGATAGGCAAGGTAGCGTATCGACTGGATCTACCTCAAACGCTCAGCAATGTTCATCATGTGTTTCATGTTTCGAATTTGAAGAAGTGTCTAGCCGAAGAAGGACTTCAAGTTCCACTCGAAGATCTTCAGATCAACGATACTTTGCACTTTATGGAGAAACCGGTCGAAATCATGGACCGAGGAACCAAGCAACTGAGGCGCAGTCGTATTCCTATTGTCAAGGTTCGATGGGAAGGTAAACGTGGCGCCGAATTCACTTGGGAACTTGAAAGTGATATGAAGACTAAGTATCCATATCTCTTCGTTACATCTTCCTAAATTTCGGGACGAAATTTCCTAAAGGAGGGGAGACTGTAACGCTCCGCGTTTCTATACTTTCTATATTTGGAATCCTTGTATCGTACTTCTATTTTTAGTAAGCGTTGTATCTTGTATTCGTCTTTCGTTGTAAATGTTGTAAACCGAGACTTGGATTGTAATGAGAAACTCGTATTTTACCCATATTATGTTAATCATAGTCCTGTTACACTTATACTTGTTCATACTTTAAACATGTAAACATATTCGTGGTACTCTCAATCGTAAACGTAACTTGCAAACATGGTATGTATGCGTAATCGAGACTTAAACGTGAAACTTGTAATCGTTAAACTAAATTCGTTACGAAAATATAATTACCTATTCATTTATTAAGTTAATTAATTAAATTAATTAATTAATTAATTAAATTAATTAATTAAATTAGTTAATAAAATTAATTAATTTCTTTAAATGCTAATTTATATATATATATATATATATAACATTTTGAATTTAAATTTTAATATATATCTTCTTTAATAAAGTCCAAGGTTTAAAGTGTAATTATTGGATTCTTGAACTTCAGGGACCTTTACTGCCAATTGTGAAACTGAATTATTGAGTTTTGATTAAAAATAAAAAGAAAATAATAATAATCAAACAAAACCGGATCCGCGGGACTCGAACCCGGGACCTCCGGTTCACATGCAAGCGCCTTAACCACTCCGCCACTCGCCACCAATCTGAAGTAACCCGGGAACAAAAGCCTTATATGCTTTGTTCCCGGTCGAGCTGAAAGGCAACAAGCGCGGACAGCAACCATTTGGGCGGGTTTTTGGTTATTTTTTTGAACTTTTTACCATTAATTACCCACTTAAACCCCACCTAACTAACCCTAATCCTTCCCCTATAAAACCCACCTCTAATCCAAGTATTTTCACACTTTAATCTCTCTCAAATCACTCTCAAATCACCTCAAGATCCTTGCAACATCAGATTTTCGAGCAGATTGTATACCTCTTACTAAAGTGAGTGTAACTCACTCATTTCTTAATGAAATCACTCCATTCTTTTTCCCACTTGCTTGGATAAACTTTGGGTTGAATTCCTAGGTTTCTCCATGGAGAATCCAGACCTGGAAATGCCCCAAAATGTCCGCAAACTTTCTGTTTTGTCTAAGCTTTTATCAAACTTGTGTTTTAACTTCAACAAACTTGTGTTCTTGTGCTTACAATCAAGCTTATGATTAGTAAAGCCTAACCAAGCTTGTTAACATGAACTAAGGGCTGTTTTAACACCCTAAACTTTCTGTTTTTGAAGAGCATTGAGCTCACAAGTGATGCAAGTTCTTAAACTTGTTCATGTGTGTCCACCAAGGAAGCTTGGGCTATCCTAACTTGAGACCACACATCACTTGATGATTTTGCATCAAGATCCCAAGATAGTTTGCTAGACTTAAAGTGTCACAACCCCACAAAGCCGTTGACGATTGTCCTCGTGTGCTCGTCGGGTTGTTGAATACTTGGCTACTTGGTATCTAGATGACACCTTATCATTCTTGTCTTTACATTCTTGTATAGTATATAGTTCTTGTACCCTCCTTGTTACCAATGGTAACTTGTGTAGTGGTGAACATAATCCGAGGTTCAAAGTGGATGGTTTAACCTCCCACCTCATACTTGACATACATGACACTAGAGGTTACAAAGTGGATGGTTCATCCTCCCACCTTCTACATGATTATAATGACATATATATAACTATATTATAATTCTAAAACCGAAACCTTGATAATGAACTTATAATCACCTATCAAGTTATTAAGTTTAACACTAAAGTATGTAATTCCTTGTCACGATTCTAATAGGCCCCGAACCTATGAAATCACACCCAAACTCGTAAGAGTTACTATAGTGTCAAGAACGAGTGTTACATCTTAGTGAATACTTTCGTATCATAATACTTTATCAAACATATTTTTTTATCATGCTCGAATACTCCTAATCTCCCGTTGAAACTCTATACTCATACGCCTCATTTCCTCTTGTAGGATAATTCGGCGTCATCCTCGAACCAACGTCTTCACGGGTTGTCAAGTGTAGAAAAGACTTAGCAAAACCGTGAGTACACTCGACCCACTTTGTTTATAACACTTTTCGGGTGTAACATGTTTCCATATACAAAATCACGAACACTTAAACTTTTTGAAACACACAAACAATCCCATATACATGAAAACTTGAATCTTATACTTGATGCTTGTCTTGGATATTCGTATTGCTATGCTTTAGTCATTAACTATTTTTAGCCTTCGTTTGACATGCTTAGCGCTATAGGAATTCACGCATCCACCTCCATCGTGTTATTCGTGAGGTCATGTTAAAACATCGTGATTGCGTTAAGGGTTTGATTATTAGTATTGCATGCCTTGATATTGCTCTTGTATAGATTTGGTTGCCATGAGGATTGTTTAAACTTATTCGTATACGTATGCTATGCCTAAACTTGTGTACTCGCCTTTGCTTTCGCATTGACATTATTTTAAAACATGTTACAGGTTGAAGGAGATGATGCTATGAAAACAATATAGCAAGGACTAGATACACACAAATTAGACGTTAGGTTTAATGTCGATGTATCAATTTTGTTATGACTTTGCAAATGTTGTATTGTTCTTTGTTTTGTTACATTGATGTATTTGACAATTCTTATGAAATGAAATATGGTTTAATTAATTATTGTCACTTAATAATGTTGTGAGCAATGAGCAATCTCGTTTTCGTCTCATCCCGATGTTTCCGCCATCGGTTGGGGTGTTACAGATTGGTATCAGAGCCATAACTACAGGGAATTAGGTAGAATTGCCATGTTCGACCTAGTCTATAGTTCTAAGTACCCGTTGTGACCATTCTTGATTATGCTTAAAACTTTATGCTTCCTACTTTGCTTCTCTCTTTCCTTTTGGTCTTAATACATATACATGGTGTCTTCCTAAGACACTTTTACACAATACACGATTGGACGCTTGAAGACACTCGTAATATAAACGTGACGACTTCACTAAAATAGGTGTGAAAACCGCAATTTGGTGAACGACTCTCAATCCGCTATACTTATTCTTTTTGCACGCAATTATGCCATCGAGTTAGGAGTGAAATCCAAACCTTGATGGAAAATTTCCAACTCAAAACTCTAGTGGACCCTTACCAACGAATCGGAATTTGCTCTTCGTTTGGTAAGTACCAACCACACTTAGGGTACAAAATCGTCAAGTTAGGGGTGAAACCCGCACCTTGTCGATTAAGTCCCATTCCTTGATTTTCGCTCTCGCCAAAGTCTCGATTTTCCGATCGGTTAGAGACGTGTAGTAACTGGAAGGGTAAAATGTCGTTAGTCGCTTCTCGATGAGAGCATTTTACCTATAGGCCAAAGCACGTTTCTCTAATTCGAGAAGATCTTCGATTCACTTTGGAATTGTCGACGATTCTCTACCCGAATCATTCCCATGTTTTACGAGCCTATTCTTTTTATGTGACTCAAATTTTATGTGTTTTGATACTTGTTACCTCGTTCATTTCAAACCGTTACACACTCGCACGTTTATCGCAATCAAAAACAATACTAATCCCTGTGAACAAACTAAATTTATACTCTTTATTTGTATTCATACGTGAGTATACATGTTATACTTGTTGAACTCATGCAAACTATGTGAACCATACTTAATGAACACATGCATCTTATGTGAAACTTATGTGAACTTTATTCATACTCATGCATGCAAAACCTATTTTCTTTACTACAATCAAGTCTCATGCTTTTGTCTTGTTTACAACCTCTAGATGCCTCCTTTCCGTAACACGTTAAACCGCCTCAAGAAGTCCAAGAAGACGGATTCCCAGAAGGAATCCAACAACGAGGACTCAATGTTGAAGCAAGAATTGATTGGACTCGTTTCGGAGCAAATGGCCGGGCAATTGGCTAAGATCATACCCGACATTGTCAGCCAAATCCACACCATACACGCCGAAGCCACACCTAAATCATCCGCTGATTCCAAACCTGATACCCCCAAACCATCTTACCAATTCAAGCATTTCATGGCTTGTAAACCAGTGGAATTCACTGGCATGGACGGTGTTACCGCCATGATCAATTGGTTTGATTCAATGGAGCTTATCTTCCTTCAGGGCGGCTGCCCTGAGGAACTCCGAACCCTTAATGCCACCGGGGTCTTCCGCAAGAGAGCCCTCGAGTGGTGGACCACCGAACGAAACACGCGTGGAAACGAAGCAGCCCATGCGATGACTTGGGAAGAGCTTAAGGAGCTCATGAAGGAGCAATTCTGTCCTCCCCATGAGACCCAGAAACTTGAAAATGAGTTCTGGAATCTCACACAACAGGGGAGCGACGCCGAAGGATTGATTGCGCGCTTTAAACAGTTAAGTATCATTTGCCCTGGGCAAGCCGATACTGTTCCCAAGTCAATCGCCAAGCTCATCCGTTGCCTCTCACCGGTAATCATGAACCATGTAGCCGCAGCCAACCCGAAAACCCTTGAGGAAGCCTATGCCATAACCCTCCAACTCAACCATAACTGCATCCTTCAAGGGGCCTACGACAAGGTCCCTACGAAGCATGCGCACCAAGCCATAGCCAACACCACCGAATCACCTACCCCTCCAGCCAAGAAGCCCCACTACAAGAACAAGAAGCAGAAGGCTTCTTCTCAAAACAATGCTGTCGTCACTCCGCCTACCCAAAACACCCACCAACCTGGACAAGGTTACATTGGCTCTCACCCCAAGTGTACCACTTGCAACTACCATCACCCTGTTGGCACCTCATGCCGAAAATGTGCCAACTGTAATAGGTTGGGACACCTCTCCAACTACTGTCGCCTACCCCAGAACCAGCAAACCCAAGCCCTTTTACCCAATCCTAACCCAAACCGCCAAACCCAAGCTACACCAGGTCGAACCTGTTACAAATGTGGCGATCCTAACCATTTCGCCAACATTTGCCCGAAACGCACCAACAACCAACAGCAACAACAAACCGAACCTGCGAAAGGACGAGCTTTCGTTCTCACCTCAGCTCAAGCCCAAAGTTCGAATGACGTCATCACTGGTACGTTCCTTGTGAACCATATCTATGCTACTTGTCTGTTTGATACTGGCGCGGATAGAAGTTTTGTCTCCGTTTAATTTGAACCCTTGCTTAAGTGCGAACGAACTAAAATGCCTAATCCTTTTGCTGTCGAAGTCGCTAATGGTAAGACCATCTCCGTTGACTCTGTTCTTTCTGGTTGCTCCCTAATCTTAAACGATCATAAGTTTTCCATCGACCTCATACCTATGCAAATGGGTAGCTTTGACGTCATAGTAGGCATGGACTGGCTTAAGCGAGTTCATGCTGAAGTCGTTTGTTCTGAGAAATTCATTCGTCTTCCCCTACCTCAAGGTGACTCTTTACACGTCTATGGTGAGAAACCTTCTAAGGGTCTCAAGCTTATGTCATGCATCAAAGCGAACAAGTACTTGCGTAAGGAGTACTTTGCCTTTCTCGCCCACGTTGTGGAAAAGAAAGACAAAGGTCCTAGCATAAGTGATGTTCCTATCGTTTGTGAGTTCCCTTCTGTTTTCCCCGAGGATCTCCCTGGTCCTCTGCCTCCTCGAGCTGTCGATTTTCGTATTGACCTCATTCCTGGTGCAACTCCTGTTGCGAAGGCTCCCTATCGTTTAGCACCCTCGGAGATGCAAGAGCTATCAAGCCAACTTCAAGAGCTTCTTGATAAAGGCTTTATACGCCCTAGTACTTCCCCTTGGGTCGCTCCCGTGTTGTTCGTCAAGAAGAAAGATGGGTCTTTTCGGATGTGCATTGATTATCGTGAGCTCAATAAACTTACAGTCAAAAACCGATACCCACTTCCTCGTATTGACGATCTCTTCGATCAATTGCAAGGCGCGAAGTGCTTTTCAAAGGTTGATCTCCGTTCTGGCTATCATCAACTTCGGGTTTTGGAGGAAGATGTACCCAAAACCGCATTTCGCACACGTTATGGACACTACGAGTTCGTGGTCATGCCTTTTGGTTTGACCAACGCTCCTGCAGTGTTTATGGATCTTATGAACCGTGTGTGTAAGCCTTTTCTCGATCATTTCGTCATTGTGTTCATCGACGATATCCTAATCTACTCTAAGACGAAAGAAGAACATGGACGACATTTGCGTCTTATCCTTCAGCTTTGGCAAACTGAACGTCTGTATGCCAAATTCTCCAAGTGTGAATTTTGGCTAAAAGAGGTTCAATTCTTAGGTCACACCGTCAATGAACTTGGTATTCATGTTGACCCTGCAAAGATAGAAGCTGTGAAGAATTGGATTGCACCTAAGTCGCCCTCTGAAATTCGTTCGTTTCTTGGCCTAGCTGGGTATTATCGCCGTTTCATCTCGAACTTCTCGAAGATTGCCGTTCCTTTGACTTCGTTGACTCAAAAAGATAAACCTTTTGTTTGGGGTCCCGAACAAGAAGAATCTTTCCAAACGCTCAAGGACATGCTTTGTAATGCTCCTATTCTCACTCTCCCCGATGGGAACGACGATTTCATCGTGTATTGCGATGCCTCTAACCAGGGTCTTGGTTGCGTTCTCATGCAACGGAACAAAGTAATCGCTTACGCGTCGAGACAACTCAAAATTCATGAGAAAAACTATACTACTCACGACCTTGAACTTGGTGCAGTTGTTTTTGCGTTAAAGATTTGGCGACACTACCTTTATGGTACAAAGTGTACGGTCTTTACCGACCACAAGAGCCTCCAACACATCTTTGATCAAAAGGAACTCAACATGCGTCAACGTCGTTGGGTAGAATTGTTAAACGACTACGACTGCGATATCCGCTACCACCCTGGTAAGGCGAATGTCGTGGCCGATGCACTTAGTCGTAAGACTCATGTCAAGAGTGCTCGTTGCTACCAAAGCGTGGGAAAACTCAATGAGTTGATTCGACAAGCACAATTTGCCGTTATTAACGAGGGTAACCTCGATAACGAGTTGAATTGTGGAATCGAAAACCCACTCGAAGCTAAGCCTGATGGTATTCTTTACTACCATAGTCGCATTTGGATTCCCGATCGTCTCAATCTTCGGACTACTTTGATGGACGAAGCTCACAAATCCCGATACTCCGTTCATCCTGGAGCTGATAAGATGTATCATGACTTGCGCGCATCCTATTGGTGGCCTGGAATGAAACGTGATATCGCTCTCTACGTCTCCAAATGCCTTACGTGTTCCAAGGTCAAGGCAGAACATCAACGTCCCTCCGGTTTGCTCGAACAACCAGAAATTCTGGTCTGGAAATGGGAAAGCATAGCCATGGATTTCATCACGAAATTGCCTCGTACCTCGTCTGGTCACGACAGTATTTGGGTTATCATCGATCGTTTGACCAAATCCGCACACTTCCTCGCCATTCGTGAAGATTACAAGGTCGAGAAATTGGCTCGTATCTATACGAGTGAAATAATTAGTCGTCACGGTACTCCTCTTGATATTATTTCTGATCGTGATGCTCGTTTCACTTCTCGCCTTTGGCAAACTTTCCAATCCGCCCTTGGCACTCATTTGAATCTTAGTACCGCTTTTCATCCTCAATCTGACGGTCAGACCGAGCGTACTATCCAAACTTTAGAGGATATGCTTCGATCATGCGTAATCGATTTTGGCGGCAACTGGGATTCGCACTTACCCTTGGTAGAATTCTCATACAACAACAGCTATCACGCAAGTATTCAAATGGCTCCATTTGAAGCACTGTATGGTCGCAAATGCCGGTCGCCTATTTGTTGGCACGAGATCGGAGACGTACAACTCACCGGTCCCGAACTTATACAAGAGACGACGGACAAGATCCTACAGATTCGTGACAACTTGCTCAAAGCTCGAAGCCGACAAAAGAGCTATGCTGATAAAAGACGCAAACCTTTGGAATTAAACATAGGTGACCACGTACTTCTCAAGGTTGCACCTTGGAAAGGTGTTGTTCGTTTTGGTAAGAAAGGCAAACTCGCTTCTCGCTATGTGGGTCCTTTCAAGATTCTCGAAAGGATAGGCAAGGTAGCGTATCGACTGGATCTACCTCAAACGCTCAGCAATGTTCATCATGTGTTTCATGTTTCGAATTTGAAGAAGTGTCTAGCCGAAGAAGGACTTCAAGTTCCACTCGAAGATCTTCAGATCAACGATACTTTGCACTTTATGGAGAAACCGGTCGAAATCATGGACCGAGGAACCAAGCAACTGAGGCGCAGTCGTATTCCTATTGTCAAGGTTCGATGGGAAGGTAAACGTGGCGCCGAATTCACTTGGGAACTTGAAAGTGATATGAAGACTAAGTATCCATATCTCTTCGTTACATCTTCCTAAATTTCGGGACGAAATTTCCTAAAGGAGGGGAGACTGTAACGCTCCGCGTTTCTATACTTTCTATATTTGGAATCCTTGTATCGTACTTCTATTTTTAGTAAGCGTTGTATCTTGTATTCGTCTTTCGTTGTAAATGTTGTAAACCGAGACTTGGATTGTAATGAGAAACTCGTATTTTACCCATATTATGTTAATCATAGTCCTGTTACACTTATACTTGTTCATACTTTAAACATGTAAACATATTCGTGGTACTCTCAATCGTAAACGTAACTTGCAAACATGGTATGTATGCGTAATCGAGACTTAAACGTGAAACTTGTAATCGTTAAACTAAATTCGTTACGAAAATATAATTACCTATTCATTTATTAAGTTAATTAATTAAATTAATTAATTAATTAATTAAATTAATTAATTAAATTAGTTAATAAAATTAATTAATTTCTTTAAATGCTAATTTTATATATATATATATATAACATTTTGAATTTAAATTTTAATATATATCTTCTTTAATAAAGTCCAAGGTTTAAAGTGTAATTATTGGATTCTTGAACTTCAGGGACCTTTACTGCCAATTGTGAAACTGAATTATTGAGTTTTGATTAAAAATAAAAAGAAAATAATAATAATCAAACAAAACCGGATCCGCGGGACTCGAACCCGGGACCTCCGGTTCACATGCAAGCGCCTTAACCACTCCGCCACTCGCCACCAATCTGAAGTAACCCGGGAACAAAAGCCTTATATGCTTTGTTCCCGGTCGAGCTGAAAGGCAACAAGCGCGGACAGCAACCATTTGGGCGGGTTTTTTGTATTTTTTTTGAACTTTTTACCATTAATTACCCACTTAAACCCCACCTAACTAACCCTAATCCTTCCCCTATAAAACCCACCTCTAATCCAAGTATTTTCACACTTTAATCTCTCTCAAATCACTCTCAAATCACCTCAAGATCCTTGCAACATCAGATTTTCGAGCAGATTGTATACCTCTTACTAAAGTGAGTGTAACTCACTCATTTCTTAATGAAATCACTCCATTCTTTTTCCCACTTGCTTGGATAAACTTTGGGTTGAATTCCTAGGTTTCTCCATGGAGAATCCAGACCTGGAAATGCCCCAAAATGTCCGCAAACTTTCTGTTTTGTCTAAGCTTTTATCAAACTTGTGTTTTAACTTCAACAAACTTGTGTTCTTGTGCTTACAATCAAGCTTATGATTAGTAAAGCCTAACCAAGCTTGTTAACATGAACTAAGGGCTGTTTTAACACCCTAAACTTTCTGTTTTTGAAGAGCATTGAGCTCACAAGTGATGCAAGTTCTTAAACTTGTTCATGTGTGTCCACCAAGGAAGCTTGGGCTATCCTAACTTGAGACCACACATCACTTGATGATTTTGCATCAAGATCCCAAGATAGTTTGCTAGACTTAAAGTGTCACAACCCCACAAAGCCGTTGACGATTGTCCTCGTGTGCTCGTCGGGTTGTTGAATACTTGGCTACTTGGTATCTAGATGACACCTTATCATTCTTGTCTTTACATTCTTGTATAGTATATAGTTCTTGTACCCTCCTTGTTACCAATGGTAACTTGTGTAGTGGTGAACATAATCCGAGGTTCAAAGTGGATGGTTTAACCTCCCACCTCATACTTGACATACATGACACTAGAGGTTACAAAGTGGATGGTTCATCCTCCCACCTTCTACATGATTATAATGACATATATATAACTATATTATAATTCTAAAACCGAAACCTTGATAATGAACTTATAATCACCTATCAAGTTATTAAGTTTAACACTAAAGTATGTAATTCCTTGTCACGATTCTAATAGGCCCCGAACCTATGAAATCACACCCAAACTCGTAAGAGTTACTATAGTGTCAAGAACGAGTGTTACATCTTAGTGAATACTTTCGTATCATAATACTTTATCAAACATATTTTTTTATCATGCTCGAATACTCCTAATCTCCCGTTGAAACTCTATACTCATACGCCTCATTTCCTCTTGTAGGATAATTCGGCGTCATCCTCGAACCAACGTCTTCACGGGTTGTCAAGTGTAGAAAAGACTTAGCAAAACCGTGAGTACACTCGACCCACTTTGTTTATAACACTTTTCGGGTGTAACATGTTTCCATATACAAAATCACGAACACTTAAACTTTTTGAAACACACAAACAATCCCATATACATGAAAACTTGAATCTTATACTTGATGCTTGTCTTGGATATTCGTATTGCTATGCTTTAGTCATTAACTATTTTTAGCCTTCGTTTGACATGCTTAGCGCTATAGGAATTCACGCATCCACCTCCATCGTGTTATTCGTGAGGTCATGTTAAAACATCGTGATTGCGTTAAGGGTTTGATTATTAGTATTGCATGCCTTGATATTGCTCTTGTATAGATTTGGTTGCCATGAGGATTGTTTAAACTTATTCGTATACGTATGCTATGCCTAAACTTGTGTACTCGCCTTTGCTTTCGCATTGACATTATTTTAAAACATGTTACAGGTTGAAGGAGATGATGCTATGAAAACAATATAGCAAGGACTAGATACACACAAATTAGACGTTAGGTTTAATGTCGATGTATCAATTTTGTTATGACTTTGCAAATGTTGTATTGTTCTTTGTTTTGTTACATTGATGTATTTGACAATTCTTATGAAATGAAATATGGTTTAATTAATTATTGTCACTTAATAATGTTGTGAGCAATGAGCAATCTCGTTTTCGTCTCATCCCGATGTTTCCGCCATCGGTTGGGGTGTTACAACGGGGTGTGTTGGTACAAGACCTAACATCTGCAATTAATGAAGGGAGAGAAAGAGAAGACCACGGGGTCGTGCCCGGTGGGCACGGGGCCGTGCCTGCCCTATGTTTTCAGCTATATATAGAGGTGTTTGGTTCAAGAGAAAGGCATTCCTTGGAAAACCACTTCTCTCACACTTGCCATCAGTCTATCACCACTACAACACCAACACCCACCACCACCATCCATATTTCATCCTTTAGAGTGTGTAGTAGTCTCGGGATCTAAGATCGATTGTAAGAGTTCTTATCAAACAAAGGCCATTGTTGGCTAATCTCTTACATCACTTGGTGAAGACAAATCTTTTATGTACTACTTTTGATTTCTCATGTTTGGCAAATTTTTAATTGGGTATGTGTTAATGACTTTAATAACTAGTTTTTTTATATTTAAAGTGAACTTTGGTTAAACATTTCTTCATGTTTCGTTGATTCACTCATTCGTGTCTTTATGGTCTATATAAAGCACGTTAACTACCTAAAAGGGGGTTAGAATGGTGTTTGGGTAAAGTTCTTGCGTCGTTCAGTGTATAGATTCTGCGAGGACTTGGTTCAAGCTTATTGGGACTTCCCTTGAGGCAGATAGCATCAAATCGGGGGAAGTAAGAACGACTTGAACCCCTTATAAATAAACTACTATTAAAACTTTATCCGGCCTTGCGGGACTGTATCCCTGCTGACTCGGACCAATAAGTTCGAGGGTAATGTCGCCTTTACAAGAGGGGCCTACCACTTTTCATAATAATAACTTATTTAATTATCTTTCAATAATCCGACCTTGAGAGATTGTATCTCTGCTGACTCAGACCAATATGGTTAAGGGTAGAGTCGCTTTTACAAGAGGGGCATGCCACTATAACTAAGATAATCTCTTAAAAAACCCAAAGTACGGAAATCATAAAAGAGGAGTTGGAACCAAGTGATTCCTTCCTGTCTATTTGTTTTTCCTTTCATTTACGTTTTATTTTTATCTTTTAAAACTTTCAAAACTTTATCAAAATTTGGTTAGATTACACGTTAACGATAAGCCGGTGTTAAAAGTTCTTGTGTCCTTGGACGATCTCGGTATCTTACCATCACTATACTAGGTCTACGATGGGTGCACTTTCCCTAGCGTGTGTAGAATGGTATTATTGTATCATGTTTCAAAATTTTAAAGCTTGATCCATGAGTAAAAAGTGCTTAAAATATAACAAACAATGTAACACACTCGCACCACGTGAAGCGCATTTCATTTAACAATCCTGCAATGGGCCAATTACCTTTTGGATTCTTGGCTAACTTAGACTTGAGGGAGATGATCCAAGAGCGAGAGTTACTTGTAAAACTGGAAGAAAGTCGTTCCCAGGCCTCTTTAGCCGTTGAAGCGGAGGCAATGACGGGTTGTATTTCATCCGCGCAAGAACCGAGAATTGCACTGAACAGAACTTGATCTTGACGGTACCACGAGATGTACTCTAGATTCAGTTTAGTAGTTTCGTTGTCGGTGATGGTTTTCGATGGTGCTTGATCGTCACCGGTAAGAAAGTCGTCCAGCCCTAAACCGATAAGGGTGGACAGATTGGTTTCACAATTTTCCATCGATATTGAGTTAGGCTATATAGCCAATATTTACATAATTACAGGAGATATTAAGGGAGTATATATGGAAAACTATATCAACGATTTACAAAAACAATATCAATAAAAATCTCTTAAATATTTGAATTTAAATATTGAATCATGTAGCGGGAATGCGAGATGTAATACGCTGACTCACGATGCTCAATTCTGGTTTCTGCGAACTTGCTCACCTCGCCGACAAGATTTTGGTATCCCTCTCTCTACATTTATGAATTTCACTTCTTATTGAATCAATTTTTTAAAATGCTTTCTACAGGTAGTTTTATAATATCTTTTGTTTATCATTAAAAATGTCAAATGTCGTGCTTGTACCATTTCTGATCAAATAATGTATGCAGCCAAAGGTATTGTTGAGTAGTTGAAATTCATTGAACTTTGATATGTTTGGGTATAGTGGGTAAAACATGGCAATATCCTGATGTTCAGTTAGAACTTGCCATTAATGATTATGTTTCTATAAATATGTATGTTAAGTTTGTAAAGGTGTAAAAGTGTTAAAGAGTTAGAATGGCAATAGTGTTGGTAACGGCTTCCCAGGACCAATCGGACCAAGAAGAAAGATGATCACACAAATACTTGAAGTCACAAAAAGCATCACACCACTTCATGATTATCGAAAATACAAGAAACAAAAGTACTTAGGTTATTAATATTTCGCAAGCCGTGTCGGGAAAGGGGACGACTAGGTACTCATCACTTAAAGTTGTATGAAAAGATTTTAAAGTGCCCATTTGCTTTATAGCCATTTCATAACTGTTCGACCCAAATAAAAAACTAATAAACATAACATACGAGCGGCCCAAATCCGGATCACCTGAAGTGTGTGATTATTGGCTTCAATCTCCCTCCTATTCATAAACATCCATGATCCGCTTGCTTCCTTTAGTCATCGTTGTTGCCGGTGACTTCAATGGTTATCACCATGTCTGGCTCTTCTTCGCTTTCGACCGCTTCTTCTTGTGCCTTCTTCGAGCTTGCTTCATTCGCGTCCGGTGCATCCTTGTCTTGCTTTTTCTTCATTAGATTGAAGTACCACTTGATTAATTCTATGTAGTAGAAGTAGGCAACCTTCACTACATGTGCATCGTCCGGTGCAAAGTCACACTCGGATGCTACTTCATTCCAAAGATCATCTTAACTCACCTTCTTTATTCCACCTTTGATGGTTACTACTCGGTGTAGCAAGATTAGACCTATTTCCCTACCGTCAATGTTGGTGGCATAGTGTTTTCCTTGAATATCCTGAGGAAACATGGTATGAACCATAAGAGAATTTCCTCGAAAGTGGCGCCATATAACCTTCCGTGCCCGACCAACTCTTCAGGTAACAACATTAAATCCAACGCTTCTAAGCAACTTTCAACAATCATGTCATTTTCAAAGACATCATCTTCGTCTTGGGAAAGAACCACCACCCTTTGACGTAACTCTTCTCGAGATTGCAAAGGATTATCCTTGATACCCTCGTAGTAAATCATAAATCCGACCTTTGCCTTTTTCGAGTAAACAACTTCTTTCTTTTTAGTACCCGACGTGCGTCTCCGTGTTTCTTTTTATTCTTCTCTCTTTCCTTCTCTCTTTCCTTCTCGTAATACCCCTCGACATATTCCTTGAGTTTTTCTTTTTCTTTCGGTTCCCATTTTCGACATCTAGACCCTCATAGAATTTGTCTGTATACTCCTCTTCCAATTATATCTCCGACTTATTCTCAAAAATCGTAAAACCCTTTCACACAACTACCGAACATTTTCAATAAAACACAAGTGTCACTGGTAGTGACTCAAATCCTTGAAACAATAATTGCTCTAGGCTTAGAACATTTTTCTTGAGGCCTCGGAACGTAACTTACACACGCTATGGTTTTACTTTTCCCATCCACCGGGATCTTAACTTCGCCAACCCCATGAATGAATGAAAATTATTTTTTTCTTATCATTCGTCGTCATACCAAAGTGTCTCTTAAAACACTTGAACACGTTCCTATTACCTGTCATGTGCGTCTTAAAACTTGGATCCACTACCCAAATTGAATCCCAACATCCTCTGCAAGTATCACTAACTAAATAATCACTTTCTATGGGTAACAGGCTTAGGTTAATGTACTTACTTGGACATATGGAAGCGATGTGACCATATTCTTTGCATGTGAAACAGCGAACCCTGGCTTTCCTCAGTCTCCCCACCGGTGTACTTTTCTTTTGGCCAAACTTTTTCGCGAAACCCCTTCGAACCATCTTCTTGGGAAAGTTTTTGAAGGGTGATTTCCATGAGCGACTGGATGGCTTCCCCTGCGCGTAATGTTTACCTTTTCCGCTTCCTTGGCCACACTTTCCAGTGTTCATCCCGGCATCACCGAAATCGGCACCAACCGACTTCCCTTTATAAAAACAACGTCGAGCCTAAGGAAAACAACTTTTTAATAAAAAACAACGTATATACTAACTGACCTCGTGAGATCCGTAATTCCATGACTTTAGCATTCGTTCATTTTAGTTGTTGGGTTTTGGATATCAATTTTGTTATCTATTCTGAAATCATTAGTAATAACTTAATTGTTTACGAGTTCATATTTAGGTGGGTTGTATGCTGATAAATGATTTCTGTTATTTTATAGTGGATAATTTATGTTATTTTTCATATTAGTTAGATTGTCAAAGATATACTGTAGAAGAATGGTAGTAGGTGTTATTTGAAGTAGGTTGTAATTTGATTCATATTTTGTGATTGATGTTATACCAAAATGATAACTTAATTACATGGAATAGTTAAGCATTAAGTAGGTTTTAATTTGATTCATATTTTGAGATTGATGTTATACCAAAATGATAACTTAATTACATGGAATAGTTAAGCATTAATTTTTTTCACTTCAACAGGCCTTAATTATTTGTTGCATGTAGTTCTTTTACCTATGCATGTGATTAGTCTTCAACACTGGATTGTTTGAAACCATCACTAGTGCTCTATGGTGGCCACAAGTATTTAAGTTCCACATATGGTGGGTCTGGGTGAGTTTTCCCCTCAAGGTCTCAAGTTCGAGTCTTGGTGATCGGGGTTTATCATTGAGGGGTTTAAATTAGGGATCTATTGTACGAGGGGACTCTCTAGCGCAAACTCGGTTAAGACAATGTATGCTAGACCTCCCGAGATTCGCGAATAATTCACACCTTTAAAAAAACACTGGATCGTTTGAGTACTTTATTCAGGGCCGGCCGTAGCGTGTGCAGGATGGGCCATCGAACATGGCCCAATCTCTTAGGGCTCATAAAAAGTTTCTGTTTTATATATAAATTAAATTAAAATCAAAAGATTATTGATAAGTTGATATAGTTCTAATGGTTGAGCGCTTTGATTAATTCACATAAGATGCAGGTTCGAAACCAGGTATACCCCTATAATTTTTTAAACCTTTTTTTGTCTCACCCCACCCTATCTTTAAGGCCCTTGTTTCAAAACATCCTTTGATCAAGAGAAACAAAAGGCTGATACAAAAATTAGAGCATAAACATTTATCGCTTGCTTGGAACTTTTAATTATAAATTCTTAAATACACAACTTTTGAGATGAAGAAAATAATGGTGGCAAGGAAGAAATAGAGGGTCTAAATTTTGAGGAGAATATGGAGGAATTTAGAGGGGTATAAAATGAACGAGAGTTAATAAGCATTGCATTGTCTCTTATTACGTAGTTGAGGAAAATCCAGTGCCATATATTGTTACTTTATTGTTGTAATATATTTATGTTTCGTTTTATGATTTAGTTAGGCTATGTGCGTACTAGTGTACCCCTAAAGAATGGAAGATGTAAGCTTGAGATTGATGATAAGTTATTTGTTCCATAGTAGATAATTAATAACAAAATCCGATTACATTGTTAAGTGGCGTTGGGCCAAAAAAAATTTGCGAATAAGGCCCATTTTTTTTTGTCTCGCACAGGGCCAAAGTTTTATTTGTGATTTTCGGAGACGGCCCTGACTTTATTGCTTCCCGATAAGAAAAAATATTTTGAAATAAACTTAAATAACATGATATGCCCCCTTAATGTTTTTAACTAGGTTTTTTTTGGGCTAGACAATAAGAACAATAAAAATAATAAGCTTCCCTATAAGGGAATAGATTTGAACACTAGATATGTGGTATAAGGGCACAAGATAAAACGATTGGAGCTAACTTCTAGTTATGGTCTAAGTAATAATATAGTTGCGTGTGAGTTGACAATGTTTTATTTCATAACAAAGTTTAAGTCAAGCAATTAAAAAAAGAAACCTTAAGTTGAAATATAAGATGCATTCAACAAGCCATGCTAACCAAATTAAATTAAAAACCCTATATTTACACTTTAAAACCCAAAATATTTTGTTGACCGAACTTGATCTCTGGAAAAACATTTGATGATCCGACTTATTTTTTGCATTGTGTAAGTGTTTGAAAAGACAACAAAATGCTAAAAGAAGACAAAATATACATTGTGCTCCGAGCACTTGTATATTACTTACTAATCATAACTCGGTTTCCATGGAAATTTAAATCTTAGGTGGATAATAATAGACATTGGCAAACATTTATACTATCTTAAATGTGAATGTCGGTTACATTTACACAATTATTCCTCCCTTTTAGACTTTGATTTGTAGCCATATATGGTCCTCCTTTTTTGGCTTTTACACGAATAGCCCCTCTATTTTTCAACCCACCATAAAAATCCTTAACTTTTATAAAATGCACTTTCATTGTTACTCTATCTTACAACCTTTTAGCTTTTGAAAATTGCAATTTTCACCACACCTCAATTTTTTAAAATTGCAGTTTTAACCCCCACGTTATTACTCTGTTTTACAACTCCCTCATATTGTAGTCTACGTTTTGACGTAAACTTTTATTTAGAAACAAGTCAAGTCAAATATAATACGTTTTCATGCTTAATTTATGTACTTTTTAGTAGTTCTAAGTTTTGACATAAACCTTTTTTTTAAACAATTCAGGTCAAATATAATATGTTTTCATGCTTATTTTATATACGTTTCCAGTAGGTCTACGTTTCGTCGTAAATTTAATTTAGAATCAAATGGGGTCAAATATAGTACGTTCTCATTGGTCGATATAAATTTAAGTTACTCTACGTTTCGACCCCATCACAACGCGATAGGGGTACAATTTCAATTCTTAATTATGTTTTTTACGTTTCTTATGTATGACTCTGGTCACATATAAATACATTATGATTGAACGATATAAATTTTACTTTACATTTTTAATCCAATCAAAATGCTATTTAGTTAATGTGGGTACGTCAAAAAGCGACTTTTCAAATGATTAACGCATCACATAACGTTTCGACTAATTCGTTCAACGTTTGCTATGTACCCGCGCGGCAACGCGCGCGGATCTATATACTAGTTATATCTTAAACGAGAAAAAAAACAAACTATGTTTTTAAACTAACTACAATAAAATAAATGAAAAACAAGAAAAATGATATTGTTCAATGAAAAGTAACAATGTAGGCGGAAGAGTTTGAAAAATGTAGGGATGGCAATCAAACTCGAATTTGATGGGTAAACACGAAATTCAACATATATAGGATGTGTTTGAGGTTGGTTAATCGGGTTTGGAATTAGTTTTTATTTTTTTCGTGGGTTTGGGACATGTTTGGGATTTGGTGATGTACCCGTTTACCCGACTCGATTAGCCGATAAAGTGTACCCGATTGTATACCCGATATAATTTCTTTTATGTTTTAAAATATGTATATGTATAATATATCAATTTTTTATACGTATAGGTATTATATTCATATACATTGTAGCTATTTGATATATTTTTATATTGATAATACTAAACGTAACGAATTAGTAGTTACCCGATAGATATCCGATGGATTTTGGTTTGAGTATATCTAATGGGTCATTTTTTTGAGTTAACGGGTTTACCCAAAACCTACATGTATACCCGATACCCAATGAGTATTCACCTGCTAAAAACCTTATAGATTTTGAGACAGATTTGAGACAACCTTATCTGACTGGATTTGGAGTTAAGATTACCTAAACACATCTCAAACCGGACCCATTACCATCCTACCAAGTAGTTACAGAGTAAAAAAAACGCAGTTAATAAAAGTAGAATTTGGGTCCTCCACAGCAGCGCAGTGGTTGTTCCCATCTCGGTAAAGGTTTGGCCCATGGTTTTATCCAGGTTCGATTCCAAGGGGGCACAATTTTACCTATTTCACATGATTTCTGCGTATCAAGAGTTTGCTACGCTTCCAAACGGTTGTTGAGTAGTCGGCCTTTGGATATAGCTCCGAAATGGCCGTTCAAAAAAATAAAAGTAGAATTTGTGACATAAATATCCCTTGTCTAGATACACAGGTTTTCTTTTCCCCCAAATTATCAAAACCAATGGCTCGTTTCCTCTCACAAACCCTAATTCGATCAACATCATTCTCATCAAATTCATTAAAACTAGCGATACATCAGCCGAATCGATTCTCGAGCCGATCAGGAGAATCGCAACTGATCGAGGTGGAGGTTGAATCGGACGGAGATGTGGAGGTTTTAGGGTTACGAAAGCTCGAAGATGTTATTCACAACATAATCGTGAGGCAATCTGCTCCTGATTGGCTTCCGTTTGTTCCAGGTTCTTCGTATTGGGTCCCTCCTCATCGTCACCGACCTCAATCTGACCCTTTGTTACAAGTTTTGAAGGGTTTGACCAATCCGTTGACCGAAGATGAATCTATGTCGCTCAGTTCCTCTTGTGGTTGGCCTTCGTCTGCTTATTTTATTGAAGGTATTTAATCTGTTTGTGGACTGTTTGGATTGTGACAGATTTATAATTAGGTTTTGCAATTTTATATAAATAAAATAGTTGTGTTGGTTATATATAGATGCACAGAATTAGGTTTTACCGATTATTCCACTGACGTGTCTTCGGGCTTGTCGAGGTCGGGTTTCCGCGCAACTGGGAGAGCCAAAGGGCTAGCGGCGGTCGTGCAGTCGACCTTGGCCACAGCGCCCGGTGTCACGGTGGTTGGCACGTCGTTCGTTGCCGTTCAAATAAAAGAGTTATTTAAATTAAATCAAGATGCAAGATTTTTTTGGTATTTGAAGTGGTGAGAAGTTGAAATGTCTCTTTGGGGTGCAAAATTGATTCTGATTGCGAAATGGATTAACATGCCCGTATTCTGCAGGAGTTTTTTATTTTTAAAACCTTTTTGTAGTTTGTGTGGATATTTTTCAGTTTGTATTAAGTACATGAGTCAGTGTTGTATGCATAACTGGCATTGGAGTTAAGTAGTCTGGAAATTGAGTTGTATCAATAAGTTGTAAGGTATAATGGTATTAGTTTCTTGGTTTAAAGGCGCGTTTGAGGCGCAAGGTGTTTAGGAAAATGCATTAGGAGCTTGAGGAGCACCTCATGTACTTTTGGGTCAAATTTAGGGTTCGTAGGAGGCAAATATGTTAAAAGCGACGGAAGGTTAATCATGCATCATGTGGTGGCGATGATAGCCGAAAGACAAGGAGTACATGCACCAATCGGTCTTTGACCCGATTGCTGAGTGTTATGTGCCTTAGGTCCAAGGCTTGATGCCAAACTACTATCGAGTTGTGGGTCTCACTGGAAGTAGCCTCTCCATTCCTATGGGGTAGAGGTTAGGCTATCTACATCTTACCCTCCTCAGAACCTACCTTAGCTTTGCAATTGGTGGGATTTACTGAGTATGATGATGAGGAGGAGGAGGCTAATATGTAATAACAACCAAAGTATGAAGAAACTATGAAAGTTTTATATGATAGAATTGTTGGTATGTAAAACAGATGAGAGAGACGCAACTTCCGGCTGTAAATAAAGCTTGCTTGGCTGTACATGGAGCAGCGCTTGGCGTATGTGATGCGCACTCCTCGCTCCTCATTTTTTAGGACCTAAATGCCTCACGCTTTTTTTTAAGTCAGGATCAGTTCTTTTACTGTTTGTCATCGCAATTGAGTATCATGTTCAACAATAGTCTTGGATTAGTGTTAAAAAGAGAAGCACGGTCAGAACTCAGAACCGTCTTGTGCTATATTTAATGCGTACTTTTTAGTCAGAGCTCCAAAACTACTTTATTTCACCGAGACCTTGCAGTAGTTGTTAAACATTTTCTGTTATCTTGACCCTTAGGTTTAGGCGGAAATTCATCTTTTTTTCATATTGTATTTGCCATTATAACTTAAAGTTGCAACTGCAGGTACATCTCCAGTGCATCCAGTGGAGGTGAAAGTTGATAAAAACGAGGATGAAGAAGGATGAACTCCCGTCTAGCACGTGTTCTGAGTAAGTGTACCACCCCGCGTTAACTTTGTAATATCTAAATATCTTTACTTTTATTTAACTTGTTTTGTCCCAGAAGACTTCTTATTGTACATATTTATAGAAGTTAGAAGTCGCGGGTTGAAGAAAGCATATGTTCTGTTGGATGTTTCGTGGTGTTTCTTTTGTAGGTAGATTTATATATAATAAGTTTATATTTGTATCTGTTTAGTAACTTAAGCTGTTTGGATTTTTTTCAATACCATTTCACAAGTTCAAATTAACACTTTAGTCTGTATGTGTGTGATAATATAATTTTCTTTGAAATGAGATGTTTATATAAAATATGTTGTGTTTTTCTGTGTTTGAAACCTATAGGTTAAACAGAACGCACATGCTGAGCTCGTGAGAGATCAACAAACTATGATAAGGAAAGTCGTTGGTAGAACTCTGTTACTAGATTTTAGTAGCGAGTACCGTAGGGGTGTTCACGTTCCTGTTTAGACAGGAGAGACCGGCTTATCTGATCATATACTTGGTTTCGCGGGTAATCTTTACTTTTTCAAACCAAAGATTTTATTTCTTCAAACCGTTTTGTATTAATTCGGACAGAGTCACTAATATAAAATAATCCTTGTAATATAGCCATAGGGATGAGCAAATCCCGATCCTGAATTTCGCCAAAACTGGATACCGATACCAATACCGAAATATGTCGGTACGGTACGGTAGCGGTATGGTATCGGTATTTGAAGGTAAAATTCGGTATTTCACCATTACCAAACCGATACCGATCCTGAGAATATCGATACCGAAAATGCCAAAAAGTGGATACGTTTCTGGTACCGAAAAAATTCGGTACGGTATTTTCAGGATCGGGACCGGTATTTGATGCCAAATGCTCATCCCTATGTAGCCATAATGGTTTTCTTATTGTGTAAAATTAGGTTTTCTTTTCTACTAAAAAAATATACATTTTACTTTGGTTTTAAAGTCGGTACATGTTAATTCATGCTGTAAATGTACCTTTAGTTCAATCCAAAATGAGAAGTAACGGTTTGATTTTCAGTTTTTCTCAACAAATGTTGGTTTTGATTAAAAGTAGAAAATACAAAACTTCTTATTTTGCAACAAAGTCACTCAGTTTATTTTGTAATCATTGAAGTCCTGAAGTAAAGGAGGGAGGAGTGCTCACGGAAAGAAACACCATAACCTGGTGCCCGATTGGAGGGCCTCCGGTGTTACCTATCGGTGACTACCCCAACGCATCTCTATCTCATCTCCTCTCCTCTCCACACGCAATGCATATCTCTCCTTCCCATATTCTTTCTACGGATACCCGATGGAGTGACGCTGGTGTTACCGATTGGATAACACAAAAAAGTACATGAGAAACGCCCCTCCCACTCTAAGAAAATAATATCCGTTAAATAAAAAATAGTGGAATAATCGGTTTTAATAAACAATTTAAAACTAGAACAAAATATCAAGTTTGAATCTCAAAAGATACATAAAATATTGCGGTTGCGGGTTACAAGTTACGAGTAAAGATCCCGTACAAAGTATCCTATCGTATAAAACGTGCGAGTGACATGAAAAAGTAAAAAAAATGCGGTGACATTTTCATAATTATTTTACTCGTAATTACTCTACAAGATCAAAATTACCTTACAAAATCATTTGTAGAGTAAATCTGGTACTCTACAAAATTATCCTACAAGATCATTTTACACAATTACCCTACAAGATCAAAATTGCCATACAAGATTATTTGGATAGTAATTATGATAATTACCCTACAAGTAAAATAATTACGGAAAAATGTTACCGCATTTTTTTTAATTTTCCACTCTATTCGTATGTTTTGTACGATAAAATATTTTGTATTTACTCTTTTGCCGGCAAGCATCATTAATTAACATAGTATAAAGTAGCTCATGATCTAAATATTAACAAACGACTTACAATCACAGAATTGCCACGACTGATGTATTGAAGAAAAGAAACATCGTTCTAGACGACGAAAGTTGCAAGTTTTGTAGCGAGGTGGACGAGACGGTGGATCATATTTTTACCTCATGCTTCTTTGCAAATTTGATTCACGATCACGTCGGTCTAAATGGTTTAAAGAAGGAAGCTTTCAAAGGGTTGATTAGAATCGGTTGCTGGTGCCTTTGGAGGGCGAGGAACGAGAGCGCTTTCAGTAATAAAGAAGTTCGGGTAGAAGACGTTATCGGGGATATTAAGGCGATTGGGTTTCTTTGGTTTAAGAATAGGATAAAAGGAAATTCGATCACCTGGAATGATTGGTGTAAATTTGTAATTATTTGGTGTTGTGTGTCTTGCAGTTGGCCGCTTCGGTTTGAAGTGGGCTGTTGGTTAATGAAATTTACCTTAAAAAAACGAGATTCGCAACAACCGATTCACCGTTGGTCCTTTGGTTACTAGCTTTTAACTTTAGTTCACCTAGGGCTGTTCACGAGCCGAACCGAACCGATCAGGCCTTTGCTCGTGCTCGGTTCGTTTACAAACCGATCCGAACCGAACCGAGCGTTTTTTCAACCGAGCCAAAGTCGAGCGAGCGTATTTCGATCCAAGCATTTTTCGAACGAACGTCGAGCGAGTATCGAACGTCGTAGAACAAACAAGGATAGTGACGATGGGAGTGCCAGTTATTAGAATAAAGTGCAATTTTCGTCCCTGATGTTTCGTCCAATAAAACACAAGTAAAAATTTAATATATAACAAGGAATACAAAAACACTCAACTAGTTCTATCGAGATTAACTAAGCGGGAAGATAAATCGTTGACCGATTGAAAATTACCCTTGTTCTATCGGAAGTTGAAATTGAATGAACCAATTGAAGCAAAACCCTAGCGAGTTGGCATCTTGGCGAGTGGCGATGGAGAAATAGAATAACAATGGCCAATAAGGGGTTTTGATCAGAGTCTTGTACTTCTGAATCGAATGGCTGGTTGAGACTCGAGTATTGATTGACGCTTCACATTTTAGTATTTGTAATTTTGACTCAATTACTCAAATGAATATTTAAGTATTGGACAATGAATTATTGGTATTGGATTTCAATTCTAATTACTTAAATGGTCTCTATTTGGATCTTGGACCAAACAGATGTTGGTCTCTAGTCATTTCATTAAAAATGATACAAACACACAAATATATATATACAACAACCATGCAAAGTAAATCCCACCAATACAACAACCATACCTAGTAAATCACACCAATACACAAATATATATATATATATATATATTAAAAATAAATCGAGCCAACCGAGACGAATCGAACTGAGCGGACTTTTGCTCGTGCTCGGTTCGTTTACAAACCGAACCGATCCGAACCGAGCATTTTTTCAATCGAGCTGAATCGAACGAGCAAATTCCGAGCATTTTTCGAGCAAGCATCGAACGAGCATCGAGCCGAGCAATTTGAACGCCCCTAAGTTCACCCAGACAACATAAATTCCAAAAAAATAAAATAAAAAAAATAGTGATGTTAAAGAACAAAACAGAAAAGCTTCTAGAAAAAATTTCAACAAAAATTTATAAAACTCTCTAAATTTGCAACTCAAAATAGAAGTAATTTGTAAGTTCTCTAAATGTAGGCAGAAATGAATATAAAATTTGATAGGATTTAACCAAAAAAAAAGTTAACTCTTAAAATTGAAGTATTTCATCTTAAAAGTATGTCAAAGAAAAAGAGTTATATTAAAAAAATAACTTTTAAAAGGTGGACTTATAATTCAAACAGTAAAATTTGATAATGATGAAGATCCATCTTAAGATTTGCAAACGCAACTAGGAACAAATATGTCAAAAAAGGGGTGCTCTTAAAAGTTATCTTTTATCAATTCTTTTTCTTAAAAAATGTGGACTAATATAACACTCATTAAAAAAAATTTACAATTTTATTCTCATTATTCTATATTCATGTTATTTATAACAACAATTGGTTTCGCATAATAACCCAAGTATTATAGACTAATAAACATAATCAATATTTACTACACAATCAAATGTATAGTGACTTAAAAAGTCTACATGTGACTTTGTTATGTGGCAAAAAAAATTGACCTTTTATGTTTCATTGTTTTTTTCGAATTAAAAACAATGATAACGCGTTATTATCATTTATGCATGCATACTTTTGTTATTGATTTTAACATGTAAAAATCATATACAAATTAGTCTTAATAAAAGAATTGAGAAAGTTTTTTTTTCATTTACTTAAACATAATGTTTAATTGTAAAATGTAAAAAAGAAAATTACTCTAATAGAGTAATTATGTGTAACTACTCTAGAGTTATTATAATTACTCAAGTGATTATATTACTCTACTAGTGTAAATACATGATTTGTTTTTAAAATTCTGCGAGTAAAATACGTGCTTAACAAGATTAGGAAAAAAATTCAAAAAAATAAAAGAAAAAATTTATTTCCTTCACTTCTCATGTTAAGACTCATTTGTATGTTAAGACCCACTTATTTACTTTTTTTACCCAACCTATTCATTCTTTTAAATAAAGTTAGGATTATTTTCATATATACCTTTCAAATATACCAAATAGAAATGAAAAATATCATATATGCCCTTACAAAAATAAAAATATCATACATGCCCTTACAAAATAGTTAACACGTCAATTATACCAAATTTATTAAAAACAATCTAATAAATAATCATTTCACACTTATTTTTAACTATTAAGTTTTCACCTATGCTTATCTTTTAACTTCATATTTTTATATAACACATTTCAAGCTTAAATTTATTTTTATCCATTTTTGTTTTTATTTTTTCATAAACAATAGTATTCTCTATATATAAAATATGTAAGCTAAATAAATTAAACTAGAAAATAGTAAATATAATATTTGAAGTTAAAGGTCATATATATGAGATTTTAAAGTTATATGAAAAAAAGAGCAAAATTGTCTTTGATTAAATTGTTTTGAGTAAACTTCAATTTTAGTCTCTGTGGTTTGCTAATTTTAACACTCTAAGTCCAATAGTTTAAAGATTACATTTATAGTCCATTAGTTTGCTGATTTTAACAGTTTCAGTCCATACCACTAACATTGGTGTGGACTAAAACTGTTAAAGTCTAACACTAGTGTGGACTAAAACTGTTAAAATCAGCAAACTAACGGATTGAAATTATTAAAATCAGCAAACTAATGGACTATAAATGCAATCTTTAAACTATTGGACTTAGAGTGTTAAAATTAGCAAACCACAAGGACTAAAATTGAAGTTTACTCAATTGTTTTTAATGAATTGAGTATATATGATACTTTAACTAGTTTGTAAGAATGTATATGATATTTATAGCTTTGCAAAGTTATATATGATATTTTGTAAGTTTTTAAGGGTATATATGAAATTGCCGGAAAATTAGAATTAATTGATCAAGTTACGATACAAAAAGTAGTATTTTATGTTTAGAAATACCAGTTTCACTATGTATAAAACTTTCATATGTTTCTCACAAGGCACCACAATGTGTTACAAGACGGTAAACGACTCTTAAGGATTTAATATATTTTTTATTTTTTTTTAACTGCAAATTTTTATTAGAAAACACGCCAGGCTAAGAAGCAACTAGCCAAGACCTAGAAAAGCAAAATTTATACATCAAACACCTTCCATCTATTCACTCATTTTTTAGATTCTTTAAGCAATAATTTAGTGTTTCGGAAGTGAAGTGAGTTTTCGATGTCAAACGTTAATTATACATTAAAGAAAGCTAATATTTCCATGATGACGACGATATACTTTTGCAACTCTTGGCAAAAGTTTAACGATGTGAACCGCCATCGATGAGGTCTTCGCGTCTTGCTAATATCAATATATTTTGTGCAAGGTAAATATGAAAAAAAGGTTGTTGGGTTTTATCACTCCTAACTATTGGATATCGGCCGCTGCCACTCTCAACTATCACTTTGACTCCCACCACTCCCAACTTTACACTTTGTGTGTTGTGTCACTCCGGCTGAGTGGTTTTTGGGTCCCCATTTGTCTTTTAGGAGCAAATTCACCTGGAGTCATTAATAATTCACAAAGTGTTAGCCTAGTATCACCAATAACACAAGTCAAACACTAAGAAATGTTCACACGTGGAGTGACACAACACACAGTATTAAGTTGGGAGTGATGGGAGTCAAAGTGATAATTGAGAATGACAACGGCCAATACCCAATAATTAGAAATGATAAAATCCAATAACCCTATAATCAAAGCACTAATATTTCATATGATAAATCATGTTATGATACGTGACCACAATTTAGCTATTGTGATTTGTGAATAAATAAGGTTATTGCCTTATTGGTCTCCCATACTCATAATTAAACTTATCATTTCGTATAATTTCTCCACAACTAAAAGTAATGTAATGAATAAGAAGGCATTTTCCACAAGGGACGAACAAAAATTTGTTGAAGGCTACACCCAATTATATTGGTACAAAACACTAATAATAAACCAAAATTCACCTGAGTAGAACGCATGGTAAAAAGGTGATACAAAAATGGTTCATGATTGTATGTTCCGTGTTTTTAAGGTGTACTAGATAACTTGCCGAATCGTGTGAATCACTTTCGGATTAAGTGTTTCAAAGTATTTTGTGTACATACGTAATCAATAGATAACTTGGAATGTAGCTTTGGTTCCTTATGTTATATATGAACGAGATGTTATTTTTTTTGAAAAAGATATTTGTAAGTTAAAACATACAATATGATGTTCCTTATATAGGGCTTGAAACATCATAATGACTGGGGTGGGCCAACGCAACGTTTCAGATGGCGAATAGTGGTTATATGTGTCAACAATCGGACAATTGTCTTAATGAAACTATTAGTGCAAGCAACGTAGGTTTATCATGGCTCTAAAGTAGCATAAACGTTGCGTAGAACACCAAGGATTTTACCTTCCAGTGTACACTTACACTGGTCCAACATAAGGCTACGATGGTTAGAAGATAACCCTTGGCAACCAGCACAATGATATGCAAATTACCGTTTTATTTTCCAACAACAGTTTCTCTTTCCTGTTTTCGCATACAATGTACCATAATCACTTTTCATATGGTCTGGCATATAAATGGCAGTTACTTCGACATACATTAAAAATACATGATGAAATTCAATGATTTCAAGTTGGTTAATTTAGAAATCTTAGGTAGCGTTCATTTCGTGGAATGTAATGGAATAAGAATTGGAATGTGCGCAGAAATTGAAATTTGATTTGGAATGTAGGTGAATTCATTTCACATAATGACATTGAATTTCATGGAATTGGAATGTAGTTTTCGTTCCTTATGTTATTATTCAATTCAAATTCCATCTAATTTCATTCCATTATGTGAAACGAACGTTACCATAGTTTTTAGCTCACACTTTTAAAATCCAACACCTCAATTTCATTTGTAAAGATCAAAGTCTTTGATCACAGTGAAATTCATTGACTTCAATTGTCAAAGTCATTACCAAGTTCTTTGTGTTCACTTTTTTAATTGAGGTTCATTGACTTTGATTGTAAAAGTCATATAACAAATATTCCATTTTTAGGAAATGCATATATTATGTAAACCTAATGAATTCAATTGAACTCACCATTCACATTGGTGGGGACTTATTTATCAGAATTATAGATTTATTTTCAACTCAATTATAATCGGTCTTATTCAACTATATGAATCCATTTGAGTCTTACCGGCCTGATTACAACCTAAACCAACGCATTATCTTTAAACTGAGTGAATTCGTTTTAGTCCCGTCACGTATGAATTATGAGCTCAAACAAAATTAATAGCGATTATTGACCATACCAAGCTATTATATGCCATTTTGGTTCACGAACTCATTAAATAACCATCTTGGGTCAATTTAGACAATTCATCATTTTATCAAAATCGTCATTTGTATGACTTAAACAAGAATAGCCTCCTAATCACTTCCAATGATGATTATCAGTAATTCTCATCAATTAGTTAAAGGTTATAACAAAATGTATCATACAATTCCACTATATAGGTTATAGCATGGTTGCAAAAGTCGTTAGACGTTCCCTAGTCGGTCGAGCAGGGGGTTGAGAGTACTCGGCATAGGCGGAGAGTACTTGGGGAGTACTCGGACATGTTAAATTATAAAGAAATTAGATTTCGGAAATTAGATATATGTCAAATAATATAAAATTACTAATATCTATAACAAAATACGTGAAATAATATTTATTCGATAGGCATAGATATTATGTTTTATCTTTAAAGTCAAACTCGGCTTGAGTTGACCCACTAGATCCGATTCTGGCTGAGTTTGACCGTGTTTAATCAATTCCGAGTAATTAGACGGAGTTGAAGAAAGTCACATCGATAACCTACCTTGAAGCGATTATTCAAAGAGTACTCGGACTTGAAAAACTTGTTTAGAACCATGGGTGATAGCTAAATTCTCAATAAGGCACATATTTTAGACACTAAAACCAAATATAGTTTGATAATCTAGTAACCTACGACGTTTCAGCCAAATGTAATAATATTTAAGTTGATCATATAGGCCACCAAATCACGAATAAGAATTATCATATTTTATAAATGTTACATGGTAGGCCAAGTTAGTGGAAATACATGGTTTAAATATGTTGGACAGTTGGACTACATTGACCAAATCATAAAAGGTGTGACGAAAAATGGGAATAAAAAAAGTTGCATATAATTGAGAAATGTAATAAGGGTATGTGTAGTCAAAAGGCCTCTGAAGGGGCGTTGTCTGACACGTGGTGTGTCACGTCAGCATGAGGCTTTTTGGGCTTTTTGGGGTGTTTTGACATTAGATGCTGTAGTCAAAACGCCCCTATGTCATCATTACTCAATTATTAATTTCCATTATTTAATATTAATATCTAACTATATTAAAATAAAAACAAATTTTATTAAAATAAAAAATACACTAAAAATAAAAAAAACATTACAATAAAATAAAAATAAAAATATTACACTAAAAATAAAAAAAAACATTACACTAAAAATAAAAAAAATACATTAAAGAAAAAAATTAAAACATTTATTCCTCGCTTTCGACGTCGATCTCTCCTTCTTCCTCTTCATTTTCTCCGTCATCAAATCCCCCGTCTGCATGGTACCCGTCTTCGAATTCCTCATCTTCTTCTTCTTCTACGCCACTAGTGCCTCCAATTGGACGAATCGCCCAAGCATGCTCAACCACATCCGCCTTTAATGCGTTACGCAATAGTTGATCATTCACCAACCTTTCTTCCATTGTTGCTTGGGTTACTACAACTTCATCTTCTGGAAAGTAGTTTTTGCATATTGCTTTCCCGTCATCCTCTATGTGCAAAATGATGCAAGCGTATATGACCGTTCGAATTCTATCTTTATGCCACATACGACATGGATTTCTAACAAAATGCCATCATTGTTGAAGAACCCCAAAACCTCTCAATGTCCTTTCGCGCAGACTCTTGCAGCTTTTAAAATATTGTCTTTTTTCATCGAGCGTCTCATAAAACGTCTTAACGATATTAAAATATTCCGGGTAGATTCCATCGCCCAGATAGTAACCATGTTCGTAGTCGTTCCTGTTAGCATGAAGTCCGGCTTTTGGTATAGTTCCAGAAATGTAGCTCTTTAACAAAGATGAACACTCAAAGGTATTAATGTCGTTCATACACCCAGCGACACCAAAGAAGGCTGACCAAACCCACAGGTCATGCGACGCCACCGCTTGTATAACCATAGTCGGTCCTTTCTGGTCACCGTGTGTATGTTGACCTTTCCATGCGGTTGGACAATTATACCAACGCCAATGACGACAATCCAAGCTTCCGATCATGCCAGGAATCCCATGCTTTTCTAAATGCACCTCGTATATTTCTTGAAGGTCATTCCAAGATGGATCTCTTAAATAACGTTGTCCATATAATTGGCATATACCTAAAAAATAATTAAAAATATAAAATTTAATAAATAGTGACGAATCGTTAAAATAAAATAGGTACAAATAATTACCTAAGCAGAATTGCTCCACGGTATCACGTGTTGTTTTCTCTCCCATTTTCAAGTACTCGTCATTTATGTCGTAGGTGTTCCCGTAGGCTAGTATATGTAAAGCGGAAGTTACCTTTTGAATTGAGGTGAACCCTAGATATCCTCTAGCATCCATTCTTTGCTTAAAATAGTCATACTTTGCTTCCAAATCTTCGTTAATGCGCAAAAGTAAACGTTGGCTCATCCTAAACCGGCGTCTAAAAACGTCTGGTCCGTGAACCGGTGTGGGGTCAAAGTAGTCTTTCATCAAACGATCGTTTGCCGCTTCCCGGTCTCTCAATATATAGGTGCGCCTCAATATGAGTCGTGGAGGAGTAGGTACAACGTGTCCCATGGCTTGTATCAACGCACCGCATGCACTCGTAACCGCTTCTTCCTCCTCAGCGGTTTCTTCAGCCGAAAAGAATCTCCGATAAATATTGGTGAACGAATCATCCGATGGAGAACCCATTATTTTTTTAGAATGGTAGATGTATTTGGTTGAGATAGTTTGTGTGTGAATAAAATGAAAGGTGATATATATATATATATATATATATATATATATATATATATATATTATAGTAAAATGATTTTTTTAGGAAAAGATCCGTTATTCGACCGATATATTTTTGAAATTCACATTGAAACCGCCGTTGTATATAAAGCAGGGATCCAAAATTATCAACCCAAAGCGCCCCACGTAATGGTGTGGGGGGCGCTTTGGGCGGTGCTTTGGTCGACAAACCGCCCCACTACGGACAGGCTAATGGTGAAATTATCGTTAACTCTATAACTAAATTGTAAACTACATAATACTATTTGGAATATTGGATTTTAATAATATCAACTATTCGCAATTAGTCGTTAGCCGCTAACAGTCCAAACTTTAAAAATAACCAATGACAATCCCGACTATTAACATATTGGCCTCTAATGGACCCTAACTAACGGAACCCCAACGCCGTTAGTCTCCGGTCGCCGGAAAAACGTTTTTGGCTGAAAAACTCAACAGTTTCTTCCTAAACCTTATTGCGGATCTTTAGGAACATTTTTCTAATAAAAGCCTCAATTATTAGGGTCATTGGAAAACTCCTTTTTCGGCGGAAAACTTCTTCTTGGCCGGAAAACTCAATCTTTGTTGGCCGGAAAACTCAACATTTTCGTTCCAAACCTCTTTGTAACCTTAAATCGGACCTTTATGAACCATTTTCTGGCCAAAAACGTTTTTCCGACAACCGGAGACCAATGGCGTTAGGGTTCTGTCAATCAGGGTCCATTGGATGACAATATGTTGATAGTTGGGACTGCCAATGGTTATTTTTTAAATTGGAACTGTTGACGACAAACATCGAATAGTTAGGATTATTAAATTCTAATATTACAATTTATTTTTGGGTTTTGGAATATGAGTAGGCATGTGTAGGGTATCAATTGCAACCATAATTAAATTTACAACTATTAAAAGATATTTTGTATCACCATAAATTAAATCCTTTAAATTATGTTTAATCGTCTGAAAATTAATTAAATGAATAGCATATCCTCTGATGAATATAGCCATAATGAGACTGAAAAATTCTGGAATGAATTAATTATTAAGTATTACTTTGGATATAATCATTAAAACATTGTCTTCTCTATTGTGAGATTAGTCGTAAACATCCCTATCATTTCTTGAACCAAAACTAAACAATCACATAAAACATTGACAATAAAGTGTGACACACATCATAGGCAAAATATATAATATCGATCTGTTTAACATGCAACTGTTTTTTTTACAAGCAATAACTTATAGAATATTACAAGCAAAAACAAAAAAATATTACCACCATAATTATAATATTCTTCTTTGTAAAGGGCCTACTGGTAATCCTACAATAAATCAAAGAGTAACATTCTTCTCTAGTTATTTAGGCCTTCTGTCCACAAAAGGTTCAAATCCTACAATGATAATATATAGTGGTGCATGTAATCGGATTTTTTAATACCATGGTATGGGTATTTCAGGTATTGGCAATACCCGGGTCAGGTTCGGGTTTAGGTTTAGGTTTTGGCCAGAAAAAACCATACCTGGTGTAATCGGTTCCAAGTAGGGTTTGGGTCCGGATACCCTATACCCGAATATAAAAATACCCTATTTTCGGGTTCGGGTATTGGAAAACCCAATGTGGGCATAGGAAAACCCAGTTTCGTATTTTGTGTGTTTTTATGGAATTTTTTTATTGGTTTCCAACTCTGTTTTTGTATAGAAACTTTAAAATTAATAACATAAAACTTCATATATGTTAGAAACTTAGAAATATTACAAGATTACATATCATAAAAGTGCATCATGACCGGGTATTGGAAAACCCGGTGCGGGCATTTGAAAACCCGGTCCAGGTATAGGAACAAACCTGGATACAAGGTATAGGAATAACCGGGTACCGGGTTTTTTTGGGTTGGGAAATAATTGGTTTCGGGTTTTCAGATAGCTATGCATACCCGATGTGTACCCTACAGGTAGGTACGGGTTCAGGTATGGAATTCTCAGTTTTTTTTAGAACCCGGATCCGGGTTTTTTTCCGAATTCGGGTTTTTGTGCACCACTGATAGTATGGTGAATCCCTTTTTATCCATGAGGTAGAGTGTTCAAATCCTGCAATGTAAATGTATATCAGCATTTAGGAGTAGTTCAAATCCTGCAATGTAAATGTATATCAGCATTTAGGAGTAGTTTAGTTTGCTTAAAAAATACGCATACATACATACATATATATATATACATACATACATACATACATACATACATACATATATATATATATATATACATACATACACACATCTTATGACTATGGGGTGTGGCTCTACCTTCTTCCCCTTAGAGCCACATCACCCTCTCTTCCACATCACCATTCTTCCCATAGGGTGTGGTTCCTCATTCCCTTTTCAATTATTTTTTCTTTTTTCATTTTTATTGCATTGATTTTATTAAAACTAAAAAAGATATTAATTCATTAATTAAATAAAAAGCACATAATTAAAAAACACAAATGCATGAAAATTAAAAACACGACATCAATAAATGACATAAAAAAACCCTCAACGACGTGGAACAACTCGTAGCATTTAACGTGGATTAGCTTGTAGCATTTTGTCACGAAGCAATGTGATTAAATTCATGGCCTTGTGTCCTTTGGTACACGTGAAAGGGCCTCGTCCATAGCCTCCATCGCGTGTATGTAGAGTTGCCCAAATAGTGTAATACATTGGTTCATTAGCCTCCATTTCAAATGAATTTAGTTACATTGCAATCAGTTTCCCCCATTTGTTGACGGAATTCGTTAAACAAACCAGTCCACCATGATTGATTCATGGCAGCCCGAGAAGGGGTGGTGGATTTATTCACCCAAGCCGTGACTAAAGCGAATTCTTCCTCGTCAGTCCATACCCATCTTGCCAATTGAGAAAAAAACAAATATTTTTTTAGAAGTAGGAATGATTTGAGATAGCAAAGTTTTTTTGGTATAAAAGTGTGGCTTTATATAGGTTTTAAAATTAAAAAACTTGAATTTTTAATAATGTAGCCGTTATACAACGAATAGAATTCTGAAATGTGGGATTTTGTCATTCGGGTGATCGGGGAATATCCCCCGTTGTCACCGAAGAGAGGGGGCGGTGTTCCCCGTCGGGGTCACCTGCCACATCACCTCCCACCGCCTAAGGATAAATAAAAAGACATTATGGTGTTCGATTCAATTCTATATTTGATATATGGATACCAAACTCACACATGTTAACTTGAAACTGTAGTATATTTAAACGAATTATTGTTAAACCCCAGTAACACATCATGACAAGAGAGATCTCTATGCTCTTGGGGAAAAGAGTTTATATAACAAGGAGGCTAGAGAAGAAGAGAGAATTCATAAGAGAATGAGAGATATAACTTTGTATAAAATAACGAGAAGATGGAGAATTGGAGATACGATTTGGATATCAACATATATTTATCAGATTCCTAAGCTAACATTTTCAAACGTGAACAGTTGTTATTCCCTATTGGTTCACACGTTATTTTTCATGTTAAGATTTTATTATTCTTTTAGTATAAATATATTATTGTTAGTGTTAAAACCTCTGGTTACATTATTTTTCATGTTAAGATTTTATTATTCTTTTAGTATAAATATATTATTGTTAGCGTTAAAACCTCTGGTTTACAACACGCAACTAATAACATGCTTATTTTTTTCTCATTTCAATGTCTTCTTTTTCACGGTTGATATCGGTGCACGGTCACGATTTGTTTATATTACGATGTACTTTTACATCGTTACATTTCGATGTTCAGAGTCGAGCCACAGCTATAACGAACCAAATGCATGTAGATATTTACAACGTTCTTTTTTTTGTTTCTTTATCCTTTGTATGTCATAGTGTGCAATATTGATCGAACTTTCACCGGGTCCCCACCGCAACGCTGTTTATTTTAGTTATATGGTGCTTTATAAGGCAAGGACTGTGACTCCAGTTAAGACAATACAGTGGAATTCTTGGGCGCCTATAAAGGTAAATGTGCTTGGGTGGAGGGCAAGTTTAAATAGAGTCCCGACGGTTGACGAGTTGGTAAAAAGAAGGATTTTTATAGGGCCTTATATCTGCTGCTTATGTTCTAATGTTGCTTATGTTCTATGGGTTACTGTTGGGTTAAAAATAGGAGAAACAATACAAACATAGATTGGAAAACTTGGAAGGAATTTGACTTGTAATCTGTTTGTTGTTTTGGTTGTGCCAACCTTCAGCTAGCTCCTTGCTAGGTGAAGGTGTTTGGTTGTGTTAATGAAATCTTGCTGTTCAAAAAAAAAATATTTAAATATCTTATTGTTTGTTTGTTTGTTTTATATTTATTTTTATACAGATTAAAAGGTGAAACAAACAAATTCATATAATCAAAGGTGATTTAAGCTTTAAAGAACACTATATAATATATTAAAATACATCAAATAAATCACTGTAGTTGATGTTAATTGTTACTACATAAGTTTTTTTTCTTTTTCTTTGAATAACAATTAATTAATGAGTAAAAGGTAAAGCATGATTGATTGAATATACTTGCATACATAAGATCTGAATTACTTCTTATAAAAGTTTTATAGTTATTACTTACTAGATTAATATTAAAAAACTGAAATTGTCTGTCAACTGCAATTAACAACTTTTGATAGTTAGGTTATAGGGTGTGGTCATGACCTTTATGGTCACATCAGCGTTATGTCACTCACTTCTAATTCATAATCCAGAATCACTACCCTAAGGGTGTATTCATGACTCAAACCATTATTTTCTTATTTTAATCTATTTTTGTGAAAAGGAAAAGAAAATATTGAAAAAAGAAAGGAGGCTCATGGTTGCCATGGTTTAATCCATGCCAACCAGGGGCGGATCTAGAGTCATCGAGGAGGTTCCTAGGAACCTGTTCGGTTTGTAATTTATAGTGTAAGCTCATAAAGAAAAATACTAAAGGAACCTTTAAATCAATTTTAGGGGAACCTGTAAACAAATGCGTGTTCTGATCAATTGGTAGAGCGCTTGCTGTAAACCCATGAGGTTCCGAGTTCGCCTCTGTCTCAAAGCTTTTTGATGTCCAACTCCCAAAAACGCAAACATACACAGACCTGCACCACCACCACTTTAAACTTCTACAAATTGTTTTTTTTTTTTAAGTTTCACAGACCTGCACCACCACCACTTTAAACTCTATAAATTGTTGTTTTTAAGTTTCCATTTGTTGATTTTAAGAATTCAATTTTCTTTTACTTTCTGTTCGTTGGAGTTGAATTCATACGTTAACAATGAATGTAAAACAGTGAAGGGAACACCTCAATTACATAGCTATGGCATAAGTTGATGAGAGTATAACAGTTTAAGCTACATGAAATTTGGGTGAATAAGTGTATAAGCTGTATAAAAAAATCATTCTTATGACCTAATGCACATAGTAAATGTGTATAACTAATACTCAATTTCTTAAGACATTGCTTTATTGCCAATTTTGACCTTAAAGGTATGAAAAGTTGCACCATCCATATGAGAGCTGTAAATGAAAAGTTATTATTGTATCGTATTTTTGTTATAAGATGAACCTTACCTGATTTGAACCGTTAAATTGTATCGTGTTTTTGTTATGAGATGAACCTTACCCGATTTGAACCGTCAAACCAACCCGAATTTTTTTTTTTATGTATGGATATATGAAATTTGAACATTAAAAAGGTGAACCCTTTGAAAAAAATTCTGGATCTGCCACTGATACCAACCATGGTGGATAGAGCAAGAGGGTGGTGTAGCAATTCATTAATGGTCATGCGTAGCGGTTGATGACCCAACCATTCACCCCACACCCTTTAGTCTTACTGAACTATAATATTCATTCAAATATTCATAAAATTGCAACTGTAGTTTTACCAAGTTTTATAGAATTATTAAATTAATGCTTAGAATTCGTTAACTTTTTTTATTTTCGTATTTATGCATATTACATAATTCATGGAGGGGAATAGTGTCATGCAGCTGTTTGGCATTTTCCTATGGTCCGGTAAAATTACGATTTTGCCCCATTTAAATTTATAGTTTGTCATTGGTTTTGTTTTTCATCTTAGCCAAATTATGATTTTATCCTTAGTTCAAATTTACATTTTTTACATCTTTTTTGTTTTTTTTCCTTGTCAAATTACGATTTTGCCGCAATGTAAAATTATTGTCATGCTATAGTTTTAGTTTTTTTTGTCGTCTGGCACTTCCTCATTGGTACGGCCAAATTATGATTTTGCCCCGTTAAAATTTACAGTTTTGCTATTGTTTTGTTTTTTTTTTTCCTCTCAGCCAAATTACGTTTTTGCCTTAGTTAAATTTACAGTTTTGCCATCATTTTTTGTTTTTTTCCCTGTCAAATTACGATTTTGCTTAGTGTAAAATTACAATCATGTAATCGTTTTAGTTCTTTTTAGCAAATGCATGGTAGTGTTTTTTTTAATTGGTTGTCTTGATGTAATTTTTTTGAGATCGTGTTATTAGTAGTATGTACAAGTAACCAAAACACAGACGAAAATGTTTTGAGAGAGAAATATTCGGATTAATGCCCCGCAACGCGGGCGGGGCAAAACTTAGCTTTATAACAAATGTGAAATGTTATCGGGTTTTTAATATATATATATATATATATATATATATATATATAAATTTCCCCTAGGAAAATCATGTTTTCAATACAAATGATGTTGATATTATATTTCTAAGCCTTTTTGAATTGTTCCTTCAATGCAATCATATCTTTTTATTATAAAGCAACAAAAGTCAAAAGAAATGTTAAAGATAAAATGACCACATTTACGTTGAAGGCCCCTCAAAACTATATCTAAAAAATAAGCTTTTTCATATTTATAAAAGATTTTTTTTTCTTGTTTTAAAGTTGCATCTCAATATTTTTTAAATATTAATGTTGTATATTATGGAGATAAAAATAAAATAAACGTACAAAACAATAAACGAATGAAGCTGAAACGATTATTATTAAGGAATCTATCTATACTATATAATAAAGTAAATTAATGTGTGACACATGTCATTCATTGGATGCATCTATTTTCTAATTTTCCCTCCATTTTTCCAACTTATTTTATATTAATTTAGTAAATAGTAAATTAATATTATTTCTTTATCACATATATATCCTATATTATAGGAATTTAAAATGAATACTTGAATTAAACTATTGTAAATGATATATGTGGGATAATACTTACCTCCCATTCTTTGGAATTTTGTTATTCATGTTTTTGTTATCCTCGATTTCCTTAAAGTCTTCTACATTTTATTTCACATAATTGTTAACTAAAATTAATATATAACGTCCCATTTTATGAAATTTATTATTCAGGTTTTTATTATTCTATTACTTCATCTCAATTCCTTTAAAATTCTTTTACATTTTATTAAAACCATATAAAAAAGCAACAACTTTGTGCTTTGGTGGTTCTATCAAAAGCTTAGCGTGTTTTTTAAAAAAAAAAAAAAAAAAAACCCCTTAGCTTGTATGATTGTACTTTGTTTCTCTCATAGAAAAACCCTAAACATCTTCTCATGTCCTTCTTCTCTCATACATACAAAGATGTAGCAATCATGGAATTCTAGACGGAGGTGGTTGCAAGTTGGATAGTTTCAAGTTGTCCGGCGAAGAGATTGGTGGTGGTGCCGATGGTGTACTTGCAAAGGGAGGTGAAGTTTACTTATCTGCCGACCGCAACCACTGCTGCCCCGTTTCCATATCCACCGCCGCTGCAAGCTTTTCCGGAGAGGCTCTGTGATAAACTTTGCATCGGTTCGAGGTAATGAAACCACGCACCAACTCGTCTTTATATTATGATAAAAAGCCCTATGGTTTGGGCGTGTAATTTATAAACATGTGTTGATGTTTGGTTGTCATTTAGATTTTACGGATTCCTGGGAGCGATTTTGGATAAATGGTGCAGTTGATGTCATTGATGGATCATATATCTTTGATTCCATGATACTTCAGGTAACAACTAATCTTAATCTTATTGTTATTGTGGCTTAATAACTAATTGTAAAAGAAGCAATAAAAGTATAAAACAATGTACAATGATGAAAGGGAAAATAAATATGAAACTGGGTGAAAGTTGAATCATAAATTGATAGGGTGTTCAATGGGTTTTCCTGACTGACATAAAAGTGGGGATGATGACCGTTAAGAAACCCAACAAAACAATCGATCTCTACCTCGCAATGGTCTCAACTTGAGTGTTAGTGAAACCTTTTTTTTGAACGGCTGTTCGTGAAACTAATAAAGAGTTTAGAGCTAGCCATACCCTCCAATACCGCTTCGAGTGCTCTAGGTCATTAGAGTTGGTTGTAAAGCTTTATGCAAGCACAAATGACTATTTTTTTATAATGTTTTGAGTTGCTAGGTTTTCTGTTTTATGTTGCCTGGGCCAGACTTTAAAAAGACTAAAAAAACTAGATTAAAATAAGGAAATTTTACAACTGTTTGGGATAACTTTCCTACTACACCCAAATTACATTCAGTTGATCACTTAAATACAAATACTAGGATGTATGTCACAATAAGTTGATGGTGCAGTTGTATGGACCGTGTGCGATGTTATCTACTTTCAATCTGCTGTGTTTAGGCTTGAGTGAGTTGTACGTTTGGCTTCATATGCCATATCTTTGTTGAATAATGTGTTTATTTCTTTGTAACTTTTTTTCTTTTGGAGCCGCGTGTCCTATAATGTCCTCAACTAATCTTGATTTCCTAGAGCAAAGATATAAGTTCAGTTTTGTGATTACTAATTATGGTTTTTTCGAGGGTTGCTTATAGTTATGGTAAATTTGTTGTTCTGTTAGTTAATTCAGTACAAAGTTTGAATCTTTTTTTGTAGGAGCTGAAGAAAGCATATGTAACAAATGGTTGGCTTGTATCTACTATGATGTATGTGAAATGAGTGTTTATCTACTATGATGGTATATGAAATGAATCGGCGGCGGGTGATAAATCTAATTTTATAACTAAAATCAATATATGAGGTTTATCTAAACATATCAATACTTATCAAATCCTACGTATACCATTTTTTTCATATAAAAATTCAGATATATTAAGAATTTTATAATTAGTATCTGGATTTAAAATTTTTGAGATGATTAAGCTATTATATTATATTAACCGTATTTTTATATTAAAAAGAAATCAATTTTGATTAAAAAAAATTAAGAGATGACATGGTGTTGACACGTGACATTTTTTGAAATCGCTTATTAGAATTTTGATTTAATTTTTAGAATCATTTTAAAAAAATTATAATATCGATTTTGTTAGATAATTTATAAATCAAATTTTCGGAATTGTTACCAAAATTTCATAACTCAAATGATTGTTGATTTACTTATTAAATAACGTATCTTTTTTTCAAGAGCCATCTCCGGAATCAACCTATACACTGCGTATTGAGTATACCCGTTAGTTTTTTTTAAATATATAACATTTTTTTATTATTTGGTATATAAAATTAGATTTATTCAACCCTTGTGATGCACGAGAATTTTTAAACATATAGCTTTTCTATTATTTGGTTTACATAAATATATTTATTCAACTTGTGTAATACACGGGTTTTAAAGATATAACGTTTTTTTATTATTTGGTATATAAAATTAAATTTCTTCACCCATACAATACACGGGGTTCCTAAAGATATAATTTTTTTATTATTCAATATATAAAACTACATTTGTTCAACCCATGTAATAAATAAGGTTTTTAAAGATATATTATTTTATTATTTAGTATATAAAGTTACATTTACTCAACCCGTGTAATCCACGGGGTTCTAACCTAGTAAAATAGTATATAATGAAAACCTCCTTCGTATTAAGTTCAATATTTATAGAAACAGATGAATAATTTACAATATATATATATACAGAATAATATATTATAATGATCATATAATATATGAAACTAACACTATAATTCATTATATATCATCCATCTAATACTATTCTATAGTCAAAGTAAGACCATGCGTAGTGAGGCAGTTTCACACGTCTTTTGCCTTCAAAAACGCCCCTAGACCGCCCCTGGGCATTTTTGACAAAAAAATTGTTTGGCGTGCTTTAATCCACGCCTGCCTTCAATTACTTTGACCAATAACCACACACCTTCCCAATCTTTGACGAATAGCCTATTTTGTATGGTTTTTATTTTTATTTTTATTTTTTATTTAATTCTATTATAATATAATGACCCACAAGATTTCAACCCCTACTATACCCCTTTTAACGTAATGCCCTACAATGCCCCATTGTTGATTGGACTGCTACATGACAAAAAACGCCCAGAGATCCCTGGCATTATTCACCTTTACCACTATGCATGGTCTAAGAATGCATAACCAGTCTAGAAAAAAAACAATGGAAGACGTCATGTAAGAATAACAAACAACCTTAAATATGTATAAAAATAAGGAAAAAATGTGTGACAACTGACAAGGTTGACAAATATGCGACCAAAGCGTTAGTGCAAGGTATGTCATGGTGGCTGTCGACGACAACATGATCTTTGAAGTGTTGGCGGTAGGAGAAAACAAAATAAACTAACAAAATCTATAATTCTGTAAACAATGTGTCCTAGATGAATAATACTAAAAGAAAATTTGAAGATAAATATTGTCGTCCAAGAGTAACGCAATGGGTAGTGGAAGGGCTGCAGTGACCAACTTTTGGTACGCATTGGTGAAACTTGACTAAAACTTTTGTGGGGACGGATAGTTACGAGACCCAATTTTTTTTTCATATGCTATGTTTTGAGTTATATGTTCGGGTCGGCTATTTGATTCGGGTCGGGTCAAACGATAATAACTTCAAATAAAACTAAATAATCTTCATTAAATGACCCGTTCTTACACATAAAAAACTAATTTTAAACCCCTCAAGTTTCATTTATATAAAAACTAGTTTCAGACTTTATTTAAACTCACTTCAAGTTTAAAAACAATTATAAAAAATTACTAATAACACAATTTTTCACCTTTTTTTTAACTCAATACGAAAAATATGTATAATGTTTTAGACAATAAATTTGGTAGGGGCAGAGAATTTTTGGGAAAAATAATTAGTGGGGACGACCCTATATGTTTTTAAAAATTCAGACGAAAAATAAAAAAAATACACCACTAACCGAAACATTGACAGCGACTCTTACCCCTTAAAAACTGCGCCCATGATGGTACGACTACAACAATATAGAGAATGAAGAGAAAAACATACGAAAGTAAGAATAATAAATATTATATATTATGTTGGATATTATTTATATATAAACTAGTTTATGCCCCATTTGTGTTGCGGGGAGGTAAACGGAATATCTCGTAGTTTAATAACATGCATGCATGTGTTTCGGTTACTTGTACATACTACTCATAACATGATCTCAATAAAAATTAGACATAAATAGAAATACACGTGTCAAAAAATTTGTTTTAACAAAGTTTAGGAATTAGAAAGTAACTTTATTAAAGCCCAAGATAGTGGTTGTCCATCAATAGTTAACGGTCACTATTTTCCCGGAATGATTCATTATGGTAGCAAAGGGAAAAGGCTAAAAGATGAAATACTAAAAGGAACAAAAGTAGAAGGGCTGAATATGTACACCACCAAAAGTTAAAGCAGATGGACTAAACACGCATATAAACAAAGTTAACCAATAAGTTCTTTTCTTCAAAAAAACAAAGGGCTTTAACACGTATATTAGCAAAGTTGAAGGTTTAAAGGTGGAATACAAAAGGCAACAATCAATTACTTAAAGGAATAAAAGCAGATGGACTAAATATGTACAATAGCAAAGTTGAAGCAGATGCACTAAACACGCATATAAACAAAGTTAACCAATACAAAAAAGCCCTTTTAAAACAGAGGGGCGAAACTCGTGTATTAGCGAATGTGACGGTTTAAAATAAAATAAAAAAAAATCAACCAATGAGGAAGTGCCAGACAGTTGGCTGACACTACTCCCCCTAATTGTTTTTTAGTAATAGGTAAAGGTAATAGAAATTTTTTTGTAGTTATAGATAAAGGTAATAGAAAATGATACAAACAATATTTATGTAATTAAGTCTATTGTTTCGGAGGAGCAATCGGCTTTTCTTGCTGACCGTAACATACTTCACGGGCCTCTGATCATAAACGAAACACTCTCCTGGGCTAAGCAAACAAAATCGAGGATGCTCCTTTTCAAAGTAGATTTTAATAAGGCTTTTGATTCCATATCATGGAACTTTATGGACTCGGTACTGCACCAAATGAACTTCCCACTTAAATGGCGATTATGGGTTAAAGGCATACTTCTCTCATCAAGATCATCGGTCTTGGTTAATGGGTCACCCACAAATGAATTTAAGTATGAGCCGGGGGTTCGACAGGGGGATCCCCTCTTGCCATTTCTTTTCATCCTTGCTATGGAAGCTTTTTCCTCTTTTGTTAACAGTGCGGTCAATTCCGGATTCATTCATGGGGCGGTAATTCCAAATGGCGGGCCAACCATTTCCCATCTGATCTTTGCGGACAATGTTCTTTTGGTTGGGGAGTGTGTTGGTGCACATATGTCTATTGCCTACTTCTAGGACGAGTCTATTGTACAGATAGGGTTTCCTAGCGTCAAAAGTTTAGTTCTGAAAGTTTTGTGTGATGTTGTTTATTTCCGTACGAAAATCAGGAAGGATTTTCGCACGAAAATTTCGTGCGAAAATCCAAGTCTCCTAGTCACTAGTTGCTGTCATGTCTTGCCTATAAATAGGTGACTTAGGATGTTTGTCAGGTATGCTGTTTTTGGTGATCAGTGGCGAAGCCCTGCTAGAGTCTGTAATCGTTTCAACATTTATCAATATAACAGACGGTTAAACAGTAATCATCGCTGTTTCTTTGTTTGTTCAATCAGCTAACAATGAATTCCGCCTCTGTTAGCTGAGCAAGTCTGACCGGAAGCTCACAAGTTGGGCCCGATCCTAAGCATGCACAAGTGGTATCAGAGCCTTAAGATCTGATTTGTGAACAAACAACCAAGTTTCAGCTGGATTCAACCTTCAAAGTTCAAGATTCATCCATTGGAAACTCTTCTTCTACACTTTCTTGGAACTTATTCTAGATATGAAGGATTTCATGGACAATTTGGACTAGGTTATTAGTATAACGTACTAAAATCAATTCCAAACAGCTTACTGAAACAAACGAACCTAAAATCCATCAAAATCATGCTTGAAATTGCCAAAAACGTGAAATTGTGAACAAGTGCTCAAAGAGGACAAGTTTTTCCGCACGAAACACTAGTTTTCGTACGAAAATTAGGGTGCTAACCTCTGAAAGTTTGAAATTAACAGAACACAAAAGTTTTCACACGAAAATAAAATTTTCGTACGAAAATTCAGTTTTTCGCACGAAATCAAGAGCAGTATTTCGTACGAAAATTTTCAGTTTTTGTCTAATTTTCAATCAGTTTCAAGTTAACCAGTTTTAATCTGTTTCTCTGTTTTAAGCATTTTCAAGATGTCAGGTGAGGAAGAATTTCATAACGCATTCGCTACACCAGCAGTCACAGCTTCCGTAGCAGCCCAGAACATGAATCTAGAAAATGAATGGGAACCACTACAAAGCCTCCAAAGCTCATGAACATCGAAGACTACGAGAGTTGGAGTGAGCGTTTCAAGAACTGGTTTCAAGCAACAAATTTAACAGTCTGGTTCGCACTTGAGAACAAGTATCAACCACCGCTAAATGAACTTTGCATTGAGAAAACAGTGGCTCGTCTTTCCGATGACGAACGAGAAAAATACATCATTGAGAAGAAGATGATGAATCTTCTTCAGCAGGCCATAAAAGAAGAGATCTTAGTTCTCCTACAACACGATGATGACGCTCATTCATTGTGGCTCGCCTTACGATTAAGGGCACAAGGGAGCACTAATGTCAGAAAAGGTAAGAAGGCGCTGCTGAATAAAGAATTCGAAGTGTTCAACATTCTTTCGGGCGAGAACATGAAGCAACTCATAGAAAGGTATTGCCACCTGGTAGTACAGATGAAGCGTATGGGAATTGTGAAGACAAATGAAGAGCTAGTCCACAAACTGGCAGATTCTTTGCCGAAGGAGATTGGGCAAAATATCTAACCATCATGAAGAATGGAGCTGAGTATGACAGTCTCAGTTTGCCAAGATTCATAGAAAAATTGGAAGGGCATGAACTAGAGATGCAGAAAAAGGCAAAAGGCAGGAAATCGAATTCGCAACAGGACGTCAGTTTATACTACAAAGGGAAACCAAACACTCCTGTTCAAAGTCCCAAGATCCATACAGCTTTTAGTGCCAGCTCAAATGCTAGTCCTACCTCCAACCAATCAAGTGGATTCCAAACGTTTGCTTCCTTCAATCCAAACAATCACCAAGGACAACAATCGTCTCAGAGCTCAAGTCATCGTCTCAGAGCTCAAGTCAACCACAAAGCAATCAACAAAATCAATCCAATTCTAACCAACGAATCTTGCAATGTAACATCGCAGTGAATCTCCAAAATGCTCAAGACTTCAATGAGCAAACTGCTAAGCAACATATGGTGCTCCTTGCAGCAGTTCTGGAATCCTATGAGAGTCTTGTAGCTGGTCGAATCGGAAATCCTGAAATGACTAAAGAAGACTACGACCAAATTGATCCAGAAGAGATGGAATTGATTGACATCATGTGGTGCATGGCATCAGTGGTTCGAAGGGCTCAACGTTTTATGAAAATTACTGGAAGAGATGATTTAAGGGGCCTTGACGGTAAATTAGGATTTGACAAAACCAAAGTTACATGCTTCAAATGCAGAGAGAAAGGACACTTTAAGCGTGAATGTCCAAATCGTGAAGTAAAGGGAAATCAGAATCCATTTGGAGATGATTATTACAGAAAGGCGATTTATCATCGACCTTAGCCAGAAAAACGAATGGCTCAAATCAAAGAAGGACCCTCAAACTCAAAAGACAAAGCTCTTGTGGTCACACAAGAAGATGAAGGGTTCAATTGGAACAATTTCATTTCCAAGAAAGAAAGTCTTGCACTTGTTGCTGAAATCATAGAAGAACCTGAAGCATCTGAAGAAGTTACAGAAGAAGAGATGAAAGAAGTTTTGGCTGATTACTTCAGAACATCAGCAGAGGAAGAGGAGCATCTCGCAGGTACTCCTAAATCCTGTTTATTTAACACAATTCTGAAAACTTTTGCAGGTAGCTTTTTGTCGGGACATACAGAAGAAGGTTCTGTTGAGATAGAGGCTGAGTGTGTGGGGATGATTGATGTAACCAAACCTGTAACACTGGAGAGCTTAACTGATATTGCCAACAAAGCTCTGATGGCCAAACACAAACGAGGTAGTAAGTATGGAAAAACAGGTAGAAAAGGTTGAAACAGCTAAAGAAACAATCAAAACTCAAACTGTCGAATTGGTCAGCCCATGCTTGAAATGTGCAGAAGCATGTGAGCAATGTGCTGAGAAAGAGAAAGCTTTTAAAGAACTTAAAACATACAATGATAAGCTGTCATACGATTACAACACCGTAAAAGAATCATATGATAAGCTCAGCAGGACCATTCGACAGTATGAGAAAACTGTCAAAGAAGATGACAAAACACTTTCAATGCTCAAAGCAACTGTGATGGACAAACAAATGGCCATTAATCTTCATATTAACACAATTGCTGAGCTGAAAAGTGAGCTGGAGAAAACTAAAATTGAAACAGAAAGGGTTAACAAATTGTTAATCAGTTACTCTACCAGCATGTATGTCCTCGATCACATTCTGCCAAAACCAGTAAGCAGCAAAGATGGTAAGAAAAATGACAAAAGTCTTGGAAAATGTTACGATCATGTTTCACATCCTATGTGGAATAGCTATGCTAAGAAACATCCTGACGGAGTGGATAAGGCGCTGAATTTAAATCTTCTCACTGAAAAGAATAACGAGCTTCCTGAAAATCTTGACGGAACATATTTCAAAACAGAAAAGGAATGTGAATCCGAGGTGGTAACCAAAGTGTTCGAAAATGTTTTTGAAAATGAGTCTGATAGCACAATTTACGAAAGTGCTGAGTCAAACAATGAGAAATCAGAGTCAAGTTCACCTTCTGAAAGTGAGAAAAGTTTTTATGAAAATTTTATCACAGCATCAGAAAATAGTTTAAGTGATGATCCTAATGTAGTTATCTACAAACTGAAAGGATCAGATAAACTATATACTGATGAAGAATTCCCAGTCCAGAATGTTAACTTCGATCGTGTTGACAAATTCTTTAAACTCGTTAAAGTTGACACATCTGATCTTGAAAAACAAGTTGCTGGTTTTTACTCAAAACCAAAGAAATCAGATAAAATCATTCATCCAAGAGGTAGAGGTTATCCTAAGAACAAAAGGGATGGGTTAGGGTTTGAAAAGAAAAAAATAACAAATCCCGAAAGCCAAATTTTACAAAGAAAGTTGAGTTTGTTTTTGGAACTAACACTGTTGAAGAAAAAGAAATCATTAACAAACAAACCAACGAAGCGTTTAAGAAAAAAGGAGCTTCGTGAACAGGCCTTGGAACATACTGTTGGAAACGACAGTAGAACGTGCTACAGATGCAACAAGGTTGGGCATATTGCACGACTTTGTTCTCAAAATCGTCCAAAACATTTTCCTGAACAAAAGAGGTTTACAGTAGATGAGAAGAAAAAGGGTCCAGAGTTTGTGCCAACAAAAATTTTAAAGAGAAATGATAATGCCAGTTCTATTAAGGAATCACCAACCGAGATCATTTCAAAATTTGAAGTTGGAGAAACCTCAAAGAAAAATGAACGAAAAGAATCTAATCTTTACATCAAAAAGGCATTTTCAAAGGCACAAACCTGGGTAGCCAAAGCAAAAACATCTCATGTAACCCCAAAATCAACCAATGTTCCAGCCAAATCAAAAGATAAGACTGAATTTAAGACTGGACAATGGGTTGAGATTAAGAAAGATGACAAAGTTGCCAAAGTTCCAAAAGTCGACATTGTCATCCCACCCAAGACCGAAAGGGCTTGGGTCTCTCTGTTTAAGTAATATGCTTTTCATGTGTGCAGGGGCTTTCAAGGTCAATCATTTCAAAGTGGATCATGGACAGTGGAGCTTCTAGGCACATGACAGGGATGTTGGCTTTGTTGTACAATGTAAAAGCCATCAGGGGAGGATATGTTGGGTTTGCCGGAACACAGGGCGGCAGGATCGTGGGAGAAGGAATTTTGACAAACGGATTCGTTTCTTTCGACAAAGTGAACTACATTGCTGAGCTTGAGAACAATCTTTTGAGCATTTCATAGATCTGTGACAAGAAGTTCACAACTCACTTCACTGACAAAGAATGTCTCATTCTCAAGCCGGGTTTCATAATTCCTGAGGAGTGGATCCTAATGCGCGCTCCACGAGAGAACGATTTATATGTCTTAAACATGAGCGTTGCATCCACTACTTCAAAAGAAGGACATTGTTTTGTATCAAAGGCCACTGAAAAAGAATCAATCCTATGGCATAGGAAGATGGGTCACATACACCTAAGGAAGATGAATTTTAAGGTGCACAACAATCTAGTGGAAGGGGTGAATCTCAAAAATTTTCATTTGTCAGACAACTGTATCAGTTGCAAAAAGGGGAAGCAGCATAAAAAGTCGCACCCAAGGAAGCTTCTCAACTCCATCAAATTCCCACTAGAAAAGCTACACATGGATCTTTTTGGGCCTGTCAATGTGAAAAGTATTACAGGAGATCTATACTGCCTGGTTGTAACCGATGACTTCTCCAGATTCTCATGGGTTTTCTTTCAAGAAAGCAAGAATGAAAGCAAGAATGAAACGTTTGAAAATTTGATGATCTTGTTTCGAAAGCTTGAAAACCTTTACCATTTGCCTATCACGAGAATCAGAAGTGACAACGGTACTGAGTTTAAGAACAACAAGATGCTCGAATTCTGCAATGCTAAGGGTATTCATCATGAGTTTAGTGCCCCCTATACTCCTCAACAAAAATGGAGTAGCTGAACGAAAGAACAGAACGCTCATTGAGACTGCACGCACAATGCTTGCCGATTCTAAGTTGCCTATTAGCTTTTGGAGCGAAGCTGTTGCCTCTGCTTGTTACATCCTCAACCGCGTAATGACAGTCAAGAAGCACAAAAAGACATGCTTTGAACTTCTTAACAAGCGAAAACCTAATCTAGAGTTTTTGGAACCTTTTGGATCATCGTGTACCGTATTGGACCCGGAAGGAAAATTCGGAGCCAGATCTTTGGAAGGATTTTTCGTAGGATATGCAAGTCCGCAAAAGAGAGTCTATCTTCCAAGAATGAATTAGGTTATTATTGCTCAACACGTTGATTTCCAGAGATATACAACGCCCATGCAAAAACCTGGAGATCCGTGGCTGTTCAATTTCGACGGGTTGTGGAATTCATTTGATCTGCCTGAAGAACCATCTGAGGAAGAACTCATCTTGCTATTCCAACAACATCAGATATCTAATCAAGAGCAAGTAACAGGGCCGTTGGTTATTTCTCCAACAACAATACCTTCCTCAGAAGCAGGTCCGAGTTGTTCCACCAGTTCAGAATACTGCAGAACCATCTTCCTCGCAGCCAGCTGATGCAGAACCTGAACAAGATCCTACCTTTGATAATGGGGATTCCAGTTCCGATGAAGGATCAGAAGAGATTACAAGTTATCTCAACAATCAAGCTGCCGAAACCAGTGCGAGAAATGAGGCAACTTCTTCAGAACAAGTTGCTGATCAGAATAGCACAAATTTAGAAAGCTCAGTAATTTTCCAGGCGAAGTGATGCCGAGATCAGTCTCCTACCATCCAACAGATAACATCATTGGAGAACGGCGAAAACGCGAAATCAGATCAACAAGGTTCTAAGTTGCTTTTATTCTAAAGTTGCTCCACTCGAAAATAAATTTTCTCATAGTTGTTTTGTTTCTCAGGTAGAACCAGGAAACATTAGAGATGCTCTTAAAGATGCCATTTGGGTGGAAGCAATGCAGGAAGAATTATTGCAATTCAAGAAACTTGGAGTCTGGGAACTTGTTGACCTACTGCCAAAGCAGAAAAAGATAAGCACTCGGTGGGTTTACAAGTGCAAAAGAGACGATAGATGAGTGGTCGTTCGCAACAAAGCTCGGCTCGTAGTTCAAGGTTTTCATCAGCAAGAAGGGATAAACTACAACGAGGTCTACGCCCCAGTCGCACGTCTAGAAGCTATCCGCATTTTCCTGGCTTTCGCCTCATGGAAAGGTTTCAAAGTGTACCAATTGGATGTGAAGTCTGCTTTCTTGTATGGTAAAGTAAAAGAGGAAGTTTATGTCGGACAACCACCGGGGTTTGTCGATCCGATCCACAAAGATAAGGTCTACCTGCTGAACAAAGCCTTGTACGGTTTACACCAGGCCCCGAGAGCCTGGTATGAAACACTTTCCAAGCACCTTCTGGCTAACCGATTCACCAGTTGAACAGTAGACAGCACCCTCTTTACCAAGGAAGTAGATGGACATTTGATTATTGTGCAAATCTATGTGGACGATATCATCTTTGGATCGACAAATGAACAGCTATGTAAGGACTTTGAGAAAGTCATGAAAGAAAAATTTGAAATGAGCGCTATGGGAGAGATGAAATTCTTTTTGGGGCTTCAGGTTGAACAACTGCTAGACGGTATTTTCATTCACCAGACGAAGTATGTTCATGACGTGTTGGAGAAATTTGACATGACAGGAACTAAACCCGCATCTTCCCCTTTAGCCATAAACCACGGCATTTGTCCAGACGACTATGTAGAAAAAGTTGATGAAACACTATATATCGCTCCATGATCGGATCCTTGATGTATCTCACAGCTTCAAGATCTGATATCATGTACCCTACATGCCTTTGCGCCAGATATCAGTCAAGCCCGAAGGAATCTCATCTGTTGATCGTTAAAAGGATCATGCGCTACTTAAAAGGATGCCCAGGGACCGGCTTGTGGTATCCACGCCACGATGATTTCAACCTTACGGGTTACTCTGACTCTGAGTTTGGTTGCTGCAAGCAGAACATCAAATCTACAACGGTCGGCTGCCAATTCTTCGGAACTCGTTTGGTAACGTGGCAATGCAAGAAACAGACCGCAGTCGCTCTCTCTACTTGCGAAGCTGAATACGTTTCAGCATCTAGTTGTTGTTCCCAGATACTGTGGATACAACAACAGATGAGAGACTACAGTCTGCAATTTCTTGATACGCCCATATTCGTAGATAACAAGGAAGCTATTGATATCACGGTCAATCCTTGTCAACACTCACGCACTAAACATATTGAGATTGGATACCACTTTATCCGTGATTGTCACGAGAAAAAGTTGGTACGAATTGAGAAAATCCACACTGATGACCAAAAAGCAGATTTTTACACCAAAGCTTTTGACAGAGCAAGATTTTGAAATTTTTCAAAATTAAATGGTTTAAAGAATCTGACATCAGGGGATATTTATGAGGTTGAGTTTGAAGATGACGATGTTGGGACGTAATCCTCACTGGTAAGTCAAATGTTTTTCTGTAAATAGTTTACATGCTTTCTTAAAAACAAAAATCCAAAAATATGTTTTTGATTTTTAGGGGGAGAAAAAGTTGTGAAAAATACAAAAAACATTAAAAAATACAAAAAGAGTTTTGTGTATAAGAGGAGATGATAGTAAATCAGTGGACCATTACAGTACGCTAAAGAAATGAATTGTTTAAAAGCGTCTAAACAGGTCTTTCTAAGGATATGTCGGTAGGCTTCGCATGTTCAGTAAACTACTTTCAGGATATAAACCTAAAAAGATAAACTGGTAAATCTGTGGCTTAACATCTCTCGGATATATGGGCTTGGTACCCCGAAATTTCGTTTGAGAGAATGCCAGATTCTGAGATACTAGGTCTTTATATTTAATTGATATCTGGGGTATTATACGAGTTCTTCTGATTTTGCGTTAGCAATGGCCTAGAACTTGTATAATACTTACGCATTTTTCACCCCAAAGCTGCATAAAAAATAAAGAAAAATGTCATAAAAAGATACGACATGCTGCAATACAAATATGAAAAGATTCCCAAAAGGAACACCACCAAAAGTCGAGCCTTCATCTCTTTCTCTGTACGGAAGTACTTACCTGAGCTCTCAAGGTCTCGCAATTCACCCCTTTACAGATATCAGTTAGATATACTTACCTGTGAGATAAAATCTAGGGAATCTCGATGCGGGAGTATATTCTGAGGTGGGAAACACAGATTAGGCCATGTTAAAACTTACCTAACATATCTTGAAGCAGTTGAGGAATGTGTAGAGGTTCAAATGGATCAGTATACCGACAATCTAAAGAAAATCTTTTTAAGATCTTAAAGTTTCATATAAAGCAACGGTACTGGTAATGTGTCTCAATAAACTGATATGATCCTCTAACACAAACTCGCAAAAATATGTTCGTAAATATATTTGTACATATTGCTTTAAGTGTTTCTAGTTTAAAAGTGTTCAAAAATTCAAGAAGATTTTTTATTTTCTACTTTAATTTCTGACTACCGGTGATGGAAAACAGATCTTCAAAGTCTAAAGCGACAATACGCAGAAGAAAATCATTTGAATTACGGACTGGGAGCTTATCTGGAAACTAAGTCTGGTTTGAAGCGTTGAAAAGTTCATTAATTTGAAACTTAAAATCTAAGAACAATGTCAGTTTTGGTCAAAAAGGTGGTCAACCAAGGTCATTAACTTGGACTTGGTAGCCAAAACAGTTAAACAAGGTCATTAACTTGGACTTGGACAACTGTGTGGATGATTAAAACTGAAAACAAACGAAAAGGTTGGAAAGTTGAGAAAATTTCAATGGGGCCAAAAATTTTCGCACGAAAATTTGGCCAAATCTCACAAGCCAAATTTTCGCACGAAAATAAATAGCCTATATATATAAGAGAGAGGTTGTCAGTTTCCGCACGAAATCAGTTAAGAATTTTGGTGCGGATTCTCTGGCAACTTGAACACTTTATCTCGATTCACTCACTTTTAGACATATTTGACACATTAGGGAGGTTGATTTGCACACCTCTTATAATGGCTAAGGTATTCACCGAGATTGAACCGTGAATTTAGACTCGTCGGACCTTAAACGGACTAAAACGTAGATCTAGGATAAACTAGCCGGTAAAACTTAAAATTGAACCCTCCAACCTTAAAATCGGAAAGTTTAACTAAGGTTTACCGTTTCAATTTCGTGAAAATGTCAAAAATTGCAAGCGTTTTAAGTCGGTATGAAAAAGTATAACTGTTGGAGAAGACAATTTTTTGTACGAAAATCTAAGCATTTGTTGTGTTTGGACTTATTATTTTTGCACGAAAATTGAAGGAAGGTACATTGTATAAATTTTCGTACGAAAATTTAGAGAAGTTTGTGTTTTGTGAAAAAAAAATTCTAACTTTTCACATCTCTCTGTTTCACAGAACACCGTGTATGAGTTTCATCCAGTACACAACTCCTGCTGCTAAATCGACAAGGATGTGCCAGATTTTGCTCCGTTCTCACAGTACATAGATTTTCTGGAGAGGCTACCAGTTTATTATGCCCTTACACATCATCACGATGTTTATGCTTCACATGTTGATCGTTTCTGGGCAGCAGCAGAATTGAAAGCTGACTCTAGGGCTATTGCATCAGCAGTTAAGATTGGAGATAAAGATGTGGAAATTACGATCACAGAGGATCTGATCCGAACAGTGTTACATTTTAGGGATGAAAGCGATTATCCTACAGGATTCACAGAGAAGTTTGTAAAAGGCTGCTTTTTCCGAATGGGCTATAATGGTTATGTGAATTCCGCTCCATACAAGATCAACAAGCTGGGTCTGCCCTACAGAATTCTTGCCCACTTTATTACACGCTCATTAAGCCACAGGGAAGGGGGTTGGGATGATTTGGTTGATTATCACATGTATATGATGGTAGCGGTGATTTTGAACAAGCCTTACAACTTCAGTAAGATGATATTTGATCAGATGGTGATGAATTTGGGAAAGGGTCGATTTTTGAAGTACCCTCGATTTGTTCAGATGATTCTTGACCATTTACATCCGAATCTAGAGAAAAAGAAGGGGAATATTCTGAAGTTAGAGCACATGTCTGCGTCTGACCTCCACAACATCAGCAACTACCGCAAAAATGGAAAGGCTCCAGCGTTTAAGCCTATTTTCGGAACATTTGTGAAGGCCGATTATGCTGCCCTGCCAAATGGCAAATAGAGGAATGAGGGCAGCGATGATGAAGCAGATATGATGGAGGATTTCATAGAGAAACGAAGTATTTGGTATGTGAAAGGTGAAGGTGAGAAAGGTCATTACGGTAGAAACAAAGCAGGATCTACTTCTTCTGCTACAAAGAGAAAGAAAGCGTCTGAAACCTCATCTTCAGCACCCAAACGTCAAAGGAAACAAGCTAGTGTTAGTACAGGTTTGATTGATGAACCGGATGTTGAGCAAGTGAATGTCGAAGATACAGTTCAAACGACAGAAGTAGTTTATATTGAAGAGACTTTGGAAGAAGCCACTGCTGACATAGAAAGAATGGTCGGTGTTGAAACTGAGGCAGGTGGTGGTGATGACGAAGGGCCATCATCAAGTACCGATTCAGAGGATAGGAGAGAAGGTGAGAGGAAGGAGAAAGAAAGAAAAGAGCAAGAGAGGAGAGAAAGAGAAAGAAAGTTGGCTGAGGATAAGAAGCGTAAGGCTACTGGTGATGACGATACTCCGTATGAGCCGTCTGAGGCCGAAGAGGAGATTTCAGTTGTTAAGCCTGCAAGAAAGAAAGCGGGTAAAAGGGAAAAACGTTTTGCAGCACGAAAACCTGAGTCTACAGCAAAGAAGCTAAGGATCAAACTAAAGACAAAGCCTACTGAGACTCCAGCTGCTCCAACGACAGAAACTACTTCTGAGCGTCCTCCATCTCCTCCTCCAACGTCTCAACCACTTCAAACAGTTGAATTTCCACTAGTTGAACAACATGCATCTCCTCCCCCACAGCACGATACCATAGAGACTCATATTCCATCTCCTCCACCTGTTGTTGATCCTCCAGTTGTTTCGCCTTCTCGTCAGCCTATTGGAACTCCTCCCACTACGTCTCAAGCGCAAGCAACATCGTCAGCTCACCCTATTCCTCCTCCTCCACCAGACACAACCTTTGATGATTTCTTTTTTGATTATGGTGCGATCCCAGGGGAGAACATCTTACGGCTGAATATGTATACGCCGGGAGACTTGGAGAGTTAGAGACGAGGTTAAGGAATGCAAATGAGAAGATAAAGATTCTTGAGTCAGACAGAGATAACATCGGAGAGATTCTGAGGTTGGTCACTGACGATAGTGAAAGATACTTTCAGGCTTCCCAGAAAGTTACTACGTATGAAGAAAGGATCAAGGTACTAGTGAATGAGAGGGAAATTCTAAAGGCAACTCTTAGCAGCTACGAGACAGAGAACCAGAGATTATCAAAAAGATGGAAGAGTACGAAGCTGAGAGAGAGTCTAACAACATGCAGGTTGAGCTTATGAAGAAGATTTTGGTTCGAACTTTGGGTATCTCTCTCGCTGACGAGATAGAGAAGATCGAGAGAGGAGGCAAGACAAAAAGTTGTTGAGAGGGAACGAGCTTCTGAAGCTCTATCTGATGCAGAAGGCCGAGGGAAGAAAAGATTGATGATATGCATGTCTCCAGCAAGCCTGTACATCAAGCTGCTACCTCTTCAGCTCCTTTGATCGAACAATCTGCGCTGGAAGCTGAATCTGTGCCAGTATCTTCTGAGTTAGTAGTCTATGATCCAACTGTTGATGTTAGCAAGAGGTTTGTGCTTCAAGGAGAAGGGATTCTAGAGAAGATGACGAAAGAGAAGGCGATTGCTCAGAGGGAGTTAAAGAAAGAGATTGATGAAATGGTAGACGGAACGTATGATGATTTAGAGAAGGAAGGATTCCAATATGTAGCAAGTTTATTTGATAATGAAAATATGTCTGTTGATGCTTACATGAATGACTCTATTTTTGAACTAACCGATGAACAGGTTCAGGGGGAGTCGTCGATTGAAATAGAAGAGACAGTGCCAAAGCCCAAAGTTATCTATCTTGAGCACGATGTGGAAGAAGGGGAGTATATTCATAACTACTCCAAGGCTGATCTTGCATAATTGTTTGGATTACAAGAAGATTCATTCGAGTTCGACTTTGAAGAAGAATTAAAGAACACGATCTCAGAGCCTAATGACTATGTGTTTGAAGACATCCCGCAAGCAAATGATTATGATAGAGTCATCATTGAAGATTGGGATTCAGATGATAATGTGTTTCCTACCATTGGCTTTCTTCACCAGAGACCCTGACGGATCTCTGGGTGACATTATCAGTTGGGGATGGATCGAGGAACTAGATGTGTATGCGTTGAGTTCAATACTTCAAACGACTGGGTGATGTTAAGATCTTGCCAGAATGGGATGTGAAAGAATTGGTTCAGACCAAGACGTTCAGTATGAAACTACGATCGAATGATCAACGTCTTTGGAAGTTAATCAAGTTTGAAGCTGAGCATGGCTTTAACTTTTGGAAACCACACAAACCACGAACCGTGACAAAGATCGATCCAGTTACTTAGGAGAAAGATGTGACTTTGATTGTGAAAAGGCCACGAGTTATGAAGAATATGCCTTTGAAGAAAATGGAGCAAGATTTTTATAAGATCTTCAAATGGTGGCATTATGATTCGAGTACTAGAGAGGCTGTTATTTGTGTCGAGCCTGATGAAGGAGCATGGGATATCTGAAGATTTGTCTGAAACCATGATCATGCACAAGAGAATTTATGGGTTATGGCGTGCAATCAGGGTGTTAGATCCGATGTGGCTGGTCAACTGCTCAGAAAAGGATATTGAACGCTTATTCTTCATCAAGATCAGTTATGAAGAAAAAGACAAAGAGCAGGCCATGCAGTTTCAGAAAATTGTGAATGTTTGTTATGCTAACAACATTAATTCAGGTAAAGAATGGAACACTTCATGGAGAAAGCTTGAAGATAAAGAGCAGAAAAAGAAAGATCAAAATGAAGAAAGAATCGAAGCACGACAGAAGCTGGCCACCCGTGAAAGATTCAAGTTCGGGAACACGTACAATCGACCTCCTCCTACAGATCAAACTCCCATTGCTTCAGAGGAGCGTCGAAGGCCACGCAAGCGATTTTTCGGATGATTCAAGTCAAATATGTTTAAAGTTTTTTTAAGAAAAATTTTGAAGACTGTCCAAGATTGCGGCAACATCCAAGGGGGAGTCTGTTGGTGCACATATGTCTATTGCCTACGTCTAGGACGAGTCTATTATACAGATAGGGTTTCGTAGCGTCAAAAGTTTAGGTCTGAAAGTTTTGTGTGATGTTGTTTATTTTCATACGAAAATCAGGAAGGATTTTCGCATGAAAATTTCGTGCGAAAATCCAAGTCTCCTAGTCACTAGTTGCTGTCATGTCTTGCCTATAAATAGGTGACTTAGGATGTTTGTCAGGTATGCTGTTTTTGGTGATCAGTGGCGAAGCCCTGCTCGAGTCTGTAATCGTTTCAACGTTTATCAATATAACAGATGGTTAAACAGTAATCATCGTTTGTTCTTTGTTTGTTCAATCAGCTAACAATGAATTCCGCCTCTGTTAGCTGAGCAAGTCTGACCGGAAGCTCACAAGTTGGGCTCGATCCCAAGCATTCACACAGTGGTCAGACCATAACGCTTTGAACATTAGGCGTTTGATGCGATGTTTTTCTATCATTTCTGGTTTGAAATTGAATGATAGGAAATCATGCTTATTCGGGGTAGGTGTGACTTCGGATGAGACCGAGAGAATGGCGGGTTTATTAGCATGTCAACCTGGTGTTTTCCCCTTCACCTATCTTGGGATAAAAGTTGGAGCTAACATGAATAAATATACAAACTGGGCGCCGGTGATTGAATCTTTTGAAAATAGGCTCACTAAGTGGAAAGCCTCCAACCTCTCGGTTGGAGGAAGGGGCACGCTTATCAAGTCGGTACTTGACAGCCTCCCCACTTATTATTTTTCCCATTTTCGAGCCCCGATGAAGGTGATAGATAAGTTGGAACAACTTAGAAGAAATTTCTTTTGGGGAGGTTCAAACGAAGTCCATAAAATGGCGTGGGTAAAATGGAAAGTCATTATGGCAGCAATTACAGATGGCAGGTTAGGTCTTGGCTCTCTTTTAGATTTTAATCGAAGCCTTCTAGCAAAATGGGTATGGCGTTTCAAGAACGAACAAAATAGGCTTTGGCGTAGAGTTGTGTTTGCTCTTCACCAAACGCCTAGAAGGTGGGAATTTATGCCTTTAAAAACAGGAAGGTCCGGAACATGGAAGAATATAGTTAAAGTGGATGGGGAACTTCGTTTTCAAGACATCCATTTAAAAAGATTAATTCAAGGTGTTGTTGGTAATGGTGAATCCATACGTTTTTGGTTGGACTCGTGGTTAAATGGCTCTTGTCTCAAGGATCTCTTTCCAACTCTTTTTAATCTGGAAAAATCCAAACAATGTTTTGTCAATGAAAGGGTGGTCCTCACTGGAGATATGGTGAATTATGTGTGGAACTGGAGTAGACAATTGCAATTTTCAACTGAGTGGGATGAATTTTATGAATGTATGGGCATGCTCAACACTGTTTCTTTAAGTGACTCGATGGACTCTTGGAAGTGGTCTATAAATGCGGAGGACGGATTCTCGGTTAAATCTCTAAGGGGTCTCATGGCAAAACCGGCTTCAAACAAAGACGGATGCAATGCTGGATGGTGTTCATGGCTGCCAAAAAAACGTAACATTTTTTGTTGGCGTTTGGCTCTGGATAGGCTTCCAACTCGTATGGCTCTGCTTCAACGAGGCATTAACATCGGTTCGTCTTCTTGTCCCTTATGCAGTGAGGCGGAGGAGTCTTCGGACCATTTATTTTCTGCTTGTACGGTGGCGACAATAGTTTGGCAGAAAATTTCGGGATGGTGTAACTTACCCCCTCCGTTTCTCTACTCGACTGCGGATATTTGGAATATGCATAAGGTAATATCTGGCAATCAAGTTAGAAGCAAACTGGTCCAATGTATTTTCAAAATTGGGTGTTGGCTTATATGGAAACACAGGAATGTAGTGGTATTTAAATCTCGCAGAATAGATATCGGAAGCACCTTGGATGAGCTACGTACCATGGGTTTCCTATGGATAAAAAGCAGGTCCAAATTAGAGTTCGATTGGGATCAGTGGTGTAGATTTAATTTCTGTAGTTAGAATGTAATTTGCCTGGGTTTTTTTTTTTGGTCTTCTGTATGGTTTCCAGCTTGGCTGTATGTTTGTTGTGTATAAAGGAATAACTTTCAAAAAAAAAATATTTATGTAATAAATTTGATCTAAAATAATTTATGTCATAAATGTTATCTAGTATGTATATTACTTTTAGTATCTTTTGACTAAGGGAATAAAAAGAGAGCTGTTGGGGGTTGCCATCACGGAGATGCAAACATAACTGTGTTCACAGGCTCATGTTTTAGTTAGCGACAATTGCGGTTCCCCACACACATGTGCTACTAAAAGAACAATCATTTTCCATCAATTTCTTTCTTTTTAATACACAAACCCTAAAGTTGGATGGGGATATATATTACATGAGTTTCATTTGTAAATAACATTGAAATAATTATAGATTTAGAAATAAGGAAAAACATGACTGTTTAACAAGTAATCTGTTTTTTTGTTAGGTTTAATCAGATCAAGGGCATAGCATAGTGGGGGCGGGAGGGCGCGGTCGAATCCCCGAACTTTTTGCTCAGTAGTAGAGAGTATGTAGTTTTCGTATAGAAATTTTTTAGTATATACGTTTTCGACCTGTCGGTTTTATAGAAATTTTTTGATATATACGTTTTCGATCTCAGGTCAGAAATCTCAAACATCGCCACTAAATCAGATCATTATTTAAAGACAGAACGATAAAAAGAGAAGAACAACTTAGAGAAAAAGATAGAAAAAAAAGTTGTATGCATGATAGAAAATAAGACAATTTTTATAGAACTCTTCGTTTTTTTCCAAATATGAAATATGTTATTTTAGGAACTTAGTCGAGCTAGTCATAAACTACTTGAAACCAGCTTTTGAAAATTTTAAATTTACCAAGCTTAACCAGCTCGAATCTAGTAAATATTAAACAACTCAAGCATAGCATAAGATAGAGTTAATTTAATAACTCAAGCATAAGATAGAGTTAATTTAATAATTGTTTTTGAGCCTATGCTTTATAAATCGAGTTTGATTAGACTCACGTGATTAAACAAACATATTTTTCATTATATATTATATAATATATATACTTATTTACTATAAATAATAACTAATTTATAGCTATAATTTGTGCAAAGTAATTAAATAGTGAGTAAATAACAAAATAGCCGAGCTCAGCTTAGATTCAAAAATCGTAGTAGATTTTAGAGAGTCTTTAAGAGAATTACATTTTAAGAGTAACTTAGTGCATAAACAATAACAAAAAAAAGACAATCATAAAACTGAGTTATATAATTATACAAACAACTTTAATGTGGATATATATTCATCTAACAAATCATTTTTATTATTATTATTATTATTATTATTATTATTATTATTATTATTATTATTATTATTATTATTATTATTAAAAAATTATTGCATGGTCGAATATATGTTATGCTGTCCAGTCGGCTTAATAAGGACATGTAAGCATATACATATCATAGATACACACATGCAACGCACGAGATTCGTTAAAGAAACAACGTCGTTTCATGTAAGTTATGACCAAACACGATTGTAATATTTCATTGTTAAATATTTATTTTTTATCGACGACTTTCTTTTTAAGTGACCTAATGTCACATTGCCTAAACGGCGGCTTTTGTCAAGATCTGTCCAGACTGCGTTGTCTTAATCAGGTTTGTGCTGGGTTGATCAGACTTGGTTACAGCGTTTCCCCGGAAACCGTACTGCTTCCACACGAGTTGCCTCGCTAAAGTAACAGTTGTATGAAAACCGGGGTGCGGCTCAGGATCGAACCCCCTCGGTGGGTTTGTCACCATCATTGCCCAACCACTGAGCTAAAAGTCCATGGTTATATCCACCCCAACATGACGTAAGTGGAAATCGAACTCGAGTCTCCGTTGGAAAACTAAAGTCTTCTACCACTAGGCCACAAGTGAGGGAATTTAATTGTTGAATATACGTTCTTAGAAATACTTTTAAAAAGTTTGTAGAAGTAAGATGAAACATAAAAATATAAAATTTTTTCAACAACTTTTTTTATATTATAAACTATAAAAAGTTTGTAGAAGTAAGCTTTCTTGATTTAGTTTCAAAATCAACAGGCCTCGAATATAGACTATTGGCTGTGATAGGTTGTTATTATAAAAAGTTACAATTTTTATAAAATAATAAATAAGTTGATAAACTAATAATAAAAAAGTAAAAAAAATAAAATAAAAAGCAATTTAAAAAAATTAAAAAGCAAAAGCCATTTAATAAAAGTGAAAAAGATAACATAGAAAAGAAATATATATATAGATATATATATATATATATATATATAATATATATATATATATAAAAGAAAAGTAACTATGAACACATATTCTCTTTTGGTTGTAAGGACAAAATTTGATTTTTTATAAACTAACGATAAGAGTCTATTTGGTATAGGTTAATAGATTTGACGAGTGAATAGAATAGACGAGATAATGGAATGAAAAAACATATGAAATGAATCATTACCATTTTCTAGTCTTGTTTGGTTACCATTTGAGAATTTAATAAATCATTACTTTGTGTTGTTTGGTAGAATGGAAAGGTGAAAAAATAAAATCAGCGGTTGGTGGTGGTGGTCATTGGTGAGGGTGTTTGTAACGCTCCGTATTTTCGCGTATATTTAATTTTTTATTTATTTAAATTACATATTCAATTAATTAATTTATCAAATATTTATTCATTTATTTTATCATTTATATATCATTTAATCATGTTATTTATCTAAGTTAAGTTAACTAACCTAAATAATAAAAATAACTTGGTTTATTACTAAGTTAACTATGAGGACTAATTATGCATTTATTGAAACAATATTACAGGGACTAAATGTGAAATTATCTAAACTATATAACAGGGTCTCTCGGGTATTTAAAAAAAAACATCAAATACAAAAAAAAGGGTCGGGAACCGAACCCGCAATCTAACCCGTATCAAAGCGTACTCTAATCGGTCGGCTGAGAAGCTTCATTCGGTTTATGATGAAATCGTATATTATATGAACGCAAGTTGAGCTTAACGAAATTTGAGTTTGCCGCCAAAACGAATCCAACCGAACACACTTCCATAACAGCTGTTTGTTTCCATTTCAATGGCAATCACTGATTTTTTCGAAATCAGTATGATTGATCATTTCCATCATTTAACAAATCACGAACATAACCTCCATTCCGACTTGATTCGGTTCCGAAAACTGTTATAAATACCGAGCCCCTATGCATTACACTCACTCGTTATTCACCCTCTAATCACCTTCACCTCTCGCGACCGTCAAACAGTCGCCGGAAATTTTGCAAGTCACGCCGGAGAAGCCAACATCGCCGGAGAAGATGGCCGGTGCTCTCGATTCGGTTATGTTCGGTATCATCTCTAACCTCTCGTCGTTTATTTCTAGTCTTAATCTGTTCCTAATACTCAAGGAAGGTTTAAACAAACAGAAATGATCATGCTTTTCTTTCTTTTAAAAGTAACTGTAAGTTTTTTTGAAACTAATGAAAAAGATGAACTGGAAGCATGTTTAAAAGAAATAAAAACCGGTGTTTAAACCAGGTTAGACACACAGTCAAGCGGTTGACTGTGTGCATTTTAACTAAAAGGTCATGGGTTCGAGTCTATACGTTACCGGTTTCGCCAAATAAACAAACTCTTTTTATGACCCGGTTATAGGTTAGCTCAGCATGTATATAAGATTTATTTAAAATCTTGTATCCACCAGGTTAGACACACAGCCCAAATGGTTGGGCTGTGTACATGTGGCGGCAGACGTGGGTTCGAATCCGGTTGGTCACGATACAGGAATTTATCCAAATCTTTTTAATATAAGCAAAATATATTTGAACCTAGTTAGTATATATAAGTAATTAAATTCAGAGATATGTTGGGTTAGACACGTAGCTCAGTTGGTAGAGCTGCGTGCACGCGTACGGGAGGTCACGAGTTCGAACCTCACACGCTGCCAATAATTCTAGAAGTCAAACCGGTTCGACCCGGTCAAACCTGTTAAAGGTATATTTTTTTATAACTATTTTCTTTATTTATTTTAATTAAAAATCCTTTAAAATACCTAAAAAAAGTAAGATTTTTTTTAAAAAAAAGGGGGTTTTAATTCGTAATAAATACAATAAAAACAAATCTAAAAATCTAATAAAAGGTATTAATTAGAAATATTAATTTCAAATGAAAGCTATATATATTTATCAAATTATTTATGTGATTAATTAGGTTAGTTTCTCTCGTCGGTAGAATCTTAAATCGTACGCATTCATTATCATCAAGGAACGCACCCACTGTGAGTGAATTCTTACAAATTCCCCCTTTTATTCATGTTTTGGGGTGTATCATGTGTTGTTTCATATATTTCGTTTATTCAAACACTTGTGCTATTACCATTATATGATCCAACGTGTGATGTAAATGTTAGCTGTTGTATTGCGTGTTTACATTTTTGTCAAGTTGCGTGCAAATCATTCATTAGGCCCATCAGTTCCTTGTTGGAGACGGATTGAGCATCAGGCACCTCATTAGATCGGCTCCGTTTGATTGAGCCTTGATCTCATTGTTCATCATATGTCATGCTTGTGTGTGCATTAATTGATATTATGAGTGTTGTGGCTAGATTTACATATGCGTATACTCATATTTGGTTTATGCACATTTTTATTTAATAACCAATATAAAAAAATTCCTTCAAATGTTTAAATAAGATTCACTCGCCAACTTTTGTTGACCTAAAACCCTATTTTTTACACATGATACAGGTGAACAGGTTGAAGCAAGGAACACATAGGGAATTGCCTTAGAAGAAAAATAAAGAGTTATTGAATGTTGTGTTTAGAACATGTGGTGTTTGTATGTTTATTGAAATTTGTTTTTTTATTGTAAATAATAAATATGAAACCTATTAGTAAATGTCATGAGCTTTGGTGATAACCCAATCATGCCCCGACTACCATTTCCGCTACGGGTCAGGGTGTGACAGTGTTGATCAGTGGCGGATCTAGGATTCGTTCATAGCGGTAACGTTTTATAAAAAACGGTAACGAAATCGAAAAAACGTCAAATTTTTCCAAAATTTACAATAATTTTACACTACCGTAGGAGCGCTAAGCGGTAGCGGGCGTTGCCCCATACCATGCACTAGGTCCGCCCCTGATGTTGACGGTGCCGACGATGGAGGGTGGCGGGTGGCACCGATGGTCGGTAGCGAAGATAGCCTCCACGTACAACTACTCTATATGATATACAGAAAGCAATCATATAAATATAAATGATTAAATGTGAATGCTCTAAGGAGTAAAGATGCATCAACGGATAAATAATTCAAAATTTGATGTATTTTCTTTGGTTTCCAAATTATAACGTGACCTAAAATAATATATTTTACTTAGTTTTTTTTTACTATTATTCATTTCAATTGTGTACTCTTTTTACTTAGTGTTTTACTATTATTTATTTCAATTGTGTACTCTTGAACAAACCGGATTTTCAATATTCTTTTTTCTTAAATAGACTCTACTAATTCATTTAATACTTAATACTCTATGTTTTATTAATATCGCAAATTTACGTATAAACTTAACATAGTTTCATATTTTATTTTAAGTTATTGTGTGTATTCAGTTTATATATTATTTTAAGTTATTGTGTGTATTCAGTTTATATAAAAATTTATTTACCATTTTATTCGGTCTTTGAAACCGGCCAGACAAATAAACAAACAAAGTAATCAGTGTTTCGTTATAAAGACATTAAATTTCTGATTTTTAATTAATAAATATTTAATTATCATTTGAAAATTCCCTGTTCACATGCTTGACTGGACTTTTTATTTATTCTCTTCTATTCTTTATTACTTTTCATCTATAAAGCAAACAACCTTTCATCCATAAAACAAACAACCAAAAACTACATGAAAGAATATTAGGTTAATGTCATAGGGTTTATAAAGTAATCTTTACACTAAATGTTTCGATTATTAAATTTGTAATAATGCAATAGATTTCAATATTTTAGTTTAGTTGTTTTTCTTTTTTCATTTTATTCAGTAAGTTAAAGTAAATTAATAATAAGGATACTGTTAGTATAATATTTTTAACAAAGTTATTACAAAAGTAAAAAAAAAAAGTAAACGAGCTAACCAACAAGTATATGGTGTAACAGCTTCAATATGTATATTAGAAATTTGGTGTAACGGTTTCAATATGTGTATCTAAGGGTTCAAGTTTGATATAAGAAAACTTCTTTATAAATTTAGGGTGTGTGAATTTCATATTCTGACAAAATCTATATCTATATCTATACTATATAATAAAAGAAACCACTTATAGACACTTGTCATCATATTAAGCCATGTCTTATAGATAATTATTATTTTAGTTTAATTTTCTTCTAATTAATTATAGATAATCCTCCTATTAAATATTATTTAGTTTAATATCTTATGGATAATTATTATTTAGTTTAATCTCTTTTAATTAATTATAGATAACTCTCCTACTAAATATTATTTTGTTTAATCTCTTCTACTTAACTATAGATAATTATTATTTATTTTAAATTTAATGTATACTTCTCATTTATAACTCTAATAAACTTTAAATTTTTACCATGGTATATATAATGCAAGACATAAAATCGAAAAACATTTTGGATAGCATCAATAACTTAAGACATAATTTAATTATGTGTATAAGATGCACTTTATAATAAAATAATACCAAACAAAATTACAAATATAAATTCATTGATTTTACTAATAATAACAAAGTCTTAGTTTATTTAAATTATATTTATTACGGGTTTTTTTAAATATAATTTATATTTTATCACTCAAATGACTGCTTATTTGTTTCCTGAATAATATGTTTGACCACTGCATCTTCTTTTCAATAATTATCTCCGCAATCATCATATCTATCGCGTACCGAGTATATCCATTAATTTTTTTAAATATAATTTTTCTTATTATTTGGTACATAAAATCAATTTTATACAAGCCGTGTAATACACGAGGGTTTTTAAAGATATAACTTTTTTTATTATTTGGTAAACAATGCTACATTTATTCACCCTGTGTAACACACATGGTTTTAAAGATATTTTTTTATTATTTGGTATATAAAATTACATTTATTCAACCCGTACAATATGGTTCCTATATAATTCTATTAATATATAAAATTTATACAACTCGTGTAATAAAGGAGGTTTTTAAAGATATATTGTTTTATTATTTAGTATATAAAATTCATTTATTCAACCCGTGTAATACACGGGGTTATAACCTAGTTATATATAAAACATTACATCTTTGTAAGAAATATATAAAAAAACATTACATCTTTGATTTTAGGGATATTGGATTTAAATAACCCCAACTTTCATTAATTGGCCCATAACACTCCCAACTTTTGATTTGTACACTAACACCCCCAACTTTCAACTTATTGCCGATAACACTCCTTAACTAACTGAACCCTAACCCAGTTAGCTGATGTCAGCTGCCACGTCATCTGGAATGCCATGCCAGCTGCCAAATCATCAAAAATGCCACGTCAGCAAAATGTTACATCAACTGCCACGTCATATGCCACGCCAGCAAAAATGGCCAAGTCAGATGCAACGTCAGCAAAAACTAACTGGGTTAGAGTTCAGTTAGTTAGGGAGTGTTATTGGTGAATAAGTTGAAAGTTGGAAGTGCTGGTGTACAAATCGAAAGCTGGGAGTGTTATCGCCAGTTGGTGAAAGTTGGGATTATTTAAATCCAATATCCATTGATTTTATTGTTGTTTATTTAATTTGTTTGTAATTGGTTTAGATTTAATCAGTCTGATGCATATAAATATTTTATTTTGATGAATGTTTTATGGCTTATGATCTTATATGTTTATTTTTTAGTGCCAATTTTCAACACGACTCAAAAAACAACACGAAAATAATCAATTTTTTTTGGCAATGTTACCGTGTTTAATAAACATATCGCATAGGTTGACATATTTAACTAAAACTCGTGTTTGAATTAACATGCTTAATCTGTTTAATTAAAAAGATGGACCCAGTTTAATTAAACAGATTAAGCCACCACCGTGTTTAACTAGACATGTTGCCCACTAACATGTTTATGACACTTTAACCCATTTTTTTACAACCACCAATCCGATTAATATGATTACAGCTTGACTACCACCTACCTGTTTGTTTGACACATGTATATAAATGAGTTAAACATCTTGTGTTCGGGTTACACAACTTAAGAGTGCACATAACCTAATGTTAAACAGTTCAACTTATCAACTCACCATGACTCATAACCCCTGTTAAACAAGTTGACAACAATCTAAACGAAACCAAATGGCTTCTAGCCTAGTGGTATAACTGACATAGTGATTGATGTTCCTTCCTAAGTGGTGAGGTTCTAGTGTCATAGTGGATAAACGTCTAACTTTAGAAGTATGATTAGGTGTAGGTGTTTGCAGTTAAAAAAACAATATAATGTGAAAATAAAAATTAAATGATATATTTAGTATATATCAAGGCTTGATACAAAACTACAATCAAGTCAGGGGTTTCATTGGAAACAGTCTTTTTATTGCTACAGAGTAGAGGTAAGGCTGTTTACATCTATTCTTTTCAGACCATACCTTAACTTTGCTATTGGTATGATTTATTGAGTATGATAACGATCGTATATATCAACTAGAAAGGCTTTTATTATTGTAACCTTTCATATTGGAGATGTTCTAGACTTAATTTTTACATCAACCTCACCCAACCACTAAAGCTTGTAAATGGAGACAAAAATCTAACTATTATCCCAATCAAATCCAATCTTGATTTTAATGCAACTTACAATAAAATAGAGTAAACTTCCGTTTTGCTTCCTGTGGTTTGGTGGTTTTAACGGTTTTACCCCAATTCTTTAAAAATAGCCATTTTACTTCCTAATCTATGATGCCTTATCTCTATTTCACTCCCCGCCCCTAACGCATCCAATTGAACCGTTAAATTCTGGTCACATGCCCCTCACATGAAAGGCATTTTGGTAATTTGTGTGTAAAAGTAAGGGCATTTAAGTCTTTTTAACCTAAATAAATACCAAATTTATTTATTTTAGATAAACATCAAACTTATTTATTCATCTCCCTCTCTTTCATAAACAGACAACCAAGAACCACCACCACCTGCCAATCTTATTTCAAAATTGTTTGTAGATCTTGTTTTTGGTTTGAAATATCATTTGCAACTCTCGTTTGTGTTTCAACCTGAAAACTGAAACACTTTGAAACAACAAATCTGATCCCACCACACCAGCCACCATAAATTGTTATATTCAACCGTCAATTGCAAATGTAACCACCTGCCATCGCCATCGCGTATTCCCATATTCAAAACACCATTTGGCTCGTATTCCCCTTGTCGCAGATCTGCACCACCGCCACCTCAAGAATGACTAGCCTTAACCTATACAGATTTGGGGATTCCCTACACAGATCCGGGTGTTCAGAACCAACGACGGGAGATCGAGGATTTACTGACCAAGACCACCGGTGTGAATGTGATGGTTACTGCAAGCGGTAGTGGTGGTGGCGGTGGCGGTGACGGTGACGGTGACGACGACTTGTGGTGGTGGTACAGAGATAGAGAAAAAGAGAATAAGAGATCAGTTAGTAGAGAGTATAGAGAGAGAGGCTGGATTAGCTAAATAGATTTATGGTGTAGGATGGTGATCTTGGTGGTGAGTCTGTGATGTGATGAAGTCTGATTATTGAGAGAGAGAGAGAGAGAGAGAGCATGTAGAGAGAGAAAAGAGAGAGGAGAGTGTGTATTTATGTGTTATTAATATAATAATAAAATATCTTTTTAGGGAGGATAGGAAAAGACTAAAATGCCCCTCATGTGAGGGGCATGTGACCAGGATTTAACGGAGGAATTGGATGGCGTTAGAGGCGGGGAGTGAAATAGAGATGAGCTTCATAGATCAGGGAGTAAGATGACTATTTTTAAAGGATTTAGACAAACCATTAAAACGACCAAACCACAGGAAGCAAAATGGAAGTTTACTACTAAATTTTATATATTTTTTGTAACACTCATCACCACCGACTAATATATTTTATAACACTCATCACCACCAACTAAATTCTGCACAAACCATCCTGATTTATGGGTAATTAATTTCACTGAACACCCTCCTCCATCTACGCTCTCATGTCTGCCAATTCCCCAAAAAGTGTAAAAATCCAAACAACCTCCTCTTTCTCTCTCTTTATCAAACACACATTTTCACTCTAAACACTTATCCTCCTTATCTAGTCATCTTCTTCCCATTTGCATAATCACATTAATATTATCTTTACTTTCATTTACTTTACCTGTTTTCTTTGACTAATGTAGCTGCTTTATTATTAAGGTAATTGTCAAGATTTTGATTTGATCTTTTTGTTGGATCAATGCAAGTAAAGCTGTTACTTTTGATTTGGGTTTTGTTTGATCTTTACTGGGTGGTTCTTAAAATTTATTATTATCTTTACTTTCATTTACTTTACCTATTATTATTATTATTATTATTCACTAATGTAGCTGCTTCATTATTAAGGTAAGTGTCAAGATTTTTTATTTGATCTTTTTGTTGGAATAATGCAAGTAAAGCTGTTGCTTTTGATTTGGGTTTTGTTTGATCTTTACTGGGTAGTTGTTAAAATTTGTTATTATCTTGATTCCTTGCTTATACATGTTGATTTGTTGATTCTTGTTTATGGGTTATCTGCAGGTTGATTATATGTGTTGCAGGTTGAATAATTGAATCACACTGGTATTTTTTTTAATTATTATTAATCTAATCTTTTTTTAATATTTGTTTATGTTTTGATGATTGTGTTGGCATTTTGGTTATGAGGTTGTTGGTTGAGGATATGAAGTTAAACGTCGTTTTTTGTCGGTATTGTTTACAGTTGGTTTGGTTAAGAAGCAGATCAGTGAAGCGGATGAGGACAGTTGAGTCTGTTTTTACAGTTGTAATTTTACTTGGGGTGTTGGGATTTGGGAAATCAGAGGTGTATATTGTAACAATGGAAGGAGAGCCTGTGATAAGTTACAAAGGGGGTGTTAATGGATTTGAACCGATTGCTGTTGTATCTGAAGAAAAGATTGATTTCAGTAGGTTAGTTTATTTGGATATTCTGAACAACTTTTTATTATTAATTTGTTTAAAGACATTTTTTTGTTTAATGTTTGGTTTTTTTTGTTAATCCTCAGTGATTTGGTTACATCGTACGCTAGTCACCTTGAACAAAGGCACGATACGCTTCTCGAGACATTATTCGACGATGGAGACTACAAAAAGCTATACAGCTACAAACATCTCGTCAACGGTTTTGCTGTTCACATCTCGCCGCTACAGGTCAAATTAATATTAGAAAGTTAATGGTGGTTAACAACTTAACATGTTGAATATTAATGATTGAGTACCTTATTATGTTCTTTTTTCTTGTGCATTTTAAAAAATATTATTAGGCAGAGATGCTAAGGCGAACGCCAGGTGTGAAATCAGTGGATAGAGATTGGAAAGTGAGGAAACTCACCACACACACCCCGCAATTTTTGGGCCTTCCGACTGGAGTTTGGCCCACTGGTGGTGGGTTTGACCGGGCTGGGGAGGAGATCGTGATCGGGTTTGTGGATTCGGGTATTTTTCCACATCATCCAAGCTTTCAAAATACGATTACCGAACCGTATGGTCCAGTTCCTAAATACAGAGGGAAATGTGAAGTTGATCCCGGTACGAAAAAGAGTTTTTGCAATGGAAAGATTGTTGGTGCACAACATTTTGCAGCTGCTGCAACGGCTGCCGGTGCGTTTAATCCTGAAGTTGATTTTGATTCCCCTCTTGACGGTGACGGGCATGGAAGGTTTGTGCAAATGTTTCTATTACTTTAGGTCAAATATTTTCATTTTCAATGGAAAAATGGTTGCGTAATTGAACAAATTGATAGCTCTATGCTCTACTTTGGAATGATTTTGGTCACCAAGATTTAGTTTTTTGATGAATGGTAGTAGTTATCTGTCTAAAATTGGGAAAATTGGATAAAAAGGTAATGAGGTTTTGTCTAATTTCTGATTTAGGTAACCGTCTTTATTTTCACTCCCTAAAAGGCTCAAACTTTATAAAAAATTGTACCGAAAGAGCATCAAAATGTCATAAAACTTTGATTCAAGATAGTCTGACAAGTTTATTGGGTCAAAGTCATGATGTGGCGATTACTATGCTGGAAAGTTTGACCATGATGACTTTTTTTTCCATGGTGCTTGGAACCCTGTTTAATAAAATCGCTAACATGCATTAAAACATCTATGCTGGTGACAAACTTTGAACAACTAAACATTATTCACTATATTGTTACAAAAATCCTACTTTGTACTACAAACTAGTGAAATATTTTACAAAATAAATAAAATTATTTACAATGGTATCATGTTTATTTTACATAAAAGTTATCTCATCTAAAAAAACAAAGACGTAACATGCTCAAAAAGATAAAGACACGTGTTTTACATCAACCGAAAACCATAAAAACAACCGTCGAAGACAGCTCATTGGACACATTTTGTTCTCTGGCTGAATTGGATTTTATTGCGGCTAGGGGACCATTATGAACTTGGTAGCGGTCCGCTACCATGTTGAGTCAGTTTACACGTTTCAAATCTCGCGATTAGTCAATATTACACGTGCCATGCTTGTAGTGCTGCCTTATCCATTTAATTGCGGACCGTTACACTTTTGCTAGCGGTTAGCTAAGCCCTATTTTTCTATACTTGCACTGTAAACCGTGGACTTTAACTTTTGGTATATTTACACATAGGCCCCTCAACTTTTAAAAAGTACCATTTTGGCACAGTTGTTTTAGGATTTTACTGTTACTATTCATGATAGTTACTATTCATAATTCGCAAATTGTTATATATAATATAATAATAATCATGCTTTGGCTTTGAAAGTCAAATCTGGTGCTTTGGAATATTTACATTTATTGGCCCGTGTATATGTTTAAAAACGTAAATATTGTTTTACAGACACTGCCGCAATTGCTGCGGGAAACAACGGTATCCCTGTGCAAGTGCAAGGATTTGAATTTGGAAAAGCAAGTGGAATGGCCCCTCGTGCAAGGTGAACTTTCCTCTCTAATACTCATTCAAATGTCATTACAAATATATTCCTTTTTTTTTCTAATGTTTTGATTTATAATCATCTGTAAACAGAATTGCTGTTTATAAGGCTCTCTATCGGATGTTTGGAGGATTTGTTGCTGATGTCGTTGCTGCCATCGATCAGGTTTGCAGTTTGCTTACATTCTTGTTTATGATATTGTATCCAAGAACACGTGTCGAGAGTTATCTTTAATGTATCTATCATGTGTTAACAGGCGGTTTATGATGGTGTTGACATACTGAACCTCTCGGTTGGGCCTAACAGTCCACCGGCCACCACAAAGACCACATATTTAAACCCGTTTGATGCCACACTTCTCTCGGCTGTTAAATCTGGAGTTTTCGTTGCACAAGCATCTGGAAACGGAGGCCCGTTAGCCAAAACTATAGTGTCTTATAGTCCGTGGATTGCATCTGTAGCTGCTGCTGTTGATGACCGCAGATATAAAAACCATTTGACTCTAGGAAATGGGAAAGTATTAGCTGGCCTCGGTTTATCACGTAAGTTTCCGTAGTATATAATTGGTAAAGGTGGATATATAGGCAGGTTGATTAGAGGGGTCATTACGGGATCCGGTCAAAACTTAGTATTTTTTGGTATTGGTCAAACGGACTGACGGGACCAGGTTGACCAGAAACATTGTGTCCATATTTTTTATAGATACAACATGTTAAGATGATAACAAAAAATATTTATTATTACAACAACAATCTAATTTTGTTAAAGAGATTTTAGTAGGTTGTATGCAGATTTTTTTTTACTTTCTACATGTTTGACCCACTTGACCTGTTTCCTTTTTAGCTAATTAAGTTTTTTTTTTTAAATTCATTAGACCTCGTTATAAGTTAACCAATATCAAACCGGGTATAAGTAAATTGATCAAAGAGTAAAGTACATGTATGGTCCCTGTGGTTAACTAAAATTTTGAATTTGGTCCCTAGCTTTCGAAAAGTACATGGATGGTCCATGTGGTTTGCACTTTGTAACGCATTTAGTCCCCAACTTTTTCCAAAAGTATATGGATAGCCCATGTGGTTTGCCCTTTGTAACGCATTTAGTCCCTAACTTGGATCTGCTGAAATCTTTAGATTTGTTAGCTGGGACTAAATACGCTTACAAAGTGCAAACCTCAGGGACCATCCGTTCCTTTTCAAAAGCTAGGGACCAAATCCAAAATTTTGGTTAACCACGGGGACCATCCATGTGTTTTACTCTTGATCAAAACTGTCATCTCTTCAAACAATCACCCCATCAACACTGAGTCTTGAACATTAGCTACTAGTTCAAGAGACTCGGTTATCACCAATTGGGGTCTGTATATTATTTGAATTTAGCTTTTTCTAAGTTTTGTTTATCTATCAATGCAGCTTCTACGAGTCCGAATCAGAAGTTTACCCTGGTCGCAGCTAATGACGTCCTGTTGGATTCATCGGTTGTGAAGTTTAGCCCATCAGACTGCCAAAGGCCCGAAGTTTTAAACGGAAACATGGTGAAAGGGAACATCCTTCTATGCGGTTATTCCTTCAATTTCGTCAGTGGTTCTGCGTCGATTAAAAAAGTTGCTGAAACAGCCAAAAGCCTCGGTGCAGTTGGGTTTGTTCTTGCTGTAGAAAATGCATCTCCTGGTACCAAATTTGATCCCGTACCCGTTGGCATGCCCGGGATTCTTATCACTGGTGTCAGCAACTCAATGGTAGTTATTTGTTAATAGCTAAAACTAGGGGTGCAAACGAGCCAAGCCCAAGTTCGACCAGGCTCGAGCTTGAGCTCGATTAACTTATGAGAGCTCGAGCTCGGCGCCTTGGTAATTTCTCAAGCTCGAGCTCGAGCTCGGCTTTCGGCTCGTTTATCATCTATTAATTAATATATTAAATAAAAATAATAGACTTGTTTTGGCTTGCGAGCTCGATAAGTGAAGCTTGGGCTCGGGCTCGTTTACTAAACAAGCTTATTTTTAGATTCGGGCTCGGCTCCTAAACAAGTTTAAATAAGCTTGGCTCGGCTCGTTTACTAGACAACTTTAAATAAGGGGTAACTTTTATTAAATATCAATAAAAACTAATATTAAACTAAGGCTCGATAAAGCTCGACGAGCCTAACGAGCTTCACATGCCAGGCTCGAGCTCGGGCTCGATAAATAAACGAGCTTTATATTAGGCTCAAGCTCAACTCGGGCTCGATAAGGCTTGGCTCAGGCTTGATAAAGTTCGGCTCATTTCAAGCTTTTTCTTGAGCTGCTTGTGAGCTGTTGGGCTCGTTTGCACCCCCAGAAATTCTTTTTTTTTGTATATATATGTACATATATAACCCTATACATAATTGTTCTGATTTTGTGATTTGTTATTATTATTGTTATTATAGGATCTTATAGATTATTATAACGTCTCTACTTTAAGAGACTGGACGGGACGAGTGAAGAGTTTTAAGGCAGTTGGAAGCATTGGAGATGGGTTGGAGCCCATACTTCATAAATCAGCTCCAATGGTAGCACTGTTTTCTGCTCGAGGCCCGAATATAAAAGATTATAAGTTTGAAGATGCGGATCTTTTGAAACCGGATATTCTAGCACCTGGTTCTTTGATTTGGGCTTCTTGGTCTCCAAATGGAACAGACGAGGCTAATTACGAAGGTAAAAATGTAATTTATTTTTAACAAACCATAAACCTGGTATTTATAAATTTGTTTTCTAACCAAACAGGAGAAAACTTTGCGATGATCTCGGGAACTAGCATGGCCGCACCACATATAGCCGGAATTGCAGCTTTGATAAAGCAAAAGCATCCTCATTGGAGTCCTGCTGCCATCAAGTCAGCCTTGATGACGACCTCAACCACACTTGACCGGGCCGAGAGGCCCATTTTGGCCCAACAATACGCAGGTTCTGAAGCAATGACCTTTGTACCCGCAACACCTTTCGATTACGGGAGTGGCCATGTTAATCCCCGTGCTGCTCTGGATCCCGGCCTCGTGTTCGATGCAGGTTCGTTCCCAAAACACTCATTTCAAAATATACATGTATATATTTTTCTCAAATCAGTTATATATTTAAATAACTATATGTTGCACCGCGTTAACTTGCAAAATTTTTAACCTGTCAAACGGGAAAAATAGATGTAAAAACGTTGAACCACACATGCACGTTGCACCGCGTAGACTTGCAAAATTTTGAAAGAAACGTAAAAACGTTGAACCACACACGTACGTCGCGCCGTGTTAACTCGCAAACAACGAAATGTAAAACGGAATTTTGCGAAAGATGAAAAGTATATGGGACCAAAGCTGAAAGTAAAAAAGTTGTGAGGTTAAATTGCAGATAATGGAAAGTTTTGGATATAAGTTAAAAAAAACAAATTTTGTGGGGTTAAAACTGCAAAAGATGTAAAGCTTTGGATTAAAAGTAAAAAATCATTTTTTTAAACACCCCCCCCCCCCCCACAAGTATAACACCTTCATGCATAAAAATGTTGCTAATAAATAGTATGTAAAATTTTCAGGCTATGAAGATTATTTGGGATTTTTATGCACAACACCTGGAATCGACTCTCGTGAAATAGGAAACTACACACACCAACCGTGTAACTACACCCTCGGTCATCCGTACAATTTAAACTATCCGTCCATCACCGTTTCCCATCTCGTGGGAACCCAAACCATAACACGGACCATCACAAACGTTGATGAAGAAGAGAGCTACACCATCACTGCTAGAATGGCACCAGCCATCGCCATTGAAACGAGCCCTCCAGCTATGACCATAGGACCAGGTGCGTCACAAAAGTTTACCGTGACGCTCACGGTTCGATCAGCCACCGGGAGCTATAGTTTCGGGGAGGTTGTGTTGAAAGGGAATAGAGGGCACAAGGTGAGGATGCCGGTTGTAGCCATGGGTTATGACCTTTAGTTTGGGTTTATATGATATTATATTCTTTATAAAACTGTTGGAAAATAAGAGATGTAAAGAGAAAGTAGTGGTATGGCAAGAGAGGGTTCTGGTTTCTTTCTTTTGCTATTAAGTTTTGCTAGTGAGCCACGGTTGCTTGTGATGTCCGGGTTCTGCATGTTGTGCATGTTGCGTATGCTTCTAAACAAGTACGGGCGATAGGAAAAGCGCTTTGTTTGGTTCATTAGTTTTGGTCATATGATGTGATGGAATGGAATGCATTAGAAGTTTTTGTGTATGTAAAGAATGCGTTATAAGTTTTTTGAGTTGCAGAAGTAGCCCATGTATGCTGTGGCTTGTTTAAAGCCTAACTTTGTTGGGAACTATAAGATATGTATATATATATATATATATGTATGTATATTGGTATGATCACTAAGTTTGTTTCAAGCTGTTTATGTAAAAATGTGTTCATGTCCAAAGCTTTAAAAACTCAAAAATTGGATGAAAGCCTCTTAAAAAGAAGTGAAAGATATCTGGATATGTAGACCTAAATATGTGCGCGGACCTTTTTGGAAGAAAAAAAAACACCTCTGTAGTGTGGTTAAATATAAGGGGAGAGAAAAATATAGGTGGTTATAATGTTATATAATCTTCTAAAGAACATGTGACATGTAACAGTGTTTATGTTTTACTAAAAAAATAGTTTTGTTATTTACAATCATTTTCCTAAAATATAATCTTCTAAACATGTAAATGTGTTTATGTTTTACTAAAAAATAGTTTTGTATTTTACAATCATTTTCCTAAAAATTAGTTTTGTATTGTACAATCATTTATATGTTTTGCATAAATCTTATCAACCATGAACCATGTGATGAATATTTTATATATGCGTGTGTCAAATAGTTATATTTTTCACTCTATTAATTGTAAAATTTTCTAAAGTGGGCCTTTAGATGCGATTATTATTTATCACATAATGTAATTTATGAACTATTATTTAGTAATTTTGGGTTGTGACTTGTGAGTGCTTTGGTATTAATTAAAAAACCATGAGGGAAATAGTGCTAAGTAGCTTTTTGGCACTTCTCATTGGTCGTTTATTTTTTCATAAAACTTTTAAACATTCAACTTTGCTATATATGTGTTTCGTCTTTCTGTTTAAATAAATCTTTTTATTGGTTAACTTTGTTTTTATACATGTTTAGTCCCATTGCCTTACTTTGATAGTGTACATCTTTAGTCCCTATACTTTTATTCCTCTTAGTATTTCATCTTTTCCCCTTGCTATCGTAACGAATCAACCGCTGGGAATAGTGATTGTTAGCTATTGGTGGACAACCGCTACTACTCTTGGACTTTAATAAAGTTACTTTATATTTCCTAAACTTTATTAAAACAAAAATTATTTGACACACATTTTTATCGATGTCTTGATATAATTTTTATTTAAATCGTGTTATAAGTAGTATGTAAAAGTAACCGAAACACAAATATATATATTATTAAATTTAGAAATATTCTTCTTACCGTCCCATAACGCAGATGACCATAAACTAGTTATAGCTAATTATACCACACTTTAAAGCATGTGATATGTCCTCTTGATGCAACTATTCTTTTTGTTGGTTGACACGTTTTGTTCTCTGCTACGTGTGTCCCTGTTACGAATTATTAAATAAAAAACAATCACGTGATTTTTAGTTTATTAGATATATAGTAAGTGCAATATTTAGAAATTATAAATCCCAATTATACAATCCGTTTTTATGTACTACACACTTCCTTGATTGTTAGGGAAAAATCTCACCAACTCCATTGATTACCCAATAATGTGAAACTTTATCCTTTAGTGTGATAGATTTTATTTTATGCTAGTTTATAGACCCATGTATTACATGAGTTTGAAAATTTTAGAAAATAAATGTGTTTTCTATTTATATAAACTTGAATGAGTTTTTTTTAAATAAATATGTTATTGTTGAGGTTGTTGTGTTTGAAGGACATAACGATTATAAGTTTTAAATTATTTGTTATATTTCATATTATTTCTTGCATCACACATCATAAATATCAATTTTGATATGAATACATATAACCCTAATATGAACTATACATACAAAATTAAAATTAAAGAAAATATAACATTACTCATTTCAAATGATGCGTTTACAAAGTAAGAATTTTATTTTTGAATACAAAATAATTAGTATATTTTATTTCAAATTAATATTTTTTATTTTAAAAAGTGTTATCAAAGTAGAAGATGGAATGAAATTAATTCATAATCTAAGATTATATATATTAAACACACACACATACACATATATGTTGTTTATACATAAAAATTTGTGAAAACAACAATAACAAATTATAAACATGATGAGGTTATAAATTTTTGGTTATGTCAAATAGTGATGGGTGTATAAATTTTTTATTATCCCATACTCTTTTGATAAGTAAGTTTTTTTATTAAAGTAGAGATATTATATTAAAGTATAGGTAAGTAGATAACTAATATGAATTATTAAGAATTAAGAATATTAAAGAGATATAATCATAAATATAAGATTATTTCTACCATATATTAAATTCAATCATTTAATAGTCTTATATTAATTTGCTTATTATTATTATTATTATTATTATTATTATATGGTTGATGTAGCATGATAAAATGCCACATGGCATTTTGATGAAATCCTTTGTTAGAAGAGAATGAAATGTAGCATTATGGTTACTCTTTTATTACTATTAGATTAGATTAGATATTGTTTCATAGACTCTATACTTGAGTCAGTTTCAGTATTTACAAATTTGAGTATTTAAACTTTTAAAAGAGTTTGTGGGAAGATAGGGTGGAGAATCAACTATTTTGTATAAATAATATATGCTAAATCAATAAAAATAAAATAAAAAATAATAACTTATTTCACAAGCTAAAAACAAAAACAGCTTAATGAACATAAGTTAAATTAAATGATATTAACCTAATAATAGGCAAACATTTTTCTACTAAATGAATGAATTAAAATTATATCCTTTATTATAAACGAAAATATATAAATCTGTTTACTCATAAAACAAATTATCCCACATATACAAAACTAAGGTGGCCGGCAAACCGGGGAATAGTACTGCCATCCGGTTGGTGGAAAAGGGACGGCAAGTCTCTTGCGTTTTTTCTTTACTTTTTGTTTTTTTAATATTAGTATAATTATAATTAAATACTATCAATAGTATATGTGATTGAGTTTTTTTGATTTATGTATATGATCAAACAAATTCAATAGACAAGCCCGTTAGTTCAGCCAATTTATAATTTTATCTACAGTTTAAAATTACGGTCTTGCCCTTAGTTTAAACTAAAAATATGTTTTCCCCCTAGCTAAAAATTACGATTTGCTCTCGGTTTAAAAATATGATTCTGCCCCCTTCTCAAAAATTACGATTTCGACCCTAGTTCAAAATTACGCTTTTCCCCTCAGTTCTAAATAAAATTATGCTTTTGTCCCCCAGCTAAAAATTATGATTTTGCCCTTACTTCAAAACTATGATTTTGCCTCAGTTCAAATCAAAATTTTGGTTTTATCCATGGCTTAAAATTACAAATTTGCCCTCATTTTAAAAATTGCGATTTTGCCCACATTTAACAAATTACGATTCGCCCCACTAGTATAAATTCTGATTTTTCTGAGCTCAAAAAATATTAGTTTGGGCGGTTACATACATACACCACTCAAAATCATACACACATAGCATAAAACAATTTTACACGCCAGTTTTTTAGCTGTTTTAAGTTATGGCTAAAAAAAGCTTTTTTTTGTGCGTGCATATCAAGCTAGCTCAAATAAAGGGTTTTTATCATATTTATTATTATTGAAAAACTCTAATCGGATTATTATTAAATTTTCTTCCATTCTCTCTTTTTTTCTCTCTCTGTAAACCCTAGCCCCTGCTTCATTCAATTCAGTTCGTTCTTCATTCTATTCAAATATTACTTTAGTAAAAGGTATATATCATATGTGTTCTTCCTCTATTTATCATATATACGTATATTGTTTGATATATATGTATTAATTTATAATTTATTGTTATTTATTTGTAGATAAAAATTAAATTATTCTAGCTTTATTCTTCATTATATCAAATCAAGAGGTTAAAGGTATGAATTTCTGTTTTTTATTATCTTTGTTGTTGATGTATTTTATGTTTTATGCACAATATGTGTCTACACGTATATGTGATATTTATACATAGGGCATGGATATAGATGTATATAATATGCATTCGCGTGCGTGTGTGTTTGTGTGTGTGTATATATATATATATGAATACACATGCATGCATTGATAATAACCTTTTAGAGCTTACCCGTCTAAAATTTATCTAATAGAGATATATTTTAGATTGTCTCCGTTTGGGACAGCTTTTTAAATATTCTATCTCATTAGTACGTGTATATATTTTAGCGTGTTAACTATTAAGAAAAATTCGGCAGCGTTTCCCCCACTCCTTCGGGTTTGTGGTTTATCCACATACTTGGGGAGTTGAGGGGAAATGTTGTCGTTTTTTCCTTAAATAGTTAATACGTTAAAATATATACATTTGAGATAGGATATTTAAAAGTGGGTTAGGATCTACCACCCTAGAGTACCTATATATTAACAACACGTACATGTTTAACTGCATATTACTTATTTGATTATTTTAATTTTCAGATGGAAAATAGAGAAAATTGGATGTACCATAGTCTGCCTACTTCTGAAATATATACAAAAGGCATTTCTACTTTTCTTAAGGTTGCTGAAGCTAGTCGAATTTTTAGCCTTGTAATTTTTTTGTTTGATATCAGATATTTGTATGACATAGTATTTTACAAAATAGTTCCAGAAGACCCTAAAGTTGCCTACTTCAATATCCACAAAATAACTGGGAAAGAGTGCGAGCAAATTTTAAAAGTGTAAAAGAACACTTGTTAAGTGTCTATAAACTTAAAAAAGGGCACAAAATATTTTCTTGCACCCTTTTTTTATAGGTAATATATATTTTATTGTTTTTAGTGTGTTCAAGTTAATTTTTTTTTATTTTATTACACTATTTTTTATACCTTTCTTTTTTCTAGCGCACATTGGGTTTTGTTTATCATTTCTCCTAAGGAACAAAGTGTTTGGATTTTGGATTCGACTTCGGTTAAGGCCAACAAGAATAAAGATGATTATCCTCTTTCGAGAGCAATAGAATCTTCTTTTGGAAGTGGACTTACATGGACCATGGTTCAAGTATGTTATTAGTATTATACGGATTAATTCTCTTGTATTTTATACAATGATTATTTTAGTAATTGATTTTTTCTTTAAATTTAATGCAGTGTATGCAACAAGACGGGTCTTGGGAGAGTGGGTTCATGGTGATTTGGTTTATGGTTAAAGAAGCGATTTCGTTTTCAAAACAATGTAAGTATTCCTTTTAGAATTTACCTATTTTGACTTTAGCATGTTGGGGTTATCGATCCGAGTTTAAGGTTGTATTATTCAGGTTTTGTGTTTATTTTGGTGTTTCGGGTTAACTAATATATGTTATTTGATTTCTTTTTAGATTTGGACCCAGATAAGAAGCGTAACACAAGAGGAAATCGACATGTTGATTGAAAACATCATGACGCGGTTTTTTAAGAGTGTAGGTTGGTTGAATAAATCATGATGCAATTTTTTAAGATTGATAGCTTATTGCTATAGGTTTGATTAGTGTAGTTATTTGAACAACTTTTGTAAACTTTGGAAGTTATTATGTTTTGAAAAACTTTTGTAAACTTTGGAAGTTATTATCTAATTAAAAGGTTCTGTGATATTTGCTGAGTATTGTTTGTTTATTACTTGCTGCTATGTATACACTTTTCTAGCTAGCCATTATTTTGAGCTCTCCATTACCCATTATTTTGAGCCAACGTTTAGTTTAGGAATTATTAATTCTGGGCGGTTGGGATATTACACCACCGCTCAAAATCACAAATTTTTAACATGTTTTTTTGGGCGGCATTTGTTTTAATTTGGGTGGGTTTTTAACCGCTAAAATAAATTATACATTGACATTTGTTTAGGCGGTCACAAAACCGCTCATAATCCCCATTTACACCGCCTAAACAAATCTTTTTTTGTAGTAGTGCCCATAGTTAAAATTTGTAGTCTTGTCATCGTTTTTTTTTTCCAAAACTATAGTAGTTTTTATTTTACTTGGTTGACTCAGTCTAACTTTTGTGTCACTCATTGTTTCTGACAAATTACTATTTTGCCCTCAGCTCAATAGGCTTGTCATCGTTTTAGTTTTTTTCCTTTTAGCAAAACTATGGTAATGTTTTGCTTTAGTTGGTTGACTCGGTGTATTTTCTTTGAGATCGTGTTATAAGTAGTATGTACAAGTAACTAAAATACATGCATACATATTATCAAACCAAGAAATATTCGGGCTAACGCCCCGCAACGCGGACAGGGCATCCAACTAGTCAAATACATAACACAAAAAATAAAACAAAAATGAACAACTTCATTACTTAAAATAGATCGAATATATAATTTACCATACGCACACAAAATCAAAAATATTAATCCAATAGCCATTGAGTTGTAGCTTAACTGACACCGGAGGAGAAGCAAAAATTCGAGGTTGTAAGCCACAAGTCTTAGGTTTGCATCTGATTCTAACCAGGTTTTACTGTAGTGGGCCTTCGAATGACGGGTTTCTCTCTACCCTGGAGATTGTGGGCTTGGGCTACCCAGCACTATCTGCGATTGCGGGCGTATAAGGTCGCCTTTTGCTATTAAGTTACCCCAGGTAGTCAGACTTTTATTCGTTGGCCGTTCAAAAATAAAAAATAAAAAATTCCAACACTATTTAAAAATCTAAAAATTTCTAATATACAAACATAAGCATTCATTAAGAAATATTTCAAAATTTGACAAAGCTTATAAGAAAAAAAAGTAAAGAACAAGCCATAACTTCATTACATTTTTTGATGAAAAAAAGAAAATTTCATAAAGTTTAAAAGAAAAAGTAGTAATAAAAAGTAAGAGAAAAGTAGATTTGTAGTAAAACAGGTCACTCTATTATAAGTTAAAAGAGTTTTGGACTTCATATAAAATCCAGTTGTTATCGTAAAAACAAGCTTTATAAACTTTGAATAGACCCGGTTGAACAAATAGAGTTTGATTGTTTATCCAGGAATTCGGGTTCTATTTCTTTGAATCCAACATTGAAGCTCATTATCTCTTTAAACTGAGTTATATATTTAGGAGTACATATCCCATATTATTATGTAGTAGTGTATTGATATTAATAAAATATGCATAATCATGTAGTCCATTAAATGACAACTTATTGGTACATGATACGAAGTCTTCAACTTGAAAGTTCATATTAATATCTATACACAATAATGTTTTACATTAATATATAAAATTAAATTGCCTTCTAATTAAACATGTTATTCAACTACATGAAAATTTCCAAAATGCTCATCTCCTAGACATACATTTCTTTGATCAAGTGATCTTTCACTAATCGTAGCCAAATTCGGCTTCCACTGAGGTGACTTGCGTGTGTTGCCCACGTCCTTCACTCCACCGCTGGTTTAAAAACCGGTTTGGGCTTCTAGCCTTTGGATCCCATGAAGGGCTAGCCGAAGGACTTATCGGGACTGGTTTAGCTGGACAGGCACAACGACTGTTTTTGGCTATGTTGGTGAGCTTTCTTGTTAAAGAGGTCAAGTCCATCGGAGAAGCATTGAATTTAAGTGTAGAATTAGGGAGCATGAAGTAGATTTGACCCGCTTCGAGTTGATGGTCGAGCTTGAGCGGTACCAAACCGTCTTGCAAAATCTGGATTGGAGTGCATAAAAAATGCTTGGGGGAAGTTGTTGATCACTTGGTCAACGGTGGCTGGATCATCATAGTGTTCCAATGAACCATCCAAGTGCACCACTCTTATGGCCTTTGATGTAACCTCCATTTTCTACGAAAAACAAGCACCCATCTTGTGTAACCATAAGATAATTAGACTACAATCGAAAATATATAGATAGGAAGAGTTTACTTATGGGTAAGATGTGATTGAAAGTTGGCAAACTGGCCAACCACTTGGTTAGAAATCTTTTGTTACAAGAAAAAGAAAACTACAAAATCCAAAATTATAACTTTTTTTTCCTACTTAAAAAAAAAAAATAATCACTTTTTTTATTTTATTTTATTTTTTTTTCTGTTTTAAGTTATTGGACTTTATATTTATTTGTTTTTTTTTGTTTTAAGTTATTGGACTTTATATAACAAATGTTGGAAAACTAGCAACAAAAGGTAAGAACTTTAACTGTTATATATGTTGGGTCGATTTGTATCGGTGCAATTTGAAAATGATACTTTTGAATCAATCAACTACTTGTTTTCTATAAAGTTCATTGATTCAAATAAAATAACGACATTTTTTTAATTTAATAAGCTTTTTGGTTGGAGGCTAAGCGCAAAGAGAAAAATGAATTTGTTAACCAAAATCAATGTTATTAATTCCATATGCAGTGGGACTTGAACTTTAAGCTTTTTTTTTTTTTTTGACATTATCTGATACGTGGCTCCTAGTCAGCAAAATGGTTTGAAGTTAAAAATGAATGTAGTGGTATAATGCTCTTGCAATGATTAAATATTGAAATTGAATTAAATAAAAAACCATTAAAATATTCCATTGGCCATTCTCTCTTCATCAGGCGTTTTAATGCCAACGCTCAAACCCATTTTGACGCAAAAAATGCCCCAGGGGCATGAAGGGGCGTCTTTGAGCAAAAAAAAAAAGCCCAAATCAAGCCCCTCTACCAGTGGCCTGCCATTCAGTTATAATATACCTTGTGATAATTATACATATGTGTGTGTATAATAGCAAATACATAGTTTTCAATGTGAAGCGCAAAACATTTTTGGACCATTGATCTAATAATTAAAACTGAGATTATGGCAAGATTTTAATTAACTTAAAAGCAATGAAAGGGAAAAAAAGTAAGACAAAAATGATGTCTTTTTTTATTATTAGTTGAGTTAATTGGCTGGATGGTTCTTGTGGTTTGTCATTTTTTCATCTTTAGTCCCCACCTTTTCAAAATAGGATGTTTGATCCCTATGGTTGCCTAATTTGTCGCAGTCGCTATGATGGAGATGGTAGTCTCCGGTGGTGGAGGTCACTGGAACAGAGAGGCTGCCGGTGGTGATTGATGGTGATGTTATCGAAGATGACGGTAGATACAGTGGTTCACGGCGACGTGGGTTTTGAAGATAGTGATGATCCGACGATGGTTACGGTGATGGGTTTGAGGTTGCAGATGGTGTTTTGATGATGGTTGCATTGGTGCAAAGTAGAGTAAAATGTTGGTTACGATGGTTTCCGGTTATGGAGACTGCCGGAGCAGATGCAACGGACGATGAGCGTGAACAGCGGTCGGGGGTTACTTCCGACTGGGATTCTAGGTGTGTTTTTGACAATAACTCTGAGGGTGTTGGATGGTGGTTCCGGTATGAACAGTATGGTGATGGTTGGGGTGATGAACGACAACAGTTGAAGGTGGTGGTTGACAGTTATTGATGGTTTAAACATGTTGGTTGCTGATGATGTTGTTGGTACTCGCTTATGAAGATGTTTGTTATCATAGTTGTTGGTTGGTCATGGTGGTTGTTAAGGGTGGCACTATGTTGATGGTAAACAATGGTGGTTTTGGATTAACCTGGTAGTGATGGTGTTTTTCCAGGTGGTTGATGATGGTGTTGTTGCAGGTGACAAATAGGAGAATATGGGGAGGGAATTAATTTATTATATATAGGTGGGGCCTACTTGAGCTTTTTTATTGTTTTAATTTTCAATAGTAAGGACAATTTAGTAATTTCATACTAACTTAACTGAGTAAACTAACAATTATCCATTTGAGTGATTATCCGAGTAACAAGTGAGGCAACCACAAGGATCAAACATGCTATTTTGAAAAGATGGGGACTAAAGATGAAAAATGGCAAACCACAGGGGCCATTCGAGCAATAAACTCTTAATAGTTTTATCTAACTAGATGTAAGGCACACTGTGATGCGGCTAGGGCTTCACGTTTTACAACGAAATGAATCCTTTTATAACTTTTCATAAAAAATTCTAGTTATGTTTTAAAACATCAAACCAACCTTACAGTTAGCAAAGGTTAGTATAGTTACATTGATTGTTCACATAATGTTTAAAAAATTTACAATCAATGTTATAACATAGTTATATGCCTGAACATACGAATTATTAATATCATGATTAGGAGCAACGTGGGGCACATATAGCGCGTCGGTAGCTTCTTGTAATTTAGCTTATTTCTCACAAATTTTCATCACGCGCTCAGTTAGCTCGTCAAGTTTAGCACTTATCTTCCGACCCGATCCAATTCGATGACACTATTTAACACACGTTTCAAAGACATTGATGTCGTCATTGCCGTTAGACATTTTTAATCTGTATATTAAAATAGAAATTAAGATTAAATATATAACCAATTAATTCCAATAACTTAAGTTATGTATATTTTTAAAGACGCATAGGCTAGTATACATCATTATTGTAACAACTCGAAAATTCGATTGTTATCTTTCCATTTTGTTTTCCTGTTTATCTACCTTTGTAATCCCGAGATTCGGTTAATAATAAAGTTTATGTTAATTACTTATGGTGTTGTACGTTATTATCGCATCTAATCGCTTGTTAAATCGCATCGCTTATCTAATCGCATCGCAAATCGCAGTTAATTATGTGGTTTTATGTTATTTATGTGTTACGTGTGTTGTGGTTATGTTTACGCTCGCTATCGCATCGCTCTCGTACTCTCAAATCGCTAAATCGCAATATTATATCAACTATAACGCTTAACGCTTTAATTTAACGCTTAATATAACTAACTAATACGAACCGAATAACCAAACGAACTCTTAACACGAAATCGGCAAACGAAACTTGGTCACCAGGCCAAATTCGGCCGAACTTGGGTACCGCAAGTTCGCCCGAACTTGCCTGATGACACAAGGATCCTTCAAAATCCTCAAGTTCCTCGAACTTGTACATGCATGTACAAGTTTGGCCGAACTTGGCTATGATCCCTTAGAAATCTAGCAAGTTTGCACGAACTTGCATGAATTTCATGCAAGTTCGACCGAACTTGACTCCACCAGCCTCATCTTTTCCTTCACCTATAAATACTCAGCTCATTCCTCTCATTTGAACTTGCTGTAAGTTCGCCCAGAGCTCTCAAAACCCGAAACCTTCGTGTCCTAAGTAAGAATCAACCCGATTTCACTGCAACAACGTTTATCAACGATTTACAAAGGTTTACAACGATTTTGGCAGAAGGCGTAGCCTTCGTTTTCATCAAAACCCATTCTTTTACAAACCTTCATCTTTTTCTTCCAAAACTTCTGTTTTAAGCTTAGATCTACACAATATGAGTTCGTTTGGTGTTAGTAGAGCCTTCCCAAACACGAGATCTGCAAGATCTCAGCTTGTAAGTGATAGATCTGAGAAAAACCTTTGATAAACATTGATTTCTACACAAGATACAAACTTTTGATGATGTTTTGTTCATCTTCTGATATGAAACGAAGCAACTATCATTCAAGATCCCAGATCTGGAAGCACAAGGACTTTTATGTTGGTTTACACAAGCCGGACTAATCCGAACGAACCCCGAGTTAGCCCGGATTAGCCCACGCTTTTGTAAAACGGCTAAAACTGCTCTAAAAGACCTCTATGACCCAAGTTTGCTCAGTAGCACAGGGTTGGAGGGATGAACACTCGATTTACTCAGCAAACGACCTGAAAATGCAAGATTTTGGACCCGAAAACATCAAGTTCGCTCAAGAATCAGCAACTCCCTGGTCAAGTTCGACCGAACATGTGCCCAAATGGGCCAAGTTCGACCGAACTTAGCTCCATTCCACCCAACTTTCTTACAAGTTCACTCGAACTTGTCTAGTTTCTTAGGAAACTAAACAAGTTCGCCCGAACTTGTATGTTCAGTAAGACTTTCTTACAAGTTCGCCCGAACTTGACAAGTTTCTCAAAGAAACTCATCAAGTTCGACCGAACTTGACTCACAACCCCACCAAACCATACAAGTTCACCCGAACTTGGCTACTGCCCAACCAAAACTTAACCGTTTCAGCTTTTCGGAAGACTGATGCACTTCTGTTCGTTTACAGGCTGATCCGGCAGTCTCCGCAACTCTCCTCAGAATCTCTAAGCTTAACAAAAACGCACCCACAGTGAGTATACTTGACCCATTTTCGCTTTAACGCACTTTTTGGGTGTTACATACGTTCCTATATCAAAATCACTTCACAAATCAAACTGTTTATCACACGCGAATAATCTGATTATATATGCTCAATACGTGATGCTAGAAACATGTGACTAGGACTTATTTTCGTTAACTTGCCTCCTTAGCTAGTATGGTACTATAGTGTGGCTTACACCCGACGGGGTCTAGTTAGGATGGACGCGCAAGCCTTCTCACGGTAGTTAGCATGAGAAATAAGCCTATGTTAATCTGTGTGAAATGTTTCGGTGTATCATGATATGTAGTTAGGTTATCTCGCGAACGGTTTCTTTATTATGCTAGTATTACAAAACTCGTATGCTCACCTTTACTTAATTGTATTGACTTGTATTTTAACGTATGTAACAGGTTGAGGATTTTAGCTATGGATGCTTGGATGTTACATGCTTAGCGTAGTTTACTTTTGTCTTTATTTTGTTTAGTTTCCAAGTGTAATAAATCTAAAGGATATCGAACCTTGTTGTTTTTTGTAGGAGAACTTAGATTCTGTAATGATTATTTAAAATGTTATGTTAATGGTATGGGACATTAATGTTTGAATGATATTGTTAAATGATTGTTATGGAATTCTCACGAGACAATCTGGTCGCCTAGTGCCACTACCCTGATGATTCCGCCATCGGTTGGGGTGTGACAGATTGATATAAGAGCGCCATAACTTTAGGATAATAGGTAGAATTGCCATGATTCGACCTAGTAGTATGTTTAAGTACCCGATCGACCTATCTTTTAATTAAATGCTAATCTACTTGCCATAAATGCTTAAATGTGCCTATCCTAAGGCTAATACAATAATACACGCTTGGAAACGCTCGCATCACACCAAACGAATGATCAAGTCGAGAATAGGTGTGAAAACCGAGAACTCTCGACGAGATCATTCCCTCCGCGCATTCTCTCGCACGAGATATCTTCGTTGAGTTAGGAGTGACATCCAAACCTCGACGAAAATCTCCATTTCTAACTAGGAATGATGTTGTTAAGTTAGGGGTGAAACCCGCATCTTAATAACAAATTCCGTGCTTCGATTTCAATCTCACCAAAGTCTCGGTTATGCCGATAGTTTGGAACACGTATTAACTGGAAGGGTAAACGTCGTTAGCCGCTTGCGGTGAGAACGTTTATCTATTAGGCCAAAGCGTGGGTCCGAATGCAAAGGGTAGTCGAACCACTTTGGGTAGTCAAAAGTCTCAAAACCCCGGACACTCCCAATTGATTTCAGCCTATGTCGTCGATTTACGTATTATCGAGTTTATTATTATTTATGTGTTTAAAATTTTGAGAATTTTCGCTTCATTCGATTTTTCACTTTGATGATTTATCATATCATCGATTTCTCGATTTATTGCATTTACGCTCCATCGAACGTATGCACAACTCGCACAGCTCTCGTAATCTAAAACGCTAAATTAATACACCAACCAAACTAATCGCTTAACTCGCTTACGCCTATGAGGACGTGTGCCTCATACGCGGTATTATCTCGCTATTATATTTCGCTTATATCTCGCATCTCGTATCGCGCTACGCATTGTTATTATTAGAAGGTGAATACGTGCAAATATGTGCTTATGTGCTTACGTGCTTACGTGCCTACGTGTTTATGTGAATTTTTGCCTTGTATGAATGATAATAATAATAAATATTTAAACATAACTCTATTATAATCGAATCTCATCTAATCTAAATCCTTCGTGTAGATGTCTTCAATGGGATCGCACACCCGTAGGAATCTCCAGCGCAGCAACACCGACAAGCGTATTGCCACCATGGTAGCCAAGGAAATGGCTAAGGTTATCCCGCAAATCGTCTCAGAAATCCATGCTGTGAGCAGTAACTCGTCAGTTGACTCGAAAGCTGAGAACCCCAAGTCACGGTTCAGTTTCAAAAATTTCAAGGCTTGTGCACCTTTCGCCTTCACGGGCAATGACGGGCACACTTCCATGTTTCACTGGTTCGATGCTATTGAGGTCACTTTTAGGCAAAGTGGATGTCCCGATGACCTCCGCACCGTGAACGCTACCGGAGTCTTCCAGTCCCGTGCTCTCGACTGGTGGACAGCTGAAAGAAACAAGCGTGGAAATGATGAAGCCTACAATCTATCTTGGGAGGAACTCAAGGAAGTAATGATGAAGGAGTTCTGTCCTCCGCATGAAGTGCCATAGCTCGAGAATAAGTTCTGGGGTATCAAACAGGATGGTCCCGACAATGCTGGATTCACTGCTCGGTTTAAGATTTTGAGCATTATCTGTCCCAGCCAGGTTGATACGACTGAGAAAGCTATCAACAAGTACATCCGTGGTTTACCCGAGTGTGTCGCAAATTTTGTGAAAGTTGCTCGTACTACAACCATCGAGGAAACCTTCATGCTCGCCGCTGCGATCAACGATCAGCGAGTCCAAGATGGGTATTTCAAGAATCATGCGAAAGTTGCCAATCAAGCTATCGATGAACCAACCGCTGCTACCGAACCACCAAGTGACCTGAAGGGAAAGCGTCAGGGATGCAAGAGAGGAAACCCGAGTAAGAACTATGCTCTCGCCGCTCCAGCAAACCCGCAGCCGCTTCAGTCAGTCGCTCCGAACGCACCCCCAGCTAAGTGTGCGTATACCGGACCTCACCCTCTGTGCCCTAAGTGCACATATCATCATGCCGTTGGTGGCAATTTCTGTTTTTGCACAAACTGCAACATCTACGGCCACTTTACAGTCAGCTGCCGTAGTGGTACGCGTCAGCCAGCTCCTCAGGCTCCAGCAGCTCCAGCTTTACCCGCTCCTCCTCAAGCCAATCAGCAGCAAGCTCCAAAAGCACGTGTGTGCTATGTGTGTTGTGATCCGAATCATTTCGCCAATATTTGTCCGAATCGTCCTGTCAAGCAAGAGCAGCCAGCACCGCAGCCTCAGCCGCAGCAGCAGCAGCAACCACAAGCTGCGCGTGGCAGAGCCTGCAATCTCAACAACCGCCAGGCTCAGAATGACAACAATGTTGTCAATGGTACGTTTCTCGTTAATGGTATTTATGCTTCATGTTTTTTTATACTAGTGCCGATAATTGTTCTGTACGTTAGAATTCGAAAAGGTTTTAAAATGTAAGCGCGCTAAACTCCCAAAGACTTTCGATGTGGAAGTCGCCACCGAAGAAACCGTTACCATTAACTCCGTTTTGCGTGGTTGTTCCCTCGATCTCAACAACCATATCTTCTCGATCAATCTCATACCTATGCAGTTAGGTAGCTTCGATATCATAGTAGGTATGGATTTTCTTCGTGAAAACCATGCTGAAGTTGTATGCTTCGATAAAATGATTCGTTTCCCTCTCTCAAATGGTGATCAACTCCATGTTTACGTTGAAACTCCCTCAAAGAAGTTGACGCTTTTGTCATGTACTCGAGCAAACAAATGCCTGCAAAAGGGATGTGTTGTCTTCCTTGCCCACATTGTGAACCCGGAGAAAGAAAATAAGACTTATAAAGATGTTCCCGTTGTTAGTGAATTTCCTAAAGTTTTTCCCGACGATTTACCCGGTTTACCCCCTACTCGAGATGTTGAATTCCGTATCGATTTAGTTCCCGGAGCTACTCCCGTTGCTAAAGCTCCTTATCGCCTCGCATCATCCGAAATGCGCGAGCTATCAAGCCAACTTCAAGAGCTTCTTGATAAAGGTTTCATACGGCCGAGCACTTCGCCTTGGGGCGCACCCGTTCTTTTCGTGAAAAAGAAAGATGGACGTTCCGAATGTGCATTGATTATCGTGAACTAAATAAGCTTACGATAAAGAACCGCTACCCTCTTCCTCGTATCGACGACTTATTTGATCAGCTTCAAGGTGCTACTTGTTTTTCTAAGATCGACCTTTGTTCCGGTTATCATCAGCTACGCGTGTTGGAAGAAGACATTCCAAAAACCGCCTTTCGTACTTGTTATGGCCATTTCGAATTCGTGGTCATGCCTTTTGGTTTTACAAATGCACCCGCGGTCTTCATGGATTTGATGAACCGTGTGTGTAAAGCCTTCTTAGATCGTTTTGTCATTGTGTTTATCGATGACATTCTTATCTATTCGAAGTCGAGAGACGAACACGCGCGTCATCTCCGTTTAGTCCTCGAACTTCTTCAAGGAAATCGCCTTTATGCTAATTTCTCAAAACGTGAATTATGGCTCGAAGAAGTCCAATTTCTCGGCCACATCGTTAATAGTCAAGGAACTCACGTCTACCCTGCAAAGATTGAAGCCGTCAAGAGTTGGATTACACCGAAGAATGCCTCCGAAATCCGTTCATTTCTTGGATTGGCGGGTTACTACCGTCGATTCATCGCGACTTCTCAAAAATCACCGTACCGCTTACTGCTTTAACATATAAGGACAAACCTTTTGTTTGGGAAACCAAACAAGAGGAAGCGTTTCAAACGCTCAAGCGCATGCTATGCAACGCTCCCGTTCTCGCTTTACCCGATGGAAATGACGATTTTGTCGTTTACTGCGATGCCTCGAACCTTGGTCTTGGTTGTGTTCTCATGCAACGAGACAAGGTTATCGCGTACGCGTCTCGCCAACTCAAGATCCACGAGAAGAATTACACAACCCACGATCTCGAACTCGGTGCAGTTGTTTTTGCATTAAAGATATAGCGACACTACCTTTACGGTACTAAGTGTACGGTCTTCATCGACCATAAGAGCTTACAACATATCTTTAATCAAAAAGAACTAAACATGCGACAACACCGATGGGTTGAACTTCTCAACGATTACGATTACGAGATACGCTACCATCCCGGCAAAGCAAACGTCGTCGCTGATGCTCTAAGTCGACGAAGCTATGTGTATGGTGTTCGTGACTCTCAAGCTTTGAATGATCTCGAAATCATGATTCGCTCGGCCCAATTCGCTTGTTTTAACGAGAATACTTTGGAGGAAGAAATGAAATGTGGTGCCGAAACTCAGCTCGTATCTAAGCCTAATTGTATTTACTACTGTCTCGATCGTATTTAGATTCCTACTCGTGATAATCTCCGTGAATTGCTAATGACCGAAGCTCATAAATCTCGATATTCCATTCACCCCGGTGCCAACAAGATGTACCAGGACCTTCGTCATAAGTATTGGTGGCCGGGCATGAAAAAGGATATCGCCTTGTACGTCTCAAAATACTTAACTTGTTCGAAGGTTAAAGCTGAACATCAAAGGCCCTTTGGCTTACTCGAACAACCCGAAATCCCGATGTGGAAGTGGGAGAGTATAGCTATGGACTTTGTTACTAAACTCCCGCGTACTTCATCCGGTCACGATAGCATTTGGGTTATCGTTGATCATCTTACTAAATCCGCGCACTTTATTGCTATACGAGAAGACTTTAAGGTCGAACGGTTAGCCCGAATCTATACCGACGAAGTCATTTGTCGACACGGGACTCTTCGTGACATCATCTCTGACCGAGACGGTTGTTTTACTTCGCGTATCTGTGAGACCTTTCAATCTGCTCTCGGTACTACCCTTAATCTCAGTACCGCTTTTCACCCTCAAACCGACGGTCAGACTGAGCGCACGATCCGCACCCTCGAAGACATGCTTCGTGCGTGCATCATAGATTTTGGTGGTAACTGGGATACACATTTACCTTTATTCGAATTCTTGTACAATAATAATTATCATACCAGCATTCAAATGGCTCCTTTTGAGGCACTATATGGAAGAAAATGTCGATCGCTTATTGCATGGCACGAGATCGGAGAAGCACAAATAACCGGTTTCGAGCTAATTCAAGAAACGACGGACAAGATCCTCCAGGTCAAAGACAATTTCTTGAAAGCTCGGAGTCGTCAAAAGAGTTACGCCGACAACCGACGCAAGCCCCTACAGTTCGAAGTGGGAGATCACGTTCTCCTAAAGGTTGCACCTTGGAAGGGAGTGGTCCGCTTCGGCAAGAAAGGAAAGCTAGCGCCTCGGTACGTTGGACCCTTTAAGATTCTGGAAAGAATCGGTAAAGTAGCCTATCGTCTCGAACTACCGGCGGAACTTAATAACGTACATCCGACTTTCCACGTGTCTAATCTCAAAAAGTGCCTAGCCGAAGAAAATCTGCATGTCCCTCTTGAAAATCTGCAAATTAATGAAACGCTCCATTTCGTGGAAAACCCCGTTGAGATCATGGATCGAGAAACCAAGAAACTCCGACGCTCTCGCATACTTATCGTGCAGGTTCGATGGGAAGGCAAACGCGGTGCCGAGTTCACTCGGGAACTCGAAAATGATATGAAAACGAAATATCCACATCTCTTTGTTACGGCCACTGCTTAATTTCGGGACGAAATTCCCTAAAGTAGGGGAGACTGTAATAACTCGAAAATTCTATTGTTATCTTTCCATTTTGTTTTCCTGTTATCTACCTTTGTAATCCCGAGATTCAGTTAATAATAAAGTTTACGTTAATTACTTATGGTGTTGTACGTTATTATCGCATCTAATCGCTTGCTAATCGCGTCGCTTATCTCATCACATCGCAAATCGCAGTTAATTATGTGGTTTTATGTTATTGATGTGTTACGTGTGTTGTGGTTATGTTTACGCTCGATATCGCATCCCTCTCGCACTCTCAAATCGCTAAATCACAATATTATATCAACTATAACGCTTAACGCTTTAATTTAACGCTTAATATAACTAACTAATACGAACCGAATAGCCAAACGAACACTTAACGCGAAATCGGCAAACGAAACTTGGTCACCAGGCCAAGTTCGGCCGAACTTGGCTACCACAAGTTCGCCCGAACTTGCCTGATGACACAAGGATCCTTCAAAATCCTCAAGTTCGCTCGAACTTGTACATGCATGTACAAATTTGGCCGAACTTGGCTATGATCCCTTGGAAATCTAGCAAGTTCGCCCAAACTTGCATGAATTTCATGCAAGTTCGACCGAACTTGACTCCACCAGCCTCATCTTTGCCTTCACCTATAAATACTCAGCTCATTCCTCTCATTTGAACTTGCTGTAAGTTCGCCCAGAGCTCTCAAAACCCGAAACCTTCGTGTCCTAAGTAAGAATCAACCCGATTTCACTGCAACAACGTTTATCAACGATCTACAAAGGTTTACAACAATTTTGGCACAAGGCGTGACCTTCGTTTTCATCGAAACTCATTCTTTTACAAAAACTTTCATCTTTTTCTTCCAAAACTTCTGTTTTAAGCTTAGATCTACACAATACGAGTTCGTTTGGTGTTAGTAGAGACTTCCCAAACACGAGATGTTTCATTTGTCAAAAACGGGTTTCCAAACCCGCTCCGTTTTGTAATCGAATATCAAGTTATAAATGTCACGTTGTGTATTTATGGTTATTTTGATTTTTAGTGTTACATAATTAATAAACAAACTAAACTATAAAATTATATTTGATAAAAAGTGAAAACAAAATAAATAAAAATAAAATGTTGCTGCCGGGGCTCGAACCCGGGTCAGCCGGCAATTGAAATCCAAAGACTTAACACACATACACATCACCACTCCACCACTTGTTTATTTTCTGTCAACTCTAGGAAACAAATGAGTCTTATATACAAACCTAGATAAACCGGTTACGCCAACTGAAAAACTGAAATCGGCTATTCAACCGTCTAAACGTTTGAATAATCGCGATTTCAGGTTTATAACCGATGCACCGACGATTTTAATCAATTCAGACTTGAATTGACTTCAATTCTGAGAATGATGTGTGTTATAACCGAAACTTTTCAACAATCCGAATTACTGTAATCAAAGAGCCTCTCGCGACTCAGAAACATCATACAAACTTTTCATTTCACTTTCGTCATACATTCGGACCATCAGAAAGCTTAAATCAACTCGCCGGAAAATTCTGCAAGTTCGCCGGAAAACCGTATTTTTCCTCAAATCGGTAAGTTCTTCAATACCATCGTAGTCTTATAGTTGTTAAGCTATTTCTAACTCAAACCTTCCACTTGAGATCGAATTCAGGCACTGTTATCAGATAATTCCAGTTCGCCGGAAAATTTCTGGAAATCTTTATCTTCGTCTGTGAAACGGTAAGGACCTTCAAACACACTGATAACGTTTGTTTAGCACTTCAATTTCATGATTAGCTAATCAAAACGATTAATTGATTTGCTCAGTTGAAGTTCTTAAAAACAGAGACCGACGCCTTGCCGGAACTCTGTAATCAATCGTTCCCCGGTATGTTTTCCTCTAATTATCATCTCTGCTATCTCATATTAGTCTGTGCAATGCTTAACAATCGAATTAACAAGATTTAATGGTGTAATCTGCTGTCGGTAAAACCCAACAAAGAAGATGAACTGTGATAACACTATATGTATAATTAAAATTGGTATTTTAAACGGGTTAGACACACAGTCCAGCGGTGGACTGTGTGCAAATAATACGCACACGTCACGAGTTCGATCCCTGATACACGCACCCTCTGTGTAATAAAATGCCTTTTTGTTTAAAGCTGAACCGGGTTAACTCCGTTAGTTGTTAAGTATAATAAAAAACGAAATATTAACCAGGTTAGACACACAGTCCAGCGGTGGACTTTGTGCAACACTAAGTCGCACGTCACGCGTTCGAGTCTGGTTAACGGCACCAGTTCGATGATTTAAAATCTTTTTTAAAAACAAATGAATTTTGAATAAATCGAATTAGTATATAAATATAATTAAAAACAAGATTATTTCGGGTTAGACACGTAGCTCAGTTGGTAGAGCTGCGTGCACGCGTACGGGAGGTCTCGGGTTCGAGTCTCACCCAGCGCATACATGCACACTGACCGAACCGGTCAACAGGTCAACATGTCAACGGTCAACGCAAAAATAAACAAATTTTTTTATATTTTTATTTATTTAATTTAATTTAAAAATCAATTAAAAATACTTAAAAATAATATTTTTAAAGATAGAAAATAGCCTTAAACTCACAAAAATATATCTAAAAATTTCATTAAAATTCTTAATAAAATCCACTCATTTACTATATTTTTCCGTTATTATTTAGGTTAATAATTCTCGTTGTTCAACCCTCCCGACTCGTGCGCATCTCATCATCTCCAATCAAACGCACCCAATGTGAGTGAATCTTTACAAATTCCCCGTTTTAATCACGTTTTGGGGTGTATCATGTGTCTTGCTATATATTATATTTAAACCATTGTGCATACATCATATCATGAACTTGTGTATTCAGCTTGTTACAACTGTTTGTGTGGTTATTGTTAGATTCAATTTATTATTTCAGTACATGCAATTTCATAGGCCGCCACTCCCCATTACATTATGAGCGTTGAGCATGTTCCCCATTACATTATGAGCGTGAACCTGGCGTGCCCACATACGATCGGCTCCGTTTGATTGAGCCTTGATCGCACAGACATTTATCATTTTCAGTACATGCAATACGATCGGCTCCGTTTGATTGAGCCTTGATCGCACAGTTTCATTCATGTTATTTATCGTATGATGTTGGTATGTTAATGTATGCTATCATGTGTTATTGTATTGTTATAGTGTGATTGCTATTGCTACTGCTTGGTTATTTACATTTGCTCATTTATGATTATGCACAATTTTTCATTGATAAACTAATAAGTAAATCAATAATAAATCTTTATCTAACAAGGTTCACTCGCCAACTTATGTTGACCCAAAAACCCCCATTTTTACACATGATACAGGTGAACCAGCTGCAGCAAGAAACACTTAGGATTGGACTAGAAGAATAAAATGATTTAGAGTTTGGGATTGTTTTGTTTGGTTTATTCTCTTTGTATTGTATGGACATGTTTGGATATTTGGGAATGTAATTTTGACTTTAATAAATATGAAACATATTAGTAAATATCATGAGCTTTGGTGATAACCCAATTATGCCCCGACTCTTATTCCGCTGCGGGTCGGGGTGTGATAGATTGGTATCAGAGCCATGACTATAGGGATATAGGATAGGTTATTAGACCCTTAGAGCCTATACTATAGTTGATTAGAAACTTATAAGATTTTTGTGAGTTACATGCCAAATTTCATGATGTTTATATGTTTTATGTTAAATGTTACATTCAATGTTATGCAAGCATGTTCATAAGTATATATTATCATATAATGCCTATCATGAATCATATTCTCATAACACATCATATCCATGAAAGCACACACCACATCATTATCATGATTGCTTTTACAATGACTTTTGTGTTTTCAAATCTCATCAAAGTGAGTTCTCATGACGGGCATGTAGTAACTGGAAGGGTACCAGTACCGGTAGTCGGAACGTCCTGTCTAGGCTGGCATTCGTATAAATCCAAAATAAAGGACCAGTTTGCCTACCGGGGGACTAACGATGAGAGTACGAAGTACCTATTAGGCCAAAGCATGCTATACCAAACGTCGTGTGAGCTAACCCCACTTTGAGTTGTCATTGTGTCTACACCTGGACACATTCCGACCATACATCTCGTAAACATATTTTGTGGTTTGCATTCGGGTGATGCGAGTGTTAAATCGCCAATACTAATGTGAATCCTACCAAGCCAATAGCCATGGGGGCCCACATGACTATACAGGTGAAGGTATGGGGGACATTTGAGGCCCAACATGAGCAAACCCAAGACATCCTATGGATGTAGTTGCATTATTGATATTTATGTTATTTTCATTTTTCTTAAAGACACATGACACCTAAAAAGACTCCATAAACTCATCATCTTCCTATGTATGTTCCTGTAGATGTCGTCCAGACAACAACGAGGGGGTAAAAGACCAGGAAGCTCTCAGGAACGCTTGGCCACACACATCGCGAAACAAATGGCCACGATACTGCCTGACATTGTGGTCCAAGTACAACAAGCCCTCGCCACAAATCCCACTAATCCTCCCCAACAGAATGACCAGAACATCGACAACCCTCCTACCAGCAAGTGCTCATACAAACATTTCAAATCTTGTGATCCTCCTAAATTTGAAGGGACCGAAGGTGTCACTGCTCTCCTCCATTGGTTCGAGGAAATGGAAAACACCTTCCTCAACTGCGATTGTCCTGAGGATCGCAAGGTTCGATACGCCACCGGGAGACTATTTGGGGTAGCTCTCACTTGGTGGAATACTGAAAAAGGGAAGAGGGGAATTGATGATGCAATGGCCTTAACTTGGGAGGAGTTAAGGGAAATCATGACTAGGCGTTTCTGTCCTAGGAGTGAAATTAAAAAGTTGGAGGACGAATTTCATTCTTTAAAGCAGAAGGAGGGAGATCACACCACCTATAACAAGAGGTTCTTAGAGTTGAACCAAATGGTTCCAAATTTGTTTACCCCAACTTATCGTCTGATCGAGCATTATATTCGAGGACTTCCCTCGAAAATTCAAGATTCAGTTCTCAGCATCTCACCGATAACACTTGAAGCTGCTATGGAGCTAGCGACTGAACTGACTGAGAATCGAATTCGCAACGGGAAGTTTAAAGAAGAGAAAAAAAAAGCCCCTGTTGAGGGTCAAACTTCAAACCATTCCGTCTCCTCCTCTAAGTTTGTAAACAAAGGAAGCACAACACCAGAAACTTCGCTGTTACACAAACCAACTCCCCTATTCCTGCTGCACCCATTACCCAAGTCGCTCCTTTACCTGCACCATACAAAAGACCCTACTCTGGCCCGTTACCAAAATGCAACCGTTGCCAATATCACCATTCTCCTGATTATCCTTGCCAGCATTGCACCGGCTGTGGTCGCGCGGGTCATACTGTTCAAACCTGCCGCATGCCTCAGCGAACGAACCGCCACCAACCTTCAACCCAAACCCACCAACAATTAATGGGTCAAGCCCAACAACCCCTACTATATCCACCCGCCCAACATTTAGCCCAAACATATTACCAACCCAATTATCCTATGGGTCAACCTATGCGGGCTTGCTACAATTGCGGAGACCCAAGTCATTTCAGAAACACTTGTCCAAGGTTGGTAAACATATTCATGCTCAGGCCCAAGCCAACCCGGTGAATCAAGCGAACCAAGTTCCTCCACCTGCAAGAGGAAGAGCTTTCAATATCAACGCTAATCAGGCTAGAGCTGACGGCAATGTGGTTAACGGTACGTTCCTTATAAATGGTAGATATGCCTCTATGTTATTTGATACTGGTGCGGATAGAAGTTTTGTGTCCTTAGAATTTGAACCTATCTTAAACCAAAATCGGGATAAGCTCATGGAATCCATAACGGTAGAAGTTGCTGACGGGAAACCAGTTTCATTAAACTCTATTATACGCAACTGTACACTCACCTTAAACGACCACGAATTCTCAGTAGACCTTATTCCTATGAAGCTCGGAAGTTTTGATATCATAATTGGTATGGACTGGCTCAGTCAACATCAGGCAGAAGTTGTATGTCGCGAAAAATTTATACGTATTCCTCTTTCAAACGGTCAGACTCTTCGAATCTTTGGAGAAACCTCGTCGAAAGAGCTCAGCTTAATGTCTTGTCTTCAAGTCCAAAAATATCTTCGCAAAAATTATGTCGCGTTTTTAGCTCATATCATCAACAAGGGAACCATGGAGAAGAAACTTGAAGACATCCCAGTAGTAAAAGACTTCCCGCAAGTTTTTCCTGATGACATTTCAGGACTTCCCCCAGTTAGAGAAGTCGAATTCCGTATTGATCTTATACCTGGTGCTACACCAGTTGCAAAGTCTCCTTATAGGTTAGCCCCCTCTGAAATGCAAGAGCTAGCCAGTCAACTGCAAGAATTGACTGACAAGGGATTCATACGTCCTAGTTCATCGCCTTGGGGTGCACCTGTTCTTTTTGTAAAGAAGAAAGATGGATCGTTTCGTATGTGCATCGACTACCAGAGAGCTCAACAAATTAACAATCAAGAATCGCTCTCCATTACCTCGCATTGATGATCTTCTTGACCAACTTCAAGGTGCCAGCTACTTTTCCAAAATCGACCTTCGATCTGGTTATCATCAACTTAGGGTGCATGAAGAAGACGTCCCAAAGACCGCATTTCGAACTCGTTATGGCCATTACGAATTCATGGTCATGCCATTTGGTTTAACCAATGCTCCAGCAGTCTTCATGGACCTAATGAACAGAGTCTGCAAACCTTATCTTGATCGATTTGTTATAGTTTTCATCGACGACATTCTTATTCATTCAAAGTCTAAGTCTGATCATGAGTGTCATCTTTGACTCATCCTTACACTTCTAGAGAAGGAAAAGCTTTATGCCAAATTCTCCAAATGCGAATTCTGGTTAAAAGAGGTGCAATTCCTCGGACATGTAGTCAATGACAAGGGAATACATGTCGACCCCTCCAAGATCAAAGCGGTACAAGAATGGCAAGCTCCACGTACACCAACTGAAGTAAGATCTTTTCTTGGTTTGGCTGGTTATTATCGTCGATTCATTTCAAACTTCTAACGCATTGCGGTACCACTCACGGCTTTAACTCATAAGGGAAAACCTTTCATATGGGGACCCAAGCAAGAAGAAGCCTTCCAAACTCTTAAACAAAAACTTTGTGATGCACCAATCCTCACTCTTCCTGAAGGTTGTGATGATTTTGTGGTCTATTGCGACGCATCAGGGCAAGGATTAGGCTGCGTTCTAATGCAAAGAGGAAAAGTTATAGCTTATGCTTCGAGACAACTCAAGACGCATGAGAAGAACTACACCACCCATGACCTAGAACTTGGAGCCGTTTGTTCGCTCTTAAGATATGGAGACATTACCTCTATGGTACTAAGTGTGAAATATACACTGACCACAAGAGTCTTCAACATATCTTCAATCAAAAGGAGTTAAACATGAGGCAACGAAGATGGGTCGAACTTCTAAATGACTATGACTGTGAAATTCGATACCACCCTAGCAAAGCAAATGTGGTGGCCGATGCACTTAGTCGAAAGGGTTATGCGAACTCCATTCGTCTTCTATGTTCGCAAATCATAACCGACATTAAAGATCAAATTCGAGAAGCCCAACATGTTTCAGTAACGGAAGATGATGTACGAAAGGAGATGTCCTGTGGAGCTGAACTTAAAATTGAAACTAAATCTGACGGTATTCTGTACTACCTAGATCGTATCTGGATTCCTAACCACAACAATCTTTGTGAAACTTTTATGAAGGAAGCTCACAAAACGCGATACTCTATACACCCAGGAGCCGATAAGATGTATCAAGACCTACGATATACCTATTGGTGGCCTGGAATGAAAAAGGATATTGTTGTTTTTGTTTCTAAGTGCCTTACATGTTCCAAGGTGAAAGCTGAACACCAAAGACCCTCAGGACTTCTGATCCAACCTGAAATACCTGTATGGAAGTGGGAAAACATAACCATGGACTTCATTACCGGGTTACCTCGCACTTCTGGTGGGTATGACACTATATGTGTAATCATTGACCGACTTACAAAATCAGCTCACTTTATTCCTATCCGCGAAGATTTCAAGAACGAAAAGCTTGCTCGTATTTATATCAGCGAAATCGTAAGCCGACATGGGGTACCGTTAAGCATTATTTCTGATCGTGATGGTCGTTTCACTTCACGAACATGGCAAGCAGTACAAGCCGCTATGGGTACACGATTAGATCTCAGTACCGCCTATCATCCTCAAACTGATGGTCAATCTGAACGCACCATTCAAACTCTTGAAGATATGCTTCGAGTATGTGTTATAGACTTCAAGGGGAATTGGGACGCTCATCTACCATTAGTAGAATTTTCGTACAACAACAGCTATCATTCAAGCATCGGCATGGCACCTTTTGAAGCCTTATATGGTCGTAAGTGTCAATCTCCAGTATGTTGGCACGAAATTGGGGAAGCTCAAATCACTGGTCCAGAATTGATCCAAGAAACCACAGACAAGATCCATCAAATCCGAAACAATCTTCTAGCGGCTCAAAGTCGTCAAAAGAGTTATGCAGATAAACGACGGAAGCCTTTAGAGTTTAACATTAGTGATCATGTACTTCTAAAAGTATCACCGTGGAAGGGAGTAGTTCGTTTTGGTCAAAAAGGCAAGCTAGCACCACGCTACGTAGGACCTTTCAAGATACTCGAAAGAGTAGGACCTGTAGCATACAAGCTTGACCTACCAGAAGAACTCAACAGGATTCATCCCACATTCCACGTATCAAACTTGAAGAAGTGCCTCGCTGATGAGAACCTCCACATTCCGCTGGAAGATATTCAGATTGATGAATCTATGCATTTTATTGAAAGACCTGTAGAGATCATGGATTTCGGAGAAAAACGTCTTCGACGAAGTCGCATTCCAATTGTTAGGGTTCGCTAGGAGTCGAAACGGGGACCTGAGTTTACTTGGGAACGTGAAGACTCAATGCGTGAAAAATACCCGCATCTTTTTCCTACTACTTCAATTTCGGGACGAAATTCCTAAAAGTAGGGGATACTGTAACATTTGTCAAAAACGGGTTTCCAAACCCGCTCCGTTTTGTAATCAAATATCAAGTTATAAATGTCACGTTGTGTATTTATGGTTATTTTGATTTTTAATGTTACATAATTAATAAACAAACTAAACTATAAAAATTATATTTGATAAAAAGTGAAAACAATATAAATAAAAATAAAATGTTGCTGCCGGGGCTCGAACCCGGGTCAGCTGGCAATTGAAATCCAAAGACTTAACACACACACACATCACCACTCCGCCACTTGTTTGTTTTCTGTCAACTCTAGGAAACAAATGAGTCTTATATACAAACCTAGATAAACCGGTTACGCCAACTGAAAAACTGAAATCGGCTATTCAACCGTCTAAACGTTTGAATAATCGTGATTTCAGGTTTATAACCGATGCACCGACGATTTTAATCAATTCAGACTTGAATTGACTTCAATTCTGAGAATGATGTGTGTTATAACCGAAACTTTTCAACAATCCAAATTACTGTAATCAAAGAGCCTCTCGCGACTCAGAAACATCATACAAACTTTCTATTTCACTTTAGTCATACATTCGGACCATCAGAAAGCTTAAATCAACTCGCCGGAAAATTCTGCAAGTTCGTCGGAAAACCGTATTTTTCCTCAAATCGGTAAGTTCTTCAATACCATCGTAGTCTAACAGTTGTTAAGCTATTTCTAACTCAAACCTTCCACTTGAGATCGAATTCAGGCACTGTTATCAGATAATTCCAGTTCGCCGGAAAATTTCTGGAAATCTTTATCTTCATCTGTGAAACGGTAAGGACCTTCAAACACACTGATAACGTTTGTCTAGCACTTCAATTTCATGATTAGCTAATCAAAACGATTAATTGATTTGCTCAGTTGAAGTTCTTAAAAACAGAGACCGACGCCTTGCCGGAACTCTGTAATCAATCGTTCACCGGTATGTTTTCCTCTAATTATCATCTCTGCTATCTCATATTAGTCTGTGCAATGCTTAACAATCGAATTAACAATATTTAATGGTGTAATCTGCTGTCGGTAAAACCCAACGAAGAAGATGAACTGTGATAACACTATATGTATAATTAAAATTGGTATTTTAAACGGGTTAGACACACAGTCCAGCGGTGGACTGTGTGCAAATAATACGCACACGTCACGAGTTCGATCCCTGATACACGCACCCTCTATGTAATAAAATGCCTTTTTGTTTAAAGCTGAACCGGGTTAACTCCGTTAGTTGTTAAGTATAATAAAAAACGAAATATTAACCAGGTTAGACACACAGTCCAGCGGTGGACTGTGTGCAACACTAAGTCGCACGTCACGCGTTCGAGTCTGGTTAACGGCACCGGTTCGATGATTTAAAATCTTTTTTAAAAACAAATGAATTTTGAATAAATCGAATTAGTATATAAATATAATTAAAAACAAGATTATTTCGGGTTAGACACGTAGCTCAGTTGGTAGAGCTGCGTGCACGCGTACGGGAGGTCTCGGGTTCGAGTCTCACCCAGCGCATACATGCACACTGATCGAACCGGTCAACAGGTCAACAAGTCAACGGTCAACGGTCAACGCAAAAATAAACAAATTTTTTTATATTTTTATTTATTTAATTTAATTTAAAAATCAATTAAAAATACTTAAAAATAATATTTTTAAAGATAGAAAATAGCCTTAAACTCACAAAAATATATCTAAAAATTTCATTAAAATTCTTAATAAAATCCACTCATTTACTATATTTTTCCGTTATTATTTAGGTTAATAATTCTCGTTGTTCAACCCTCCCGACTCGTGCGCATCTCATCATCTCCAATCAAACGCACCCAATGTGAGTGAATCTTTACAAATTCCCCGTTTTAATCACGTTTTGGGGTGTATCATGTGTCTTGCTATATATTATATTTAAACCATTGTGCATACATCATATCATGAACTTGTGTATTCAGCTTGTTACAACTGTTTATGTGGTTATTGTTAGATTCAATTTATTATTTCAGTACATGCAATTTCATAGGCCGCCACTACCCATTACATTATGAGCGTTGAGCATGTTCCCCATTACATTATGAGCGTGAACCTGGCGTGCCCACATACGATCGGCTCCGTTTGATTGAGCCTTGATCGCACAGACATTTATCATTTTCAGTACATGCAATACGATCGGCTCCGTTTGATTGAGCCTTGATCGCACAGTTTCATTCATGTTATTTATCGTATGATGTTGGTATGTTAATGTATGCTATCATGTGTTATTGTATTGTTATAGTGTGATTGCTATTGCTACTGCTTGGTTATTTACATTTGCTCATTTATGATTATGCACAATTTTTCATTGATAAACTAATAAGTAAATCAATAATAAATCTTTATCTAACAAGGTTCACTCGCCAACTTATGTTGACCCAAAAACCCCCATTTTTACACATGATACAGGTGAACCAGCTGCAGCAAGAAACACTTAGGATTGGACTAGAAGAATAAAATGATTTAGAGTTTGGGATTGTTTTGTTTGGTTTATTCTCTTTGTATTGTATGGACATGTTTGGATATTTGGGAATGTAATTTTGACTTTAATAAATATGAAACATATTAGTAAATATCATGAGCTTTGGTGATAACCCAATTATGCCCCGACTCTTATTCCGCTGCGGGTCGGGGTGTGACAGATTGGTATCAGAGCCATGACTATAGGGATATAGGATAGGTTATTAGACCCTTAGAGCCTATACTATAGTTGATTAGAAACTTATAAGATTTTTGTGAGTTACATGCCAAATTTCATGATGTTTATATGTTTTATGTTAAATGTTACATTCAATGTTATGCAAGCATGTTCATAAGTATATATTATCATATAATGCCTATCATGAATCATATTCTCATAACACATCATATCCATGAAAGCACACACCACATCATTATCATGATTGCTTTTACAATGACTTTTGTGTTTTCAAATCTCATCAAAGTGAGTTCTCATGACGGGCATGTAGTAACTGGAAGGGTACCAGTACCGGTAGTCGGAACGTCCTGTCTAGGCTGGCATTCGTATAAATCCAAAATAAAGGACCAGTTTGCCTACCGGGGGACTAACGATGAGAGTACGAAGTACCTATTAGGCCAAAGCATGCTATACCAAACGTCGTGTGAGCTAACCCCACTTTGAGTTGTCATTGTGTCTACACCTGGACACATTCCGACCATACATCTCGTAAACATATTTTGTGGTTTGCATTCGGGTGATGCGAGTGTTAAATCGCCAATACTAATGTGAATCCTACCAAGCCAATAGCCATGGGGGCCCACATGACTATACAGGTGAAGGTATGGGGGACATTTGAGGCCCAACATGAGCAAACCCAAGACATCCTATGGATGTAGTTGCATTATTGATATTTATGTTATTTTCATTTTTCTTAAAGACACATGACACCTAAAAAGACTCCATAAACTCATCATCTTCCTATGTATGTTCCTGTAGATGTCGTCCAGACAACAACGAGGGGGTAAAAGACCAGGAAGCTCTCAGGAACGCTTGGCCACACACATCGCGAAACAAATGGCCACGATACTGCCTGACATTGTGGTCCAAGTACAACAAGCCCTCGCCACAAATCCCACTAATCCTCCCCAACAGAATGACCAGAACATCGACAACCCTCCTACCAGCAAGTGCTCATACAAACATTTCAAATCTTGTGATCCTCCTAAATTTGAAGGGACCGAAGGTGTCACTGCTCTCCTCCATTGGTTCGAGGAAATGGAAAACACCTTCCTCAACTGCGATTGTCCTGAGGATCGCAAGGTTCGATACGCCACCGGGAGACTATTTGGGGTAGCTCTCACTTGGTGGAATACTGAAAAAGGGAAGAGGGGAATTGATGATGCAATGGCCTTAACTTGGGAGGAGTTAAGGGAAATCATGACTAGGCGTTTCTGTCCTAGGAGTGAAATTAAAAAGTTGGAGGACGAATTTCATTCTTTAAAGCAGAAGGAGGGAGATCACACCACCTATAACAAGAGGTTCTTAGAGTTGAACCAAATGGTTCCAAATTTGTTTACCCTAACTTATCGTCTGATCGAGCATTATATTCGAGGACTTCTCTCGAAAATTCAAGATTCAGTTCTCAGCATCTCACCGGTAACACTTGAAGCTGCTATGGAGCTAGCGACTTCCCTCGAAAATTCAAGATTCAGTTCAAAATCACTTCACAAATCAAACTGTTTATCACACGCGAATAATCTGATTATATATGCTCAATACGTGATGCTAGAAACATGTGACTAGGACTTATTTTCGTTAACTTGCCTCCTTAGCTAGTATGGTACTATAGTGTGGCTTACACCCGACGGGGTCTAGTTAGGATGGACGCGCAAGCCTTCTCACGGTAGTTAGCATGAGAAATAAGCCTATGTTAATCTGTGTGAAATGTTTCGGTGTATCATGATATGTAGTTAGGTTATCTCGCGAACGGTTTCTTTATTATGCTAGTATTACAAAGCTCGTATGCTCACCTTTACTTAATTGTATTGACTTGTATTTTAACGTATGTAACAGGTTGAGGATTTTAGCTATGGATGCTTGGATGTTACATGCTTAGCGTAGTTTACTTTTGTCTTTATTTTATTTAGTTTCCAAGTGTAATAAATCTAGGGGATATCGAACCTTGTTGTTTTTTGTAGGAGAACTTAGATTCTGTAATGATTATTTAAAATGTTATGTTATTGGTATGGGACGTTAATGTTTGAATGATATTGTTAAATGATTGTTATGGAATTCTCACGAGACAATCTGGTCGCCTAGTGCCACTACCCTGATGATTCCGCCATCGTTTGGGGTGTGACAATTATATCGACATGGCTTTGTTGTGCATACTTAGACACTAAGAATCCTAATAACCAATTTCGCAATGCCAGCTTTATCTCGAGTTATAACACGAAGGTAAGAACTATAAAAAAGAATACTTGAAAAATCAAAAAAAATATAGCAATGATTTAACATAGGCTCAGAAATCGTGGGTATAATCGGTTGTTTTACAAGCCTTCACAGTTAAGTAAACCCAAATTATATGCATCATCGCCCATTTATAACACATTTATATATTATCAATTTACAACATGTCTTACGCAAAATGTCCAAAAGGACAAACACCTAACAAAGCTCATAGCAAGGACATGGGGGCATTAAAAAAAGTCAGGCCAAATACCAGGCAATATCATTGCGTTTAAATCCACACACCTTGTTCTTTTGTATAGCTCACAAACAACCTCATATAAGCTAAGCTGAAGTAAGTGAAAACATAAGTTATACACCATACGAATGTAAAAACCAACAATGCATTGGTATAACTGAAACATATAAATAACATTCAAACAGCCAGAGGTTCAACTACCTAATGAATCAGTATGTTGTACGTTGATAATACATAAATAAATCACATACAACTTTTGAGTCTGAATTATAGGAAATTTTGAACTTCTGATAGGCGATAACGAATGATCAACAAAAATATGATCAATGCATTTCATCTTCAAAGCCTTACCCGTAGAAAAAAACCCTTAGAAAATTTAAGCTCAGAAGGTTATTTTGGCGGCAAATTATTTGCCTAGCCAGATAACAAGCACAACCATTGCCAACGGACATAGATAACCGATAAAAAGATTAAGGATAACACATGCACATCAATAGTAAGCAACGTACAATTACTAACTGTTCATATGTATACGAAGAGGCATGTGTGGTATACATATTCTTAGATGCACTAAACAAATCACACCCTCATCGAGTACCAAAGGGTGTTAACATATCAAAGAAAACGCTTAGCAATTTAGAATTTCAGCTTAAAAGGTTAAATCTTAAATGATGACGATGGTCTCATCTTCATCAAAATGAACCAAAACGGTACACAAACATACCAAGATAACTCATTATACAACCATAACACTAAGCCTAAAACGACTAGTCTTTTCTAAAAAAGCTTTGAAAGAAACTAATGTTATTAAAGATACAAAAATTCATGCAGATTGTAAATCGGTGGTCGTAAAACGGCTTGAGGCTGACATGCATCTCAAGATACATACAGAAACCACATACATAAACAATCATGACGACTTACGACGTTAGCTAGTGAAAGCCCTAAGGCCTTCATCTTACAACACCCAAATATAAATTCCTATAATATCAAAAGTAAACACTGCAAAACAGGCACAGAAACACATTGAACATAAAGGGTTTACCTTTTGAAGGTAAAGAATGAGGAAAGTAAGATCGTCGTCGAAGAACAGTGGCAGAGGAGGGTTGAGGTGTGCGGTGGTAATGGGGTTTCAAAAGAGGGTGTCATACAAATGATGCCAAGATTGCTTCAAGGTAGGTTTATAAACCCAACAAATGTATATACACTAAACGCAATGGTACAACAATTACTGACACATAAAACCACATATGCAATTGGTACAAACACCTAAAACATAAGTATGTTGTAATTGATAATATATAAATTATAATAGTGTGTCTAAATCATTATAACCACAAGTTCAAGTTGTCTGAGTATGAGTATGAGGCAGAAACAAATTAGGAATTACAAAAATGTTTCAAACCTATTACAGTAATGCATCTAAACCATATGCAAAGTTATAATCAACTAAAAATCAAATACTGATGAAACAATCTAAATAATATTTTGACATATAGATCATTTCAATCTTAAAACAACTTAGAATATTAGAAAATCGCTACGAGCAATACTTATTCATCTCTCTTGGAATTCAAATATCTTTAATATTATATAAATCAACTCCTTGGAACAAAGATGTAATTTTGCCACACGTACAAGTTTTGAAGCAACATATACAAATAAGTGCAAGACATCTAAGAGAGGTAGAATTGGAAATTGCTTAACATTTTAAGACACTTCAAGGACAAAATAGTAAATTTATCTATTCAAATTTAATATTAGTTTCACTTTACCCTTGTCCCTCCTCATAACCACCTCCTATTGAATGCAATTGAAAGGTCTCCCCTTCAAATCCCCGTCCGTTTCCATTCACCCCTATAAAGAAGTACACAACAGAATTCAACATGCGGTTCCACATCCAACCACCGTGGGTTTCTCTTTTTACTGGTTGATCTTCAACAAAAGTTAGGGTTTTACTCACGCAACTTAGGGTAAAACAACCATGAGAGAACAAGAGACGGCAGATGTAAGATGGTGACCGGATGAAATCGTTCACCAAATCAACCTCTCCAGTGGTCGTACTTGATTCGTCTTCTTCGGCGCTCAATTCATCTTCTCCGATGATGTAATTTGTGTTGATGGTGCATGTTATTCATCAAAGAGACTTTTATGTGTTTTTTTTTTTTTTGATGATTAATATGATTTAGGTTTGTTTATTTAGTTTTTTAAATAATTCTGTAATAAGTTACTAATATGTGTGTGAGAACACATGTTCTCTTAATAAACATTTTAGCATTTGAGTAATAATCTAAATGTCTTGAACATATTAGGATCCAATAATCAAAGAAGGGCAATGTTAATTCCTATAATATGGTTTATTATAAGCTTTTCTTAGAAAAATCTTGTTGCCAAGATATAAAACCAGACAAAAATGAATTAAATAAAAAAACTACGAATTAATAAAAAATAAAGAATACTGTATGTGAAAATAGGAAAAGGTAGAAGCACCGTATTCAAATGTTGCTGACTTAGTTAATTATGCATAACATCAAAATCGAATCATTTGAACAACCAATGACCATCAAAATCAAATCAAACTGAACCACCAATGGCCTATCTCCTATTCATACAGTAATAATAGTGATTTCTTTAGAAACTGGTAGGCATCCACAATTTTATATCTAATTTATAATAAAAGACTCTAAATAATAACATATGATATTTTCTTTTTTAACCTCATAAATTTTATTTATATTTATTTAATTTAATAAATTTCTTTTAATAATAATATTAATAATTAATATATAGCTATCACTTATTTTTATCCTTATCTTTATCCAAGATTAACAAATAATTTCAATTTTGAAATTTAGACTTTTTTTAACTCATAACCCAAAGTTTTTTATCTTTTATAATTTAATTTTATTCTTCAGTTTTGGTCTACCATACTTTTCATCTTTCCCAAGCTTTTCATTTCGTTCTAAATTTTGTGAGGCAACGCACCGCAACCTGCGTGTGGAGTTCAACATTTTTTCGTATATTTTTTTTCCGTTTGACTGTCCCGTCGCAACACATCTATTTTTCTCCGTTTGACAAGTTTGTCCAACGCGCGGTTCCTGGATTGACTTAGTTATTTTTTCTATGTTTTACATTTCGGTTTAATTTCTCTGCAACGAACGTTCGTGATTCAAATATTTTACGTCTGCTTTTCGCTCTGCGTTTTTTTTCGTTTTTATTTAATATGTTTTTACGAGTTTTTCCGGTGTTGGTGCTCGCTGACAGTGGTATAGCACTGTACTACTTGACACAGTTTTACGACAACCGCTGCAACGCAGGGGCTTAATACTAGTCTTTGTATATAATACAATAAAATAATATGATAAGCAATTGTTTAATTTATAAGATATTAATAATCTAAAATACAACGTATTGGTCGATAATAATACATACTAATAATTGACTTATTTCTCATCAAATTAGAATGGTGTGAATGTTAAGAAATGACACAAATGAAAATTAACGAATAGAGAGTTACTTATATATTAAAGTGAGATTGTTCGTGGTAACGGAATTAAAGTTAGAAGTGTCGTTAGTCAAATTATCAGTATGAATTATTATCGATCAATACGTAATACTTTGGAATTTGATTATTATATATCCAACATGAATGAAAGTTACGGGGCAGGCCGAGTTACTTCTCCGTTAGAGGGAGCTTGCTCTTGGAAACGAAAATGAAGTTAAAATGTTGTAAACTGATTTAAAAGAACATATATGAAAGTTAGGGGCATCCAAAGTTACTCCTCTGTTAGAGGGAGCTTGTTTTTTGAGTAGAAAATAAAGTTAGAAATGTCATTTGTCAAATTGCGAGTATATGATAGGGTAGCAAGTCATAATTTAAATTATTAAAAGAGAAATGGATTTAAATAATCCTAAGTTTTACCATTTGACTGATAACACTCTCAATATACGAATTGTACCACGCCACACCTAAATTTCAACTTATTTCCTCTGCCACTCCCAAACTAACTAAAGATAATCCAGTTAGTTTTTTGCTGATATGACATCTGACGTGACATTTTTGCAAATGTGTCATTTTTTGCTGGCTTGGCTTTTTTGCTAATGTGGCAACTGATGTGACATTTGTTTAGTGACCTGACATCTTACGTCAGGTAACTGGGTTAGGGTTGAGTTATTTTAGGAGCGCTAAAAGAAAATAAGTTGAAAATTGAGAGTCGTATGATACAGTTTGTAAGTTGAAAGTGTTATCGAACAAATAGTAAAATAGTAAAAGTTAAAGTAATTCAAATCAATATCCCTTGTTAGAATCAGATTTTCCTTTATTTTTCATTCAATTATTATGTAGTATATCCAAATTCCATATCTATCTCAATTGCATTCCTTCTAAATTTTCTAAGAGGAAAATCATTTGCTCGATCCATGTGCTAAGAATCTATAAACATCAAATGCGTGTACAATTCTATGTGTCACTAGTTTGACTTCAAATTACAAGTGGAACAAAAGTAAAAAAATGCGGACGAATAAAAAATTTCTCACACTTTTCATGTATATGTAACTTCTCATACCATCCTAATCACACACATACACATATATGTAACTACTCAACTTATTTCGAACCGAAAGTATGTATTTATGTGATGTATGTATGTAGTACAATCTATATATCTAATATAAATATTTTTGCTTACTTTTGAAAAGTTTGGTACACCAATTCTATTCAATCTACGTGGATTAAATGTATCGTTAATTCTATATCATATGTTAAAGGACCCTAGATCCAGCTGTTCATCTTTTTCATCGTCCATCCACATGTGTATTTTAAATAATATTATTTTGCTTAGGTTGTAACGTAATTAAATACCCTATAATGCAAAAGGTTATGTTATAATATTACACATAACCTTCGGTTTCTTCGTTAATTAGGATCAAGTTGAAGCAGAGATGTTGATCTGACATTTAACAGTTAATTGACTTGATTTATCCGACAAAAAAATGATACATTTTGCAACTTTCGTAACAATCACAAAAATCTAATATCATACATTCTAGTGATACATCAAACTAGACTTCTACAATGGTATCCATAACCGGCTTCCACATAGGTGACTTGGGTGAATTTAGCATGATCACTTCCCCTTGATCACCACACCGGTGGTCTAGAAACTTGCTTTGGTTTGTACCTTGTGGACTGCGTAATGGACTAGCCGAAGGACTTCTTGGGACCGACTTTACAGGACATGACTTGCCGGTTTTGGCTATCTTCATGAGCTTCCTTGTTAAAATGGTCAAGTCATCCGGACTCGTGTTAAATTTAAGGGTTGAGTTGGGAAGGACAAAGTAGATTTGGCCGGTTTTGAGTTGATGGTTAAGCTGGAGGGGTACCAATCCGCTTTGGAAGATCTCAACCGGGGTACATAAGTAGTGCTTCGGGAAGTTGGTGATCACTTGATCAACCGTCGCAGGATCTTCGTAATCTTGTAGCGAACCATCCATGTGCACCACTCTTATGGTCTCCGATGCGACCTCCGGTTTCGATCTTTTGGAAGAAAAACAAGTACCCATAATTTTGTTTTCGGTGTACACACACTCACGAGGAATTCTTGCGTTGTAAAGATTAGAGGCGACTTTATAGATGGAAAGGTTGGGTGATGAAGAAAGGAGACAAATTGGTCAATGACTCGATTAAACCATTTTTAAAGAAAACTATGACATAAAATATATATTTAGAATAGAGGAGACATGTAAAACTTCATCTAACAATAATCAAACTTTTCTGAAATTTTACTGTATTGTGAAATTTGTTTTTTGATTTTTTTAGAAAAGAAACCTGGATAAATATATATTTGAATCATAGTTATTATTTAGTGATGACTTTTTAAAAAATTGCTAAGAATAGATGTGGTGTGGTATGGTGTCTCTTTTTACAAATGTGATGTTGTGGGTTCAAATGCTTACAACTACAAGGTAAAGATGAAACTAGGCCTGTAAATGAACCGAACGAACACGAACATAGACATGTTCGTGTTCGTTCATTTAACTTTACCCGAACACGAACTCGAACATATAATCGAACACGTTTTTTTGTTCGTATTCCTTCATTAAGAAATCGGACATGTTCGTGTTAGTTTATTTTCGTTCGTTTAAAGCCTAAACGGATAGTCCACGAATACAAACGTACATAAACAAAAAGAAATTAACTGAATATATTTGAATAAACATAAACAAACATGAATTAACATGATTGAACAAACATAAACTAACACAAATGAACGTAACTGAACAAATATAAACAAACACAATTTAACATTAGTGAACACAAACAGACAAGTCTAATATATTATAGTTCATCCGAAAATACATTTAAATTAGGGTTCACATATACTAAATTTTAGACTTTTTATATAAATATTAAGTAAGTGATTAGTTAGGATCTAAGAAATATTTTAAAATTTCATTTTTTATTACTAGAAAACTTAATTACTAATTAGTTATATATTATAAGTAGTATGAAAACCTAATATTTATACAAATATAACTATTTAGGAATTTACTAAAATTTAAACGAACGTAAATAAACGAACATAAATGAACGTTCACGAACATAAATGAACGAACACAAGGTGTGTTCATGTTCGTTCATTTAGTTAAACGAACAATTTTTTTTGTTCGTGTTTGTTCGTTTATTAAATAAACGAACATAAACGAACTCCCCGCCAAACAAGTTCACGAACAGTTCATGAATGTTCGGTTCATTTACAGATCTAGATGGAACCCTTTATATACGTGGCGTGATGAAGTCCCTTGGAGCTCAATTCCATACCCAACAACCTTAGAATCCTTAGAAAGAAGAGAAATTATCTAAATAATATAACTTAAAAAGAAGGACGTTTGATTTTACCCTTTTTCCCAAAAGGAAATTTTTATAGCTGGCTCATATTGTTTATTGGTTTTTATACGTAGTTGGCTCATATCATTTATTGGTTTTTACGAGTTTTAACCGTCATGTGAACATACATTTAATAACTTAATTTTATTTAAATAATAGTGGTCTTAGTTTATTAGTTCTAAAAAAAATTGTTGAAATGTCCAGTTAGGCATATAGCAATTAACCAATTAGATAAACTTATAGCTACAAAATAAATAAATAAAATGTTAAGCAAGAAAATCGTTCCCTTCACACTCGGTATGAAAATGCTCGATATTTGTTTCAATTATTAAGACATAATTTCCAACCTAGTAATTAATATAAATAAATAATAAGATATTTTATAGAACTTTATCCATAATTTCTTAAATGTTTGAAACATATATTAAAAATTTAATAATTTAAATTAAATAATAATTATCTACAATTAAGGAATTAAGATATAATTTCTAACGTAGTAATTAATATAAATAAATAATAATATATTTTATAAAACTTTATCCGTAATTTTTTAAATGTTTGAAACATATATTCAATTTAATAATTTATATTAAATTATAATTATCTACAGTTAAGGATGGTCTAAAATAATGACAAGTGTCGCATTAATTGGTTTCTTTTATTATATAATAAATTATCATATGAAAACTTATTCCTACGTTTTCAGCTCGGATTTGTTACCTACAAATTCTAACAATTTTGAAATTTAAATCTTAAAACATTTAGATAAAATCCCTTTACCCCTTTTTTACTTCTTATTTCACTACATCCACTGCCCAACCTCATATTATGTCTTCAGGGTAATTTTGTAATTAAATTTTCATATTGATTGAAAAATACATATAGGAATGATGTGTCACTGGGTAAACCAAATACCACATGTAATAATAGAAAGTTAACTTTTTTTAAAAAAAATTATTGTAGCACTGATGTGACATTAGCTACAGTATTTTACATGATATTCTTTAATATTATTTATAATATAATATAGTGATTTTTTTTATGATTGCGCTATTACTCTATTCATTTAAACCGAGTCAGAGGAGGTAGACTAATTTAAATATCCATTATACCTTACAAGCATAGATTATAATTGCATTATGAGTCTTTCTTTAACATGTGTTCCGTATCGAATAATTGCATTATGATTTATGAGTCTTGTTTGCATTGTGAGTCTTTATTTAACATGTGTTCCGTATCGAACGTTTCTCAATTAATATATTAGAAAAATTGACAAAAAAAAAAGATGGATCCACATTCAATTTCTATTGACTAATTTTCCTCAACATCATAATCATGGTAATTAACGCCCTACCCATGACTTGATCTAATTGAATAGAAAAATTGGTATATGGACCCCCCAAAAAAAATATTGACGCTTTCAAAAGAACAAAAAATCATTTGCAGAATGATGTGACTTCTACATTTTATTTAGCGAAATACTTTTGTAAAAGATTTACTGAATTATATCAAATACAAATGGATGAGTTTTGATGTAGTAGATCGCCTCTAGTTTTGTCGTTTTTATTTCGATTTGCCCCTTTGTATCTTTCCTTTCAGTTTTTGGTTGGGTCTATCTATATCTATATATATAATAAAAGAAACTATGAAATGACACGTGTCATTTATTGGAGACATCAACTTTTGGGTTATCCCGCCTTTCTTCCTACTTAATTAATATGAATATTTTATCTATTTAACTAGAGATAACTAACATATAGGACATTCATCGTTATTTGAATATGTTGGTTTATCTTTAATAAGATAATAATATAAAAAATAATACGAAAGTTAAATTTAATCAAACTTATTTTTGTTTCAAAACTAATTTATCAAAAATAATATAATAGATATTTACATTAAGTCGGGGCGTATATCAAAATTTCCAAGAAAATTTAATTTATTAGATGGAATTCATTAGACGTGCTATTAAAATACGTTTTCCAAGAATCATTAATTTTAATAATAATAATAATAATGATAATAAAAAATTGGATTATTATGGTATCTATATCAGCATCTAAATTTAAGAAACAACATTATTAATTATTAAGAAATGATGGAGTGGTCAGGGAAAAAATTGGTGCTTCTTGTGACGAAGGTTCGATTCCCACTATTCTCAATATATTATGGGCATCCAGGTGAAGAGCGAATACAGGTGACAGCAGTTCGACTTTGATGGGAGACGAGGTTTTAGGTAGACAATAACTGAAAGTACTAATCTTAGATAAAGATGGTCGGTTAGAAATAGAATATTAAGTATTGTATACAAGGAAGTGTTTGGAAGTATATTAATCATGGTTGTAACTTTTCATTTTCATTATTATATGTAATTTCATACATAATATATACTTATAGATAAACGAACGATATGTCATTTTTTTCCTATATAATAACTGTTTATGTTTATTTTCCGTATATACCACACTTTGACATTCTACAAAATTTGTTTCGTGTTTGGTTTGTAGATTATTGTATATTACATATACTTAAACTATATTATGAACACAATTTTTATTTCGTATTGTAATTGTGATTCAGCCGTGTATTACACGGGGCAATAATCTAGTATATTTATATATAAAAATCAAATACAAATTTTAGAAAACCGACTTGGAACCATGAAATCCGAACGAGTAAATTACAAAACTCGTCCTTTATGTATGTCACTTATTGCAAACTGTGTCCTTTATTTTCAATATATACAAGAAACGTACTCGATGTTTGCAAACCCTTGCAAGTTATGTCCTTTAGCCTTAACTCAGTTATGTTTTATGGTTAAATCTGACCTAGTAGACCCCACATAAGGGTATTTTGGTCATTTTACTCTAATTACTATAATAACAATTATAAAAATAATAAATAAAACAATTTTAAAATTATATATGTATATATACTTATAAATATATACAGAACCACATATATAACCCCTCTTCTCCTTCTCTTTCTCCAACTATCCTACCACCACCACTACCCTCACCACCACCACAATCCACCTGCCACCACCATGACCACCACCACCGATCTGCCATCATCACCACCACCATCGTTCTGTCTCCTCTATCATCTCTCTTCACACACCCTTTCTCTAGAACCACCACAACCACCACACCACCGCCACCATCCACCTATGATCTAACCAACACCATCACGACCTCCACTGTGGAAATGTTCTGAATCACCTGCAACATCCGACGAACGGATTGGAAATCGAGCCCCAACCAAGAGATAAACAGATCTAGCAATCTGAGATCTGAAAGAAGGTGGTTTGTGTTGTAGACGACGAACCTGAGATTTGAAAGTGAAGATGGTTAGCGTGCTGCATATGAAGCACAGGGTTCCAATTACACCTCCTCTGCTGTATCGACCCTATCACCCCATCATACTCCCCCTGTTCACCCACACTCTTCAAATGATGACACAACAAATCAATAATCGCTTTCCCCGCCGCAAATTCACCTTTCGACCACGATATAAATCCATCACGTTCATCCGGATACCACCAGATCCCACCGCCTGCAGCTCCAGCGGCCGGCACCACCGCAACACCGCCAGGATACTGCACTTTTGTAACACCTTGTAAAAACCCGTCCTGTAAAATTCCGACATGTGTCCCGCTAATCCTTGTATGCCACGTGCTCAACGAGAGGGACGAAACTCGCCAACATGTTAAATTACAACCTCTGATTGGCAACTAAAGAAGTCGAGGGACCAAAAGTGGAAAAATACCAAATTTCAAGTTTTGGAAGGCGGTTACAGACCGCAAGCCATTCTGGTTACGGTCCGTAACCATTTTGAAAACATGTGGGCGCCAGTGGTCCTTACGGACCGCAAGGCTTATCCCTTACGGTCCGTAAGGGACTGCCAGTGGCAGATTCTTTGGCAGCCTGATCCTTGCCACCTCTCCCGCAATTGCCACTCTTTGAGTTACTTGTGCCACGATAAAAAACACTTGTTCTCATCTGGGATCATCCCCCAACACCTGTCTTGATGCTATGCATCCTCCATTGCTATAAATAGCAACCTTGGGAGAGCTCCAAACTTGCTCATTCATCTCTCTTGCTCACTTGGGGAGTTCCTGATCCATTAGGGAACATACTCTGAGCTATCTAGTCTTCTTTGGATCACTAGTAAGTGTTCCAACTCAGTTCTTTTAATTTTGTAGGATTTTAAGCCAAAGTCAAAGCGTTTACGTAAAAACTCTTTGACTTTGAGCTAAGACCATTACGGTCCAGCCAATGTTCGTAACAAACGTGGCTACGTGATAGTAATTAGGTAGGTGTTAATCCATCAAGAGGGCACCTCCTGATTACCACGTTTGCTTGGTCAATTGACGGGTCAAAGTTATATTAATGAAAAGTCAAACGGGTCACTTTTGAAGTAAATTCATATCTAGCAATGTAGGTGCTATAAAATCAGTTTCAACACTTTAATAACTTGGTAATAAGTATTAGAACATGTCTAAACATGTTCGGCCTGTCAAGTCCAGGTTTAAGGTCGGTTCGCAACCGAAAGTCGCAAAAGTTGACTTTTGCTTTGACTTTCAGTTCTGACCCGAATTAACAACCTTTGAAACTGAAATTAGGTTGCATTGTGACCATGATATATTGTAATATAACCCTCTGGATTTATATTACATGGTTACATAGTAATCCGAGCTTTTATGCAAGTATCCGTTAATTATGCCAAACTTTGCTAAAATGCCCTTAATGCTTAAAAATAAGGTTTTAAATACAAATGAGCATACTTATGATTTGTAAACTGATATGTCAACATATTTAACTTATTTTAAGGTCAACATTTTGATCATAAACCGAGTTTTGATTAAAAAGGCGTATTCACATTTTAAAGTGACCGAATCGCCCTTTTGGCGTATAAAATGATTTAAACATAACTTTGGCCTAAAAACCTTATAACTACTGATGTAATATCATAATTAGGATTATCTGGGATATATATTCAGATTATAAACTGAGTTTATAAGCAAGTCCATGTATTAAGTCCTTAAATGACGATGTTGCCCTTACGGCACCTAAAATGGATTTCTAAATATTGTTAAGAGACAAACCTATTGCTTACTGATATATTACAATATATAACATATTTTCATCATACAAACCTGTTCATAACATAAGGTTCACTCAAATAACATTTAATTCGTCATTTAGCGACTTAATCGCCGTTTCGGCGCATAGTATGGTTTAAAACCATATTAGAGCATCAAGACTTGGTACCTACTGATTTCAACACTTATTTTATACATATTTACAGTAGGTACATGATCTAAACTCAGATTCCCAAATAAGTTTCTCAAGTGATGTGTAAAATGACCAAAATGCCCTTTCGGGGCATAGTTTGGTCCTAATCTATAAACCACACATATACTTGATATCCTACTGATATAACATCATAAATGAATCATTTTTACAGAAGTTTATAACCACGAAATCAGTTTACTTGCAAGCTCCTTTTATAAGTCATAAAATGACCAAAACGCCCTTTTGAGGCATAACTTGATTTTAAAACCATAACGGGCAAACATGTTGATATCCTACTGATATTACAACATATTTTAAATATAATAGAATATGGAACTTGTATAGGACTCACCCGGTTACCCGGTTTCGCTTATATGCATACGATTCGGCCTACGTAACTAGTTTACGTAATTTAACCGAAACGGGTTTAACCTTATCATTTTATTTTCAAAATCCAGAATGTAACATGTTTACCCATATTAAATAAGTCTCCATACTTGTCGGGTTTAAACTACATTCTATTCCGGTCATCACTTAATCTAACGTTTAGTACCGTTATTATCTTTAAGCTACCCGGTTTGAGTCTACAAAGTAGATAGGACCCATTAGCATTCTAATTGGTTAATAATACCATCATTCCAGACTAAAGCCTTCCGGTAGATTGTCATCTAAGCTTACTTTTATGAATTATCGGCTAAGTTATTAATCTTATTGAAGAATTTGCTCAGGTAAATACTTTTAACTTATTTTCCCTATACGGGCTTGGGATACGGTATAATAATACCTCTTGGTCGGGTATGGGATCCTGTTATCAGATTGTGATTTACTAAATCTTCATAACCTGTTTTATTCTATATTGTTTGATAACTTAAACATTGGGGGTTAACTCGACCGTGTCTGGGATATCCTTGGCTCATTTAAGTTACTAATGGCCACGACCTTAAGCGCGGGGTGTAGGCATACACCTGACAGATGCTAATGCTAATAAAATATTGAATCCATTGGTGGATTATTTAAGTGGCGTGTCTGTTAATCAGGTTATTCGGTTTTTCCACCGGACCCCATATGTATTGACAAACATGTAAAACTGTAAACAATGTCATTTTGAACTATCCCAAGTTATTTATAAAATGTGCAAAGTGCACCTAAAACCATTTTCGGAAATATTTTCAAAAAGAGTCGGTTATTAGTATTCACCAGTGAAAAATGACGTATTTTCAAAAGATCAAGTTACAGGTGGCAACACACAATAGACCGGGAGCTGTGCTATAGTGACAATAGAGGGTTTTGTAAGTCCCTAAGTTGCTTAAAGTCTGTTGCACAATATTTTGTATATATTTATTTCGATCCGCATGTGGATCTTTCTTTACAAGCCTTGTAATTTGTATTCGAACTTTGAACATTCGGTTTGTAATAGTAATATAAATCCAAGACTTCCGATGTGTTGTGTTTGTTTGGTTATGATGTTATCAACTACATCACGATATTCCCCAACGGGCCCACAGGGTACACGTGGAAATAGGGGTGTGACAGGTTGGTATCAGAGCCAACGTTCGAGTGAATTGAACACTAGCCTTTTGTGTTTAATCTTGAAAATACACAATACCACATTCCTTAGACTTCCGAGTCTAGGCTTTGATCTAAGAGTACTCATTTCATTATTAAGTTATTATTATTGTTTTGCTTTGTTTTAACTTGTTGTTGAAGCAGGAATCTTGCCACCAAAATTCAGACGCGAAGGTAAAGGCAAAGGTCCCATGAGGGGCAGACCTTCCATGACAGCCCCATCTTTTAGACCTTCCCTAGCTGGAGTATCTAATATACACAATTTCAACCCTTACGAAGGATCGAGTGATTCTTCTTCGTCTCCATTCGAACCATATAGACATTCCATCTCGCATGAATATTCGCCACCCCAATCCCACTCTCAACATTCCCATCATTCACACCATTCACATCACTCACACCATTCCCATTCCCAATCACACTATGAGTTCTTAAACTTTAACCCCTTTGACCATGTTCAACCCTCACCAGAGACTCCTCCCGTCGACTCACCCACGCATATGGAGGAAGATTCAAATCCTGAGGAACCTCCGACAGATCATATGGACATCCGATCAAGTTGTCCAGCGGGTCAAATTCCGTAGCGGGATTGCCTTACCGAGGTCCCGACGAGTACCAGCAATGGTGGGGAAATTATAAGTTCTATTATACTCCTTCCTACCACAACACCCCTCCCCATCATGAACCTTCATCACATCCTCACATCGAGGATGAACCTATGAACAGGTGGATCAACCTCAGCCACCACCTGAATCATCACAACCACGTCATAGGCGTGGTGCACGCATGTTGGTGCATGCTGGCCAAAGGTCGGGTTCGCTACCACCTTTACCACCATCTTACCCTATTATTTCTGAGGATCCACAAATGGGTGGACCCTCAAACACATCACCAGTGGTGGAACCCCCACCACAACCAGCTGTTGAGCCTCTGCCTCAACCACCACTACCACCGCAGGGTTTTGCAAACCTAATACCTGCTTATGCAGGGCCGTCTGGGTCAAACTCTTTCGACCCACCTGGCTTATATAATTACATCCACCATGGTCAAGAACAGGATCCATATTATGATGCAGTCATTCATAATAACCTTTATCCTTCCCCTTTCCCTAATTACCCACTTCCTTATTCATCTTATGCTGCTACTGGGTATCCACCTTATGGATATTCGTATCCAGTTGCGCCTCAGCCACAACCACCTCCACCCCAGCCTCAACCCCAACCACAAGTACCACTCGAGGCTCTTAATGAGGCCTTAGATCGAGTTAGGGAAATGCAGCAACAGGTGAAGAAATCAGAGAAGAAGACAACCAAATTTTTCAAGAAGCTCTATAAAACGGTGAAAGGGAAAAAGGACGAATAGTGCGTTCTGTTTATTGTTTTATTTTCCAAAATTCCTTGTAAGGACATTGTATTTCTTTTAAGCCCCTACGTGGGTATGTTTTTTTTATTTTAGTCCCTGCGAGGACAAAGCTTAGTATTTAAAAGACCTGTTTAAAGGTAAAATATGTAATCCCTATCGTTTTAATGAAATTTCAAAATTTTGCTTTAATATGTAATCTTATTTGCTTCCTTTGTTCATACGAGCGTCTCGATTTTAATTCGATTTTACCGCTCCGCTATAAACTCCAAAAGATCTTCTTGATGGTTTACACATGCCAAGTGATTAGGTCACATTACTTGGCAAAATAAATGGTAGTTAAGATGGAATAATCTTCTACCATGATAGTTAAGGAAGATCATCCCTTCTATCTAGAGGTAGTAACTATGTTCAAACCTCCAAGCCTCTATGGTCAATGCGATCAAGGCTAACCTGTTGAACCATTTTAAGACATCAATCTATGTTAATATTCAAGTAATATTAACACTCCTGGCAGTGCGGCATGAGGAACCACATTAGTCATCAAAATAATTGAACTTTGATTCAAATATTATAAGTCTAAACGATCATTGTGATCGAGATGAATATCATCATTGTGATGATAATCATTTAACGCCTATTAGAGGTGTATTACCTAAGGGTTATAACATGACATCCTTTGGTGATGTAGTGCCTATGGGCTATATATATATATATCATGTCCATTAGTGACGCTGACAGTTGTAGTCCATGACTCTCTGTTCAATCTTCTTAGTCTACGTGACAAAGGCCCTTTTGTGCCACGTCTTTCTTCATTGTGACAAGCTCTCAAGGTATCTTAAATTGTCAATGCGACAATGACAGATGCGACATTATGATCCACTGTCTAAAAAAAATTCCAGACTATGTCCAATCCTATGAATACCTATGATGGTTTTTTGAGACCTAGGTTATATGTTAAGCACTCATTTGTAGTGCTAAAGCCTAGATGGTTTAAATTCATACCATGGCTAAACATAAAGTGCATAATTCACCATATAGTACCGAAGCAATAATGGCTCACTCTGACGGTGCAATCAGTCACCACAACAACGACAGTCGAGACAAAGCGAATATAGTTATTAACGAAGATGACTTCCAGGCTCGCATAGATGTAGCCGTAGGTAAGGCTATGGAAAAAGCCTTTGAGAAATTTATTATGACGAGTGCTACTCACTCTAGGTCCGTATCAAAACCACTCTCGAAACCTCTTGTCTCTGAAAAGAAAGAGGGTTATGTACATTCATCAAGCATGAGGAATGAGGCTAAGAAAAAGGAACTCAATGACAAAACCAATACTTCCACAGACAGCTGCTCGTATAAGTATTTTGTCTCATGCAAGCCACGAGATTTCCATGGATAAAAGGGGGCTATTGAGACCCTGAGATGGCTCGATGAGATCGAGACTATGGTGGATATCAATGGCTGCGCTGATAAAGATATTGTAAAGTTTGTATCACAGTCTTTCAAGGGTAGCGCCCTGATTTGGTGGAAGGCCTTGATGCAATCATCGGGAAAGGTCCACCTATATAACTTGGGATGGTCCCAATTTGTGGACCTAGTCAAGGACACGTACTGTCCACCACATGAGGTGGAAAAGATTGAGATGGATTTTCTTGCTCTCACGATGAAGAAGCTCGATTGTCGGAAGTTTGTTACCGATTTCGACTCGTACTCTAGGCTGGTGCCATATCTAGTCACTCCAGAACCTAAGCGCACTGCGCACTTTATCGATACTTTGGCTTCAGAGATCAGGAGTTTGGCTAAGTCTGTTTAGCCTAACACTTATAAATCTGCGGTTGAACTAGCTCTTTCCCTCACTCAAGATTGTGTGAGGAGAATCGGCCCGAAAGGAAGCCGAGGGAAAGAGGAAAAGGGAGGATGACAACTCCCAACGGTTCAAGAAGAAAGGGAAATTTGTACCCATAGAAACCAAAACAGGTCTGAGGATAGACCTGAATGCAAGATTTGCAAGAAACAACACGGTGGACAGTGTCGGTTTGATCCACAAGCTAAACCTTGTGGTGTTTGTAAAAAGATGGGACACAAGACCCTTGACTGCAGGGATATCAATGATGCGACTTGCTTTAAATGTGGTGAGAAAGGCCACATAAAAACAAACTGCTCCAAGAATGCGAAGGATGATAATGCAAAGTTTGGTGGAGCTAAGAAAAGCAATGCTTGAGCCTTTCAGATGAACGCCCGAGAGGCTGTCAATGATAACAACATCATAACAGGTACTTTCCTCATCAACGACACCTTTGCTTGAGTTCTATTTGATTCGGGGGCTGATAAGTCGTTTGTTAACCATAAGTTTAGCAAACTATTAAACTTGCCCGTAAGAACTCTAGACATAACATATGAGGTAGAACTTGTCGATGGAACCTTTGAAACCGCTTCTACCATTCTGGATGGATGCTTTATATCCATCAAGAATCATTTGATCCCACTCTCTCTTGCCAATGAAATTGGCAGGGTTCGATATAGTCTTAGGCATGGATTGGTTATCCCATAATCAAGCCCGCATTGCTTGTGATAAGAAACAAATCGAGATTAAAACCCCATCCGGTGAAATGCTCACCATCTTTGGAGATATACACTACGGGTTGCCAAAAAGAGTTGCTTTGCCTGAGGCTTCCCGATGTATGAAGAGAGGTTGTATCATCTATATGGCACAAGTAATCGTTGATGAACCTAAGCCGAAGATTGAAGATATACTTGTTATCTCGGATTACCTAGATGTCTTTCCTGAGGAACTACCCGGTCTACCCCCTGATAGGCAAGTGGAGTTCAGAATCGACATCCTACCTGGATCTACACCTATTGCGAGAGCACCCTACCGTTTAGCCCCAACAGAAATGAAGGAATTGAGAACCCAGCTGGATGAACTTTTGGCAAAAGGCTTTATTCAGCCTAATTCATCGTCGTGGGAGCTCCGATCTTGTTTTTAAAAAAGAAGGATGGTTCAATGCGTATGTGCATTGATTACCGTGAGCTCAATAAGATAACGATCAAGAATCGTTATCCATTGCCCAGGATCGACGATATGTTTGATCAACTGCAAGGAGCAAGTTACTTTTCAAGATAGATTTAAGATCGGCTATCATCGGCTAAAGGTCAGAAGTGAAGATGTTCCAAAAACTGCTTTTAGAACGAGATACGGGCATTATGAGTTTCTAGTGATGCCTTTTGGGCTCACTAATGCACCAGCAGCATTCATGGATCTCATGAATAGAGTCTACAAGCCTTACTTGGATAAGTTTATCATCGATTTCATTGACGACATACTTATCTATTCTCGTAATCAATCCGATCACCAGAAACATTTAAGGTGCATTCTAGACTTGTTACAGAAGGAAAAGTTGTATGCAAAATTCTCTAAATGCGAAATTTGGCTTCGCGAAGTCCAATTCCTTGGACATGTGGTTAGTGAGCGTGGTATCCAAGATGACCCGCCAAGATCGAAGCTATTATGAATTGGGAAGTGCCAAAGACACCTTCTGAGGTCCGTAGTTTCTTAGGATTGGCTGGTTATTATAGAAGGTTTATCGAAAACTTCTCCAGAATAGCCACTGCTTTAAGTGCTTTGACTCGCAAGAATATCAAGTTTCATTGGGGCCCGAAGCAACAAGAATCTTTTATGACCTTGAAGCAGAAATTAAGCAATGCTCCGGTATTAACCTTACCGGAAGGTATTGTAGAGTTTGTAGTATACTGCGATGCGTTACACACAGGCATGGGCTGTGTGCTTATGCAAAGAGGCAAGGTGATTGCCTACGCATCGCGACAACTCAAAGTGCATGAAAAGAACTACACCACCCATGATTTGGAATTGGGTGCCGTTGTGTTCGCACTTAAGGTTGTGGAGGCATTACCTATGCGGGACAAAGTGTATCATATACACAGATCACAAAATCCTTCAACATTTGTTTAATCAAAAGGACTTGAACATGCACCAACGCCGTTAGATGGAAACTCTAAATGACTATGATTGAGAAATTTGGTACCATCCCGGTAAAGCAAATGTAGTCGGCGATGCGCTTAGTCGCAAAGAAAGGAATAAACCTTTGAGGATTAATGCCAAAAGTATAGAAATGAGGAACAGTCTGAATGAAAAGTTGCTGGAAGCACAAAGGCAAGCTATGTTAAAGGAGAACATAGCCAATGAGGAAGTAGGTGGAACTGTTGAACAGTTAACACCCGGTGATGATGGAATCCTCAGATTCAATGGAGGAATTTGGGTTCCAATTTTTGGAGGACTTAGAGAACTAATCCTCCAGGAAGCTGATAGTTCCAACTACTCTGTTCACCCGGGAGGTGATTAGATGTATCAAGACTTGAAATCTAACTAATGGTGGATGGGTTTGAAGAAATCGATAGCCACTTATGTATCGAAATGTCTGACGTGTTCGCAAGTGAAAGCGGAACACCAAAAACCATCAGGACTTCTACAAAAATTAGAGATTTCCACGTGGAAATGGGAATTGGTAACCATGGATTTCATAACCAAGTTATCTAAGACTAAAAGTGGAAACGATACCATTTGGGTCATCGTTGATAGGCTTACTAATTCAGCATATTTCTTGCTAATAAAGGAAACTTTTAGTTTGGACAAATTGGCAAAGATGTATGTGGACAAGATCGTGTCCCAACATGGAGTGCCTGTGTCTATTGTATCCGATAGAGATACAAGATACAAATCTCACTTTTGGAAAAGCTTCCAACAATCTCTTGGCACTCGATTGAACTTCAGTACCGCTTATCATCCGTAAACTGATAGATAAAGTGAGCGTACTATTCAAACTCTTGAGGACATGCTTCGAGCATGTGTGATCGACTTAGGTGGTAGTTGGGACGAACACCTACCCTTGATTGAATTCTCCTATAATAATAGCTTTCATACGAGCATTAAAGTCGCACATTTTGAGGCTTTATATGGGCGAAAATGTCGGACGCCTATTTATTGGGCCGAAGTTAGGGAAGGCCAACTATCTGGACCAGAGATTGTTCTAGAAACAGCGGAAAAGGTTGGACAAATCCTTGACTGTTTAAAAGCTGCACGAGATCAATAGAAAAGTTACGCCGACAAGAGGCGCAAACCTTTGAAGTTCCAAGTAGGGGACAAGGTTATGCTGAAAGTATCACACTGGAAAGGTGTGATGCGCTTTGTTAAAAAGGGTAAGCTGAGCCCAAGATATATAGGATCATTCAAAATTATCGAATGTGTTGGTTGTGTGGCTTACAAACTTAAGCTACCCGAAAAGCTAAGTGGAATACATGACGTGTTCCATATTTCCAACTTAAAGAAGTGCTTAGCCGATGAGTCGCTAGCAATGCCGCACGAGAATGTGCAAATCGACGAAAGGTTGCGTTTCATGGAGAAACCAATTGCGATCGAGGATCGGCAAGTTAAAAAGCTTCGCAGGAAACACGTGCCTATTGTAAAGGTCAAATGGGATGCCCATCGAGGCTCTGAGTATACTTGGGAGGTCGAGTCCACTATGCAACAAAAGTACCCATACCTATTTGAATAAATCTCGATGTCGAGATTTCTTTTAATGGGGTGAGGATGTAACACCTCGTAAAAACCCGTCCTGTAAAATTCCAACACGTGTCCCGCTGATCCTTGTATGCCACGTGCTCAACGAGAGGGACTAAACTCGCCAACATGTTAAATTACAACCTCTGATTGGCAACTAAAGAAGTAGAGGGACCAAAAGTGAAAAATGCCAAATTTCAAGTTTTGTAAAGCGGTTACGGACCGCAAGCCATTCTGGTTACGGTTCGTAACCATTTAAAAACCAGTGGGCGCCAGAGGTCCTTACGGACCGCAAGGCTTATCTCTTACGGTCCGTAAGGGACTGCCATTGGCAGATTCTTTGGCAGCCTGCTGCCTTGCCACCTCTCCCGCAATTGCCACCCTTTGAGTTACTTGTGCCACGATCAAAAACACTTGTTGTCATCTGGGATCATCCCCCAACACCTGTCTTGATCCTATGCATCCTCCATTGCTATAAATAGCAACCTTGGGTGAGCTCCAAACTTGCTCATTCCTCTCATTCATCTCTCTTGCTCACTTAGGGAGTTCCTGATCCATTAGGGAACATACTCTGAGCTATCTAGTCTTCTTTGGATCACTAGTAATGTTCCAACTCAGTTCTTTTAATTTTGTAGGCTTTTAAGCCAAAGTCAAAGCGTTTACGTAAAAACTCTTTGACTTTAAGCTAAGACCATTACGGTCCAGCCAATGTTCGTAACGAACATGGCTACGTGATCGTAATTAGGTAGGTGTTAATCCCTCAAGAGGGCACCTCCTGATTACCACGTTTGCGTGGTCAATTGACGGGTCAAAGTTATATTAATGAAAAGTCAAACGGTCAATTTTGAAGTAATTTCATATCTAGCAATGCAGGTGCTATAAAATCAGTTTCAACACTTTAATAACATGGTAATAAGTATTAGAACATGTCTAAACTTGTTCGGCTCGTCAAGTCCAGGTTTAAGGTCGGTTCGCAACCGAAGTCGCAAAAGTTGACTTTTGCTTTGACTTTCAGTTCTGACCCAAATTAGCAACCTTTGAAACTGAAATTAGGTTTCATTGTGACCATGATATATTGTAATATAACCCTCTGGAGTTATATTACATGGTTACATAGTAATCCGAGCTTTTATGCAATTATCCGTTAATTATACCAAACTTTGCTAAAATGCCCTTCATGCTTAAAAATAAGGTTTTAAATACAGATTAGCATACTTATGATTTTTAAACTGATATGGCAACATATTTAACTTATTTTAAGCTCAACATTCTGATCATAAACCGAGTTTTGATTAAAAAGGCGTATTCACATTTTAAAGTGACCGAATCGCCCTTTTGGCGTATAAAATGATTTAAACATAACTTTGGCCTAAAAACCTTATAACTACTGATGTAATATCATAATTAGGATTATCTGGGATATATATTCAGATTATAAACTGAGTTTATAAGCAAGTCCATGTATTAAGTCCTTAAATGACGATGTTGCCCTTACATCACCTAAAATGGATTTCTAAATATTGTTAAGAGACAAACCTATTGCTTACTGATATATTACAATATATAACATATTTTCATCATACAAACCTGTTCATAACATAAGGTTCACTCAAATAACATTTAATTCGTCATTTAGCGACTTAATCGCCGTTTCGGCGCATAGTATGGTTTAAAACCATATTAGAGCATCAAGACTTGGTACCTACTGATTTCAACACTTATTTTATACATATTTACAGTAGGTACGTGATCTAAACTCAGATTCCCAAATAAGTTTCTCAAGTGATGTGTAAAATGACCAAAATGCCCTTTCGGGGCATAGTTTGGTCCTAATCTATAAACCACACATATACTTGATATCCTACTGATATAACATCATAAATGAATCATTTTTACAGAAGTTTATAACCACGAAATCATTTTACTTGCAAGCTCCTTTTATAAGTCATAAAATGACCAAAACGCCCTTTTGAGGCATAACTTGATTTTAAAACCATAACGGGCAAACATGTTGATATCCTACTGATATTACAACATATTTTAAATATAATTTAATATGGAACTTGTATTGGACTCACCCGGTTACCCGGTTTCGCTTATATGCGTACGGTTCGGCCTACGTAACTAGTTTACGTAATTTAACCGAAACGGGTTTAACCTTATCATTTTATTTTCAAAATCCAGAATGTAACGTGTTTACCCATATTAAACAAGTATCCATACTTGTCGGGTTTAAACTACATTCTATTCCGGTCATCACTTAATCTAGCGTTTAGTACCGTTATTATCTTTAAGCTACCCGGTTCGAGTCTACAAAGTAGATAGGACCCATTAGCATTCTAATTGGTTAATAATACCATCATTCCAGACTAAAGCCTTCCGGTAGATTGTCATCTAAGCTTACTTTTTTGAATTATCAGCTGAGTTATTAATCTCATTGAAGAATTTTCTCAGGTAAATACTTTTAACTTATTTTCCCTATACGTGCTTGGGATACGGTATAATAATACCTCTTGGTCAGGTATGGGATCCTGTTATCATTGTGATTTACTAAATCTTCATAACCTATTTTGTTATATATCGTTTGATAACTTAGACATTGGGGATTAACTTGACAGTGTCTGGGATATCCTTGGCTCATTTAAGTTACTAATAGCCACAACCTTAAGCGCGGGGTGTAGGCATACACCTGACAGATGCTAATGCTAATAAAATATTGAATCCCATTGGTGGATTATTTAAGTGGCATGTCGTTAATCAGGTTATTCAGTTTTTGCACCGGACCCCATATGTATTGACAAACATGTAAAACTATAAACAAGGTCATTTTGAACTATCCCAAGTTATTTATAAAATGTGCAAAGTGCACCTAAAACCATTTTCGGAAATATTTTCAAAATGAGTCGGTTATTAGTATTTACCAGTGTAAAATGACGTATTTTCAAAAGATCAAGTTACAGGTGGCAACACACAATAGACCGGGAGCTGCGCTATAGTGACAATAGAGGGTTTTGCAAGTCCCTAAGTTGCTTAAAGTCTGTTGAACAATATTTTGTATATATTTATTTCGATCCGCCTGTGGATCTTTCTTTACAAGCCTTGTAATTTGTATTCGAACTTTGAACACTCGGTTTGTAATAGTAATTTAAATCCAAGACTTTCGCTGTGCTATGTTTGTTACGTCACGATATTCCCCAACCGAGTACACGTGGAAATAGGGGTGTGACAACTTTATCCGGACTGTTGGGTTTTTTTCATGGGAGTTTTTGGGATTTAGGGTTTGTGTTTGAATTGGAGAGAGCGAGAGAGGTGTGAAGTTAGAGTGAGTGGTGGGAGGTGATCGTGGCGGCAGCAGGTGGGTGGTGGTCGAGTGGTTGTGGTGGTGGGTAGATGGAGAGAGAAACAATGTACAGATAGATAGAGAATGTATGTATGTTTTTGTATATATATAACTATATATAAACAAAATTGTTTTATTTATCATTTTTTATAATTGTTATTTTAGTAATTATAGTAAAATGACCAAAATACCCTTATGTGAGGTCTACTAGGTCAGATTTAACCATAAAAAATAACTGAGGCTAAAGGACATAACTTGCAAGGGTTTGCAAACATCGAGTATGTTTCTTGTATATATTGAAAACAAAGGACACAGTTTGCAATAAGTGACATATATAAAGGACGAGTTTGTAATTTACTCGATCCGAATTTTATTCAAATTGAATTTTGAATTTTTTAATCTAATTTGAATAGCGAAAATCACTACCTGGGTATACTAGTTGGGTTTTTCCAAAACGAAAGTCTTACCAATCTATTTCTTTTAATAATTATCTATTAATCAGTTACATAATGCAGTCCTAATCTTATGCCTTAGGGTTTGTTTGGTATAGGGTAATGAAATAGACGGGGAAATGGAATGATTGAGGGAATATATTAGACAAAGGAATGAAATGGATCATTACCATTTCATAGTCTTGTTTGATTACCATATAACAAGGAATGAATCAACGAAGAAGAAAAAAGAAACACCAGTGTTTGGTGGGGGAGGGTCGTGGTGGTGGCGGGGTCTAATAGATGGAAAAGGAAAAAGGAATAAAATCAACGAAGGGTGGCGGCGATGGCCCTTGGTGAGTCGGTTGTTCGGTGGCAGAGGGTGGTGACGGTGGTCGGTGGTGTGCGGTGGCGTTCGGTAGTGATGACAGTCACGCCGGTGTTTGGTGGGGGAGGGTCGTGGTGGTGGCGGGGTCTACACCAGTGTTCGATGACGGTGGTGGGTGGTGGCGCCAGTGTTTGGTTGTGAAAGGTGGTGGTGGTCGGTGGTAGCAACGGTGGTTGGTGGTCTCCTGTGGTGGTGGCAGTTGGCGGTGGTGTTCGATGCTCAATGGTGGTGGTAGCGTTGGTGTACGGAGGCAGTGGGTGGCAGTGCTCAGCGGTGTCGGTGACACCGGTGGTCGACAATGAGTGGTGGTGGCGGTAACAAGTGGCTAGTGGTGGGAGGTGGTGGTGATGAAGGTGAGAGAGGGAATATAATGGAAAAAAACTAATGGTGTGGATGAAATAGATTTGAGGGAATGAGATGCCCTATGTAATGAGTGATTCAATAACCTTGCACAAGCAAACACAATATTTTTTTAATTTCATCGTAATAGTAGATTCTAATGCGCCTCTTATTTCTGCATGTCAATCAAACAATACCTACTGTAAATTTGCAATTACCCCGCGTAATATCTCTAAATTTGTAATTACCCCGTGTAATATCTCTCAAATATCTATTGGGTACTTACCTATCCTTGTATCGAGCATACCCGTTACGTTTAGATATATCTGTTATAAAATTACTATTCAATTTTCTTACATATTTAACTCTTATACTTTGCTTATTTTACAACTTTGCCACAAACATTTTTCATTCATTTTTTACCCTAACACTTTTTCATTTTCAACTTTGGTCCTTTATACTTTTCATATTTTACAAATTTGTCATCTTACATTTCGATCTAAATTATTTGAATATTTAGTTAAGAAAAAAGTATTAAAATAATTAAGTTACTTGTTAAGTGAATGAATAGTAACTTAATTAATTTAATATTTAGTTAAGAAAATAAAATAATTAAGTTACTATTCATTACGAGTTTTTCAAAAACAAAAAATCCTTACCATTTCTTTTTTTCAATAATTGTTATATAGTATTAATTCCACACATCCGGAATAGTAATATATATTTGATTTTTGAGTTTTTAACACTAAATTTTTTATTGTTCAAATTTGACAAAGAAAATTTTTTCTTGTCATTTTTTTTTTGTCTTTTTTAGGTTTTTCTTTTTCTTTTTTAAGTTTCAATCACACTCGGTATTATACAGGTAACGTAATGAACAAGGCCAATACCGACCAAACAACGCCGACATCCGTATCAATATTTGCTTTTATTACTTTCGATTGATGTAAAACACGTTTTGATATCCTTTTAGTCGTATCACGACTTTTATTTTTTTGTTTCTCTTTCGGTTGTTATAGCGAGTGCCGGTACCGTAACGAACCAAACCGATCCCAACCGAATTCCCGCTACGTAGATTTACATATATTCATAGATTTAGTTTATTTTAAAACACATGTCGACATCCAGTTGATACGTTGATTGCCCACATCATAACGATAACGTAATAAACCGAACCAATATCGAACGAAATTCTACTGTTAACATTATTTTTACCCTTGCGTCTACGTTTCTATTTAAAATTTGTTAAAATTTGGGCCGCCCCGCCGCGAAGCGCGATATAAGCCACTAGTTATTAATTAATCAATTGCATACGATATATATTATACTTTTCAAAAACTAATATAATTAAATGTCTAAAATATATGAACCTAAAAAAATATATGTTCATTTTCACATAATATTTAAATTAAAGGATTAGTATTAAATACATAAAAAATATAAATTAATAATTCAGACATATTATTGAGTAACTGGGTCGGGTGAACGGGTACATTAGTTAATTCCACATATATGAATTTTTTATAGGGATATTGGACTTAAATAAGCCTAACTTTCATCAATTGGCCAATAACGTTCCCAACTTTCAATTTGTACACTAGCACCACCAACTTTCAACTTATTGGCCGATAAAATTCCCTAACTGATTGAACCCTAACCCAGTTAGCTGATGTCAGCTGTCACATCATAAAAATGCTATGTCAGCCGCCAGATCAGCTCCACGTCATAAAGAAATGCCACATCAGCTGCCATGTCATATGTCACATCAGCAAAAAGGTCCACATCAGATGCCACATCAGCAAAAGCTAACCGGGTTAGGGTTCAGTCAGTTAGGGAGTGTTATCGGCCAATAAGTTGAAAGTTGGGAGTACTGGTGTATAAATTGAAAGTTGGGAGTGTTATCGGTCAATTTGTGAAAATTGAGGTTATTTAAATCCAATATCCTTTTTTAAACCACTATCATACCTAAATACACATCTCTCTCTCTCTAAATAATTATGTTTTAAATGATAAGAGTCAATTACGTCATAAGTCCATATGATTTCTTAAAAGTAACAAGGTAAATTGGAAATAAATAATCTCATCTAACTCAAATTGGCCGATAATAATCCCAAGTCAGTTATTGGCCGATAATATCCGAACTGGTCAATTCTTTTTGTAAAATAGCCTGCCATTAAAATAGCTTAACGGAGTTAGGGTTTTTTTTCCGTAATACAAACCGATGTTTTAGGGCTTTTGTAATTCAGAAAAAAAAACTTAACTTCATTAAACTATTTCAACGGCAAACTATTTTACAAAAAAAAAAAAACTGACCAGTTCGGATTATTATCGGCCAATAACCGACTTAAGATTATTTTTGGCCAAATTGAGTTAGATGATATTATTTATTTCAAATTTGCCAAGTAACAATGTTTTGAGCACTAAAACGTGAAATAATGGAATCAACCCAGTTCTCAGTTAGTTTTTAAATGATGTTAGCCTTAGTATCCTAGAATCTTACAAAACCAAAAGTTACTTTAAACACTTTACCAACCCTAGTCGTAAGTTTTTATGAAGTTTGCATCAAAGGTCATTATTCTTCAAAAATTAAATAATCAACCTTATTTTCATCGTTTCGGAACACTTTAAAGGGTTAATCCTAATTGGAGTTGAAGTGGGTTCAAGATAATTTTAAAGGGTTGAAGATTAAGTTTCGTTTATTTATTATTATCTAGTTAGTAGGTCTAGATAAGTATTAGTATGTTATTAAATGGGAAATATTAATATAGTTTGGGTTTAATAATTGTTTGATTGGTGAGTCATTGTAGGTTTGGGATTAGTTTAGTATACATTAATGGTTAAGGTTATTGTAATTGTTGTGCTTTGGTTGATAATTAAAGAGTCAAAAACTTGTTCAATCTCGTGTTTTCCTATTCGATTAAGGGTCTGATTTTCAACAATTGGTATCAGAGCTTAGATGTTTTGAGAGTCGCTTTTTGAGAGAGGGAATAACCCCTCATGGTGCAACTGCGGTAAAATAACAATTGAAGGTGATGGTTGTTTAGAGATGTCGACATTGTCAGATTACAAAAGAAAAGGGTGGAATTTGACGACAAAAGAAAGTCGACTTCTATTAACAGAAAAGGGATTATGTGTTATGTGGAGTGTTTTTCCTTGTTGGGTATGATCAAGAAAGAAACAACTATGTAACCCCCAAAAACGAGTTTGAGAATTAAACAAAGTTCATTGGGATGAGCGCGTAATACACAGTTAGTGGTAAAAGTCAACCCGATAAACATTCGGATTTAATTAAATAAATCTAATGTCAAATAAAGAGTGACCAAGTACTTTTAGTAAATAAAGTTATAAAGGACCAGAATATCGGGACTTAAAATAAAACGGGTTATGGTCTTCCGGAGTTTACTAAATTAACTAGGAACAAATAACCTAGTTATATCAAGTTAATGTTTTAATGAAACTATGGATTGTAATCCTCTTTTAAAGAGAAAACAATACATGAGGGGTTAAAATGAGTTACATGGAAACTTGTATCATGGAAGAAAAAAAAAATACCCAAAGACACACAATTTTGTGTGTACGTACAGATAAGGATGGGGTGAACCCTAGTTCTTAAAAATATACCAACAACCTCCAAATTCAAGTGAAAATCGAAGTAATCTTGGTGCATGTTTGAAGTTTTGAGAAGTATTACTTCATCCTAACCCAAGGTATGTCACAACTTCAAGTTTGGCAAATTTATCTAGATTGAGGAATTTGTGAAATTAGAGGGTTTAATGGTTCAATCATAGTGAATATGTGAATTGAGATTGTGGGAACAACCATCGAAGTCCTAATTGCTAATTATGTGAAGTGTTGCTCTAGGACTTGGTTTTTATGATTGTTCAAATGTGGTATGAAATGAGTTTTGATCATACGATGAAATTGATGATGCATTGATGTTTACAATCATCATACTTGGTTACATATGTGAAGTACTTGAACAATTTAGAGATTCAAGTAAGTGTTCATATATGTCATGAAGTGGGTTTTTATGATATAATGAAATTTAATGTTGTTTTGATGTTTATGATCACCATATTTGCTTGTATGTGTAAATTACTTGAACATTTTGAGATTTGATAAAATGTTCATACACGTTATGAAATGGGTTTTTGACATGAAAGATGAACCCATGACTAGTTGGTAAAAAGGATAAGTTAGCATGTGATAATTGAAAGTTTATGTTGACTTGATGTTCATAAGTGTATAACTTGTTATATTGAATGAAATGTGGTGGTTTTGGTTGAAAAATTTAGCTAAAATGATAGCCAAAAAATGATGCCCACCAAGTATATGATAAAATGCCTAAATGAGTTTTATGAACTTGTTGGTGCATTTGTATATGTCAAATGGCAATTGGAGTTGAATGAGATATATGTTATAAAAGTCCGTAAGAGGAATGGTCATGGGAAATTATGACTAATCTAACAATCTTATGGACATGATGTTATAGTTTGACTCTTGACAAGTTAGGCGGGAGCTTAGAAGGAATGTATCAAGCGGGTCAAAAACGCGAGAAAGCATGATCGGATGCAAGGTAGTAAAACTTACACCCTTATAATAAAATTTGAGTTTGATGATAAATACTTGTTGACGCGAACTGAAACGGGTCAAACAAGTAAAAAAAAGAGTTTTGATGATAAATATTTGCTGACGGAACCGAATTGGCTCAAACAAGTTAAACTGAGTTTTGATGATAAATACTTGCTGACGCGAACCGAAACGGGTCAAACAAGTAAAAATGAGTTTTTTGATAAATACTTGCTGACGCGAACCGAAACGAGTCAAACAAGTAAAAAATGAGTTTTGATGATATATACTTGCTGACGCGAACCAAAACGGGTCAAACAAGTAAAAATAAGTTTTGATGATAAATATTTACTGACGCGAACCGAAACGGGTCAAACAACTAAAAATGAGATTTGTTGATAAACACTTACTGACGCGAACCGAAACGAGTCAAACAAGTAAAAATGTGTTTTTGATATGCATACTTGCTGAAGCGAACCGAAATGGGTCAAACGAATAAAAAATATGTTGTTTTTTTACATAAATACTTACTGACGTGAACTGAAATGGCTCGAGCGAGTAAAAATATGTTTTTGATATAAACCACTTGCTGACGCAAACGAAATGGGTCAAGCGAGTAAAAAGGGCAAGTAAATCATAAGTTAATGATTAAACTAATAAGTGTAAAAAGGAGACCGTATGATGTAAGTCATAACGGGTCAAATAATCGGGTCAAATAAGCGAAGTCACAAGTATATAACTTGTGTGACTATCTAAAGAATAAACCAATGATGGTTAAAAGGCCAAACGGGTCAAATGGTGATGATATCACCATTTGAGCGTAGTACTTAACGCTTGTTATTGTTAAGTGTCATACTTACAGGTAGGTTTATATTACGGGCTAGTATTGCCGTGACTAGTGAAAAGAATTTCAAGGTATTGAAAACGGTCATAACTTTGAACCGCGCCAGGTATGTAAAAAGGATTAGGCTCTCGATGAGGACTTATGATCCGATTAGAGTCGGTCGAGTCAAGGGTGGACATTAAACCACTCTAAGTGAGGTAGGTCTAGTATCTTTGGTAAAACGTCTATTAGAGCCGTGGATACGCCCACAAAGTGAATATTTGACTAAAACGCCCACGAATGATAAATCGGGCAAATTACCCCTAAGGATAGATAAAAAATATAATAACGAATCTCATATATGGGTTAGTCTTTTGGTAACATAAAAATGGGAGGCATATACTTTTTGGTTAATGTCTCTTAACGGGTCATTTTTGTAAAACGTCAAACTTGAGGGTAAAATCGAAATATAAAGGGTTTCCTATAATAACCCGTCACAAATGAAATTGTGCTAATAGATAAATGAAAGTCTTAGTGTGAAAATAGAGGGTACGAAAAGCATATGGGTAATTTAAGCTTAAGTGCTTAAACCTCGTAACGGGTCGAATAAACATATGCGCGAACCGGGTAACGGGTGTGCGAAACATAAAAATTGTAAATCCGGGTTATGGTCTAAGGTATGAATCCCAAGCGATTAAAACGGGTTTGAATTGATTTGGATGAGATTTGGATGTAAACTTGGTGAAAAGAAAGCATGTTCAGCTCACGGCCGGGTGAAAACCTGACACGGCCGGGTGACATATATATATATATATATAATGTTTTCATTCAAATGTTTGGATTACTAAGCGTTTGACCGTATAACTTAAACACAAATTGTTTTGAGTGTTTATGGTAGGCATTCACAAAGGTGGGAACCGGACGAACGACCAAGCACGAGAAGAACCGAACACTATTAAAACGCTAACTCTTTGGAGAGGTTTATAAAAAGGTTGAAGCATGATCATGCACAACAAAGTTTTTGAGTTTAAAACTTTAATGCTTTTAAACTGTGATTAAGTGTAATAGTCCGTTATGTGGAGTCGTCTAGGTTATCAGTTAACCCAAACGTATAAGTTCTATATTTTTCTTAAAAAAATATATATCTGAAACCAATCATCCTATTTAGTTAAAATATTCTAGAGATCAGGTTAGGGTGTTACAAGTGGCATTCAGAGCTTAAGGTTAAAGGTTGAATATGTTCGGTTCAAGACTTGGTCACATAGTCCGGTAAGTTATTATGAATATTAACGGTCTAGCATGGTTAAAAGTGTTGTAAACAATACATAGGGCTATCGTGTGAACACACATTACGCCAAATAAATCGATAAAAGACCAGTATAGTTAGCGAATTAATTGTGTTAACAAGTATTGTAGAAAGCCCTGTACTATAGTACAGGCGCTTATTAATTCTAACGTTACTAATCTTTTGTGAACGTTTTAGTTAACGCTCGCATCTGAAGTTGGCAGAATTCTAATGATGTACCGACGTGATGACGGAATGGTCTGAAGTATGATAAGTAGACCATGCTCACCTAGCACCTAAATCGAGTAATGATACATAATAAAGGTTGAACGGCAATTAAAACCCATGAGGGTAAATATCACCCAGGTAAGTTATTGTATGAAATGTATTATGCAACATTCAAGTAATGAGTATGAATGATGGTTGCATACGGGAATATAAGAATTGGGAAAACTGGATAGGATACCTGTCCAGGATGATGTCCCAAGAGAAATTAGTTGGGAAATAAACGTTATTCACAATCATGAATAACAAAAGTAAAAAAAAAAATTTAAATTTAAAAACATGAATGTGGGTGACCAAGTAGGCGTAAGATCCTATTGAGGAAAAGTAACGATCATATTAACGAATGTGATTGTATAATAGTTTTCTAAAATGAAACATTTCACATGTTTTAAGACAAAAAATGGTAAACCAAAGAATCGTTAAAGGACGATAAAAAGAAGTTTTTACCAAAATAAAATCGAGGGTATGGACATGAACCGAGAATTTACTTACATGGGAGGTAATGTGTTAGTTATAATAAGGTCACACGTACCATATGTTAATTGCTTACCCTGGCCAAGTAAGTAGTAACACATGATACCATGAACTTCTTATAATAAGTGTGTATATCTCTGATGTAGTAAGGACGAGGCTAATAGGAAGAGTTAAAAAAAGGGCGCTTCAGGTCAAATAAAGTATAAAGTTTAATTGTTCATAAGTGATGGATTTCACACGAACAAGTCAAACGGATCAAATAAAGTATAAGGTTTGATTGTTCATAAGTGATCGATTTCACACGAACAAGTCAAACGGGACAAATAAAGTATAAAGTTTGATTGTTCATAAGTGATGGATTTCACACGAACAAGTCAAACGGTTCAAATAAAGTATAAGGTATGATTGTAAATGTAAACACAAACTGGGTAACGGGAGCGTTATAGCATTAGAATAAAGAACCCGGGAAATGGGTTGTAACGAAATGTAAGCGCAAACCGGATAACGGAAGCGTGAATTACAAAATAATAAACCCGAGTAATGGGTTATAGTTAAAAAGGAAAACAATCGTAGTCATGGACTACGGTCAGAGTGTGTGTATATGTGTGTGTGTGTATATATATATATATATATAAAAAAATGAAATAGGAACAAATGATCTAGAGGACTGCGAGACCCTAATGGATTTCAAACATGAAAATAGATGATTTTCAAACATAAAAAGGGCGCATTGACACCAAGTGCATTTAAGAATGACACGGGTAAAGGGTTGATCTACGGGATCATCATGACCTTCGGGTCATAATAGTAGTCAAGGTCTGTGGGACCAATGTGACTTTCGGGTCACGAATAACCAGAATGAACCTTAGAGGTCATACCTTAAAAGGGTGAACACCTAAAAAATAGCCTACGGGGCAAGGAAAAAGGGCATACGGGTTGCTTGAGTAAAGCATGGGAAACGGTTACAATTCCCCACGTGAAATGAAAATGATAAAGATGAAATGTTTGGTTGTCAATTTCTTGATGCGAGAAATTGACACAAGTTAAAGAGGAAACGTTGAACTAGAATTTGGTCTTAGATAGAAACAACGTTTATCAAACATAAATAATATGAGATGGACTGGGAAACAGTTAATGTTAAAAGAAACAGGTTTTGGCACCAATAGGTGCAAGACGATAATTTTGAAAAGAAAATTTCAAAAAAAAAAAACAAAAGATTGATATAAACTTACGCATGACGTGATGCAATCACGAAGAAGAAAATAACATGGGAAATAATCACATTGTAGCACGAGCTACGGGATTGGGTTCATAAACGCCTATAAAGCCTTGGGAAGTCAATAGGAGTATACCCGAATGATGGGGGTTCAAAGTTAGCGATGACTAGTAAGTCTAACCGGCAAGACTGGTTAAGGTCAAAATTACGTTAAAACTTGCTAAATGCGCTTGTCGTTATAGGATTAGCGTGGAATAAGTAGGTTGAGAGACTTATATGACCGAGCGGGAATATGGTGATTCGCCATAATAAATGATAAAGAGGAAGTAGGGAGTCGGGGGGCCACCTTGGAATCCGAAAGACACAACCCTATCATCCTAGTAAGATTATTGAATGAATAAAATGTGAGCAATTCTCAAGTGAAAACCGAAACTAAGTTCATTAGTTCTAGCCAAATGAACTACATAACAAAGGTTTCAGGGACGAAACCTCTTTAAGAGGTGTAGACTTGTAACACCCCAAAAACGAGTTTGAGATTAAACAAAGTTCATTGGGATGAGCGCGTAATACACAGTTAGTGGTAAAAGTCAACCCGATAAACATTCGGATTTAATTAAATAAATCTAATGTCAAATAAAGAGTGACCAAGTACTTTTAGTAAATAAAGTTATAAAGGACCGGAATATCGGACTTAAAATAAAACGGGTTATGGTCTTCCCGAGTTTACTAAATTAACTAGGAACAAACAACCTAGTTAATATCAAGTTAATGTTTTAATGAAACTATGGATTGTAATCCTCTTTTAAAGAGAAAACAATACATGAGGGGTTAAAATGAGTTATAGGGAAACTTGTGTCATGGAAGAAAAAATAAAAATAAAAAAATACCCAAAGACACACACAATTTTGTGTGTACGTACAGAGAAGGATGGGGTGAACCCTAGTTCTTAAAAATATACCAACAACCTCCAAATTCACGTGAAAATCGAAGTAATCTTGGTGCATGTTTGAAGTTTTGAGAAATATTACTTCATCCTAACCCAAGTTATGTCACAATTTCAAGTTTGGCAAATTTATCTAGATTGAGAAATTTGTGAAACTATGAGGTTTAATGGTTCAATCATAGTGAATATGTGAACTGAGATTGTAGGAACAACCATCGAAGTCCTAATTGCTAATTATGTGAAGTGTTGCTCTAGGACTTGGTTTTTATGATTGTTCAAATGTGGTATGAAATGGGTTTTGATCAAATGATGAAATTGATGATGCATTGATGTTTACAATCATCATACTTGGTTACATATGTGAAGTACTAGAACAATTTAGAGATTCAAGTAAGTGTTCATATATGTCATGAAGTGGATTTTTATGATATAATGAAATTTGATGTGGTTTTGATGTTTATGATCACCATATTTGCTTGTATGTGTAAATTACTTGAACATTTTGAGGTTTGATAAAATGTTCGTAGATGTAAGGAAATGGGTTTTTGACATTAAAAGATGAACCCATGACTAGTTGGTAAAAAGGGTAAGTTAGCATGTGATAATTGAAAGTTTATGTTGACTTAATGTTCATAAGTGTATAAACTTGTTATATTGAATGAAATGTGGTGGTTTTGGTTGAAAATTTTAGCTAAAATGATAGCCAAAAAATGATGCCCACCAAGTATATGATAAAATGCCTAAATGAGTTTTATGAACTTGTTAGTGCATTTATATATGTCAAATGGCAATTGGAATTGAATGAGATATATGTTATAAAAGTCCGTAAGAGGAATGGTCATGGGAAATTATGACTAATCTAACAATCTTATGGACATGGTGTTATAGTTTGACTCTTGACAAGCTAGGTGGGTGCTTGGAAGGAATGTGTCAAGCGGGTAAAAAATGCGAGAAAGCATGATCGGATGCAAGGTAAGTAAAACTTACACCCTTATAATAAAATTTGAGTTTTGATGATAAATACTTGTTGACGCGAACCGAGACGGGTCAAACAAGTAAAAAAAGAGTTTTGATGATAAATCTTTGCTGGCGCGAACCGAATTGGCTCAAACAAGTAAAACTGAGTTTTGATGATATATACTTGCTGATGCGAACCGAAACGGGTCAAACAAGTAAAGATGATTTTTGTTGATAAATACTTGCTGACGCGAACCGAAACCTCTCAAACAAGTAAAAAATGAGTTTTGATGATATATACTTGCTGACGCGAACCGAAACGGGTCAAACAACTAAAAATGGGATTTGTTGATAAACACTTGCTGACGTGAACCGAAACGAGTTAAACAAGTAAAAATGAGTTTTTGATTTGAATACTTGTTGAAGCGAACCGAAATTGGTCAAACAAATAAAATATGTTGTTTTTTTTACATAAATACTTGCTGATGCGAACGAAAATGGGTTGAGCGAGTAAGAAGGGCAAGTAAATCATAAGTTAATGATTAAACTAATGAGTGTAAAAAGGAGACCATATGATGTAAGTCATAACATGTCAAATAAGCGAAGTCGCAAGTATATCACTTGTGTGACTATCTAAAGAATAAACCAATGATGGTTAAAAGATCAAATGGTGATATCGGTGATGATATCACCATTTGAGCGTAGTACTTAACGCTTGTTATTGTTAAGTGTCATACTTACAGGTAGGTTTATATTACGGGCAAGTATTGCCGTGACTAGTGAAAAGAATTTGAAAGGTATTGAAAACGGGTCATGACTTTGAACCGCGCCAGGTATGTAAAAAGGATTAGGCTCTCGGTGAGGACTTATGATCCGCTTAGAGTCGGTCGAGTCAAGGGTGGACATTAGACCACTCTAAGTGAGGTAGGTCTAGTATCTTTGGTAAAAACGTCTATTAGAGCCGTGGATACGCCCACAAAGTGAATATTTGACTAAAACGCCCACGAATGATAGATCGGACAAATTACCCTTAAGGATAGATAAAAAATATAAAAAACGAATCTCATATCTGGGTTAGTCTTTTGGTAACATAAAAATGGGAGGCATAGACTTTTTGGTTAATGTCTCTTAACGGATCGTTTCTGTAAAACGTCAAACTTGAGGGTAAAATCGAAATATAAAGGGTTTCCTATAAGAACCTGTCACAAATGAAATTGTGCTAATAGATAAATGAAAGTCTTAGTGTGAAAATAGAGGGTACGAAAAAGCATATGGGTGATTTAAGCTTAAGTGCTTAAACCTCATAACGGGTCGAATAAACATATGCGCGAACCGGGTAACGGGTGTGCGAAACATAAAAATTGTAAATCCGGGTTATGGATTATGGTTTAAATATGCTAAGGTATGAATCCCAATCGATTAAAACGAGTTTGAATTGATTTGGATGAGATTGGATGTAAACTTGGTTAAAAGAAAGCATGTTCAGCTCACACGGCCGGGTGAAAACCTGACACGGCCGGGTGACAGGGATGAAAAAAATATATATATATTTTTAATGTTTTCGTTCAAATGTTTGGATTACCAAGCGTTTGACCGTTTAACTTAAACACTAATTGTTTTGAGTGTTTATGGTAGGCTTTCACAATGGTGGGAACCGAACAAACGACCAAGCACGCGAAGAACCGAACACTATTAAACCGCTAACTCTTTGGAGAGGATTATGAAAAGGTTGAAGCATGATCATGCACAACAAAGTTTTTGAGTTTAAAACTTTAATGCTTTTAAACTGTGATTAAGTGTAATAGTCCGTTATGTCAGGTCGTCTGGGTTATCAGTTAACCCAACGTATAAGTTCTATGTTTTTCTTAAAAAATATATATATCTGGTACCAATCATCTGTAGTTAGTTAAAATATTCTAGAGATCGGGTTAGAGTGTTACAAAGTAGCAAGGTTGATGTGTGGCACAAGCAAGAAAGAAAGGTATTGTTTTTTTCTTTTGGGTCAACGCAAGGAAAAGTGAGGCAAGTCGCAACATTGAGATGGAAAATTTTGAAGAATTATTTGTGCAGGACAAGGAGGTGAAGTTGGTTTGATGAAAATCTTTAAAAAACTGACGCATGTTTCCATAATGGTTTCATGGTTTTTTCTTTTCATGGGCAAATTATTATACAATTAGGTGGGCTTCTGCGAGGAGTCTTTCAGAGGACAAGCATCAGTGTGGTTCTTCATGATCAACAGTTGGGAAACAATAGAGGTTCAATCGAGGTAAGGTTTCAAAAGCTTCTTAGTCATGTAGGGAAAACAGTAAGTGTTCATTTTCTACGACAGGTAAAAATTTAATTCATTTTGGTGCAACAGAAACAAGATCAGCAGGGGCTGAAGGAGGCTTATATAGCAACAAAAAAGACAGGTTAACGGTGGCTTGTCGTGTTCGCGGCCGATAGCAATGGGTGCATATCGATCACGGAAGTTTTTTGTGTAAAAATTTCGATCAACGTTACTTTCTTTTCTATTGTTCGCAAGGGGAAAAATGGTGACGCTTCGATGGTTTGGGTCAATCGGTGTCGCGAGGAAGTGCCAATGGGGCTGCATGGTTTTGGTAGTGTTTGGCAGCTAAACAAGAAGTGTTTCGGGGGTTGAAATCGGTGTCCAATTGGTACTGAAAGGCATCAACTGGTCAAGATAGATTTAACCCAGTTTGATCGTGTTTTATTTTTGTCGAGACTCTTTCTTGCCAAGGAGGAAAATTGAAGCGGTGAGTTTGATTCTTTTTGGCAGAATAAACAAAGGGCGTGTCACGCTAGGAACGAAAGAGCAAGGGTCTTAGGGATTCATTTGACGACCAATAGACAGATCAACAGGTGGCTGTTGTCTTTGTTGGTGGTTGATATTAGCGGGGCATATCAAGGAAGGGTGTGACATGGTGGTAAAACAACAATCAAATGATGGTTTTATCCATTTTAGCATTAAGTAATGGTGCATATGTGAAGAACGAGTCCAGATTAGGATTACGGGGGAGATTAAATGGTTAACCCTAATCAGAGTTGAAGTGGGTTCAAGATAATTTAAAGGGTTGAAGATAAGGTTTGGTTTAATTTTTATTATGTAGTTATTGAGTCCAGATAAGTATTAGTATGTTATTAATGGGATATATTTGTCTAGTTTGGGTTTAATAATTATTTGAAGTGTTTGAATCATAGTAGGTTTGTAATTTGGTGTGCTTTGATTGATAATAAAAAGAGTCAAACAGCTTTGTGTTTTTCCTGATCGATTAAAGGCCTGATTTTCTAACACCTATATTCTTTTCAAATAGTCACTGTGACTGTGGGATTTGAAGTCTCAAAATTTCATCATTTTCATGCATTTGAGGACATTTTTTCTATCATATTATATAAAATCCCTTTCTTACTTTCATTACAGACTTAAATGCAAGTGTTATAACAAAATTTAAATACAACTCTTAGAGCCAAACTTAAATACAAGTCTTAGAACCATTTAAGTGATGTTTTCAGGTTCAAACATGGCTAACGAAGTAGTTTAGAATTTTGATGTAATACAGGGTATACGTAATACTTGACCTTAATGGTTTAAGTTTTGATGTAAAATAGAGTATAAGTAACATTTGCCATTAATAAAGAATTAAATGATATTCAAGATATAACGTTGTAAGGATTAGGTTGGAAGTAAACGAGGAAAGTTGAGTCCTATATTTAATTGGTTGTTTGGCATATCCAGGTTCGTTGATGAAGGTTCAAGTTGTAGGACTGCATATGTCCTATAATTTTGGGCATCTATATAAATGTGTGTATATATATAGGGGTTGGGTAAAATGAGAACCATCTTAAGTTGTGAGAACTGTAGTAACCAATATTAATCATTGATCAAATGTGTTTTGATGGATGAGATTAGAAGACAATAAAGCAGAGTAATGATTGTGCTTTAATTAATGAGATTTTTGTTTTTAGTGAGAGCTAATTGGTCTTTTTACTATAACCATTAATGATTGGTCTCATTAATGATTTTGTTTTAATTAATAAAATTGTTCTTTAATTAATTTTTTTTAAATTGAGGTAATGTTTACATTGCAAATAAATCACTAAAAATGAAAAAAAAAGCTAAAATAAATAAAGCGAAGTCGTCGTAACTAAATGATAGTTTGCACCTCCATCTTCTGAGATCTACGCGGACACCACACAAAACATGTAAAATCCCAAATTATCATTTTGCAAACAAATTAAATATCATTTACTCCTAAACATAGCATTTACATTCCACAAACGTGACGTTTAGAGAAGCTCGAGCGGGCATTCAGGGGCATAAAAAAACATTTTTCTGCCGCATCTAAAAAACATTTTTTACTTTCGACACCGTGCGTAAATTTTTATTACAATCGGCAACGAATGTAAAAACATTTTATTAAACGTATGTAAAAACTACAAATTTACAAAACATTTTATATAATTGTTTTTTATGCCGCCGACAAGTAATTTTTTTATTTTTACCCCAACCCTTTCTATAAATTATGTTTACGCCCCGGTTGTAAATTTTTATTTCCGTCTCGGTTGTATGTTTTTTACCCCCTGTTAAAACATTTCAAACTTTCTACGCCTCAGTTGTAAATTTTTTTACGCCCCAGTTGATTGTTTGGCTAGGGGTTTTTTAAACTTTTTACGGGGGCCGTAAAATAAATTTTGAGAATAAAAAACTTTTTTTTTTCATTCGACACCGTGAGCAAAAAAAATATTTTACATTCGACAAAATACGTAAAAACATTATTCAAACGTACGTAAATTTTACGCCTTCCATTTTTACATACGTTTGAAAATTAGATTTACACGCGACGTTTAGAGGAGTTCGGGACGGCGATTAGGGGCGTCAAAAAACTTTTTTTTACGCAAGTTGTCAAAACATTTTTTTATTTATTTTTTTAAATAATAGTGTTCTCATACTCATTTCGTGTAAATGTTTACGCACGTTGTCAAACTTTTCTTACGCTTGTTTTCAAAACTATTTTTACGCATGTTGTCGAATGTTTTCTTAAAAACTTGTAGTGCAAAGTCATCAAACGTTAACGGATGAAATAGAACTTCTCAATAAACATATAAGACAAATATAACTTGCATTTTATAAAGAACATTGCGTCATAATTAGGGAAAAAAGAGCAAAAAGAAATAGATATCATTTTTCGATAATTTTGTATTTTCTAATAAACATATAAGACAAACATAGATTGCATTTTATAAAGAACATTATTCTATAATTAGTGAAAATAAAGCAAATAGAAATAGATATCAATTTTGATATTTTTGTATTTTCTAAATTACGTAATACTTTTGGTGTTTTAATTTGAAACTTAAGATATTTTTTCTTAGTTTTAAATATAAAAAGTATATATAAGACAATAAAGGTGAGAGATATTATTAGACATATTAATTATGATGTAATGTGATGTGTTTTAGACATAAGAGAGATGTGATATGACATTGAGAGAAAAATACTAAAATACCCTTTTGAAATGTAATAGGTGATGTGTTAAAATTTTATTGTATAGGAGGAGTTCTCATGGTTCTCGCAACTGGTAGTGGTTCCTGCTTGAACTGAATCCGATATATATATATATATATATATATATATGGATGGATCAAGAGAAAACTAGTTTAAATGAGAAAACCAAAAAACCTAACTAAAAAAGCCAAAAAACATATCAAAAAAAATTTTGAATTTTTTTTATAAAAAAAGCATATAATGCACATGTGCAACATATACATATAATGCACATGTGTAGTACAAGTTTTTTTTTTGAAAAAAAAGGTTTTTTTAATACATAATATGCAGTGATTTTTTTATAAAAAATTATAAAAAAATTGTATGTTTTTTATGTTTTTTTTTGCTTTTTTAGTTAGTTTTCTAGTTTTCTCATTTATATCTAGTTTTCTCATGATCCTTTCCTATATATATATATATATATATATATATATATATATATATATATATATATATATAGTGGGGTTTTAGAGTGAAGACTAGTGTATTTGTGAACTTAGTGAACAAATTCTGACTATTGATTTACATAATCAAATCGTAAAATACACTAGTGTATTTTTATCATCAAATTCTAGCCGTTAATTTACACTTTTGTATTGATAACCAAGGGCTAGGATTAGTTCACTGGTGTTCACAATCAAATGATTGTTCACTAATGAACCTAACCCTATATATATATCGAGGAACATTAAAAAAGTGGGGAACCAGGGAATGGTTCATTTAATATGTTAAATATATATCTTAAAAATTCAACTTAACATGTTAAAAATCAAATTTTAAAAAAGTAATCGACACTTTTCCTTATAAAAATGCGTAGAAGTTATTCCAATAAAAAAAATCAATTTAAAATAAAAATTAACCTTTTTTAAACAATTTTTATATTTTTAGCTTTTGAAGTTTTTAAAATGGTTCTACATGTATTTACAAGGAAAAGCGCCGAATTGTTTTAAAAATGTTAAATGCATGGTTCACAATCCCACACTATTTAGTGGTTCCGAATGAGCTCTCCCATATATATATATATATATATATATATGAGGAAAATAGAAAGAAAACTCATATTAGTTAAGGAAACTTAGAAACCCAAATCAATGGACCTCATTTTGCCACATGTTACACTTTTTTGCAGACTGTGTTACGTGTAACAACTTTTGTAGACTTTCAGATTTTTCTGAAAAAAGTAAAAACTGTTACGTAACACGTGACAAACTTTGGTTGTTACACGTAATACGAGATTTCTTCCTATAATATGAGATTTCTTCCTATAATTGCTCTATATGAGATTTCTTATTTGGGTTTCTTAATTTTCTTAACTAATATGAGATTTCTTCCTATAATTGCTCTATGTATTTATATATATATATATTGTTGTCATATTCTATTACTCATTTCTTTCTATTGGCATAGGATACTCGAATTCTTGGAGATAACCCTAACCATATCTACCAAGATAGTTGAATTAATATATTGCCCAAACCTGTATGAGAAGTAAAAAAATACCCCATGGCAGTATGGCACGTTTCATGTGTTGAACATAAACAAATTTAAACTAGTAATTAGTTGTCCCACTTGAAATGGAGGTTAATGAATATATATATATATATTATATATATATATATATATATATATATATATATATATATATATATATATATATATATATATATATATATATATATATATATATATATATGTATGTGTTAAATTGAAGAATGAAAAAGAGTTAATTGTCATTTTCGTCCCCGTGGTTTGTTCATTTTTTCCATTTCAGTCCAATTTTCAAAAATGCACTAGTTTCCTCCCTGACATATTAGAAGCGTGCCACTTTAGTCCAAAAATTAAAACCTAGTTAAGTCAGACAGGTTTAATGGAGGGTATTATTGTCTTTTCATTTGTCAGACATAAAATAAGGTAAAAGTAGAAGATATATGAATTGACAATAATACCCTTCATTAAACCTGTCTGACTTAACTGAGTTCTAATTTTTAGACTGAAGTGGCACGTTTCCAGTATGTCAGGGAGAAAACTGATGCATTTTTGAAAATTGGACTGAAATGGCAAAAGTGAACAAACCATAAGGACGAAAATGACAGTTAAAGATGTCAAAGCAACCTTACAGGTCAACGCGTCATAATCCCCCTTGTAAAAGTCTAGTGGACCACAAAGGACCTTAAGTCACGGTAACTTGAAAGCGAAGTGAAGGACAAATAAGTCTTGAGGGTGAGTTGATGTACTTTTATCATCTAAACGTACGATAAAGAATAAATAACAAATGGAGTTTATATAAATACGTGTTCTGAATTATATGGCAAATTCATTTGACAACTAATATTTTGACCCGTCGCACATTACGGTGGCGTCAAAACTTACAGTAAATCGAATCTGTAACGTCAAATATCTGACCCAACTTGTTTCCAAACAAAACTTACGTCAAAACGTACACTAATAGTAACGTACATAAAATAAGCACGAAAACGCATTATATTGAGCCGACTCATTACCAAAAAAAACTTACGTCAAAACGTAAATAAAATCGATTTTGTATCACATAGTGAAAACGTATTACATATGACAAAACATAAAATATACTCTAATTTCTAGTCTAATATTTATAATAAAACACGAGAAATTGTATTGACTATGAAGAGTATAATTAAAAAGAAAGACTTTTGATTTTATCCTTTTTCCCTTGTAAAAAGACACAAAAAATGGACATTTTGTAGTTGGCTCCGTTCATTTATTGGTTTTTATATCTGGAGTAATTTTCATTTGATCCCGAAAGACCCTTACTTCTATTTAACAATTTTTATTTTGGTTTCGAGTATAAATGTGTATTTACGATTACACATACATTAAAAAAATGCGGGTTTATTAAAACATTTAAGAATTTAAAACATTTCAACATCATATTTCTAAGTTCGTCGTTTAAAATGACGACGAAACATAATGCAGAAGCTTGTATCTTGATCGTGTTTGGTTCTTCCTTGAGCTTGATCGTTCTCCAGTACCATACATTATACCTACATTTCATAAAACATGAAATGAGTTATTCGTACTTAGTTTATAACGTGCCTAATCAAGTCCGAATGCCAAAACGAACAAGAAAAACCATTTTTGCCAGCTATTTAGCCCCTCGCGGGGCGCGACCGGCTTCGTTCTTTCTTTCGCGGGCCACGAGGACCTCTGGCGGGCCGCGACCGAGTTTAATAATCCTGTCGCGGGGCGCGACAGTCCTGTTTCGATAGAAAGATGTTTAGCTGGTGCTGCATATTCCAGCAGACCCATTTTTCGCCTAAACCTTCATAACTCGCTCAATTTTTATCCATTTTACGATCCGTTTCTTCCTACGCGATCATAATTTGATTCTCCATCACATGGAGTTAAAATCCGACTTCCAGATTAACAATTCTCTAGATATTTAGCCCTCAGCTTTATATTTAATTTCAACACATTTGACCCATTCATGTTTAAAATCACAAACTTGTTTCTAATTAATCATAAATCATACACCAATGTATTTAACTCAAAGTCTTTTTCTCGGATTCATAACTTTTGTGAATTACGCGACCAATACCCAAGTTATGTGCGTAATTCGTTTTGACCCTTTTAGAGGATTTAAACCTTTTAAGTTTAAATTTCGCTCGTTCTTTTCACACATCACTTTCCCACATTTAAATTATCTACTTACATTCCACCACAACTCTTTTCGTGGTGGATTTAGTATAATTGACCAGTTATCCCGAATTCTACTCTTCGGTCAGTCGTTTACGGAAAAGACCCATTTATAGGCATTTGACCCCAAAAGGCTTATGCCTAAAACCTTTATACTCATCAAAAGCTTACATGATCATAATACATGTTCCGAAACAACCCTTAAGGCATTTGCCCGGTTTATAGATCGAGGGTGTTTTAATCAACATTAGTCCCTCCTTTTACGACGAAGGACTTTTAACAACTATTTGACCAAAATCACATGTTTAACTATAATCTTATTTATGCGTACCTGGCTCGGGTCAAAGTATTGACCCGTTTTAGTACCTCATCATATAAGTTGTTAGTTAATAACAACGGCGTCTCACGCGCTATTTGTTTCTGTCAGCATAAAACTCGACAACAACATCAATCACTAATGTCAATTGGTGATTTCATCAAATTTTGACCCGTTTAATCCATTTGACTATTTATTCATCGTAAGATGGTATTTATTTACCATCCAATTCATGTACCCGTTCCGGTTTACACCGTGTTATCATGTTACTAAAAATCATTTCTTAATTCTTTTGACTTATCATGTTTTACGCCTTAGAGCGTCTTTTTCAAAAACAATTATGGGTCCGTTAGCTCATGGCCAGTTACCATATTACCTTTTTTACTCATTATGTTTACCCCATAATATGTCTTTTCTCAAAACTCATTGTTTATTCGATCTATTCAAGACCAAATTACCGTTTTGCCCCTTTTCTTACTTATTCCGATCCGTATTATTTCGTATCAACTCACCATAATTAATTTACGGTTTTATCATAATCATAACAACTTCAACAAGTAAATGATCTAACAGAAAAGTGTAAGCTTTACTTACTTTGTATCCGATTATGCACTTTTTTCGCGTACTTGATCCGTTTGACCCGCTTCTTTCCCAAGCCTCCACCTAGCTTGTCAAGCGTCAAACTATCATCATAATTCGTAGAGTAAATTACAAGTTTTGTCCTTTATGTTTACACCAAATTGCAGGCACTGTCCTTTAGCGCAAAAGTTGACAAGTTTTGTATTTTATGTTTCAAAATCTTGCACGGTTTGTCCTTTGAGTCTAACTCAGTCAGGTTTTTTGGTTAAGTTTGATTATGTGCCTTGCACATGAATCTTGTTATTTTACCATTTAAGGGATTATTGTGTAAATAATATATAGACATGGATTATTTTGTAAGAATAGAAAACATATTAAATTACAAATCTTTGTACTTTCTCTCTCTCCAACTTTGTCTCCCTCTTTCTTGTCTCTCTCTCTAACATAAGCTCTCCACACTTTCTCTGTAAAACTGTAAGTATTCTCTTAAACTGTAAGTATTGACTTCGTCCTCATCTTATTCGAATAGCAGTTTGATTAACAGTACTCTTTTCAAATCAAATTAAAGAGGATGGATGGAATCTCATATGATTTGGGATCTAAGGAGACGTATAATAGAATATGTGTTTGCATTATGATTATTAAGGGATGCTGATTTGATTAATGTATAGTTTAATATGTCATTCTATATGACCTACTTGGCGTGCTGAGTCATGGGATACATTAATTTCTTCATCCTTTTATCTTAGGTTACTACTGTTCTATACAATTTTTCATTTGTATTTGTCATGATCTTATTTTGGGGAATTTCTGCAGATGGAAATTTAATTGGAAAGGTGAAGCAAGCAAGGAGGCATGCACCTGATTAATTTAATTCCTTTTTACGCATTTTCCTTTCAAGCAATGTAATAGTTATTTTATTGAGTTTGAGAAATACACATAACATTGTCTCATAGAGTGAGTTGTGGGAGTGTCGAAGGGGCCTAAACGAACAATTTCTACAAGGAAGACTCTATGTAGTAGCAAGGTGTGTGGTAAACTGGTAAATGTTTTCCTTTCTACACGGTTGAGGGTACGACATTGGTCTATCAAAGGTGTGTTGTATGTATCTTGTTGGGTTGCGTTTAGATGTTTGGGTATCCTGAATGTTATTCGATTACCGATGTTCGGTACCAGATAAGATATATCAGTAATTGACAAACTAGCATTACAGTTCATCTTTTCATCATCCGTCTGAGTTCTTTTCTATTTTGTGTTTTTCTAACCTGGGGGCAGTGATAAAGCATAATTTGTTGACCTCGTTGTAAGAACATGAAATACACCTGCTATTAAGATGTATGAAAAGGTAATGCTTCACCATCCAAAACCCACCACCGTACACCTCCCACCATCGCCACCCATCATCACCATCGCACCCACCACCATACATCTCCCACCACCGCTAGAGAGTGCGGTGGTTTTTTAGAGAGAGTGTGTGGAGATCTGTTAGAGAGAGAGAGAGAAAGTTAGAGAGAGAGTGCAGACGTTTGTAATTTAATATCTTTTAAATTTTTACAAAATATGTCCCTGTCTATATATTATTTACAGAATAACCCCTTGAATGCTAAAATGACAAGAATGCCCTCATGTGCAAGCACATGACCAAACTTAACCAAAAAATCTGACTGAGTTAAGCTCAAAAGATAAACCGTGCAAGATTTTGAAACATAAAGTACAAAACTTGTCAACTTTTGCGCTAAAGGATAGCGCCTGCAATTTGGTGTAAACATAAAGGACAAAACTTGTAATTTACTCTAATTCGTAAGACGATTAGATTAGTCATCCTTACTTGCGACTATTCCATCTTACGGAGTTTATGTCGAAACTACTATTCGACTTCGTCATTGGTTAGTTTGACTTTCAAAATTCAACTACCTTTGATCATATTATATGCACAATTAAGTTTAAATCAAATCATGTTTAGAACCCGTACTATTTCATATCACATGTAATTAGTCAAATTAGCCAATTACGTGTTTCTTTCATGATTTCAACATATCGACATTCGTTTAGGCATTTTAGCAAACACCTTACGGGCATGATTTCTATACTTTTTCTATCTAGTTCATGGCTAATCTTTTTAACTAAGTTTCAACCATTAAATCAAACCCTTATGCCTTGCACTCATGAACAATATCAAATCTTGTTTCATAACATCAATTTTCACAATTTAGCATACAAATTCTTGTGTTCATCACTTTGTTCTAAAAACCCACTTAGCACATATATGGGTGATTATAAATTTCATAGTTTTCATCACTATATCCTCAAACTTTTAACTAGGGTTTACTCCTAGACATGGTTTCATCTTAATTTCACCCAAACACCAATCATTCAAGCTCAATTTCGATTTCAAGTTTTCATCAAGAATTCAAGATGTAACCAAAAGATGAAATTCGACATACCTTGTGATCCCTTCACTTGGGTGATCACTATTTCGAGCTTAGTTTTTTATTTGGGTTTGATTTACCCTTTCGATTCAGTTGATTTACATGAGTTAGGGTTCAACTTTGAGAGCCCTTTTTGCTTTATGGAAACTCACGACCAGAACACACACTTTAGTGTGTATTTTGGTGTTTTTGTTTTATTAACTTAAAACCAATTTTAGTTCTTTGACAACTTTAGTCCCTCCACTTCATGGTTGTAAAGCAAGGTTTCCAAAGCCGAGTACTCTCTGAGTAGTCGCTACAAGGTAGGCTTCCGAGGCAACTTTTTTGACTCCGCCTAATTACTTGGAGTCGGTCAACCTCGGCCAGAATTGGATCTAGTAGGTCAACTCGGGCCTAGTTTGTCTTAAAAATAATAAAACATAATTTCTATGCCTACATATTAAAGAATGAATATCATTTTCACGTATTTTGTTATAAATATTAGTAAATTTATGTTATTTGACATATATTTAATCTCCAAAAAGTAATAATTTAACATATACGAGTACTCTCCGAGTACTCTCCGCCTAGACCGAGTACTCTCAACTCCCCAGTCGACCGACTAGGGAGCGCCTAGCGACTTTTGCAACCATGCTCCACTTAATAAAGTTTTATAAAAGGGTTACTAATTCAAGTTTCTTAATTGCTTTAACAACACTTGTTTAACTAGGTTGATATTCCTAGTTACTTAGTGGGTTCGGGGAAGTTATAACCCGTTTTTGTTTTAAGTCCTGTTAACTCGGGCTTCTTATAAACTTTGTTTTCTCAAAGCGCTTATTTTTCTTTTTGATTAATATAGGATTATTTATTTAAATCCTAATAGTCACCGGGTTAATTTTACCGCTAACGGTATTTTTACCCGTTCATTATTATTAACTTGGTTTAATTACCAATCCCGTTTTTGGGGCGTTACACTACTTAATTAGTTTAAACCGAGTCTGAGGTAGACTAATTTAAATACTGAAGAAACACCAGTTCTAATCGACCGGAATCAGATCAGATTTGTTGGGAGAGTTTCTGCATAAGAGGTTAATCTTCCGATTGTTCGCCGTGATGATAGAAGCTTCCGATAAACACTGCAAAACAAATCGCCGTTAGCCTCGCCATGGGGAGAATGGGGGTTCTCTCCGTGACCACCCTCCGGCGTGAGAATAAGTACAGATTGATCGGAATAGTTTAAGTGAAGTAAGAGAGAGAGAGAGAGCAAGTGAGAGTGAATGCCTTTTACTTGTACCTGAAACCCTTATTTATAGCCGGGTTAAGGCGCCAAAAGGAGAGAAAGAGTGATTTTACAGTGTTAAGATCTCACCATTAAATTATTAACTTGTTCTCCAAGACATACGGATCGTGATGTGATCAACGGCTGGGGAATCGCCACGTGGCAAATGATGATGACCTTGTGTCTATCACGAAAATATGCCATCATCGTGACTCTTGGGAGTGCACCAGATGAGGCCACGTGTAATTCTGTTGCAACCATTTATGCCCTTGCACGATTGATCATTAATGGCTTCTAGAAGATTTACAGCTGTAAACGTTCTGTTGTTTGCCACGTGTGCAGTCTGTTACAACGGAAAATATTCTTTTTGTCCTTTTCTTACTGTCCCGAGTGCAGATGTGATCTGAGATCTTTACTCATTGTTTTTCAAACTTAACTCCCCCTTGCGCGGACTCGCGCAAGGTTATCGAAGGATGATAACCGTAATACTTGGCGGGTCAAAAAAGGTGATAAGTACCTCGTTTCCTAATTCCTTGCTTGTAGAAGTCATCTGATGAGGAAACTGTTGAAGCTTAACTATTTCCTTGTGCGGTCCCGCGCAAGGTAGTTAAATGATCATTTTCCTTCTTAGATGTCCGGCGCATGGAAAAGTTAGGTTTATCTCTTGTAATACGGTCTGCGCAAAGTCTGCTTTGTGGATGAAAATGGGTATGGTCTCTTGCTTGGCGCGAGGTTTTAGGATCATACCCCTTCAAGTCCCCCTAGTCTAGTGTTGCTCCTATGCGCAAGTGGCAAGTAGGTGGAGCACTGGACGAATAAAAAATTATAGTGTTCGTTGTATTCCTGTAAATAATTTCATTGCGCTGAAGGAAAAGAAGACTTCATGGAAAAGGAAAAACTTCCTGGATAAGGAGAAGTAATTTTGAAATTTGAAAAAGTTGTCACTGTGTCAGAGTTTTGGTGAAAAACACGTGTTGAGGTGACGTTCTGAGTATTGTGTGACAGTTGTCAACAGTGCTAGACGTACAACATTAACTGCAAAATGGCTCTTGGCGATTGCACGCGCGCGTGAGGACGGTTCCTGTTCCCCCTCGCCCTTCTGTCGCCTAGGGTTTGGTGAAAACCCAGAAATTTCGGAACGTTTCTGCAGGCACTTATTGCGATGCCTATATATACACTCTTTGCCAACAATTTTTGAAATAATCTTTCAAAAAATCTCTATCTTCTTCTTTGAAAAATTTTCCTTCTTTCCGGCAAACCGCTCTTTGTTTCTCACCAAGAGTTCTAAAAACCCTTGTTCTTGTCGATATCTACTCATGGCTACTAGTTCTATTCCTGAAGATACATCGGAGATGTCACCGACACCATCGTTACCGACGGTGAAGTGGAGCCGGAGTGCCTATGACAGTCTGATTACTAACTTCAAGTTCCCGAAGACATGGGATGCCCGATATCCCAATGATACCGACACGGTGGTGAATGCTTCGGCAGGATATATTACCTTATTCTGGGATTACTTTGTTGAGGGCAATTTCCGGCTTCCGGTGACCCACTTCTTACTGGAAATTCTTGATTTTTACAAGTTTCATATATCCCAGTTAAACCCTATGGGGATGGTACGTATCCCGCACTTCGAGTTTGTTTGCCGATCAATGAACATCCTCCCTACCGTCGATAAATTTAGGGTTTTTTATTAATTACACTGCGCATTAGGGTTTTACTCATTTCAGCAACGTCTTCGGTGAAAAGATTATTGCTTACCCTACCCAAGTCTTTTCATGATTGGAAACAAAAGTTTTTTACATCAAAGCTGTTGTGATACCGACAAAGATGACATTACGCGGATGTGAAGAGCTCGAGCTTGAGAGAATGGCCATTCCCACTGATGAAGTATGGTACCAGGATTTAAAGGATGTACCCAACATTGTGTTGCCAGAAAGGACTTTGGTTGCGGCAGGGATGAGCATTCTCTGGAAGGCAGGTCGTCGCGAGAAACCGGTATACATTAAAGAGGGTATAGGTACGTCATTTACTCTATAATATAGTTGCGCATTGATATGCTCATACTTGCGCTTTGTTGTAGTTACTTCCTTGTATGTGGTATCCTTCAAACGAGATAAAGGCAAGATGGACGTTATGCCTGTTGGTGCTGATGAAGAACCATGGTTTTCGTAGATCTTGGGAAACTTTGAGCTCCCCAAGATAGAAGAGCTCAATGCGTAACCCTCTTCCACTACCGGTAAGCAATTTTCCCTAGATGCCTGAGTTAGTATTGCAATATTACCACTAACGTTAGATCTTAGAGAAATATTGCAATAAAACTTATGGCGCGCATATCGTTTTGTTTGTGGTAATCCCAGTAGGTAACTTGTCGAACTTGGGCGTAGGCCCTGACTCCAAGAAGAAGAAAAACCTAGTGTTACAATTCCTCTTCCTAAAAAATCTGATGCTCCTGCACCTAAGGCTCCTGAAACCCTTAAGGAGGAGATCAAGAAAGGTACGCGCCTTGTCTCTTATTCTTGGTGTGAGTACGTGGTGGTGTCGGACTCATTAGAAGGTCTTGCGCCTGTAGGTTTAAAGAAACCCAAGGCGGAACCGATGGACATGGTAGAGATTCCTGCGGCGAATCCAGATGACCTGATTGACGTACCGTCGAGTCCTGAAACATTGGTGCTTCGCACCTCCAAGAAAAGAAAAAAACGATCCTGAACCACCAGTACCACCACCAAAGAAGGCTGCGCGGGGAAGAATTGGGAAGAAGAACAATTTGGACGCTCTTGCAGAAAAAATTTCTTCCGGTAAGGACGTTTAACATTTCATTTGTATGCTGAAACGCCTTTTCTTATCTGTGTTTGTTATCTACAGAAAAGATTTTGAAAGTGGCGCAGCCAACATCATCATCGACCCCTGCAGTGCCTCAACCGGAAGTTGAAAACTTAAAGGGTGATGATGATGTGAACCCAGAAATGACTTAGATTGGCCCAGAGCCCACCATTTTTGACATGCCAGAAAACCCTGCTATAGAAGAAGAGCACACAAAAACATTTGCTGAAGACCCTGCTGGCGAGCAAGTAAAAATACTGCACCCTCTGGTGTTGAAAAACAAACTGTTGAGGACCCGAATATACCTCCACCTTCTCACCCAGAAAAAACCACTGATAGCAAAGCTAAGAACATTGGCTCATCCTCTGCTGCGCATACTTTTGAATCATTTTTGATGATCCGACAGATGAATCCCCCATTCGCCCTGAAGAGACGCCTGGGGATTACTATTATCGCTCCTACTCTACCAAGCGAGCCTCTGCCCTCCATGAACCAGTATGGAAGCTCAAATAAAGTGATACCTTTACCGACCTGCAAGCCTGCAGAGAATGGTATATGGGCATCTATCCTCCGACGGAGGTTAAACGTCAAGAAGAATGTTCTCATGAACAAACATATCAGGCCTATTTGTTAGAGACGACGCAAGCCTCATCTGTGACCCACAGGATTGTGCATGAATGGAACAGTATGAATAAGGAGTGGGATGAATTTGAATCTAAAAAAATCAAAGCTGGGGTTGAAAGTGAGAAGGTGAGGAAGATGATGGTGGATCTGGAAGCGGAGAGATGCAAGTTTGAAGATGAGAAGAAGACGGAAGAATGGTCCGCCTTGGGGTGGAAGAAGAAGGCAGAAGCGGAGGCGGCGCTTCTTGCTACGGAGCGCAAGAGATGGTTAGAAGCATGTGAGCGTGATAATAATGAGAAGATCTCTTTGCGCAAAAAGATAGAAAATTAAAGCAAGAGAAAGCTGACGCCCTAGCCGTTGCTGATGAAGCCCGTTCTCACCGCAAACGAAGCGAGCAGAATGAGGTAGGGACCAGAATGATACTACTTCTTAGAGATAAAGAAATAGCTGATCTTACCTCTATGTTGTTTGATCAGGAAAAGATGAAAGCCGACCTTGACAGTGCAAAGAAAGATATTCAACTGGCGAAGGTTGAGAACGCTGAGTTGGTCCGCCGGCAAGCGGAGAATGAGAAGAAGATCGAAGATGCGGAGACCGCGCGTGTTACTGCTGAAAGCATCATTGAATCCTTAACGAACAACCTATCATGGATACAGCATTATGGAATTGTGAGTGTAAGTACCATTTTTTTCATACGTTGTTGATCTGTCATATTGATCTGACGTCGTGACTTATCTTTTACAGGTTTCCAACTCAATTCTGAACTCTGTTGAGTTGGATGAAACCGTGGCGCAACTTATGGTTTCGGCCCGAAATGACGGCTACGCCCGGGGCTACCAAGATTGCGCGACCCATGTAGAGCACGCCCTTAAAGTGAAGTGGGATACTAGCCGGTCGATGCTTCATGGAGTTGATACACATTCCTCCTATACTGCTGCCAAGGCTAAATATGATCAGCTGCAAATCCCCATCATGGAGTTAGTGGATAATGCCTTATCTCATGACGACTTCGTGAACCGTCTGAAGGAAATTTTTTCTGAAGCGGAAGAAAAACAAGCTGAAACAAAGGCCCTTGAGTAGGAGTTACCTTATATTTAAGCCATGTTTGTTTAGTTGTAAGTCACGTGTTTATGTACAGATGCACGGTTGCGCAAATACTTTCGTTTTGATAATATAATATATTTGGATTACAATGTGTGCATGAGTACAATTACTTGTGTAGGATAAGACAAATGAACGTAGTTGACTAACTCATGTATGAGCTTAAGTATTGTGTTTGCCTTGTAGCTCATGATTGTTAATAGCCGTAGTGTTTTTGTTGTTCTAAAGTAATTGCATGCATTTGTAAGAAATATATTCGCAAAAGATGTAAGTAGCGACAAAATAAAATTTCATTGATAAAGCATTGAGCTAATACTGTCACTAAGATTACAAATAAAACTATTGTAAGCAGTCTCCTGCAAAGCGCACGGCTATTGCATTGAGAGCTGAGATTACACATAGCAGTGGTGCAACTGTTTGGCGTTCCAGGTTCCGGGAACGCTGGAGCCGTCCATGCGCTTTAAAGTATATGCGCCTTTTCCAAGGACTTCATTAATTACATAGGGGCCCTCCCATCTTGGAGCAAGCTTTCCTGGTTTCTTAGCGTTGGAAGCTTCATTATCTCGGAGGACGAAATCTCCAGGTAAAAAGGTGCAAATGCGTACCCTTTGTTGTAATACTTCTCCAACTGGGACTTATACTTTGCTTCGCGAATCGCTGCGTTTTCGCGTCTTTCTTCGACCAAATCGAGATCCAAACGACGCTGCTCCTCGCTGTTTTGTTTCTCCAGGATGAGCATCCTTGGAGATGGAAGGCCTATCTCAGCAGGGATTACTGCTTCCGTTCCATAAACCAAACTGAACGGAGTTTCTCCTGTGCTTGACTTGGGCATTGTGCGATGAGCCCATAGAATACTGGGAAGCTCATCCACCCATCAACGCCGCGCCGTGCCAAGGCAGGCTTTAATGCCATCAACTAATTGCTTACCGTTCGCCTGAGGATGCGCAACGGAAGAAAAAACATGCTCAATCTTCATCTCTTGCATCTACTTTTGCAAATCTTCGGATGCTAAATTTGAGCCATTATCCGTGATGATGCGTATGGGCAACCCAAAAAGGCAAATAATATGTTCCCATATAAACTTTCTAATTACCATAGCTGTTGTCGAGGCTAACGGTTTCGCTTCAACCCATTTGGTGAAGTAATCCACAGCAACTACAATAAACTTTACTGCGCCTGGCGCATCGTGGAACGGACCGACCAAATCAATACTCCACTGTTGGAAAGGCCAAGCAACGGTTACCGGGACAAGTAAATTTTTTGGGCGCATGGTTTTTGGGGCATGTCTTTGACAAGACATGCATTTGCGCAAGGTTTCAACAGCATCGACATGCATTCCGGGCCAATAATAGCATGCGCTCATAACCTTGGCTACAAGCATGCGTGGTCCAGCGTGAATGCCGCATAATCCTTCGTGAATTTCTTTGATGAAGTATTGCGCATCATGGTTGTCAACACACCGTAAAAGAGGACCTATGTAAGACTTCAGATATAAAATACCATCCGCCATTTCATAATTGAGGGCCTTGCATCGTATCTTTCTTGCTTATGCCTTGTTATCAGGGAGAGAACCATGCAACAAATACATAATAATTGGAGACATCCAAGATGGATTTCTAACTTCGACGATGCTTACTTGTTTTAGTGGCACAGAAGGGTTGCTCAAAACTTCTATTCGGACCACTTTAGCCAAATGTTTGAAACTTGTAGCTGCCAACTTGCTTAAGGCATCTGCTTGTTTATTCTCGCTACGATTAACATGCACTACTGTAAAGTGTTTAAACTGACTGATCAATGTCTTTTCCTTCTCTAGATACAGAACCATAATGTCTCCTTTAGCGTCGTAAGCTCCAGTCACTTGCTCCGCCACTAATAAGGAATCTACGTGTGCTGTTAAATTCGCTGCTCCCATCTTGATAGCAAGGTGCAAGCCTACTAGAAATGCTACGTATTCGGCTTCATTATTCGTACTTTTAAAATCCAGCCGAATAGCGTACGTGAACTCTTGATTGTCAAGGTTTACCAAACGAAGACCAGCACCAGCCCCATCACTGTTTGAGGCGCCGTCAGTGAACAATACCCAAGGTCTGTCATCAGTCATGCGGACCGGATTTTGAACTGCTTCGCATTCGTCAATTTTGTCTGTTGGCACTTCAGCAGTAAAATCGGCTAATATTTGCCCCTTGATGGCTGGGCGTGGCTTGTATAAAATATTGTAATCTCCCAACTCAATAGCGCATTTTGCAAGACGTCCCGATACGTCAGTCTTTGATAAAATTTGCCCCAAGTGATAATTTGTTAACAAAGTAATTACATGACCTGAAAAATACCTCCATAGCCTGCGCGACGCGTGAACAAGAGCTAAGACCAATTTTTCCATAATAGAATATTGCGTCTCTGGGTCATTGAGCATTTTACTGACGTAGTAAATTGGAGTTTGAACCCCTTCACGTTCAACTAGTAGAACTGAACCTACAGCCATATCAGAGGCGGCTAGATATAGAATCATTGGCTCTTTTTCAAGCGGAGCAGTAAGTGTTGGGAGTTGTATTAAACAATTCTCATATCCTGGAAAGCACTCTCCGCTTCAGGAGTCCACAAGAATTCATTCTTCTTAATGCAATTGCGCAGTGTACGAATCAATGGATAAGACTTTGTAGCATGATTAGCAAGAAAACGATTGAGCGTAGCTAAGCGTCCAGCCAATCGTTGCATTTCTTTAATAGTGGTAGGAGAAGACATTCTCTGGATTGCCTCCACTTTATCAGGATTAACTTTGAAACCGTCTTTTGTAACGATGAATCCCAGGAACTTGCCTTCTTCCATACCAAATGAACATTTGCTCGGATTCAATTTTAAGTTCACCTTTCTCAATGAATGAAAGTACGTTGAATGTTTACTAACATAGTATCTTCAGTGTGACTCATGATGACAAGATCATCAATGTAAACCTCAACCGTAACTCCAATATCATCACCAAACACTGTATCCATAAGGCGTTGATACGTGGCTCCTGCATTGCGGAGACCAAAGGGCATCTTTGTGTAGCAGAAAATGCCTTTCTCCGTGCGAAAAGCCGTCTTGTCCTCGTCTTCCTTCTTCATTAGCACTTGATGATATCCCTTATATCAATAGAGAAAACACTTCCATCGAAATGACGCTAAGGAATCAACTTTCTTGTCGATTTTTTGAAGAGAATAACAATCCTTAGGGCACGCCTTGTTCAGATCTTTAAAATCAACGCACATGCGCCAACCACCGTTATGTTTGTGCACCATGACTGGATTAGCAACCCAAGTCTGGTATTTTACCTCGCGCAGGATTCCGGCATCCAATAATTATGAAACTTGTTTGTTCATTGCGCAAGTTTTTTCAGGCCCTAAGGTGCGCTTTTTCTGTACCACCGGTTCTGCTGAAGGAAAGACGTTTAAACAATGTTCTGCGACGTCGCGTGGGACACCAACCATATCGGCGAGCGTCCAGGCGAAAATATCTTTGTTTCGAAATAATAACAGTTTGAGCTTTGCGCGGATTTCTGTGGTCATTGCGGGACCCAAAAGAATTGTTTGCTCAGGGTATTTGGTATTGAGTATCCATTTTTCAGGTTCACTTGGAGATACAGGCTTGGAAGCTTTAGCGACTGGTTCTTCAATAGACATTATTTCTTTGCACGCATACATAATAGCTATGCCTGTTGGTGTTGGGAAACCACAGGCAGCATGCAGAGCGGATGTAATCATGCTAAAATCTCGTTTGTGCGCGTCGTCCCAATAAGAAATCATGGCGAGACGTCGTCGGCATTACCAGAAAATTCACTTTAATGGTTCTCGAATGTTTTCCGTCAGATAGGGTGACGGGAAAAACTATCTGCCCTAGAGGAAAAACAGCCTCATTGCAGAACCCAGTTAAAGGGAAATCAACTGGTTCTAGGCGTGCCTTATCCTCTGGATCCAATTGTTTAAAACACTGCTCATATATAATATCCATGGAACTGCCAGGATCTATAAACATATAATTGGTCTGATAATGCTTGAAAATACATGTAATCACGACTGGTCGTTCTTTTTGTGGACCTCCCGGAACAATGGGAAAAATCACTTGTTGTTCGCACCACTTGTCATTTCGAAAACGGTTATAGTTGCGCTTGCGCGATGAACCCCCATAAATCATAGAGACCTGCTTCATCTTCTTATTGCTCGGACCCTCGTCCCCGCGCGTGAGTTGTCTAACTTCCTTGCGCACCGATTGTACTAAGTGGGTGAGTTTACCACTCTTCAAAGCTTTTTCTATTTCTGTGCGCAAGCTTATACACTTATCAGTGGTATGGCCTGTATCTTTGTGATAATCACAAAAGAGATTTGGGCCTTGACCCTTTTTGTTTTTCATGGGTTGAGGTTGTTTGAACTGATAGTTCTTGGTGCTAAGAACCTCAGCAGGAGACTTTGTTAGAGGAGTCCATTGCCGATCACGGTTCTCTTATTTGATTGCTTTCTGGGTAGTAATTTTATTAATCGCCGCGCGAGCATCTACTGGTGAATAAGGAGAATACGAACCTTGGTTCGAGTCCTTCCAACCTTTCTTAAACTTCCGACCGCCCCTACTTAGATCCTGAGGGTGATTCTGAGGTAGTGGCGGTTTGTTGGAATTTAGGTTCCGCTCTGTTTGCGCATAAACCTTGGCCGCTGCCATTAGTTTATCCCAGCTCTTTGGAAGACCAGTTGTTCCAGAAAACACTTTTATCATTTCATCACATCTTACCACATATTTGAACTGTGCGCGGATAAGATCCTCGTGTACATCTCCAATTTCTAACACTTACTTGTTATAACGAGTGATAAAATCCTCCAGGCTCTCATCATCCTTCCGCCAGATGTTCATTACGTCCAAGGAATCTCTGACATAGCGCCTTTGTTGACTAAAATGCGTAAGGAATTTCTCCTTGAGGTCATTCCAAGAGGAAAGTTTACATGTGGGTAAGTTGTCGAACTAAAGGCGCACGGCGCCGGTAAGAGTTTGTACGAACAGATGACACCACATTGGTAACGTCCATCCTCCAATCAACCCTGTGCAAGTGAAGAGGCGCATATGATCATCAGGATCAGTTAAACCATTAAACTTCCCCACATTGGAAGGTAACTTTGCTCGTTCTAGCGGAGCCAACGCTATCTCTCTTACAAACTTCGACTGTTCAGCTGCTTCAGCAGGTCTATACACCAGGTTGTAGTCATGCTCTGCCTCAGGATTGTATGTTGCACGAATTTTAATTTTATAGTTGACATGATCTGTGGATAATCGATTAAAAACGCTTACGCTATCTCCTTCGTCATAAGTCTTATCATACTCATCATATTGGTGTTCCCGCTTCTGTGATAGTCGCGGGCCCAAACGTGAGTGAACAGATGTGCGATGTTGAGTATTGTCTTCTTGTTTTCGATTACCAGAATGAACAGAATCATTCCTGGTTTGAGAATACATCTCAGTTCCTTCTACAGATCCGTGTGAAGGCGCGCGAGCACGGATGTGTGAATCAATAACTCAACACTCGAGGTGCCGGCGAAGCACGGACCCGAGGAGCATTAACCGGAGCTTGAAAAGCTGGAGTTCCGGTCTGAGAACAGAGTTGAGCATACATAGCATTTAGAGCAGTTTGAGATTTGATAAGCCAAGACAATGGAGTCTCGCCTGGTGGTACAATTGATGCAACATCGACGTGAGGAGCTGCCGGAGTTACTGGAATGCTCGTATGACCAAGGTCATGTTGAGCATCAGCTTCGCCGGAAGATGCCTCTTCTATTTGTCCGTCAATCCGAGCGCCGCGAGCAACGTGACGGATCTCAGATCGAGGACCTAAAGGGTGAGAAGAATCATCAGCCATGATGCTGAAGATTCAAGCGAAACAAACGAAAAGATGAGAGAAAAAAGTGAAAAAATCAGTGGGCGCCAATGAAGAATCACCAGATCTAATCGATCGAAATCAGATCATATTTGTTGAGAGAGTTTCTGCATAAGAGGTTAATCTTCTGATTGTTCGCCGTGATGATAGAAGCTTCCGATAAACACTGCAAAACAAATCGCCGTTAGCCTCGCCATGGGGAGAATGGGGGTTCTCTCCGTGACCACCCTCCGTCGTGAGAATAAGTAAAGGTTGATCGGAATAGTTTAAATGAAGTAAGAGAGAGAGAGAGCTAGTGAGAGTGAATGCCTTTTACTTATACCTGAATCCCTTATTTATAGCCGGATTTAGGCGCCAAAAGGAGAGAAAGAGTGATTTTACAGTGTTAAGATCTCACCGTTAAATTATTAACTTGTTCTCCAAGTCATACGGATAGTGATGTGATCAACGGCTGGGGAATCGCACGTGGCAAATGATGATGACCCTGTGTCTATCACGAAAATATGCCATCATCGTGACTCTTGGGAGTGCACCAGATGACGCCACGTGTAATTCTGTTGCAACCGTTTATGCCCTTGTACGATTGATCATTAATGGCTTCTAGAAGCTTTACAGCTGTAAACCTTCTGTTGTTTGCCACGTGTGCAGTCTGTTACAACAGAAAAGATTCTTTTTGTCCTTTTCTGACTGTCCTGAGTGTAGATGTGATCTGAGATCTTTACTCGTTGTTTTTCAAACTTAACTCCCCCTTGCGCGGACTCGCGCAAGGTTATCGGAGGATGATTACCATAATACTTGGCGCAGGGTCAAAAAAGGTGATAAGTACCTCGTTTCCTAATTCCTTGCTTGTAGAAGTCATTTGATGAGGAACGTGTTCAAGCTTAACAATTTACTTGCGCGGTCCCGCGTAAGGTAGTTAAATGATCATTTTCCTTCTTAGATGTCCGGCGCATGGAAAAGTAAGGTTTATCTCTTGTAATACAGTCTGCGCAAAGTTTGCTTTGTGGATGAAAATGGGTATGGTCTCTTGCTTGGCGTGAGGTTTTGGGATCATACCCCTTCAAATATCTATGACTTTTATGTTAACATTTCAAGGTATTGTATTTTTTTCCTTAACAAGTTATTAGGATAGTCGAGAGCCATGTGTGTATAAATAATATACATACATATTTACTTTAACTTTTTACATCAAAATAGAAGGTAAATAAGTAACATGATGCGCTATAAAAAATGGTGAATATATAGTGTTTTTTAAACAAAGCTAATTCTTAAATAGTAAAGTGTAACTATCGTATAAAGAGACTTTTTTTTTTTTGATATTTTAAGGTATTGTGTCTTTTTTTTATCATAACAAGTAATAAGGATATGTCAAGGCATAAAAAAAATAATATACTTGTACATAAAGATTTAGTAAATAAGTAGTGACATGTAGTAAGCGTCTTTTAATACAAAACATTCGTTAATTCTAAATAGTAAAGTATGAACAGTCATATAAAATACTTGTAAACTGTAATACCTATAACGATAATTGAAAAGGTTAGCTTAGTCTCTTTTTAATACCCACTAGGGGTATTCGGCCGTTCGCGCGTTGCGCTACATTAGATGTTGGTCTTACTTGGTTAGGCGTCAAGAATGATTAGCAGGCAGTTGTATGATAGCGTTAGCTCACTGTAAAAGCACCAATGAGTGGCTAATCAGTTGATACAAACTCAAATTATAGTAGCAGCCCAATGTCGTTTGGTCCAGGATTTATGTAATTCAATCAATGCTATAATACGTTATCCTTAATTCAGCCTATAATAACATCTGTCAAATAGAATAACAAAACCGGTGATAATAAGCATACTGAAAAATTGTAACGCTAGACGAGAAAGAGGTTAATGAAAATATGTGCCTCATTAAAGAATCTAAGAAAAAAATTACTGAATGTCGGGTCAAAGGAACTTCCCAACTCATTATTTTCCTAGTAAAAAGCTAGTGGACTACAAAGTACCTTGAGTCACACGGGAACTTGAAAGCGAAGTGAAAGAGAAATAAGTCTTGAGGATGACAGAGGAAATAGTTGTGACAACCCAATAAGTACTCTTAACATCTAAACGTACACTTAAAATGATTTATCAGAAAATGTCAATAACATTATAGTCATTGGGACCAATATTGAGAAAACTTAATTGTTAATCATAGAGACTAAATAAAAAAAGGCTTTTTTAAGAGACAATATAAAATTTTAAACAAATCACAAGGACCATTATTATAGCTTAGTGTATTCTACAAAGAATAAAGTTTTAACCATCTGTTTTTACGTGCATTAATATGCACAATGACATAAAATTGTTCGTGTGTGTATATATATATATATATATATATATATATATATATATATATATATATATATATATATATATATATATATATATATATGTACATAGGTAGAGGATCATGTACAAAATGTCTAAAGTGTGAGAAGTATAAGAAATATTGTGGAGATGACATGTATCCTCAATCTAAATTAATTCAAAAGGGTAAACATGTAATTTTCTCATTAATTTAATTAATTGATAACCTTCCATAACCACCACCTTTCAATAAACCGCCACCCATTGATTCTTTGTATGGTGTTTTAAACTTGCATTCATGGTGTTTTAAACCTGCAGTCCAGTATGTGTTCATCGTATGGTGTTTTAAACCTGCATTCATGGTGTTTTAAACCTGCAGTCCAGTATGTGTTCTTCGTATGTTCTTCGTATGGTGTGTTAAACATTCATTCATGGTGTTTTAAACAAGCAGTGCAGTATGTGTTCGTCGTATGGTGTTTTAAACATGCATTTATGGTGTTTTAAACCTGCACTCCAGTATGCGTTATTCGTAATTTTTTTTCTATATCAATATAACAATATGATACTCATATTGAAGATAAAAAAACTCGTTAATATGATGTAATTTATTTTTAAAAAAACATTAAATAAAAAGTTATTGACGTTTAAAAAAATGGGTGGAAGTTACATGTTCATTAAAGTTGATGGTGTTTCTTTATTTAAAAATACAATATAAAAAGACAGTATTACCCCTAATCTAGTCAAATTAGTCAAAAAATAAAACATAATTTACATTTTAAGCACTTCTTGATCTAAACCATTAACTACAAAATGTAAGAGCTTAAAACACTACTTACACTTCTCACAAAACCACCATTTTTACACTAACCCTATCCTATATACACATATATATATATATATGTGTGTGTGTGTGTGTTGGTTGGATTGATGAGATCACAGTGAATCAAATAAAAATTGCTTAGATTAAATTGAGAGTCGTATGATAACTATTACAACAAACTATTTGATCGGTATGCTCAAAAGTTCGAACGGATTAAACTCAACTTTTTTTCAAAATCAGGATTGTAATTTTTTGTGAATAATGGAATACCGTATCCAAGATGAGAATAAGCCGTTTTTTCTTGTTTCGAAAATATTGTATAATCCCCAAAAAATAGGATCCATTCGTAACCTACCTTAACCGTCACGATCTTTTTAATTTAACTGATATATTATACAACAAGATGATATATCTAATTAATTAAAAGTCATGTCTCGTTTAGACTTCTAAATAGCTTAAGCTTAAGCCCATGAACTAATCCACATGCATACTTACTTTATAATTGGGCCTAATTAACATTTAATTAAAACCACAAAATTATTAGCCCAAATAATGTATGTATTAGCACAATCAGATTACACAAACCAACTCGTTATACCAATCAAGTCCGCTATTCCTGCATCACCTAACTCGATTAATATATAACGAGAATGCCTATTCAACGAGTTAATATGTATAATATAAACAATTACATATATGTGATAATTACAATAAGACTACACTCTAATCAAAGATAAAAAGAATACTCTTTTTATGGGATATTTTCTAAAGAGTAATGTCGAAAAAAATATATAGACGTATACTAAGATAATCGAACTGGATTAAGAGTTAACAATTATGGCTTTAAATATAAATAAACAATCTTATACGTTCATATTACATATATGTAATAAGAACAAGACTATACTCTAAATAAAGATAAAAAAAATACTTTATTTTATGGGATATTTTTTTAAAAGAGTAATATCATAAAAATTAGACATATAAAAAGTTAATCAAAGTTGATTAAGATTCAATAACAGTGCCTTTTCTTTTTTGTTCTATTAAAGGTCAACAACAAGTTTATCAATTATGGGTTACATGATGGTTATCATATGCGTCCTGGGTTATGATTTAATGTGCATGCTGTTGTTTTAATGTATGTATTTAGGATGTATTATTGCATACATCTAGATGATAAGTTTACGTGGACAAAGTTGAATGAATAAGCTTGTATAAGTAAATGTATACGGATGCGTATATGTAAATGAATTTATATAAATTGGGTTTTATGAATTTGTTTCTATCAATGAGCATTTCTATTAACGAGTATAAGGAACCTACGTGAATACATTCACATAAATGAATATATAATTAAGTTTATACGAACGAGTTTGTATAAATAAATTGCCATGTGAACATGAGTGCTAAGAGCGATTAATGAATTAATCACTATTGGTTGGTAAACAGGTTATACACGTCTTTATTATATATAAAAAATATGGTTTTATGAACTGTTGGTGAACTTGGGAGAATAAAAATTAGTTAAGATCATGCATAGTGGTTCAAGACTTCAAGTTCCTTTGAGGAGTTTTCTAAATTTCTGTCATGTGGATGCCATATCAGCATAATCATTTTTAATCAAAAAAGGGTATAATGGTTCAAGCCCCTTCAACCATTACCTAATTCTTATTGTTTTCTTTTAATTAGCCAATAGTAGAGATCTAGCACTTGTTTTGGTGAAATTGTTCCGTGAGTTAAATCACTCTGGGAAGGATTCTTTCCGCATTCACGCCAGGGGGTGGTGTACACGGGCGTTAAATGGCGTGAATAGGGGTTTTAAGGCCCTATTACACATGGTCTAAGTAACAAGGGTTGGGTGATTGGTCCTCTTGGATGTTGTAGAGTCGACTTGGATTGTCCCGAGGGGTTATATGGGTGATAAACTTTTTTAAGTTGACCATAGTTGAAAATCCAACATATTAAGTGATTTACACGCAACGAGGGCAGTGGTTATGTGTTTGTTAGCCACGATATATGTCAAGGTTACGAAGGCATTGGTCATGTGTTGGTCTAGCCATGAGATGTGCGAAAGGCATGGAGGCAATGTACATGTGTCTGTTTGATAGGAACATGCTGTGGAGTTGAAGGATTGGTGAAGGTTCAAAAGTATGATATATATAATTGTATAAATATGATTTAAAAGTTTTTTACGGGGTTGAGATAAAGATGACAGACAAACTGTTAACTTGTTAAGGGGTGGTGTTTTTATAGGCTCAAAATAAACACTAGAATCAAACATTTTATCCAAATAAAAAGTTGGTTCACACTTTCACTTATAATCTATTATATATATATATATATATATATATATATATGAATAAGGTTTGGGACACATGTCCTCTTTTGGTGCAACTATTTTGATGTTTTGGCGGGAAAATGAGGGAAAATACATATATTCGCATTTGGATCCCGCAGTGGATATCCATACCCAAAATTCCGACCCCACTATATAATTAATGAAAAAACCCTAAATCTTTTAATTAATCATTTCTCACATCGTCATCCCCAAAACCCTAAATCCTTTCATTCAACACTATTTTCTTGATCAGGAACCCTAATGGCTTCGCTAAGACAATGGACAGCAACCAATCGACAACATAGGTGGTTTGTTGATGCGTTCAACCACCATCTTTCTTCTTCTTCTTCTTATTTGTTTTAGATTCATCTAGCTGATAGTTTTTTGAGTAAACTTCCTTTTTGCTCCCTGAGGTTTGGTCGTTTTAACGGTTTTGCCCAAATTCTTTAAAAATAACCATTTTACTCCTTGATCTATGAACCTCATCTCCATTTTACTCCCCGTCTCAAACGACATCCCTCTACTCTGTTAAATTTTGGTCACGTGCCCCTCACATGAGGGGCAATTTAGTCTTTTTCTACCCTCCCTAAAAAAGATATTTTATTATTTTATATAATAACATATACATACACACCCTCATCTCTATTTTCTCTCTCTACATCTCCCTCTCTCCTCCATAATAACACAGACATCAGCATAGCCTCACCACCAACGTCACCATCCTGCACCAACCCTACACCGGCAACCCCCCACCTAACCTCACCACTGCCACGCCAATGAACCTCACCACCACCATCGCAGGCTTGAAGATTTGAACTGTGTCTTTCTCTAAACCCCCATAACCACCACTGAATCGTCTCTCTCTCTAAACCCCCACCAACACCATTGCAGATCTGAATAGCCATCAACCACCACCTCACACCGTTCCCTTTCTCTCTCTATCTAAACTGTCGGTCACTACGCCTTCATCTAAAACCAGATCTGAACCATCTCCACGGTGTTGACGTGGCCTCTCCGGCAAAGAGGCAGCGAAGTTTGGTTGATGTGGGTTAAGATTTTGTGTAAGACTTTGGTGATATACGTTAAAATGATTTAGGGTTTACTGTTTCTTGAGAAGATAAAAGAGGAAAAGAAAGGTGAAATGGAAATAGTGAAAAGAAATTGTGTGATGAGGTTATTAGGGCTTTAATTTTGAAGATGGTGGTGGTCGTGTGTGGTGTCCCGGTGGTTGTTGGTGACGGTGTTAGGTGGTTTGAAGAGAGAGAGAGATTTAAGGGGTGTGAGGTGAGAGATATTATTTGAGGTGGTGGTAGCCGGTGGTCGGGTGGGGCTGAGAAGTTAGAGGAGTAGAGGGAGAGAGAGGGAGAGAGGAGATCGACGGTAGCATGTATAAATATCTTTACACGCAAAATTACCAAATACACTTTATTTTATACACAAAATTACTAAAATACCCTCATTTGAGGGGCACATGACCAGGTTTTAACGGTGGAAATAGACGTCGTTTAAGGCGGGGAGCAAAACGATGATAGGTTACATAGATCAGGGAGGTAAAATGACTATTTTTAAAGGATTGAGGTAAAACCGTTAAAACGACAAAAACACATGGAACAAAAAAGAAGTTTACTCTAGTTTTTTTATAATTTGTAAAAACTTGATTTACTATTCATTTATTCATCTTTAAGCATTTTAAAAAAATCTCTTGGTTTTTCAGTTGTTCAGATCTGTTCATCACTTAGGTTTTAAAAACGTGCTTTGTGTTTCAGATTTGTAAGAACTTCATGTTTTCCGATTATATGTCGTGAACTTGTGATTCATGTTTCAATTATGTGAGATGAACACTAGAGACGGTGCCGGAATGCTCGCTTTTTCGATTTGGTGAGTTTTTTTTCCTATTCGATGAGTTAGGTTTCAGGAGTACATTGATTAAGTTACTTTTAACGGTTTTTGTTACAAATTTTTGTGAATTGATGTTGTTGGTTGATTAATTACTGGTATTCTTAATAATAAACTAACGTGTCTTTTGTGTATTCATCTACCAGATGATTGAAGTAGCCCATGTGGGGATAATTTGAAAAGGGAAGTAACATTGTCACAACTGGTATTTTTTAAAATGATTTATCGCAGTTTTGTTTTGTGGGCTTTATACTTATGTCAAATTAGGTTCATATGAGTGTTTTGTGGCAGCAAAATTCACTTTCACTCTTTTTCTTGTAGGATTTTAAATGACCTGGCAGGATCTGAAAGTTCTAAAATAATACCAAACTGGAATGAGGAGAAGAGGTAAGTAAATGGTTCAAAGCTCTTCATGGTTATGCGTCATAATATCAGTTGCAAGTCGCAATGATCAAATAGTTAGGTCCTAATGTATCTATATTTTGTACTTTAACCAACTTACTGGGTTGTGATTATTGGTTTCAATTGCAAATATTGTATTTGGGGTCGATTCATTGGTTTGTTGGTCGCTTTGAAGAATTGCTATTGCCCAAAAGTGGGAGGTTTCGAGTGAACTTTGTGAACCATTTTGGGGTGTTTAGGTAAGCTCTAAGTGTAATTATACCGGGAAAATTGTTTTTTTAATTATTTTGGAATAAATAGTTATTTTTCCGATTGTTCAGGTGAGGTTGGTAAGAAGTAAGGACACTAGCATTCAGAAGTAAAGATGATGTTGAATAGGCCACTGAAGAGCTACATGACAAAGAATCTAAGGTATAAATCAACTTATTCTTATCTTTATGAATGTTCATAAGGATTATTGCAATTGTTTTTTTTTTAATTTCTCATTTTTGAATATAAATGCTTAATTAATGAGGTTATTGCTGACCCATTTACGTATAAATGGGTCGCTTTGGGATATGTTCTATTTTAACGGGTCAACGGGTAAACACTAAAACTCCACTAAAAGGAAATTGCACGATTGGCTAAGGAATAATGATGGTCGATAGTGTATTAGCAATCAAGAATGATATGAGGATGTGTTCAGCAGGTATAACATAAAAGATTAGGAATGTTCATGAGCCGAAACGACCCAAGCCATGGCTATTCAGGTTTCGCTTGGTTTGTAAACGAGCTAAGCCGAGTTGTCTTGGTTTATAAACAAACTGAGCTAAGCTAGACTTTTAGTAGGGTTGAAATGGGTCGGGTTGGAGTCATGTACAAACATTTTAGTTTTATTTTAACCTTATTGCTAATAAATGTTTTAATTATGATTACAAGAAAATGACTATCGATACGAGTAGTCTATACTTATTTTAATGGAGTGTTTGGAAGATATTATGTGTTTTCATTATGTTTGTAAGGTTCAAATTGGAATGGTATCATGCTTTTTGATAATTTCAAAGATAATCTAGGTAACTCTACATCCTATATACATTTAAAAAAGTAAAGTATTACAGCTGTCACAACTTTTCTATCTGCTTTTATTTACTAGGTTGAAATGTTTGATGGAAATGATATAATCAGATGCCAAATTATGCAAAGATGCAAAGATATGACTTGCAGATGATGTTCTTCCTGGTGGTTATAATGTGAAGAAAGGGAATATGGTTCTTACCAGTCATATGCAATGGAAGGATGAAATTTATATGTGGTGATGATACACATGAATTTAGACAAGAACGCCCCTTCAAAATGTACAGCTTTCAGGTTAGAAAAGTACACCATTTTCATTTTTCGTTCAGATATGTAACTGAACCCTTGTTCGTTCAGCTTGCAAATTGTAATTTTACATCTTTCTGGTTGGGCCAGAACCCTTGATCTGCTTGATCTTCATACCTCCAAGCTCGATGATTTTTTCTTGTGATGATGTGCCATAGATAGGTGAGGATTTTTTGGTCAACATTAAACATTTCATTGGAATTTTGTACATTCCATCAATGGAAGTGAATTCCATTATATGGGTGAAAATTTTCCAATTCTAATTCCATTCTATTACCAACCAAACCAGGTATATACATCTAATGCCGTTGACATTGAGTACATCCTCAAGACCAGTTTTAAAAATTTTGTTTAGGTATGTTGGATTTCAGTTTACTGAATTGATTATAGTCACATGATTGATATTTAGGAATTCCACTGAATGCACAACCTTAAACTTCGGAATATACAGAGTACAGTTATACTCTTGATGCCAAACAAACCAAAACTAATTACTATTTTTCAATATTTTGAGAATAATCTATTAAGTTGTTTTCATTTAACTATTTTATTAATCTAAACTTGGAACGCAATGGGTTTGACCCTCAATTTTTTTAAATTGCTGGCGACGACAATATGTCTACCACTATGACTTGGATCGTTTGCATGCAAACATCATGAGATTCAAGATAAGGTTGAAAAAGAAGTCATGAGATTCAATATGTCTACCACTAAACAGTGTGCTTGAACAAAGCCTAGAAATTAAAGATGCAGTAGTATCTTCATGCAGCTTTAAATGAAACTCTCAGACTTGTATGCTTCAAAAGCAAGTAACGGGGTACTCTAATATTTATCACTTTCTCATACTTTGAATTAAACGGGCCTTTGACTAATCAACATGGTTACTAGCAGTTATTTGAGTCAGAGGTTCAAAATGGAAATGACTAAGTCAACCAAAGCACTTTATACTAAAATTATAAAAGAAATAATTATTAATAATTAGTATGTTAACAAAGAAGTAGTATTTAGTGATAATCAGTACCCTGAACAAACAACCATGGTAAGGGTCGGCAAGGGTTGCCAAACAGATTGACATCCACTTTTTATATTGTTTATTTTAAAAATATTTTGTGTTTTAAGCGGAACTGTTCATAAGCATCGGTCTGTATTTAGTTTCTATTTTTGTTACTTTTTTTAGGTACCACAGTTAAAGTAGTAGTTTCTACATTCTTTCATGTTCTATATCACAGTGAAGGGCGTAGGTGAGGACTCAACATAGGCGCAAAGACAGGAAGCACGACAACGGAGTAGTGATGATGAATATGATCTGAGGACATAAGCTTCGATTCATAAAGCATTGTCAGTTTGCTTATTTTGAAATTGCAGGCCAGCAGGCAAAGATAGCGTACAACCACTCCATGAAGGTATTGTTTGGATTCTCTAATTGTTGTCTTAGTATGGATAGGAGGAGTGAACTAAATTACTTTTTTTATTGCCAAGAGAAGGTGAGACTAAATCCCATTTTTATATTTTTGTATTACTAAACTAAAGTTCTTTTTTTTTTTGTTTTTCATTTGTCACATTCGGATTAAACACACTCCAGGGAAGACTCCGATTTAAAAGGGAGTTTGGGAAGTATAATGGTATTCCAGCAATGCCCATGATTTTGTAGAATATACCAATTCCAAGGGATATCAACTACATTCAATGAATATGGATTTTGTATACAAATAAAACAGGATTGTTTTGTACCGTGTATGGTTGTCGTTGTAATATATGTGTATTCTAATTCTAATGCAATCTTACCTACATTGGTTGTAGGTAACGCGTTGAGTGGCAAGAGCATTGGTACTATGGTCCATGCTGAGCAATATGAGAGTGACTTAGTTGAACTCAGGGGTATAATCGACTATTTATACTACAACGTTAAGCCAAAACCGTTGATTGTAGCACTGATGGGTTTCAAAGCTTCTTGAGGTTTGGGGTTCAGACATTGTTGATGTATTGACACTCCATTTGTATAATCTGGACCAGGTTCGAGCAATTTAATATTTCTCATATTTATCTAAATTTATCTAGAGGAAGAATTTTGGGGCGTTGGACGGGTTGAAACGGGGTTAGATTTAGTTGAGTCAAATTTCGGGTTGATTTGACCTGCATCGTTTTTTTATAATATATTGAGTTAAATGCCTGGTTGGTCCTTGTGGTTTGCAGAAATTGCAGACTTGGTCCTAAGGCTTTACTAATTACAGAGTTGGTCCTAATGGTTGTAATTTTTGCACTCGGGTGGTCCTTATCACTAACCCATGTTAGATTTTTCAGTTAAGTTTGTGTGAAATTACTAGATTACCCCTAAGATTAAAAATATAAAACAATTAAAGGACCTCTTTTCTCTCTCTAAATCTGCCATCTTCATCTCTCTCTACAATCCAAAACCACCTCCACTCTTACCGCCACAACCACCACCAGCCGGCCACCACCACCACAACCTTAATCCGATCCCACATTACCTGAAAACGATCCCCTGATGTTGTCGGACAGCGACATCGAAAATATTTGTGCACCTCGTCGATTCCGGCCACCACAACATTAATCTGACCACTTCGCCTGAAAAAAAAATGTACCTTGTGTTCGTTGTCTATTTCGGTTGTCTGAATCGGATGACATCAGATCGTCGTCACCGGATACATTTAATCTGGAAGGTGTTGTTTCTATTCTCGATCGAGCTCCGGTCGGATCTGAACTGAATCCGAAATGTCCGCTTGGTAATGAAGTGAATCTGAATCGGAATTATTTCTTAGGTATATAGAGATGCGATTATTGCAATTTGATTGTTTTTTTTATTGTGTATGTGTCACTCAGTGTGTGGTTATATTGAATTGGATTTCATGTGTAGTTTGAATTATATTAAACTGGTTATTTGTTTTCTATATGAAAGCAACATCATATTTGTGGAATTTTAACCAAGGAATGATACATGCGGATCGAATTTGAAGACCAAAGTTATGTGATCATTAGGATAGAGGGGATGCAGGTAATGTGTTTTGGGTTTCTGCAAGTTGAGTAAAATTGAGTTTAAAATTGCAATAGCGCGAAGACAATGGTGGTGTAGTGCTTGTGTGTGATGGTCAGAAAGTTTGTGAAGGAGGGGGATTGGGTAGTGGTGGTATTGGTAGTGATGGTGGTGTTTTGATGTTGAAGAAGAAGTGGGGTAGACTCACATATATTTAAATATTGTTTTTATTAATAAGCAAGGGTATTTTGGTCATTTACAAAGACTTAACTGAGAAATCTAACATGGGTTAATGATAAGGACCACCCAAGTGCAAAAATTACAATCACTAGGACCAACTCTGTAATTAGTAAAGCCTTGGGACCAAGTCTGTAATTTCTGCAAACCACGGGGACCAACCAAGCATTTAACTCTAATATATTTAATGGGTTATTATCGTTACAAAAAACAATGTCATTGGTGGTGGAAATGAAGTTTAGAACTAGGCCTCTCTGGAGGTCGCCAGTTCGAAACTGTGCTGAACCGGGTTTTACCGCAGTGGGCCTTCGGACGGGCGGGGTTTCCTTGGACTTGGTGGCTCGGGTATGCATCCAACTCTGACTGTCATAGAGGAGGGGATGCATTTGCTCGATTGAGGGCATCCCAAGATGCTTATCCAGTGACTCAGTTGGCCGTTAAAAAATGCAATCGTATCCGAATATATAACTCGATCAGCAGCTATTACAGAGACTTTATCAGTTGGTGCACAAAAATTCATCATAGGAAACGTTAGGCAAATAAGATGTATTCCTTATCAGAGGGCTATTAATCAACTGGATGAGAATGAGTGTGTTGTGTTTGCCTATTAAACTCGCACTTTAATACATTGCTAAATGAAAGGATTTGTGTACAGTATTGAACGATAATCTCCCAGGAGCTACTATTCATGCTAACGTGACTTAGTCATGGAGCTCATCACGAACTATGACAAATCCGGTGAGATCGAAATCGATCCATTATATTTACGTGATTGTATTCCTTTTTTATTTCTTTTTTTTTTTAATTTCTGTAGAACATCTAACAAAGACACCCTCTAAATATACTCTTAAATATGCAACCATATGTGTCACAATGGCAATTGGTTCTCATTGTTAATCTTAGTAGGTTGGTTGAAAATTATTTGTGCTTTTGTTGTATCATGAGCTTTTCTTGTCAGCAAGACCCAAATATTTGTGCCCTTTTCTATAATGAAACCTTTATCTTTGCAGAAATTTTCTTAAAGAGCGCATGTTAATATGGTTGTGCGGATGGCCGCGTTGGAACAAGTCGCAATAGATTATGCCATAGTAGGGATGTTGTGTGACCCTAAGGTGGTTCAAAATCTACTGAGCAATGTGGATTGATCGCATTCCCAATGTCGTTAAAGCAGGTAGTTGATCTTGAATTCCTGATTCAATTTTTTTTTTGTTATTCATCGCTAGCATATTGAAAATTTGCATGTTTTTTTATCCATTTTCTTTCTTTTAGCTTGGAACAAGAAATGAATTAAAAGGAATTAGCTTTGCATGAAGACTTTGAGTACATACGGAGGCAAAGTTGGGATAGTTATGAAACCGAACTAATAATTTGTGGTAGAGAAGGGAAAGAGGATCCTTTAGAGGTTCTAAGTGTTATTCATGTACTTTTGTTTATTGTAAACCTGAGAAGTTCCCGGGTGATAGCCTAGTTCTTATTCTTATTAAATTAGATTATCTGAGTTTGTTAAATCAATTGACGTCTTGGGGTGATGAAACAAGGGTACATATATTATCATATGTGACAACCAGCAAAATAATGGTAATTTCCGTACAACTTAATAACTTAATTATACATTTAACTGCGTTCATTACGACTTAATTATTGCATGATTAGGTCACGAAAAGTCTAGAAATCATAGGACATGGTTAAATATGTCACGGAATGTTATTACATTCGTCGCGTCGCGAGAAAACCACAAACTATGTCCAAACATGTTGGCAAAGTGCTGAAAGCACTATTCACCTGCACACACTATTCATGCCAGCAAGTTCAGAAAATTGTCTGAACGAGCTATGAATGACACGAAAGCAAACTACGGATGGAATACAAAAAAAATCTCTAATTAGGGACAAAACACTTTAACTTTCCGGAAAAATACGTGTCGTTAAAATTCGTCCGAACCGCGCTAAAACATAATAAAATAAACGGTCCGCAACATTAAAAATTCGGTATTCTTTAATATCCGTAGGACTTGTAAATAATATTTTAGACCCCAAATAAGCTTAGGGATATCAATGGGATACCCGAACATAAACTCCCGGTGTTACGCCACAACTTTTACACCTTACCCAAATTCGAGCAGTTAGGCGAACAAGTTATATTTCTACCATCCAATTTCCTAAACTAAAAAGCTAGCGAACTAGTTAGCCATATTTTAGCGTCGTAAACGCCTTAAATAAATGCCATAACATGGATGGTAAAATAAAACCATAGCTCCCGGTATTGTTAGCATCTTTTATATAACACTCAATATCGAACCGACGAGCGAATTAGTGATAGTTGTACCATCCAAAATCATTACCCACTAAACTGATGAACTAGTTAGACTTTATTTAAAATCCTAAACTACCATTAACACCCTAATTTAACCTACTTCGTTTAATTACTTAAATATTTAATTGTAACTTATTAATATATATATGTATATAACTTTAAAAAAATATAAAAATCTTGTGGCCATACCCACAAAAATGGGCCAAAAGTGGGCCACATAAGTCACCCTACTAAATCTTGTTGAAATAATCTTGTGAAGCATGGAGCGTAGGATTTCATTTTGACCACTAAATTTGCAAGACCATAACTATGACATAAACATCACCTCACTTCTTTATGACTTTCAAACACCAAAACAACCCTCTTGTTCTCTCTTGGTTTCGGCTAACATCACCACACACACAACATCTATTTTCAAATCCTAAACAACCATTTTCAAGCATCCATAACCTCTTTCAAGATCACTTAAAGGGTTTTGCAACATGGAGGAACAATAAGGATCAATTTGGAGCTCTTATTTTCTATTAATTTTCATCTAATCTTGTGCAAAATTGTAAGATATTCTTTTATCATTTTTTTTCTTCAGCTCGTTATAATATGTAGTCTAGTAAAATACATGTTGATCATCTTGAACCTCAAAGAAATAAAAACTTAAAACCCTAACCCCACCCTAAAAAGTATACTAAATATGAAATATAATGTGTTTATTTAGTTGATATGTGTTAGCTTATGCTTATATTAATGTTGATTATGTTAAAGTAGGTTGTTCAAGTGTATGATCTTGCATGATTAAGAAACAAAAATGAAGATTTAAACATAGTGATGTTTAAATCTAACCAAGATCATCAATCCTATGATCCATGAACTTTACTACAATCTAAAAACAAGTTACAACATATATGTGACTTTTGAAGAAATTAAAGACTATGAATTTCGCTAAGAATATGTTAAAAGTGGCTTAACAAGTTTTTTAAAAGAAAGAACAACATGGAAGTTTTTAAGAAATAATATTGTTTTTTTTAAAGATCTTGTTAATCTGAACATAAAAAATGTCACCTTAAAAATATATAAAAGTTCATGGAAGATGAGGATATTATAAGTAGGATTATTCATGCAAAGTTGATGGTATGAAACTTTGCTTGGGTTGTTTATGATTAAGAGTGCTAAACATACTTAAAATACATTTTAAAAATGTGGGAAACTACATAGTTTAGGAGAAACTATGGCGAAATTTTCTAAAATCTTAATCGCGATTAAAAAGTAATTAACGGGGTGATTAGCATGGTTAATTGTGATTAGTAATCTTAATTGTGATTCACGACCCTAATCATGATTAGACAAACCCTAATGATAATGGTTAAGTATTAACCATCCAAGAAGTTCCTAAATACTTAAAAAGATATTTTTGTAAGTAAAAAGTGGGTAAAAGTATAAATATGACATTGAATATAGTTTTTGATAAAATTATATGAACTTATGTTCAACACCACATTTAATAATGAATATTATTTGCATGTTATGTGTATATACTAGTCCATGGAAATATACACACCAAAAATATAAATACGTCTCACTCGGAAAATATCGACACAAAATATTAACAACAGTCCTATCGAACAAAGCGCGTCGACATCGGTAACGACCATGATAGCGGATTGACCCGGAAATTGTACACATCACGGACGACACATGATCACTTGCGACATGAAAATATAGTTAATTGGTTAACACAACACGATTCTAAAAAAAATAATATTTATTTTTAGACAAACGAAAAATGAATACTTATTAACACATATAAAAGTTCCGGAAAGTATAAGGCAAAACTTCTAAGTATATATGCATATACAAGTATACAAGTATATTAATACGTACAAAATACGCTAAAAAAATACACATGTGAAATGCAAGAATACTTGGATTTGTAATAGGCTAGCAAAAGCCCATTTAAATAATAATATGGGTTAGACCCATTAACACATCAAATGGGCTAGGCCCATCATCCAATAAAACTTTGGGCTAGGCCCACCTACTTAACTTCTTTGGGCAAGGCCCATTCACACTTAACTACTTTGGGCTAGGCCCAAATATTTAAAAATATCAAATACTAAGGTATAGAAATACGGTATAAATACGATATAAATACGGTATCAATACGATATAAATATGGTATAAATACGACATAAATACGGTAAAAATACGTCAACAAATATATGGAGTTAAAAATAAATATTTTTAACAATTATAATTATCAGAAGTATACAAGTTAAAGAACAAGTACTCATACTCCAACCGAACAATGATGTTACAAGTGAACGAGGTTCACTAGACTGGGATATATATTTTGAGAAAATATATAAATAACAAACGTAAGCCGTGCGTGGCACGGAGAGTCTCATAGGCTAGGCCCACCTTTACCGTGTGGATCACGGAGACTCAAATGGACTAGGCCTATTTACACTTGTGTGAGGCACAAAGACTCTTACGGGCTAGGCCCACTTATACTCGTACGAGGCACGAAGACTCACGAAGGGCGAGGCCCGTTCGTACATATGATGAATACAATATATATATATATAATATTAAAACGAACACATGAAAAAAATGCCAACATATTTAAAATACAAAAGGGATCCAACACATAGCTTATAAAATAACGTTCAAGATGAACAACGTGTACATTTTAAACATAAACCCGAGTGTCTAATGAGTTAGAGCACTTGTAGGTTATTACGCGCCACCGGATACCCTTTTTGCTAGCACATCTACACGGACGCAAACTTGTGAGTTCATGTCCCCCTTTTCTCTTAAATGTTTTTGGTTTTATAACTCTCGGGGGAAATACATGTTTCAATGGTATGGTTTAGCTATGGAATGAAATATTAGATCATGTGCGAATAGGGTGAAACTTAGGCGCCATTAATCTTTTATAAGACCCTTGGAACAAGAGTGGTAGATCTATCGGGTGTAGGCGAGCCCTACTCATGGGTCCCTATGTGGCCACATGTAGTGCTTTTGTTGTCCCAGCCGGATGGAGCAGAAACTAAATCGTCGAGGGTTGAGTGCTTCCTATGTCGTCACACATATTAATGTCCTTGCAAAACATTAATGATCAACAAGTTCATTGACGCTTTACATACCACATTTTCACACAACGATATTTCAAATGTTTTAAGATCATTTGTTATGAACCCAAAACACATGAACTCGTCAACTTTTGTTGATGTTTTCAAACTTACATGTATTTCAGGAAATTGAAGTGGATCTTGGTGCCGTTAGTCAAGTGGTTTCAAGCATAACAAGTAGTCGATGTCATCCATGTTTTGAAGGGTTTGGTTCATATATCTCATCTTCAATGAGATATAGGATGCAAAGCCTTTGCTTTTAAAAAATAAGTTGAACTTGTCTTTTGTAAAACTTATAACTTATATTGTCTTGTATTTGAACAACCTATGATGTGTATCCCTTACTTATATCAATGGATGAACATCGTGTTTTTTTAATCATATAGTTGTTTACTTATATCGTATGCGATGAAAACTAATCAAGTTCACACCGCGCGCTTTCGCTATCGACCGGGTGTGACATCATAGGGGGTAGTATTTACCACTTATCTCTCTCACGGAAAGCCAAATTGAAGAGATGGCAGGAAGAGGAATAGATGAAGAGCACTGGACCGATGTCCCTGATCGACGGAAGGAGAACAAGAAGAACAACACGGCAGAAGGAAGAAACAAGGGGGAGACATCACAAAATATTACATCACAAACCTACTTTCGGGATGCAACCCGTGGGATGTGGCGGATTTTGTTAGAGATTTGGGGGAGGTTGCCGGAATGTACATTGCTAGGAAAAAGGATAAGACAGGTAACAGATTTGGCTTCCTTAGTTTCAAGAATGTGAAGGATGCGAAAGAACTGGAAAAAGTCCTCAACGGAACAAAGATGGGTACGCATAAGCTGAGAGTAAACATAGCTAAGTTTGCCAACGAAAATACCGGTTACTGGGATTCCGATGAGAAGAGGTCGGAGATAGCCGAGGTCCCAAAAGGTATGAGAATAAACAATGTGACGAGGGGAGAGACGAGCAATTTTTGTAAAGAAGGATTTCTTACAAAGACATGGTGGTACCAAACAAACAACACATGGAGGAGGCCTGTGATAAGCCGACGTCCATTAAACCCGAGAGGGTGATTGAGGTTCACGAGGAAACAAGTGCGTTCTTTGCCTTCCAGGAAAAGGCAGTGGTCGGAAGAACCAGGGATATTAAGACTTTATCGGCACTGAACGATTTGTTATTCTCTTCCGGGTTTCCAAAAGCTAAGGTGTACTATGTGGGAGGATTGTGTGTCATAATTGTATTCCCGGAGGATTATGAAGCAGTGGAGTTCATCAACAACAATAGCATTTGGAATGGGTGGTTCTCCTTTTTAGATATGTGGGAGGGACAATCCTTGCCGTATGAGAGAATCGCGTGGATTAAGTTCGATGAGGTTCCTGTGCATCTGGCGGAGAATAAGGTGTTTGATGAGTTGGCAGAATTTTACGGAAAGGTGGTTCATGCTTCCCAACTGACTCTGGAAGTGAGAGATCTATCGGTGAATCGGGTAGGAGTTTTAGTGGAACACGGAGAACTAATATCGGATTCTGCGATACTAAGCTGGAAGGGTAGGAAATATAAGGTTTGGATCTCGGAAGAACAAAGTGACTGGATACCGGAATGTCTGGTGGAAGTGTTAAGGCCGGAGGTAGTCGCCGGAGAAGAAGATAGACCAACTCTGATGGATGTATTGGGGGAGAAGGAAGGTCGGGAAACTGAGGAGCCGCTCGTGCATGGGGAAAAGGAGGCGTGAACGAATATATTAAATGAAGTGGTGGGTGGGACAGCTGTCAATAGATTGTTCACATCCTAAAGTCCTGAAGGTAACTATGCTAATGATAGTTCCAAGGTGCATGCTCACGTAAAAAAGAAAAAAACCCTTTGCTTTACATAAAGACAAACACAGACATAAGCCCAAGCCAATCAGCCCAATCAACAATAATAGGCCCAAAAAACGCACAAGACTGGATCTGGAAGACCCAATCGAATTAAACAACCTTGTGGTCCAGGCTTTTAACATCAGCAGTATCAGTAATCATGGGGAGAGCACAGTTGAAAAGATGCAATCAATCAACACACATTTTGATCTAAATGAGAAGGCAAGGTCTACAGGTGATGATAACGAAAACTACTCAGGAGAAACTCTAGTGGTTGACACACAGGACAGATTAGATAATGTTGAACCAGTCCCTGATGAGTTTGAAGAAACCATACGGATGGGGCATATTGTTGGAGTGGAACTTAGAGATCATAGCAATCTGGTGAAAAAAAGTTTGATTAAAGAAGGTAATAATGAGGTAAGACAGTGAATTTCCTCTCGTTGAATGCTAGAGGGATTGGGGGGTCAGTTAAGGAAGGATGATTTAGGGAATTAAAAGCTAAGAATAAGATCGAGTTCATTCTTATCCAAGAAACAAAACATGAAGATTTGTCTAGTTTTAATTTTGCCAAATTTTGGGGAAATCAAGATTTTGGAGTTGAAAGCGTTGAGGCGTCTGGCCTTTCGGGTCGTCTCCTTTTCATCTGGGATAAAGGGATCTTGAAGTAGTTTGCACGGTGAAAAATAGGAATTTTCTTCTTGTGAATGAGAGATTAAAAGGGTCCCGGGAAGAGATTAATATAATGAATGTTTACGTCCTCAGGATACTTCAGATAAATTAACTCTCTAGAACAAAATTAGTGAAACGATAGTTGGGTTTGAAGGGCTATGGGTTATTGCTGGAGATTTCAACGCCGTAAGGTCTCAAGAGGAACGGAAGAACTCTAATTTTAAAAATACTTGTGCCAGAAACTTTAATGATTTCATTCACGCAGCTGACCTCGTTGAATATGATTTAAAGGGCAGAAAGTTTACGTGTATTAGAGATAATGGTAAAAAGTTAAGCAAGATTGATCGTTTCTTAGTTTGCTCGAATTTCTTTCATAAATGGCCGGATGCTTGTCTGAGGGGGTTACAGGTAAAATACTCTGATCATCGCCCATTGGTTCTTACGATTGCTAATAAGAACTTTGGGGCAAATCCGTTCAGAATATACAACTCTTGGTTGGGAAAAAATGGGTTCCAGGAGGGTGTTGAAAAAGCCGCAAATAGTCAGAATGGCGGTAATGGACCTGCAGATGTTAAGCTTATGAAAAAAATTCAACGCTATAAGGAATGCTCTCAAAGTTTGGAGACCTGAAAGTCGGAAAGAAGAAGAGGAAGTTCTTAGTAAAGCCAAAGAAGAGCTAGAAGAGTTAGTGGAGATTATGGAGGATCGGGAGTTAAACGAAGAAGAGGAATGGGCTTATGTGGAGAATAAAAAAGTGGTGCTGAATTTTGACTCAAAAAAAAGTGTGAGGATATGAAGCAAAAATCTAGAACAAGATGGGCTCTAGAGGGTGATGAAAATACTAAATTCTTTCACGCTCATGTTAACATGAGACGGGCTTCGAATCGGATTCCGGGTCTGAATCTGAAAGGCAGGTGGGAGACAAATCCGAAAAAGATCAAAAAAGAGATAATGAGTTTCTTCAGAGATAGATTTAAAGAAGATAACCGCTTTAGACCCAACCTGATATGTGATGATATTAAGAAGCTGAACCAGGAGGAAAAGGATTCTTTGATTAGTCAGTTCACAGCGGTCAAGATTAAAGAGGCGGTAAATGACTGTGGAGACGACAAGGCTCCGAGCCCTGATGGGCTGAACCTGAGGTTTATAAAGAAATTTTGGGAGCTGTTTGAAAAGGATTTCAAAGATGTTATGGATGAATTCTTTGGCAGCGGAAAGATCAACATTGGATGTGGCAGCTCATTCATAACGCTCATACCAAAAATGAAGGACGCGGTGGAGTTAAATAATTACCGGCCCATAAATCTCATTGGTATTATAAGTAAAGTGGTTTTAAAAGTTTTAGCTAATCGGCTTAAAAAGTGATAGGTTCGGTGATATCGGAATCTCAATCGGCGTTCATTAAAGGTAACTATATTCTTGACGGTCCTTTGCTAATAAATGAGATCACAAATTGGGGAAAGAAGAATAAGAAAAAGGTGTTCTTTTTAAAGATTGACTTTGAGAAAGCATACGATAATGTGAACTGGAACTTCTTAGTCTCTACTATGAGCCAAATGGGATTCCCGGACAGGTGGTGCGCTGGATTAAAGGAATTTTGGAATCGGCCAGGTCCTCGGTGTTGGTTAACGGGTCCCCGACCTTTGAATTCCAGTGTCATAAAGGTTTGCGTCAGGGGGACCCCATTTCACCTTTTCTTTTTATCATGGTTATGGAGATGTTGTCTTGCATGATCGATAAAGCTAGAATCATGAATGTCTTCTCGGGTATCCAAATTCCGAATGGCTCGTGTGTGTCCCACTTGCTATATGCGGATGATGCTATTTTGCTGGGAGCGACTAATATCAAGAATGTGGTCCGTATTCTCCGAGTGTTTCATATATGTTCGGGACTTAAGATTAACATTAACAAGTCTAATATATTAGCTATTGGTGTTCAATCGGCTGAGTTAGCTGGTATGGCGGTGACTGTGGGTTGTCAAGAGGGTTCTTTTCCATTCAAATATCTTGGCCTTATGGTGGGGGGCAACATGAATCGGGTGAATAACTGGAAGCCTGTTTACGATATTTTCGACGCTCGGCTTGCTAAATGGAAGGCGGCGTTGCTTTCAATCAGTGGTAGAATAACTTTAATCAAAGCTGTGTTGGAAAGTCTTCCCAATTACTATTTTTCCTTGTATAAAGCACTGGTTAAAGTTATAAAGGATTTGGAAGCGAAGATGAGGAATTTTCTATGCGGGGGGGACAAATCGATGAAAAAGCTTCATTGGGTTGCTTGGGAGAGAGTTTCGCTTCCTATTAAGGATGGTGGTCTCGGGCTGAGTAAGTTAAAAAAATATTAATATTTCGTTACTGACCAAGTGGGGATGGAGGTTTCTAACAAATAAAAACAAGTTGTGGAGTAAAACAATTGAGGCTTTACATACTAGTAGAAACGATGCAGATTTTATCCCGGCCAAAAAGTCCCTCGGTGGTGTTTGGTTTAACATTGTTCAGGTCTTAAACAAAACTATGATTGGTGGGAACCAATTAAGGAATTTTTTAAGGCCTCAGTTGGCAACGGTGATGGCACTGCTTTCTGGTTGGATCCTTGGTTAAGCAACAGGCCGCTTAAAGAGGATTTCCCTAACTTATTTAAGTTGGAGGAGGATAAAGGCTGCAGGGTCAGTGCTTGTTTGGAAAACGGAAACAGTGATATCCGGTATAAATGGAGGTGGAAGAGACCGGTTTTGACTGAGACGGAAATCAATGAGCTGGTAAGTTTATGCACGTTGCTGTTACAAGTTCAGTTGAGTCAAATAGGTGATGAGTGGATATGGAAGGGGGCTAAAGACAGAGGAAATAGAGAGTTCAGTACTAGAGCTGTTAAGAGACTTCTCGACAAAAGTAGGATCCGGTCGGACATGTACGTTCCCGAGTGGTGTAGTGGATCCCAAGGAAGTGTAATATTTTCATTTGGAGGGCAGAAATGGGTAAGATCACGACGTTGGATGCTCTTAAAAAAAGAAATATCGGTGATGGTAGTACGATTTGTGGGCTTTGCGATGATGGAGAAGAGAACGTTGACCATTTGTTCACATCGTGTTACTTCGCTTCGATGCTTTGGGCCTTCATCGGTAACTGGTGCAAATGCCAGAATATGATGTTCTCTTTTAGAGATCTTATTGAAGTTCATCACCATGTGGGGTTAACCGGACAAAAAAAGAAGGTGCTTAAAGGTCTTATAAGAATCAGATGCTGGACGATTTGGAGGATGAGAAATGAGGCTTGGTTCAAGAACAAAGAGGTTAGAGTTGATTACATCTGTAGGGAGGTCAAAAAGCTTGGTTTTTTGTGGTATACGTCTAGAACTAAAGGAATTTCTACGTCTTGGGCAGATTGGTGTAAATTTGTAAATCTGTAATGTTGCTATCGGTTGCCTTGGTTTGAGGCAACTAGTGTTTTAATGAAGTTTACCTTTAAAAAAAATGACGTCTTGGGTTCGGCCCAAACTACATACGCTTTTGCATCGTAAACTTGGAAAGTGAGCCCACATGATTGGATTATTTACATTTTTATAAATCTCCTTTCCCGTTATCTTTTTTTCCGCTTCATTTACACTGGGCCCAAAATAGGAATACTTTTCTTTTCATTTAGAGTAAACTTCTATTTTACTCCATGTGGTTTGATCAGTTTAATGGTTTTGTCTCAATCTTTTAAAAATAGCCAGTTTACTCCCTGGTCTATGAAGTCCTTTATGATTTCACTCCCCGCCTCTAACTCTATCCAAATTGTTTGTTAACTGAAATGGTATTTTGATAACTTCAAATATAAAACTAAGGGTATTTTAGTAAAATTACAAAAAAAATTATATTATATATAATAATAAAATATAACAAAACTATCATCCCTCCTCTCTCTCTACCCTCTATGCATTATCTCTTCTCTCTCAACCATACCCGGTCAGCCCCATCATAACTTCAGGCGACCCCCCACCACCATCAGAGACCCCCGTGAAATATAACTTTCAGTTTTAAAGGTTCTATACTTCTACAAATCATTTAAAATGTTCAATTATTCAATTACAACCATTCCTAACTCAATTCTGCATTACCAAATTCAAGCTTTTTATAGTCAAACGCTATTGACATCCAAATTTTTTGAAATCCCACTGTTAAAGCTCTGCGAGATCCCACATTCACACCCAACTTTTAAAATCCAAAGATTACTAAATCCCTAAAAAAATGAGCCACCAATGCTTTTCTGATTAAAAAAAGAACCACTCATAGTCTCTGGTCCAGAAAACGAACAACGATGACTATTCCGATACAAAAAATACGACCCAACATTGGCAGAGACTTTATAACCGATAGCTTTTTTTGAATCGTTGGAGGGTTATGGCGTCGGCGAAACAGGATTGCACACGAAGACGAACCTACGATTGCAGAACGCCAAAATAGAGCTTGATAGGCGATTTCATAAGAGATTGCAGGTATTCGGTTTCCATTGCCAGTTTCTTTACAATGATTGCTTCTCGTCGCCGGTTCTGGTGTGTTCTCTGGTTGTAGTTGCCAGGGAGGATGAAATGTTAGGTTACATAGAAGGGGAACATTTCAAGGTGGTGTCTGATGGTGGTGGGCGGTCGCCGACGTTGATGATGGGGCTCATGTGGCTGGATAGGGTTGAGGGAGAAGAGAGAGTGCAGAGAGGCTATAGAGAGAGTGAAAAGATGATGGTTTTGTTATCTTTTATTATTATATATAATATAATCTTTTATTTGTAATTTTAAGAGTTAATTATTGTTTTCGTCCGTATGGTTTGTCAAAAATCACTATTTCAGTCAATTAGTTAAAAATTACGATTTCAGTCCCTGTGGTTTCACTTTCGTAACCATTTCAGTCCTTGTGGTTTCACTTTCGTAACCACTTCAATCCATTTATTCTGTAAGTACAGGGACTGAAATGGTTGCGAGGTGGACTGAAATGGTTACGAAAGTGAAACCACAAGGACTGAAATCGCAATTTTTAAACTAATGGACTGAAATAGTGATTTTTGACAAACCACATGGACGAAAACAGTAATTAACTCTAATTTTAATAAAATACCTTTAGTTTTATATTTAAAGTTACCAAAATACCATTTCAGTTAACAAACAATTTGGATGGAGTTAAAGGCGGGGAGTAAAATCATGAAGAGCTTCATAGATTAAGGAGTAAACTGACTATTTTTTAAAGGATTGAGGCAAAACTATTAAACTGACTAAACCATAGAGAGTAAAAGAGAAGTTTACTCTTTCACTTGTTCCTACAACTAATATAAAAATTAAACAAAGAAAAGAAAGAAATGAGTTGGAATGGAAATGATTCCATGTGATTAGATTTGAGTTGAAAGGTGATTTCAACACCTCTCCTCCCGAAATCTTCGAGGTATTGTCTGGTAGTGTAACAAACCGAATAAATACTGACTGATGCCCGCTACAATACGACTAATATACTATGAAATATAGAAGTAGAGTATTAAGACAATGTCAGTGAAAATATAATGTATTTCTATGTCTCTCTGTAATACAATCATGTGAGTCAACCGTCACTGGTTCGGTTTTTCTATCAATGTTAGAGTATAGAAAAATCTAACCGGTGACGACTTGCTGACGCAATTGTATTACATAGAAACATAGAAATACCTAATCTAGATAAAATAGTATATAACACTTTCAAAATTGTCCAATTAAGGGCACATTTGATATACTTAATCTTGAATTTTGTTCCATTTAAAACAATGTTACTCTATTAGAAAAGAGTAAGATCACATAGATTAAGTGGTTATAAATGACTGGTTCACATATATAATAAGGTTGTACACAAGAAGTAAACACTGTCGTCACATCATATATAAAAAAAAGGTTAATCTTGTATTTGTATCTGATACGCGTTCATTTGCTATTTACATATTAGACACATATTCAAAGAGTAAGACCAATAAAAAAATCCATGGGTTTGCCACCATATATTATCAAATAAAAGTTTCAAGTTTTCTAATTTACCAATGTCAAGACGTTGTACAAATTAATTAACGGCTATAGGTTTAGCGCATACTTTGGAACACACGTGTTCCACTAATCTAGTTGTTGTGAACGATCAGTGACGGAGCTTGACCAGAAGAGGGGGAAGGGGGGGGTGGGAGAGTCATGGGACCAACTTTTTTTCCTATCGCTATGTTTCAAGTTGTATATCTGTGACAGATATTTGATTCAGGTCGGGTCGGGTCAAACAATAATAACTCTAATTAAAACTACATAATCTTTATTTATTCAAATGACGCGTTCTTACACATAAAACTAACAAAGCTAAATATTGTTTAACAAAAATAATGACCAAAATGTTTATAATGATGCGAGATAAATGGTAAATACCTAGACGAAGAATTACAACTCAGCCCGACGACCTTTAAGATAAATGGTAAGTACCTTTAAAATAAAAAGACTCCTCAATTTTGATTTATATATAAAGCATTAACAAAATTTACTTGAAGTTTATAAACAATTATTAAAACTTACTAATAGCCCATTCTTTACAATTTTTAACTCAATACGAAAATGTATAAATATTTTGGACAATAAACTTGGTAGAGGCAGGGGATTCTTAGGCAAAAATAATTAGCCGGGGTGGACCTATATAATTTTAAAATTTTCGGACGAAAAATTGAAATATTACACTTCTAACCGAAACATTAAGGGGGGGGGGGGTTGCACCGTACTTTCTTCCCCAATGTCGCCACAGCGGCAGCCAAACGAATGGCATGGGCTGGATAACGGACTAGCCAAAGGACTTGTTTGGACCGACTTGGCAGACCACTGGCCGGTTTTGTATATGTTCATAAGCTTCTTAGTCAGCGAGCCCAAATTAGCCGGACATAAGTCAAATTTAAGCTTAGAGTTGGGGAGCATGAAGTAGATTTGACCTGATCTGAGTTGATGGTCAAGTGAGTGGTACCAGGCCTGTTTGGATAATATGGATCATAGAAAAGTGCTTGGATTCGGCTCGGAAAACACACACTTAACGTCCGTGTGTTTCAAGATGTACGTTTTTTTTTGTAAGTTGTAGTAGTGGAGTAATGTAAAATAGAAATACGGAAGTGTACTCATAAAATGTACATTACAAATTGGTCAAATACTCGACACAAAACTTATTTGGTGAAAAAACCTTTTCTTTTAATAAAAACTAAGGTTGTAGTAAGACCGCGGTTCGCAGTTGGCAACAATTTTTTGGCATTCTCCTGCACGATGCGACGGTAATTTGATTGGTATGTCAATATCGTTTTTGTTTGTTACTATATAGTCATAGAATGAAGGCTAAAAAAGGTTTAGTCATAGAATGAAGGCTAAAAAAGGTTGCAAACGGGTCATTAATTCAACCATTTGACCCACAGATGCCATTAAATATGTACACTTGTGCATAACCATATGGTTGCACTTCTGATGAAGGAAACCATACAATCAAAGTAATTATGCGTGATGCACCAAGGGTGGGGCTTGGCTTCGACCCCTTGTACATTGGTATTCATCGTATAGAAAATTAACATCGAAAAGACAAAAACAAATAAGCAAGTTTATGTCAAATAGCGATTAATATAAGCAGGTCGTAATATTTTATAAACACGTCTAAACGTAAATGAGGTAACAATGTAACATCAGCTTTAACATATAGAAAGTGTAATGTCAATACATTTGGCCAAAATGGACAACTCATGGTTCGAATTTTAATAAGTGACGGAATAGATATCCATCCAACTAAAGTGATAAACTTAGTTAAGAGAGTAAACAATAAATTTTTGAGTTTTTCATGGGAAGTAACCCATTGTTTGTACCCCTTATTTTTTTGGATTAATAGAGTAAATTATACGGTTTGTCCTTTAACTTTACACTAACTTGTATCGTGTGTCCTTTATCTTTAGAAATTACACCGAACGTCCTTTATTTGAAACTTTTGCACACCGTATGTCCTTTATACTAACCTTCATCCATTTTCATGATTAAAACCAATCATATGCCCTCACATAGTCACATGAGAGGCAAAAATGTTATTTAATCATTTTCTATATGAGGTTTTATAATTGCACATATGTAAACTAATTGTTTTACATATATGTAATTACTTATAACGCGTATATATAATTTGGTTATTACACATATGTAAATTACTTTTAACATGTATCTAATCATAAAAATACATATAACAAATGATAAAAATGTTATATATATATATAATGATTGTTTATTAGGAGTTTTGAAAGTTCTGCAATTATTTAGAGTTCTAAAATAAACCCAACCATATATATATATATATATATATACACATAGGTGGATAGATCATGAAAAAATTAGTTTAAATGAGAAAACTAAAAAACTATCAAAAATGGCCTTAAAACAAACCAATTTTTTTTACATTTTTTATTAAAATTTTCTATTTTTGTTATATAAAATAAACAATATATATATATATATATATATATATATACATACACATAGGGGGATAGATCATGAAAAAATTAGTTTAAATGAGAAAACTAAAAAACTATAAAAAATGGCCTTAAAACATACCAATTTTTTTACATTTTTTATTAAATTTTTCTATTTTTGTTATATAAAAAACTAAAAAAAAATACTGCATATGTGCATTACTACAAAAAAACCTAACCCCCCACCCCACCCCAAAAAAAACCTAAATTGCCTGTGCAACATATAAATATAATGCACATGTGCAGTGCAAAATTTTTAATTTATTTTCTTAAAAAGGTTTTTTTATACATTAAAAATAACGATTTTTAACCAAAAAAAGTAAAAAAAAAAACAAAATATGGTGTGTTTTTTAAGTTTTTTTTTGTAGTTTTTTTAGTTTTCTCATTATCCTCTCCAGATATATATAAACATGAGGTGTTTTTTAAGGACAATATACATAAATTAAATAAAAAAGACAAAATAATAGTTTTGCCTCTCATGTGAGGGCACATGATTGGTTTTAATTATTGAAATGGATGGAGGTTAGTATAAAGGACATGCGTTGTGCAAAAGTTTCAAATAAAGCACACTCAGTATAATTTCTAAAGATAAAAGACATACGATGCAAGTTGATGTAAAGTTAAAGGACAAACCGTGTAATTTACCCGAATTAATATGTTTAACTCGTTTAATAAAGATATTGTATTAGGGTTGTAATTAAATACACGAGTTAGCTCATCTAAACTTAAAATTATAAAAATGAAAAAGAATTCTATACTTCACATGTTTAACCAGCCACCGCTTTACAACCATATAACTCATTAATAACTTTATAATAATCTCCTATTACGGTTGACTTGTTTAGATAAACAAATGAAATATATCAAGTTCGGTTTATATGGTTTTAAATATGTACGACCTAGAGTTGACGTATTTGACACACACACACATGGATCAAATACAAATTGATCTTTGCCTTGGAAATGTTGAAAACCGGGTCAAACAAACTCCGAATGACATAGGTCCAACGGCGTTGAAACCGGCCCGACGAACCCCAATTAAACAGATCTAGGGTTTAGTTTTTAAGGTATAGCACTAGGGCTCAAGGTTTAGCTTTTAGGATTTTATAGTTTAGATTTTAGGGGTTTAGGTTTAGAGGTTCGTGTTTTGGTTGTGGTTGTCTATATAACTTCAACTTTACACCTTTCGTATACACCCGTTGCTAGATATAAGTTGAGTTTTAAAATAACATTATTCTTATACAACAACTATGATCGTAGCTGGTGATTATATTTTTTTTTGGCTGTATGGTTGAAAGATACATGTTAACACTAATGGGCAGTGGCAGAAAGAAACAAGGATGAGCGTGATAGTGGTACCAGTACCTAAAATACTGATACTAAAAACCGCAAAAAATAGATATCGGTATCGAAAATATTCGGTATGGTACCGGTACAAGACAGGTATTTGAAAGTAAAAAAATGTATTTTATCCAGGGGCGGACATACATGGCATAAGGGGTAACCTCCGCTACCGCTTAGGCGCCCGTCCGTAGTGTAAAAAAACGACGTTTTTTTCGAATTTGTTACCCCTTGATTAAAATTACGTTACCGCTTGTTACAAGCCCACAAGTTATAGAAAATAATACTCACCCTAATTTTGAAACCCATCTAATAATTTAGCCCACTTGGTCAAAGCCCAAAAACTTGTTTAATTGTGTTTTGTATAGGGCTGTGAAACAAGAAACAGAGGAATGGAACATCAGTTTGCTGCTGACCTGCGACCAGACTTCCAGCCGCACAGAGCAGCTCTCGCACAAGCTCCACCACCGTCTTGCTCCGCCCCTAGCCGCCGGCCCGCCGTCCTGCTCCGCTGCTAGGGCTTTTTTAGCTATTTTCTAGTCTAATCTTTATTCTTCTGTCCTATTTGTTTGAACAAATTGGTTTTATTTGGAATAGTTATGTGTAATTGAGGATTTAGGGCTTGTGTGAAAATCTCTTGGACCGAAAGCGATCATATGATGCGAATGAAAAAAAGGCGTAACAAGGAAGAAAAGATTGGAAATCGGTATCGATTAATGGGTTATGTTCGTAGAGTTGTTTTTGTTTAGAAAATAATTTATCGTTTCGTGGTCACGACGAATCTGAAAAGTCTCTTAATAAAGGCATCTTTCTTTCGGTTTTAAAGTTGATATGTGACAACAACCCGGATATTGGTAAATATACTTTAGGGAAGGCCAAAAAGAATAATAAGCTGACGGCTCCATCAATTCAGAAAGAGATTATCGATTGCTATGCGAAAGAAGTAACCAAAATGATTTGCGAAGAAATTAAAGACAATGTGTTTGGCATGTTAGTTGATGAGTCTAGCGACGTGTCTTTAAAGGAACAAATGGGCGTAGTGGTGAGATATGTCAATAGACTTGTAGTTGTTAAAAGAGAGTTTAATTGGAGTTGCTCATGTGAGGAATACATATTCTTTAACTCTTAAAGAAGCCATTGTTTCTTTGTTAGCAGATAACCAGTTGAGCATAGATCAAGCAAGTTATTTGTTTCATAATTTTATTACATAAACTTTAATAAAGATTATATGACGTATCATTGTATTTTATTAGGGGTCAAGGTTATGATGGTGCAAGCAACATGCGGGGAGAGTTTAATGGATTAAAAGCTTTAATACTGAAAGACAATCCATCAGCACATTATATACACTGCTTCGCTCATCAACTTCAGTTAGTAATTGTAGCTGTAGCAAAAAAGCATGATGGTGTGAAAGAATTTTATGAAACTCTTGGACTGGTTGTTAATACGGTGGGTGCTTCTTGCAAAAGAAAATATATGATGATGGAGCAAAAAATGAAAGAGTGGAAAACGAAATTCTAGCGGGTGAAATTAACACAGGAAAAGGATTAAACCAGGAGGTTTCCCTTGCCTGACCCGGAGACACAAGTGGGGTTCACACCATAGAACGATCATAAGTTTGTTGAAATTATTTCTGAAAGTTGTTGAGGTACTTACTTTTATTAAACAAGATGGAGAGACCTTTCAAAAATGATTTAATGCATCAGGTATTCTATCATATTTTGATAAGTCTTGAATTTGTGTTTTACATACACTTGTTGAACGATATATTAGGCCTCACAAATGCTCTATCAAAACATCTTAAAAAAAGAGTCAAGACTAGTTAGAAGCGTCTCATTTGATAAACGGTACAAAACGAGCTTTGAATTATCTAAGACAAAATGGGTTTGAAAAGATGTTGGCAAAAGTGACATCTTTTTGTGAAAAAAACAACATCCTCATGTTAGATATGGCGGATAATTATGGTAATCAAAGAAACCAAAAGTATGTCATTACTAATCGACATCACTTTGAAGTTGAAGTTTTTAATACGGTTTTGGATATGCAAATTCAAGAACTTGGAAACCGATTTAGTGAGGTCTCAACTAGTTTGATAGAAAATATGTCGGGTTTAAATCCTTGTGATTCATTTGCTAAGTTTGACATACCTAAGATAGTGACGTTTTCTGAGATGTATCCGAATAACTTTAATAAAGAAGAAAGAGGGTGTCTTACGGGTGATCTTTCGACCTTTTATCACACTTTAAAGGAAGATGATAAATTTGAAAAATTGACTGGATTGAGTGATCTTGCTCGTGGAAACCGGAAAAAATGAAACTTTTCCTTTGGTTTATCGAACATTGAAGCTAGCGTTGGTTTTATCAGTTGCTACCGCAACCGTTGAAAGATGTTTTCTAGAATGAAGCTTATCAAGACAGATTTGCGCAATCGAATGGATGAGGAGTATTTGAACAATGCTCTAATTTGTGTGGTCGAGAAAGAAACTTTTTATAAAGTAAAAGAAGAGGATGTCATGAGCCGATTTCAAGCTTTCAAAAACCGGAGAGGAGATATCATTTAGGTACATGTTTAAATTTATTTATTAGCGTGCTATTATTTTTGTTTCGTTACATTGTATGAACTTTAAAATACGTCAAATCGTATTTGTATCACATGCGCTATTTTTGTTTTTTCGAACGCTACCGCTTGAACTATTTTCTAAATCCGCCACTGATTTTATCGGTACCGAACCAAAAATATCGGTATCAGAAACACCAAAAAATGGTTCCAAATCGGTACCACAAATAGCTCGATAGCGGTATCAACTACTATATGCACATCCCTACAAAGAAATATGTAGACTATAGTGGCACAAAGAAAATGATACTATTGTTGAAGTTGGTAAATTTAACCTGTTATTGAATAATTAGTACGTTGGGTATTTGGACGCGCACTCTCCTTGTCCATGTCTTAGTTGGCGGTGAGAGATAGAAAGTGGTCAACGATATATATAATCAAAGCCTTTGATCTAAGATGTCACAAATAGTTAAACTCTTCCTTATGTGTAAATCAATGATGGTGTAAATGTGTGATTGTATTGATAACAATTTGTTTAGGGTTTTACACGAGCTAGGGTTATACACCTAGACTAAAGATCAAATACAAATAAAATTAACATACAAAATGTACAACCTGAAGAAAAAGCCAAAAAAACGTGGTGACATTTTCGTAAATATTTGGTCTTTAAAATTACTCTACATGATCATGTGTAGAGTGATTTTGGTCTTGTAGAGTAATTTTGTAAAATGTTCTTGTAGAGTAATTTTGATCTTTTGTAGAGTAATTTGTAAATTGTTCTTGTAGAGTAATTTGTAAATACATGTAGAGTAATTTGTTGCATTCTTATTGTTAGTTTTTACCTTTGTTTGGAGGGGAGGGAGGTTATGGTTTTTTTTTATGGGGGGAGGGTTTAGGTTTTTTTTGGTAGGTTTGGGTTTTTTTTTATCAAAATTACTTTACAAGAATATATATATATATATATTACAAAATTACTATACAATAATATTTACAAAATTACTCTACAAGACAAAAATCACTCTACAAATGATCATGTAGATTAATTTTGATAATTACCCTACGACAAAATATTTACGAAAATGCCACCGCGTTTTTTTGTCTTTTCCTTCAGTTTATATGTTTTGTATGTTGAGTTTATTTGTACCTGAACTTTACTCATTATATAATTCCCATGCGATTAGGCTGCATAAATTATATTTTAAAATAAATATTTGGAATACATCAATAAATTCGAAGGAATCCCATATTTAAACATGACAATAAGAAACTATAGAGGCACATGCAAACATACATGATTAGTTTTTCTATGCAACTTATAGACTATAGTTTAAAACATATCTTACTATTTAATCATGACTTGCAGCATCTAAGAAAAAAATATATATAATAAATAAAGGTCTTTTTTTTTCACTCTCATCTTTCCATCCGGTTTTGGTGTATTGACACTACGGAGACTATTATCATATCCGGTTTTGGTGTATTGACACTACGGAGACTATTATCATATCCGGTTTTGGAGTATTGATATAACTCGAATCCAGTTATTTGAAGTATAGATTTTTACATAATTTGTAATAATTGATTCGAACTAGAATTAAGCACCCCCGCGTTGTGGCGGGGGCGTAAAACTATGTCAAATAGCATCAATGTCACACCGCCACTGGCGACCACCAACACTTATATTATGGCGTGTTAATGTGAAGAAATAAAACTGAAACGTATAACATATAAAAAATAACTATGTCGATCTAGGACCCGCGCGTTGCGACGAACCTGCCAAATGAGAAAATAGACATAAAAACCTTAAACTACACACGGACGTTGCGTCGTGTTAACTTATAAAATTTTGAACGGAACTTAAAAACGTTGAATCACGCACGCATCGTGTTAACTCACAAAATTTAGTACGAAACGTAAAATGAAAATTCGAGAAAGATGAAAAGTGTAGGGAACAAAGTTAAACGTAAAAAAGTTGTGTGTTAACATTTGTGTGTTAACACATGAAGAAACCGTTGTAACTTATTTTTAATTCTTATGTTTTAAATTTAATATGCAAAAGGTTTGAAAACAATTACGTAAGAATGAACCTTTACAAGTAAAAATGAGTTTCTTATTAGTTTTTTTACATGGAGAACCCTTGTTCCCCGATTTGCTTTTTTTCTTTTTTTTTTCTTGTTGTCCAAGTAACCCATGCCTATATATAAGGATGTATTGCTTGGTAACGATAAAATATGTTTTTTCTAAATGATGCATTTATGATAAGATTTGTATGGTTCAATTCATATGAATAAACCCGAGCAATCTTAAATGACTAAAATAACTAGGTAAAGTTAGGTGGTAAAAAAAGCATCTATACATAAGTTCCAAGTTGGAAGTTTAATGCCAAATCATTTAGATTCCGTACTTTTAAAGTAACGTACTCAAACTTTTGATCACGCGTTCTCTTTTAAGGACGTTCTTGATTTTCATATCACCACCGGGTTGTCAGAGCAAAGGAAAGAAGCGATTCAAGGTATCATTATTATTGGATGTTGGAGTATCTGTAAGGCTAGAAATGAATTGAAATTTTCGGGTAAACCGGCTAGAATCGAGAATATCATGAGCGAGATCAAGGCGTTAGGTTTCTTGTGGTTCTCGGATACGTCGAAGCATAGGAATGTTACGTGGGAAAGTTGGTGATGTTAGAAAGGAAAGTCAAACCTCAAGAGCAAATCCCAGCTAATCAACAGCAGCTAATCAACAGCCAATCAACAGCTGTGATGACCAGCAAATCAACAGCCGGATCAGCAGCAGCCAGACATTATGCAATTCAATCCTTTCCTTCTTTGTGTCTCTCTTGTAAAGCTTATATATACCCTGCACTTGTAATCGAAACAGATACACACAAATTATGAATGAATGAGTATTGTTCGGTAGCCTTTTCTGAAACTCTGATTTTAACATGGTATCAGAGCGGGTTATTTAGACTGCTCATCATCTACCCAAAACACAGCCGAGCCACAACCGAGTCACCATGTCCGGAGACGGTAACTCGAGTAGTGATCTCACCTTACAACTAGCCAACCTTCTCAGAAATTCCCAATCAAAAAACCCAAAAATGTCCGATAGTTTACAGATAAATCTGAAACTAAATGGCCAGAATTACCCCCTATGGACCCGAATGATCCGAGTCGCCATAGGCGGAAAATCAAAAATCTTGCTGCAGCATTTAACCTCAAATCCCCCAGATCCAAATCATGAAACCTACGAACAGTGGGAGCAAGATGATCTAATCGTCTTTTCATGGTTAATTCAGAATATTGAACCCGTCCTTGCGGGTAACCTCATCGAATTTCCCACAGCGAAATCGCTGTGGGATGCCTTGGTAGTTACATACAGCAGTGGACGGGACAAACTCCAAACATTTAATCTTCACGTCAAAGCAAATGACATCAAACAGAACAATACTTCTCTCGAAGAATTGTGGATAACCCTCCAAGGTGTATGGGGAGAAATCGACCGTATTGACCCAAATCCGATGACTTGTTCAACGGATATTCAAACATACTCCAGAATCCGAACAGAGCAGAAGCTCTTCCAGTTCTTAAATGCCCTTGATCGGAAGTATGACCCTATAAAAAGGGAAATACTCCGGTCAGAACCTCTTCCGACTGCAGAAGCCGCGTATGCCACTGTTCGCAAGGAGGCCGCTCACCAAAAACTTCTCGGAACACCTCTCAATGACGCACAGGGCATCGCAGCAGGTCTAATAGCCTCAGAAGTGGAAGGAGCAGGACTTGCATCGAAAGGGCTCCGACGGTTTGACGGAAAAAGAACTGGATCAGTAAACAGAGATGACAAAACTCATCTCAAATGCGACCACTGTGGCATGACTAAGCATACAAAGGAACAATGTTTCAGACTCGTCGGATATCCCGATTGGTGGTCTGACAAGAAGGGCACAAAGGCCACTGCTCACGAGAAAGGCAGATCACCCAGCACCGGCAACCGAGAGGTTCCAGGAGATGGAAGCCGGAGTAGGGCGGGTTTCGGCGGGATGGCCGACGCAACATGCGGCGGAGAAGAAGGGTTAGGTAATGGTGATGGTAAAGAAGAAGAAGGTAACCGCATGATATATGGGGCGAATAATCCGTGGGTTTATAACCCAAATGTGGTTATGTCACATTTGGTCCCTAGAAAATATGGGAATGCTAATGTGACCCCAAAATATCATGAAAAACAAAAACGATGGATATTCGATTGTGGCGCAACCGACACAATGACTTATGAGTCATCGGATATTATCTCAACAACTAAACCAATAAGAACACATATTCAAACGGCAAACGGAGGGATAATGGATGTAAAATCGGGAGGGACGATTGAGATCTCACCCACAATAAAAATCTCTAATTGCCTTTATGTTCCCTCGTTGTCACATAAACTACTTTCCATTAGCCACGTCACTAAAGAACTCAACTGTATTGTTCTAATGTACCCTACGTTTTGCATTTTACAGGATATCAGGACGGGAGCGATCATTGGGCGTGGCACTGAAAGTCAAGGGTTATATTATGTGGACGAAGTAACTCAAAATGGTGCCGTAATGTTAACTCATGGTACATCGGAACGAGAAGCATGGTTGTGGCACCGAAGATTAGGTCATCCCTCTACAAGTTATTTACATATTTTATTTCCAAAACTGTTTCCAGTTAATTCCTTGTCAAATTGTGAAACATGCGTTTTAGCAAAGAGCCACAGGAAAACCTTTAAGCCCAATAACACTAAAGTTGCTTTACCATTTTCATTAATTCATTCTGATGTGTGGGGCCCTGCCCCCGTTCTTGGGGGGCAAAACCTTCGCTACTTCGTGATGTTCGTTGATGATTGTACCCGAATGACCTGGGTTTATTTTTTAAAAAACAAATCCGAAGTCTTTGAAAAATTCACTATGTTTTACGCCATGATCCAAACCCAATTTCAAACAAACATCCAAATCTTTCGACCCGATAATGGCGGTGAGTTTGTTAATACCTCCTTTAAATTGTTTTTTCAAAACAAAGGAATAATCCACCAAACCACATGCCCAAACACCCCAGAACAAAACGGTGTCGCTGAAAGGAAAAATCGCATTTTGCTGGAAATGACACGAGCCCTCCTAATTGAATCCCAGGTTCCCAAACTTTTTTGGCCTGAAGCCCTTGCTACTGCTACCTATCTTCTCAACCGACTCCCAACAAAAATCCTAAAACTTAACACCCCGTTACACACCCTTTCAAATTTTTTTAAACTTCCCTCAGTCCTTACCCTTCAACCACGAATCTTTGGATGTACCGCTTTTGTTCACATACCTAAATCAGATCGAACCAAACTTGATCCTTGTGCTGAAAAATGTGTCTTTGTTGGGTATGGAATGAATCAAAAGGGATACAGATGTTATAACCCAAAGACACGTCATATGTTCACCACAATAAACTGTGACTTTCTTGAAACCGAGTATTACTATTCCCAACTCAGTGGTCAGGGGGAGAAGGAATGCTCAGACACACTAAGTTGGTTGAAATATGTTCCCTATGTACCAACTACAGAGTCACCAGAATACAATTTCAGTGCCACTGAAGGCCCTAATGTTCCTCCTAACCTGGTACCCGAGGTAAGTAATACTCACCCTATTCAGTCTGGTGATACTTTTGGAGTTTCTAATGACTCCGAAGATGCCAATACTTCTAACCATGCAACTGCCACAGAACAAGCTGAAAGTATACAGGCAGATGAATCCATACAAGAAGAATCCACACACGAAGAAACACCATCAAGATATGTGTTACCCCCTAGAACAAACAGAGGGGTTCCTCCGAAACGGTATTCTCCTGGAAAAGAACCAAGGAGGTCTAGTTATCCTATAGCTAATGTAGCTAATGGAAATCTCACTAAGGAAGCCAAAGCGTTTATCTCATCTGTTTACTCTGAGGAAACTCCTACAAACGTAGATCAAGCCTTAAAGTCTAAACATTGGAAGGAAGCAATGGAAACAGAAATGGAAGCCTTAATCAGGAACAACACTTGGGAAAAGTGTACTCTTCCGTCGGGAAAGAAATCCGTGGGGTGCCGTTGGGTCTATACGATTAAGTATAAACCAGACGGTACAATTGAGAGATATAAAGCCCGACTGGTAGCAAAAGGGTATACCCAGACACATGGGATTGATTACGCTGAAACATTTTCCCCAGTTGCAAAAATGAACACAATTAGGGTCCTTTTCTCGATAGCCGCAAATGAAGGGTGGCCACTTCAACAGTTTGATGTAAAAAATGCATTTCTACACGGGGATCTAAATGAAGAGGTATTCATGGATGCTCCTCCAGGATTCACAAAAGATTTCAGGTCAGGAGAAGTTTGCCGTCTGAAGAAATCTCTTTATGGTTTGAAGCAATCTCCCCGGGCTTGGTTTGGCAGATTTACCATAGCTATGAAAAAATTTGGATATAAACAAAGTAACGCCGATCATACTTTGTTTCTCAAAAAAAGGGGAAAATTCGTAACCTGTCTAATTATCTATGTAGATGATATGATCATTACAGGGAATGATAAAGAAGAAATGGGAAAACTAAAAGAAAACTTATTTGCCGAATTTGAAATGAAAGACTTGGGCAGGCTGAAGTATTTCCTCGGAGTTGAAGTACTAAGGTCAAAACAAGGAATTTTCATTAGTCAAAAGAAGTATATCTTAGACTTGTTGGCAGAGATTGGAATGATAGATTGCAAACCAGCAGATACTCCTATGAGCATAAACCAAAAACTCTATATGGAGGAAGGAGCAAAGTTAGCAAACAAAGAGAGATATCAACGGCTGGTGGGAAAACTAATATATCTCTCACATACTCGCCCAGACATTGCATATGCTGTAGGGGTGGTAAGTCAGTTCATGCACCAGCCTCAAGAATCACATATGGAAGCAGTTTGGAGAATTATTAGATACCTCAAAGGAACAGTGGGTCATGGGGTCCTGTTTCAATCACATGGACACCTAAATGTTCAAATCTATACTGATGCAGACTGGGCAGGAGATAAGGGAAGTCGGAGGTCAACAGCAGGCTACTTTGCTCTAGTTGGGGGGAATCTTGTCACTTGGAGAAGTAAAAAACAAAAGGTGGTTGCTCTCTCAAGTGCAGAGGCTGAATTTAGAGGTATAGCTCGAGGTCTAACAGAAGCCATATGGATGCGAAGACTCTTAGCCGAGATTGGCTTTCCTTCAAGAGAAACGAGCAAGATTATGTGTGATAATAAAGCTGCAATTCAGATTTCAGAAAACCCAGTACAACATGATCGAACTAAACACGTAGAAGTTGATAGGAACTTCATCAAAGAAAAATTAGAAGATGGTACAATTAAACTACCATTTGTTCGATCAAAAGATCAATTAGCAGACATACTAACAAAGGCTGTCAGTGGGAGAGTCTTAGGCGAATGCTTAGACAAGTTGTGTATTGGAAACCCCACTACTCAACTTGAGGGGGAGTGTTAGAAAGGAAAGTCAAACCTCAAGAGCAAATCCCAGCTAATCAACAGCAGCTAATCAACAGCCAATCAACAGCTGTGATGACCAGCAAATCAACAGCCGGATCAGCAGCAGCCAGACTTTATGCAATTCAATCCTTTCCTTCTTTGTGTCTCTCTTGTAAAGCTTATATATACCCTGCACTTGTAATCGAAACAGATACACACAAATTATGAATGAATGAGTATTGTTCGGTAGCCTTTTCTGAAACTCTGATTTTAACAGGTGAAACATAGGAATGTTAGGTTTCTAGAGCAAATCATACGCTCCGTACTGAAGAGTGAAACATGTGCTTTTAAAAGCGAAACCGACACTCCTTAAAGCTAACCAAGCGCTCCCTAGAAGGTAGCAAGAACTATACAGAGACAATTATGTAACATGGACAACTGTAAACTTCTAAACGTGTGAATATCTTAAACTTGCAATATAAGTATACAACACTCTCTAAATCATTTGTTAAACGAAACATCATATTGACATATTCGATCATACTATCCTTTAGAAAACGAGATAGCATATACTATGCCGTCTAACAAATCTTTTATCATCTCATCTATTGATATCAAGGCATTAGGGAATATCTAAAAGAATTCTCACTAAGCGTCAAGTGTTTAGGTTAGGTTTATGTTTGGATATTTGTTCGAACTACGTATGGAGTTCAATTCAATTTCAATGATTTTTGTATACATATATACACTAATGAAATTAGAAATTTAATGATGTATTAGTTGGTAATAATGGAATTGACCCAGTTTTTAAAAAAAATGATGTATTTGCTTATTTATGCTAAGCTAGATCATATACACCAAGATTTGCATGGTTTAGCTCCAACTGAATAGATGGATCAAACATGAATAAGTAAAATAATTGGTAAACTTATGTGGTACAAAAAGCATCTACATAATTTCGAAGTTTGAATTTGATACCAAACACAATCTCGCTTTTAATGGTGTGTACGTACCTAACCGAACTATTAACATACTAAACTCACTAATGAAATTGCTTATCTTTTAAAAAAGTGCAAGTATTCTAACTCTTAACCAACACTTTAAAAGTTCGATTTTTGTGCCAAATAGTATCTTGGGATTTTTATTGCCACTTTTCTTTGGCCACCAACCGTTAATGTGGTAGAACCTAATCATGTTAGGTGATTTTAATTTAAGGAATGGAGACTAATTAGACCCCTATGATATAAGGTGTATGCCCATCTGCTTCGGCTATGCTGCATAAGTCTTGTGGTTTTTAGATAATTTCATTATTTGTGAATAACAAAATAGTACAAGAGTGCTTATAGAACAAATTAAATTACATATTTCATAAACGTAAAACAATTCAAGCTAGTTTTATAATATATACAAATAATATAAATCATAAATAGATAAATATATCTCATATAAATATTTAGTTAATTAAAACACACTCAAATCTTAAAGCCTGGTTCGATTTTATACAATTGGTTTTTTATATAAATGTAAATAAAACCATTCATTATATAAAAATTAGTTTAATTGACGTATTTTTATATAAATGTAAATAAAACGGTTTAGCTTTATAGTTTAGCATTGGGATTTGCGGTTTCATTGAGCTGATTCTGATGCCATTAGAATTAGTTTAATTGACGTATTTTTTGGGACATTTGTATATAAACACATGAAGAAATTGTTGTAACTTATTTTTATTTCTTATGTTATAAATAGAACGACTTCTGCATGTGTTTATATGCAAAATGTCCAAAAACAATTATATAAGAATGAATGTTTTACATGATAAAAGGATTTTCTTATTAGCTTATTACATGGAAAACCCATGTTCTCCGGTTTACTAATTTTTATGGTTGCCCAATGAACCCACGCCTATATATAATGATCTATTACTTAGTAACGATAATATTAGTTCTGTTGTTTTTAAATGATGCATTTACAAATTTGTATATTGTTCAACTCACACTGAATAAACCAAGCAATCCTAAATGACTAAAGTACCTTGGTAAAGTCAGGTGGTATAAAATGCATCTATACATGAGTTCCAAGTTTTAAATTTAATGTCAAATCTTTCAGATTCGGTACTTCTGAAGTAACATATTCACACTTTGAATCATGCATAACTAACCGAATTTGTTATCAACATACTAAACTCACTAATAAATAATAATTAAGGTTTATAGTTTCATGCCTATATGTAATGATGTATTACTTGGAAACGATAAAATCAACTATGCTTTTTTAAATGATGCATTATGATAAGATTTGTTTGGTTCAATTCACACCAAATGAATAAACTGAACAATCCTAAATGACTAAAACAACTTGGTAAAGTTAGGTGGTATAAAAAGCATCTATACATAAGTTCCAAGTTGGAATTTAATGCCAAATCATTTAGATTCGGTACTTCTAAAGTAACGTACTCACACTTTTGATCATGCGTTCCTAACCAAATTTATTATCAACATAGAGAACTTACTAATAAATTAAGTTTTTTAGTTAATTATCTTTTAAAAAGAGTAAGTAAACAAATGCTAATTAATCAACACAACAATTCTACTTTTATACCTATAAGTATCTTAGGGTTTTTTAATTACCACTTTTCTGAACATTTTAGGCCTAATCGTTAACCTAGGTGATTTTTTGTTTAATGAGTGGAGACTTATTACACCCTTTTGATATAAGATGTATGCCCATCTGCTTTGGCTATGGTCCTTCATAAGTTGTACTCAGAGTTCTTGTAATTTCTAGATGGTCTCGTAATTTGTGAGTGGTATACAGTATAATATCGTTTATAGGACATATTAGCACAAAACAAGTACATATTGCATTAATGTAAAAGAATTCCAAACAATTTTTTAGCTACAAATTCGAATAGAAACAATGGGAGTAATTAAGTTTGCCTAAGGTCATAAGATTTTAGTTTAGCGGTTAGTTGGTCTGCCCTCCCTTGTGGATGGAGGTGCAGGTTCAATTCCCGATTGGGTCATTTTCAATGGACATCTGGGTGAAGGGATAAATTCCCTTGTGGATGGAGGTGCAGGTTCGAACCTGACGGGGGCGATGGGGGCACAGCCTCATGGCGATCGAGGAGTCTATCTTGGACATAGCCTCGGGCATGGTGAGTTTACACGTAAAATTCTTTGCCGATAAAAAAAATTTATGTTTGCCTAAGGTTTCACGTATGACAGAAATCTCTAAAAACAAATTTGCATCTCCAACAAGGAAGGGGATGTGCACGTCTTCTAGTGCACAATCGTCATAACATTAATTAGTCACCTGAGTTGACTCACGAGTTTAAGATTGTACCCATTTTTTTGTGCTATATGGATTGTGGAATTAGGAATAATGAGTAGGAGTTTGCTAACAAAGAACAGATCTCAGTTCACCTAACAAAGTTTTCAACACAAATCTTGAAAACAACTCAGTTGGCAGGTTTCTTTAGCAATTTTTCTATTTTGTAGAAGTTTCTTGTTAATGATACTAGTTTAACTAGATATGTCCAACGTCATCATTGTTGCCGTCATACTTTAATGTTCAAATAAAAAATTTGTTTTAGATATTTAAACAATTGATTTCACCTTAATTGATATTCAAGTATTCAACCCAACAAGTCATTTAATCCTTCAACAACTAATCAATCTCATTTTTGGCCAACATCGTTTTGTGAATGTCTAAAAACTTAACCCTTGTTTCGATAGGAGAAGAAAATGAGAGGCACTTTAAAACCACAAGAAATACATATGTTGATTATTTAATTTATATTATTACTAAACTTGGCTTTAGCCAACACAACACATCCTAATGATAAAGGTATACAAATACTATAGTCGTATACCAAACCCCACAACATGAGGAAACACATGAAGAGTCCGAGTGAAACCTCAATCAAAGAAACCTCTACGGGTGGGCTTTCTCTTAGCATAATCTACAACACATCCTAATGATAAAGGTATACAAATACTATAGTCGTATACCAAACCCCACAACATGAGGAAACACATGAAGAGTCCGAGTGAAACCTCAATCAAAGAAACCTCTACGGGTGGGCTTTCTCTTAGCATAATCTACAACACATCCTAATGATAAAGGTATACAAATACTATAGTCGTATACCAAACCCCACAACATGAGGAAACACATGAAGAGTCCAAGTGAAACCTCAATCAAAGAAACCTCTACGGGTGGGCTTTCTCTTAGCATAATCTACAATAACAGTCCCACCATACCTCTTGGCTGCCTCGTAGCAATCGACCACGGTCTCAACCTTTGTTGCCTGAACTTGGGTGGCATACACTTGTTGTCGAACCACATAGGGTTGCTGACGATGATGTTGATAGTGGAACATAGTATTTTGATTAGGTGGAGCACTTACTCTTGATGTCGAATACTTATGATTGGATTTGTGTCCACCAGAAAAACTGAGGAGACCAAATGCGTCAGAACCAATCCCATCAAGCTCGGCTTTCGACTTGGAATAAAAGGACATTTTTTTGTTGCTGAAGTTATTTGAAGTGAATAAGATGGGAAAGGAATTCAGTGTTGGTGTATTTGCCTATGGAGAGTATTAGAAGGATCACACACCTTTATATAGAAACTTTTTTGCTTTGTGTCTGATTTTAAATCATTGTTAGTTATCATTAATGGATTCCTTTGAGGATCCATATTTTGGAATCAAATAAAAACTTATATTCTCTTGTAAATATAAGATGATATACATACACATAAAGTGAATTGAGCACCGTCTTGGCCATTTAATATGTAATCTTGATTCTTGGGTATAATATTTTTTTTTGCTAAACTAATCATTAACGTACCTAATTTATACTTTATTTCGACATGTGAGTATTTGAATAAAGTAAAATACTTTGCAAGGTTTGGTTCGGATGCTGAAATTTAATACGGACAGATATACTTCAATTCGGGTGAAAATAGTTAGATATGGATGGTGAGTTTTAAAAATCTAAATAAATGGAAACGGGTGATGATTTATCATTGCTTAATCACTTCATCCTAAAACATCTATGTATAAGTGTTTGTTTATCAAAAAAATATCGTCATCCACCAAATTTTAGGAAGGTTATCCAAAATGGAGTAAATATGTGACTCAAGAAAAAAGAAGCCATGCTTAATTAATGTGACGTGGGTTTCATGGTATCAGTGTATCATATGTTATACCCAAGAAACAACCAATATATATTTATTTAATTTTCAATCTCCTTGCTACTTTACCTAAGAATAATCTTTTATATTTGATTTTTCTTTGTTTGTATGTTCTAAAGAGAATCTAGAGTTTTACTTATATTAAGAATTCAACTAAATTATCAATGTGTAAGCAATTATTTCAATTATATAATATTTACATCAAGTTGAGAACTTGAAGCCTCTGTGTAGGTCAATTGGTTGAACCAGCGAAGCGGATTGGTTGTTGGATAGGATTTTCCAATTATTATGAATTTTTTGTTCAAATCTCATTCAATGATTCATTTATTACTTCATGGTTCGTAGTTTGTTCATTGCTCCCTATTTTGTTAGCATTAAAAATCCACACTAACATACAAAGTATATTTAATATTATGTTAAATTAGTTATATATATATTTTAATTATATATATATATATATATATATAATACTATGTTAAATTAGTTATATACTAAAGTATATTTAATATTATGACGGTGGTGGCGAGGTTATATAATCTGATTTATATTATTTTTTTATGGAAAAATTAAAAATAGAGTAGTGATACAAATGGTCCTTGGAAAGTCCTTTTAAATAAAAGGGTATTTTAGTCATTTTACTGAAATTTAACATAAAAAATTAACTAAGTTTGGTGTTAGTACCCAAAGGTCTTATGAAATTGAAACGGTGAAACCTGACCCTGTTAAAAAAAGTTAGTACCTAAAGACGAAACTAGTTATAAACCACATGGTCCATTAATGTAATCAACTCTTCTACATGAATACAATTTTTTTAAATATAGTTTATCTTATGATTAGGTAATTGAATATGGATGATGATTTATCATCACTTAATAACTTCGTCCTTACACTCCAATACAGTTTTTGTTATAATATATATATATATATATATATATATATATATATAGGGTTAGGATCATGTGAGAAGCACTGGCTAATTGAGAAATTTGAGAAGCATTCTGAGCCACACATTTTCCTAAACCTTTTCGTAATATACACATATGTATAGTTTAAAATTGACTATATACATATGTGTATAAGTCAATATACATATAGGTATATAGTCAATTTTGAACTATATATATGTGTATATCACGAAAAGCTTAGAAAAATGTGTGGTCCAGAATGTTTCTCAAGTTTCTCAAATAGGGTGAACTTCTCTTATGATCCCTACCCTATATATATGGTTATGATCATGTGAAAAGCACTATGCTAATTGAGAAACTTGAGAAGCATTCTGGACCATACATTTTTTAAGTTTTTCGTAATATACACATATGTATAGTTAAAATTGACTATATACATATGTTTATAATCCAATATACATATATGTATATAGTGAATTTTAAACTATACGTATGTGTATATTACGAAAAGCTTAGGAAAAATGTGTGGTCCAGAATGCTTCTCAAGTTTCTCAAATAGGGTAGACTTCTCTTAGGATCCTTATATATATATATATGTATATATATATATATATATATATATATCGTATGAGAAACACTAGGCTAATTAAGAAACTTGAAAAACATCTAGACTATACATTTTTCCTAAGCTTTTCGTAATATACACATATGTATATTTTAAAATTGATTATATACATATGTGTATAATTTAATATTTAAAAATATACATATATGTGTATAGTATATTTTAAACTATACATATGCGTATATTACGGAAAGCTTAGGGAAATGTGTGGTTCAAAATGTTTCTCAAATATGGTGGACTTTTCTTAGGATCTCTACTATATATATATATATATATATATATATATATATATATATATATATATTTGTAATTATAAAAACTCTAAAAGTTTTGGTATATAAACACAATTTTAACTATTAAATAAATATAGGGCAAGGTTATATAGAAACTCTTAGGGAGAAAACATAGAAAAACTCTAACCTCACAACATTTTTGTTTTGAAAAAAAATACACATGTAATATATATTTTTTTAAGTTTTTTAGCAACTAATACTAATAATAATACTAATACTAATAATAATAATAATAATAATAACAATAATAACAATAATAATAATAAGACGTGCCAACCATATTAAAAAAGTAAAACAAGTTTTTGTATAAAATATGCAACAGCGATGTATAACATGTGTAAACTCTTAAAAACGTGTATATTACATGTGTAATTTTTTAAAAAGAATAAAATGTTTTGAGATTAGAGTTTTCTAGGTTTTCTCCCAATACTTACACTATATATAACAAATATATATTTTGTTTACTGCACCAGTACTTGTTATTGTTTACAATACAAAAAATATTTTGTTTTGAATATAACTCGATATTCAATAAGATATATATCGTAATGTTGAAGAAAAAAATATGTAATTGTGTATTTTTTTTAAAGTTAACGAACGCAGGTTATTAGAGAAAATGAAATTAAATGATGAATGAACTTATTAAAATAAAACCAAATGAGTAAAGATTTATATTATTATATTATACACATGAAATATTAAAAAATTTCAAAATAAAACCATATGAGTCAAAGATTTATATCATTATAGTATACACGGGAATATTAAAAACTTTAAGAGAAAAAACATATAACAGATTGTCATAGTCCTTGTGATTTGGTAAAATTTTACCTTTAATCCTCATCTTTTTGAAATTACATGTATGCTCTCTATGGTTTGTTAATTTGTTACTCAGATAATCACTATGTTGGATGATAGTTTTCTTACTTAGGTATGTATAAAATGACAAAAATACCCTTTATATTAATAAACTAATAAATAAAACATTAAAAGGAATTTAAAAAGTTATGTGAGACCCACTGTGTACAAGCTACCCCACCCCAAACATTTTTTTACTCTTTCCATCTGATCATCATCTTCATGATCTCCCCTAACATTTAGACCTTTCTACCTTTCTACGACCATCATCTTCTTCCCTAAATATCAACAACAACAATCTCCACTAGTGTACCTCAATTCTCTGAACCAACAATAGTGGTTTACTCTCTCTCTCATCACTATCTCCGCTTCTCACTCATCCAAAATTCACCCATATAAAACACCACTTGAAAACCTAAACGAAGCCTACAACACAACCTGCCAGTAACAGTTCACATTGAAACCCCCAGTGAATCAGAACATCGTGTTTCCCCTTAAAGAGGGTAAGGAGAGCGATTGTGATGGTGGTTGTGTGGCTGTGATGCTTCAACTGTTGGTGATGGTCTCGCCGGAAAAAAAGTGTAATCGCCAAAGTTTTAACTGTCGGTGATGCTTTAAAAGGCGGAGCCACTGCCATGCTTTAACAGTGACACCGAGACCTCGTCAGATTCGTCGTTAGCGGCGATTAAGTCGATTAAATCACACATCTACTAAAACCAATAAACAAAATCATTTAGTATTAAAACCCAAAAACAATTTTGTGTTTACTCTCTAAAAGTAACGTTTTTGGGTGTAAATTTGCACATCAAAAATCTCTTGATGAGTTCTTATTGAACTTAGTCTTTAATTGCTGCAAAAGTAGGAAGTGAAGGTGAAGAAGGTTGAGGCGAGTCAAAGAGATGTGTTGCGGTTGCTGGATTATTACGAACAAGAAGAAGGTGGGTGGGTGTGTTTACCTTTTAAATGAAAGGTGGCCCCTATTTAAAAATTTTAATTATACATCTATTAATGTTTAATTATTATTTTCTAATCGTAAGGGTATTTTTTTGTCATTTCACACCTTACTTAACTGAGAAAACGAACTGCCATCTAATGTAGGGACCATCCGAGTAACAAGTTGTTAAATCACAGGGAACATACATGTAATTTCGAAAGCTGTGGAATAAAGGTGAAATTTTAACAAACCACGGGGACTATTCGGGCATTTTACTCTATATTCAAATCGTAAGACTAAATTGTATTATAACTTTCATTACCTATTTGTACAAATTTTAATTTTTAAAAAACCCTAGAGCTCTCTTTTATATAATACATCCCCGAAGATATTAATCATTATAAGCCAACTACCCTCTTACACAAAAATAGAAAACTGCGTAAGAGCGGAACAAGGGTCTCTAGAGCAAATCAAGTGCTCCGTACTGAAGAGTGAAACATGTGCTTTGTAAAGAGAAACCGACACTCCTTAAAGCTAACCAAGCGCTCCGTAGAAGGTAACAAAAACTATACAGAGACAATTATGTAACTTGGAAACTATAAACGTCTAAACGTGTGAATATCTTAAACTTGCAATACAAGTATATAACACTTTCTACATCATATGTTAAACGAAACATCATATTGACATATTCGATCATAATATCCTTTAAAAAACAAGATAGCATATACTATGTTTCCCAATAAATATTTTATCATCTCATCTATTGATATCAAGGTATTAGGGCATATCTAAAAGAATTCTCACTATGCGTCAAGTAATTAAGGTTAGGTTTATGTTTGGATATTTGTTCGAACTATGTATGGAGTTGAGTTTCAATGATTGTCGTATACATATATACACACTTAATGAAATTATAAATTTAATGATGTATTAGTTGGTAATAATGGAATTGACTCAGTTTTAAAAAAAAAATGATGTATTTGCTTATTTATGCTAAGTTAGATCATATACACCAAGATTTGCATGGTTTAGCTCAAATTTAGTAGATGGATCATACATGAATTAGTAAAATAATTGGTAAACTTATGTGGTATAAAAAGCATCTACATAAGTTCTAAGTTTGAATTTGATACCAAAAATCAGATTCATTACAACTGAAGCAACAATCTCGCTTTTAATGGTGCGTACGTACCTAACCGAACTATAAACTGTTGGATATTTTAGTGTAATTTGAGATTTCGTGTGACGTTCAAATAGGAGTGCACGCTTATTTGAATGTCATCGGGACTAACAGGGGATCCAAGGGGGCAGCGCCCCTGGGAGCAGGGTCCAAGGGGCAGAGCCCCTGGCTGGGGTCGAGCTGCACTTTTGGAAACTTAAGGGACTAAAGGTGTTTTTGTTCAAGCGGTGGTGAATCGTCGAAGGCTATGACGAACAAATTTGCGAAATTGGACAAGTTTGAAGGGCAAGACTTTCGTCGCTGGCAAAAGAAGATGCATTTTCTGTTGACGACTTTGAAAGTGGTGTACGTTCTGAGTACCCCGATGTCCGAGGAAGTGGTGGATGAACCGCTGGAACAAACTAGGAAGTGTGGGAAGTGTTGAATGCTGATTACATCTGTCGTGGGCATATTCTGAATGGTATGGGTGACTCTCTTTTCGATATTTATCAAAATGTTGAATCTGCAAAAGAACTGTGGGAATTACTAGAGGCCAAATACATGGCTGAAGACACATCTAGTAAGAAATTCTTGGTCAGTTATTTTATGAATTATAAAATGGTTGATGGTAGACCCATCATGGAACAATACAATGAATGTCTAAGACAGAGCCGACGACTTTGCCGGAATTATGAGAAAAGTCATCATTCCGGTACGTTCATTCCCAAAACCTTACCTATCCGTTACGTTTTAATCATTTATATGTCCGTTAATTAAATTGAACAAGATCAGTCGAATATCAGTTATCTGAGTTGTTTTAGCGAAGAAGATGAAGTTAGGTTGTGTATATATTTAATATAAATCGGGTTATATCTCGGGTTAGACACACAGTCCAGCGGTGGACTGTGTGCATTTGAATCATAGAGATACCGGGTTCGAGTCTGTCCTTGTTCCGATTCGTCACAATATTCAGACTTTTTATAAAACCCAAATACGGAAACTTCCAGTTAGTGTATAAGTGAAATAAAAACAAGTATTTTAACCAGGTTAGACACACAGTCTAGCGGTGGACTGTGTGCAACGTTAAACAACAGGTCCCGGGTTCGAGACCTGTTATACACACCGGTTCGATATAATTAAAATCCTTTTTAAAATAAATGAATTTTGAATAAATTAAATAATATAAATATAATTAAAAACAGAAATATTTCGGGTTAGACACGTAGCTCAGTTGGTAGAGCTGCGTGCACGCGTACGGGAGGTCACAAGTTCGAACCTCACTCAGTGCAAACAAATACAAGACCGAACCGGTCAACAAGTCAAAGTCAATAGTCAACGGTCAACCCAAAAAGTCAACATTTTTTTATATTTTTATATTTTTATTTAATTTAAAAATCAATTAAAAATACTTAAATATAATGTTTTTAAAGTTAGAAAATAGCCTTAAACTCACAAAAATATATCCAAAAATCCTATTAAAATTGTTAATAAAATCCACTTATTTACCGTACCTTTTCATTATTATTTGGTTAGTTATTCCTCGTCGATCAATCCTCTAAACTCGTGCGCATTCAACATCATCAAACGAACGCACCCAATGTGAGTGAATCTCTACAAATTCCCCGTTTTAATCACATTTTGGGGTGTATCATGTGTCTTATTATTTACTACATTTAAACACTTGTGCATCCATCATATCCATGATCAAATGTGTATTCAATATGTATCAACTGTTTGTGTGGTTAATGTTTAGATTAAATTTATCATTTTCAGTACATACATCATTATAGGCCGCCGCTCCCCATTACCTATGAGCGTGAGCCGTTCCCCATTACCTATGAGCGTGAACGAGGCGTTGCCAACATACGATCGGCTCCGTTTGATTGAGCCTTGATCGCACATACATCATCATAGGCCGTCCGTTCCCCATTAACTATGAGCGTGAACGTGACGTTGCCAACATATACATTATCATTCATGTTATATACTCATGCAAGGTGGATTGTTATTGTTATTGTTATTGTTATTGTATGTTTATCTACATTTGCTCACATATGATTATTGCACAATTTTTCCATATTAAATATAACAAGAAATCAATAATAAATGTTTTCTAACAAGGTTCACTCGCCAACTTATGTTGACCCAAAAACCCCCATTTTACACATGATACAGGTGATCCAGTCGCAGCAAGAAACATATAGGATGGCTTAGAAGAATAAATCGGTTTAGACTTTGGATTGTTTATGTAGTTACTTTTCTTTGTAATTGTATGAACTTGTTTGGAATATTAAGAATGAAATTTTGAATTTAATAAATATGAAACATATTAGTAAACATCATGAGCTTTGGTGATAACCCAATTATGCCCCGACTCTTATTCCGCTGCGGGTCGGGGTGTGACAGTATCAAAGTGGGTTTAACAAGAAGAACAAGGTTGTGAAGTATGCAAAACAGACCAATGATCAAGGCTGTTGGAAGTGTGGTAAACTAGGACACTTCAAGAGAGATTGTCGTGTTGGTAAAGCCAAGAATGAAGCTGGCACTGGTGGATCCTCTAAGGATCCAAAGCAACAAGGTCAGAAATTAAACTTTAATTATAATTCATATGTGAATTATGTTTCACTAATTTCTGAAGCATTTTATGTGCAGGATGATTCTGTTGCTTGGTGGTATGACTCGGGAGCAACAAGTCACATATGTAAGGATCGAAGATGGTTCAAGGACCTTACATTAATTGAAGATGGATCTGTTTTAATGATGGGAAATGTTGCAAGCGAGCCAATCCACGAAATTAGAAGTGTAGTACTAGTATTTACTTCTGGAAAAACTCTAAGTTTAACTAATGTATTGTATGTACCCGGCATTCGAAAAAACTTGTTATCCGGTATCGTATTAAATAATGCGGGTACAAACAAGTGTTAGAATGTGACAAGTATATCTTGTCAAGACATGGTTCTTTAATCGGATTTGGTTACTTATGTAATGGTATGATTATGTTAAATCTAGAAGTGCCTTTTAGTGATAATTCTGTTTGTATGATTGATTCGTCATCTAGTGTAAATTCGTCAAAATCTGAATTATGGCATGCTAGATTAGGACATGTACATTATAAACGACTTATGGAAACGTCTAAGATGAGCTTAATTCCGGCAGTTAATTTAACAAATGAAAAGTGCCATATCTGCAAGTTGAATAAAATAACTAGAAAACCATTCTTGCAACATGTTAATAGAGAAAGTAAATTGTTAGATTTGATACATAGTGATCTATGTGATTTTCATGGTACACCATCATTAGGTAACAAGAAGTATGTTGTAACCTTTATAGATGATGCTACTAGGTTTTGTTACGTTTACTTGTTACATGCAAAAGATGAAGCTTTGGAAAAGTTTAAAATCTACAAACAAGAAGTAGAGCTTCATCAAAGTGAATTGATCAAAACCCTACATACGGATAGAGGTGGTGAGTATTTTGATCTGGAATATTTCCAATCAACTGGAATAATACACCTTACCACAGCTCGTTACACACCGGAACAAAATGGTGTGGCGGAAAGGAAGAATAGGACGCTAAAAGAGATGGTTAATACCATGCTGTCCCATTCGGGTTTAAATAATGGGTTTTGGGGAGAGGCTATGTTGACAGCCTGTTATTTGTTAAACCGGGTTCCTAATAAAAGGAACAAAACAACCCCTTTTGAGCTTTGGCATAAAAAGCCACCCGAGTTGCAAAACTAAGAGTTTGGGGTTGTAGAGCCGTTGTTAGGCTAAATGATCCTAAGATAAGAAACTTATGGGAAAGAGGTATAGAATGCATTTTCATTGGATATGCTGACACAGGTTCTATGTAATAGAACCAAATGACCACGTTTCAGTACATACGGTTATTGAGGCAAGAAGTAGAAATGTAGAATATGATGAAGAAAGATTCACATCTATACCTAGGCCAAAGGATATGAATCCTTCTCTCCAGATTTCTAGTGGAAAAGAAATTATGCCTTCAACTAGCACTGAACCAAGAAGGAGTTCAAGAGAAAGAAAGGCCAAGTCTTATGGTGACGATTTTCAACTGTACTTAGTTGAAGGATCTAGGATTGATATTAATTTTCAATATCAATATTGTTTCAATGTTGATGAGGATCCAAAGACATATAGTGAAGCAATGGCTTCAAGGGATGTTTCATTTCTGAAAGAAGCCATCCAAGATGAAATGAACTCTATTTTGCAAAATAACACTTGGAAATTGGTGGATTTACCTTCTGGTTGTAAACCATTGGGAAGTAAATGGATCTTCAAGAGGAAGATGAAGGTGGATGGTACTATTGATAAGTTCAAAGCCAGATTAGTAATCCAAGGGTTTAGACAAAAGGAGGGTATTGACTTCTTTGATACATATGCTCCTGTAGCAAGGATATCCACCATTAGATTATTATTAGCATTTGCTGCTATACATAATCTTGTAATTCACCAAATGGATGTGAAAACTGCATTTCTAAATGGTGAATTAGATGAGGAAATTTACATGAAACAACCAGAAGGGTTTGTTATGCCTGAAAGTGAAAACAAGGTGTGTAAACTAATTAAATCTCTTTATGGTTTGAAGCAAGCACCCAAACAGTGGCATCAAAAGTTTGATGAGATTGTATTGTCTAATGGTTTTGCTTTAAACCAAGCAGATAAATGTGTTTATAGCAAGTTTGATGCTCCTGGAAATGGAGTCTTGATCTGTTTGTATGTAGATGATATGTTGATTTTTGGCACTAACCAAGATCAAGTCAATAGAACAAAAGAATTTTTATCATCTATGTTTGCTATGAAAGATATGGGGGAGGCTGAGGTGATCTTAGGTATTAAAATCAAATGTGAGAACATGGGCATTTCAATCTCTCAATCACACTATATTGAGAAGATCTTGAACAAGTTCAATTTCAAGGATTGTTCTCCCGCAAGTACTCCTGTTGATCCTAGTCTGAAGCTATTACCTAATAAAGGCATTGCAGTATCTCCAATTGAGTACTCAAGAGCGATTGGATCACGTATGTACGCTATGATCTGCACCAGACCAGATATAGCGTATGCAGTTGGAAAACTTAGTAGGTTCACTAGCAATCCTAGTACTCATCACTGGCAAGCACTAGGTCGAGTATTCAAATACTTGAAAGGAACCATGGATTATGGTCTAACTTTCATTGGATTCCTTCGGTGATTGAAGGATATTCAGATGCAAGTTGGATAAACAATAAGGGAGATCATTCTTCCACAAGTGGTTGGGTATTCCTGCTTGGGGGAGGTGCCATTTCTTGGGCTTCAAAGAAACAGACTTGTATAACTGATTCAACAATGGAGTCTGAGTTTGTAGCATTAGCCGTAGCTGGCAAAGAAGCTGAGTGGCTAAGAAACTTGATTTATGAGATTCCATTGTGGCCAAAACCAATGGCTCCCATTTCTATAAGGTGTGATAGTGAAGCTACACTTGCTAAGGCGTATAGTCAAATGTATAATGGCAAGTCAAGACACTTAGGTGTGAGACATAGCATGGTTCGTGAGCTCATCATGCATGGTGCGATTTCGGTTGAGTATGTGAGAACTCAACATAACTTAGCTGATCACTTAACCAAAGGGTTAACTAGAGATCTCGTGAAAGGATCAGCTGTGGGATTAGGGTTAAAGTCCATCTGAAAACTCTTATGTTAAGATACCCAATTCTCACCTAATATGACGTTAGGTGCAGAATTCAATGTGGAAATCTTAACATCTGGAGTTTGGAACACAACATTAAAATTATCCCAAAGGTATGTGTTTAGATCTGCAAGTTAAGTAAGGTTGAGGTATATCTTCTTAATAGCTCTTTTGAAAAATTGCATTTGCAGGTGCAAGAGTAAAAGAGCTACCTATATGAGCATGAAGTTTAGCTGCTTCAAGAAGCTTGGACTTGGCTTTGATATGCTTATGAAGGATAGGGACATAGGCTAGTAAAAGATAGTGTCAAGTTAGATCTATGTATGTAAACTAATGTGTATATTATCTTCATGTATTGAGTATGGATATTAAGGGTTCAATCCTTAGAGACACCCTTAAATTCGAATATTTGGAATGTGTAATATACTAATATGAAATTCAATCGTCACGACATTTCATTTATGCATTAGTTTGTTTGATTGCTATGATCCAGTTAGGTAATTCTTGATTACACTAAAATGGGGGAGTTATGTTGGATATTTTAGTGTAATTTGAGATTGCGTGTGACGTTCAAATAAGAGTGCACGCTTATTTGAATGTCATCGGGACTAACAGGGGATCCAAGGGGCAGAGCCCCTGGCTGGGGTCGAGCTGCACTTTTGGAAACTTAAGGGACTAAAGGTGTTTTTGTTCAAGCGGTGGTGAATCTTCGAAGGCTATGATGAACAAATTTGCGAAATTGGATAAGTTTGAAGGGCAAGACTTTCGTCGCTGGCAAAAGAAGATGCATTTCTGTTGACGACTTTGAAAGTGGTGTACGTTCTGAGTACCCCGATGCCCGACGAAGTGGTGGATGAACCGCTGGAACAAACTAGGAAGCGTGGAAAGTGGTTGAATGCTGATTACATCTGTCGTGGGCATATTCTGAATGGTATGTGTGACTCTCTTTTCGATATTTATCAAAATGTTGAATCTGCAAAAGAACTTGGGAATTACTAGAGGCCAAATACATGGCTGAAGACATATCTAGTTAGAAATTCTTGGTTAGTGATTTTATGAATTATAAAATGGTTGATGGTAGACCCATCATGGAACAATACAATGAATGTCTAAGAATTCTGGGTCAATTCGAACAACATGGTTTAAAGATGGATGAAGCTATTTCTGTTCCATCTATCATTGATAAACTTCCTCCTTCATGGAAAGATTTTAAACATACTTTAAAACATAAGAAGGAGGAAATGAATCTGGTTGAACTTGGAAGTTGTTTTCGAATTGAGGAGTCTTGTCGGGCCATGGAAAATATTAACAAAGACAAACACGTTGGTGGGTCTTCTGTTAACATGGTGGAAGAAAGTGGTCCTAGTCTCAAAAATTCTAACAAGGGAAACAATAAAAGAAAGTATCAAAGTGGGTTTAACAAGAAGAACAAGGCTGTGAAGTATGCAAAACAGACCAACGATCAAGGCTGTTGGAAGTGTGGTAAACTAGGACACTTCAAGAGAGATTGTCGTGTTGGTAAAGCCAAGAATGAAGTTGGCACTGGTGGATCCTCTAAGGATCCAAAGCAACAAGGTCAAAAATTAAACTTTAATTATAATTCGGATGTGAATTATGTTTCACTAATTTCTGAAGCATTTTATGTGCAGGATGATTCTGTTGCTTGGTGGTATGACTTGGGAGCAACAAGTCACGTATGTAAGGATCGAAGATGGTTCAAGGACCTTACATTTATTGAAGATGATTCTGTTGCTTGGTAGTACTAGTATTTACTTCGGATAGAATTTTTCTGATTTTCTCCGATCAAAGATTGGTAGCCACTCCAATTGTTTGATCTGATAGTGATTACACGACTTCAGATTTATCCAAGCATTTATGAATTATTCCCAACAGCAGATCCTTGTAGTCATGCCCCCATCGTTTGTTGGATTAGTTCTGAGGCTTCGTCCGCTTCTTTTTTCTTGCAGACACTCATTAGATGGCCCAGTTCATGGCAGTAATATCACTTTTCATGCTCGCCAATTCTTTCTTTACTCCTCTTGCCACTTCCCTCTTGAAATTAAAACGGCTGTTTGTCATTGTCCTTGGGATTGTTCCTGGATTTGTACATTCTAATGTCACCTTCTTGGTAGAAACATGGTTTCCCTCTCTATTGTTTATAAATAAACACGTGAAAAGAAATACTCAATTCAATCAAATATCAATCAATTGATGATCTTGATTGATAAAACGCAATACAATTTGGTTGGTAAACACAAATGTAACCGGTTTTGTTGAATATCTGGTAAGTTTCATCTGATGCAATTACACACACACACACAATTGCTAGTGATCCAACGGTTATGAGGAAGTTGGTGTTGGCACCAAAATTGCCTAATAGTATTATGAGTGTTCTGTTAATAACCATATTAGTGGAATTTTTAGGCATGTTTTTCTAGCACTTTAATATTAAAATTTCATCACATATCATGCATATATCATAGGCATACCTTGTTACTTTGTGAAACACTAGTTTTTTGGGGAATGAAATCTACTTTGGTTTGTTTTTATTGTTTTTGTAGGTGTGTAGTGATTACGAGAGATGGCAATGGATTTAGAGGGATTCGTGATGACAAAAGAAGCCAAGATAAGCATGTTACGAGTGATTTCTGTTGCAACTACCTATACTTTTTTTGTATATATAACAAGGTTGAATGATGCAATAATAAATATGGAATGAAGAGGTCACTCTACCTCGAGTTTCTTGATCTCATTGCTTGGAAAAAATTCGCGAGTCATGGGTTCTTTAATCTCGTTCCAAGACAGTGCCATAGCAGCTTCAACCCCACGATTACGCTTTTCACTATTCCACCAAGTTAATGACCTTCGATGAAAGACACTTGTAGCATATTAGATATTTAGGTTCTCTTGCTTTCACACCATTGGAGAAGGCCGGTAACACCCTCAGATCCATTATACTTTGGTGGGTTACATAATTGAAATGCTTAAAGATGCACCGAGGAGGGTTAGCACCACCTTGGTTAGTAGTAGCAGCATTGGTTTGCTGCCCCAACTATTTGGCGATCAATTCTAACTGCCATCTTGCGGCCAGAGTTTCCAGAAGCACGGCGAAGACGGTTCGAAGACATGCTATAAGAACGATACGTATTAAGCTGGCAATAAGATTGTCGTATACATATATACACACTTAAAAGAAATTAGAAATTTAATGATGTATTAGTTGGTAATAATGGAATTGACTCAGTTTTTAAAAAATAAATGATGTATTTGCTTATTTATGCTAAGTTAGATCATATACACCAAGATTTGCATGGTTTAGCTCAAATTTAGTAGATGGATCATACATGAATCAGTAAAATAATTGGTAAACTTATGTGGTATAAAAAGCATCTACATAAGTTATAAGTTTGAATTTGATACCAAAAATCAGATTCATTACAACTGAAGCAACAATCTCGCTTTTAATGGTGCGTACGTACCTAACCGAACTATTAACTGTTGGATATTTTAGTGTAATTTGAGATTGCGTGTGACGTTCAAATAAGAGTGCACGCTTATTTGAATGTCATCGGGACTAACAGGGGATCTAAGGGGGTAGTGCCCCTGGGAGCAGGGTCCAAGGGGCGGCAGCCCCTAACGGGGTCCAAGGGGCGGCGACGAGCTGCACTTTTGGAAACTTAAGGGACTAAAGGTGTTTTTATTCAAGCGGTGGTGAATCGTCGAAGGCTATGACGAATAAATTTGCGAAATTGGACAAGTTTGAAGGGCAAGACTTTCGTCGCTGGCAAAAGAAGATGCATTTTCTGTTGACGACTTTGAAAGTGGTGTACGTTCTGAGTACCCCCGATGCCCGAGGAAGTGGTGGATGAACCGCTGGAACAAACTAGGAAGCGTGGAAAGTGGTTGAATGCTGATTACATCTGTCGTGGGCATATTCTGAATGGTATGTGTGACTCTCTTTTCGATATTTATCAAAATGTTGAATCTGCAAAAGAACTGTGGGAATTACTAAAGGCCAAATACATGGCTGAAGACACATCTAGTAAGAAATTTTTGGTCAGTGATTTTATGAATTATAAAATGGTTGATGGTAGACCCATCATGGAACAATACAATGAATGTCTAAGAATTCTGGGTCAATTCGAACAACATGGTTTAAAGATGGATGAAGCTATTTCTGTTCCATCTATCATTGATAAACTTCCTCCTTCATGGAAAGATTTTAAACATACTTTAAAACATAAGAAGGAGGAAATGAATCTGGTTGAACTTGGAAGTTGTTTTCGAATTGAGGAGTCTTGTCGGGCCATGGAAAATATTAACAAAGACAAACACGTTGGTGGGTCTTCTGTTAACATGGTGGAAGAAAGTGGTCCTAGTCTCAAAAATTCTAACAAGGGAAACAATAAAAGAAAGTATCAAAGTGGGTTTAACAAGAAGAACAAGGTTGTGAAGCATGCAAAACAGACCAATGATCAAGGCTGTTGGAAGTGTGGTAAACTAGGACACTCAAGAGAGATTGTCGTGTTGGTAAAGCCAAGAATGAAGCTGGCACTGGTGGATCCTCTAAGGATCCAAAGCAACAAGGTCAGAAATTAAACTTTAATTATAATTCGGATGTGAATTATGTTTCACTAATTTCTGAAGCATTTTATGTGCAGGATGATTCTGTTGCTTGGTGGTATGACTCGGGAGCAACAATTCACATATGTAAGGATCGAAGATGGTTCAAGGACCTTACATTAATTGAAGATGGATCTGTTTTAATGATGGGAAATGTTGCAAGCGAGCCAATCCACGGAATTGGAAGTGTAGTACTAGTATTTACTTCTGGAAAAACTCTAAGTTTAAGTAATGTATTGTATGTACCCGGCATTCGAAAAAACTTGTTATCCGGTATCGTATTAAATAATGCGGGTACAAACAAGTGTTAGAATGTGACAAGTATATCTTGTCAAGACATGGTTCTTTTATCGGATTTGGTTATTTATGTAATGGTATGATTATGTTAAATCTAGAAGCGTCGTTTAGTGATAATTCTGTTTGTATGATTGATTCGTCATCTAGTGTAAATTCATCAAAATCTGATTATGGCATGCTAGATTAGGACATGTACATTATAAACGACTTATGAAAATGTCTAAGATGAGCTTAATTCCGGCAGTTAATTTAACAAATGAAAAGTGCCATATCTGCAAGTTGAATAAAATAACTAGAAAACCATTCTTGCATCATGTTAATAGAGAAAGTAAATTGTTAGATATGATACATAGTGATCTATGTGATTTTCATGGTACACCATCATTAGGTAACAAGAAGTATGTTGTAACCTTTATAGATGATGCTACTAGGTTCTGTTACGTTTACTTGTTACATGTAAAAGATGAAGCTTTGGAAAAGTTTAAAATCTATAAACAAGAAGTAGAGCTTCATCAAAGTGAATTGATCAAAACCCTACATACGGATAGAGGTGGTGAGTATTTTGATTTGGAATACTTCCAATCAACTGGAATAATACACCTTACCACAGCTCGTTACACACCGGAACAAAATGGTGTGGCGGAAAGGAAGAATAGGACGCTAAAAGAGATGGTTAATACCATGCTGTCCCATTCGGGTTTAAATAATGGGTTTTGGGGAGAGGCTATGTTGACAGCCTGTTATTTGTTAAACCGGGTTCCTAATAAAAGGAACAAAACAACCCCTTTTGAGCTTTGGTATAAAAAGCCACCCGAGTTGCAAAAACTAAGAGTTTGGGGTTGTAGAGCCGTGGTTAGGCTCAATGATCCTAAGACAAGAAACTTAGGGGAAAGAGGTATAGAATGCATTTTCATTGGATATCCTGAGCACTCATTTGCTCACAGGTTCTATGTAATAGAACCAAATGACCACGTTTCATACATACGGTTATTGAGGCAAGAAGTGAAAATGTAGAATATGATGAAGAAAGATTCACATCTATACCTAGGCCAAAGGATATGAATCCTTCTCTCCAGATTTCTAGTGGAAAAGAAATTATGCCTTCAACTAGCACTGAACCAAGAAGGAGTTCAAGAGAAAGAAAGGCCAAGTCTTTTGGTGACGATTTTCAACTGTACTTAGTTGAAGGATCTAGGATTGATATTAATTTTCAATATCAATATTGTTTGTTAAACACAAATGTAAACACAATACAATTTGGTTGGTAAACACAACTGTAACCGGTTTTGTTGAATATCTGGTAAGTTTCATCTGATGCAATTACACACACACACAATTGCTAGTGATCCAACGGTTATGAGGAAGTTGGTGTTGGCACCAAAATTGCCTAATAGTAGTATGAGTGTTCTGTTAATAACCATATTAGTGGAATTTTTAGGCATGTTTTTATAGCACTTTAATATTAAAATTTCATCACATATCATGCATATATCATAGGCATACCTTGTTACTTTGTGAAACACTAGTTTTTTGGGGAATGAAATCTACTTTGGTTTGTTTTTATTGTTTTTGTAGGTGTGTAGTGATTATGAGAGATGGCAATGGATTTAAAGGGATTCGTGATGACAAAAGAAGCAAAGATAAGCATGTTACGAGTGATTTTTGTTGCAACTACCTATACTTTTTTTGTATATATAACAAGGTTGAATGATGCAATAATAAATATGGAATGAAGAGGTCACTCTACCTCGAGTTTCTTGATCTCATTGCAAGGAAAAAATTCGCGAGTCATGAGTTCTTTAACCTCGTTCCAAGACACTGCCATAGCAGCTTCAACCCAACGATTACGCTTTTCACTATTCCACCAAGTTAATGACCTTCGATGAAAGACACTTGTAGCATATTAGATATTTAGGTTCTCTTGCTTTCGCACCATTGGATAAGGCCGGTAACACCCTCAGATCCATTATACTTTGGTGGGTTACATAAATTGAAATGCTTAAAGATGCACCAAGGAGGGTTAGCACCATCTTGGTTAGTAGTAGCAGCATTGGTTTGCTGCCCCAACTATTTGGCGATCAATTCTAACTGCCATCTTGCGGCCAGAGTTTCCAGAAGCACGGCGAAGACGGTTCAAAGACATGCTATAAGAACGATACGCAATAAGCTGGCAATAAGATTGTCGTATACATATATACACACTTAGTGAAATTAGAAATTTAGTGATGTATTAGTTGGTAATAATGGAATTGACTCAGTTTTTTTAAAAAAATGATGTATTTGCTTATTTATGCTAAGTTAGATCATATACACCAAGATTTGCATGGTTTAGCTCAAATTTAGTAGATGGATCATACATGAATCAGTAAAATAATTGGTAAACTTATGTGGTATAAAAAGCATCTACATAAGTTATAAGTTTGAATTTGATACCAAAAATCAGATTCATTACAACTGAAGCAACAATCTCGCTTTTAATGGTGCGTACGTACCTAACCGAACTATTAACTGTTGGATATTTTAGTGTAATTTGAGATTGCGTGTGACGTTCAAATAAGAGTGCACGCTTATTTGAATGTAATCGGGACTAACGGGGGATCCAAGGGGCAGCGCCCCTGGGAGCAGGGTCCAAGGGGCGGCAGCCCCTGGCGGGGTCCAAGGGACAGAGCCCCTGGCTGGGGTCGAGCTGCACTTTTGGAAACTTAAGGGACTAAAGGTGTTTTTGTTCAAGCGGTGGTGAATCTTCGAAGGTTATGACGAACAAATTTGCGAAATTGGACAAGTTTGATGGGCAAGACTTTCGTCGCTGGCAAAAGAAGATGCATTTTCTGTTGACGACTTTGAAAGTGGTGTACGTTCTGAGTACCCCGATGCCCGAGGAAGTGGTGGACAAAAGTGCTTTATCAAAAATGCATCAGAAATTTAATTTCGGGCTAAATATGCACTTTTAGAAACTTAAGGGACTAAAGGTGTTTTTGTTCAAAATGGAAACTGCAAGCAGTTGTGAAAAACTGAAAATACGCTCCCAATTTTTTTAGAGAAAACGCTGGATGAATTTTGTTTTCGATACGAATTCCCAAAATATCACAATCAAAAATTGACATACAAAAATCTAGAATTTTTCTGATTTTATCCGATCGAAGAATGGTAGCCACTCCAATTGTTTGATCTGTTAGTGATTATACGACTTCAGATTTATCCAAGCATTTTCGAATTATTCCCAACATTAACATACAAAACTCACTAATGAAATTGCTTATATTTTTAAAAGAGCAAGTATTCTAACCCTTAACCAACACTTTAAAAGTTCTATTTTTGTGCCAAAAAGCATCTTGGGTTTTTTATTGGCAGTTTTCTTTGGCCACCAAACCGTTAATGTGGTAGAACCTAATCATGTTAGGTGGTTTTTATTTAAGGAATGGACACTAATTAGACCCCTATGATATAAGGTGTATGCACATCTGCTTCGGCTATGGTCCTGCCTAAGTTTTGTGGTTTTTAGATAATTTCTGTATTTGTGAATTCCAAAATAGTACAAGAATACTCATAGAACAAATTAAATTACATTTTTCATAAACGTAAAAAAATTCAAGCTAGTTTTATATTATATACAAATAATATAAACCATAAATAGCTAAATATATCTCATATAAATATTTAGTTATATAAAACGCACTCAATCTTAACCCTGGTTCAATTTTATAAGATTGTTTCTTATATAAATGTAAACAAAACCGTTCATTATGGTTTTGTAATTTTTTAAACCAATCGACCAACATTAGAAAAGAAACAAACCGCGAAACCAAACTGACACATGACAGTTTCGTGGTTTTAAACCAAACTATGAACATTAGATAAACAATGAAGGTTAGAAGTGTCAAGGGAAGATGATTACATTCAACTTTTCTTTGATTCATAATCGTATTCATCAATTTGTCTAGGGTTAGAATTAGAACTCAAATATGATTCAAATCAAAGAAGCAAATATAATGTTTTACTAAATGATAGTTTTACGTGTTCCTATCAAATGATGTCTATGTGGTGCAGCTCAGGTGTTTGATAAAATGCCAAGCTTAAATTCTTTCATGGTACTTGAAACTTGTTTAATAAAATTGCTAACATAATCAACAAATAATCATGTACAATGACTTTGAAAGCCAAATCTAATACTTTGGAATTAATGTTTACATTTATTGCCCTTGTATATGTTTTAAAAATGTTAATCTTATATTATTGTTATAGTCATGGTTGTAAAAATCTCATCTAGACCATTAATGTGGTAGACCTAATCATGTTAGGTCATTTGTTTGTTAAATAGTGTAAATTAATCACACATTTGTACGATTTATCAAAATTCTCTTTATAAATAAAACAATACATTTTAGAGTTAATTTCTCGAATCGTCCTTACGGTATGTCCATATTCTAAGTTTGGTCCCAAATTTTGAAGAATTACATGTGTGGTCTGATTGTTTATAGCGGGTTACCCTAATGGTCCCTGTCCTGAATGAGTGTTAGTTTTTCAGGTTAAACACTTGTAAAATGATGAAACTACCCTATAATATAAAAAGCCATGGTCCACCACTGTGCAAACATAGTCATTTGATGGTCTACAATAAAAACACTAAATTTCATTACCTTCCTAATCATTCTTCATCATTGCAGACCCCCCCCCCCCCCACACACACCCGGTTTAGCAATAGGATTTGCAGTTTCAATGAGCTGATTCTGATGCCACTAGAGTTAGTTGAATTTGTTAGGATTGCTCCTCCACTGCATAGGGACCTAGTTTGTATCTAAAGTCATCGTAAGTGGAAAATACATGAATTGTAAATTGAATACACAAGATTTACTGTTTAAATTGTCTGTTTATTAGTCCAAAATCATATTACATCGAGTATCCAAACAGACAGAGCTTCGCCGTCTTGAATGCAAAGTTGTTACAATGAAAGACCCAAAGACCTATATATATAGAGCACCAAGTTCGCTCGAACTGTGGCTTGGCTAGGACAAGTTCGGGCAAACTTGTCTAGCCTTCACACAAGTTCGGCCAAACTTGTGCTATTACAACATAAATACTTTCAAGTTCTAACATATTCAAGCCCTAATCACACAGACATGATCCAAGACCTAGACAATAGACATCATGTATCAACAAACTCCCCCTTGGATATTGCGCAGTCTTGATCAGTCTTCAATCTTCAACCTCTTCCAAATAAGTTCTTGTATAGCTTTCTTCGTCTTTCTTGCTTAGGAATAGGCGTTTGGTCGATAGGAGGTGCCCATTTCATGAACTGAAATCTTCTGAGCCTTGACTCTCTACCCCTTTCATGTATCTTCTCTAATCGTCGTTCCTCTTTCAAAAACTCTTCTCTTTCTAACTTTCTCCATCTTGATTCCCACATATGACTAGAGTTAATACCATATGCATAGCATACGTTGATCACATTGTTTTGCTTGGACTTCTTCACATTTATCGAAACAGATCTTGTTGAAGAAAAAACACTTCATATCTTTTCTTGAACAATTGACTAGCCACATCGGGTCTAGTATACGTATAGTTCGCCATAACCCCCAAATTCTTCTACGTTCGATGCATTCCGGATCTAATTCTTTAGTGATATCCCACGTTTTGTCAGCCCGTAACACAATCACTGCTTCACTAGTTTCTGGATCCGTTTGCCACCACAAGAAGTATGGATGAAAATCTTGTTCAATAGGTTTTAGTGGCATGTTCTTCATTGCCCTCGGCCTTTTCATTACCAATGTAACATCCTTATCCCATGTCTTCTTGTCAATCTTGATTCTACGTTTCGGAATAAATGGCTTCCATAACTCAAAATCTCTAGAAGCTTAAAAACTTAATAACCCTCCATAGCCTTTTTTCATTGAACTTCATCTCAAGACTGATGTTTCTCGTTTGCACCAACTCTTCAACATCCCAAAAAGGTAAATTCTTTATCTCTGTAAGATGTCTGAAGTATTGCACCCCGAACTCTCTTTTTATAGCATAAACGTCAAGTTCTCTAATCCATCCCCAACTCAGAATATCACCAAGAGATTTGTCTTTGTCACGAGTAAAGAACGCCAGTGGTCACTTGAACTTTCTTTCTTTAGGCATCTCTTTGAACCACGACTTCTTCGCTTCAGCAATCTGTTCTTTCGTATAATGTTTAGGGATATTGCCTTCTTTCACCACTTCGTCAATCTTTTGTTTCAACAAATTCACATTAATCTGACTCGTAATTTCTTCAATCGTTGGAAAACTGTCAATATTGATACCAGAATACTTTTCTGCTTCATCATCAGAAGAATCTTCAAATATACACAATCATAATTATCTGCTTCTGATGTGCGCTTGTACACATACTCTTTTGGTTCAAACGTACTCACGTTCACCAACTCTTCTTCAAAATCAAACTCGAACGAATCAGCATCAACTTGGAACATCTAAGCCAATTCTTCCTTTGTGTAATTGTGAACAAATTCCCCTCTTCTTCTATACTCGGGTCCAACATAATCATCAAAGGTTTTTCATGAATAGCAGCAATAGGCATAGCAACTATCGCGTCAGACAAATCATTATCTTTAGGCCCTGTTTGCTCTGTATGCTCCCCCTTACTATGATCATCCTCCATTTTCACATCATCGTTAATCAAGGATTCAAAATCAAAATCAGAGTGAACTTTAGCAGAATCAATCTTTAGACCGACGCCCCCTGATTATCATCATTTCCATCATCATGATCTAAATCATCTTTAGTATCATCACCTGCAGGGTCGTCGTCTTTTTCATCATCTTCCTCATCGTCGTCTTTCTCTAACTCAGACAATTTGATTGATTCATCATTCTTTTCAGGAACATCTTCAGGAAAAATCTCTGATTCTGGAACTTTTTATGTTTCATCAGTCTTTTCAACACAGGCTCCTCTGTAGGTTTAGGGGTATTATCGACAATCCCTTTGCCCTTTCCCTGTTCTGCCAATTCTTTTTCAGCTTTGTCTTTAGCTTCTTGCAGATCAAGTCTTTCATATTCTGTTTTAAAATCAATCCCTAAGCTATTAGTTAACACCTTTTGAAGCCTGGCAAACCTTCTATCGTTCTGATCTCTTTCATATCTTAGTTCAACAATCTCTTTCTCCAATTGTTGATCGCAGCACTCAAACTATCAACCATCGCTTTCATATACCCTCTGTCATCTTCGAGAAACTTAACTTTGTCTTGCTGAATTTCCTTTTCAACCATACTATGCTTTACTTTGCTTTCCAAAGCTTCTTTCTTGACTTCATTCTGTTTGAGCTTATCTTCCAGAGCTTCGATTCTTTTCTCTAACATATCAACTGGAGTATCTTCAAACTAATTTGAAAGATCTTCAGCTGTAACAAGATGAGTAACATTATATAGAATATCACCGAAAGCATCTTTAAACTCTTTAGCTCTAGCACTTTGTGGAGTAGACTGCTTTGATCTTGGAGGAGTCACTTTGGGAGTACCCTTTGCAGCAGATTTTGGAGTTGACAGAGGCGTACTCTAAACCAGTACTTCAGTAACAGTTGGTGGTTCTTGTGTTGTAGTCGTCGGTGGAACTAGATCTTCAACGATCGGAATATCTTGCAAATTTGAAACAGGAGGTTCTTGTGTAGCTCCTTTCCTCTTTTTCTGACTCAAGTACCTGCGACTCTGAGGCTTTTTCTTTCCTCTAGTGCTTGGAGAACCCGTAGTTTTCTTTGAATCTCCAACCTTTGACTTAGAACGCTTTGTTTTCTTCTTTGGTCGATCTTCATCAGAAACCTCATCAGAACCCGTTTCATACAGATCTTCTCCACGCTTTTTCAGACGTTCTTCTTCTTTTTCTTTCTCTGCTTCTCTCTGTCTAATGTCAGCAGAGTCTTCAGAAGATTCATCTTTATTAGAAGTTGCTGAAATAACATCGTCGCGTTCTCCACCAGTAATATTGTTGGTGCATATGTCTGTTGCCTACGTAATTATGTATCGAGTCTGAGTGAATAGGGCTTAAACTGTTAGAAACGAGGCGTATTTAAGATAGTCTAGGGTCAAGTTCGCCCTTGATTGGTTGTGAGAAGCCAAGAACGGCCGAACTTGACTAGGTCAAGTTCGGCCGAACTTACTACTTAACATGTCCTCACCAGCGAACTTGTACTACTATATATAGGTGCCTTGTGATTTCATTTGTAAAAAACGTGGAGAGATTTTGGCACAGAGACGACGAAGCTCTGTCGGATCCGGTTCTCGAATATATTGAACTTTAGATCAATGAAAACAACATTTAAATGAGTAATTCTTGTTATTTGCTTAACTTGTCATTAGTTTCCGCCTAATCGGACAATAGATAAAAAATTTAGGTTCCCGTGCTAATCGTGGACGTTCCTACAAGTGGTATCAGAGCTTGGATACCTAAATTTGTTGGAATCAAGACAAGAGTTTCTCTATTTCATCTCCATTCTATCATTTTTCTTAACTTTTCACATATTTGATGATTTCATGGTAAAAAATGGGTGATTTTTGAATATGTCATTTAAAACACACTAATAACAAACCCCTGAGAGTTTGGACATCAAATTCAAACGTTTTGATATCAAAAGTTGCAAAAACCATGTTTTGGAAACAAGGTTCAGCCGAACTTAACACTAAGTTCGACCGAACTTGATTGAAATTCTTTGAGTTTTAATCAAGTTCGACATAACTTGATTAGTTTTTTCAAGATTTTGAGCTTAAGTCCGCTCGAACTTGTTGATTTTTGCTTGAAGTTCTATCAAGTTCTACCGAACTTGATATAATTCTAGTGAAAATTCAAACTTAAGTTCGCCCGAACTTAGTTTTCTCTTGAAATTCAAGCTTAAGTCTGCCCGAACTTGCATTTTGTTCTTAAAACTCATTCACAAGTTCGACCGAACTTGTGATTAATCAAAATCTGATTTTTCCTTCATAAGTTCGACCGAACTTACCTGTTTCTTAAAATCATTCTCACAAGTCCGCTCGAAGTAAAAATTTTTCTCAAAACTACATCACGTTCGACCGAACTTGAGGTTGTGTGCTAAAATTTGAACTTTGTCATATAAGTTCGACCGAACTTGTGAAAACCTGAAATCAAAACTTGTTTTCACACAAGTTCGACCAAACTTGTTTGTTAACTAATCAATTTTCGAGTGTTTTTTGATCGTATTTTCAGATAAGTCTACGGATTGTCAAAATGGAAGATTTCCACAACGTATTCGTCTCTCAAATGGCTTCTTCATCAATGCTAATGTTCTAGCGCCGAACCAGATGAATATCGACAACGAAATGGGTACTGCGTCAAAACCGCCAAAGCTAATGAGCATGGATGAATTTGAAGGATGGAAAGAAAAGTTTGTGAACTGGATACAAGCGAATCAATTCAACAGCTGGGTTGCAGTTGAGGATGGTTACAAATGGCCAAAAGATGAACGTGATCAAGATCTTCCGCTGAATAAGTTTTCAAATACTGACAAAGATAACTACGATGCGGAGAAGAAAATGATCAGCTTGATACAACAATCAGTGAAGGAAGATATCTTGATACTATTGCCAGAATATGACACTTCGCAAGAATTATGGAATTCTCTTTGTGAAAAATTCAAAGGAAGTGATGAAATGATTAAAAGCAAAAAGGCTTTAATCAAAAATTCGAGATCTTCACGATGAGTAAAGGTGAAACAATGAAGCAGATGATCGATAGATATTGTCACCTCATGGTCCAGATGCGGAGACATGATATCAAAAGATCTAATGAAGAGCAAATTGAGAAGTTGGCTGATGCACTTCCAGAAGGAGAATGGACAACATATCTGACGATTCTGAAGAATAGTCCATCTTGGAGACACTTCAAGTTGTTATCTTTCATTGACAAACTGGAAGGTCATGAAATGGAGTTGATGAAAATTGCTAAATCAAAGAATGCTAATGTTGTTCAAGATGTCGGTGTCTATTACAAAGGAGGTATTCCAGATACTCCGATTCAAAGCCCGAAAATTCAAACAACTTTTAGTGCATATACAAATTCTTCTCAAAGTCAAAGTTCTCCATATGCTGGTTATACTAGTGCTAGTTCAAGCTCTTCATTCCAAAATCAGACAAGTCAAGCAAGTTCTGATTCAATTTTTTTCCAGTGCAATATATCAGTCGATTTGAAGAATGTATTTCCTGAGAAGGTGGCCAAACAGCACATAGCACTTCTCGCTACCGTTCTTGAATCATTTGAAAGCCTTGTTGCTGGAAAGATCGGTAATCCGGAAATGACCGCCGAAGATTACGATCAGGTAGATGAAGAAGAGTTCGAACTGATGGATATCAAGTGGAGTCTTGCATCTATCATCAGAAGAGTTTCTAAATTTGTGGCACTCACTGGAAAGGATATTAGGTAATTCAAACAACAAACTTGGATTTGACAAGTCTAAAGTCACATGCTTCAGGTGTCGACAAAAAGGACACTTCAAACGAGAATGCAGCAATCAAGAAGCAAGTGGAAACCAAAATCCTTTCGGTAGTGACAATGAGTACTACAAGAAAGCTCTTCAATACAAGCCATATCCAAAGAGAACACAAGTCGAAGTGGAAGATAAACCTGCAAAGAAAGTCGAACAAGCTCTAGTTGCCAATCATGAAGAAGATGGTTTTGACTAGAACAGATACATCGGAAAGAAAACTGGTGTTGCGATGATAGCAGAGTTAGTGGATGAATCTGATATATCATATGTCGATGCTGCTTTGGAAAATGCCATTCTGGAAGGTTATAGGCAGAGAGCTGAGAAAGAAGAATTAGCTTACCTTGAGATGCAAAGGCAAGAAGCTTTGAAAGCAGAGGCAGAAAAGGTAAAGGATAAGGTAAGTGTGTTTGAAAAGGAAGTTGTGAAAGTTGTGGAGGTTGAAAAACCTTGCACAAAGTGCGCAAGTCCTTGTGAACCATGTCTTGATAAAGTCAAAGTCATAAGAGAATTGATTGTACACAACGAAAACTTTCGTTATGATTACAGAACCATAAAAGAAGCTTATGACAAAATATCAAGAAAATATAAATATGTTGAACATGCTAATAGTGAACTTAACGCTAATGTAAAAATGTTAAATGCTACAGTAATTGAGAAACAAAAGGCCATTAACATGTATATTAATACAATTGCTGAAACAAAACGTGAGCTTCATTGCATGAAAATAGAAACGAAAAGAGTAAGACAACTTCTAAAGAGCTATACCACAAACGCATATGTCATTGATCACATTTTACCTACGATTAAATCGGAGGAAATAGTGAGAAATCAACGCGTAAAGAGTACGGATGTGTTCCTCCACCATTTCTTGCAAGTTATTCCTGCAAGAAAGATGATGAAATTGAAAAGACATTTAATATTCTTATTCGTTCAGATAAAAGAAATAAATTGCCTAAGAACATTGACGTAGACTTTACGAATTTAAACAATGACAATGAAGCGGTGGTTAAAGATGTGCTAAAGAATGTGTTGGAAAATGATTCTGATGACGGCAGCTCTGAAAGCGCCAAATCAAGTTCGAACAACTCGAAATCACAATCTGATGATGACGATTCATCATCAGAACATGATCTAAGTGATGATCCTAATGTTGTCATGTACAAGATTAAGGAATCTGATAGATTATATTTCGATGATAGTTTTCTGATTCGGAACGTGAGAAAAGATCAACTTGATAAATTTTTCAAACTTGTAGAAGTTTCATCAGATGATCTTCAGAAAAATGAGAAAAGATTTTACTCAAAACCTAAAAGGAATTCTAACAATTACAGAAAGTTTGTTGGTGATTTTCCTGAGAACAGGAGAGCAGGATTGGGTTTGGAGGAAAGTGAAGAAGAATCAAGAAAGAACCAGAAGTCACCATGTCATGAATACAAAGGTAAACACATGAAGTTTGTGTATGGGACAAATACGGTTCAAGAAGAAAGTATGACTGGTAAGAAATCGAATGATGAATTCAAGAAAGAGAAAGAACTTTGGGACAAGGCTAAAACCAAGTCCACAAGTGGAGTAAAACCCACTAGTGGAAATGTTTCTGATAATCGAACTTGCTTTAAATGCAATAATGTTGGACATATTACACGCAAGTGTCTGAATCTAAAGCCTGTGTTTCCATAAAGAAAAACTGTGTCAAAAGATGAAAAGCAAAAACAACCAGAGATTGTGAATTCTGATACAGTGTCAAATAGAAACTATGAATCTAAATGCGAGGTAAAACCTAAAACTGGATCAAAGTTTGAAAATTTAACATTTGAAAAAGGTGAAACTTCAAGATTTAATGAAATTAAAGATTCTAGGTTCTATATTAAGAAAGCGAGAAGCAAGCTACAGTCATGGGTTGCTAAGAAAAGGCTTTCAACATCAGAAAAATCAAAGTCTGTTGTTGATAAAACTGAAAATATCAAATCAACCGAGTCAGTAATCAAACAGACAAAGAAAGAAAAATTCAAAACGTTTTCAGAATCGACATTAGACGAAATGTTTGATGATGATTTTGAATATGATGAAGAGTTAGAATATGGTTATGATGTTTATCAGTACAAACCCAAAACCAAAAGGTTTGGGTTTCATTTTTCAAATAGTTGTTTCATGTGCAGGAGTCCCAAGATCCACTCTATCAAAGTTGATACAGGATAGCGGAGCTCCATGAGTTTTTAACTTATCTAGAAAGTCATAATCTTTGACGTTTTTGAAATCACAAGTGGTTGAAAAAGAAAAAAAATTATTTTTTTGAGAAAATCCACACCGTTAAACAGAACCCTGATGGTTATATTGAAAAATCATTTAAAATTTGATTTTCTACAAGTGATTCTTACAAAGTGGTTTCTACAAGTTAATGTTATCAAAGTTTAATGGTTTGTTCTGCTGACAGGTGATAGTGTAGAAGATGAAGAAAAGAATCGAACGACGAGTTCTCAGGATCCTCATTGGTTTGTTACATTTTTAGAAGAATTTCTTTAAATCTAAAATCCAAAAAATATGTTTTTGATTTTAGGGGGAGTAAGAAAATTTTTAGAAAAATCAAAAACATATGAAAAGGTTGAAATCTCAAAAACATTGAAAAAATTCAAAAAGTACAAAAACATCAAAAAAGACAAAAAGAATTTTGTGACAAAAAGGAAATGATAGTACATCAGTGGACTATCACAGTATGCTAAAGAATTGTAAAGTTTAAAAGTGATAAACAAGTCTTACTGTGGATGTGTCGATAGGCTTTACACGTTTAGTAGATTGTTTCCAGGATATAAACTAAATTTTACAACTGCTTAATCTTGTGGATTAACACATCTTGGATATATGGACTTAGTACTCCGAAATTTCAATTGAAGTTGATATCTGGGGTATTATACAAGTTCTTCTGATTTTGCGGAAGCAATAGCCTAGAACTTCTATAATGCTTTTGCTATAAACCCCTAAACTGCATGCAAATCTTGAAAAGTATCGAAAGATCTAATCATTTGCAATGCTTAAAAGATTCCTTAAGTGGAACACACCTTAAAGATGAGCCTTCATCTCTTTGTCTATACGATAGTACTAACCTGAGCTCTCAAGGTCTCGTATAACCCAAATACAGATATCAATTATGCTATACTCACCTGTAAGATGAAATCTAGGGAATCTGGATTCGAGAGTATATTCAAGAGGTGAGAACCATAGTTAAGTCAAGTTTCATAATTCTTACCTAACATATCTTGGAACAATTGAGAAACGTGATGAAGTTTAAGAGGACAAACATATCGACAATCTAGGTAAACGAGCTTCAAACTTAAAGTCTTTAAAAAGGTCAACGGTACTGGTGACATGTCTCAAACAACTGATATGATCCTTAGACACAAATTCACAAAAATATGTCTGTAAATATGTTTGTATATAGTTTTCTTTACTTGTTAAAAGTTCTGTAAATACTTTACTTGCTTTTCAAGATAAAAATCAAAAAGATTTTCAGTGTGTTTTAACACAAACTTTCTAAAAATACAAAAAGATTTTGTTTCTACATTGGTTTCAAACGAGCCAATGTTGGAGAACGGATCTTCGAAGTCTGGTAAGAAAATCTGATGAATGTTTAAAAGTTCATTAATCTGAAACTTTAAAATCAGATTGTTCATAATGGTTTTCAAACCGTGGTCATTAATTTGAACTCAGTTTGATATTTTTGGTTAATCAAGGGCATTAACTTGGACTTGATCAACTAAGTGGATTTTCACAAATGATAAAAATGTGAAAGTTGAAGGATTTAAAAAGATTTAAAAAATTAAATGTATTCAAGGTCAGTAAGTTGAACTTGAAACAATTAACGTTTTTGAAAAGTTTGAACCAAAGATAAAAGTTTGAAATGGTGATGGTACAAAATTTCAAATCAGTAAATCTGAAATGTTTATTTGAATGTCATAATTTATTTAGACAGGTAGTAAAGTTTGAGGGGGAGCTGGATAAAACACTGTCCAAAGATTTTAGAAAGCTCAAAGCTAGGGGAGTTTGAAGTTTAAGATCAAAGCAAAGGGGAGTCTGAGACTAAAGCTTAAAGCTAGGGGGAGCATGTTGTTTAAAAGTTTTACCAAGACAAAGCTCAAAGAAAAAGGAAGAGGATATAAAGATCAAGATGTTAAAGTTTATACAAGAACTAAAGATTGAAAGACTCAGAAGATTTCAAAAAGTCAATGACTGCGGCAACATCCAAGGGGAGTCTGTTGGTGCATATGTTTATTGCCTACGTCATTATGTATCGAGTCTGAGTGAATAGGGCTTAAACTGATAGAAATGAGGCATATTTAAGATAGTCTAGGGTCAAGTTCGCCCCTGATTGATTGTGAGAAGCCAAGTTCGGCCGAACTTGACTAGGTCAAGTTCGGGCGAACTTACTACTTAACATGTCCTCACCAACGAACTTGTACTACTATTTATAGGTGCCTTGTGATTTCGTTTGTAAAAAACGTGGAGAGATTTTGGCACAGAGACGGCGAAGCTCTGTCGGATCCGGTTCTCGAATGTATTGAACTTTAGATCAATGAAAACAACATTTAAATGAGTAATTCTTGTTATTTGGTTAACCTGTCATTAGTTTCCGCCTAATCGGACAATAGATAACAAATTTAGGTTCCCGTGCTAATCGTGGACGTTCCTACAAATACTAGCCTCAACTTCTTGGCTATCAACATTAACTGCAGCGCTTGAACCTTCAACATTCTGAGGATTTTCATCAGGCTCATCTATCAACATGGTTTCCACTTTCTTTGACGCCCTTTTTTTCGTTTTGGCTTCTCAACAACAACAACCCTCTTGATATACCTCTTTTCTCCTTGAACGTCTTTAACAATTCAACCTCGTCTTTATCGTCTCCACTACCATCCTTCCTCCATTTGTTTTCAGGTGGTAAGATATAATCAGCTTTGATGATAGCACCAAACACAGGCTTTGAAATAGGAGCAGAGTCTTGCTTCTGATATATCTTAAGCTTCTTCAAAGTTGTTTCGTCCATGTGGCTTAAGTACAGAATATCATTCGGATCTTTAGTAATGTTCTGAAACTTATCATCTATCAGCATCTGAACAAACCTTGGATACATCACCAGGCTCTCCTTTCCCATATTATTCGACATAAACTTGAGAATCACTTTCAAATAGTTGAACTTCTTGTTGAGCACTAACGCTGTCACCATAAAAGCCATGTAATCCTGAATATCGTCTAACCCTGCTTTCCAGTGACTGAAGGCGTGAATAATAGCATGAATAAGAAGTTTGTACGGTAGAGGAACACCGCCTTTCTTTAATGTTGGTTCATTTGCATGCCCTTTATACCCCATTTGATAGAAACAACCCTTAACCATCCTCTATTCGAAGCTAATTGGATCATTTTCATTGTCGTTGAATGCTAGAACCCTTCGAATATCTGCTTCGGTGATCAAAATCTCCTTGTCTTCATTACCAACACGAACAACAGACTTAATCACTTTGTTTGCTTCGTCATAAGATGCTGCGTTCCAGAAAAGATATACTTGTGATCTATAAACGACATGCTTGTCGGTAATCGCCTTTGTGATTGGTATTCTCCCCAAAAACTCTAGAATCTTTGAAAATGCAGCCAGCGATGGATATATCTTTTCATTCAGTGAGATACAAGTGTTGTGTAACTTAGAAAATGAAAGCTGGATATTCTGCGGACAAGAAAATCAAGCAATTAGACAATTTTCACCAATTTTCAAATATAATTTATCAAGTTCGGGCGAACTTGATACACCAAAACATTACAATTATAAACAACTTCGGTCGAACATGTAACATTTACATTTCTTTTGGATTTCAAACAAGTTCGGGCGAACTTGTAATGAACATCAATTTTAACAGACTTACAAACAAGTTCGGGCGAACTTGTTTTATTTTAAAGATTTATTCAATATGATGACAACTTCGCCCAAAGTTGTTTCAAAACAACTTCAACAAGTTCGGGCGAACTTGTCATCATCCCCCAACAAAACCTGCAATTTCAATAACATGTCTAATGATCAAATTTTCGGTTTGTTTATGATGTTTACATGTCTAATAACAAATTTTACCGTTCAATTTTTCAAAGAAACCCTAGATCTACTGATTTTAACATGTTCGGTCCAACACAGTTCAAACACGTTCAATTCATGGATGATTTATGCAATTTATATCTCTGCCATGTTCATAAGTGTGCCAATCACTTATAACAGGTCTCAATTTGGGCAGCACAAAAGTACAATTTTTGCAAATTCACAAATCTCTCAAAGTTCGCTCAAGTTCGCTTGAAGACAGATAGATCAGATAAAATGAACTTTCAGCGAACTTGATTATTTATAGTCAATCAAGTTCGGGCGAACTTGACTCTCAAATATCAATTCTCTTTGAACAACTTCGCACGAAGTTACCAGTTATTGAAACACTTTATGTTCAACAACTTCTGCCGAACTAGTTCAAGGCCAATTTCAAAATTTTCAACTTTTTTACTTTTGACCCTGAACTTTCACATGTTTACCAGTTATGAAAATCCACTCAGTTGACCAAGTCCAAGTTAATGACATTGGTTAACCGATTTGTCTGTCGAGTCCAAGTTAATGACCCCGGTTTGACCCGTTATGAACAAACTGATGTTTTCTTCAATTTAAAGTTTCAAATTAATGAACTTTTCATCATTTTTCGTGTATTTTGATTTTACATAATAGCTCCCAACCGTTGTCATCAAGATTTCCAACAACTTGTACCATTCCGAACTCTGAAGATCCGCTTTCCATGATTGGCTGTTGAAAACAATGTAGAAACAAAATCTTTTTGAATTTTCGAAAGTTTATGCTAAAACACACTGAAAATCTTTTTGGGTTTATATCTGAAATCAAATAAACTATGTACAAACATATTTACAGACATATTTTTGTGAATTCGTGTCTAAGGACCATATCAGTTGATTGAGACGTATCACCAGTACCGTTGACCTTTTAATGACTTTAAGTTTAAAACTTGTTTACCTAGATTGTCGATATGTTTGTCCACTTAAACATCGATACATTTCTCAATTGTTCTAATATATCTTAGTTAGAATTATGAAACTTGACTCAACGACGGTTCCCATCTCAGAATATACTCTCGTATCAAGATTCCCTAGATTTCATCTTACAGGTGAGTATAGCGTAATTGATATCTGTATCTGGGTTATGCGAGGTCTTGAGAGCTCAGGTTAGTACTACCGTACAGACAAAGAGATGAAGGCTCGACTTTAAGGTGTGTTCCATAAATGGAATCTTTTAAGCACTGCAATTGATTAGATCTTTTAATTCTTTCAATTTTGCTGCAGTTTAGGTGTTTTTAGCAAAAGCATTATAGACGTTCTAGGCCATTGCTTATGCAAAATCAGAAGAACTTGTATAATACCCCAGATATCAATCATCTATAAAGACCTCGTATCTCAGAATCAGGCAATCTCTCAAACGAAATTTCAGAGTACTAAGTCCATATATCCGAGAGATGTTAATCCATAAGTTTAAGCAGTTGTAAAATTTAGTTTATATCCCGGAAACAATCTACTGAACGTGTAAAGCCTATCGACACATCCACAGTAAGTCTTGTTTAAAATTTTTAAACTTTACACATCCTTAGCATATTGTGATAGTCCACTGATGTACTATCATTTCCTTTTTGACACAAAATTCTTTTTGTCTTTTTTCAATGTTTTTGTACTTTTTGGTTTTTATATGTTTTTGTATTTTCTCGTTTCATTTATCCCCCTAAAATCAAAAACATATTTTTGGATTTTAGTTTTTAAAGAAATCTAATCTAAAAAGATAACAAACCAATGAGGATCACGAGACTCGTCGTCCGATCCATATTCAACCTCTGCTTCCGCACCTGTCAAAAGATTTTTCATACCGTTAAGCCTCATTAAGTATTAAACCGTGAAAGACTAAAAGGTTTGGCATAAAAATCAGCTTTTTGTTCATCGGTGTGGATTTTCTCAATTCGTACCAATCTCTTTTCGTAGCAATAACGAATAAAGTGGTAACGAATCTCGATATGTTTAGTTCGAGAGTGATGAAAAGGATTTTTTGTTATGTCGATGGCTGCCTTATTATCTACATACAGCGGAGTGTCAATAAATTATAAACCATAGTCTCTCATATGCTGTTGGATCCACAGAATCTGTGAACAACAGCTGGAGGCCGAGATATACTCAGCTTCACAGGTAGAGAGAGCGACCGTAGTCTGTTTCTAACACTGCCAAGTTACCATACGTGTTCCAAAGAACTTGCAACCCGTTGTAGTTGATTTTGCATTTAGTTTATCTACACCAAAATCAGGGTCTGTGTATCATGTCAGATCGAAGTTATCGTTCTTCGGGTACCAAAAGCCCGTGCTTGGACAACCCTTGAGATATCTGAAAATGCACTTCACGATCTGCATGTGAGATACTTTTGGACTTGATTGATATCTGGCGCAGAGGCAGGTAGGATACATTATATCCGGACGAGAAGTCGTCAGATACATGAGTGACCCTATCATTGACCTATAAAGAGAATCATCAACTTTGGTTCCGGTTTCATCAATGCAAATTCCGTGATTGAGTGCCAAAGGAGTAAATGACGGCTTCGTGCTATCCATCTCAAACTTCTTCAAGATATCATGAACATACTTGGTTTGGTGGATAAAAATACCGTCTGGCAACTGATCGACTTGCAATCCGAGGAAGAATTTCATTTCACCCACAGAGCTCATCTCGAATTTCTTATTCATGATTCTTCAAACTCTTGCAAAGATCGTCATTTGTTGAACCAAAGATGATGTCATCCACATAAACTTGTACGATAATCAGATGACTTTCAACTTCTCTGGTAAATAGCGTACTATCCATTGTTCCTCTAATAAAGTCGTTGCCAACAAGATGTTGAGATAACGTCTCGTACAGGCTCTCAGGGCCTGATGCAAACCGTACAATGCTTTATCCAGAAGATAGGCTTTCTTTTGTTCAGCGGATCGACAAACCCCAGTGGTTGGCCGACACACACTTGCTCTCGTAGCTTACCATATAGAAAAGCGGATTTCACATCTGATTGATACACTTTAAAACCTTTACAAGCAGGGAATGCAAGGAAAATGCGAATGGACTCCAATCTTGCAACTGGTGCATATACTTATGTATAATCAATTCCTTCTTGTTGATGGAATCCTTTGACAATGAGCCGAGCTTTGTTTCGTACTATCACCCCACGATCATCTCGCTTACACTTGAAGACCCATTTAGTATCTATCTCCTTTTGATTCTCCGGAAGGTCAACAAGTTTCCATAACCCCAGCTTTTCGAACTGTAATAATTCTTCTTGCATCGCAAGTACCCAATTCTCATCTCCTAAAGCTTCAGAACCATTCTTCGGCTCAATCTGGGATATGAAGCATGAATAATAGCAATACTCTTGAGTCGGAGCTACTCGAGTATAGAAACAACTCAAAGCTTTGTTGATCTGGCCCCTTGTTCTTACGCCAGTTTGCAACTCTCCAATTATGGAATCCGATGGGTGGTATGAATAAGTTCTCGGCATCACCTCACTTGGAACATCAACAGTACTTTCCTAATTAGTAATATTTTGATCAACCGCCAATTCAACTGTAGGAGCACTAGAAGACGCTTCATTTTGAGTACTCGGGCCAGCAGATTGATTCAACATACTTGCAATCTGCTCAGATTCTTCGTCAGAATAAGATTCTCCATCATCATCAAACGTCGGAGCCTCGTCAAAGTCGGAATTATGTGCTTGAGAAAGATTGGGTTCCTCTGTAGCATTTACTGGTTCTGTAGCTGGTGTCACTTGTTCTGCTTTTCTTAAACACTGCTATTGCTAGGACCTGCACCAGAAGAAGATGATTTAACAGTTGGTTGATTAACCACTATTGGTCTGATAATCTGCTCTTGATTAGCTGACTGATGTAGATAATATAACACAGCAATGCCTTCTTCAGAAGGCTCTTCTGGCAAGTCAAATAATTTCCACAATTCACTATAATTGAACAACCAAGCATCGCCTGCTCTTTGAATTGGAGTTGTATACCGAAAACAATCGACATGCTGCGCTTCTACCACTCTTCTTAAACTTGGAAGGTAAACTCTCTTGAGTAGACTTGCGTAGCCGACAAAGAAACCATCTATCAATTTGGCACCAAACTTTCCGTCTGAATAAATAACTGTACACGGTGCGCCAAACGGTTCTAAATACTTCAAATTGGGTTTCCTTCGGTTTAGCAATTCGAAGCAAGTCTTTTTTGTAAGTTTGACCGTCAAGACTCTATTCAATGTATAGCGTGCTGCTGCGACTGCTTCACTCTAGAAACTGACAGAAAGCTTTGAATCTGCAAGCATAGTTCTTACTGTTTCTATTAACGTTCTGTTCTTCCTCTCAGCCACTCCATTCTGTTGCAGAGTGTATGGAGCACTGAATTCGTGTAACATGCCTTTGTCTTTGCAAAATTCTTTCATTCGGGCCTTTTTTAATTCTGTACGTTATCACTTCGGATTCTTCTAATAGGGAGATGGTACAAATTTTCAATCTTCCTGAAGAGGATCATGAGATTATCGAACGTTTCATCTTTGCTCTCTTGGAAGAAGACCCATGAAAATCTTGAATAATCATCGGTGACGACAAGACAATAAAGATCTCCAGATATACTTCTCACATTTACTAGACCGAAGAGATCCATATGCAGTCTTTCGAGCGGCAGCTTGATGGAGTTAAGAATCTTTTTCGGATGAGACTTTTTGATCTGCTTTCCTTTCTTGCATTCCAAACAATTATCAGTCACGTGAAAGCTTCTAAGATTCACTCCTTCAACTAAATAATTGTGAACCAGGTGATTCATCTTTCTGAGGTGTATATGACCCATCTTTCTGTGCCAAGGAATTGACTCCTTCTCTGTGGCCTTCGTTACAAAACATTGAGCCGACTTCGAAGTAGTAGTAGCAATGCTCATATCTAGCACATAAAGATCATTCTCTCGAGGAGCACGCATGAGAATCCATTCCTCTGGAATCTTAAAGCCCGGTTTAATGATCATGCACCCCTTGTCATTGAAATGGGTGGTAAACTGCTTATCACAGATATGAGAAACACTGAAAAGATTGTTCTCCAGCTCGGCGATATAATTGACCTTATCAAACGACACCACACCATTAAATAGCTTTCCTTCTGCACCGATTCTACCTCCTTGATTACTTGCGAATCCCACGTACCCTCTATTGATTGCTTTAATATCGAAGAGCAAGGCACGCATCCCAGTCATGTGACGTGAAGCTCCGCTATCCATAATCCACTTTGACAAGATGGATCTTTGGAGCCCTTGCACATGCAAAAGAAACTATTTAAAGAGGGAAACCCAAGCCTTTCTGGTCTTGGGTCGAATCGGGATGTTATAAGTAGGAACTTGCAAATCAACATTCAATAACTTCTGATTAGTCTTTGTGAAATTGACGTTTTCATTCTTGACTGATGCAGTAGTTATCTTTGTACCTTCAAATGATGATGATGGTGTTTTGTTTGCAACCCATGATTGAGATTTCATTCGAGCTTTCTTGATGTAAAATTTTGAATCTTTGTTCTCATTTGATCTAGAAGTTTCACCCTTTTCAAAAGTTGATTTCTCAATTTTAGATTCACTTTTAGGTTTAACTTCGATGTTAGATTCATTGTTTCGTTTTAAGATTGTGATTGGTTTTACAGTCTCTGGGTGCTTAAATTTCTCATCATCTGAAGTTGTCTTTCCTCGATGATACACAGGCTTTGATTTCAGACACTTGCGAGCAATGTGACCAACTTCATTGCATTTGAAGCAAGTCCAAGTATCAGTAGAATGTCCATTCATGGGTTTTACTCCACTTGTGGATTTAGCCTTATCAAGAAGTTCCTTATCCTTTTTAAACTCATCATTCGATTGCTTTCCAATCGAACTCTCTTCCTGAACCGTGTTTGTCCCAAACACGAATTTCATGTTTTTATTCTTATATTTGTGAAATGGTGACTTTTGTTTCTTTTTCAGTTCATCTTCTACTTCCAAACTCAAACCCACTCTCCTATTCTCAGGAAAGTCACCACCATTCCTTTAGTAGTTGTTATATTTTTTCTTGGGTTTTGAGTAAAACTTCTTTTCATTTTTCTCAAGATCATCTGATGATACTTCAACAAGTTTGAATAGTTTGTCGATTTGATCTTCTTTCACATTTCGAATCAGAAAACTATCGTCAAAATATAGTCTATCAGAGTGCTTAAATTTGTACATTACAACGTTAGGATCATCACTTAGACTATTTTCCGATGAAGTCTCTTCATTTTCAGATTGTGATTCAGAATTATCTAGACTTGAGCTGGCGCTTTCAAAGCTGCCATCATCAGAATCATTTCCCAAAACATTTTCAACCACATTTTTCACGACTGCTTCATTGTCATCATTTGATGTTGTGTAGACTACATCAATGTTCTCAGGAAACTTATCATTTGTTTCTAATAAAAGTGTTATGTTAATTGTCTTTTCAATCCCATCCACTTTCTTGCGACAATAACTTGCGCACAATGGAGGTGGAACATTGCTATACTATCCATGCTTCTTACCTTTTGACTTCATATCATTTTCATCCGACGAAATCGTTGGAAGAATATGATCGATGATATAAGCATTAGTCGTATAACTGAGCAAAAGTTTTCTTACTCGTTCAGTTTCAATTTTCATTTCTTGAAGCTCATGTTTTGGTTAAGCAATGGTGTTGATGTACATGTTAATTGCTTCTTGTTTTTCAATTACCGTTGCTTTTAACATTCTTATAGTGGCACCTTGTTCCAAGTTAGCTTTTTCAACATTGCAATAAGTGCCTTTCATCTTATCATAAGCTTCTTTCGTCGTGCGATACTCGTATTTAAAATTTTCTTTATGCACGTTTAATTCACTTATGATTTGAGATATCTCAACACATTTCTCACAAGGTTTTGTGCACTTTGTGCAAGGTTTTTCAACCTCCACAACTTTCACAACTTCTTTTTCAATCACCTTTACCTCTGAACCTACCTGTTTCAGATTGGCCATCATGGCTTTGTCAGCAATCTTTGTGAGGTTCTCTTCATTCATCTCCTTCGTCACGTCAACGACCTCCTCGACCTTTGGTTTCTTTTCTAAAACCACTTGCTCTTGCGATGTATTTCCAAAGCAACCTGCAAAACTAGAATGAAAGTTAGGAGGAATAATGTTCTTCATCTTAGTCTCATGATAGATCATTTCCTTTTCCTCTGTTCTCTGCAGATATTCTTCTAAGATCGCATTCTCCAGAGCTGCATCATCAACCATTGACTCTGATTCATCCACGATCTCTGCCATTAGTGGAACTCCAGTTTTCTTTCCAATATAATTATTCCAGTCAAACCTTTCGTCTTCATGAGACACAACTAGAGCCTTTTCAGTTGGCTTTGAGGAATTTTCTTGAACTTCTACTTGAGTTCTTTTTGGATATGGCTTGTACTGCAACAGTTTCTTGTAGTAATCATTGTTGTTTCCAAAAGGGCTTTGATTGCCGCTTGCTTCTTGGTTTGTGCACTCGCGTTTGAAATGCCCCTTTTGTCTACATTTGAAGCACGTTACTTTCGATTTATCAAATACAAGTTTATTGCTTGAATTTCCAATGTCTCTTCCCGTAAGCGCGACGAACTTTGTGACTCTTATGATAATCGAAGCTAAGCTCCACTTGATATCCATCATTTCCAATTCCTCTTCATCAACCTGATTGTAATCCTCAGCTATCATCTCTGGATTTCCGATCTTTCCCGCAACTAAACTTTCATAAGATTCAAGAACGGTTGCAAGAAGCGCTATATGTTGTTTGACCACTTGTTCAGGGAAAACGTTCTTCAGATTGACCGCAATGTTGCATTGAAATACTTTTGGCTCAGAACTAGATTGATTTGTCTAACTTGTTTGATTCTGGAATGGAGAATTTGTGCTAGCACTCGAATATCCTGTGTTTGGAGGACTCTGATCATAAGTTGGGTATGATTGAGTATTCGGTTGACTTTGGGACGAATGATTCGAAGAAATCATATTTGCACTAAACGCCGTTTAAATTTTCGGACTCAAAATTTCCTGAACACCTCCTCGGTAGTACAGACCCACGTCTTGTACAACATTTCCATTTTTCGATTTGGCCCTTTTTTATCATCTCCATTTCATGTCCCTCCAACTTGTCAATGAAATCTGATAGCTTGTAATGCATCCAACTCGGATTATTCTTCAATACCATTAAGTAGGTCGTCCACTCCCTCTCAGGAAGTGCATCAGCCAACTTATCAATCGTCTCTTTATCAATTTTATGAATATCGTGTCTTCGCATCTGAACCATCAAATGACAATCTCTATCGATCATCTGCTTCATGGTTTCGCCTTTAATCATCGTGAAAATATCAAACTCTTTCCTGATTAAAGCCTTCTTGCTTTTAATCATCTCAACACTGCCTAGATATTTTGCACATAATGCATTCCACAACATCTGTGAAGTCTTGCATTCAGGTAGCAAGATCAAGATGTCTTCTTTCACTGATTGCTGTATCAGACTGATCATTCTCTTCTCTGCCACATATGCATCTTTAAGTTCTGGTGTAAACTTAACCAAAGCAAGATCTTGATCACGTTCATCTTTTGGCCACGTATAACCGGTTTGCACAGCAACCCAGAAGTAATTCTCTTGAACCCAGTTCACGAATTTTTCTTTCCAACCTTCAAATTCATCCATGCTCATCAACTTGGGCGGCTTCACAGAAGTTCCCATTTCGTTGTCTATATTCATTTGATTTACTGCATTTGCATTTGAAGTCGAGGCCTGAGCTACTCCCGCAGCAAAAGCATTTTGCAAATCATCCATCTCGAAATCAGATGATTATGACTGAAACACGTTCAAAAACACTTGAAGATTGATTAGCAAACAGACAAGTTCGGGCGAACTTGTGCAGAGAACAATATTCAGATTCAATTTCAACAAGTTCGGTCGAACTTGTGTAAGAATTTCAGAAATTTTCACTTGAGAAAAAGTTCGGGCGAACTTGTGATGATTTTCGAAAAATTTTCAATGTTTACCAAGTTCGGGCGAACTTATGAGAAAATTTTAACAAAATTTGACAAGTTCGGGCGAACTTGATCAAAAATCTTTGAAAAATTCACCAACTTTGCGCGAAGTTGTTTAAAATCAACAAAATTAATGATTTTAAGCCAAGTTCGGGCGAACTTGATGTGTAAGTTCAAGCGAAGTTATGTTATCAAATATGGTTTTTTGACATTTTTGACATGAAATCGATTGAATTTGATTCTGAAACTTTCAAGGGTTTATTATTAGGTGATTATGTATGACATATTCAAATTTTAACCATTTTTAACCATATGTTCATCATTTTTTTGAAAAGGGTAGAAAAATGAAAGAAATGGGTAGAAATAGAAGTTTCTTGTGTAGATCTTAGCAAATTAGGTATCCATAGCTCTGACACCACTTGTTAGGATCGCTCCTCCACTGCATAGGAACCTAATTTGTATCTAAAGTCGGAAATTACGTGAATTGTTAATCGAATACACAAGATTTACTGTTTAAATTGTCTGTTTATTAGTCCAAAATCATATTACATCGAGTATCCAAATAGACAGAGCTTCGCCGTCTTGAATGCAAAGTTGTTACAATGAAAGACCCAAAGACCTATATATATAGAGCACCAAGTTCGCTCGAACTGTGGCTTGGCTAGGACAAGTTCGGGCGAACTTGTCCAGCCTTCACACAAGTTCGGTCGAACTTGTGCTATTACAACATAAATACTTTCAAGTTCTAACATATTCAAGCCCTAATCACACAGACTCGATCCAAGACCTAGACAATAGACATCATGTATCAACAGAATTGAAGTTTGTTTAAGTGGTTCCCCACTTTTTGGAGTTCCATTCATTGAGGAACCACAAATAAATGAGGTACCGGGGAACGATGGATTTTACACGCAAACTGACCAACTTATCTTGACGTATTTTTTTGGGACATTCGTATATAAGCACATGAAGACACTGTAGTAACTTATTTTTATTTCTTATGTTATAAATAGAATGACTTCTGCATGTGTTTATATGTAAAATGTCCAAAAGCAATTATGTAAGAGTAAATGTTTTACATGTAAAAAAGAGTCTCTTATTAGTTTTTTACATGGAAAACTCGTGTTCCCAGGTTTACTATTTTTTGTGGATGCCCAATGAACCCATGTGTATATATAATGATCTATTACTTGGTAAGGATGATATTAACTCTGCTTTTTTTTTTAAATGATGCATTTACGATAAGATTTGTATGGTTCAACTCACAATGAATAATCCGAGCAATCCTAAATGACTAAAGTACCTTGGTAAAGTTAGGTGGTATAAAAAGCATCTATACGTGAGTTCCAAGTTTGAAATTTAATGCCAAATTATTCAGATTCCTTACGAAGTAACATATTCACACTTTGAATCATGCGTAACTAACCGAATTTCTTATCAACATACTAACTCACTAATAAATTACAATTAAGGGTTTATAGTTACTTATCATTTAAAAAGAGTAAGTAATCAAATCCTTGATCAACACTTTAACAATTCTACTTTTATACCAGTAAGCATCTTAGATTTTCACTTACCATTTCTGAACATTTTGCCATATCAGGTGGTTTTTTTGTTAATGAGTGGAAACTAATTACACCCTTATGATATAAGGTGTATGCCCATCTGCTTTGGCTATGGTCTTGCATAAGTTTTACATAGAGTATTTGTAATTTCTAGTATAGTCTTGTAATTTGTGAATGGCAATATAGTATAACACCGTTTACAAAACATATTAACGTAAAAGAATTACATATTGTATTAACTTAAAAGAATTCAAAATAATATTTCAGCTACAAAATAGAAATGAAACAATGGGAGTAATTATGTCTGGCTAAGGTTTCACAAATGACAGAATCGTCATAGCATTAATTAGTCACCTGAGACGACTCTCAAGTTTAGGATAGTACCCGATTTTTTATGGTGCTATATTGATTGTGGAATTAGAACAATAAGTAGGAGTTTACTAACAAACAAGAGATCTCAGTTCACACCTGCCTAAGTATTCAACACAAATCTTGAAAACAACTTAGTTGGTAGGTTTCTTTAACCATTTCTATTTTGTTGAAGTTTTTTTGTTAATGGTGGCTTAACTGGACATGTCCTTTCTTTCTGGAGCAAAGTCATCATTTTGTTGCCATCATACTTTAATGTTCAAATTTTCAATTTGTCTCCGAAATTTAAACATATTGATTTCACCTTAATTCATATTCAAGTATTCAACCCAATAGGTATTTTCATCCTTGAACAAAATCAAATCTGATTTTTGACCAACGTCATTTTGTGAAGTAGTCTACAAAGTTAACCCTCATTTCGATACATGAAGACAATGAGAGGCACTTTAAAACCACAAGCAACACATATGTTGATTATTTAATTTATATTATTACTAAACTTGGCTTTAGCCAAGACATCCTGATGATAACGGTAACCCAACAACATGAGGAAACACATAAAGAGTCTAAGTGAAACCTCAATCAAAGAAACCTCTACGAATGGGCTTTCTCTTAGCATAATCTACAATAACAGTCCCACCATACCTCTTGGCTGCCTCGTAGCAATCGACCACGGTCTCAACCTTTGTTGCCTGAACTTGGGTGGCATACACTTGTTGTCGAACCACATAGGGTTGTTGACGATGATGTTGATGGTGGAACATAGTATTTTGATTAGGTGGAGCATTTACTGTTGATGTCGAATACTTATGATTGGATTTGTGCCCACCCGAAAAATCGAGGAGAGCAAATGCATCAGAACCAATCCTAACAAGCTCGGCTTTCGACTTGGAATAAAAAGACATTTTTGTTGCCAAACGAAGTTGTTTGAAGTGAATAAGATGGGAAATGAATTCAGTGTTGGTGTATTTGCCTATGGAGAGTATTAGAAGGATTACACACCTTTATATAGAAACTTTTTTGATTTGTGTCTGATTTTAAATCATTGTTAGTTATCATTAATGGATTCCTTTCTGGATCCATATTTTGGAATCAAATAAAAACTTATATTCTCTTGTAAATATAAGATGTCCAACATTATATAATACATACATATAAAGTGAATTGAGCACCGTTTTGGCCATTCAATATGTAATCTTGATTCTTTGAAATCTTGGTTCAATATCTTTTTGGCTAAACTAATCATTAACGTACCTATTTTATAAGTTTTTCGACATGTGAGTATTTCAATGGTTTTATATCGCCAAATAAAGTAAAACTTTGTTAGGTTTTGTGTGAATGCTAAAATTTAATATATACATAGGTTTGGTTCGGATGCTAAAATTTAATATGTACATATATACTTCGATTCGGATGTTAATAGTTGAATATGGATGGTGAGTATTTGAAATCTAAATATACTTGGATTCGGCTGATAATAGTTGAATATGGATGGTGAGTTTTTAAAATCTAAATGAATGGAAATGGATGATGATTTATCATTGCTTTATCACTTCATCCTAAAATTTCTACGTATAAGTTTGTTTGTTTATTTTACATGAATACACTTTTTTTAAATATAGTTTATCTTATGATTTGGTATTCGAATATGAATGATGATTTATCACCACTTAATAACTTTGTCCTAACACTCCAATACAATTTTTGTTATATATATAGGAAAAGTGTAAAATATAATATCCTTTAATGTACTATACGTACGAGATAATATTATAAGATGTGTGATTAGGTTTTTACCCCATGCGTGACTTCTGATTTTGTACATGCGTGATTATGGTTTACATCATGCGTGATTTACGGTTTTTCAACATGCGTTATTAGAGTTTTGAGTTTTATAACATGCGTAATTTATCTCGTACGTATTATACGTTAAGAAATATTGTATGTTAACTCACCCATATATATGTTTGTGATTAAAAAAACTTGTAAAGTTTTGGTATAAAAGAGAATTTATTGTTTCAACTTTTAAATAATTAAGTGACAACTTATGTAGGAAATAACAATATATACATCAATAAACATATATATATATATAGGGAAAAGATATATAGGAAACCATTTATTAGTGAGAAAACCAAGGAAACTAACTTTTTAACCATAGATCTTATCATCCTACGGTTAAGAAAAAAATAGAGAATTAGTGAATTAATTTTATTCCATTCATAAATGAATGAGGGGTATATTTATCAAAATCAATTGAACATGAGTACAAATTATATATTAAAATATTGTTTGGATGTGATAGAATGGCTTTATACACACACAATCATCTTGTTCCTTCTCTCTCTTCTGTACATTCACTATCAAACCATCATCATAAGCCCAGGATATCGTGGAAGCCTCTGACCAGGTTGTTAAGAAAGTTATCCTGGATCAGGATAATCCAGATATCTCGGTGCTTGTAGGGACCAATATCCGTCAGGATATTGAGAGTCAACTTACTAATTTTTTGAAATGCAGGATGTCTACGTTTGCATGGAAACACGAAGACATGACAGGTATATCAAAAGATATTATAACTCATAAACTTGGAATTGATAAATCTTTCAGGCCCCTTCAACAAAAAAGAAGGAAATTTGCTCTTGAAAGAAATACAATTATACAAGAGGAAGTTGAAAGATTGCTGAAGTCCAAGATGATTAGGGAAGTCAAGTTTCCTAGGTGGCTAGCAAACGTGGTGGTGGTCCAAAAAAGAATGGGAAGTGGAGAGTTTTGTAGATTACATAGACCTCAACAAAGCTTGTCCAAAAGATCTATTCCCACTGCCTCCTATAGATTCGATGGTAGATGCAACTGCTGGTCATGAAATGCTGACCTTTATGGATGCATCCTCAAGATTTCAGCAAATCCAGATGGAGCCATCCGACCAAGAGGATACAACATTCATGACACCCACATGTATATACTGTTATACTGCCATGCCTTTTAGTTTACAAAATGCAGGAGCAACATACCAGAGGCTAGTCAATATGATGTTCAAAGATAAACTAAGGGACACAATGGGGGTCTATATCGATGATATGGTGGTAAAATCCAAGAAAGCCGAGGATCACCTCCAGGATCTTGAATGTGCTTTCAATATCCTGGATCAGTATAATATGAAGCTGAATCCTACTAAGTGTCACTTCGGAGTGGGGGCAGGAAAATTTCTAGGATATATGGTGACCAACAGGGGAATAGAAGCAAGCCCATAACAGATTAAAGCTATCCTGGACCTCAAATCACCTTCCAACATGAAGGATGTGCAGAGATTAACAAGACGGGTAGCAGAGTTGAACAGATTCATATCAAGATCCTCGGAAAAATACAAGGAATTTAACGATATTCTGAAAAAGAACAAAAAGTTTGAATGGGGAGAAAGACACGAAGTTGCTCTGCAAGAACTGAAGTAATATCTTTCAAGTGCACCCTGTTGATGAAGCCCGAGGATGGTGAACCTTATCCCTCTACCTTGCAGTATCGGGAAACACAGTAAGTGCTGTCCTGGTAAAGGATCATGAAGGTCAACAGTATCCTATTTATTATGTTAGTAAAAGTTTGTTAGATGCTGAAACTAGATATTCACACTTAGAAAAATTGATGTTAGCTCTAGTCATGGCATCAACTAAGCTTAGACATTACTTTGAAACTCATAGGATTTATGTCAAAACCAATTATCCTGTTAAAAATGTGCTTAGGAAACCTGAGATGTCTGGTAGGATGGCTAAGTGGTCCATAAAATTAAGTGCATACGATTTAGTACATGAACCTAGGAATGCTATAAAGTCTTAGGCTTTAGCAGACTTTGTGGCTGATTTTAGTAGTGATATTCAAAATGAGGCTGACCTAGAAATACAACAATTAGATGATAATTCAAGATCTTGGATATTATATACTGATGGTGCATTTAATGTCAAAGGTGTAGGATTAGGGATACTACTAAAATCACCACAGGAGGACATATTACCCCAGGCAATTAGATGTGAATTTTCTGCTCCTAATAATGAAGCTGAGTACGAAGCCCTAATAGCAGGACTAGAATTGGCTAAGAATATGAATGTTAAATGTTTACAAGTGTATGTTGATTCCCTGTTGATTACTAACCATTTCAATGGATCTTATGCAGTCAAGGGTGAAAAGTTAGTTGAATACCTTGTAATTGTTAAAAAATTTGCAGGATATTTTAAAAATTTTACACTTGAGCAGGTACCAAGAGATGCTAATACAAATTTATAACCCGATAGGGGTTGTACCTATTAAAGGTATTAAAGTGGTGTGTCGATTAATCATGAGCCCGACATAGTTTTCGGGCTCTAAATGTATTATTAGCATGTAAAACTGATAACATGAATGTAATTTATCCCAAGTTATTTATAAAACAAAAGTACCATTGTGTACACCAAATATTTTCAAAATGTTTTCAAAATGAGTCGGTTAATTGTATTTACCAGATCTATCTGACGTATTTTCAAAAGACTAAGCGCAGGTGACATATGCACGTAAATAGGCTGGAAGTACTTGGCAGGCTTAAGACGAAATTTGCAACTCCTTTGCTTAGAAGGCCATAGTCTGTTAGATTTCTTTTGTAATCACAATATCTTTTGTATTCTCTTTTCGATCCACATGTGGATCTAGTTACAAGCGTTGTATTTATATTTTTGAACCTTGAACATTCAAACGTTTGTAATAGTAGTTATCCAGACTTCCGCTGTGTTATTTTGTATTGTTTGGTAATGATGATATCAACTTGCGTCACGATATTCCCCACCGGGCCCACCGGGTTACAAGTGGAATTAGGGGTGTGACATCAAGTCATCGTAAGTGATGGAGGATCCCATTTCAAAAATTTTAACTTTGGCAAATTACTTAAACGGTATGGTGTTGACCATAGAATTGCAACTCCCTATCATCCCCAAACTAGTGGGCAAGTGGAGGTTTCCAATAGGCAAATTAAAGAAATTTTGCAAAAGACTGTAAGGGCGGACCGTATGGATTGGTCAACTGGTTGAACGATGCTTTATGGGCTTACCGAACAGCTTATAAAACTCCTATGGGCACCACCCCGTACCGCTTAGGTTTTGGGAAAGGTTGTCACCTTCCGGTTGAACTTGTTCACCAGACGTTTTGGGCGATTAAAAACGTTAATCTTAAGTATGATGACGCAGGTAGAGAGAGGAAGCTAAAACTTTGTGAGTTGGAAGAGTTGAGGGAGGAGGCATATGATTGTGCTTCCAAGGACAAGGAGAAAATGAAGGCGATACATGACGCCAAGATTCGGAAGAAAGAATTCGAGGTTGGACAAAAGGTATGGTTATACAACTCGAAATTAAAATTCTTTCCCGGGAAGCTTAGAAGTAAGTGGATTGGCTCATACGTGACTACCCGGGTCGGTAAACTTGGTGATGTGAGCATCGAAGACCCAAAATATGGGTTAAAGCAAACGTTGAACGGACATAGGTTGAAGCCGTTCTTGGAAGGTAATGAGGTAAATGAGACACAAAAGGAGTCGGTAAGCTTTCTGGTAAGCATTCCGACTTATGAGACCGTCTGAGGGCCGTTTTGTATAAATTAGTGTTTAGATTTATTTCTAGTTTATTTTTCGTTGTTTCGATTCGAACTAATCTTCATATTGTGTGTAAGTAACAGAAGCAACACCTAATTCACGAGGATTCCAGGTATGTGACATGTTTGGTGTGTAGTCGGGACAATACACATTTATTTGGGGGATGGGAAGATTCGTTCTAAACGGTTCTTGTTTTTATAAAAATCATACAAAAAATAGTTTTACTATTATTATTATTATTATTATTATTATTATTATTATTATTTAGATTAGTATTAAAAAAGGGGGAAAACAAAAAAAATCTATACATATAATAAAGTAATCATATGGTAGACACGTGTCGCTCTATGAGATGATCTCAGCTATTTTTTCCCGCCTAAATAAATATATATAGATAATATTTGTTAATAAGATTTAAATAAAAAATATATTATTTTAATCCATAAATTTTATCTTTTTATCTTTTACCCTAAACAAATAGATATAGATAATATTTGTTAATAATATTCGAATAAAGAATATATAAATTTAATCTATGAATTTTATCTTTTACTATTTTTCTATTCATATTTATCTTTTCTATAATAGGAATTAATAAAATTGAATTATGATACAATAAGCATAGGTAACTCATGTCTTCTACTAGTATTTTAGATTTTTAATGTAAAAATATAAATGAAAATACAAGTAATAATTTTTTTTCTTTTTATCCTTTATTGTTTTGTTTCTATTTATATTTATCCATTTTATTATTTGGTATATAAAATTAAATTTATTCAACCCGTGCAATACACGAGTATTTGCTATAAAAATTACAGTTATTCAATCCTTGTAATACACGTTGTTTTTCAAGATATAACATTTTTATTATTTGTATATAAAATTAGATTTATTCAACATGTACTATACACGGGGTTTTTTTAATGATATAACTTTTTTATTATTTAATATACAAAATTACATTTATTCAAACTGTATAATATATAGGGGTTTTGAAAGATATAACTTTTTTTTATTATTTGGTATATAAAATTACATTTATTCAACCCGTAAAATACACGTGGTTATATAATAAAAGAAATAAAAGGAGGACATTTTCCATCGTGTTGAGATGAATATATTGATACCAAGACTTTTCTTTTTAATAAGTAACGCACACAAAGTAGTAAAAGTGAGTAAAAAAGAATCAAATAGTTGCATGTTTTTTAAGAAATGTTGGATTTCAATAATCTCAATTATTCGTCGTTGGTCGCGAACAGTCCCAACTTAAAAATAACCACTGTCAGTTCCAACTATTAACTTATTGGCCTCCAATGGACCCTGACTAACAGAACTAACACCGTTAGTCTCCGGTCGCCGGAAAAATATTTTTTTGTCAAAAAACTACTTTTTGGCGGGAAAACTCAACTTTTTTGTCCCAAACCTCGTTGTAACCTTATTTCGGACTTTATGAACCTTTTTCTATTAAAAGCCCCAACTATTGAGGTCGTCGTAAACTCTTTTGTCACCGGAAAACTCAAGTTTTTGTCCGGAAAACTCAAGTTTTTGCCGGAAAACTCAACATTTTTGTCCCAATCCTTTTTGTAACCTTAGATCGGACCTTTAAGAACCTTTTTCCGGCTAAAAACGTTATTCCGACAATCAGAGACTAACAACGTTAGGGTTCTGTTAGTTAGTGTCCATGGAAGCTAATATGTTAATAGTTTGGACAACTAGTGGTTATTTTTGAATTTGGGATTGTTAGCGGCTAACGACAAATAGTTGGGACTATTAAAATCCAATATTCCTTTATTTAATTCAACTTTTCCCAAGTTTTGTTGGTGTGAATTTTGATGACTTTGTTTTTTATTATATAATTAATTTTAGGAGGTTTGTCCCATAAAATTCAATGTTATTAGAGGTTTGTCCTATAAAATTCAATGTTATTAATGAAAACTTACTAATTTATCATGTATGTTCATTCAAAACTATCAAGAGTAAATTAAAAATAATAAGTATTTACAAATAATAAATTATATCGTTTTCATTAATCAACCCGTGTAACACACGGGGCCATAACCTAGTACATGTATAAACGAATAAGCAAAAAAAAGGAAAAATAAAATAATAAAAATAAAAGATAAAAGTTCAGACGCATGTTTGTGTTGAAATAATAATAAATAAATAAAAGAATGTTTTTTTTTCTTTTAACTTCTTTTCGTGAAATAAAAAATAAAAAACAACAACAATAATAATAATAATAATAAAGTAAAATGATCTCCATGTGTTACTGTTGTTCTGTACCAATAAGCACAAGTGTTTGTCTTTTTTTTTTGGAATTTCCTATGACATGAGCATATTTATGTGAGATGCATGTAGGACACATCATGTGTTGGGGATGGACGCATGATGTGTGAATCCAAAAATAATTTTCATTTGTCCACTGTAGTCTGTCCATGCTTGCGTCCCCATGAAGACTCAAATTGACGCAAGTTGTGTTGGGTCTGACGTAATATGCGAGGTCTGATCCGGGTTGCACCCAGAACCCACTTAAAACCCGAATCAACTTCTCGTTTAACTCTAAATTCCGAGCTTAGATCCATCAAAACACATAACCCAGTAAATCTTTCATACTTAACCACATCAATTCATTTTCTCTCTCCTGAATCTCTCTCCACCATAATCACCTTCTCAGTTTTTCTTCAAAAACCCTAACCCTTACATCTTTTATAACTTAACCAAGGGTATGTTTGACATAGAGCTTTTAGAAGCCTCTAGATTTAAACTTTAAAAAAAAACTCCTACTCAATGAGAAGTCTTGTTTGGTTGAAGGAGATTGAAGCTTTTAGGTTAGAAGCTTGAAGCTTTTGGTTTAAACGCTCCTGCTAGTAGCGTTTAGAAGGAACTACAAGCTTTTAGGAAAAAAAATGACTATTTTAACCTCTAAAGATAATAAACTTTTTAATGTACCAACTTTTTAATGTCCATTTTGGTCATTTTATACATTTTATTAAAAGCTCCAGTTACTCTGCCAAACACCTAAATATTCTAAAAAACTACAGCTACCAGCTTTCCAGACTCCAGCTTCCAGCCATTAGCTACTTTTGCCAAACATAAAATCTTCACCAAATCAAGCCGTTCTTTGGTCTAACCTCACTAATTTTTCGAGACGAATACATTGCATTGATTAGTTTCTCGAAAATCTTCACAGTTTTGAAGATTTTTGGGCACATTGGCTCCGAAAATTTGGGGTTTTTGCAAGGTTTCAAGTTTTAAAGATTTTTCTTGTCTAGCTCTTATTCATTCATCATCTAAGGTATGTCTTCACCCTTTTTTGCTACATTATTACAGATTATGTTATTATTCACTAAAATTTTGAACATTGGTATTTGAATATTTGTGAGTATATAATATTTGATGAGTTAATTAGCATTATTTAGTGGGCTTTTTTTGAATATTGATGAGAGTTTGAGATATAACTTGAAAAATATTGGGGATATTTGTGGATGAATCATCATTAGGTCACCAAATTGAAAACTTTTCATAAGTTTTAAGTAGATAATGAGCACATTGTAATTACTAATTGAAATTTGTAGTCTGCAAAGAACTTAAATGTTTTTTTCCCACACACTTTATGACAAATGGTGATTCAAAAGGAAGAAACTTTAGGTGAAAGCAAGTGTGGGGATTCTCACACTTGTAAATTGGGATTGAACACAAAGAGTTGGAAAATTTGGGAACATGACAATCGACACATACTTTGTTAATGGGCAAAGGATGTAAACAACGACCCAAATTGGTTCTAAAATGCCACACTGTGCTTGTTTGATGAAATTGGTGTCTTTAGGACATGTAAAGCCTTTTTCAAATGATCAAAGTGGATGTGTGATGAGGCGAGTTGCCATGTTCTAGAACAGTTGTTACAAGTTAGATTCTTGGTGAACTGTTTATTAATGATACTCTTTGTATAAATGTAGGTGAAAATGGGGAGATAAAAGGAATTGCCTGGTGGTAAAGGCAAAAAGAAAGTTTAAGCCTCATCATCTAGGGTGTCAAAACGGCGGTAAGAAACCCGAAGTTGTTAAACATAGTGACCCCGAAGATTCTGATTTTGATCCCATGGATGAGGCAAATCCGATAGATCAAAGAGCTCAAGAAGGAGAAGAGGGTAATCATGAGTTGGAGTTGGTGTTTAAGGCAGATGGTTTGCCTAGATGGAAGAAGTCAGAAAGGTTGTCAAAGTTCCCTGAAGAGTGGCGAGCCCCATTATATAAAAAGAAGATTGCAAAAAGTAAGCAAGGTCGAAAAAAATTGTTCTTATGTGAAAGAAAGGTTAATCTTGAGGAGTTTGGTAGGTTCGGTGTTACGGGTGTTTTGATTGGTTGGGGTGGCGTGAGTTTCTAGAGTTCAACTATGAAGGAAAGCAAGAGGTGTATATGGATGAAATTTTGGAATGGATGTCCACATTGAAAAAAGTAGAAAATGGTTCTCCTGATAAAACATTAGTAGGATTTGTGAATGGAAAAAGGGTGGTACTATCTTTCGCCATACTTAGGAAATATGCAAAGTATGATACGAGGGCCACTAATGGTGACCCTTATGAATTCCCATCCAATGACACCTTAGCAGTCAAAGAGTCAAAAGAGGATAAGTGGATAACAATGATAAAGAAGTTGTTTGATGTACCTTTTGATACTGATATCCCTTCGTGGTCATTGCGGAAAGAGAATTTGCATGTTCTCCCTAGGTTGTTGCAAAGCTTTGTAATAACCAACGTGATGCCACCGCACCAGTGATACGGACAAGGTGCGTTTGTATGAGGTGATGATTTTGTATGCTTTGATGATGGGTTCTCCCAAATTGTCGGCTCGACATTTAATTATGTACAACATTTGGGAGTCGAGGGAAAGGCAAGCTACGAAAACAATCCCACATTGTAGATTGTTATCAAAGATGCTACTAAAGCAGGGGGCGATTCAAATGGGAGTGAGGGGAGAGAAAATACCACAAAACCTAATTAAGATGAGTTCATTTTATCGGAACTCGTTGTGGACATACGAGTTGAGAAGGAAGATGCACAAGTTAATGGTTGATAGGACTGATAAATTTCTCAAGGCCCCGAGATCGGATGTTGAAGATGATGAGGAAGAATCAGAAGAAGAGGAAGTTAGGGGACAAAGAGGTAGGATGCTGGTCATGCCTGAACCTGTTGTGACAGGTTTCCTTCCTGAGTTACATGGGTCATTGTACTACAAACACCTTCATGAAATGATGACCCAAGCTCGACCAGATGAGTTCTCTAGCTGGGAAAAGAGTATTCGATTGATGTATGATAGGCAAACCCAGGGGTTAGAAGAGGACCGAGTGTTCAGGAAGGCTATGATATATCAACTAGAGAATTTCAAAAACCAAAACTGGCTGCATAAAGAGGATATTAGGCATGACCATGATTATGCACGTGGATGGGAATACACAGAGAGGCTGATGCCCAGAAATTGGAAGGATCGTGAGATATTGCCTTACGAGGTAACACAACAGATGCCTCGATACCCACAGTCGATGCCATCTGAGTGGGTTCCACCAAACCCACCATCGCCGCTTGAGCAGGGATCCAGTTCGTCTAGCTCTTCAGATCCACATGGGGTAGTGGCTCCTATTAGGGACATGTATCAGTGTACTTTTGGGCCGCCTTATCCCCTGCCTCCATATGATGGGTAGATCACTCGCTGATCGGAGTTGCACTCACGATCAGATCCATGTGTTCTTTTACTTATATCTTATTGCATGGTCATGATTATACTTTGTGGGTGTGTTTTGAACTCCTTGTACTTTTGTTTCTTTGCTTTGTTTGCTTGTTTTATTTTCTTTTTGGTGTGTTTAATTTTGGTGGTGTTGAAAAACAATGTTTGGGAATGTTATGTTATTTTGTTAATGGTTGTTGGGGATGAATCTTGGAATAGAAATGTTGTGTTTAATTGGTTAAACTCCTGTTTCCCATATGTGCCATTAAAAACACTATACATTGGGGACAATGTATCTCAAGTGTGGGGATGAGGAGATTTTTTTTTTAAATAATGATCTTCGAAAAAAATGGAAGGTTTGCCTTTGAGTAACTCAACAAAACTTGAAAACTAACGAGCACCGTTAACGTTTACCTGCTAGAGCATAGATTTTGGTCCCTAGTCGTGGTCATAAACTCTTAAGTTCCTTGATAAAGCCTTTTCAGTGAGAGTTTTTGAGAAAAAAATGGAATTGCCTAGCTAGGAATAACAAGTTGTAGAGTAACACATGTGTCACATCGGTAACCCCATCCTTTCTGTTTGTGAGATCTTGAGCCTTTTCTTTAATATTGATACATATTTGCTTTTATGTGTTTATTGATTGTTTGAGAATAGTCCTATAGATTGTTTTGTTTGAGAACTTGACTGATTTGATGCATGCCGAAACCACGAACTGAATGCTTGCACATAGATGATAAAGGCTCTTAGGACAACCTTCCACCTTACCACCATATGTCTAAAAAAACCCCACCACTTTAGTAGCCATTCTTTGAACAATCTATCTATTCATTTGCTAAACCCATTTATCACCATATCGCCACTACCTACAATCCATGTACATCTTCATTCAAAAAAATGAACGTTTGTGAAAAGCAATAAAGTTATGGGTCATAGTTACCCATTTACAGTCGTTTGTAGAAATAAATAAGAATGTGTAGCTGGATTTGTGTTTCTTACCTTAAACCACCATTCTTCCCTACCATTAGCCATAAACCAAAACTCAAAACCCATAAGTCCTTTGGATATGTGCATCATTCGTGTTAGTTGGTGAAAGTGTGATTGTTTGTCAAGCATATTAAAACAAGCTTTGTATCTTGGTCATGGAGTGAATAAATACTAGTGCACATTTACTAGTTTTCTTTTGATTTCAAACCGAGAGGAGAGAACAATTGTGAGGGGTGTGAACACTTGTGAAACATGAAGATTAGTTAAACTTGGTTGGGCAATTGCTTTGTTTATTAAATGTTGCATAAATTTACTCACTGAAATAGAAGTCTATTGATAGGTTGTAAGTCTTATGAGTTAGGGTATGACTATTGACCATGTCTGAGAACTGGTAAGGGAATGGGAAATGTGTTGCTTTTAATGGTTGGACGGTAATGAACGAGTTTGCTTAAGGGCAAGCAAATGATAAGTGTGGGGATGTGATGGGTTGTTAATTTTTCAAAGCTTCATGTGTTTAATTATGTCAATTCGTGAAATTGAGTTTTAGAATACCCTACTTTGAGATGGTTTGTATTTTGCAGGCCTTGATAGGTTTAAGGTGTATTTTGGAAGCTTTACGAGCTTTGGAATGAAGGTAACAAGGAAATGATGCATTTAGGATCTTACCGGAGCTTAAATAAGTGCATTTCGGTAACTGATTGAGAATGGGAAGCACATGGAAGCATATGGAAGTAATCAAGAACAGTTTTGAGAAGAAAGGAGAAAACATGGAATGAGAACGCAAGTTACTTCATTCTGGACGTAACAAAGGGCGCATGAATGTGTGGATTTCAGAGCTGGGACACATTATGTGTCCGACACATAATGTGTCCCTCATCAGTTATAACTCGTAAAAATACCTTTTTGACCAAAAAAAGGTATCATTCATTCTATTCTTAACGCATACGAATTGGAGAAAAATATTGTGAAAAATGAGTGGCAAAAAACGACAGAAATTGGCTAGTTATCATTATAAGAGATCCAATGGGTTTTGCTAGGCAACTTTGGGAGCTTTTAGTGAGATTCTTGAAGATTCAATCCATCCACTATCACATTCCATCACATTTTGAAGATCAATCATAAACCATGAGTGGCTAATTTCTTCAAGATCATCCCCGGGTGAAAGGTTGTGAGTTTTCTAGGGTTTGCTTTTTCATGTTTTGGTTTGATACAAACATTTTGTAATCTTTTGATTGAAAATGTGCGGATTGATTGTTAATATTGTTTTGAACTCGAAATTGTTAAGATTTTCTTGCATCATTGACATTGAGAGATGATTACTACTAGGGATGAGATTTTTTTACCGAAATACCGGTATCGTACTGGTACCTTACCGGTACCGTACCGATACCATACCTTACCGATCATAAACAGTACCGGTATCGGTAATAGCTTTTTTCGAATTTCGGTATCGGTATTTAACGGTATCGGTATTTAACGGTATCGGTATCGGTATTTTTCGGTAAATACCGGTATTAATGACGAATTTAACAATGAGAATCCATAATCCAAATCCATCTTTTCTTTAAGGTATTCAAACATATTTGATTAAAAAAATAAAATTGTAGTATCTTGTTAAGAGTCACCATATTTGGGTGAATTAATTTAATCCACAAGTTGTTATGGATTTTATTAATATTGATATTATATACATCGATTATAAAACTAAGTTTCAGAAACCTTATAGAAACTACCGTAGGTAATAGTCACCATATATATCGATTTTATTCATTTAATCCATATTTGGTTGGATTAAATTAAATTTATCCCCAAGTTCACCATATGTTGTAATGATACTCTAGTTGGATTAATTTATAACTTTTATGTTTTCCATTTAGATTTGTATTTCACTGAAGTAATTCGTCTAATTTGTTGATAGCATCTTCATCATCACTAAAAGTCGAACACATGTATGTTTTCCTTTTGATTTTTTACTACATGCATTTGTCTAGTTTTCCCACTATACATTACTCAAATTCAGTTAATAATGGATGGATAGATTTACATGATATTTTTTAGGTAAAACAATGGAAAAACCAAAGCGGTAAAATGCCGAAATACCAATACCGATATCGGTACCGTACCGTTACCGAACTAATAAATTCGGTACAGTATTCGGTATCCACTTTTCTTCAATTTCGGTAACGGTATTTCGGTATCGGTACCGGTATGAAACCGATCTCATCCCTAATTACTACTATGAGATTTGATCCGTGCTAGGGTTTGTTCATTGTTCTTGATTTATAAAACATACAATTGTCTTTAATTCATATTGTGAAGGTTTCTTGCACCATTTGCGTATGTTAGATAATTGTTGATGTCTACAATTAGATTTTCAATTTACAAAAGAAATCATTGGTGTTCATAAATTAATCAAATCATTTATGTTAAATGACTCTAGATACTTATTAATCCGAAACTCGGGTGTGATTCGTTTTCTCATATATTATTTTTAACTAATCAATTGAGTTTTGCAATCATACTCAACGAACCGTTTTCTTAGCTAGTAGCAAATTGGCGGTTCAACCCGATATCTTTTCAACTAAACAAACAAACAAATAATTAAATAGCAAGCTTCATAAGTAATCACCGAATCCTGACACAAACCACAAACTCATCGTGGTCCGACGCCCTGACTGCCACTAACTATTTGTTTGAGGTAATTTGGGAATTATAAATGTATCTTTGACCGGACCATCGACATCCGATCAATCACTTAGCCGAGAGTGAAGTTATTTAGAACAAGAGTTAACTTGAATTGAAATGAGTCATTTTAGATAAACTATCAAGATAAGCTCACCTGCTATATTTCTTTTTATCTCCGCTAGTGACGACATGTATTGGCAGTGATGGATACCCTATCAGAGGAGGTGGAAACGATGATGTGGCAATGACACAGTGTTAACTTGTTATCTAACCCATTTGAGACGCTCTTGCGACACATCAACTATCTTTACATCCACCATTGAGGTTCTTGGAGACGTAATGGGTTGGGTAGCATGGGAGGTGAAGGATAACAAAGTTTCTTGGGAAGAAGTATGTGGGAACAAACACCCGCATATCGCAAATGTAGGGGGGGGGGGTAAAGAGGGAAGGAAAAGAGAGATTGTGGAGTCCTTGTAAAGTGGGTCCTTGTAGAAATGAAGAGCTACAAGATCCATGTGGGTCTTGACTGCGTGTATACATACGTTTAGATTACAATCCTAGATTGATCCTACTTGAGTATCCCCATGACCTTTTCTTTTACCTATTTGTTTTTCTTCCTAAACTCACTCATTTATACTCTCTCTCTACGCACACGCGCATACACATCACACATGTGTGCATGTGAACTTTCATTTATAATCAACATAACTAAGCATGAAAACTACATAATATTCTTGTATCTATATTAGTTATGAAACATACACGATTACATTTGTATCTCTTGCTAGCATAATGATAATGTAAAGAAGAAGAATGTAGGGATGGGGGTGAGGGGTTGTTTATATTAAGGGAAAAGAGCAAAATGCTAAAATCATCTCTAATTGGTCAAATTTGCTAGTTTCATTCGAAATAACTTTTTTTAATTGGATCATTCAGGTTTGTATTTTCTTGTCATTTTTATCAAGCTCACTAACTCTATCCATTTTTTATATTTTAGTTACATGTGATTTAACCAAACTACCCCTTTAATATAAAAATCAGGATATATCATTTCAGTTCTATATGTTATCGAAATCCTTACCCCCACCCCCACCATACCTCTAATCTGATCCTAATTTCATGCGTGAGTAACCTCTTTGTTGAAAAATCAGTTGGTGTAATTTTTATTCATGCCAGATGGCTGCTTGACACACGCGTATTTGTCCTGAAAAAATAAAATTTTGCCCTCAGTTTAAATTATAGTTTTTCCACCGTTTTAGTTTTTTTAGCAAAAGTACGGCATTGTTTTGTTTTAATTGGTTGACTCGATGTAATTTTTTTTTAGATCGTGTTATGAGTAGTATGTACAAGTAATCGAAATACAGATGTATATGTTATGAGAGAAAAATATTCCGGTTAGTGCCCCGCAACACAGGCGGGACAAAAACTAGTATATAACAATGACCAACCCTAACTCCAGTTGTATATTGTTACATACCAAACGAGAGAACTCAACCCAAAAGACTAGTGTGGTGGGTGAGAGAGCCAATTTGGTATATAAACCTCACATTGATTGCCCATATAACCAATGTGGGATAAGCCCCGTACCTTACAATGGTTTCGGTTCATAACATATATTTTTTGATCAATGCTTGGCCGGCAGTGGGTTTGTTCCTATCATCATTATGATCTTTATAATAATTGACGCTTAAATAGTGTTATTTTAGTTAGGTTGTAACATAATTAATGCGCTGAAATATATTAAAGAAAAAACTATGTTAAACTTTGTAGAATAGTAACCAAGTTTTAAAAGTGTTTCAATTAGGTCACTCAAGTTTCAAAAGTGTTCCAATCAGGTCACTCAACATTCATTTTTTTTATTAAAATTAAGGGTTTTTTCATCAATTTCATAGGTAACCGTGGTGATGCGAATTTTTGTTTCTTTTTTCCCTTTCATTTGATACTAACGTCTAGTAATGACGTGGATTTTAACTTGTTTTTTTTTTAATTTTTAATGTAATTAAAGAATTTTTATTTTTAATAAATAAAATTTCATATATTAATATAATCCGACCTTAGCATCTTATGCTCCATTTTTCTCTTGACACATGAAAAAAAAGGACATGACTCGATTTGAATGTTAAGTTATCTAATTGGGACAAAAATAATACGAGTGACCTAATTAGAACACTTTTGAAACTTGGTTACTATTCTATGACATTTTCCCAACTAAATTACACATAATCTTCGGTTTCTTGGTTAATTTGGATAAAGTTGAAGTGTCGATGTTGATCTGACACCTACAATTAATTGATTTACTTGACAAAAAGAATTAAAAAAATTAAATGTAAAATGATGGAATAACAAATACTTTTAAACATCATACTGCAAACTATGTGACAACCACATAGATTGAATATCATACATGCTTGTGATCGAACTAGCCTTCTACAATGGTATCCATAAACGGCTTCCACATAGGTGATTTCGGCGAATTTAGTGTGTTCACTTCTCCATTATCACCACACCGGTGGTCTAGAAACACGGTTTGACTTGTACCTTGTGGATTGTGTAACGGACTACCCGAAGGACTTCTTGGGACCGGCTTGGCAGGACCTGACCTACCGGTTTTGGCTATGTTCATGAGCTTCCTGGTTAAAATGGTCAAGTCATCCGGACTCGTGTTGAATTTAAGAGTTGTGTTGGGAAGGACAAAGTAGATTTGACCGGTTTTGAGTTGATGGTTAAGCTGGAGGGTACCAATCCGCTTTGGAAGATCTCGACCGGGGTACATAAGTAGTGCATCGGGAAGTTTGTGATCATCTGGTCAACCGTCGCCGGATCTTCATAATCTTGTAGCGAACCATCCATGTGCACCACTCTTATGGTCTCTGATGCGACCTCTGCTTTCGATTTTTTCCAAGAAAAACAAGTACCCATCTTTTGTTTTATCTTTATGACCATGCCTGTGTATGCACTCGTGACCTCCTTGAGTCGAACATATACTATGAGTTGTGTTATAAGGTTAGGGACGACCTTTGAAATTTATATATAATACATGGTAAAGTTTAGTTGTGAAATGAAATAGAGGAACATATAGTGGTTGAAGGAGACGACAAACTAGCCAACCACTCAAATACTTTCACACTAAAAAAATATACAAATAATATATAGTTTAGACCATAAGATAAATATACTGAGGAGCTCCGCCACTAAATCAAAAGAGTCAATTACTCCATCTTTATAATTACATTAAAAAATAATATTTTTTTCTCTTTTTTTAGTTAAATAATTTTTTCTTATACGTTTACCTTTTATCTCTCCTCCACTCACAACTAGTTCAAAAATTATTAAAAAATTATAGAGTTGAATAGTATCTCCTCCAAATTTACTGATGAACAATAACTTTTTCTCTGTTTTCTATTTTCTCCACTCACAATAATTTACAAGCACTCTCACAATTATAAAGGTTACACTCACATACATATAGAAATGCTGTAACACGCTAAAATAAAATATTCTAAAACTCACTTTCACTCTCATGGATCGTCCCTTTGTTTTTTTCTAAGTAAAATTTATATTTAAATTAAGGTTTTAACCTGTTTTTTATGCGGAGTGGTAATGGAATTATAAAAGTGAAAATTAGGGGAATTTGATATAATATTAATCGGCTAAACTATTACATGAGTTTCTCTTTTATATGGTAAAACTGATAAGTCTTTTAGATTAAGTAAGATTGTATAAGACTGAATTTGACGAATAATAAATGAATATGATAAAACTGATGAGTCTTTTAGATTAAGTTAGATTATATAAGACTGAATTTGACGAATAATAAATGAATTAACTATCTTAGAAACGTGTAATTACTCAATCAAAGATTTATGTATTTTAATAATAGGAAAAACTCACTTCCTTAAAAAAGATAGAGCAAACAACCTATGATCTTTTTTTCACATAACTAGTAACTAGTCAGTATCGGTTTTTTCATTCTTTATAACTTCGCACCATTACCGGCACTCGCTATGGTGACATATGTAGTTACAAATGTCCATTTTTTATTGGGTGTCTTTATATGGACGCATCTCGTGTTTGATGCGCCACTCTAATGACGCGTGAGTTTGACATTTTTGAAAGTGCACTTAGTCGACTGCTATTTTTGTAATTTTCCCATAATAAAATTACCAACTCAATAAAATAAGCATTTTCCGTCTAGTAGTACAAATTATGATTATACATATAAATTAGAGTTAAATGCTTGGTTGGTCCCTGTGGTTTGCAAATCTTGCAGACTTGGTCCCAGTGGTTCACTAATTACACACTTGGTCCCAGTAGTTTCAAATTTTGCACTCGGGTGGTCCTTACCACTAACCTTTGTTAGATTTCTCAGTTAAGTATATGCAAAATTACTATATTACCCTTGAAATAATAAAAAAAATATAAACTGGCCGGCCACCACCACTTAGGTGGCGGCGCACGGCGTGCGGCGGCGTGTACCAGACGCGGAGAGAGAGAGAGACCGACATCTCTCTGTAGCAGCGGCAGTGCCCGCGTTTAGCGGCGACGGCGGCCGCATCTCGTGGCAGAGGTGGAGGCGGTGGCCCCGTTTAGCGGCGACTCTAGACTCGCCGGTGTCGACCAGTGGCGACCGGGGTGCAGATGACTCAGGTTCGAGCCTCAATCCCATCGGTTCAGGTTTGATGTCTTGCGCTGGGAGATCTGAGCGCCAAAAGTGACGTATTCAGTTTCGGAATTTTGTTACTCGAGATATTTTCCGGTAGAAACGCGATTGATTTGAGGTTTAGTCCACCGTCGGTGGTGGATTGGGCGGTTCCGATCATCAGATCCGGTGATTACAGCGAGATATTCGATCGGAATGTTGATGCCACGGCTGACGAAACTGCCGTGAGGATGCTGGCGGTGTTGGCGGCGAGGTGTGTGAGATCGACGGCGGAGGTGGTGCAGTGTTTAACCGCGGCGAGTAAGCGAGTGACGTCACAAATATGGAACGGTTTTGGGCGTGTGCGGCGGCGCGTGAGAGTGACGTCACCGGCGAGGTCTGAACCGATGGGATTGAGGCTCGAACCTGAGTCAAGGGTAATATAGTAATTTTGCATATACTTAACTGAGAAATCTAACAAAGGTTAGTGGTAAGGACCACCCGAGTGCAAAATTTGAAACTACTGGGACCAAGTGTGTAATTAGTGAACCACTGGGACCAAGTCTGCAAGATTTGCAAACCACAGGGACCAACCAAGCATTTAACTCTATAAATTACCAACATGTTAGCGCCAGTCATTTTTGTGGTTTTTGCTTTTAGACCACCAAGGTTTTGTCCCTTTTAAATCTACACATGCTTCTTTGCATGTATGTTCTTCACCTGGTCAGATGGAGAAACGGTGGGATAATCGAGAGAGAGAAAGGGAATCGGTCCGGTGAGCGCACACGGTGTCAGCGGAGACAAGTTAGGTGGCGACGGTTGTTCAACAAGCAATTGATATTTCACGATCAAGAGATCTAGACCAGATCTAGCAACTTGATGAAACACTGGTTAACACTAGGTTATCCCAACTGAGTTGTCTCGTAAAATGGGGTTCAATCTCTCTTCCTACTTGCCAACAGCTGAGATCCTGCAAAACAGAACACCGATGACTCGTCACAAGGAGGAGAATAGGGGGTTCTCCTTGTGACAACCATCCGGCGTGAGAATAAGTACTGCTTTGAGGAGAAATAGTGTGTGTTAATAGTGAGAGTGTGAGAGTGGAGATCCTTAAACCTGAAAGAGGAGTCTTCTATTTATAGCCGAATGATGGAAGAGGAGGTTGAGACCTGCCAGCTAGCCAACGAGCTCCAGCTATCCGACATGGAGAATATCCTTTTTGTCCCCTCTGTTGTTATCAGGGTAGTGGGTGACGTGGCGCGCCGTTATTCGTCCAGCTAGGCGTCGTCTGGTACTAGACGTCGGTCTGTCCTCTAAGTCTCTTCCTGGTCCAGTTGGCGTCCTCTTGTTGGTGACATGTGTCGTCCTTTAAGTCTGGAGGAGCATCTTCGTGTCCCCTGCACTTCCTTCCAGAACTCTCTAGAAGCTTCTGGAAGTCCTTGGCTGATGTGGACGCCAAGCTGAAAAAAAAAGGTGGTATGGTCCCTGCCACATGTGCATTTGTTTGGGACCATACCTCTTCACAACCGAAGATCTGGTGGCTATATTACGATCTTTTCTGCCAACGGTACGAGTCCTTTGAACAGGTCGGTGGTTGCATGTAATGCTCTTAAGTGGATATCGGTTTTCAGGCAATGAGCTCAGGCGTTACAGGTGGCGGCTAGGGTTCCAGAAGCCACGCGCGACGAGAAAATCCTTGCGGTGGCAGGGCGTTTATGGCTATCATGAAGGACGAGCCGGTGGCAGTTGCCGGTCGTGGTGGTTGTAGGGGAGTTTGTAAAGATTGAAGAGTTAAGTGACATTATCAGAATTAAAGTTTTATAAAACTAAATTAAAAACCAAATGTAACGTTGAAGAGAGGTGAGAGATTAGGCCTTGGTTTTCATTAAGTTGCAGAATATCATCGCCAGAGCAAACCGGTATTCACTCATCAGCTACAAAATTTTCGATCACAGAGATAAACAGTATTCATGTTCAGTTGCAAAGCTAAAATCAAAACAAAAGTTTGTAAACATACTGGTCCAACCACTGAGCCGGCCGAACCACTGAATCGCCGAATCGCCGAATCGCCATGAACCGGCCGATTTTTTCAGGGTGATGTGAACTATTTCCGGTCGAACCATCAGACCTGCCCTTCCGAATCGGTATTCAAAACATTGTCCCTTTGGAAAGTCAAAACTGACATAACTAAGTTGGAAGATAAGTGACTATTCAATGTATTTTTAAGGCTTTAATATCAACTAAAATGTTTTGATACGTGTCACTAATTAATCTTTTTTTTAAATAATCTGGATAACCGACAGAACAATAGAATATTATTGCGTCCGAGAAACTTAATAAATTTGGGGAAAACCTTCTTGTGAGAATTGAACCAGGATCTAATGGTTCCTAAAGTTCATCTCACTCCGAAGATGCCAATATATTATAATGACATGAGCTTTAACTGATCCAATATATTATAGCCTTTCAAATTTAAAATACGCTATTGTGTTCTTATCAAAAAATGCATATTGTTTATAAAAATGCGTTTAACGTCCAGTTGGTTCATTGTTGTGTAACGGCAATAAATACAAAATTCATATTACCTATTAAACTACTAAAGATTTTTTTAACGTTCAACAATCACGTGTCCTTTCAAATGTTGCAGGTGGGCCCAGGCTTATGGGATGCGTCGGGGAGGTATGGGATGCGTCGGGTAGGCATGCGATGCGTCTGGGGGGCTTGGGATGCGTCGGGGAGGCATGGGATGCGTCTTGGAGGGCATGAGATGCGTCGGGGAGGCATGGGATGCGTCTTGGAGGGCATGGGATGCGTCTTGGAGGCATCTCATGAGTCTGGGCCCAACTGCAACATTTGAAAGGACATGTGTCCATTTTTTATTGGGTTTCTGCATATGAATGCATCCCGTGCTTGATGTGCCACTCCCATGACGCGTGAGCTTGACATTTTTAAAAATATATTTAGTCAAAACTAGTTTTGTAATTTCCCCTTTAGTTATTATGTTTGAAAAGATGTATCCTTTAAAAAACAATTGAAAGAAAAATCTCGTCACCAGGATAGACTTCAAGGGTTTGGGACATTTGGATTGAAAATGATCAATAATATAAATTGAGATGAACGAACAAGGAAATTCATTCAATTTTAATATTGAAAATGATCAGCTAGCTAACTATTCATGAATCGTTTGATGAGAAATTTGTTTAGGTTCGCTTATATTTAATAATGAACGAACATAAACAAGGAAATTCGTTCAGTTAAATAAATTAAATGAATGAACACCAACAAAGGTCGTGTTCGTTCAATTACATTCATGAATGTTCGGTAATATATTTGTTTACGTTCGTTCATGGTCGTTTGTTTAGTTTATGTTAAGTCATTAAAGGTAATTTTACAATTTAATATCTATATTTTTTCACTTCACACATTTGTGACATAATACATTTTTTAATTTTTTATTTTTTCACTTCACAAATTGAGATTGAAACGTATTTCTGACACATTTTTTCCCGACTATTTCCGAGTCAATATAATATTTTTATTTTTATATCTTTTATAATTTTGTTTTCAACACAATATAATCTTTTTATTTTCAATTTCTCAAGGCATTTAAACACGAATTTAATCGTACTAAATGTATTTCCAAGATAGCAGGTAGTACATTTGAATATTTAAACCATTAGAATGATTTTATTAAAGTTGTTGGTAACAAGGTGAAAGACAAGATACTCATAATTTGTGTCTTTGTATATGTTGGAATTAATTGACCCGGACCCAACCTAGGTCCGACCCGCCCACAAAACTGATCAATAATTGCTCTTAGGCAGTTTTTGTGACGGTTAAGAAACTGTCACAAAGACTTATAAAACAAGGCAATGTGATAAGAAATATGTACGTGAATTTGACGGTTCATAGAATACAATCCGAAGGGAAGTGAAGAGTGCGCAAACAAGAAGAAATTTAGATTGATTCAAGAAGATTTTCCTATTGGTGATCATCTTCGAACCGGTGAAATAAACTCTACTCGATCCGCTTCCGCAATACAATCCGAGTAAGTCACTTGCTGAAGTATATATGGCAGGTTCAAGCTCCAAGAGTGTTAGTGAAAAGAAACACTTTCGTCATAACAAACGGAAAGGGTTTCGAGTCAGAAAGAAGGCAATCAACAACCCACAAGACAAGGGAAAACGTCCCTTTAAGAAGAAATTGAACATGGCAAAAGTGAAATGCTACAACTGTAACAACAAAGGGCACTTTGCTCGTGACTGTACCAATCAGAAAAAGGTAACTTTGTGTTGCTAGTTCTGTTTTTTTAGCTGAATCTGATCCTTTGTGGGTTGTAGACTCAGGAGCCACAGACCACATCTCAAAAGACAGAAACACCTTCGTAAATTTTCACCGAGTTCCGCGAGGGGCAATGTGGATATATGTAGGAAATAACTCAAAAGTTGAAGTTGAAGGCATTGGATCGTGCAAGTTAGTCATGCGCGAAGGACGTACTTTAATCCTACATGATGTATTATATGCTCCACAAATTCGACGAAATTTGATTTCTGTTTTAGCATTATTAAAACTAAGTTATGACTGGCACTTTCATGGTAATGTTGTTGGATTGTCTTTGGACAAGATATCTTATGGTAATGGTTATGTACTAACTGGTTTTATTGTAATGGATATTGATTATCTAAGTCGTAATGTAAGTGCTTCTTTAGTTGCATCATCTAATAATCTGGAGGATGATACAAAATTATGGCATACTAGACTTGGTCATATTGGCCAGCAAAGAATGAATAGGTTGGCCAAAGATGGATTATTAGCTGATATTCCAAAAGTTAATTTGCCCACATGTGAGTTTTGTCTAGCTGGCAAAATGGCCAGAAAGCCTTTTGGAAAGGGTACTAGAGCAGAATATCCGTTACAATTAATTCATTCCGACATATGTGGTCCAATGAATATTAGAGCGAGGCATGGAGCATATTATTTCATTACATTTATTGACGATTATTCGCGTTATGGTTATGTCTACTTGATCTCTCATAAATCGGAAGCATTAGACTGTTTCCAAAATTATATGAATTTGGTCGAGAATCAACTAGAAAGAAGAATTAAAGCCTTACGAACAGATCGCGGTCGCGAATACCTTTCTTACCAGTTCAAGGCATTGTGTAATGCTAAAGGTATTAAACGTCAACTTACTACTCCTCGAACCCCACAACAAAATGGTGTTGCGGAAAGGAGGAATAGAACACTCCTTGAAATGGTTAGATCAATGATGGCACAGGCAAATCTGCCCATTAATTTTTGGGGAGATGCTTTACTAACTGCCACATATATACTTAACCGAGTTCCATCCAAATATGTTACCACTATGCCATATGAGTTATGGACAGGCCAACCACCAGACTTAAACGACCTGAAATCTTGGGTTGTGCAGCTTATATATTTGATTTCTCACCTCAATATGGCAAGTTAGGTCCACGAGGAAAAAAAATGTATTTTCGTTGGATACTCTGAACCGTCAAAAGGTTATGTTTTCTTGGGTGAAAACAATAGTGGGAGTATCACTGAATTTGAATCTCGAGATTATCAATTCTTGGAAAATGAATTTCCAAGACAAGGGGAAATAGATAGAGATTTATCTCTATTTGAAATTTTAGATGACTCATCCGAATTTTCTCATTCGAGTGGGAGAAATATGAGGAATGAAGAAGACGATACAGTTATGATAGATACAATTCTCACTTTATAGCGAATGAGAGTAATCTCGATCCAAGTGGGAGTAATCGAAGACATCAAGAACATGCTCCTCAAATTGTCACAAATGAACCTAACTCAGTTCCAAATGGGAGCAACTTAACGCGACGTAGTAGTCGTCAATGTAACCCTCCTCGTCGGTTTGATATAGATGGCGGTTATACTTTCATGGTTCGACAAGAAGAAGATGAACCTAAAAATTTAACCGAAGCTCTAGCATGTCCTGCAAAAGACAAATGGGTCAAAGCAATGAACAAAGAAATGGCTTCTATGAAAGAAAATCATGTTTGGGAACTAGTTGATCTTCCTAAAGGACGTAAAGCCATTGGAAATAAGTGGGTTCTCAAAATAAAGCGTAAAGCTGATGGGAGTATCGAAAGATACAAAGCTCGACTAGTAGCAAAAGGCTACAACCAACAGGAAGGAATTGACTATGAAGAGACATTTTCTCCCGTTGTAAGATTTACATCAATTCGTCTAATCTTAGCTATTGTGGCCTGTATGAATCTCGAGTTACATCAAATGGATGTAAAGACAACTTTTCTCAATGGAGAATTAGATGAAGAAATCTATATGCAACAACCTATAGGTTTTATAAAAGATGGTCAAGAAAATAAAGTTTGTAGATTATTGAAATCAATCTATGGCCTTAAGCAGTCTTCGAGACAATGTCATGTCAAATGGTTTCAACATGATTAATGAGGATCATTGTGTATATACAAAAAGGTTTAAAGAAAAGTTTGTCATCTTATCATTATACGTTGATGATATCTTAATAGCTGGAAATAACAAGGAGTATATCATTGAAGTTAAAAGATGGTTATCATCTAACTTCGAAATGAAAGATATGGGTGAAGTTGCATACATTCTTGGAGTTAAGATTTCAAGAGACCGTTCAAAGAAGTTGGTATACCTTTCTCAAGAGCCGTATATTAACAAAATTCTTGAACGCTTTAATATGCAAAACTGCAAACCGTTGATACTCCGATGACGAATAGCGATGAATTGAGAAAAAGAATGTGTCCTAAGACCCCACAAGAAAAAGAGCAAATGAAAAATGTCCCCTATTCAAGTGCAATTGGAAGTCTTATGTACGCTATGATGTGCACAAGACCGGATATATGTTTTGCAGTAGGCATGCTAAGCAGGTATCAATCTAATCCTGGACCCATGCATTGGAAAGCTGTGAAAAGAATGCTAAGGTATCTAAAAGGCACCGTTGATTACTCATTGTGCTACGATGGAAATGATCTGCAAATAAAAGGTTATACCGATGCTGATTGGGGAAGAGATTTAGATGAAAGAAAATCTACATCCGGATTTGTTTTCTTGCTGAACAAAGGCGCTATATCTTGGGGAAGCAAGAAACAATCATGTAGCCTTATCCACAATGGAAGCTGAATTTGTCGCATTTACGGGGGCAGTACAAGAAGCCGTGTGGCTTAATCGATTTTTAAATAGCTTGGGAGTAATTGCTAATCCTGTCAACAAAGTGTTGATAAATTCTGATAGCGAAGCTGCTATAGCATATACAAAGGACCCGAAATTCCATTGTAAAACCAAGCACATAGACATCAAGTATAATTTTGTCAAAGACATGGTTGCAAGAAAAGAAGTCAACATTCAATACATCTCTACGCATGATATGGTTGCAAATCCTTTGACAAAACCCATACCACGAGACGTATTTATAAAACATGTCAAATATTTGGGATTGCGTAGATTATAAACACATGTATTTTCTGTTGTATTGTATTACTACCAGTATGCTTATATTAATATCCAAAACAATACGTTTGTTAAATTCTGTGTGCATATATATGTTGTGTAATTTGAAAGGTATGTCGGAAAGATCTAAGATCAGCCTACTCACATGGGTGATCATATACAATTTTAAACATATTATCTGAGTGATAATTCAAGTTTAAATTTTATTATATAAAGTGACATGTGAAATACTAAATTATGACATTGTCTGTCTTGTGTATCCGGATGTGAGTCCCTGTGAGATAAATTATTTTGAGTAGATGTGTGAACTCAAGTTCAAATATGAGTGTGTTTGAACTATCATCCATGCAACATTAATTTCAGACATACATCCAAGAATAAGAAACATGTTGCAGCATGTGAATCATACCACATGTGTATAATACGGCCAATAAATGGAACAGAAGAAAAGATCTCCGCTTCTGTGATATGTGAGTCCATAGATATGAGAATGATCTCATTATTAATATCCTTATTACCTTTTCTCTTTTCACTAGACTTAATTTGACGATTACTATCTTAAGGCATTTTTCAAAGAGTTATGTGTGATTCGACTTGGCGAGATGTCCTTAGAAAAGCAAGTTGCATTAAGTGCTAATGAATTGAAGAAAAAGGGAAGATTATTTCTAGTTCATATTACAATTGTATTCACCGGTCGACCAGTTATCTTACGTCTGAGTGATAAGTCTATGTGACAAGGTAATTGTGAATACAAGTCATTTTATATATATATAATATATAGAGAGAGATCACGAGAAGCCATAATATGATAACTAATCTAGGATATTGCATATTGAATCTACTCCTATTGAATATTAGAGACACTGTACATCCTAACAGTTGTGCAGTATGTGAACTCTATAAAGTATGCCGATCGCACGGTCTATTTTTCATGTATGAGATGTTTGCCATCTGCCAGTGTGTACTAAATATATTATAGTTGTTTTGTGAAACGAATATATCTTAGCTGTTTTGTGTACGAGTGGGAGATGTTGGAATTAATTGACCCAGACCCAACCTAGGTCCGACCCGCCCACAAAACTGATCAATAATTGCTCTTAGGCAGTTTTTGTGACGGTTAAGAAACTGTCACAAAAGACTTATAAAACAAGGCAATGTGATTAGAAGTATGTACATGAATTTGACGGTTCATAGAATACAATCCGAAGGGCAGTGAAGAGTGCGCAAACAAGAAGAAATTTAGATTGTGATTCAAGAAGATTTTCCTATTGGTGATCATCTTCGAACCGGTGAAATAAACTCTACTCGATCCGCTTCCGCAATATAATCCGAGTAAGTCATTTAAACAAGGAATTCCTTCGGTATAGATAATGAAAATTTCCTTGGGTTTACTGCTTCAATTGTAACTAAAGAGATCCTGGGTTTTCGATACACTATAATCTTCTTTTCTTTAAATTTCGCAACGCATTTCAAACATAATTTAATCTTTACGAACACGGGACGGTAGACATGTACAAATGGTCGTTTTAAAAAAACTGGTCCGGTTTTTAATCAACCCGGTTCTAAAAGGTTTTTTGAACCCAAAACCATAACCAGTAGTAGCCGGTTCGGGCCGGTTTAAAACTGGTATAAAAAACCGGTTTTAGGGGAAAAAATCCGGTGAATAACCAAAAAAATGGTGCAAGGGCTGCAGACCTACTGTTTTTTATGCTGGAAAATAACATTTTTTCTGTTTTTTCTCTGATTCCTTAAAACCGTAAACTTAAACAACTATCAAATATGAAAAATAAAATACAATCTTAATCCTTTAACATCCACTAATACATATTTTGTTTTTAGTGGAACTAAAATACTAAATCTTGATAAGCGTCGTTTAATCTTCACCCGAAACGGAGCTATGTTGAAGGTATTCATCGAATGCCACTTCTTCACCGGTCATTACGTCCCTCAATCCTTCGTTTACCTCGTCCTCATACTGTTCCTCTTCGTATTCTGATTCTCCTTCAAGCGAGCGTTTATCTTGAACTTTCTCAGCCGCATCCAAGAAATCTTTCAAGCAAATGGACATCTCTACCGTTGGTGGTGTTAGTCGAGTTCTCCTTATAGATAGGAACCTACCACTAATACTTTCCAAAGCTATCGTGAAAGCTTGGACCGTTAGTATGTCACACCCCGACCCGCAGCGGAAAAGGTGATCGGGGCATGATTGGGTTTTCATCAAAGCTCATGACATTTATTATAACGTTTCATATTTATTATTACAATTTAAAGGGAAATCATAAAATCATAATTACAACATGTTCTACACATCTTTCTAAACTTCATTATTTTCTTCTAAGGCATTTCCTATGTTTTCCTTGCTTCATCCTGTTCACCTGTATCATGTGTAAAAATGATTTTTGGATCAACAAAAAGTTGGCGAGTGAATCCTATGAAAAACATTTAAACAAGTTTATTGCATTGATTGTAAAATAAAGTGCATAACCACATATGAGTAAATATAGATGTAAACTTATTCACAAAACACTTAATATTAAATAATGCACACACATACAATAATAGATTGTTTTGAGGCACGCGTTGTTCAACTCGTCTCTCACGAGGAACTGATGGGCCTAATGAATGAGTTTTGAGGCACGCGTTGTTCTACGAACTGATGGGCCTAATGAATGAGTTTTGAGGCACGCGTTGTTCAACTCGTCTCCCATGAGGAACTGATGGGCCTAACAAATAATTTGCATACAACTTGACAATATGTAATACATAACTACAAACAATATTTACATTCTAAGTTTAAATCATAATATGGCATGGCACGAGTTTGAATAAACGAATTAGTTTAAGTGACACATGATACACCCCAAAATGTGTAATTAAAAAGGGGAGTTGTAAGATTCACTCAGTGGTTGCATTTCTTGGATTGATGATGAGTGCGCACGAAGTTGGATTTAACCACGAGTGAAACTAACCTAGATAATAACATAATGGTTCGGTAAATAAGCGGATTTTATTAATCAATTTTAGTAGGATTATTGAATATATTTTTGTGAGTTTTAGGCTATTTTCTGACTTTAAAAATGTTATTTTTAAGTATTTTTAATTGATTTTTAATTTAAATAAATAAATAAAAATAATAAAAAAAATGTTGATTTTTGACCATTGACCGTTGACTTGTTGACCGTTGACCGGTTCGGTCGTTTGTATATGTGCGCTGGGTGAGACTCGAACCCGTGACCTCCCGTACGCGTGCACGCAGCTCTACCAACTGAGCTACGTGTCTAACCCGAAACACTTCTGTTTTTAATTATATTTATATACTAATTAAGTTAATCCGAAAATCATTTATTTTAAAAAGATTTTAATGTATCGACTCGGTGCTCTCCACAGGTCTCGAACCCGGGACCTGTGGTTTAGTTTGGCACACAGTCCACCGCTGGACTGTGTGTCTAACTTGGTAAATATTCTGGTTTTTAATATACTTAACATCTTACTGAGTTAACCCGGTTCGGTTTCTGAAAAAACATTTTTATTACAGAGGTTAAGGTTGTGATAGGAATCGAACTCGCGTCGTGTGCATATTGTTTGCACACAGTCCACCGCTGGACCGTGTGTCTAACCCGTTCATAATATTGATTTTAATTAATCTTATATCTTACACGGCTTCGTCTTCTTCGTTCAAAACATAGATATCGGTTAACTAACTGTTACTTGATTAATTCGGTTAATGAATAATATGAACAATTGAAAAGTATTGAACAGAAGAGTTTGGGGAAAGAAAGTACCGAACAGATCGTCTTCTTCAGAAATCCGGCAAAGATCATCGGCTCTGTTTTGGTGACCTTCGGCTGTTAGAATCAATTAACAGTTTGGAGGGATTAAATGTATAATTGAACTACTGAGTAACGATTATCAGTAGGTTTGAATGATCATACCGGTTAACAGCGAGTTTCTGAAATTTCAGAAATTTTCCGGCGAAAACAGAAAATCCGGCAATGCCGTCTGGGGTTGATTCTGGGTGATGGAGTGATGTTAGAATTTGTCCAATAATGGAATGAAACAGAAAAGTCGAGGTATTTACCGTGTAGATGAAAGTCTCGGTTTCCGGCGACTTGCAGAGAACTCTGGCGAGTGAAATTTCTTGCGACAGAGATTCTTCAGAGGTTTAAGGTGAGTGTGGTTGATGTCAGTATGAGCTCTAAGATCTTATTTCTTGGGTAAGCAGACGGGATGGAATGAATTCGGTTTTGCGGCGAAAATTTCCGGTTAATTTACAGAAGAATTCCGGCGACTGCGGCGAGGCTTTTCTGAGCGAAATGGAGAATGTAAGTTGGATAGATTCGTGAGCTCAACTGATGAACAAAGTATAATCCCGGATTTGAATTGTATTTTCGGTTTCGACGGAAATTAAGGTAATGAATGAAATTGATTAAGTTTTTCAGTTATAACCAATATGGCTGTTAATGTAAACGTTATGACCAAAAGAAACGGCAACATTTGACGAATTTGTCAGGATTTCCGGCGTCAGCGGTTTTGGGCGCGCTGTGTAACTGGGTTTTGATTTCCAGATTTAATTTATGTATTAATTGTTTCAATATGTAAACAAAAATCACAAGTGGCGGAGCGGTTGGAAGGATGAGAGTTAAGGCTTGGCTGACCCGGTTGACCCGGCTGACCCGGGTTCGAATCCCGGCAGCCTTGTTTTATTTTCATTTCACAATTTTTAATACATTTTCAAATATAAATTTTATATTCTAATATACTTATTAATTATGTATCGTTTAAAATTAATTTGAGCATTAAATACGCAACAAAATTTTTAACTGGTTGTTCGGTTAATAAACGAAGCGGGTTTGGTAAATCCGGTTTTTGACGGATGTTACAGTATCCCCTACTTTTTAGAAATTTCGTCCCGAAATTTAAGTAGTGGCATATTTGTCTAAAAATGATGGTGTTTAATTTGAAAGTTACATACTTAGAAAGGCGTAAGAGTTTAAATTTTTGTTTGAGGCGGTAACGTTCCTTGTAAGGGTTGAGTACCCTGCTCCAGGAATCGCTTTTTGATGCCTATGATAATGAATATTGATAAACAGAGTTGATTGACTAAATATGATTTCATGTGCAAGAGTTTTGATATGTTTGGAAAGATAAGGTTATATCCCTAAACAAAACTTCTACTACTAAAACCTACATGGAACTTCTCATAACCGCTTGACAATGCCTCTGATTCTTTGACAAGAATACTTATATATAGGAAGTACCAGCGGCGTATCCACCATATTCTTGTCAAATTTTCGTTGGTTTTATCAGTAAGTTATGATTGGTTCTATGATGTGACTCTAGAACATAAATAAACACAACAATCAATATCTGAGTCCTAATTCTGATAGCATACATGTTTGAATGGTGACAGTTCCTCTCTCATTGGTTATGGTGGAGAGGTTATTTATGTAAAAATAGAACACAATCCAATTTCTTTAAGATGAGATGATATGAATGCTAAATCAGTGAGTATAACACAAACTTCAACCAAGACAATACTAAATCCTACATGGAACTTCTCATAACCGCCTGATAATGCCTCTGATCCTCTGACAAGAACACTTATATATAGGAAGTACCAGCGGCGTATCCACCATATTCTCGTCAAATTTTCATTGGTTTTATCAGTAAGTTATGATTAGTCCTATGTGACTCTAAAACATAAACAAACACAACAACCAAAGCTTGAGTCTTAATTCTGATAGTATACATGTTTGAATGATGACAGTACCTCTCTCGTTTGTTATGATGGAGAGGTTAGTCTATGTAGAAATGGAACACAGTCCAATTTCTTTAAATGATGAGATGATATGAATGTTAAATCAGTGAGTGTAAAACAAATTTCAACCAAGACATTACTAAATCCTACATGGAACTTCTCATAACCACCTGACAATGCCTCTGATCCTTTGACAAGAATACTTATATATAGGAAGTACCAGCGGCGTATCCACCATATTCTTGTCAAATTTTCATTGGCTTTATCCGTAAGTTATGATTAGTTCTATGTGACTCTAAAACATAAACAAACACAACAACCAAAGCTTGAGTCTTAATTCTGATAGTATACATGTTTGAATGATGACAGTACCTCTCTCGTTTGTTATGATGGAGAGGTTAGCCTATGTAGAAATGAGACACAGCTCAACTTCTTTAAATGTTGAGATTGTAATACGTTGAGATGTATGATGATATGAATGTTAAATCAATGAGTATAAAACAAACTGAAATAGTAATTTGCATTAAAATTCTTGGATAAATTTCCAACTTATAACTGAGATACGGGAAAATTGAGATAACATAAAGAAAACGTAAAAACTAAGCGGTTGGAGTTGAATCTTGATTTTTGGCGAAGGGGACTAGTTAGGTGGTTTAGTTTGGGCCGTCATTATCTTCAATAGGATTGGAGTTGATGTTGAAAACTCTTCCTCTTGCTAGTGGCCTAGTGGTTGGGTTTTCTTGATTTGCTTGGTTAACTGGGTTTGCTTGAGCTTGGGCGTTTATGATGTTAACCAATCGAGGGCACGTGTTTCTATAATGGGTAGGGTCGCCACAATTGAAACAAGCTCGAACATATGGGAACATGGGGTATTGGGGTTGTTGATATGTTTGGATCATGTTTTGAGTAGGGGTGAGGTTTGGTTTTGAGGAGTGCAGCAAGCCTTGCTCAAATGACCATAGCGTCCACAATTCGCACATAGTCGACATGGTAAGGTAGATGGATGGTGATAGGAACAGGTGTTACATTGAGGGTGAGGTCCAAGGTAAGGTTTCTTATTTGGGTAAGTTGAGTTGGGTGCTACTTGAGTGATTGGGATAGCTTGGAGGGGTACGGCTTGTGAGGCTGGTTGGTTGCGTTGGGTGACAGCGAAAAGTTGCCCATCTCGTTTTCTCTTAAAAATGGGTTGAGAAGGGGATTCGGTTTGGGTGGAGTTTGAGGTTTCAGTCGATGCTTTATCCTTCTTCTTCTCCTCTTTGAATTCTTTATTCCGTATGCGGTTCTCGGTGAGCTCTGTAGCTAACTCCATTGCTGCTTCCAAGGTTGCAGGTGTGGTACTTATTACAGAGTCTTGAATCTTTGAAGAAAGACCTCGAATGTAGTGCTCGATCAAACGGTAGAGGGGAGTGAACAAGTTGGGAACCATTTGATTTAACTCGAGGAATCTTTTGTTGTATGTGGTGTGGTCGCCTTCCTTTTGCTTCAACGAATAGAACTCATCTCCTAATTTCTTGATTTCGCTCCTTCGGCAAAACCGTCTTGTCATGATTTCCTTCAACTCTTCCCAAGTTAAAGTCATAGCATTTTCAACACCTCGTTTGGCCTTCTCTGTATTCCACCAAGTAAGTGCTATTCCAAGTAAACGACCGGTAGCATATCGCACTTTGCGATCATCGGGGCAATCGCAATTTAGAAAGGTGTTCTCCATTTCTTCAAACCAATGGAGGAGAGCGGTGACACCTTCAGTCCCTTCGTATTTTGGAGGGTCGCAGGATTTGAAATGCTTGTAGGTGCATTTAGTGGTATTTGGGGAAGGGTTGATGACATTTTGATCTTCTTGGTTGACAGGATTAGCAGTAAGGGCTTGTTGGACTTGAGTTACAATGTTGGGTAATACGGCAGCCATTTGTTGAGCGATTTGGGCAGCCATGCGCTCGCGGGCTTTTCCTGATCTCATCTTCCTACGAGCGAGGCTAGAAGACATCTACAAGGAATACATATCAAGAGTATGAGTTGGATGCTTTAGGGATCATGTGTCGTATTTAGGAATGAACATTTATAAAATAAATATAAAATAATAAATCTACTACATCCATAGGATGTCTTGGGCTTTGCTCGTAATTGGGCCTTGCATGCCGCCATACTTCACCTTCGTAATCATGTGGGCCCCATGATCACCGGGTTTTTCATATGGTTCGCATGTGTTAGCCTGGTTACGTACACTAAAACCCGGAGAAAATCGAGAAATATGTATGTAACGTATGATATTCGGAATGTATCCAGGTGTGGACACGGTGACACCTCAAAGTGGGGTCAGTTCGAACGACGTTTGGTGTGGCATGCTTTGGCCTAATAGGTCCTTCGTACTCTCATCGTCAGTCCCCAGGTAGGCAAACTGGTCCGTTATATTGGATTTATACGAATGCCAACCTAGACAGGACGTTCCGACTACCGGTACTTGTACCCTTACAGTTACTACATGCCCGTCGCAGAACTCACTTTGATGAGATTTAAAAAAAAATGAAAAATGCGACAAAATCTTGAATAACGGAAGTATGAAGATGATTTGAATATGTGAGCATTGAAATATGTATGATGAATATGTATGTAAGTATGTATGTCTGACTGTAAGTATAATTCACTATGTATCACAAAATGTAATATTGGAAGTGTTTGCATGCATTTGTGCATGTAATAAATATGAAAGAAATAAACATCATGAGTTTGCATGTAACCACATAAACAATTAAAAATCTAATCAACTATAATATAGGCTCTAAGGGTCTAATAACCTATCCTATATCCCTATAGTCAAAAGCTCTGATACCAATCTGTCACACCCCGACCCGCAGCGGAAAAGGTGATCGGGGCATGATTGGGTTTTCATCAAAGCTCGTGACATTTATTATAACGTTTCATATTTATTATTACAATTTAAAGGGAAATCATAAAATCATAATTACAACATGTTCTACACATCTTTCTAAACTTCATTATTTTCTTCTAAGTCATTTCCTATGTTTTCCTTGCTTCATCTTGTTCACCTGTATCATGTGTAAAAATGGTTTTTGGATCAACAAAAAGGTTGGCGAGTGAATCCTATGAAAAACATTTAAACAAGTTTATTGCATTGATTGTAAAATAAAGTGCATAACCACATATGAGTAAATATAGATGTAAACTTATTCACAAAACACTTAATATTAAATAATGCACACACATACAATAATAGATTGTTTTGAGGCACGTGTTGTTCAACTCGTCTCCCACGAGGAACTGATGGGCCTAATGAATGAGTTTTGAGGCACGCGTTGTTCTACGAACTGATGGGCCTAATGAATGAGTTTTAAGGCACGCGTTGTTCAACTCGTCTCCCATGAGGAACTGATGGGCCTAACAAATAATTTGCATACAACTTGACAATATGTAATACATAACTACAAACAATATTTACATTCTAAGTTTAAATCATAATATGGCATGGCACGAGTTTGAATAAACGAATTAGTTTAAGTGACACATGATACACCCCAAAACGTGTAATTAAAAAGGGGAGTTGTAAGATTCACTCACAGTGGTTGCGTTTCTTGGATTGATGATGAGTGCGCACGAAGTTGGATTTAACCACGAGTGAAACTAACCTAGATAATAACATAATGGTTCGGTAAATAAGCGGATTTTATTAATCAATTTTAGTAGGATTATTGGAGATATTTTTGTGAGTTTTAGGCTATTTTCTAACTTTAAAAATGTTATTTTTAAGTATTTTTAATTGATTTTTAATTTAAATAAATAAATAAAAATAATAAAAAAATGTTGATTTTTGACCATTGACCGTTGACTTGTTGACCGTTGACCGTTGACCGGTTCGGTCGTTTGTACATGTGCGCTGGGTGAGACTCGAACCCGTGACCTCCCGTACGCGTGCACGCAGCTCTACCAACTGAGCTACGTGTCTAACCCGAAACATTTCTGTTTTTAATTATATTTATATACTAATTAAGTTAATCCGAAAATCATTTATTTTAAAAAGATTTTAATGTATCGACTCGGTGCTCTCCACAGGTCTCGAACCCGGGACCTGTGGTTTAGTTTGGCACACATTCCACCGCTTGACTGTGTGTCTAACTTGGTAAATATTCTGGTTTTTAATATACTTAACATCTTACTGAGTTAACCTGGTTCGGTTTCTAAAAAAAAACATTTTTTATTACAGAGGTTAAGGTTGTGATAGGAATCGAACTCGCGTCGTGTGCATATTGTTTGCACACAGTCCACCGCTGGACTGTGTGTCTAACCCGTTCATAATATTGATTTTAATTAATCTTATATCTTACACGGCTTCGTCTTCTTCGTTCAAAACACAGACATCGGTTAACTAACTGTTACTTGATTAATTCGGTTAATGAATCATATGAACAATTGAAAAGTATTGAACAGAAGAGTTTGGGGAAAGAAAGTACCGAACAGATCGTCTTCTTCAGAAATCCGGCAAAGATCGTCGGCTCTGTTTTGGTGACCTTCGGCTGTTAGAATCAATTAACAGTTTGGAGGGATTAAATGTATAATTGAACTACTGAGTAACGATTATCAGTAGGTTTGAATGATCATACCGGTTAACAGCGAGTTTCTGAAATTTCAGAAATTTTCCGGCGAAAACAGAAAATCCGGCAATGTCGTCTGGGGTTGATTCTGGGTGATGGAGTGATGTTAGAATTTGTCCAATAATGGAATGAAACAGAAAAGTCGAGGTATTTACCGTGTAGATGAAAGTCTCGGTTTTCCGGCGACTTGCAGAGAACTCCGGCGAGTGAAATTTCTTGCGACAGAGATTCTTCAGAGGTTTAAGGTGAGTGTGGGTGATGTCAGTATGAGCTCTAAGATCTTATTTCTTGGGTAAGCAGACGGGATGGAATGAATTCGGTTTTCCGGCGAAAATTTCTGGTTAATTTACAGAGAATTCCGGCGACTGCGGCGAGGCTTTTCTGAGCGTAATGGAGAATGTAAGTTGGATAGATTCGTGAGCTCAATTGATGAACAAAGTATAATCCCGGATTTGAATTGTATTTTCGGTTTCGACGGAAATTAAGGTAATGAATGAAATTGATTAAGTTTTTCGGTTATAACCGATATGGCTGTTAATGTAAACGTTATGACCAAAAGAAACGGCAACATTTGACGAATTTGTCAGGATTTCCGGCGTCAGCGGTTTTGGGCGCGCTGTGTAACTGGGTTTTGATTTCCAGATTTAATTTATGTATTAATTGTTTCAATATGTAAACAAAAATCACAAGTGGCGGAGCGGTTGGAAGGATGAGAGTTAAGGCTTGGCTGACCCGGTTGACCCGGCTGACCCGGGTTCGAATCCCGGCAGCCTTGTTTTATTTTATTTCACTATTTTTAATACATTTTCAAATATAAATTTTATATTCTAATATACTTATTAATTATGTATCGTTTAAAATTAATTTGAGCATTAAATACGCAACAAAATTTTTAACTGGTTGTTCGGTTAATAAACGAAGCGGGTTTGGTAAATCCGGTTTTAGACGGATGTTACATAGTAATCTTGGGCCATGGTGGCTAAGATCAGGAAACGATCTTCTTTACTTTTTCTCCAAGCCAACAAATCAAAAAAAAATTAAATTCTTGTAGAGTCATCATTTGTAAAAAGTTCGACCAACTATAATGGTTGTAGCTTCAGTAGACAGTGGGGTGGGGATCTCGATGGTGGTTGTAGGCGTCCCAGAAATGGCACTAAACACAACGTCAGGGCCAATGCTGACCTCTGACGTGGAAAGTTCAACAAGGGTAGTTGCAATCTTTTCACCCGAGCTCGCCGACCCATAATGGGGGCGGAAGCAGTGGGGGTTCCAGCCTGTTCTCCAGGGATAGGACCTGCAATATAATCATCGAATGAGTCAAAAGAACCGGAGCGCGCAGAAAGGTGGATTACGTATCAATAAGGGGCTAGTCTTCACCCTCTTCGGCGGGGGTACCTCAGTTGTTCCTTCCGAAACAATCGTCGTGCTAGCAAGGGCCATGGTGCTAAGCGGTTCCACCACCTCCGCAGCAGGCGGGGTCGTCACGACGGCGGTCAGGGGGTCAACTATACTTGTAGTAGTTTGACCCTTGGATGAGCTCTCCCCTCTGGCTTACGAATGGTTCTCTTAGGAGCAACCAACGTAATAGTAACATCGCTTTTGGCTACTGTGGCAGCAAGGTCTTGGGATGAGGTATAAGTCCTGGAACCAAGTATAAGGAAATTCCCCATGTGCATCTGTAGAACGCTCTCTTCCCCAGAGCGCATCGAAGCAGCCTTCTCCGGATACTGGAAGTCCGCCAACGCTCTCTTCCCCAGAGTGCATCTTTAGAACGCTCTCATCCCAACCAACACCAACGGCCCCTCAGGGACAATGGTACACTCCGACGAGTAGGTGGTTAATGCTTTGAACAACACGTTGTCTTGATACTCAGCCTTTGTGGGAGCTGTGTCCTTCACCTTTACCTTTGACGCCATCAACCCCCAATGCATCGCCTCCTGTACAAAGGTGACGTCAATAAAGAAGAAATTTTTCTTCCAATCCTTGTCTCGGGCACTGGAAGGAACCAACCGCAAACACGACACATCTGTGCCCAGGCGATTGAAGGTAAAAAGGGGGCCTTCCACGCCAACGTGTAAAACTCGCGGAACAAGTGGATGCATCTGCGATATATGAACAACTTACTTATCCAACACTTCCTTGCAAAACTTACTCACTGGTAGCCGGAAGTTGCAGAACTTGAATAAGTCAGCGAACAAGGTAATCTTTTCGTGACGTAAGGGAAAGGCGGCTTCTTTCTCCGATGGCAGGACAGGGTGCCACTCGGGGCTTAATATCATACGCCTTCATCAAATTCTCAAATATGGCCTTACCGCATTTGCAATAAAGAACGTCATCACCCTGAATCTGGTCGGGGAGTTTGGGGGGCCATAAGGATTTTGGAGGATATAGAATGATGTCCGGTTTTGGGGGAAAGTTCCTATGTTATGACCTAATTCTCCTATTTATACTTCTCTATTTTCCTTTTTTGAAATTCAAATTTGAAGCCCAAGCGTACACATGTCAATATAGGTACTCAATAGGGGGTCTTTTCATTTGACAGCAAGTGCCGTCAATTGATCTCCCTGGTGTATTTTTTCTTTTTTTATCATTATTACTTTTTATCCCATTCATTTATTATTTTTTCTACTATTAAGTCCGACCCCATGCAAAGTTCCCATTGCATCGCAGATCAAGAACGAAATTGCCAACTGTAATGCCGACTGATTGAATGGAATCGCCAGAAAACTGAAACATTGGACTTAATCGCTGATCAAGAATGAAATTGCCAAGAACGGAAATGTCGGCTGACTGAAGGGAGTCGCCAGCAGACGCGAGTAGGGAGTCATATGCGTAGTTTAAAGTTTAATCGTCCCCAGGTGATGGATCTTTTAAATTTGAAAAGGGTAAATTAGTAATTTTAACAAACAAGGGTAAATATGAAATTCTAGTTTTGCCTTGGGTATATATGCAATTAAGAGTTATTTTAAGAGGAAAAATGCAATTATTCTAACAATAAAAGTGTATATTTTTATAAATAATGAAAACAATAGAGTTAAATTTTTGTTTTTGTTTTTTTTTAATCCCTCATAAGACTATTCCACTTCTTATTTAGCGTCGGCTCATAAACCTATGGTTGAGCCATCTAGGGCATCTACTCCATCTAGAGCATCTAATTGTGGTTGTGGCGGTGTTCTAGGGTCATGTGTAATCATAACGCTTCTAAAGGGGCGTTTTCTGACATGTGGGCGTTTTAGGGCGTTTTGACATTAGATGCCGTAGTCATAACGCCTCTATGTCATCATTACTCAATTATTAATTTCCATTATTTAATGTTAATTTCTAACTATATAAAAATAAAAACAAATTCCATTAAAATAAAAAAATACACTAAAAATAAAAAGAAAAACAATACACTAAAAATAAAAATAAAAACATTACATTAAAAATTTTAAAAACATCACAATAAAAAAACTCAAAGATTATATTTTTTTTTCGATTCGCTCCTTTTGTGCCAATGCCATCTTCAACGCTTTGTCGGTTAGGTGGTCATGTGGTTTCGAGTAGAACTCAAAGTCATGAGCCCATTGTCTATCCCGCATAATCTCGGTCACTTCCCGGTTTTCCTCCAAACGTTTAGTCCCGATTTCGTGTATGTCTTGAAGGCGTCGGTTTACCTCCAAGAATGCATTAGTCATGTCGGATGAATTCGACGATTACTCAGGCCTTTTCGATCTTCTTTCAGCGGCTCTTCCGGTGGGTCGTGGAAGCTCTTGCACCGGCTCTTCCGGCGTGTCCTCTTGAATATCATCGTTTACGTTGATATTTCGAGCGTCGGATGTCGGCGTTTCGGGTTCACCCGATTCGTTTGTTTTTTATCTTTTCGACGGTCTTTTATTCGCCGACCGACCCGAATTCGCTCCAAAGGTAGGGACGTTGGCCCATTTGGGACTATGCCGGAGAATTTGCCAACACCTCATGTACAAGAAACTACCATTTTTCGCTTGATACTCGATCAACGCAGCTTGCGTAATGTCCTCATCTTTGTTCCCACTTTTCCAACCGTTTCTCGTCCGTAGGTAAACGGTATGAAAATTTGTACACTTTTAATTGATGTCGGTCCATTTGCCCAATAGTGAGTCCGTCGGTCGGTATTCGTCTCCCCTACCCATTAGGTCGAAAAATAGAGTTCGGATACGGTTCCAAAGACCGGTTTTACTTTGGTTGTTGGCTATAAAAAAACAAATAATTATCATAAAAAAACACAAAAAGAAAATAATAATAACAAATAATAATAATAAGACGCAAAAAAATACCGATTATGGGGTCCTCCAACACGTCGACCCAAGCTCGGGTTAACGCGTAATACTCATCTTCATTCCACGGTTGAACATTTTTTTTGGTCGGCTTTCGGTGTTCTAAGGTCTCTTTTTATGCGAGCGTTTTGCTTTACCCTTTTGCGTCTCCACTATGTCTGGTTGTGTCTCCGGAACAACCTTGGGCTCGCGTAAGGGCGACCCGAATGCTTGTGCGGAACCGAATGCGTGAGACGAACCCATTTCGCTTTTGGTTCGGGTTCCAACCGTATATATTGGAGTCCCAAGTAAGTGGTTGGTTCAAAAGGTTCAAGAACCCGTGTTGATTTTGATTAAACTCGACGAAACCGGATCCGTATGGGGTGGGCCGAGTGGGTACCGAAGAAACGGGACGGGTAGAGTGGCTAGCTTGGTTCGTGTCGGCGCTCGAACGTGGAGGAATGAAACCTCGGTTGAAAGGATTCATGGTTAAAAGATTGTAAATTTTTATAAAAAAAGGGAAAGAATAGGATGAAAGTATGTGAAGTGTGTTGAATTTTTATAAAAAAAAATGAGAGATGAGGGAGTATTTATAGGTATTAATTGAGTTTTAAAATAAAAAAAAGTTTTTTTTAATATATGACCGTTGCAACGGTCAAAAGTTTGAAAATTCAATTCCAAAACGCCGTTGTATATAAAACGCCGGGACAAATTTCAACCCCCAAAACGCCCCACGTAGTGGTGTGCCCGACGCTTTGAGACGCCTTCGACTCCCCTTCCCCTCTCAAACGCCCCACTACGGGCAGCCTAGTAAACCATCTAGGACACGCCCCGACCGCTCAAACATTGCAAAATATCACACAAGTGAACTCTAGTTTCGGTGACTGAGTTTTTAACAGAAAATTAAATTGAAAAATAGAGAGTAAATATATCAAACTTGGGTCCTAAATCTTCAAATTATATCATGCAATATGCGACACCATCTCAAATTCACCGTAGCAAATTTAAAGTCGACACGTACTTATAACCGGTTTTTATCAAAATGAGTTCAATATTCCAAACTTATAACAATCGGTTATATCAAAATGAGTTCAATATTCCAATCCGAAGACTTCATATTATCAACCATCCCATTTGTAGTATTTCACCTGAAATTAAACATCTTATCAGCAAGTGAAATTACACACCTTAGTACGTGAAAAACATCATATCTTGAGTAAATTACAACTTTTGTCCTTTATATTTACACCAAATTGCAGGCGCTGTCCTTTCTTTTTAAAGTTTACAAACGCTGTCCTTAAGCTTTCAAAATCTTGCACGTTATGTCCTTTAGGCCAAACCCAGTTAGATTTTTTGGTTAAATCAGGTCATGTGCAAGGCACATGAGGGTATTCTTGTCATTTCATCTCTTCAAGGGCTATTCTGTAAAATAGTTTATGTTTAGGGACTAGATTATAAAAAATAAAAAGATTTAAAAAAAAGAAAAAAGTGTGCCCCTTCTCTCTCTACATGCCTTCTCTTCTCTCTCTTGTTGCAGAAAACTCCACTCCATCAACAAATCGTCGGGCCTGCGATTTTTCCGGCAAGTCGTCGTTCTGCTCCTCCGTCTTCTCCATGGTGGAGACGGTGGTGGTTGCTGATAAACAAGGAACAAGTTCACTTCTGGGAGGCTTGAGCACTGGCTGGCTAGGGTTCTTTCTGTTAATGGCGTTTGGGGGTAAAAAAGTAGATAAACAATCCTAATGGTACTTTCTTCTTCAACTTGGATGTTAGCTCGGTTAATTTTGATCCCTTTCTGTCGTTTTTATCTTTTTTTGAGTTCTGGTGATTTTAATTTCATTTCATTTTTAAATGAAAATCAAGTACTGTATGATAGAAACAAAATAAACCATGTGAAATGAAGCTTAAAAATGTTGAAATGCTGATGATTTTGTAGTGAATTTTTATATGACTTTAATACGGAAGGATTGTGTAGATGATTACCATATTGTATGATTGAAACAAAACAAATCGTGGTGGGTTTAATGGTGGTGTTTGCTGATTTGGGTGGTTTGCAGGTCCTTGGGATTAGGGTTCCAGTGGGGGTGGTGGGTTTAATGGTGTTGGTTGCTGATTTGGGTTGTTGCAGGTTGGGGTTAGGGTTCTGGTGGGGTGGTGATGGTGGAGACGGTGGCGGTGGTAGTCTGGTAGAGAGAAAGTAGTTGTGGCGGTGGTGGGTGAAGGTGATTGTGGTGGTGGTGTGTTAATGGAGGTGGTGGGTGAAGGGGAGAGACAGAGAGATGGTGGTGGTGATAATTTTTTTAAAATATTTTGTTTTAGTTTTTTAAATAATTTTAAATAAATAGGTAAAAAAAGACTAAAATACCCTTGTGTAATCTGATTTAACTAAAAAATCTAATTAGGTTTGGCCTAAAGGACATAACGTGCAAGATTTTGGAAAGATTAAGGACACCGTCTGTAAACTTTTGGAAAAGGACAACGCCTGTAATTTAGTGTAAACATAAAGGACAAAACTTGTAATTTACTCTAATATCTTTTAAGATATGTATACGATGATATTATTTATATTTTGTATGGCATGAATTATTAATTTATCTTTTAAACTTTATATCATAGAATTTACCTATTTATATATTTCAAATATATTTATGGTGATGCTTGTATGTTTGTAATTTATGTTTTTTGTTATCGTTGTAATAAATAAAACAGAATGGTAAAAAAGTGTACATGAAAAATGAAAATCTCAAGAGAAATGTTTTTAAAAAACTAATCATATGCCTGATAAACGGATATAATTTTTTTTTATTCATTAAGTTTTTTAATAAATTAATAGTATAAAGAAAAAAAATACACTTTTTCCAATAAATTTGTTTTATCAAAGTTTAAAATATAATATTTTATACTTATAACTTGTAAAAGTTTAAAAATACATAAACTATAGCATTAATATATTTAACACCCACACATGTTTTAAATAAAATTAATATATTTTAGATGACATTAATTTTTTTTATCACTAAGATTCCCCGCCCGATTCGACAGGGTTGATATTATTCGGTTCTTTACGTCACTGGTATGCACTGGAACTCTGTATGTTTTACGATACCAAATTTGAATACAACTTCGTTTTCAATCAAATATATATTAGAATACAACTGGATATTACGTTTTTATTTAATTAGCTAGCACAATTTATCAGAGAAAATGAAACTAAATGAAAATTACATGGGTTAAAATACATATTGTTTATATTATAAGGGAGTTGTATTCAAAGTATAATTTTTTTTGGTTTTGTAAGCTATACGAGTGTCGATAAGTACCATGACGGACCAAACGCTATCGACACTGGCATTCGTACTAGTTATAATTCAGTGCGTAGTTTAATAATATTTAAATATTTATAAAAAAAAGTCTTACGGTGCTGGTGTTGGTGCTACCGGGACAATCTGAGCTTGTGGATCAGCAAGCCGAATGGCTACATCAAGCTGAAGATCGGGTCTCCTCCTAAAATGATATGTAAATAATATTTTGTTATTCCTTTATGAAAACATATAAAAATGGATTTTTTTAGAATGTATAAAGCTTACGAATATTGTTGTAGGAGGTATACAAATGGCTGTTCATAATTATGGTTCGCTAGAGCCGAAACTTCATAATATTGTAGAGTAGAACGCGCCGCAACCATATGTGGTTCTACAATTCTTTCATTCGAGTCAACTTTGTTTCAAACGATGACAATGGGATTGAAACTAATACCTGCTATCCTAAAATCAGAAAAAGAAAATAATAATTTCGGACAACAAATAATACAACTTTTTAAATATTAGCTAACCTGTATATTGTATTAATCCAAAATTCCAATCTTTCTAAAGACTGCATATTCGTCACATCTATCATGATCATGATACAATCAGCTGCAAGCCTATAGTTATAATTGATATCACATATTACCACATAAGCTTCAATAAAACATATAGTTAAACAAGGTGAAGTCACTTACAATGCTTCCTCATAACAGCCATCATAGCCGCCATGCCGATCAACGCATTCTACAGGAACCAAGTCGTCGTCTATGTTTGTTGCAAACTCCATGTCATGAATTGAAAACCCATTGTCAGTACATTTGTAGATTTCCAATAAAATCAACATTAGAGTTAAAAACTACGGTGATGAAAAATGATATTTATCATCCTAAAAACCATTATTAATATGAGTCGTAATAAAGGGATAAGATTTTTTTCCTAAATACCGATATTGTACCAAACATCCCTAATTGGTACCGGTATCAGTATTTAGATTTCGGTATTCGATAAACCGGTGTTGGTACCGGTTTTTTTTTTTTTCAGTATTTAGGTACTGATTTTGAATGTAAAGAGTTCTTTTAAGAATTTCCTACAACTATCTCCTAAAAGTTTTTGGTTAAAGAGTTCTTTTTAAGAATTTTCCACAACTATCTCCTAAATGATTTTGGTTAATATCTCGTTAATGGACAACTGCTGGGCTTATAATTGGGCCAGCAGCCTTCTTTTTTGGACCAACCGAATCAGGCTTACTACCTGGAATTAACCCTTTTGATGGGCCAGCGTCAAAAGTCTTAGGCCCATGAACCAATTCTTGATTTCTTTTTAGATCCAGATTTGATTTTTTTCATGTTGGGCCATGGGAGCCCATTTAACCCTACCTTTAGTTTTTTTTTTGTTTTTTACCTCAATAAACTCATTGTCATCACGTTTAATAAAAACTTATGTTTATTGTTTGAATTTAGTTTACAAAGTAAACCAAATTAGTACCACTACAGTTTCCTCATTACAGTATGGTACCATTCTCATTCCATGGCTAGATCATTACATGATCTCTTGAATATCTTTCCAAAAAACGTATACACGAACCATTTACTTACCATGATAGAAGGTGCCTGGCATGAGAATCACACCTCTTGCATCCAAGTTTCTCGCTACATAGGTGTTTTTCCCTGCGTGGTGTATAGCATATAAATCAAAACATGCTGGGCATAACCCCTACCGTATAACTATCATAGTTACGCATACCCGTCTGTGCATCTCCAACAATAAAGATACAAACCGGGCCCTAAAAATATATAAGAAACACAATTTTAATAATAAATACAATAAAAATACTAAGCGTGCCCGAAAATAACCAAAACCGACTTAACCGATCGGTTACGGTTAAGATACGGCCAAAATCGTATCATTTGGTTACGGTTTCAATATGCCTTTCTTCCATAACCGATAGTTATATATTAATGTGATATTCATGTATTACATGTATTTAGTTAAGTTTATGTAGAAAGTGCCTTATCGTATAAAATGTACGAAAGACATGAAAAACAAAAAAAAAACACGGTGGTATTTTCGTAATTATTTGCTCGTAGGGTAATTATCAAAATTACTCTACAAATAATCTTGTAGGATCATTATCAATATTACTCTACAAGTGTATTAAAATTACTCTACTAGTTTATCAAATAACATAAAATACAAAATTACCCTACAAAGATCAAAATTACCATACAAGATAGTTTTACAAAATTCCCTACAATATCAAAATTGCCCTACAAGATCATTTGTAACTAATTTTAATAATTACGAAAATGTCACCGTGTTTTTTCAACAAAACCTTCAGTTCGTACGTTTTGTACGTTAATGGAATTTGTATTTGATCTTTTCTCTACATGTATTTTCCATGTATTTGAAACATACTTTCATGTATTTTTCATGTTTTTGTATGCTTGAAAATGTTGAAAACACTTGTCTTAACTGTTTTAAGTTTATAATTTTGCAAAAGTTTTTATAACCGAAACCAAACCAATAACAGACATATTAACCGAACCGACTTAACTAATCGGTTTCGGTAATGGTTTTCTCGTAAAACAAAACTTCGGTTATAGGTTTCAGTTATGTATAAAAACTGAACCCACATTTCCTCACAACATGTGTACCTCATCGTCATCGTCATCATCATATCTTGGGGGTGATGGTGGTGCTGGCAGTGCTTGCGCTCCATTTACTCCTGCTTCTTCATCGTCGGCACCATCTTCATCAATAGGATCATCTTCATCGTTTGCACTCCTTTGACCATTAGGCAAGCTAACTCGGCCGTTTTGTGTCACCGAACTAGAATATCTTGTGTACCTCAATCAGACAAAGTTAAAAGTTGTTCTTTTAAAATAAGATAAAAAGTTCCAAATTTTTATATGCTAACTTACATATATAGGAGAGAATATATCCCTATTCAAATTGCCCCGGTTATCATTTTCTGTTACAATAGCAGTTATGATTATAAAATAGATTAAGAAAATCAGCAAGTAGAAACGCACCAGCTGGCTTTTTACCTTATTACTTGTGCCAACATCCGTACATAACCCTGACGCCACCGTCATGTTGACAGCGTATCCCCTACCACCGGCACCGCCGTTTCGTTCGTACGAAATAACACCGGAGGGATGTAGCGTTGTGGCCACCATTAGCGACTGGCCTTCTTCCAGCGTAGGTAGGTTAAATTCCACGAGTAATCTGCTCGAAATTATGTGGAACAAAGTATTGTTGACAAATAAATGCAATTTCAACTTCATAGCCATCGGGAAGATGCTGAATCCACTGAGCCTAAGCCGCATGTTATACGCCGGACGATCGATGTTGCATGAGAGTGAATCAGCGACGACGTAACCTACGTGAACAACAACGAGACCGTTGTTGGACGGATCTGAACGATCAAATTCAACACCGAGAGCAATTGCGCGAGGAAGAGGAACTTCCGAGCAATAGGAGATGCCTTGAAGTCGGTGAACAACAACGAGACGAAGATCTACATGTTCAGTTGGTAAAACGATAGCAAATTTTAAGAGGTTTTCGTGATAAAACAGACGAGCAACAACAACACGAAGATCTACACGTTCAATTGGTAAAACTAAGACGTTTTCGTGATTGAACAAACCTGGAACATCTTCGCGACTGATCCTCGTAGTGAATGCGGAGTCATCCGAGAGGGAGCGAACGGCCGGATTAGTGATGCCGCCGCCGGTGGTTATGGTTGCTCCGGTAAGATAGGAGGCTGACAGCAGAATCGATACACTAATTAACCAGAGTTGCAGTGGAATCGCCATGGGAGGGAGATGAGTGAGCTGTGAGCAAAATGATAGTTGTACGACTTAACGAACTTCTGCTCATTTTAAGAATCGTGTGCCCAGATCGTGACACGACACGTGTCATAGATGAAAATATAAAAACGATTATCATTATCCCAAGTTTTGTGAATAATATTTATCTTTTTTTTCTTTTAGTGTGAAGAGCGTTTTTTACTTTTTTTATATTTTTGGTTTTTTGTTATTTTTTAATCCTCAACTTTTAACATTAAACTTTATAACTTTATAATTTTCTAAAGACTTTGTAATCGAGTTTTACGTGTTTATTTTTATTACATGTCGGTAAAAATTCAAATGGATTTATGTTTCGACTTAACTTTTTTTTTGTGTTTTCTCAACTTTTAATTTTTACACTTACAATCCTTTTAACTTTTTGAAGAATTTGTAATCGAATTTTATGTGTTTAGTTTTATTTGCGTGTCGGTATAAATTTAAGTTACGTTTTGACGTAAATTTTATTTTTTCCCTCGGAAATGAGCCGGGTCAGATATAATACGTTTTCATGCTAATTTTAATGCACATTTTTAGTTGGTCTACGTTTTGACATAACTTTTGTTGGGAAACGAGTTTGGTCAAATTTAATGCCTTTTCAGTAAACGATATAAATTCGATCCATTTTATGTTTCGACACCGCCGCGATGCGTCGTACCATTCTTTAACTTAGAAAAAAAATGTTTTCTTACGAGCTTGTTTTTATCTACATGTCAGTATAAATTCAAGTTGTTTATCTTTCGATGTAAATTTGATTCCAAAATATGTCAAATCATATATAACACGTTTTCGTGCTTATTTTATGCACGCTTTCAGTTGGTCTACATTTTGACTTTTTTTTGTTTCTGGAAACCAGTCGGGTCAAATTAAATGATACACGGCTTCCTTTGAATTTATTTTTGGGCATTCTATGCAAACACTTTTACAACGACATATATTTTTTTGCTTTTCAAATAGATAGTTGTTAAGTGCTTTATTTCTGCGTTAAAATTTTATAAACAACCAGCCCTAACGCACAACTTTAAAAAGGCGTTATCCCGTCACGAAGCACGGGTGTAACTTCTAGTTTACTACATATACATAAACGAGTTAGGAGAATAGTGTCAGGCCTTATTAGTCCAAACAATTTACGATTTCATACCCAGTTTAAAATTACGGTTTCGCACTCAGTTAAGAATTATGTTTTTGCCCCAACTTCAAAATAAAATTACACTTTTGCCCTCAGCTAAAATTACAATTTTTCCCTCGGTTCAAAATTAGGATTTTATCCCCAGTTTAAATATACAATTTTGCCCTAAGTTTAAAATTACGGTTTTGCCCCCAGTTTAAAATAAAATTATACTTTTGCCCCAGCTACAGATTACGATTTTTCCCTCGGTTGACAATTATGATTTTGCCCCAGCTTAAATTACGCTTTTTCCCTCAATTCATAAATATGATTTTGCTTCCGTTTCAAAAAATATAATTTCCCCCTTAGTTCACGATTACATTTTTGCCCCCAGTTAAAATAAAGTTATGCTTTTTGCCCCAGTTCAAAATTACAATTTTGCCCTTAGTTCAAAATTTTGATTTTGCCCCAAGTTCAAATCAAATTTATGATTTTGTCCCCAGCTTAAATTATGATTTTGCCCTTTGTTCAAATTTCAGGCTGCTGCCTAGCACTCCTCCATTGATCAGAATATATCACAATTTTACCCCAACTTCAAAATTATGAATTTGCCCCTGTACAAAATTACGATTTTACCCTTGGTTCAGATTTACGGTATTGCCATCACTTTAGCTTTTGGAAAATTATGATTTTACCTCAGTTAAAAAATATAATTTTGCCCTCAGTTCAAAATTACAATATTGCCATCATTTTAGTTTTTTTTTAGCAAAGCTATAGAAGTATTTTGTTTTAACTGGTTGACTCAATTTAATATTTTTTTTCATGTTAAGGAACTGCCTAACACTCGCTCAATACTTCTGAAAAATTACAGTTTTGACCCGAGCTCAAAATTTCGGTCTTGCCATCGTTTTAGTTTTTTCTCTAGTAAAACTATAGTAATGTTTTTTAATTGGTTGAGGATTATTCAGCCTATCATTCCGCAACATGGACGGGGCATCAACTAATTATTCAATATATAACTCAAAATAAATGTTTAAAAATCAGCTCAAAAGCATCTACCCGCCAACACAAACAGTCTCACCCTTACGGCCTTACCTAGGTGGAGTGGCTTCGGCCTTTGTGGACCCAAGATGGATCTTACTTTGGTCTTTTGTTGCAACACTAGAATTGGCCGAAGATGGGATTCAATTTTAATTGGTTGAAGGCCCGTGGCTATTGAGATTATATTTGGTTTATTATCACCAGTATTTAGGGATGTGCAAATCGTTTTTTTTTTTAATCAGGTTTCGGGTATGATCGGGTAGTGAGAGAAACCGAGTAGGGGTTGGGTACAGTACATGTACTAGGAAGCAAAACCATATCTTATGTACATGGGTAGTTTATGATCGGGTTCGAGTATAACCGGGTATGTGTCCCAGGTTTTAATAACCGTTTTAAAGATATGTTTTTTATAATAAACAAAAATAAATTCGTTTATAAATTAAATTTTGTTTGTAATTTATGAAATTAAATTAAATAGTACAAATTATTCAAGGGTACTTGCATGACCTACATCGGGAACGAAGGAGGAGATGCAACTGAAGAACCAGCGTTGCAGTCTCCATCATGAGATCTGGCGATGATGGTTACAATGGTGACTTTGTGCCTGTACCTTCTGTAATTTTGTAATGGCGAAATTGTAATTTCCGCTAGTGCACTGTAGCACCGATGTTCGTTATATATACTACGATTTAACCTTGCACGCTAAACCGAATCGTTCTATAAACATTATTAGATATAAAATAACACAGATGGTTAAAAAGTTACAATAAGTTGAGTATAAACCTTTCTTAAAGTATCAAAGGCCCATACGATAAATCATTAACGTCAACTAAACCAAAATAACCAAAATTGTTTATACATTATACATAGTATTAGTAGGAAACCCGTGCGATGCGGCGACGGTGATAGCAATAATTTACAACGTGGTACTCGTTTTTTGTTAATTGTATAGTACGGTATAAATTTGATCAAATTCTTTATCACATTGTGCTAGATGTCACATTAGCAAAAACTAACTGGGTTAGGGTTCAGTCAGTTGGGGAGTGTTATCGGCCAATAAGTTGAAAGTTCGGAGTGCTGGTGTACAAATCGAAAGTTGGAAGTGTTATCGGCCAGTTGGTGAAGTTGGGGTTATTTAAATCAAATATTCCAAATTTAAAATGTATCAGCTTGGAACAATCAAATAAACTATAGCTTCTTTTTGTATTCTTTCAAACATAACTACGAATTTGTAGCAAGCCTTGAAGCACCAAGCAAAGTTATTCATTTGTAGAAAGAAAGAAAGTTACAGTTGTACAAATTATTTACAAACCTTTCTTCGATAAACGACTTAACGTGTAAATGAAGCATTTAACTATAGTCACACAGCTTTTGGCTCTAGGTCGTGCAACCCACTACCATATTATCTAGCACAGCCACATCTAGATCTTTGGATACAAAACACAATATCTAAAAATAAAAGAATATTGTAAAGATTCCAACTTTTAATAGCATCAATACATGAAATTTGATTAATTAATGGACTAAATAGAGCGGATTTATTAGGGTTATGTAATACCTCTTAACGATTAAATGGGTTAACCTAAAGGATATAACTAAAAAGTTAACTGATCAAATGGGTCAGTAAAGGGTATTCAAATGATTAAATAGATGGTCCATATGGTTTGCACTTTATAACGCATTTAGTCCCTAGCTAACAAATCTAAAGGTTTCAACATGTCCAAGTTAGGGACTAAATGTGTTATAAAATGAAATGTCAAAGTTAGGGACCATCCATGTACTATTAGCAAAAGTTGAGAACTAAATGAGTAACAAAGTGCAACCCAAACATGTAACATTCGTGTATTTTTTAAAAATTAAGGACCAAACCTAAAATTTTGACCAAACACAGGGACCATCCATATACTTTACTCTTTCAATAATCATTACTATCTCATAAATTGTTTATTTACTAAAATGGACGGAATAAAGCGAACCGACCCTTTTTTACCCCTTATCTGATTCGCCCGCCCAGTTTACAACCTCTAGCAGAAACAATAGTGTTAAAAGTAATTCATTTTTTTTTTGGGTAAAGGGGAACGAAGCCACCGTAAATTTATAAATTTAAGAAACAATTACAAACAAGTAGTGGAGAGATAAGACTATTTTGGACGTCCCCCGGAGTTATCTAACCTCTCATAGCTATCCACATCTCGGGCTCTAACACATGTGGGTTAGAAACCCAGCCCAACGAAATCAAGAAATAACTAATCTATTGGGTTTGAGATTAGCCCAATAGTTATTACAAAAAAACAATCACTATATGTATGATACTACTAATACAAACACGTATAAGCACCATGCACCCATCCATATGAGATATATTCGACCCACTTCTAAGCACTTATAGTATGGCTTAGCCCTTTGCCTAGTACCCCCGTATTTGTCGTGTCAATTCAGCCCATTATTCTTTCGGTGCATCCCATTGATTTCCACTTGTACCATGGGGTTCATTCCATAATGCACATCTCAGTCTCTAAACATGTGGGTTAGAAACCCGGCCCAACGAAATCAAGAAATAACTAATCTATTGGGCTTGAGATTAGCCCAATAGTTATTACAAAAAACAATCACCATATGTGATGAGCTGTAACCTCCCATCCCATGTTGAAATTCCCATGTTGAAATTCAGATTCTAACTGTATTGGTTTGGATCCGAGGGTTGGTTCAAGAGGTTCATGAAACCGGTTTGGTTGTGATTTACTTGACAAACCTGGTTTCATAGGAGGTTGGTCGGGTGGGAACCGGAGCAACGGGTTGGTTAGGAGTGTTCGTTTGGTTCGGGACGCCGCTTGATCGAGGAGGAACGAAACCCGAGTCGTAGGGATACATATTTTCTAGAGTAAAAATCTTGAAATTTTATAATGGAATATTAGATGTTAATAATCTAAACTATTCGTCGTTGGGCGCCAACAGTCCCAACTTCAAAAATAGCCACTAGCAGTCCCAACTATTAACATATTGGCCTCCAATGGACCTTGACTGACAAAACCCTAACGCCGTTAGTCTCAGGTCGCCGGAAAAACATTTTTGGACGGAAACCTCTTTTTTGGCCAGAAAACTCAACATTTTCGTCCCAAACCTCTTTGTAACCTTATTACAGAATTTTAGGAACATTATTCTAGTAAAAGCCCAAATTATTGAGGTCGCCGGAAAACTCTTTTTTCGCCAGGAAAACTTCTTTTTGGCCGAAAAACTCAACATTTTCGTTTCAAACCTATTTGTAACCTTATATCAGACCTTTAGGGACCTTTTTTCTGACCAAAAATGTTTTTTTCCGATGACCGGAGACTAACGACCTTAAGGTTCTGTTAGTCAAGGTCCATTAGAGGCCAATATGTTAATAGTTGGGATTGTCGGTGATTATTTTTTAAGTTGGGACTGTTGGCGGTCAACAATGAATAGTTGGGATTATTAAAATCTAATATTTCTTTTATAAAAAATTGAGTGAAGAGAATGATGGTAGAGAAAGTGGTATAAAAATAATAGAGATGAAAGGTTTATATAAGGTTTAAAATGTTAAAAAAAATTAACAACATTCAACGGTAACATTCTCATTCCAACACTTTCCAGCCGTTATGGCCATAGCGGGCATCAAAATTTTGAACCTATAGCGCCCGGGGGACAGTGTACCTCTGCATAGGGATGAGCAAATGGTATCCGGTACCAGTACCGAACCGGTACCGAATCGGTACCGGTGCCGAATTTACCGAACCGGGTACATTTTCGGTATCGATTCGGTACCCACTTTTGACATTTTCGGTACTGGTTCGGTACCGGCTTTTACCCTTAAATACCGGTACCGAACCGTACCGTATCGGGTATATTCGGTACCGGTACCGGTACCCACTTTTAGGGATTTTCAGTACCGGTTCTTTCGGCACTGGACGGTACCGAGCTCATCCCTACCCCTGCACTATGGGGCACAATGGTGGCTGATGGCTTTGGGTCATGCTCGAGTACACATCGTCTTAAATAGGATGTGTTTATAAATTGTTGATTAAAGTTTAGTTGCTATTTTTTTTATTTTCGAAGTCAATGGTTGAGTGCAAAGTAAGTCGTGTGACGAACTTGGTAATGCACCTAACCTATAACCAATGTCTCGGTTTCTAACTTTTAGAGATGATTACGATGATATATCAAACATTTGAGCCGGACAAAATACCACGAAAAAAGTGGTAATTAAGTTCCTTATTGCATGTGATTAAGGAGTTAGTTGGGTTGGTGACTTTTTGCACACAACAAACACCAACAACTATGAGGCAACAAACAAACACACTTACAGCAACACTCGAACGTTCCCACTAGTTCAATTATGGTAGATAAGTTTATCATTTTGCCGCCCAAAAATAAGATAAGTTTATTAGATAAATTAATAACAAATATTTATAAATATTTTTTTTTGTGTTTAGGTATCTTATGCATTAAAATTGTTATCAAATATTTGAAAATATAAATATTTTCTTGTTTTATTAGTTAAGTAGATTAACTAAAACTTTAACTTAGGTTAGAAATTTTACGGGTGTTACATGCTACTAGGGGTGTTCATCGGGTTTTTTCTTCGGGTTTCAGGTTTTTCGGGTCGGGTTGTTCGGGTTTTTGTCTAGGAAAAATTGACCCGATAACCGACCTATTTAAAGTTCGGGTTAGTCGGGTTTGAATTATTCGGTTCGGATTAGTTCGGGTCGGGTTATTCGGTTTTCGGGTTTAGATATAAAATGAAAAATAAATGTTCTTTTACAAAATATCATCAATATTGTATTTTGAAAATATCATCAAAGTTCAAACATTATTTGAAAATATGCTATAACAATATTTAAAAGTCCAAAAACTTAATGTTACATATATTAAAGACCTCAAACCAAAACACTTCTATAAGAAAAAAACAATAAATGTTCGGGTTTTTATTCGGGTTTCGTGTTTCGGGTTTTTCGGGTCGGGTTGTTCGGGTTTTTAGTGGGGAAAAAGTGACCCGATAACCAAACCATTTAAAGTTTAGGTTGGTCAGGTTCGGGTTTCTCGGGTTCGGGTTATTCGGATGTTCGCTAATTTGGGTTCGGGTGGCTTTGAATTTGGGTCAGATTTCGGGTTTTGGATAAAAATGAACAGCCCTACATCCTATCCCTTAAAAGTGTTTTCATTATTTGTCAGCTTAATATGATTTGCGAAACCTCAATGCTTAAGCACTTATAACTTTCTCCGCTACTTTGTCCAAAAAACAATTACAAATGAACTATAGATGCTCATCTCTAAGACTCTTAACTTGAGGTAAGGACTTGGTAAGCAGGTCTATTATGTGTTTGATGCTCTAATATGACCTTTCTTTCACCTAAAGCAATAGCACCGATATTGTAATAATGTATCTCGATCAGGGTGGCACCTCCTGCGGTTGGTACAGTTTCGCTAAAGTTTACCCTATCGCTTTTTTTAGTTTAAACCCAACTTGGGGAAAGAGGTGATATCATTGCATTATAGGTTGAAACATATATAATATGTACTACAGTTGTGATCGTTATTTTCTTATTTTAGGTTACGGGATCGTTTGAAAGTCTATAAAAGATATTCAGAAGAATATCTACAAGTCTAAAAAAAGTTATGAACACATGTTGACAATCTCAAAGTCCACAAAGGTATTCGGATCGTTCCCCTCGCCTTAGAATACTTGATGTGCCCTGCCATAATACCTATTTATGTATGGAGACTGCAAGAAAAACACATGCAAGGGTTACCCACATGCTCTACTTCCATCAAAGCAATAAATCAAACAAAGAATACATCATTCCTTCTATGTTAACAAATTTTCCAAAACTGGTATTAAGGCCTCACGTTGCGGCGGGAAGCATAAAACCACGTCAAGTAGCACCAATAGCACACTACCGCCAACGACCACCAACACCGAAAAAAACTCATATTAAAAAGAAATAAAAAACAACATATATAAAACCGAAAATGAAGACGTAAAAACAATGAACCGCACAAATGAAACGTAAAACATAGAAAACAATAACTAAGTCGATCTATGACCAACGCGTTGCAATAGGGCCATTAAGCGGGAAAAATATACGTAAAAACGTTGAACCGAAATGTAAAACGACAAAATGTAAAAGATGAAAAGTATAGAAAACTAAAACTGAAAGTAAAAAGGTTTAGGGGTTAAATCGTAAAGATGTATAAGTATAAAAGGGCAACTATCACCAATAAGTAAAAACCTTATTTTTAAAATAAATCAAACCTTGACACGTGCACGGGCGAGATTTGGAGTATCAGGTGTGGCAACAGGGTAAAATTTATAAAACCTCATCTTCTCAAATGTAGCAATTCTCTCTTCAATCCTCCTCGATTCCTCCAAATCGAAGATCTGACCTATTGCCTACAATACGAAATGGCCAAGTCAGACGGATCCTTTGAGACCCAAAACACCATGTCCAATGATGTAGTTTTATGCAAATAAATACGAAAATATTTAACGATTAGAAAGAACTTTGTATGTCCAAAAGAATCACAATTAGTTTGACATAACTACCTCGTGGTTAGCTCTCTTTCCTTCTTTAACCTTTTCGATGACAACGCCCTAAATAGAAAGAGCACATTATTTGATAAAATTATAAACAATTGAAGAAACCATAGACTGGCTACTTGAGTAAGCCTACCTTGAAGGCATCCTTCTCAGCTCTAGACAATTTCCCCGCATCAATGAGCCTATTAGCAAATTCCTAGATTACATAATGCGGATGGATGATTAGTCAAAATGGGTAACTTTGATATGGGGCAGACTGTGTTGACCCCCAATCAAAATGTTTTTTTGGTCAAAACCAAGGTTAAGGTCGAAATGTTGTAAACCTTAACGACGTTGAAAACAAGCTTAAAATTTACAAAAATAGCATTTGCATAAACTTGTAACATTAAAGGTTTTTCAAATAACATTTTTCAATCTTGTTAAAAGCCGAAAAGGCTAACAATGCCTAAAAATAATTGAAATTAGGAAGGAAAAAAAGCTATGGCTCACCTCAGGCGTATCAAACTTGAAATGAAACTTACTGTCAATCTATAGATAGATATTCAAGCAAACAAATAAAGTGAATTAATTTGTGCTAAACCAAAGGCCAAGTCAATAATAACAATGGTTGGTAACTTACAGTCCCTGCCTCAGCTGGATACACTATATCAACAACAGTATTTTGTCCTGATTCATCAACCTCATTATAAGGATTATCAACATCTGTAAAAACAAAAACAATTGTCCATAACCTTCTAAGTTATTTTACTCAAAGAAATTAAATGTTGATATGAAATTAAAGGGAGCAATTTCAACCTTTTTATGTAAATACAGGTTGGTTATGATTAAGTGATTAAAATCCTGACACTAGAAGTTATAACAAAGATAATGATATATGAGGGATGACCCTCATTAACTAGGTACAACTAATAATTTGAAAGTAACCGTCTAGAACTCTACACCTGACTTCACCAGAAAGTCAACAGCAGAGTCATGTTACAAAAAAAAAAAAAACTGAGCACCTTGGTTTTAATTTTCGTGATGCGCTCCGATGTGTTTGGTCGATAAATCTGATGCGCGATGTGAGTGCATCACGTATCTTTATAAAAAAACATAAAAAATATTCATACATAAAAACATGCTTAAAGTAACACAAATGACGTAATAAGAAGATAAGAATTGCGCTTTTTGGTTCAAATCAAGCATACTAAGATATTAATTAACCGAACCCAGTTCATAAAATCTGGAAAAAAAACATAAGAAACATTGTTGCGTGAATCAGAGCGCATTATGCGATGGGCGCATTATGCGAAATGCGCGCAATATTCTCGCATCACGTAAATGCAACGCATCAGATGTGGCAATGCGCTCTCATCAGCGCATCACGCATTATGCACGCATAATGCGCATATTTTAAAACCAAGCTGAACACTTGATATAGTCTTTAACTTCGGATCAATGCACTGAACCAAATAGTCGTGGTAACTTAACGGAAACATTGTATACGACATTTGGTTCACTTTACATCATAATGAAAATTTTAAGAGAATTTAGAAAAAGATTTTATATCTTGGCTGCATTTAGTGCTTAAGTCCTGAACAATTTGCAAGGAAAAACGAATTGAGATTAGTAAAAGAAATACACCCACACCTTAATGAACTGGCTAATTTACACTTACATGGCAAGCAGTACCGAAAATTAGGATAGAGCTCAAAAAAATAAGAAGCAACCCTGTGTCATAGTCAGATAGTCAAACAACATTAGCTACCTATTTTAAGACAATATAAGTGCAGAACTAGACAATATAAGTGCAGAACTTTTCAAGTAAGGGTACATACTCTCTTTGGAGACAGCTTATCATATAAATTTGAGGTAGAGGTCCTTCAAGGGAAGAAGCCCTATAAAATTGAGATTCATATCAATGTAACAATAATAAAAATATGAAAATTCATTTGAACACGTCAAGTATATATTAAATGTAAATCAGGACCGCTCATGTTCTTCTAGTGGAATATAAGGAACCCAACCCATGTTCACATTCTCCATGTCAATAATTTCTTCAGAGTCTACTTGTCGAGATATAACTCCAATCTTATGAGAAGGTGGAATGGGAGATACAATCTGCCCAAAAGACATAAATTATTTATATTGATATTAAAATCAATTGCAAGAATGCTCTTTAACAATGATAATTATTTAATATATGGCTGATGTGTTAATACGAATAGCAAAACCATAATGGTCTAGGTCTTTGAGCAAACAACATTTGATGCAATAAAAATATACTTATAAGTTTGAAACGAACCACGACCCATATACAAGTAAATTTCTGAAAATTGCAACATGATCTAGATTAATGTTTAGATGCTAACACCAAGCCTCAATAGATGGTTAGGTATTTATCGTAACAAGTTCAAATGCAAAGTAAAAAGATTTATCCTGCTTACCACAACAAGTGTAGGTACGTAGGTTTCTTTCCGTTGACCATCAACACGGAGCAATATTGCTACAGCAACAAAAAAAAGAAACAAGTCATATAAAATATCACATGGTACAGTAATTTGAAGTTGTTAATTAGGATGTGTATAAAGAATGTGATTACTTACATTGTGCGCCACCAAACACGAAGACTTTCTCCTCCCCATGTAACAGCCTACCCTCTTTAAATGCATCCTATTAAAGAGTTTAAAACTTGCTTAACTAGAAGTATTTTGTCTGTTAAACAATTAAAAACCAACAATATGCTCACTCACTTGTAGATTTGAGAAATTCCAATTGTATTCAAATAACATATTAGGCTCGGCACACTGTCATGAAATACGTCAAAACGGGATGAGGTTCCTGTAAAAAGGACCTTTTCATGAGAAGTGTGAAAAGGCATAGTAATTGACATGTAGGCATTATTTTGGACTTAGGCATGATGTTTTGGGTTGTTCTGGCAAGAAAAACACCAAACATAACAATTTAAGACAATGCAATGAATTTTAAGCATGAAATATAAAACACACTGCTTAACACTTAAAACACACTACTTAACGTTTTTGCCATAGTGTTAAAAGTTTTAAGCCTAGAATGCATTGCATTGTGTCTTAAATTGTTATGTTTGGTGTTTTTCTTACCAAAACAACCCAAAACATCATACCTAAGTCGAAAACATGATGCCTACATGTCAATTCCTATGCCTTCTCACGAACTCACGAAATTTTTACTGGAACCTAAACCTGTCAAAACAATATAACAAAACTAACATGGATTATTGAAATGCAGCGCATACATACCGATGTCCTAATAGAGAAAGCCTGCTTCCGTAAGTCGTCCTGTACATTCATATAAAAAATCTTATGAAATATTAAAACGGATATCATCATTCGGGAAACCCCAATCTGTAACAAATAGATTGGAAAATAAATACAATAATATTACCAATCATCGGGATTCTATTCTAAAATTTTGATCGAAACTTATGCACAACAGGTATCTAATTTTGATCGAAATTTTGATTTTCAAATCGAAAACCTAATGCGTAACAAATAGATTGAAAACAAACTAACCACAAATCCACGTTGCTCCTCAGACATTGAAACGTTTTCTTTTCCGATCAACTTTGATGGCTAGTGGCGTTGGATTGTAGGGTTTGGAGAATAGTGAGGGTTCTGGATACAGCGGAATAAGAGTAAAATGCCTCGTTGGTTGGTTGGTGCATCTGGTGCTAGGCTGTGGGGTATGATGGGCCGGGGGGTTTGAGGCGTGGGTTGACACGTGAGAAGGGCGTGGCTAGTCCGTGTGGCTAGGCCACGTGTCTTTTTTTTTATTTTTTTTATAAATACACACAATATTAATAAAACCTAAAAATATTATTAAACATTTCTAAAAATTACAAAATTATACAAAAAAAAATTACAAATAAAAAGACATACTTATTAAACAAATAAAAAAACACTTATTAAAAATAAAAAAACCCTAAAGCGTTAGGTAGATCTCGAAGAGGGCGAGCTTGTCGAACGCCTTCCCCTCCTTGGACCGGTACTCGATGTTGGCCACCTCGACCCGATCGTCGTGGCTTATGTCCCCTCCTGGGACGCTTTGGTAGTAGGCCTTGAACTGCTCGGGTTTCGGCCGTAGGTCGCGCCACTTGTGTTAGATGTTTGGGTTAGCGAAGGTGAAAGGCGATGGGGTTTTTATAGCCGATTGGGTTAGCTGTTTGGGTTAGCGACGGTGAAAGCGGTGGGGTATTTATAACCGCTTGGGTTAGCCGTTTGGCTTGGCCAAACAGTTTTATTTTAAAATTCAAATAGGCTAGGTCAATCCGCCAATCACCATCCGCCAAGTCACCTTCGTAGCCCCGCCCAACGCCGGGTGCCAAAGCCCCGCCCAACGGGCCACGCCTAAACCCAAGCCCACCCGGGGTGGTGCCTTGGGTGTTTCCCCCCAACCCCCGCCCCATACTCCACAGTCTAAGGGTTCAATAATTAGAGAGGGTCAGTGGTTGTCACTTTTATTGTTTTATTGTCATGTGGTTCTTAACACTAACTTTTGTTATTTTTTCAGTTAAGTCTATATTAAATGATTAAATTACCCTTAATTAATGAAAACTATGTCTTTTTTTAATTAAGTCTATATTAAATGACTAAATTAACTTTAATTAGTCCTGACAAGATGGTCTAGTGGTTAGTCACTTGGTTTCTCTACTTGAGGTCACAAGTTCAACTCTCACAAGCATCACTTTGAAGGACATTGGTGGTGGCAATGAAGTTTAGAACTAGGGCTCTTTGGAGGTGGCCAGTTCGAAACCAAGCCGAACCGGGTTTTACCGCAGTGGGCCTTCGGGCGGTGGGTTTTCCCCGAAACTGGTGGCTTGGTGGCTCGGGTATGCATCTAACTCTGACCGTTATGAGGAGGTGATGCATTTGCTCGATTGAGGGCATCCAGGATGCTTATCCAGTAATTTAGTTGGCCGTTCAAAAAAATTACCTTTAATTAATGAAAACTATATTATGTTTTTCAATTAGGTTTATATTAAATGACTAGATTATCCTTAATTAATGAAAAACAAATAGTTTAATTAAAACAATATCAAATTTTTGGGGGTCTCACCCCCACGTCTTCTACCAAACCACCACCAGTGATTCATCTCAATTTGTGGTAGGAATTACAAAATTGGATTCAAATCCAAGTTGGTTAATCGATTTGATGGTTTCATTCATAGATTCGGTGATTTTATTTAAAATTTATTGCACAAATTTAAAAAAACAAGAGTTCGATTTTTTTTGGTGCAAAAAGTCAAAATCGGTGTTTAGTTATACAAATTCATTCAAATACGCATCAAGATTTATGATTTAGCTAACAAATCATCAAGACTTTACATGTTGGATGTTTAGTGACCTTAACTTAGTTCAGAGATTTGTATATTGTACACGAAGGTTTTTTTGCCGACGACGAGCTATGATCGGAAAACAGTGTTTTTTGTTTGTTTAAAACTAGGTCTGGCAATAAAAATCTATTTAGGTATTTTGGATTATTTTGAGTCATTCTGACCGGAAAACAATGTTTTTGTTTGTTTAAAACTAGGTATGGCAATAAAACCTATTTGGGTATTTTGGATTATTTTGAGTTATTCTGATCGAAAAACAGTGTTTTTTGTTGTTTAAAACTAGGTCTGGCAATAAAACCCATTTAGGTATTTTGGGTTATTTTGAGTCATTTTAAAAATGAGAATGGGTCAGGATAATTGTAAGATATCCATTTAAAATAATTCATTGGTCAGGATAGGTATTACGCTGAGTAAATGGTTAACTCTAAAAAGAGCATCACAGTCAGACTCTTCATCTTATTCGAGTGTTCGTAGACGTAAGACTTCACAAAGAAAAAAAATCTAAAATCAAAAAAATAAAAAAATCTAAAAAGTTAAAAATTTTTGAAAAAAATACAAAAAAACAAAAAATTAAAAACCCCAAAAAAAATCAAAAAAATCCGAAAAATTAAAAAACAAAGAAATTTAAAAAATGTAAAAAAATTAAAAAATTAAAAAAAACCAAAAATAAAAAAAATAAAATCCCAAAAAAATCAGAAAAATAAAAAAACGAAAGAAATTAAAAAATCAGAAACATAAAAAAAATCAAAAATCAAAAATCAAAAATCAAAAAATCCAAAAAAATTGTTTTTTTTTGAATTTTTGAATTTTTAATTATTTTTTTTATTAAATTTTTTTTTTGATATTTTATAATTTTTTATTTTTTAATTTGCTTATTTTGAAAATTCTTTAATTTTTTTAAATTTTATTTTTTAAAATTTTATTTATTCTAAACAATTTTAATTTTTTGTTTTTTATTTATTTATTTTTATTTTTTTAAATTTTTTGATTTTTTGATTTTTTAATATCTTTTGTTTTTTCAAATTTTTTTTTTGAATTTTCAAAATTCTCAATTTTTTTTGTTTTTATTATTTTTTTATGTTTTATTGTTAGCCTGTCATGATCGAAAGTCGAACCAGTATTTACCCAAACTTATCTTAACCTTTTTCTTAATAAACTCATCTTTAACAAAACCATCCTAAACTTTTTCTTAAAAAAGTCATCCTTACCCAAAACCTATACCCATCCTAACTCATGACCCAAATATGCTAACCCATCACTTTTGCGACCCCTATTTAAAACCATCAATGTGATTTTGAATCAGATTGGTGTTTGCAGCGATGGATGTTGTTACAATGGAGGTAGTTGTTGTCTTACAATGGTGATTATGAATGGTTTAGCTGAATATATTAATGGTTTTGCAGAATTTTGAATGTATGTGTATGAATGGTTTCTTCTGTCATTTGAATGTCCAAATGAATGGTCCAGTCATTCTCTTATGGTGTTTGGAGAGGTTGTGATGTTTATGGGTTTATGAGACAAAGGAGGAAGAAGATGATAATGATGGGCCTACCTATTTTTTTTTACTTTTTTTAATTGTTTTATCTTTAATCTTAGGGGTAATCTAGTCATTATACACATGCTTAACTGGAAAACTTAATATTGGTTAGTTATAAGGACCACGTGAGTGCAAAAATTACAACCACTAGGACCAATTCTGTAATTATTGAACCATTTGAAACAACACTGCAATATCTGCAAACCACAAGGACCAACCAGACATTTAACTCATGGAATAATGGAATGTATCCTTTTTTCATTTTTGAAAAAGTCAATTTCTATAATTTTTTTCTTTTTCTTCTTTTCAAAGCATCAGAATCTCCTCTTCAATCCATTATTTATACATCACTAGTTTAAGAACCCGCGAATTTCACGGGTTGTTAAAAGAAAATATTATCATTGTCACCGTTAACGTAAATACTATGGTTTTATACACCTTAAAACACAAATGAATATATTAGAGTACAACGACAAATTGAAATACATGAATATAACTGCCCATGGGTGAAAAACCTGCTAATATTAAGCAATCGTTTGTTACACGGATTAAAGAATGAATCATATATAATCAAAATTGAAATACATGAATATGCAACAATCACAATTCGTTGAAAATCTCTTTATAAACCACATTAATTGTTTTATCTGTAGGTTTTCCATTGTTGTCAAGTTGAGTAGTTTGACCCCGTCTCTTGTTTTCATCCTTGATAAAGCAACATATAATTGACCATGAGAAAAGACGGGTTGTTTCAGGTACAAACCAACTCTTGAAAGTGATTGGCCTTGACTTTTGTTGATTGTCATTACAAAACATATGGCTAGTGGAAATTGTCTCATTTGAAAAGCAAAAAAAAACTTTTTATCAAAAGGGATCAAATTAATTCTAGGTATATATGTGCGGCTACCTGTAACGCATCGCGTTTTCCTTACTTTCTATTTATAGTAAGCTCGTGTTGTAATTCTATTTTCGGAAATCATTGTATTCGTAATCTTCATTTTGTTGTAAACGTTGTAATCGAGACTTGAATCATATGGAAATATACAATTTTGCCCTATACTTGTTATGCATACTCGTACACTTATATATATATATATATATTGATCATACTCGGAAATGTAACATACTTGCACATACGTGACATTTATACCTGATACATACACTATACTCGGTGTTTATACTCGATCTCGGACATTCTATTCATACATATGCATTGTGACCCAATGTTTGTGCTTATAATGACTTAATGTGTCATAAAATACCCTAGAAATACAATTAAACCAGTAACATTTGAACAAAACAACAAAATGCAACAATTTGTCTCGGACCCGGTCCGTAAGGTATGTTGGGCGGGACAACAGGTTTCAAACCCGTGGCATATGCACGAATCCACACTTTGAGCTCACCCAATGGCCTCTTAACCCCATTTAACACCCCCAAACCACCTCCTAACCTCTCCTCTATAGAAACCAAGTTCCCCCACACCTAAAACACTTTCACAACTCTCTCTAATCACTCTCAATCATCTCAAGAACTCTTGCAAATCAGAAATTCAGGCAGATTGTATCACCTTCACCAAACTGAGCATAACTTGCTCAAAACTTGGTCCTTTTACTTGATTCTTCTTCCATGTTACTTGGATAACCATTAGGGTTGAATCCAAGGGTTCTCCATGGAGAATCCAGACCTAGAAATGCCCCCTAAATTGTCCAAAACTTTCTGTTTGTTTTTAAACTCTTTCAAACTTTGTTTATGTTCATCAAACTTGAGTCAAACTCATCTCAAACTTATGCCCGAATGCTTACAACACTTCTTGTGGCTGGTTAGGCTTAAAAACAAGGTTGAGACATTCAAACAAGAGGTAAACCTCACAATAATTCTGTTTTCATAGAGCTTCAAGCTCACAAGTGGTGCAAGTTCATAACTTGTTCATGTGTGTCCACCTTGGTTAGCCTTGGCTATCCTAAACTTTGAGACCACACATCATTTGATGATTTTCATTATTATCTCAAGTAGTTTGCTAGTTCTAAAGTGTCACAACCCCGCCAAGCCGTTGACATGTGTCCTTGTGTGCTCTCCGGGTTGTATTCACTTGGCTACTTGGTATCATAGTGACATACTTACAATTCTTGTCGTTTTCATTCTTGTATTATTCTCATTCATGACCCTCCTTGTTGTCTATGACAACTCGTGTAGTGGTGAATCATATAAAGAGGTTAAATGGATGTTCATCATCCTACCTCCATGCTTGATTTACTTGAATACTTAAAAGGTACCAAAGTGGATGTTCATCATCCCACCTCCTACATGATCTTATATGACTAGTATATATTATGGACTATGATATAATCTTAAAAACCGAAACCTTGATAATGGCTAAGTAATCATCTATCGAGTTAATAAGTTTATCACTAAAGTACGTAGTTCCTTGTCACGATTCTAATAGGTCCCGAACCTATGAAACCATATCAACTCCTTTCCGGGTTGTCACAGTGTCAAGAACAAGTGCTATGTCTTAGTGAATATTTTCCTACATAATACTTTAATTCTCATTTCCGTAATCTCACTCGAATAATCCAAATCTACCGTTACACTCCTAACTAATACCTAAGTTCTTCTTGTAGAAGGACAAGGTGCCAAACTCTAGACATCACAACAAAGCTCCCGGGATTTCTTAAGTGGAACACTTAACAAAACTGTGAGTACACTAGACCCATTTACCGTTTTAATCACTTTTGGGTTGTAACATGTTTACCTATCAAATTACACATATCACAAACTCATGCTTTTACATACTCAATCCTTATACATGAATACTTGTTATGCCTAGATACATGCTTGATTATACATGCTTGATCATTAACTTAGCTACCCCAACTTATTTTATATAGCGCTATAGGAGTAGCACACCGCCCGTCGGGGTTATGTTAAGATATTCATTCTCATTTTAGTCTTGTCACTTTCGTGGCAAGGGAAACTCGATCTCGTTAAACTTTTGTGGAAACTCGGGGTTTGATCTAGTATTGCATGATTAGTATGAACTTTGCTTACAATTACCATGTGGATTCGAGTTACATTTTTATACTTATGCTATGTAGCACCAAACTTGTGTACTCGCCTTTGCTTTTGCATTGAACTCGTATTTTTAACATGTTACAGGTTGATGAAGATTTTGCCATGAAATTGGAGTAGTGATGATGCTCTAGATACACATTTAGACGTTAGGCTAAAATTTTGTATTATTTTGTTGTTATGCTTATGTTGTACTTGTCTTTAAACTTTCAAATTGTTGTAATTGACTTAATGATGTAATTTGACAATGTTATCGTTGAATGAATGAAATATGGGTTTTGTTTAAATATTGTCGCTAATAGCGTTATGAAGTCTCTTGCAATCTCGTTTACGTCTCACTCCGATGTTTCCGCCATCGGTTGGGGTGTGATAGATTGGTATCAGAGCCATAACTATAGGGAATTAGGTACAATTGCCATGTTCGACCTAGTCTATAGTTTAAGTGTCCATTTTGACCATTCCTGTATTATGCTTAAAACTTTATTCTTCCTCATTGCTTCCTCCTTATCTTTGGTCTAAAAAATTTACATAATATCTTTCCTAAGACATTTTACACAACACACTTGAAGACTTGAAGACACTCATGATGCAAACGAGGCGATTTGCACCAAGATAGGTCCAATGACTTACAATTTTTAGTGAAATCCCTCATTCCGCGTATTCGATTTTTCACGAAGTTAAACCATCAAGTTAGGAGTGATATCCACATCTTGATGGAAACTTCCATTTCATACTCTAGTGGATCTTACAAACGAGTCGGAATATGCTCATCGTTTAGTAAGAGACGAACCACACTTAGGGTACGATGTTTTCAAGTTAGGGGCGAAACCCGCACCTTGCCACCCGTTCCTCGATTTTCGTTCTCGCCAAAGTTTCGATTTTCTAATCGGTTAGAGACGTGTAGTAACTGGAAGGGTAAAATACCGTTAGTCGCTTCTCGATGAGAGTATTTTACCTATAGGCCAAAGCACGTTTCTCTAATTAGAAAGGATTTTCGATTCACTTTGGAATTGTCGACGTTTCTCTACCCGAAACAATCTCATGTTTTATTGAGCCAATCTTTTATGTTATCTCAATTTTTATGTGATTTTATACTTGTTACCTTATTCGTTTCGAACCGTTACACATTTCGCACGTTTATCGCAATAAAAAACAATGCTAATCCTTGTGAACAAACTAAATTTATGCTCCTTATTCGCATCCATACGTGATTATACATGCTATACTTAATGAATTCATGCAAACTTATGTGAACCATGCTTGAACCTCATACATGCTTATTCATGCAAAACTTGTTTTTTTTCCATATTATAATCAAGTCTCACTCCCTTTTCTTATATGTTGAACCTCTAGATGAATTCTCCAAACTCATCCAAGAAGTCCAACAAGTGGTCCAACAACAACAACAACAATGAAGACTCCATCTCCAAGCAAGAACTCGTCGGTCTTGTCGCCGAGCAAATGGCCGATCAGATGGCCCGTGTCATCCTGATATCGTTAGCCAGCTTCAAACCATCCATACCGAAGGCACACCCAAATCCTCTGTCGACTCCAAAACCGACAACCCCAAACGTCCTTCCAATTCAAGCATTTCATGGCTTGTAAACCAGTAGAATTCACTGGCATGGATGGTGTCACCGCCATGATCAATTGGTTTGACGCGATGGAGCTTACTTTTCTTCAGGGCGGTTGCCCTGATGACCTTCGAACCCTCAACGCTACCGGGGTCTTTCACCAGAGAGCCCTCAAGTGGTGGAGTACGCAGCGTAACAAGCGTGGCAACGAAGCAGCTCACGCTCTCACTTGGGACGAGCTCAAGCAGCTCATGAGAGATCAGTTATGTCCTCCCCACGAGACCTAGAAGCTCGAAAACGAATTCTGGAACCTCACGCAATAAGGGAGCAACGCCGAAGGGCTGATCGCCCGCTTCAAACAGTTGAGTATCGTCTGTCCTGGACAAGTGGATACAGTTCCCAAAGCGATAGCTAAGCTCATTCGTTCACTTTCGCCTGTAATCATGAATCACGTAGCCGCCGCAAACCCAAGAACCCTCGAAGAAGCCTTTAGCATAACCATCCAGCTTAACCATAAATGCATCCTTCAGGGGGCCTACGACAAGGTTCCTACGAAGCATGCACACCAAGCCACCGCCAATACCACCGCTACCGAATCGCCTCCCCTCAATCCAAAAAAAACCCAATCAAGAACAGAAGCGAAAGGCTTCTGTTCAAAACAACGCGGTTGTCACTCTGCCTACCCCTACGCCTTTAAATGCCATCTCCTCCACCCAAAACAACGATCCACCCAAACAAAGTTACACCGGCACTTGGCCTTGGTGTGATCGTTGCACCTATCACCATCTCCCTTCCACCCTGTGTCGAAAGTGCGCCAACTGTAACAGGATGGGGCATCTTTCTAGCCATTGTCGCCAACCCCAAAGCAACCAAGCCATTACCCTAACCCTAACCCAAACCAAGCTCAACCTCAACGTCAGAATGCTCCTGTGCGAGCATGTTACAAATGCGGCGATCTCAATCATCTCGCCAATGTTTGTCCTCTCCTCAACTAGCAGCATCAGCACCAGCAGCAGCAGCCTGAGCCTGCAAAAAGGCGAGCTTTCATGCTTACCTCCGCTCAAGCCCAAAGCTCTAACGACGTCATTACTGGTACGTTCCTTGTGAACCATATATATGCTACATGTCTATTTGATACTGGCGCCGATAGGATTTTTGTGTCGCTAGAATTTGAACCCTTGCTTAAGTGTGAACGCTTTAAAATGCCTAATCCTTTCGCTGTCGAAGTCGCTAATGGTAAAACCATCTCCATTGATTCCATCCTTTCGGGTTGTTTTTTTATTCTAAATGATCATTCGTTCTCCATTGATCTCATTCCCATGCAAATGGGTAGTTTCGACATCATAGTAGGCATGGATTGGCTTATGCGTGTTCATGCCGAAGTTGTGTGTTCCGAGAAATTTATTCGCCTTCCTCTCCCTCAAGGTGATTTCCTACACGTCTATGGCGAGAAACCTTCTAAAGGTCTCAAGCTTATGTCGTGCATCAAAGCGAACAAGTACTTGCGTAAGGAGTACTTTGCCTTTCTCGCCCACGTTGTGGAAAAGAAAGACAAGGGTCCAAGCATAAGTGATGTTCCTGTCGTTAGTGAGTTTCCTTCTGTTTTCCCTGAGGATCTTCCTGGTCCTCCGCCTCCTCGAGCTGTCAATTTTCGTATTGATCTTATTCCTGGCGCAACTCCTGTTGCGAAAGCTCCCTATCGTCTAGCACCCTCGGAGATGCAAGAGCTATCAAGTCAACTTCAAGAGCTTCTTGACAAAGGCTTTATACGCACTAATACTTTCCCTTGGGGCGCTCCCGTTCTTTTCGTAAAAAAAGAAAGATGGATCATTCCGCATGTGTATTGACTATCGTGAGCTCAACAAACTTACAGTCAAAAACCGTTACCCATTTCCTCGTATTGACGATCTCTTTGATCAATTGCAAGGCGCGAAGTGCTTTTCAAAGATTGATCTCCATTGTGGCTATCATCAAATTCGGGTTTCCGAGGAAGATGTACCCAAAACCGCCTTTCGCACACGTTACGGTCACTACGAGTTCGTGGTCATGCCTTTTGGGTTGACCAACGCACCTTCAGTGTTTATGGATCTCATGAACCGCGTGTGTAAGCCTTTTCTCGATCATTTCGTCATTGTATTCATCGACAATATCCTAATCTACTCCAAGACGAAAGAAGAACATGGACGACATTTGCGTCTTATTCTTCAGCTTTTGCAAACCGAACGCCTTTATGCCAAATTCTCCAAGTGTGAATTTTGGCTAAAAGAGGTTCAATTCTTAGATCACGCCGTCAATGAACTCGGTATTCATGTTGACCCTGCAAAGATAGAAGCTGTGAAGAATTGGATTGCATCTAAGTCGCCCTCTGAAATTCGTTCGTTCCTTGGCCTAGCTGGGTACTATCGTCGTTTCATCTCGAATTTCTCCAAGATTGCCGTCCTTTTGACTTCATTGACTCAAAAAGATAAACCTTTTGTTTGGGTTCCCGAACAAGAGGAATCTTTCCAAACGCTCAAGGACATGCTTTGTAATGCTCCTATCCTCACTCTCCCCGATGGGAACGACGATTTCGTCGTGTATTGCGATGCCTCTAACCAGGGTCTCGGTTGCATACTCATGCAACGGGACAAAGTAATCGCTTACGCGTCGAGACAACTCAAAATTCATGAGAAAAACTATACTACTCACGACCTTGAACTTGGTGCAGTTGTTTTTTCATTAAAGATTTGGCGACACTACCTTTACGGTACGAAGTAACGGTCTTCACCGACCATAAGAGCCTCCATCATATTTTTGATCAAAAGGAACTCAACATGCGTCAACGCCGTTGGGTAGAATTGTTAAACGACTACGACTGTGATATTCGCTACCACCCTGGTAAGGCGAATGTTGTGGCCGATCCACTTAGTCGTAAGACTCATGTTAAGAGTGTTCGTTGCTACCAAATCGTGGGAAAACTCAACGAGTTGATTCGACAAGCACAATTTACCGTCATTAACGAGGGTAACCTCGATAGCGAGTTAAATTATGGATTCGAAAACCCACTCGAAGCTAAGCCTGAGGGTATCCTTTACTACCATAATCGTATTTGGATTCCCGATCGGTCTACTTTGATGAATGAAGGCCACAAATCCCGATACTCCGTTCATCCTGGAGCTGATAAGATGTACCATGATTTGCGTGCATCCTATTGGTGGCCTGGAATGAAACGTGATATCGCTCTTTACGTATCCAAATGCCTTACGTGTTCCAAAGTCAAGGAAGAACATCATCCTCAAACAGACGGTCAAAGTGAAAGGACAATCCAAACAATGGAAGATATGCTTAGAGCCTGTGTAATTGATTTCAGAGGAAATTGGGATGAACATTTACCTTTGATAGAATTTTCCTACAACAACAATTATCATACCAACATCAATGTTGCACCTTTTGAAGCACTCTACGGACGGAAATGTCGAACACCAGTGTGTTGGGCAGAAATTGGAGAAAAGCAATTATCAGGTCCTGAGATTGTACAAGAAACAACTGACAAAATTATTCAAGTCAAGGAAAGACTGAAAACAGCCCGAGATCGTCAAAAGAGTTATGCAGATAACAGACGCAAACCTTTGGAATTTCAAGTTGGAGATAAAGTGTTATTAAAAGTCTCACCATGGAAAGGAGTTGTAAGATTCGGTAAGAAAGGAAAACTAAGCCCAAGGTATGTTGGACCTTTTAAGATTATCAAACGAATAGGGCCAGTAGCCTATCAGCTACAATTGCCAAAGGAAATGGCAGGAATACATGATGTATTTCATGTATGCAATCTCAAGAAATGTCTAGCAGATGAATCATTGGTAATACATCTTCAAGATATAGAGGTAAATGAGAAGCTTAAGTTTGTAGAGAAACTCATTCAGATTGAAGACATAAAGATCAAGTATCTCAAGCGCAAGAGATTAGTTCTGGTCAAAGTAAAATGGGATTCAAAGAGAGGACTGGAATACACATGGGAGCTCGAGTCAGAAATGCAAAGAAATATCCACACCTATTCAAGTGAATCTCGATGACGAGATTTAAATCAAGGTGGGGAGGATGTAACAACTCTCCAAAACACCCCAAAGCCGACCCGAAACGACGAACCGAACACACGATTCGAGATTCAGCATGCAAAACGGAGCAAGCTCACCTAGGCATCCCAGGCGCCACGCGCCAGAGACCATGGTCTCTGTCGCGACACGCGGGAGATGTCCATGTGACTTGTCACCATCTCCTGCATGTGGCAAGCCTATACCTGTTACGAGGCTGACCTAGCCCTAGTTAGGCACCTCAGGCGCAACGCGAGAGCAGACCCAGATTCCCGCGCGACGCGCGAGAGAAGTCAAACCGGCCTATATAAGGCTAAGCCTGGGATCGTTTTCGTTGCTCAGTTTCGATCGGAAAAATCGAACGTATACTCCCTCTACTCTCTATTTCTATCAAAACCCCCTCCCCTAAACGTGCGAAGCGCTGCCCGTTGTAAGTATCTTAACCCCCGATCACTAATTCGTTACCTTACCCGAGTTAGAACCCGCCAATGCATGTCAAGGCTCTGCCCGACTAAGTACGTTGTGGTTCTATCTTGTGTTGTATGGTTATCCTACCCGATTGATTTAGGACCCACCGACGCATGTCAAGTCCCTGCCTGACTAAGCACGTCGGGGTTCTGTCTCGGTTGTATGGCTAAAAGTGACCTGGGTTAACTTACTAACGCATGTGCCTTGTATGTTTTAAATAGAAATTCCAGGAAGTAATCAAGAATTTTCACCAAGTACTCCGTAAGAATACCTAAGTTTTCAAACTGTGTACATTCTCTTTTTGTAAACCTTTTTGTGAGTAAAAATGTTGTAATTATGCTTAACAGTGATTGAGTATATGTATTCTACAATTACTGCCGGTATGTTGGGGTTTTGTATACGAAATTTGAATCCGTTACCATTGGACAAATGGATTTTTGCCAATGGGTAACATGACCCACAAGTCAGGTGTGACAGTACTGATTGGGTAATACTTTAGATATAAACATCGTAAATGCGGATGCCCTCAATAACTGTAAAGCTATAAAACTTGTTTTGATTAAACTGGGATGTATTCACCAGTATTTCTTGCTGATAAAATATTTTTAAAACGCGTTTCAGGTAACTTAATGTGAAGCTAACAGAAGCCAGCTGGAAAGCACTGAAGGCTTAGAAAAGTGGCTATAAAACTTACCTAAATAAACGGAGTTTATGTTTTCCATAAGTTAGGGTTTATCCCTACAAATGTATTGTAATTGAAACTTGGGTTTTATCCCATTTTGTGTAATATAAAAGTTTGGTGTTTTGAAACTCTGATAAATTATTTCCTAACTACAATCCTGATGTTGTAATTCCGCTGCCAAATTAATAAACACCGGTACCACCAGCCTTGTGTCTCGCGGCTTCCGCTCCCGGGGTAGGGGTCGGGGTTGCGACATTTTTAGATTCAAAGGGTTGCCTGCTTGGAACATATAAAATGAATTGTCACTAGAAATAGACAGTGATCTTCACCAACCACACAACAATTGGCTAAAGATTACAGATGTCTAATTGATGACTTAGCCTTACTGCGTACTAATAATATCACAAAGTTACAGAAGAATTGCTGAGCGGATTGCTCCTACTTTTATTTGTCCAACTATAAACATCCATCAAAATCATACACAACCAAACATGAACATATACCTGCAGTTTCGTAAACCGCACAGAGAATGCAGTCACTCCCGTATGCAAAGTCTACACCTTCTCAAACCTGCAATCTGAAGACTCCAGCTGGATATTTTTGTGCCGAAGAGCCTCTATAGTTGGCACACGATATTGTTTTAGCCGCCATAGGAGGAAGTTCACTTTGATGTTCATGCAGCTATTCCATTCAAAGCCTATACCCAAATCCAGAAAACAAATATTCTGAAGACGAATCCTAAGGCTTTGTACTAAAAAAGTTTAACTATAAGAGTTATTATATAAGTAGATAAACCTCTTCGAGAATTAACCGTTCTGCTTCCTCTGGAGAAACTTCCTTAGAAAGTTGCTTTAATACAATTCCCACTTCCCAAGACCTTAAGAGTTGCAAAAAAAAACATTTTTCTCTTCTGGGTTTTGCGTTCTAGCTTGTTTTAATTAACAAAAAAGTGCATAAAAATGCAAGAACAAATTTGAAACAAAGAGAGATAAGATATTGAAAATGAAAAAAAAAAAACATACTCTTGAAAGTTGCTACTAAAAGCGCCCGACTCCCTTGATTCCATTTTCACCTCACGAAGTTTGTCTATGTTATTTTTTCTCTGTAATGCTTATAAAACTCATGCAAGCGAGTTAAGTCTTGACTTCAGTCAAAGTCAGCACCCTCCCTTTTTTGCTAGTATTTGTTGTCAAATAAGTATTAGAACAGAAGGAGAAACATGTCATTTTGCACAAATAATCGACAAAGGTAAGAAACTTATTTTCACTGGCATTAAACCATACCTTGGTTACTGACATCAAACCAGTTTTAAACTGTAGCGCACCTCTACCTTTACTGTTAGGATCAAGATTTTGAGCAAGTGTATAAGCATGCTCACATACTGAAACAAAATAACAAAAACACAAATTGTTAGTAATGTAAAACATAGAGAATAAGTAGATGAAAAAAGTTTAGATTGAATACATGCAACTTCTAGAGATGTTGGGATCTACATCTTGAATTTCATGAGCTACTCTTAAAATGGGATCAGTGTCCCTGCTGTTTGAAAGTGAAGATGGAACATTTTGAGCAATGCCGCTAGCTGGCCGACCATAAGCATCAAATTCTGTTCTATCCCTTCAAAGTTCAGCACGAACCAAACACTCCCAAAGAGGCCACACATGAGACATTTACGCCCCTGTGTGTGTAAGAAATATAGCCTATACAGTTATAACTTAACCTCAAGACACTCTAAAAGTGTATACTGGTATGATTTCAAGCATACTCACTCCTTGTATAGTACTCTCATATCAATCTCTGATTCTCATGGCTTCTCTACTTCAAACCATCATATATATAAGTAGTTCACTGACAATTAATTTTAAAAAAGTTTTCTTTCAAAAACATGAATCTAACTTCAATATACAAACTATAAATCCGTTTTTTATGTTTCAATAAAGCTAATTAGCAAACTCTAATTATTAAACTATTAAGACAAATAAAGAACTTTAAGTGAGCAGCCTGCAGTCATGGAGTTGCTTACTGGTTATTATATTCAATTTCCAGCAGAATGAAATCTCCGATGAATAAATAAAAAACCTCATATAGGAAAGATCCACCAAAAGTTAAGAGTAATAAAAGGATGTAAAACTTATCTTTTACTCTCAATCAAAGTTGTTTGATTTCTGAAAGTCCAACAATTGATCGTTGTCATCTCTACTAAACTGGGAAAAAAGCCACTAATTAAGGGTGTCGCATACTGCAGTGAACAAATTTGTAAAGGCATTCACTCGTGCACCAAAATCATGATTTTTTTCTTAATATGCTCAACTGCTCAACTTGATGGTGAACTACAAAACTGTATTGTAATCATCAAGTTTGCAAAGATATTAACTAAACGGATAAAATAATCGGGAAAAAACATAATATCATGAGACTGCTGAAATACCATTTTTTTATTCCTTGAATAACGTCTTCACCAGCTTCACGAAGCTTCAGCAATTCAAACCTCAAACCAAATATATTTCACACCTGATGAGCACATCAACTAAATGGCATGTTGTACAACATCTACCCCTATTGACGACACACCACCTAATCAGCCATTAATCAAATATACAACTAAAACAACCTCATTGAAAGTGAGACTTTAAATGAATACCATACCGAATAACAAAGGGAGGAAGCCTAGTTTAGCTGTAAACAAACTGTGAGCATTTACATGACTGCAAATCACATAGTAAATTCATACAAAACCTAACAAGAAAAACCAAATAATCTTGAAATTAAACTCTAGAAAGTATGCGAAATAAAAAATGGAAGAAACTTTACCTCTGGAATACGATTACCTCTTCGTTAGAGTTATCATCAGCGTTCAACATCAAGCCAGAACCCTACAGGAGTATGATTTACCATTTAGAAAAAGGGTTTTTAAAAGATTTAGTAATAATATATACTTTACTACACTAAGCAACTACTTGAGGTTGATCTTTCAAAACTCAACCAAGTTTTTAGTTGTGCTGTTTCTTTGCAAACAAATATCTCCATTTCTTTGCAGTTTCTACTGATATACTATACAAAATTGTGTACTTAATTAGGTAAATCATGGTAACAGATTCAATTCTTAGTGGCGTGTTGTTCAAGAAAATTTATATTTAGGCGTTCTTAGAAGCTAAGAAGTTGTAAGACTTACAGTGGATACCTATAAATCTACAAATGGATGTTCTCTCATACACATAAGCATCCACTGGTCACTTAGTTGCTTTGTCTGAGTGCCTTTGAGGATGCGTTGAAAACTTCTATTAGACATAAACATATGCACATTAGTTTTTCAAAGATTATTTTACCAGATTTCAGTTACGAAACAATTAATATTTGAAATCTAAAATCAAATTAAACGTTCCATGAATTCTGAGTTATTTTGAAATTAATAGAGAAGACAATAATACCTTCAAGTATGTCACAAGCTCATTCATTGAGATAGATTTGAGCAGTTTTCTTAATATATCAACCATCATCACCTCCATTCCAAGACTGCAATAAACATGAAATCAACAGAGAAAAGATAATCAAGAAGTTCAGAAATCAAAATAAAAAATATACCAACTAAAATTGTACCTTCAACTGGAAACTCAGAGTCACAGAGCATGAAATCGATACCAACTGGACTATGTCAATAATCGTTGCCGCCAGTTATTCATGGCGGAACCCTAGCCGTTGGAAGACAGATCTCACCCTTTGCTGACCACCAAAGAGAACAACAACCACCTTGAAACCACCACCGCTGCTGGCTACTAAGAAAGCCCTATCGCTGACACCAGTCGTCGGAGAAGATGACCATCTCCCGTCTGCGTCTCTCATCTGCTCCATCTCTCTCTTGAATTCTCTGATTAAACATAAACTGCTTATAAATGATAATAATGGAAAGGTATTCATAATTTTGGAGAATGATTTCAACTGATTGAGAGAATTGATTAGGTTTCCATATGAAGAGCATATCAGCGGTTTCAATTGAATTTGAGAATTGAGAAAACTCTTTTGCCGCTCATGAAAGTGAATGAGAATAGAAAGAAAGTAAGATTGCCGCTCAAAATTTAATTCTCTGGCTAAATAGGAATGATGTGGCTAAGTTATATTCTTTTAGTATAAAAGATAGATTTTATAAAATTCTTTTTTTTGTAAAGTTATAAGTTAAAAAGTTTGTTGATAAGCAATCCCAAACACCCCCTCACACCTTTTTTTAAACAGTAAACATCATGTATTAGGTTACCAAACTCTCCAAATTGAAGAGCCTTATTTTGCCCCCACTCTTGCCAGACACTGGTGGTGTTTAATCTTATGTAGACCTTAGATGATCTTAGAAGTGGCTGGGCTAACTCTGCACCAAGAAGAGCTCGTGCAGACGTTTTTAAATGAAACGTCTTCGAAAAAACAAATAGTCTGCAGATGGCAATGTCTGCGCGTAGTTTGCGCGGCGCAGACAGAATAGCTTGCGCAGATCTTTTTTAGAAAAACAAACACCACCTAAGTCTCCATTGAAAAACCTATATCTCCTACCACTAAGCCACAAGTCTATTGTTTTTCCCACTAAACTTCTTCTTTAGCTTTTCTTTGTAATATTATTATTATTATAGAAAATGTTGTCCTTTTTTACGTCAACCTTTAGAGCATCCGTAACAGGGGGTGTGTTTTGATGTGTGTTTTGATGTTTTTGTTGTTTTTATATCTTATCCTTTAGAGCATTCCTATCATGGAGTGTTTTTATGTTTTTATGGTGGCAAGGTGGCATTGCCCCACTAATCACATACATTCTCTTTCTTGCCTTTTTTTTAACGGTTAAAGAACCCTTCAAATGAGAAACTGATGAAATTCACCATATTGAGATACACTCGTCTCTGAACTGAGGAAAACACTCACTTAGGGCCAAAGTTTGTGAACACTCACCCGAAGGCATGACAGTGCGCTGAGGTAAAACATATTCAGTTCAAGGATCGAACTAGTGATCACCGCTTACTCGCCTAGTCACCCACCATCACCAGGTCCCGCTGAAAACTAATGGGCAAGCAGGAATTGAACATGGGTCTCTTAAAAACTCAAGTCTCTCCCTTATCACTCCACCACAAGCTCATTGGTTCTCGTGCCTCATTCTCATCACTAAAAACAACGCTTTCTCTCCTCCCTCCCTCTCAGATCCTCTAAATACATGTTTTTCAAAACATACACCACCACACCTTCTCTCCCCCACTTAAAAAATATAAAGGTGTGATTGGTTGGAAGAGGGTGGGACCCACCATTAACATGTTGGGTTATGGAGGATCTGACTCGAGTAGAGGATTATTCCTCAAGTCTAATGATTCTTCCTCCAGGCAGGGGATTGTTCCTATAGGTAAAGGATTGTTCCTTTAGGAACAGGATTAGTCCTTTGTCTGTCTGATGAATAAATATTATTATTATATTCAGTAACCTAATTGTACCCTATAAATACTTCTTATTTTGTAGCTGTACACTTTGAGCACCTAATACAAAGAAGAACTAGTTGTGGGAGTGGATGTAGGTCAGATTAGACCAAACCACTATAAATCTTGTGTTCTTGTTCTTGTGATTTAGAGTGTGTGAGCTTGCTGCAGATTGTTCAAGTGTTCGTGTGACTCGTGTTCTGAACCGAACAACTGGTATCAGAGCTCAGGCTCTTGATCGATTCACACGAACTATGTAAGAGGTGGAGAAGAAGAACACTTACCTGTCGAAGAACAAGTCGTGGTCTAAGGTTTCAGTCACAGTCGCAGACATCGCTTCTAGGGTTTCTCAACCAGCCGCTGCTAGCACAGCCACCGCCACCACCATCAGTTCCTAACTCCGATTAGGGCTCCATTTGAAGACTTCTGCTACAGATGCGACTAGGGTTTCGATAACCCAGTAGCCGCCGCCTAGGGTTACAAAATTGAAGACCATTATTGCTAGATATTGCATCTAGGGTTCCAAAATCGAAGATTAGGGCTTTGATTTTGCACTTTGGTAGCCTGATTTTGTGAAGGTTATGAGAGCAGGGTAGGGTCGCGCAGGAAGAAGACGAAGAAGAAAGCACATGCGTGTGTTTTAGGGGGAAAATCAAGTTTTCCTTATTTGCAAAAGACCCCTCAACCTTTTGGCAAGGATCTTATCAACGTAAGAACTTAGAGAAAAAGAATCATACGCCAGTGATCAGGTGTCATTTGTTTCAGTTGTTTCAGTGCTAATTTTTTTTCTTCGGTATATTTTCCGATTTTAGTTTCGTTTAGTCGTGTTATTTGTTATCATGGCAGAAGACGGGAAGGTGCAAATCGAAAAGTTTGACGGGAAAAAGTTTGGTTGGTGGAAGATGCAGATTGAAGCACTACTTTGTCAGAAAGACTTAGATGTAGTGCTCGAGGATGAAAATCCAGAAAAAATGTCACAAGCAGATTGGGATAGGTTGGATAAGAAAGCCAGAGTAGTGATAACGCTTTCTCTATCGGAGAATGTTGCATTCAATATCCAGAAGGAGACCTCAGCTAGAGGAATGATGGCAGCATTATCGAACATGTATGAGAAGCCTTCTGCAGCGAACAAGGTTTATCTTATTCGAGAGCTTGTGAATACTAGGATGAGGGAAGGTGATTCAGTCACAGCGCACATTAATAACTTAAACTCGATCTTGTCTCGGTTGGTGTCTATGAACATCAAGTTTGATGATGAGGTCCATGCCCTATTGTTATTGTCTTCATTACCTGATAGTTGGTCCAGAACCGTAACTGCTGTTACGAACTCTTCAGATACGAGTAAGTTCACATTTGCGAAGATGCGAGATCTTATTCTAGGTGAAGATGTCAGAAGAAGAAATTCAGGTGGATCTTCGGGTGATTTAATGCATTTTGGCAGAGGAAGGAAGAATAACAGAGGTAGTGGCAGTAATAACAGAAAGAAAAGTCAATCTAGGGCTCGAAATGATGTGACATGTTGGAACTGTAAAGAGGTTAGACATTTCAGGAATCAATGTCCAAACGACAAGAAAGAAGTTAACGCTGCAGTAGACCACTCAGATGATGAAGTTTTGATCTGTAATGTGGAGAGCAATGTGGATTCCTAGGTTATGGATTTGGGTGCTTCATTTCACGCTACCCACAGCAGTGAAGCACTACGGAATCTTAAAATTGGGGATTTTGGTAAGGTACGACTTGCAAATGATGAAGTCTTAGATGTCACAAGCATGGGTGATATTGACCTAGTTACTTCAGTTGGATCTACTTGGACTTAGAGAGACGTGAGAGTTATTCCAGGCTTGAAGAAAATGCTTATTTCAGTTGGGCAGTTGGATGATCAGGGTCACGAGGTTAAGTTCGGTAGTGGACCGTGGAAGGTAATTAAGGGAAATTTAGTAGTTGCACGTGGCAAGAGCAGAGGCTCATTGTACATGGTCAGTGTACCGCCTGAGGGAGAAGTTCTCCCAGTTCAAAAGAAGATCAAGATCCGGTTCACAGAATCTCGGGGGCAGAAGAAGGTTTGTTTTGCAGGAGATAAACCTAGAGTCACAGATCAGATTCAGGTTGAACGTGCTAGGAAAGGTTCAGAGAAACCAGTCAAGGGTTCTCGTGGTAGTGGAAGCACGGGTAGTGCTTCAGTCAGAGCTCCCAGACGATAGTGGTTAAGAGAACTCGCATTCCAGCAATGAAAGTCTCTCCTTTGTATTACATGCTTATGATGGAGAGTGCTAGTTCTCAGATTTTCTTAGAGTCTGGCAGTTTGTTTAAGTGGGAGCCAGAAGGGACAGAGAACGAGTCACGGGTAGTGACTAATGAGTTGAAGCTCAGTGGGAGCTTCAACGAGCCTTCAGGTTAATTGATGTGAATGTCACCCACAACTAGTGAAGATGAAGTGTTTACAGAGGTACTTATGAATATGAAGTTTCAAGGAGAGCAGTTTGAAGTCGTCAAAGCCTCCAAGTGGGAGATTGTTGGGTTATGGAGGATCTGACTCGAGTAGAGGATTATTCCTCAAGTCTGATGATTCTTCCTCCAGGCAGGGGATTGTTCCTATAGGCAGATGATTGTTCCTTTAGGAACAGGATCCTCCGTCTGTCTGATGAAGAAATATTATTATTATTATATACAGTAACCTAATTGTACCCTATAAATACTTCTTATTCTTGTACCTGTACAATTTGAGCACCTAATACAAAGAAGAACTAGTTGTGGGAGTGGATGTAGGTCAGATTAGACCGAACCACTATAAATCTTGTGTTCTTGTTCTTGTGATTTAGAGTGTGCGAATGTGTGAGCTTGCTGCAGATTGTTCAAGTGTTCGTGTGACTCGTGTTCTGAACCTAACATAACCCTCTCTTCGCTTGTCTTACATGGTGATTACTCCCCGCTTCTAGTTATAATTATAACATAAAATACACACCCAATTTAATTTAATTTATGACATAAAAGATATTGTAAAAAATATAAAATATCTAAAAGAAATGGGTTAAACGGGTCAATCTGCCAACCCAACCGGATTAACCCGAACCTGACTCGTCGATAGATTAGACATTCTTTTCTTGACTTCCTCTCGTGTCAAGTGGGTGTTTCCGCTCAATCAGTTCTGCATGATGCGTGGCTGACAAATAACTTTTTTTCTACAGTTTGAAGGACTTGAAATTTTTTTATGATTCAGATAGTGACTTTATGGCGTGGGTCACACAGGATGGAGGAAGGATATCATCAACCACAGCATGAGCAATGAATAAAGAAAGAATCCCGACTGCGTCGAGTATGTCAACCTCCAGGTCATCATGAGACTCAAGAAGCATGAAAAACCCTTGCTTGATTTGTGTAGAACTGATGACATCGGAAAAAAAAACGAAGCCATTTCTTTCTCCTTGTCATGCCTAATTGCCTACCAATGGCCATTGATACAAGCCTCTAAATCAAATAAGGGTGGTATTCAGATGACCCGAGTTCAGATGGTGCTAAATCCACATCATCATTGGTGAAGTATTCATCAATGATGGATGCCACTTTTCTTTTGTAGTTGTCCAACGGGTCAGAAAATGCAGACCCCACAAGTTGATATGGCCCCTAGATTTCACGACCATAGAGTCAATCACATGAGCATGCTAAAGAACAAATTACTACAAATAAGCAGATGATAATAACTACCTCGTCACTATCGTAATTAGGACCATTGCGATCAATATGAGTTTCACCATCAGTGTCAAGTAGTTTTACCCGAGTACCCTTATCAGACCGCGGGGTGTGGGGGGCTTGGATTGGGGGGTTTTGTTTGACATGTGGCGAGTGTGGGGGCATAAGATAATTCTTCAAAACAAGGGGTGTGGGGTGGCGTGGCTTCGGCTGGCGTGGCCAGCCATGTAGATTTTGATTTTTTTTTGTTGTAGCTATTTAAAATTTCATTTAATTAAATTAACACATTAATTAAAATAGAAGATTGCATATAATATTTTTAAAAACTACAAATAAAATTTAAAAAAAGCTACATTAAATAAAAATAAAATTAAAAACTTCATGATTTATCCATGTTATATTTTTTCAAGATTTCTTTTTTCATTTGCTGTTAAGGTGCTCGACGGACATGGCGAGAAATTTCATATCTTCGCGTTTTTCTTTTATAGATACCTTTTTCTCGTACGACGCTTGGATATTTTCTCATTTCGATATCTTGTTGTCGGATGAAATTGAATGTGTCAATTTTCGTCCCAAGTTAACCTTTACCCAAGGCCGAACTCGAGGCCGAACCCGAAGCCGAACCCGATCTAGCTCTTTGAACCCACTTTTTTGACGTGTCTCTACCGGGTAGGCGGGAAGGAGAATCATCAAAATCATCCAAATTAATAATTTTTAGACATTGTGAAAAAATTATAATAAAACTTAAAACAATAATATTGTAAACATTAAATATGTTATATAAAAAATACCATGAATCGGATCTTCCGATTCGTGATATAACATCTTGTTAAAGTAGTTTCTTTTTGAGGCGTCCACTTTAGTTGTGTTCGTTGAGCGGCCGTTAGTGCTTTCTCTTTGTTAGGAAACTTTTTGTAAGTATTGAAAAAATATGATCTATCTGATTAACTGTTGAAGATAAAGTCATGAAGGCCAAACAGAAAGAAGAAAAAAAGCAATCTGGACAAAAGAAATGAAACACATCTTCAATATTCATCAGAAAAATATCAAATACAAGGAAAGACAATTAGATGAGGCCATTCTGATGATTATCATCATATTCTGGTAAAGTTTTATCATTAAAATTTTTGTTGATCAGTTCATCAGATTTTCTTATGAGGTGGATATCAAGATTTCTGATAAGCCAACTTGTCTGAAAAATGGACCTTACCATCTTTGAAGTAGCAAGTTGATTCTAGAAGATTCAATGAATATGTCAAAAAGCCACTCTATGCAGGGCAAGTGCATGAATAAACAAATATTTATTCATGCTCGAAACTTTCTATAAATAGAAAGTTATCCACCAAGGGATAACGAGTTAAGCCAAACATTTAATACATACTACAAAACTCCATTGCGCTTTCACCATATAATTACACAAGTATTCATTTGTACTAGCCAATAACCTCACAATCACCTTGTAAACCATTTAAGTTTTTCAAAGGGATATAAACTTGAAAATTCTGTAGTTGTTGTTTCTTGAAAGTTCGGTTTTCTATTTTCGCACACTATTTTCATATTTATTGAAATCACTTGCTTACGTTAAAAGAGTTTTTATCCATATGAGACCATCAATTGGTATCAGAGCAGATTGAATAAAATATTTTCAAACAATCAATTGCTCATCTTTTATCTAAATATGGCAAACTTTCAAACTTGGAACAATGCTTTCAACATTGGGTCTATGTCAAAGCCTCCAATCTTGGTCAGAGAGGAGTACCCCCAATGGAAAATCAGGATGATCAATTTCCTAAATGGACATGATCGAGCTCTGTTTCAATCCATTCTGAGTGGCCCACATATACCCATAGTTGAAATACCAGTTGTTCCAGCAACTGATGAAACACTCGAAATACCTGTCTCGTGGGCTCCAAAAGTATAAAACTTTTGAAACCAACAAGAAAAGGAAAAGGTGGAAGCTGCTGAAAGGGCCAAATCACTTTTGATTATGGCATTTCCAAATGCCATATTCTCTCAAGTATATGCATGTGCTACTGCTAAAGAGATATGGGATCAGTTAGAAAATCTTTGTAAATGAGGAGATAGAATGAAAAGAAACAAACGAACAAACTATGTTTTCTCATATGAGAGATTTAAAAGTTTACCAAATGAAAAAACTTTGTGATACGTACAACAAATTTGCAAATATTTTAATGATATAAATTTGGTATTGAGAAGTTAAATGATGAAAGGAATGTGAAATTCCTAGATGCTCTTCCAAGAGAACTGAGAAACCTGACAATGACATTAGCTTCTACTTTAGAGCTAGGAAATATGAGTCTACATGACCTCTACAACATTCTTGTTCCTAGAGAAGAAGAGATATTTGAAAACTCTAACCAAATAGGAGGATCCATAGCTCTCATTTCAAACTCACAAAGAATATCTAATCCTGATCCACAAACCTCTTATTGCCATAGTATGGAAAATTCTGATCCCTCATCAGATTTCACTGCATTTGCTGAGGCAATTGTTTTGCTCACCAAAACCTTTGAGCAAGGCTGAGAGGTGGAAACCACAAGTACCAGAAAAGTGACAAAGGGAGGATGGAAGGAAAGTCGAAAGACAAAGCAAAAGTAGAGGTTGTGTGTTATAAGTGCAAGCAAAAAGGACATTATGCATCAGAATGCAAAAACAAAGAAACTGAAAGATGTTGCCTACTAGAGAAAAAGCTAGAAGAAGGCAAAAAGCAACAACAAGTAAGCTTAATTGCAGGAACAGCTGCTTGGCTAACTGATGAATCCTCTGATGAAGAAGAAGAGGAAAATGGGCAACTTTTTCCTTAGGCAAAGCTTTCTGATGTTTGAATCCGAAGGATTAGAACAAAAGGTAAGCTCAAACAATCCTGATCTTGAAAAAAAATTGAATAAGTGATGTGCACAAAATTCAACATATAAATTTCATCAAACGAGGCATAAAACCAACCCTTTTTAGTACTAATATTGGAAAAAAACACGTTTCTTTGTTCCTTTTTAATTTACAGGACTAAAAGAGCTTAAAAAACAAAAGAAGCAAATTAGCAGTCAAAACCAACACAAAATACAAGAAGAAGGAATAACATGACATGCCTGGCCCCTCGACAACATCCCAAGAACAAAAACAAGAGAAACAGAAGCCCCACCACGGGGCCGTGTCCACCCAGACATGGGTCGTGGTCAACTAACAGATTCTGCAAAAAAGAGAAAATGTAGAATCCAAGCCAACATGGGGTTGTGTCCGGCAGGCATGGGGCGTGGTCAACGCTTAGATTCGCAAAATCTTCATAGTACAACAGTCGTCTGACCATGGGGCCGTGCCCACAAGACACGGGGTCGTGTGGGACCCTCTGCTGACAGCTGCAATTAATGAAGGAAGAAAATGAAGGGGCCACAGGGCCGTGCCCAGCGTGCACAAGGCCGTGGTCGGGTGTAATAACCGAATAATAATAATAATAATAAAATACTATTACAATCCTTGGAAGTGGGAATACTTGCAAAATGGATTTACGAAAAAGTTGTCAGGCAAAATCCAATTAGGTGGATAAGATTTTTTTCAAAATAAAATATTAGTTTGCATGCATGATTTCTCTGCATACCTCACCAACGAGAACCTTCTATATACCTCTATAAATAGAGGCTTCCATTGTTTGCAAAATCACCCCTCACCTTCATTCACAAACCACACCATCTTCTATCACCTTCTCACAAGAAAAATCCGGTTCCGGTAACTGTAACCGAAACCGAACACCAACCGACACCACTTTTCATTCTATGCCTACTAAACCACTAAATTATCTCTACTAAACCACTCGAAATTTTAACCACGAAAAACGAACCAACCGAAACCATTTCCGGTGAAGAAATACTAATTCCAGCGATACTTACGTACTTTTTTACGACGTCTCTCGTGACCGAAACGCGTTTTGACTAAGGTAACCATAAGCTAATTTTTTATTTTTGAAACTTTAAGGTTAATCTATAATGAAAATGAAATACATAAATTATTTGTGAATGTTAGTTTTGTATAAAGTAAGATGAAAAAGAAGATAAACCAGTGAACTGAGTAAATAAATAATTAAGGAGGCTAATTATTCACAAGGGCTCATGTAGCCCAGTTGGTTCAGCAGCTGGTTTATAACCCAGAGGCCACAAGTTCGAATCCTACTAGAGACATAAAGTTTTACCAGAAACTGATATAATGCACCATCTGATGCAATATCAGATTTACATCAGATTTTCTGGTAAACATCAGATTATCTGATGAATCATTAGAATTTCTGATGAAACATCAAAATATCTTATAAAATATCAGAATTTCATAAAAATATCAGAAATTCTGTTAAACGCATCAGAATTATTATATAAAACATCGGAATTCATAAATTAAACATAAATCATTAAGTGGTTCACTGGTTAAGGCTCTAACTTATAACCTAGAGGTTTTGGGTTCAAACCTTGTAAGAGACATTCTTTCTAATGCATCAGAAGTATATTTAAACACACCAGTTTTCTTGTTAAATGAATCATATTTCAAAATATGCATTAGAAAGTGGTGTAGTCCAGCTGGATAAGTCTTGGGACTTAGAAACTAAAGGTCTTGGGTTCACACCTTACTGGTGACATTATTTTTTTGGTGTTTTATAATTAATAACATCAGAATACTTATTTATATAATCGAATCTTATTATTAGATAAATACAAATGATTAAGGCTGGCTAAAAGTTTTTACTTACAACCTTTAAGTCACAAGTTCATATCTCGTAACTAACATTTATTTTAGTTAACTTGGATTTTATATTTTACAACTAAAAATAAAATTTGTGTTTCAAATATAAATACACATATGTATTATTTAATCTAAGAAAACTAATTTATGTAATACTTAAGCAAACTTGAGGTTTAAAACTGGACATAAATGTAATAAACAAATGTGTATATATACTTATATATACAAACACAACCTTATGAAATATATGGACACGGTGTTGGTTATACAAACACGCTTGAAAAGTATATAATTTTACGACAACAAATCAAGAAACAAGGTACGGATCCTTACCCCTTTCCCCTTTTCTTATCTGGTTCGATTGTTTATAAACCCCGTTGATTATCGTTCTCTTTTGGAACTCCTCACGTCTTTAGAATATCAATTCGTTTGGCTGTCCTTTCATTTCCTTTTTCAGATTTTAGATGGGACCTAATATCATGCGATAAGATTATCATTATTTTGTACTCATTATCGCATGTTCCAATAATAATTATATGGTTACTGTTTGCTGTTGAACCGAATTACTGTTTATGACTGACTGTGCTCTGTTACCCTGAGTTCTACGCTTCTCGTGGAGTGTCCCAAGGGCACGTTATTGAGGCACCGATAACGTGTGCTCCTTCCGTGACGGAGAGATTAGTTCACGGAGTCCCTAGGTACAAGTGTGGTACATAGCTACTAGGAGGCGTATGGATCGATCCTAGGAATACTGTTATTGTAGGTATATGGTTTGTGTGTGCCCACACCCATCATACCTATTACTGTTTGGCTCAAGGGTACATCTGTATGATACAGTTTATTGGTTAGCTTGCTTTATCGTTGTATCGTATTACTGTTACTGTTATTGCTAGCGTTGTTAATGTTACCATTGTTATTTAAGCCTTTTATTCCGTACTGGGCATTCGGATCATTCCGTATATTTTATTTCACCACAGGTTCACATGTTACTATGGGCGGGGTGAAGAGTGAAGAATAAATCCTAGGGTGCTAACCGAAGATGTTTGTCACTTTTATAAAATAAATATGTATTTTGGGCCTTAGGACTATGAACTACCTTTTTGAATGTAACCCTAACTTTAATATTAATGGAACTGTCTTATGTTTCTGATTACCATTAATAGTGACACGTCAGCCCTATCCGGGTTGGGGTGTTACATTGGGGCTCTGATCTGATTATAAATAGAGGTGCTTGGTTCCCTTCAAAGGCATCCCTTCGCAAACCACTTCTCTCTCACTTTGCCATCATTCCACCACCACTACAATACCAACACCCATCACCATCGTCCATCTTTCATCTTTAGAGTGTGTAGTAATCCTGAGATCCAAGATTGATCGTAAGAGTTCTTGTCAATCAAAAGCCATGTTTGGCTAATCTCTTACATCACTTGGTGAAGACAAATCTTTTATGTATTACTTTTGATTTTTAATCTTGCGGCTACTTTTTGATTGAGTTTATATTAATGACTTTAATAACTAGTTTCTTATGTTAAAAGTGAATTTTCCTAACCATTTTTTCATGATGTCATTGATTTGTTCGTCCGTGTCTTTACGGTCTATATAAAGCGCGTTAACTACTTGGAAATGGGTTAGAAGGGTGGTTTGGTAAAGTTATTGTCTCGTTTAGTGTATAGATCATGCGAGGACTTGGTTCAAGCTTACTAGGACCTCCTTCAATGGCCTATGGTATTGGACGGCGGGGGTGCGAATAGCTTGAACCCCTCATATGTAAACTACTATTAAAACATAAAACCGGCCTCTTGGGATTGTATCTCTGCTGACTCAAACCACTTGGTCGAGAGTAACGTCACCTTCAAAAGAGGGGCCTACTACTTTTCGCATTAATAACTTACTTAATTATCTTTCAATATTCCGATCTCTTGGGATTGTATCCCTGCTGACTCAAACCACTAGGTCGATGGTAACGTCAACTTCAAAAGAGGGGCCTACTACTATAACTAAGTTAAGCTCTTAAAAAGTCCGAAAGTGCGAAAATCATTAAAGGATACGTAAAAAAGAAGTTAGAGCCAAGTGATTCTTTTTTATCTATTTGCATTTCCTTTTTATTTATCTTTTTATGTTTATTGTTATCTTTCAAAAGTTTTATAAAAAATTTGTATCGATTAGAAGTTGACGCTAAAACGCTACATTTTTTATAAAAAAATATAACAATATTATACTCATATTAAAGATAAAAAATGTTTGATTTTATGGTATTATTCTTTTAATAAAATATTAAAGTATATAAAAGTTATTTTAGTTTTAAAAACCGGGTGGAATTAGTAGTTAATGGAAATTTTGAAAATGACTGACACACCCTTAAATCTAAATAGTATAGTTATTGTAGTAATGATATGTAATCAATCTTAACCTTTAATTCAATTAATCAATGTTTAACATCTATTTTACTGTTTTAAAATTACTATTTTTTATAAGATAAAATTTGTATGAGATCTTAACTCAAAATCTTATAGAGATACGAAAAGAGTCCCATATGGACTTTTGTAACCTATTCTTTTCTATAAAATATAACCCAAAACCTATATTGTTTTACTTTTGCCACATTCTATATAACTCCTAATATGGTGACAAACTTTCTTTGTGTCATTACTTCCAAAGTCAACATGTATGTTAGCATGTGTGAGGTTTTGAACAAAAAAAGTCAATAACCGGCTAAATAATTGTTGGCCGGTGGCAATGGATTATAACTTTATATCGTCAATTTGTGCGCGATGAAATATTTCCCTGTTTGATTTATTTAATTTGTTTTCTATTGAAAAAGAATCTTGTAACTTACCTTTTTTTATTATGAGAAAGGTTATTCTACAAAAAGGAAAAAATTATACAAAGTGTAGGAGAGAAGTTTAGTCATTGATTTGAAAAATCAATGGTTGAGATTAAGTGGTCACCAAATATATAATTCACCTAACTAAAAACAAGGGAACAAGTGGGGAAAAGAGTAAAATATGAAATCCAATATTGTTACTCATAAACCCACTTTCCCCTTGATTTTCAAACGGCATTAACTTTTTCATATGTTAATATTTTTTTATAAAAATTACACCGTATTAACGAGCATTTCATTCTCTTTAATTAGAGCAGCCTATTGCTATATATATCTTTAAAAAATTTTGAAGGATTTTGAAAGCCCATTACCTGACTACGTGATTTTGAATACCGAGTAAGTGACTACATGATTTTGAATACTCATTACGTGATTATTTGATTTCATTATAGTATTTTATGTGAAACCCACTAAGTGATTACGTAATTGCTAACAATAGTTGACTACTTAAATTACATGATTACATGATTTTAAATACACATTTCGTGATTACGTGAATTTATCATAGTATTTACGTGAAACCCTACTGAGTGATTACGTAATTACGTATAAACAAAACATGTAATACATAATATTTCAAATGTAATACCTAATATTTAAGGTATAATCACGTATTAAGGATAAATTATATACAAAACATTAGCCAAGCCAACCTATAATAGCAACATAATGTCGTATATTAGAGATTTTACCACGTAATAAAGCATAAACAATCAAGTTCTTATTATTGAATGTATAATTACGTAATAAGCATAATTGTATTAACATCGTTATAACAAATCATATTGAATATGTAATGACGTAATGAATTTACATTGAATGTTTAATGATTTATGTTGAATGTGTAATCACGTAATGAGTATTAAAAATCACGTAGTCATATATCGGGTATTCAAAATCACGTAATGGGTGCTGGGTATTCAAAATCACGTAATCATGTAATGGGTATTCAAAGTCCTCTAAATTATTTTTAAGAAAACTATAGCAATAGGCTGCTCGAATTAAAGAGAATGAAATGCTGGTTAATACGGTGTAATTTTTTTAAAAAAATATTAACGTATGAAAAAGTTATAGCCGTTTGAAAATCAAGAAGGAAACTAGTTAAAGAGAGAAAAAACCATCATACCCTTACATTCTTAAATTAAGAAAAAGCAAATGTGTAGTCATGATTGTCTCCTACACTACATACAAAAATCCTCTCTTGTACATTCCAGACTTGGATGAAACCATAGTTTTATTCAGGTAACGGTTTGATTTTAGTTTACGTGTCTTATTTAAAGCTCCATGCAAAAATGATTATATTATTAATAAAGATAGGAATAAGGTTGATAATTTATGTAGCTTGCTTTTTTATTTTATTTATTTTGCACGTTTGATGACTTCTGTTTACGTGTCAAATCGATAAATCAACTTATCCCACAACACTCGGATTTGGATGAACTAACACCATGCATAGTGGTGATGCTATTATTCTTGGATGTTTTTCGTCATGTGACAGTCTAGTCAGCAATGGATATTATTGGACGTTTTTTCTAAAATGGATGTAGTGTGCATGTTGACATTATGTTAAAATGGGTGTAAATAATTAAATAAAACAAAAAACCATAAAAAAGGTATTGGCCAAACAAAGAAACGAAAGTTGTGATTGGCCACTTCTTTCTTCTTCGGCGTGGAAAAAAGAACGCCATGGAGCCAAAATGCAAGGAAAACGCCCCGGGGGCGGTCAATGCGGCGTTAAGGGGTGATTTTCAAGGGTAAAGCGTCCCAAAAACCTAATCCCTACACCTAGTCTAACTTATATTTATTTTAGGTTATGTGTATCCTTCATGCCCCACACAAACATAATAATAAAGATATTAAAAAAAAAGATAGAAACAAGGTTGGTGATATAAGAATGATGAAAAGTGATAAATATATTATAACTATAATAGTAGTATTGAAAGTAAGAAACTAGAAAAAAAGAAAAGGGCATAGAAATAAGGTTGGTCATACAACAATGATGAAAAGTGATAAATCTAATATAACTTCTAATATAATACAATGATGAAAAGTGATAAATATCATATAACTTCTAATATAATAGAATTGGAAGTATGAAACTAGAAAAAAATAAAAGGGGAAATGAGATTGACGAAACGAAAAGCGAAATAGATAGATTTGAGTAGAATTGAAAGTACAATTTTGTGGGCGCGTCTTTTAGTTTTATGATGCAAAACCATGAGTAGTTTGGGCCAAATCAAAGACGCCGGTTGATTTAATAAAATCAAACAAAGCGAAATAGATAGATTTGAGTAGATGTACACAAAAAAACCCTAACTCAAAAAAGAAACCTGGACTCGGGTATTAAAAAATGGTTTCTAAAACCGAACCTAACCCTACTCTACGTGTAGGGTCCAGGCATGCATATTCTCATCAGTAACCAACCCGGGCTTTTACGTACCCGATTTATACTCTGGTTTTTTGTAAACGTTTAATGATAACCGTACTCAGGTTTTAGGAAAGGGGCGGACCTAGGTTATAGGCTGGGTGGGTGGGCATACCCCTTGCAAAAAAAATTAGTGTATTTTATATGCAAAAATCTCGACCGCACCCATTGAAATGTTGGTTAAGACCCATGTTCGCACCCACAGTAAATTATTTATGGGTCCGCAATTGTTTAGGAATACCGCACCAGGTTTTATGAATACCCGATACTGGGTGTAAGGAATGTATGCACTTTGATTATTCTAGTTGCTAGTAGGAGTGTTCAAAACTATCCGTATCCAAAAATCCGATCTGAATTATCCGATATCCGAAATACCGGATATCCGAATTTTCGGATTCGGACCGAAATATCCGAAAATTTAATTTTTATTTTATTTGGAGATCCGAATATTCGAAAATATCTGAAGTATCCGAAATATATCCGAAGAATTTCCAAAAATTTATATTCGGATATCCGAAACTATCTGAGATATATGGTTCTAAATATTAAAAAATAAAAAAAAATAAAAATTAAATAAAAAATTGGATATTCGGATATCCGATTCACTATCCGGTCGGATATCCGATAATTCGGATATCTGAATTTCGGATATCCGAAATTTCGGATACGGATTCGGATAGTGAAATCTGGTATCCGAAAATTTCGGATATCTGAATTTTCGAATATCCGGTTTTGAACACCCCTAGTTCCTAGTAACATGTAATCTTGTTAAATTAAAGACTTTTATGATTAAAGTTCATGTTTATAAACCCAAAAATGAAGTTGGAAACAAAAAATTACAAAGTTCATGTTTATGCCCATCCAGGTTTTTTTCATACACGTCCGAGTTTTTTCATATCCGACCAATACCTGACCCAGAAATAGGGTATTCTAATACCTGGGTATAGAAAACCCGAACCCGAATACATAGGCTATAAGTGAGATTTAGCACGGTTAAATTTGTGTTTAAATGCCTTGAAAAAATATAAATAATAAAAAAACAAGATTATATTGCGTTGAGAATTAAAAGTTAAAAAAATAAAAATAAAAAGATGACAGTGTCCAAAATGAGTCGGAACTACTCAAAAAGCGTAAAAATATATATTATGTCACAAATGTGTCAAGGTGAAAAAAACAGAAAAATTAAAGTGTTTGTCGATTATTTGTCAGTTGGAAACAAAAAATTACAAAGTTCATGTTTATGCCCATCCAGGTTTTTTTCATACCCGTCCGAGTTTTTTCATATCCGACCAATACCTGACCCAGAAATAGGGTATTCTAATACATGGGTATAGAAAACCCGAACCCGAATACATAGGCTATAAGTGAGATTTAGTACGGTTAAAATTGTGTTTAAATGCCTTGAGAAATTATAAATAATAAAAAAACAAGATTATATTGTGTTGAGAATTAAAAGTTAAAAAAATAAAAATAAAAAGATGACAGTGTCCAAAATGAGTTGGAACTACGTTGCAAACTCAAAAAGCGTAAAAATATATATTATGTCACAAATGTGTCAAGGTGAAAAAAACAGAAAAATTAAAGTGTTTGTCGAATATTTGTCACGAAATTTTTACTATTGATTTTGTAGCAAATGTATCAAAAATTTCGTTCAAATAGTTACATATGAAGGGTGTTTTTGTCATAGCATTTTTCATAGCAAACACGTTAGAAGTTCAAGCAATTATTTCCTACGAAATTTAGATAAAATGTTGCATCGCAAAATGTTGATTTTTAAAGCAGTAATTCCCTTATTTGTTTTAGAGTTAAATGTCATTTTAGTCAATGTGGTTTGAGCCATTTTACTAGTTTAGTCCAAAGGTTTTATTTTTCCACTATGGATTCAAAAAGGTTTTTTCATCGTTGCCATTTTAGTCCACTGGGTTAATTCATCCATTTTTTCTGTTAACGAGAAGGGCAATTCGGTCATTTATACGGTCGAATTGCCCTTCTAGTTAACAACTTTACATATAAAATGACCATATTGTCCTTCTCGTTAACAGAAAAAATGGATAAAGTTAATCATTGGACTAAAATGGCAACGATGAAATTTTTTTGGACCCATAGGGTAAAAATATAACATTTGAACTAAACTGACAAAATGACCCAAACCACATGGACTAAAATGGCATTTAACTCTTTGTTTTATTCTTAATATTCAATATGGCACGTCCCTCATGTATGACCAGGCTTTGATGTCCAGACACCAAGATCTCATCCGATGTTTTCTCTATACTAGTCAACCATTTATATATCATCCAACATGTTCGTCATTTTTCATATTTCATATTGTTAGGGTTGTAAACGAACTGAATCGCACGAAGCCTTGTTCATGTTCGTCCGTTTAGCGTTGAACTTGTTTACGAACACAAAATTGAACTGAAAATTGTGTTCATATTCGTTTATTAAGGAATTAAACTTGTTTACGAATGATTCATAAACACAAAGGAACATATACCAACTTAAAAACACAACATTCTTAATCCCAAACACCAGACATAATTATCACTTTGTTAAACACTTGACATTAATGATCATAAAAAGACACAAATATAACATTATAAGCATAAACATAATTGTAAAAAAATAATGTTTGTATGATCTAAGTTTCAAATGACTAATATTTTCACGAGATACATGCTTCAAAATGACTAGGGTTTCTATTTTATTACTTAAGGTAATAAACTAAATATCAAAATTTAAGATTGTAAAAAAAAACCTTTAGTTAGTTAAGGTAAATTAAACAAATGACTATGAACGAATACATTACCAAACGTTTATGAACACAATGAACGGACCTGGACTTTGTTCGTGTTCATTCATCTTATTATTTGAACGAATTTCCTTGTTTATGTTGGTTTATTTATTAAATAAACAAACGTAAACAAACTTCCTATGAAACGATTCACGAACAGTTAGCTGGTCATTTTCAAAAATTAAAATTGAACGTATTTCCTTGTTTATTCGTTTATCTTAGGCCTGGCAATAAAAACCCATTTCGGTATTTTGAGTCATTTTAAAAATGAGGATGGGTCAGGATGAGTTGTAAAATATCTATTTAAAAAATCGTGTGTCAGGATAGGTATTACGCTGGATAAATGGGTAACTATAAAAAGACCATTACAGTCAGATTCTTCATCCAATTCGAGTGTTCGTAGACGTTGACTTCACACAAAAAAAAACAAAAAAAATCCAAAAAATAAAAAAATCAGAAAAATAAAAAAGAGAAAAACAAATAAAACAATTTTTTAAAGGATGTTAGAAAAAAATAAGAACAAAGAAAATAATTAAAAAATATCCCAAAAGTCAAAAAAATTTAAAAAGTAAAAATCACAAAAAATTAAAAAAAATCAGAAAAGTAAAAAAAATCAGAAAAATAATAAACAACTAAAAGATTTCAAAAAAATGTTGAAAAAAAAACTAAAGAAAAAGGTACAAAATAAAAAATATCCAAAAAATTAAAAAAATAAAAATTCAAAAAAATAAAAAATCAGAAAAATAAAATTTAAAAATAAAAAAATGTTAAAAAATCAAAAGAATCAGAAATATAAAAAAGTTTAAAAAATCAAAATATCCAATTTTTTGTTCTTTTTGAATTTTTTATTTTTTTGAATTTTTATTTTTCTGATTCTTTGATTTTTTTATTTTTCTGATCTTTTTATTTTTCTGATTTTTTTTTATTTTTGGCGTTTTTTAAATTTTTTTTAATTTGTTTGATATTTTTATTATTTATTAGTTTTTTCCATTTTTCTTATTTTTTTTTGGTTTTTAACATTTTTTTATTTTTTTTACAATTTCTTAAAATTTTTAGTTTTTTTTTCAGATTTTTATTTTCTTAATTTTTTGGTTTTTTAAATTTTTGGATTTTTTTAAATTTCTTACTTTTTTTTTATTTTTTGTATTTTTTATTTAAATTTCCATTTTTTTATTTTTATATTTCTGAATTTAGCACTTTTTTGCTTTTTTGTTTATTTTTTAATTTCAATTTTTTTTATTTCACGAGTTGGAGATAAGTGGACTCGAACCGCTGACATCCGCCGCATGGTAAACCACCGCCTCTCAGTTACCTATCATCATCGAAAGTCGAACCAATATTTATCTAAACTTATCTTAACCTTTAATAAACCCATCTTTATCCATACGCGTCATAGCTTTTGTTTTTATTTTATATAAAAAAAACTCATCCTAACACAAACCCGATCTACTCTATACCATTTTAATCCATTAACCCAAACCTCTTTAACCCATCATTTTTACCACTCCAACGTTTATCTCAATTTATATTATTGGTCATTTTCAATCCAAAGTCCCATACCCTTGAAGTCTATCCACATGACGAGATTTTTCTTCCAACCGTCTTTTATTGGAATTATACATCTTTTCAAACATAATAATAAAATTATCAACTCAATAAAACAAGAATTTTCCGTCCAGTGGCACTTTATAACTTCATCCTCAGGTTTAGGTTATGGGGCATGGGGCGGGGGTTTTAGCGTGGGTTAGGTGAAATGTTCAAAGCACCATCTCGGGTGGGCTTAGGTTTCAGTGTGGCCCGTTAGGCGGGGCTTTCAGACCCGGCGTTGGGCGGGGCTACCAAAATGACATGACGGCAGGTCATTTGTGGAGAACACTAGCCGTTTGGGCTAGCCGTTGGGGCTGATTTAAAAAAGAAAAACTTTTTTTCCTGTAAATACCCTAACATATTTAATAATTTTCTCACAAAAATATCAAACACAAAAAACATAATGAGTTCTTCAAGTTCAAGTGAATCGTCATCATCATTTGACGTTGGTGCGGAAACATTTCTACAAACGATCGCGGCGGTGGTGAAAGCTATCGTGGAAGACGATGAGGGAGAGACTTCGCAACTTAAACGGAGGAGGTATATCCCTCGTGAACGGCACACCGCTAACGATTTGTTGGTAAGCGATTATTTCTCACCTGAACCTAAGTATGATGAAAAAATGTTTAGGTGTCGTTTTCGTATGAGTAGAAACTTATTTTTAAGGATATTTAAGGATCTTGAGGAGAAGTATGATTTTTTCAAACAAAAACCGGATGTAACCGGCCAATTAGGATTTAGTACTTGGCAAAAGGTCACGGTCGCGCTTAGACAGTTAGCGTACGACAATAGTTCGGACATTATGGACGACTATTTAAAAATGTCGGCACGTGTAGCTAGAGAAAGTCTTCACAACTTTTGTTCGTGTATTTTAGAAGTTTATAAGAAAAAATATGTGAGAAAGCCGTCGTACAACAAATATTGAAACATCACGCCGATTATCATGGTTTACCCAGGATGCTAGGTAGTTTAGATTGTATGAAATGGCGTTGGGAACTTTGTCCAACCGTATGGCAAGGCGCTCACACAAGTGGATATCACGGAATGCTAGCCATCATGCTTGAAGCGGTTGCGTCCCAAGATCTTTGGATATGGCATGCGTTCTTCGGTATGCCAGGTTCACATAACGATATTACTATCATAAATCACTCGCCCCTTTTGAATGATCGGGTAAATGGCATAGGACCCAAAGGAAGTTTCGTTGTAAATGGGGTTGAGTACGTGCACGAGTACTACCTAGTTGATGGGATATACCCGGAGTGGCGGGTTTTCGTAAAATCATTCACAAAACACGGTACCCTAGATCCAAAGAGATTAAAGTTTAACAGGGTCCAAATGGCCGCAAGTAAAGACGTCGAGCGAGCGTTCGGTGTTTTGAAAAGGTGGCGATTTTTGGCAATACCTTGTCGACTATGGGACAAGGATCAGATTGGAAACGTGATGTACGCATACATCATTCTTCACAACATGATTTTGGAGGATGAAGGTAATGCGGTCGTTACCTACTATGAAGACGATGATACCCAAGTAGATAACATAATCGTTATAGACGAAGACAAATCAACAAACAAATTTATGATCAAGTCAAGGGATATACATCACAACCTTCGATCTGATTTGGTGGAACATGTTTCAACGATTCCTGGGTTCGACTCAGACGAAGACGACAATTCAGACGAAGAATGATAGTTTTTTATTTGATATATGTTTTTTATGTTTAAGTATGTTTTTTTTTAGATTTGTAATCTTTTTTTTTTGTAGAATTTTGTAGTTTTTAGGAATTTTTAATAATATTTTTAGGCTTTTTTAATATTGTGTTTATTTGTAAAAAAATTAAAATAACACGGCCTAGCCACGTCCCACCATACCCACCGAATGGCTTCATGACCGGCGGTGCCCCTCCAACTACACGTGTTGGGCCATGCCCCAAACTCCCGCCCCACCATACCCCATAGCCTTACTATTAAACAGTTTCTTCTCTTTTACTGTACTTTTGGCAACGAGATTTGATATCCCGGCCATAAGCAATGGATCAAAGTGTTTCAACGAGCCAAATTATGTGAAAGAAAGACCATAGCTTGTTTGCTCTATTTCCCGGGTTCCAATTGTTAGGATCGTGCGCACACACAAACCGAAAACACGACATGCAAAAACAATAACGAACATGACAATTTACGTGGTTCGGTCTAAACTGACCTACGCCCACATGGGTAACTAGGATATTCTTTATTAAGGTGTTAAATAATTAAAAAACATCAAAATTGTATATATAGAGACTTAAACAAGGTTTAGCAAACTTGCCCTCCAAATTAAACGGCCCACAAGGGCGGTTTACGAACCCAACAATTTCATTGAGAGGGTTTCGGTTTCAAACTCAATTTCACATCTTTTTTAAGGATGTGATTTTTTATTGTTAAAATACATGAATCTTTGATCGAGTAATTACATACTTTTAGATTTTCATCAAATTCAGTCTTCTATAATCTAACTTAATCTAAAAGACTAATCAATTTTATCATATAAAAGAGGAAATGTAATAGTTTAAGCCAATTAATATTATATCAAATTCCCCTCAAAGTTTTCACTTGCATTACCACTCCACATAAAAAAGGTTTAATATTTTTTTAAAATAAACTATAGTTTTTTCATTCCAATCAACAAGGCAAATTACATAAGGATAGCAGGTAGACGGGCAACAAACTGCGCCGCCATCCCCTTCTGAATGGAGAACCCTAATCTACTAAAAACAAAGCCTCGCCCCTGAGGGGTCGTGAAGTTGGTGTGGACCACACGCTGAACTCTAGCCAAGAACCGAACCGCTTCCGGCGCCAATGAGCCGAACGTGTCAAACGCCAAGGCGACAAAGGCATGCTGATTATCCTCACAAGCTTTCGCATGCTTTTCCACCTTCTTTGACTCTGCTTTCATTACCGCTTGCCCCGCCACAAACCCATTTTCCCGAAACCCAGCTAGGGGGGATACACATGTGAGATCGACACAAGCATGTTTCCCGCCCTCCCAACCAAAAACTAGCACGTCCGCCGGGCCTAGGGTGGACCTCCATTCCGCAGGGTCTGTAAGAAAATTAACCGGTGCCTCTTTCTTTGCCGCGATGCCTGCTCGTCTGAGAATATCCAGTAACGCGTCTCGAACAAAGTCATGGCGATACTTAAACCCCGACAGCTCTCTACAGTGTAACGGATGCTCCCCGTATTTATCCAGGCATGCTTTACGGCAGACTGGGCAAGTTTCATCATTCGGGAACATGGGGATCATCAGAGGGTACTTAAGGATTGACCGGTACTCCACCGCTGACATGCGTTGACCCAGACCTTCAATAGGAATAACAGTTAAGAAATCCTAAGCGTGAGGCCTCTGTAAGCATTCAATTACGGCTTTCTGGCGGGGGGACAAATGGAAATCTTCTCCCAAACTTTGTGCGATTCGACAACAAAGGGCATTCGCCAAAGTTTTCTGTGGTTTTTTGGGGCAGTGTCCTTGTTAGAGAAATCGCCGAGATCAAAATCAGGGAGTGATTCATGCAAGCGATCCAAGGCGCTGGCATAATCCGGGTCAGTGGTAGCAACCCATTGTTGCGTAAGATGTGGTCCTGCAACTCCCAAGATTGAGACATGGAAGCCACAAAGGCATAGGCAGCCACATCCCGGGCCGATAGAAGACCCAACCCACCAAGCCGCATCGGCAAGGTCGCGATCCGCCACTGGAGTTCACCAAAAAAGGGCCCCCACATACGACAATATCTTCTATTGCCTCCCGAAGACCTTTATCAAAACATGAAACAACATTATCCACAAAGGGGTGTTGGCAAGTTCGCAAACCAGATAGTAACTTTGCCACCCCCATACAAGATCTAAGCAAGAGGAGTTCGCTCTGAGAATCCCGCAACAAGGGAAGGTGTCCCATAATGTCAACAGCTCGCATTGCTCTCTTAGCCATTAGACCACTAATAAAACTGGCATTACAGCTGACTGCCCCTCCTAGCAGTTTGACAACTCTCTCCGGCCTCCCAATCTCACTGGGGAAAAGCCCTGGCGGACCTTCACCCCGTTGCATGTCGGCCAAAATTTCTCATTTTTTCTAATATTAAGTCGTAGCCCCATGGTTGGACCCTCCGAACCGATGATGTCAAGAGCTTTAGCAACCTGAATAGCGTCCCCGATAACCGTCCCATCATCCAAATACCAAGCATGGAAGGGGAGTTTGCAGTTTTCCTGCACCTGAAGCACTAAACGGTGTAAGGCTAGGGCAAAAACCAAAGGTCCCAAGGAATCTCCTTGCTGGACCCCCGTGAATGCCTCGATGCGGTCATTCCCTACGTATAGCCTAGCAGGCTGGGCATACAGGTTTAATATATAAATATTGATATTCTTATTCTAATTTAGCGTATAAAAAAGGTTAAATATTTAAATATCGATATTCATATTTTAGTTTAGCGTGTTATGTGATATTATCGCATATTTATCTTTTGGTCTACAAAATATATTATTTGTATATTTTTTAGTGTGAGAGTTGTTGAGTAGTTGGCTAGTTTGTCGTCTTCTGCACCACTACGTGTTCCTGTATTTCATTTCACAACTAAACTTTACAATATAAATTTCAAAGGTCGTCTTTAACCACATAACACAAGAACTCATAGTATATGTTCGACTCAAGGAGGTCATAAAGCTATAACAAAAGATGGGTACTTGTTTTTCTTCCAAAAGATCGAAAGCGGAGGTCGCATCGGAGACCATAAGAGTGGTGCACATGGATGGTTCGCTACAAGACTACGAAGATCCTGCGACGGTTGACCAAGTGATCAACAACTTCCCGATGCACTACTTATGTACCCCGGTCGAGATCTTCCAAAGCGGATTGGTACCACTCCAGCTTAACCATCAACTCAAAACCAGTCAAATCTACTTTGTCCTTCCCAACGCAACTCTTAAATTCAACACGAGTCCGGATGACTTAACCATTTTAACAAGGAAGCTCATGAACATAGCCAAAACCGGCAAGTCATGTTCTGCCAAGTCGGTCCCGAGAAGTCCTTCGGCTAGTCCGTTACACCATCCACAAGGTACAAGTCAAACCGTGTTTCTAGACCACCAGTGTGGTGATAATGGAGAAGTGAACACGCTAAATTCGCCGAAATCGCCTATGTGGAAGCCGGTTATGGAAACCATTGTAGAAGGCTAGTTTGATCACAAGCATGTATGATATTCAATCTATGTGGTTGTCACATAATTTGCAATATAATGTTTGAAAGTATTTGTTATTCCATCATTTTACATTTATTTTTTTTAATTCTTTTTGTCAAGTAAATCAATTAGTTGTAGGTGTCAGATCCACATCAGCGCTTCAACTTATTCCAAGTTGATGAAGAAACCGAAGATTACGTGTAATTAGATTAACGTAGTTTTTTTTTTCAGCGTATTAATTACGTTACAACATTAACTAAAATAAAGATTAACGTAGTTTTTTTTTTCAGCGTATTAATTACGTTACAACATTAACTAATAACATTATTTTAAACGTCAATTATTATAAAGATAACATTATTTAAATGTCAATTATTATAAAGATACATTATGTTGATGATAAGAACAAACCAACTGCCGGCCAGCCATTGATCAAAAAATATACAGCTGGACTTAGGGTTGGTCATTTAGGATATATGAATCGAATTAATCCACGTAGGATTGATTAAAATCGGAGTAAATAAAGCAAAAATATATATACTAAAGTGTAATTTCCATCATTAAGATATGAAGGCGGGATCAATTTGAGTCCTTATTTAAAAAAATGGATACCGAATTCCCCTAGGTTTACTTTTTGCTAGGGATGAGCTTTTTTTCTTAAATAATCGTACAGATTTTAGGTTTGGTATATGTATTGGTACCAAGTTTTATTGATTTTGGTATTCGATACTTCCGGTATTGGTACGAGTACGGGTAAAAACGAGTACTGGTACCAAATTTTAAATAGACCTTTAAAGTTGTTGGGATTGGGTCCCCCAACTAGGCAGTACACGTGCACGTACTCAACCCCATTTACAAAGAAACTTCCTTTGGGTCCTATGCCATTTACCCGATCATTCAAAAGGGGCGAGTGATTTATGATAGTAATATCGTTATGTGAACCTGGCATACCGAAGAACGCATGCCATATCCAAAGATCTTGGGACGCAACCGCTTCAAGCATGATGGTTGGCATTCCGTGATATCCACTTGTGTGAGCGCCTTGCCATACGGTTGGACAAAGCTCCCAACGCCATTTCATACAATCTAAACTACCTAGCATCCCGGGTAGCCCATGATAATCGGCGTGATGTTTCAATATTTTTTGTACTGAACGGCGGCTTTCTCAAATATTTTTTCTTATAAACTTCTAAAATACACGAACAAAAGTCGTGAAGACTTTCTCTAGCTACACGTGCCGACATTTTTAAATAGTCGTCCATAATGTCCGAACTATTATCGTACGCTAACTGTCTAAGCGCGACCGTGACCTTTTGCCAAGTACTAAATCCTAATTGGCCGGTTACATCCGGTTTTTGTTTGAAAAAATCATACTTCTCCTCAAGATCCTTAAATATCCTTAAAAATAAGTTTCTACTCATACGAAAACGACGCCTAAACATTTTTCATCATACTTAGGTTCAGGTGAGAAATAATCGCTTACCAACAAATCGTTAGCGGTGTGCCGTTCACGAGGGATATACCTCCTCCGTTTAGGTTGCGAAGTCTCTCCCTCATCGTCTTCCACGATAGCTTTCACCACCGTCGCGATCGTTTGTAGAAATGTTTCCGCACCAACGTCAGATGATGATGACGATTCACTTGAACTTGAAGAACTCATTATGTTTTTTGTGTTTGATATTTTTGTGAGAAAATTGTTAAATATGTTAGGGTATTTACAGGAAAAAAAAGTTTTTTTTAAATCAGCCCCAACGGCTAGCCCAAACGGCTAGTGTTCTCCACCAATGACCTGCCGTCATGTCATCTTGGTAGCCCCGCCCAACGCCGGGTCTGAAAGCCCCGCCTAACGGGCCACACTGAAATCTAAGCCCACCCGAGATGGTGCTTTGAACATTTCACCTAACCCACGCTAAAACCCCCACCCCATGCCCCATAACCTAAACCTGAGGATGAAGTTATAAAGTGCCACTGGACGGAAAATTCTTATTTTATTGAGTTGATAATTTTATTATTATGTTTGAAAAGATGTATAATTTTAATAAAAGACAGTTGGAAGAAAAATCTCGTCATGTGGATAGACTTCAAGGGTTTGGGACTTTGGATTGAAAATGACCAATAATATAAATTGAGATAAACGTTGGAGTGGTAAAAATGATGGGTTAAAGAGGTTTGGGTTAATGGATTAAAATGGTATATAGTAGATCGGGTTTGTGTTAGAATGAGTTTTTTTTATAAAAATAAAAACAAAAGCTAGGATGCGTATGGATAAAGATGGGTTTATTAAAGGTTAAGATAAGTTTAGATAAATATTGGTTCGACTTTCGATGATGATAGGTAACTGAGAGGCGGTGGTTTACCATGCGGCGGATGTCAGCGGTTCGAGTCCACTTATCTCCAACTCGTGAAATAAAAAAAAATTGAAATTAAAAAATAAACAAAAAAGCAAAAAAGTGCTAAATTCAGAAATATAAAAATAAAAAAATTGGAAATTTAAAAAAAAAATACAAAAAAAATCAAAAAAAGTAAGAAATTTAAAAAAAAACCAAAAATTTAAAAAACCAAAAAATTAAGAAAATAAAAATCTGAAAAAAAAACTAAAAATTTTTAAGAAATTGTAAAAAAAATAAAAAAAATGTTAAAAACCAAAAAAAAAATAAGAAAAATGGAAAAAACTAATAAATAATAAAAAATATCAAACAAATTAAAAAAAAAATTTAAAAACGCCAAAAATAAAAAAAATCAGAAAAATAAAAAGATCAGAAAAATAAAAAAATCAAAGAATCAGAAAAATAAAAAATTCAAAAGAATAAAAAATTGGATATTTTGATTTTTTAAACTTTTTTTTATGTTTCTGATTCTTTTGATTTTTTTAACATTTTTTATTTTTAAAATTTATTTTTCTGATTTTTTATTTCTTTGAATTTTTATTTTTTAATTTTTTGGAAATTTTATTTTTTACTTTTTTCTTTAGTTTTTTTTTTTCAACATTTTTTTTGAAATCTTTTAGTTGTTTATTATTTTTCTGATTTTTTTTTTAAATTTTTTGTGATTTTTACTTTTTAAAATTTTTTGACTTTTGGGATTTTTTTTAATTATTTTCTTTGTTCTTATTTTTTTCTAACATCCTTTAAAAAATTGTTTTATTTGTTTTTCACTTTTTTATTTTTCTGATTTTTTTATTTTTTGGATTTTTTTTTGTTTTTTTTTTTTTTGTGTGAAAGTTGTTGAGTGGTTGGCTAGTTTGTCGATGATATTTTTTGTTCACAACATGATTTTGGAGGATGAAGGTAATGCGGTCGTTACCTACTATGAAGACGATGATACCCAAGTAGATAACATAATCGTTATAGACGAAGACAAATCAAAAAAAATCCAAAAAATATCATCGTCTGGTATGATTATGATTTTTTTGTTTTTTGTTAATGGGGTCCAGCAAGGAGATTTTGGGATTAAACAAATGCGGTCCCAAAATATCATCCTGGGATTTTTTGTTCTTAAACCGCAGGAACCTCATAAGTTACCTCAAACAGAAGACAAGACTAGGCAGAAGACAAGACTATGAAGACGATGGCCATTGAAATTTTAGAGTACCAAGTTAAAGTTTTGATCGGATATCGAGGTAACAAATTTTATCCATGGTTTAAAGTTCTTAGTATAACCACTATGCCTATTAAGTTTGTTGATAAGCATAAACATATGCAGTGATCATAGTATGTATAAGAATGTTCAGTCTTCATTTGGGTTAATTTGATGCACTAATAATAGGTGATTTGGTAGAAATGAGATGTTTAATGATTTAAGTTAATTTGGTTCATGTTGCAAGTTAATCATGTTTGTGATTTTCGATTTATAGATGTAAACAATAGTAACGTACAAGTACCAGATCAATTCTGATTAAATAATATTGGAACATGTGTTAGTAGGTTTTACGACCCGTTCACATATCATGGTTTAGCACGCCACAACATGCGCATGAGGGTAGTTAGGAATCGTGCGTATAGGATTCGGAGGCGGTGATGCGACGGTGATGATTGCAGGAAGTGGCGACAGGCGTGTCAAAGTAGGAGGCATAATCAGGTATGACCAAGGCTTATTGATATAGTGATATAGAAGCAATAGTAGGCTGTCGCGTTGCTTCCAATAATTGTAGTGAGATAATTTCCGATTACACCATTTCATACTATGGAAACTCAAAAGGTTTTATTGCAGGTATGTTGGTTGGATTAAAGGGAAGGAATCAGGATGGCTAACTATCATATGCTTCAGTAATGCCCACCAGGTGTTTGTTAGTATGTTTCAAGGAGTTTAGCCAATATTTTTTTCATTTAAAAAAGTTATGATTTGAATGTAGTCATTTTAGTAGATGTGTTGAGAACCGGGAAGATGAAAGAGCATGAATATATGTAGAGGTGTTGAGATATCAAAATGATCAAGTTGGGCCAGTTGGATAACATATCAAAACGAGTAACTATTTTGTACAGGTTGAAACAAACTTAATAATGAGTTAACTGGAACATTTTTCGTTCAAAATCCAAATAACTTTTCCATAATTTGTTTTTTGCTGCAAGTGGGTATATCGGTCTTATGGGCCGATTTGGGTGAGGTGGCACTTTCGAAACTTTTGCTTTTGAATGGGTCGATTTGGGTTGAGTTTTGTTTCAAACAGATCAGATAAACAAATTTAGTCAAAAGAGTTCAAGCATACATGCCTTAGTTTGTTTTGACCCGTTACCCACTCTAACTCAAACTCATTATTGATTCATATACATATTGTTTCAGACAGATATAAGAACTATTCTAGGTCAACAACCACAAATGTAAGAAGCTGTGGAGGTTCTCGCTGAGGTCCTGGCCATGTTATAGTTTGTAATAAAGACATCACCAATGAGCTTAACGCCGCTCTTGGACCGCTTTCGAGGCGTAGCTTACTGTACTGCACGTATGCATGCCTAAGAAGGTATTTGGAAGCCCGAAACTGTAATATGTAAGCAAAAAAGATGTTGGAAGAAATACTTGCATGGAGATCAACCTATAAGCCCGAAAAATCCATAGGGTTAGTGTTATAGAATGAATCATATTCATTATTATCCAATCTACTGCGTGAATCTGTCAAAGCTAAAGATGGTTCCTACCGGTGACACATCGATTCATCCAGGTCCGTAGTGTATCCCCTACCATCACATAATCGCTACAATCAGGTGAGTTTCTGTCACACCCCAACCGATGGTGGAAACATCGGGGTAGTGGCGCTAGGCGAACCAGATTGTCTCATGAGAAATTCCATAACACTATTTAAGGGACAAATTTAAGCGTCAATATCCCATAATATCAACATACAATCCTCAAATAAGTTACAAATTACCAAGTAATCTTATGAAACAATTCAAGTTCGATCTCCCCTAGATTTTATTACAATGCATTTCTAAAAGTAAGATCCTAATCCATTTCAGGGAGAAGTCATCAACCTGCCACATATGTTAAATTAAAACGGCAATACAATTAATTAAAGGTGAGCATACAGGTTTGCGTACGTAATAAATATAAAAGCGTTTAGCATACACCGCATGACATTACGTAAGAGATGTGAACTATGTATCTACTTAGATTCAAGTAAACCAACAAACCGCGAGTGCGAGGCACGCGAACAAGTGTCCACGTCCTAAAGAGAAAATAAATGAGAACTAAAAATGCGAGCCTTAACAACCCGGGCCTCCGGGTGGCGGGTCAACCTCTAGCAAGCTATCATGTTAAGGTGGCGTACTAGCAATCAAGTAACACATACAATTCAGCAGATTTCACGTATAGTCATGTATAGCGGATTGCGAATAAGCGTTTAAGAGTTATGTGATGTGTTTTGATATAAGAACATATGTGACATCCAAAAGTGCGTTTAGCTCTGTTCCAGTCATCATTAGAAGGCTTCACCTTGGAATTCATCTTCTCAACAGGCTTAGATCCTTGAGTCTTTACCTGTTTTGAAGATCTGAGATTTCCTTTTGGAGCCTTCTGACGCTCCCCTTCTTTGAATTTATCAGGACGATGCTGATAGTTTCTTGCAATGTGTCCAGCAATGCCACACGTGTAACATATTTGTCGTTTCACTTGTGGCTTTGCTTGAGATCCATCAGTCTTTGCAGAACATGAGGACTTGTGTGGATCCTGATGTACAGGCGAAACATGTCTATTTTGCTTTTTCGAAACATGATTTTGTTTACATGATTTTTTCGATTTCGATCTTGGTGGAATGTATTTTGACTTATCAATTTTTTTTGTTCGTTTTACCAATAGATTCTTGGATTTATCTTTTTATTAGGCAAAACAACAGAATTTAAATCGACGCAAATAGAACCAAAATAAATGTCAGAACAACTATCGCTCTTAAACACAGAGCCCACACAATCCAAAACACGAGAAGAAACTAAACGATTGTTTGATTGTTCAGAAATTAAAGCATTGTTTTTCTGAATTTTATTTTTCAAATTAAAAGCATCAACATCATCTGAGTCATCTTCATCCACCCAATCTTCAACAACTACTTGGTCTGCATTCGAAGCAACAGGGTTAGTAATGTTCATATTCTCATAAACGGTGTCACATGATGTCGTAGTATCACTTTCAAGTGTTGGTGACACCGTTGAATCTGAAGAGTCAGGATCATTTTTATTTAACATATCAGCAGGGGCTTCTGTGGTCTTTTCACAGTTTGACGCCACTGAAACTCCTGTTACTGATTCTGATTCTTCATCAGTTAGTTTTGATTCAACAGTTTTAGACGGCTCACTGCTAGATTCTATTGAATTGACTAACTCTGAGTTCTTACAGTCAGTCTTTTCTGAAGAATCACAATGCAAATCAGACGAAACGGATGATTCAGAAACTTTTTCAGACTCAGTTTCAGTCTGAGATGATGCAGCTTCTTTGTGTGATTCATCACTAGAGTCTACTGATTCAACTGTCTCTGATTTCTCACAACCAGTTGATTCAGCTGAGTCATTTGTTGAATCACATGAAGTAGCTGTCTCGCTCTGTTCGCCATTTTCAAAATCTTTTAAAAATTCAGCCACCCCTTCATCATGGCAAACTCCACATTGTTGACATCCACATGAGACTCTGATTTTTGAGTCTTTGTTTCAGATGAACTTTTAGAAAAACATGTTTTTGTTCTATCCAGAATTTGAAAATGTTTATCAATTTTAGCATCTTTCTCATAGTCGAACGTCACAGTGTGTTTGTCAACATCAAGAAGTCTCACAAAAACTGTCTTGGCTGGCTGTTTTTCTAATGTTATCTCAGTTTTATCAGGCCTGGTGATTTTAATTTTCTGAGTTTTGACAGGCTCAACCTTAACAGTGTCTTTTGGTCCATATTTTTGTTCAGGCATGTTGACTATCTCCTCTTCAGTCATGGGAAGTGAGGAGAAATTTTGGTTGTATAGAGGAGCAATGCATACAAACCCTAGTCCCTTGTTCATCACTTCCCTTTTGCTGAACTTTAATTGATTATTTATTATCTTTTCAACTTTTTCACTTGAAACGTCAAATTTCTTAAAATTAAATTCTGTATTTCCAAAAATTGATTTTTGATCTTCAAGTTCAGCAGCCAGTTTTTCAGACAATTTTTTGAAATGGAGATACCTACACCTATTCTGACTTACATCATCATGCAACTGCGGATGTCACGTTTTTGGCTTCAATAACATCCTTGTATCTATTTATTTTCTTTTTAATCTGGTATAAATCAGATCTGGATACTTGCAGTTGCCTAACGAGTGAGTCTGCCTGAGCTTTGTAACCGTCTACCTTTTCTCTACATTCCTTGGTACAACAAACATTATCTACACGTACCTCAGTAGATGAAGGTGAGAAGTCACCCATGGAAGCCATGAAGCATGATACACGTTGTTCTCGTTAAGGTTCAGATCTGCCATTTGACTGGACCAGTTGAAGCCTCCTCCTTCTTGTGCCACCATTGCAAGATTTGCACCTGAATTCGTTCCAGATACCGAAGTTTGATTTCTGGTAGGTGAGTTTGGTGGAACGTGAGTGCCTGGACGCGAAACACTCACATTTGAAGTAGCAAGAGTGTTTGGAGATGGTCTTGATGCAGAACTGACAGTCACAGTCACGTTGGAATCTGATCTCTCTGTTTTAGGCTGACGGCATTCACGAGCGAAGTGACCAGGCTCGTGACAATTGAAACACCTAAGCTTTCACTTGTTCCACCCGAGTTTCTTGCTAGCAGCATCCCAGCTGTTTCTTCTAGTCCTCTTAACAAAATTCTTTGCTCTGAAGACAGCCATCGCCATCTGCCAAGTTATATCCATTTCTTCAATGTCATCGGGATGAGCCTCATGAAGTTCATCAGCTCTAATGTGACTCATTTTCCCAGCAACAAAAGCATGATAGCAGTTCATTACCCCAACCATAAGTGCCATGTTCTCTTCAAACTCTTTGGGCACTGAGAATGTTGGTGTAACATTCGGTATGTTTCCAGAAGTAGTAGTGACTGGAGCTGCTGTGTTCACTTGTTGAGATGCAACTGTAGGCATATGACCAGCGCTGCTTGGGAAGGACACGGTATTTACTGGAAACAGAACTGAAGCAGAGGTATTTTGAACAGTGGATGGAAACATCTGAAAAGATCCACATCCAGCCCCTTGCTGAGAAACAAAAGCAGTATTGGATAAAACGCCAGCGTTATTGTAGCTTGAAGTGTGATTATACAACCTTTGTTTGTCATCCATGTCGTATGACTTGAGCAATGATGTCACTTCAGCTAAGCTCATGCGTGTCAGGTCCTTGGTTCGCTTGATCAAGGTGACGTTTGTATCCCAACTTCTAGGAAGAGAATTAAGCAATTTCTTGTTAACTACAGAATTTCCAAGCTGCATATCATGCGTCCTCATCTCACTTATCAAAGCTATGAAACGTTGAATCTGATTCTCCAAAGTTTCACCAGGGAAATGATTGAACATGTTGAATTTTTGAGTCATCATATCCCTCTTGCTCTCCTTCATTTCCTCATTTCCTTCATACATTGCCAGCAGCTGTTCCTATAATTTTATAGCAGACTTTGCTTCACGAACCCTAATGTCTATTTCCGGCACTAATGCGGTGTGCAGCATAGCTAAGGCTTTCTTATCAACTTCAACCTTTTCATAATCTTCGTCATTGTATTCAGACATAGGCTTGACAGCAGTTGTTCCTAACTCTTCATCTAGAACGTATGTGATCACTGTAGGTCCTCGGCAAATCGATCTCCAAGCTTTTGGTTCCTTTATCTTCAAATACTGTGAAAAGCGAAACTTCCATTCTGAAAAGGAATCCCCCAAATTCAATCTCGGGATCTTGTTGTTTGTTCCAATGACGGTATCCAAATCCTGGTTCTTAATGACCTTGTCACTTAATGACACTTGATTAATTTGTTCCATTTCTGAAAAATATAAACTGTTAGAATTTGATAAAAGAAATATAATTTATATTAACAGTTAAATAAATTTTCAGATTTGAAGGTCCAAATTTTAATGTAGATTAAACAGTTCGGAATCAGTCCACAGTCCGGGTCAAACAGTCTGAAATCAATCACACTGTCCAAATAACTCGCACACCCAACTCGATCGCACAGTTCAGAACAGCAGGTTCAGAACTCAGTCGCACAGTCCAAAAAAATAGTTTCAACACACAGTCTACCAATCGCACAGTCAGTCGCACAAACTAAAAGATCCAATCCAAATCGCACAATGCCCAAAGGTCAAAACAGTCGCACAATTGAGCCAGTTCAATAGCAATCGCACAGTCCAACTTGAGTCGCACAGATCAAACCAATCGAACACTGCAGTCGCACACTTGACTTTGGACTCGCACAGTTCTTCACAGGCCCAAACCAGAAGATATATTTCAAAATCTCTGTCGCACACTCAAACAACTAACTTCTGATAAATCTGGCAAGTAATTTTTCGAATTTTCTTGAAGATTACCCTGCAACAACTTACCAAATATCTCGTAAACACAACTGATTAGTTGTCAAACAGATCAAACCCCAAAAATTTAAAGATTTTGATAAACAACATTGTAATATTCAACAAGAATCCAGACCTTTTCTTAGTTTTTAGAAAACACACCAGATTTTGATTTTGAAAGAATGTATAACTTTCGGGTTTTGTGAGTTTGATCCAACTTGTGTCAAAATGCAAGGTATACGAGAAATTTTTCAAAAGAAACTGGTATCTCGCACACTTTGATTTCGAAGAAACAGATGACACAAGAAAAATTAAATAATCAAACAAAATCGAGGCAAAATCAGACCTGTTTTTCAGCAGCGATCCTCAGCAAAACAACTTCAATCTTCAAGATATCTGATCCAAACCGAGCCTTCGCAAGACTACTTAGGCTCTGATACCAATTGTAAGTCCCAGAACTACACAATCAGATATCAAACACCCAACAAGTAGCAGAATACAAGCAAGATGTGGAAGATTTAAAAGCAAATTGTATTGATTCAAGCAAGAACAAGCACACGGTTAAACCGTCTGGTACTTGATATATGCGATTACAACTTCAGAGAATCAACAACCTAAAACAACCTAGGAACTCCCTATTTATAATCACATAGGAAGCCCTAATACAATGGGCCAAGCCCGAACCCAAAAACCTAATCGAACACCTATCAAACCAACAAATAATCTTGCTCAACCCCAATATCAAAAACCCAAGACAGACGCAAACCTACACTAGTTTATACCCTTACACCGCGTCCAACGGAACTTTTGGCACGAACGATGAATTGTTTGATTGGGAAATTCTTGAACGGACTGCTAGAAACTTAAAATGGAAAGCACAATCTTCAAGAAGCATACGACATTCTGTGGTGAGAGCAGTCGAAGACACACCTGATATAGTTAATGGACAATATCCTTCGTGTGGGCATTGTGGAGAGTTTGGGCATATAGCTGATCAGTGCACAGTGGTTTTGGGTGGAGGTAATGATGTCCACTTTGTTCAAGGTGGAGGTGGAGGCAGAAATTTCACCTTACAATCGAACGCATATCATCTGGGCCTTCGAAACCATCCAAACTTTAGTTATGGGAACACAAATAATCAGCTAACCTGGGATTTCAAGGAAATAATCAGTCGGGTGGTCAAAGAAATTTCAATTAGAATCATTTCCAAAACAATTCGCAAGGAAATTATAACAATGCACAAACAAGGTCGGGTGGTAGCTCAGATGGATCTGGGGGTGGTGATGTGATGGAAGTGTTGAAAACCATTCAACAAGATCTACAGAAGCGAACTCAGATGGATGAGATGAGAGATAAGGCCATCCAATCATTAACTACACAGATGGGCCAGCTAGCAACAGAAATGAGAGAGCTGAAGCAAACAAATGGAAGATTACCAAGTGATACCACTACAAATCCTGCTCATCAGAAGAAGAGTAATTCTGTCAACCAGGTAAGTGCTATTCGTAGTGGTAAAATTACAATAGAGTTGATAGTTCACCACAATTTGTTGAGGGTGTGGTGGAGGATTTTGGTGAGGATGGTGAGAGTAGGGACGAGTCGGGGCCTAATGAAACACAAATTGAAAACAATACCCGTGCTACAAAAATCGAGCCAATCAAGGCTAAGGAATGGGAACTAATTCCACCTCCCTTTCCTGAAGCCTTGAAAGATCCAGGTAACACAAAAATAATCAATAAAAGGGGACCTCAACCAGAGGAAATCTGGGAGGTGTTTAAACAAATCAAAATCAATCTACCCTTAATTGATGTTATTAAGCAGGTCCCAGCTTACGCTAAATACCTCAAGGACTTGTGCACTGAGAAACGGCAGCACAAGGTTCCTAAGAAAATTGACTTGACCGATAGGGTTAGTGCCGGTTTGAATGGAATCCTTCCACCGAAGCTAAGAGATCCGGGAACGCCTTTGATTTCAATTCAGGTAGGTGATTTTAAAATGAGTAGGGCGTTATTGGATCTCGGGGCTAGCGTAAGTATTCTCCCAGGGAGCTTGTTTGACCAATACGATTTTGGTCCACTACGTCGTGCCGACACCACCGTGGTGTTAGAAGATTTGACCCCAAAGCTTCCCCGAGGAATAGTTCGTGATGTTATCGTTAAAGTGGAAGAATTCTATTTTCCAGTAGATTTCTTAGTGCTCGATTACGTTTTTTCGGATCAAGCTAACCAACCGAATGTGATTTTGGGTCGCCCTTTCTTAGCCGCTGCACATGCACAGATCGACTACCGTACGGGCACGGTCGATATGACTTTTGGCAATAGAAAGGTCCGATTGAATGTATTTTCTAACGTTTCTGACATGTTTGCTAGTGATGAATGTTTCATGGCAGATATTATAGATGGATGTTATCCTCATAGGATGAGGACGCACCAGAATTTTGTTTGCTTTGTGACAGGATAGAGGAGAATCACATGTGTGATTTGGAGACAGAGGTTCAGAAATTAGAGCACAGGCATTACAGGAAAGAAGGCCTCATGGACTCATCATGTGGAGACCCTCCCAGCTGAGATTCTTTCAGGTATCAAACCGTCATTGATCGACCCACCTCAGGTCGAGTTGAAGGAGTTTCCGATGCATTTGAAGTATGCATTCTTGGGGGAGGATCAGACTCTTCCGGTAATTATTGCGGCAAATTTGGAGAAGGAACAAGAGGAAGCACTACTGAAGGTGCTGAAGACCCATCGTGCAGCGATCGGGTGGACTCTCGCAGATTTAAAAGGCATTAGCCCATCTATTTGTATGCATAAAATTATAACTGATACAGATGCGAAGCCTTCACGAGACACACAGAGGCGGCTAAATCCAAACATGCGAGAAGTTGTGAAGAAAGAGGTGCTCAAGTGGTTGGACAATGGGATCATCTATCCTATCTCAGATAGTCCGTGGGTCAGTCCAACTCAGACGGTCCCAAAGAAAGCAGGAATTCAGATCGTAAAAGGCGATAATGGTGTGCAGATAGCCACTCGGCCGGTAACCGGGTGGCGAGCATGTATCGATTACAGGAAACTAAATGCTGCCACTTCAAAGGATCACTTTCCTTTGCCTTTCATAGATCAAATTGTTGAGAAGTTATCAGGTCAGAAATTCTATTGCTTTCTTGATGGTTATTCGGGGTACAATCAGATTGCTATCCACCCTGATGACCAAGAAAAGACAACATTCACATGCCTATATGGCACACTTGCATTCAGGCGAATGCCATTCGGGCTGTGCAATGCCCCGGCCACCTTCCAACGGTGCATGATGAGCATATTTTCATATATGGTCGGAGATGCCTTGGAAATTTTTATGGATTACTTTTCAGTCTTTGGGTCATCATTTGAAACGTGCTTGAATGAATTATCTAGGGTATTAGAACGATGTGTCCAAACAAATCTAGTGCTTAGTTTGGAAAAGAGCCATTTCATGGTTCAAGAGGGCATAGTTTTAGGACATGTTGTGTCGAATAAGGGGATTGAGGTCGACAGGGCTAAAATTAAAGTGATTTCTACGTTACCTCCCCCTACAAATGTGAAGGGCATTCGTTCCTTCTTAGGACACGCTGGTTTTTACCATAGGTTTATCAAGGGTTTTAGTGTCATAACAAAACCTTTGTGTAATTTATTGCTAAAAGATGTTCCCTTTGAGTTTGATGAAAAATGCTTACAGGCTTTTAATGTGTTGAAGGAACAACTGCTACAAGCCCCGATCTTGCAATCACCAGACTGGACCAAACCTTTTGAAATCATGTGTGATGCAAGTGATTTTGCTATCGGGGTTGTGCTAGGTCAAAGAGTAGATAAGAAACCAGTAGTTATCTACTATGCAAGCAAAACTCTCTCCGATGTGCAATTGAATTACACTACAACGGAGAAAGAGTTGCCTGCGGTTGTCTATGCATAGACAAATTCCGGGCTTATATTTGGGGAAGTAAAGTAATTGTGTACTCTGATCATGGTGCAGTTAGGTACTTAATGGAGAAGAAGGATGCCAAACCGAGGCTGATTCGGTAGATCCTATTACTGCAGGAGTTTGATTTGGAAATCAGAGACAAAAAGGGGTGTGAGAATGTGGTTGCCGATCATTTTTCACGGCTCCCGGCTGAAGTAGAGGATGTCACACCGGAAATCAATGAGCAATTCCCCGATGAGTTTATTATGTCCGTAAGTTCTGAACCATGGTATGCTAATTTTGCCAATTATCTTTGTACAGGTACTGTACCCGATGCATGGAACAAGCGTAGGAAGCAGAAGTTCCTCACACAGGTAAAGAACTACATTTGGGATGAGCCAGATTTGTTTGGCATTGGTGTTGATCAAATATTCCGACGATGCGTGCCCGAGACGGAATTCAAGGAAGTGCTCCAGCATGCTCACTCATCTGCATGTGGTGGACATTTTAGTGGTCAAAAGACAGGTCATAAGGTTCTTGAGTGTGGTTTGCATTGGCCCACTCTATTTAAAGACGCCTTTGAATTTGCTAAACACTACACAAATTGTCAAAAGATGGGTGGGATCTCAAAAAGGGATGAAATGCCATTACAACCAATTTTGGTTGTTGATATTTTTGATGTATAGGGGATCGATTCATGGGTCCTTTCCCCAATTTGAATGGTAATCTTTACATGTTGGTGGCAGTTGATTATGTCTCGAAATGGATTGAGGCAATCGCCACAATGACGAACGACCACGTCATGGGATGCAGGTTTGTCCAATCCAACATTTTTGCTAGATTTGGGATTCCCCGGGTGATCATCAATGATGGGGGATCCCACTTTAAAAACTTTAATTTTGGCAAACTGCTTAAATGGTACGGCGTGGACCATCGAATTGCTACACCGTATCATCCCCAAACGAATGGACAGGTTGAACTGTCGAATAGGCAAATTAAAGAAATTTTGCAAAAGACGGTGCAAACTGACCGTAAGGATTGGTCATCCAAATTGGATGACGCCTTATGGGCATATCGCACTGCCTATAAAACTCATGTCGGCACTACACCTTATAGATTGGTGTATGGAAAGGGTTGTCATTTACACATGGAAATCGCACACCGGGCTCTATGCGCAGTTAACCAAGTTAATACTGATTACTCTGATGCAGGTGCTCATCGACTGTTGAAGTTAAGTGAGCTTGATGAATTACGTCATGAAGCATATGATACCGTTGCAGCGTATAAAGAAAAAAGGAAAGCGGTGCACGACGCAACACTGCGGCGTTCGGTGTTATCGATAGGTCAGCGGGTTTGGTTGTATAACTCACGTCTTAAATTGTTCCCAGGTAAATTGAGGAGCAAATGGACTGGTTCGTTTGTTATCACGAGAGTGGGTCAGTTTGGGGATATGGAGATTGAGGACCCGAAGGATCAGCGGAGACAGGTGGTGAATGGTCACCGGTTGAAACCGTACCTTGACGGTGATGATTTGAATCCACTACCAGAGGAGGTGAGCTTCCTTACAAGCTCACCTGAGTATACGACTGATTGAGCGTCACGAGAAGTCCGGCTGAAGACTAAAACTTAGCGCTACCACGAGGCAACCCGGATGTGGTAAATATTCCTTTCTCATAGTTTTGTGTCTATTTTCTTTATGATTGAAGAGTTTTGTTGTGAGTACACCTGCAACTTTGAGCAAGTGTGGGGATGTGGAAGATGCCCAGGTTTGTTGTGAGTCTTTGTGTCGCGGTCGACATGTGTTTTTAGGGGGTGGAGTGGGCGAGTAATAACAAAGACAGTGGTTTGTAATGTTAATTATATCTTCATGCGTAAATACTCAAAACTCTCTTTCAAAACAAAATTTGAAGCAGCTTGCGACCGTCACTGACGGTAGCCCAACCGTCACTGACGGTTAGGTGTGGTTGAACGAAATTGGTCAGAAAGACCTGATCGTCACTGACGGTCGGGCACCGTCACTGACGGTTGAGTAGGGGCGTGTCCGGGTGGTTAGGGCTGGGTCGGTTTAAACCCGAAATTTTATTAGAATCCGAGTTTTAACTGAATAAGACCCATATCCATCCATCTTAGGGCAGCTTTATGACCACAAAACCCTTATCTTCCCTCAATCTCCTCCATCTTCTTCATCAAACACCCAAAAACCTCCATAGCCACCAAGCTTTGTAAAAGCTTCATTTCTCAACCGAATCAAGCAATTTAAGAGTCCATCTTGATTAATTTTTCGAGAGAAACAAAACCTACTGATAGTTTTCACCGAAAACACCCAGATTGGTGTGATTCAGTCCGTAACCGAAGAACCTTAGATTTTCAATTTGGGGGTTTTTTTGTTCAAACTTCAATTTCAAGTTTCTCTTGCATATCTAACCTGAAGTAAGCAACAAAGGTATGATTTTTACTACTCTCTTGCTCCGATTTGATGAAGTCAAGTTAGTTTCATAGGGTCTATGCTTGGTTCATGTTTCTTTAGTAATTAAATCATTGAGTAAGCATATTTCTAGCTTGGCCTTGTTATTGTTATATTGGTTGATGAATTGAAACGGGGTAGAGAGAAGTTGTAGGAGGATTACATTGTTGTTTTGGGCTAATGGGATGATGTTAACTTGCTTGGAATTAGTTAATGAACCATAGGGTGATTTTATAGATAAATTGAAAGAATAAACATGTTGGTAAGGATTTAGCTAATAGTCAAGCTATCGTCATGGCATAGAGCAAGTATGGGGAAATTTCATGGATTCCACACTTGTTTTGGTTTACATAAGCATTGGTTTGAACTAATTTGTGATGTTTGTGTATGTGTGAAGTAGATGGTGAGATCAAGAGCCGGAGAAGAGTCTGCAACTGAAGCTTCATCAACTGCTCCGGAGAGAGCCCGAAGAGGTAGTGGGGTGGAAATCCCCGAGGTAGATATGGAAGATTTTGTTGAGCCCACAAGAGGGCTTGGTGACGTTCTGCACCGCCCTACGTGGAGAGAAGGCCGCTTGACAAACAACAAGCGGCATATCAGGTCGACTTGTTTTACACAAAGATGGGGGATGCAAGGTCCATTCGGGACAATTTGGGCTTAGAAAAAGTGATAAAGAAAAGTGACTTCAAGGCATTGGGTTTATATGAGAAGTTTGTGGAGCTTGGATGGGAGAACGTGGTGGATTTCTGTGGAGAGAGAAATGGGGATGTATATTTACAGAGTGTGATGGCCTGGATGAGCACACTCACAAAGGATGACGGGGCCAACCCACCGAAAACAGTCAAGTTAACGGGTAAAGTCAACGGGAAGCCGGCGACCATGTCTCTTGCATCACTAAATCAGTTGTGCAAGTTCGATTCCAAGTCTGACAGTTTCTACACATACATTAACGAGAATGATTACTATAATGAGCAGAGAAATATTGTGGCAGAGACGGTGATGTTTGAGGAGTTATTTTTGACACAACAGGGGTTGGAGATGAAAAAAGATAACCTTAAGCCATTGGTAAGGCTTCTGCTGATGTTGTGTTTTACCAACATTGCTCCAAGACTGGGAGACCGGGGTGCGGTCCGTAAGCCAGAGTTGGTGGTGCTCTACGCTATCATGACCGAGCAGGTTTATTTGTCCTTTAGACAATTGGTCATGATGCACATCTGGCAAGCAAGGAACGCGAAGAAGAAGAAGTTAATCCCACATGCAAGATTGATTAGTGATTTTCTTGTGAAACAAAGGGTGGTGCCAGCAACTGAAGTTGCATATAACAAGCCTCATCTCACCTTTTCTATCGAGGATGCTTCAAAAGGGGATCAGACCACATACAAGAAAACAAAATTGTGGCATAAAGTGAAATTTGGAGATGGTGCGAAGTTGAAGATATTGTGGTGGGGCAAGCAGAGACCTGGTCCAGGAGAGATGACCAGGATTCAAGTGCTGAGGAGTTGTTGAAAAAGAGAAGAGAAGCGGTGGTAGATGTAGGTGCAGGATCGAGCAGGCAACATGAACAGCCGAGGCAGTCTGATTATTCATGGGGTGTGTTTGATGATGACATGCAAGCGAGGGCACAGAGCAGCCAACCGCCAGATTATACAGGTTGGGAGACATGGCAGCAATCAATATACGATCAAGGCTCACGTTTGGATGTTACGAGAGAGAGGCAACACGAGGAGTTAATGGGATTCATGCGACGATCCGATCGGGTGCGCCATATTAGTGGTGAAATGGAGTTGAACATGAGGGCATTCGATGAGAATCAACTCCGACACTATAATGATTATTATAACGGAGTTCCATATACCGAGAATCCACCTTATGTGGATTACAGTCAGTTGCCCCCATATGAGCCTGGTACACCTCGCCACCCAATGCCTCAGGTTCATGGTTTAATGTGGTTGCCCAAAGAGTATTCGGAACCACATTTTCAGAGTTCTTACCCGTCACAGCAGCAGCATCAAGGAGCTCCGCCCTCATCCTCTTCACAGCAGCAGAACCTGCAAGCAGGAGGCTTGGCGGATATTTTTAACATGAGCTCCTTTTACGACCATTTGGGAGAGTACTATGGTGGACCACCGGGTCCATCGTACCAGTGAGCACTCTCTGATTCATTCAGGTCCATGTGCTCTTTCTATTTGTGTTGAACAATTTACTGCTTTAATTTTTTGTGTGTTTCTGATTGGTGGTGTTAAACTCATTATGTTGTGTTATCGGAATGCGTGTTATTTATTTGTCAGGAGTTAGCCGCTCAGTTAGGTATGTTGGTTGGTGTAACATTTGTCAAAAACGGGTTTCCCAAACCCGCTCCGTTTGTAATCGAATATCAAGTTATAAATTTTTCGTTGCGTATTTATGTCTATTTTGATTTTTAATGATACATAATTAATAAACAAACTAAACTATAAAAGTTATAATTGATAAAAAGTACAAATAAAATAATTAAAAAGAAAATGAGGCTGCCGGGACTCGAACACGGGTCAGCCGGGTTGAACCCCAAAGCCTTAACACACACACATTCCACCACTCCGCCACTTGATGTTTTTGTAAGTTTTAGGGAACAATTAAAACTTATGAACAACCATAAATCAACCTGTTGCGCCAAACTGAAACCGTAATCGGCTTTTCAATCGTCCAAAACGTTTGAGTGATCGCGGATTCTGGTTGATAACCGATGCACCGACGATCCTAATCAATTCAGTTTTGAATTAACTTAAATTTTGGTGATGTTCGGTTTTTATAACCGAAGATATTCAATTTCTGATTTACGCCAACAATTGCTTCCTCTCTCTACACAAAATCATTCGCATAACCTGCCATTTCACTTTCGCTATACATTCAGTTCGTCAGAAAAGCTTTTTGAACTCGCCGGAAAATCTCTGCAAGTCACCGGAAAACCGAGACCTTCATTAATACGGTAAATACTTCGACTATTTCTGTTTCAATCCGTTGTTAGACTGTTACTAACTTCAAACCAACAATCAGAATCAATCCCAGACGACATAGCCGGAATATTCAGCTCTCGCCGGAAAACTTCTGGAATTTCCAATCTCACGCGGTGAATCGGTATGAACATTCAAAACTTCTGTTAATCCTTGTTTAGTACCGCACTTTCATAACTAATCAATCAAATTTGGTAATTGACCCGAACAGAGGAAACTCATACACAGAGCCGACGATCCTTGCCGGAGTTTTGAGAACGACGACCTGTTCCGGTACTTTCTTTCCCCAAACCCTCTCCGTTCATCACCTTTCAACTTGTTCATATTATTCGTTAACCAAATTAAACAAATAACAGTTAGATAACCGTTGTCTGTGTTATAAACGAAGAAGACGAAGTAGTGAATGTTGTTAAGAACAATTAAAATGGATATTATCTCGGGTTAGACACACAGTCCAGCGGTGGACTGTGTGCACATACAAATCACACGCCGCGAGTTCGATCCTTGACACACGTATGCTCTGTAATAAAAATGTTTTGTTTTTCTAACTGAACCGGATTAACTTACATTAGATGTTAAGTATAATAAAAATCTGTATATTAAACAAGTTAGACACACAGTCCAGCGGTGGACTGTGTGTAACGTTAAAGCACAGGTCCCGGGTTCGAGACCTGTTAGTGACACCGGTTCGATGATTTAAAATATTTTTGAAAATAAAAGAATTTTGAATAAACTGAGTTAGTATATAAGTATAATTAAAAACAGAATTATTTCAGGTTAGACACGTAGCTCAGTTGGTAGAGCTGCGTGCACGCGAACGGGAGGTCTCGGGTTCGAGCCTCACTCGACGCATACAATTACACAATAAAACCGGTCAACAAGTCAAACGGTCAACGGTCAACGGTCAATGCAAAAGTCAACATATTTTTATATTTTTATTTATTTAATTTAATTTAAAAATCAATTAAAAATACTTAAAAACAATGTTTTAAAGTTAGGAAATAGCCTTAAACTCACAAAAATATATCTAAAAATCCTATTAAAATTATCAATAAAATCCACTCATTTACTATATTTTCCGTTATTATTTAGGTTAGTTAATACTCGTTGTTCAATCCTTCCAACTCGTGCGCATCTCATCATCTCCAACCAAACCCACCCAATGTGAGTGAATCTTTACAAATTCCCCGTTTTAATCACGTTTTTGGGGTGTATCATGTGTCGTGCCATTTATTATATTTAAATCATTGTGCATACATCATATCATGAACAAATGTGTATTAAGCTTGTTTCAACTGTTTGTGTGGTTATTGTTAGATTTAATTTATTATTTTCAGTACATGCAAGTTCATAGGCCGCCGCTCCCCATTACATTATGAGCGTTGAGCATGTTCCCCATTACATTATGAGCGTGAACCTGGCGTGCCAACATACGATCGGCTCCGTTTGATTGAGCCTTGATCGCACAGACATTTATCATTTTCAGTACATGCAATACGATCGGCTCCGTTTGATTGAGCCTTGATCGCACAGTTTCATTCATGTTATATATTTATGCAAGTTGATATGTTATTGTATGTTATTATATGTTATTGTATGTTATTGTATGTTGTAGTTTGTGGTTGACATTGTTACTGATTGATTATTTACATTTGCTCACTTATGATTATGCATAATTTTTCCTTGATAAAATAACAAGAAAATCAATAAATGTTTATCTAACAAGGTTCACTCGCCAACTTATGTTGACCCAAAAACCCCCATTTTTACACATGATACAGGTGAACCAGCTGCAGCAAGAAACACATAGGATTGGCCTAGAAGAATAAAATGATTTAGAGCTTGGAATTGTTTAGTTGGTTATTTTTCTTTGTATTTGTATGGACATGTTTGGATTATTGAGAATGTAATTTTGACTTTAATAAATATGAAACATATTAGTAAATATCATGAGCTTTGGTGATAACCCAATTATGCCCCGACTCTTATTCCGCTGCGGTCGGGGTGTGACAGATTGGTATCAGAGCCATGACTATAGGGATATAGGATAGGTTATTAGACCCTTAGAGCCTATACTATAGTTGATTAGAAATTTTTAAGATTTTTGTGTGTTACATGCAAAATTCATGATGTTTATATGTTTTATGTTTAATGTTACATTCAATGTTATGCAAGCATGTTCATAAGTACATATTAGTATATAATGCCTATCATGAATCATATTCTCATAACATATCATACCAATGAAAGCACACATCACATCATTATCATGATTGTTTTTACAACGATTTTTGTATTTTCAAATCACATCAAAGTGAGTTCTCATGACGGGCATGTAGTAACTGGAAGGGTGCAAGTACCGGTAGTCGGAACGTCTTGTCTAGGCTGGCATTCGTATAAATCCAAAATAAAGGACCAGTTTGCCTACCTGGGGACTAACGATGAGAGTACGAAGTACCTATTAGGCCAAAGCATGCTATACCAAACGTCGTGTGAGCTAACCCCACTTTGAGTTGTCACTGTGTCTACACCTGGACACATTCCGACCATACATCTCGTAAACATATTTTGTGGTTTGCATTCGGGTGATGCGAGTGTTAAATCGTCAATACTAATGTGAATCCTACCAAGCCTATAGTCATGGGGGCCCACATGACTATACAGGTGAAGGTATGGGAGACATTTGAGGCCCAACATGAGCAAACCCAAGACATCCTATGGATGTAGTTGCATTATTGATATTTATGTTATTTTCATTTTCTTTAAGACACATGACACCTAAAAAGACTCCATAAATTCACAATCTTCCTATGTATGTTCCTGTAGATGTCGGCTAGACAACAACGAGGGGGTAAAAGATCAGGAAGGTCTCACGAACGCTTGGCTACACAAATCGCGAAACAAATGGCCGCGGTGCTTCCTGACATTGTGGTTCAAGTACAACAAGCTCTCGCCACAAATCCCACTAATCCTCCCCAGCAAGATGACCAGAACATTGGCAACCCTCCTACCAGCAAGTGCTCATATAAACATTTTAAGTCTTGCGATCCTCCTAAATTTGAAGGGACCGAAGGTGTCACTGCCCTTCTCCACTGGTTTGAGGAAATGGAAAACACCTTCCTCAACTGCTATTGTCCCGAGGATCGCAAGGTACGATACGCAACCGGAGACTATTTGGGGTAGCTCTTACCTGGTGGAATACAGAGAAGGGTAAGAGAGGAGTCGAAGATGCTATGGCCTTAACATGGGAAGAGTTAAGGGAAATAATGACAAGGGGCTTCTGTCCAAGAAGCGAAATCAAGAAGTTGGAAGATGAATTCCACTCGTTAAAACAAAAGGAAGGAGATCATACTTCCTACAACAAAAGGTTTCTAGAGTTGAACCAAATGATCCCCAACTTGTTCACCCCAGTGTACCGCTTGGTTGAACACTATATTCGAGGTCTCCCCTCAAAAATTCAAGACTCAGTTCTAAGCACTTCGCCTGCGACACTTGAAGCAACGATGGAACTAGCTACCGAACTCACCGAAAATCGCATTCGAAACGGTAAATTCAAAGAGGAGAAAAAGAAAGCCCCCATTGAGGCTCAAACTTCAAACCATTCTGGTTCCTCTTCGAAGTTTACTGGTAAAAGGAATCGAAACACAAGAAACTTTGCTGTCACACAAACAAATTTCTCTATCCCTGCTGCACCCATCACTCAAGTTGCCCCCTCACCTGCACCATATAAAAAGCCATACTCCGCCCCATTACCAAAATGCAACCGTTGCCAATATCATCATTTTCCTGATCATCCCTGCCAACATTGCACCGGCTGTGGTCGCGCAGGTCATACTGTTCAAACCTGTCGCATGCCTCAGCGAATGAACCGCCACCAGCCTTCAACCCAAACCCACCAACAAATAATGGGTCAAGCCCAACAACCCCTACTACTACCACCTACCCAACATTTAGCCCAATCATACTACCAACCCAACTATCCCATGGTGCAACATATGCGGGCTTGTTACAACTGTGGAGACCCAAACCACTTTAGAAACACTTGTCCACCTTTGGTGAACATCATTCATGCCCAAGCTCAAGCAAATCCGGTGAATCAAGCTAACCAAGCTCCACCACCTGCAAGAGGAAAAGCTTATAACATCAACGCCAATACTGTTGAAAATAATAATGGCCCAAACGAATCACCCAACTAGTTTTTCCTCACCAAGAATCAAGACTCAACTCCAATCGTCTAGTTTTAATGTTTTCTTTATGTTATCTCAATCTTTCCGTATCCTAGTTGTAAAATTTGGAAATTATGTATCCAAGAATTTTAATGCGATTTGATATTACAGTTTTGTTCTATACTCATTGATTTAACATTCATATCATCATACATCTCGACGTATCTCAATCTCATCATTTAAAGAAGTTGGGTTGTGTCACACTTTTACATAGACTGGCCCCTTCATCATAACCAACGAGAGAGATACTGTCATCATTTAGTCATGTATCATTTCAGAATTGAGACTCAAGTTTTGGTTGTTGTGTTTGTTTATGTTTTAGAGTCACATAGAACTGATCATGAATTGCTGATAAAGCCAACGAAAATTTGACAAGAATATGGTGGATACGCCGCTGGTACTTCCTATATATAAGTATTCTTGGCAAAGGATCAAAAGCATTACCAGGAGGTTATGAAAAGTTCCGTGTAGGTTTAAATATCGTTATGGTTGAAGTTTTTGTTTTATGATACATACCTTATCATTACAAACGTATCAGTTCCCTCAAAACTATTATGCATAAAATCGTAAGCGACATCAAAGATCAAATCCGAGAAGCACCGCATGTTTCAGTAACAGAAATGAGACGTACGCAAGGAGCCGTCTTGTGGAGCTAAACTAAAAAAAAAATTTGAAACTAAATCCGATGGTATTCTATACTGTCTAGATCGCATATGGAATTCCTGACCACAATAACCTTCGTGATTCTCTTATGAATGTGGCGCACAAAACACGATATTCTATACACCCAGGAGCCGACAAGATGTATCAAGACCTTCAATACACCTACTGGTGGCCTGGAATGAAAAAGGATATTGATGATTTTGTTTCCAAGTGCCTTTCATGTTCCAAAATATAAGCTGAACATCAAAGACCCTCAGGACTTCTGGTCCAACCTGAAATACCTGTAAGGAAGTGGGAAAACATAACCATGGACTTCATTACCGGGTTACCTCGCACTTCTGGTGGGTATGATACTATATGAGTAATCATTGGTCGTCTTACAAAATCAGCTCACTTTATTCCGATCCGCGAAGATTTCAAGAACGAGAAGTTAGCTCGTATCTACATCAGTGAAATTGTAAGCCGTCATGGCGTACCGTTAAGCATTATTTCCGATCGTGATGGTAGTTTTACTTCACGAACATGGCAAGCCATACAAGCCGCTTTGGGTACACGATTAAACCTCAGTACCGCTTGTCATCCTCAAACTGATGGGCAATCTGAACGCACCATACAAACTTTTGAAGATATGCTTCGAGCATGTGTCATAGACTTCAAGGGAAATTGGGACGCTCGTCTACCATCAGTTGAATTTTCAACAACAGCTATCATTCAAGCATCGGCATGGCACCTTTTGAAGCTTTATATGGTCGTAAGTGCCGATCTCCAGTATGTTGGCACGAAATTGGAGAAGCTCAAATTATCGGTCCAGAATTGATTCAAGAAACCACAGACAAGATCCATCAAATTTGAAACAATCTCCTAACGGCTCAAAGCTGTCAAAAGAGTTATGCAGATAAACGACGAAAGCCTTAGGAGTTTAACATTGGTGATCATGTATTTTTTAAAAGTATCACCGTGGAAGGGAATAGCTCATTTTGGCCAGAAGGGCAAGCTAGCACCACGCTACGTAGGATCTTTCAAGATACTCGAAAGAGTAGGACCTGTAGCATACAAGCTTGACCTACCAGAAAAACTCAACAGAATTGACCCTACGTTCCACGTGTCAAACTTAAAGAAGTGCCTCGCCGGTGAAAAACCTCCATATTCCTCTGGAAGATATTCAGATTGATGAATCTATGCATTTTATTGAAAGACCAGTAGTGATCATGAACTTCGGAGAAAACGTTTAAGACAGAGACGTATTCCAATTGGTTAGGGTACGCTGGGAGTCGAAACGAGGACCTGAGTTTACTTGAGAACGTGAAGACTCAATGCGCGAAAAATACTCGCATCTTTTTCCTGTTATCACTACAACTTAAATTTCGGGACGAAATTTCTAAAAGTAGGGGATACTGTAACATTTGTCAAAAACGGGTTTCCCAAACCCGCTCCGTTTGTAATCGAATATCAAGTTATAAATGTTTCGTTGCGTATTATGTCTATTTTGATTTTTAATGATACATAATTAATAAACAAACTAAACTATAAAAGTTATAATTGATAAAAAGTACAAATAAAATAATTAAAAAGAAAATGAGGCTGCCGGGACTCGAACCCGGGTCAGCCGGGTTGAACCCCAAAGCCTTAACACACACACATTCCACCACTCCGCCACTTGATGTTTTTTGTAAGTTTTAGGGAACAATTAAAACTTATGAACAACCATGAATCAACCTGTTGCGCCAAACTGAAACCGTAATCGGCTTTTCAATCGTCCAAAACGTTTGAGTGATCGCGGATTCTGGTTGATAACCGATGCACCGACGATCCTAATCAATTCAGTTTTGAATTAACTTAAATTTTGGTGATGTTCGGTTTTTATAACCGAAGATATTCAATTTCTGATTTACGCCAACAATTGCTTCCTCTCTCTACACAAAATCATTCGCATAACCTGCCATTTCACTTTCGCTATACATTCAGTTCGTCAGAAAAGCTTTTTGAACTCGCCGGAAAATCTCTGCAAGTCACCGGAAAACCGAGACCTTCATTAATACGGTAAATACTTCGACTATTTCTGTTTCAATCCGTTGTTAGACTGTTACTAACTTCAAACCAACAATCAGAATCAATCCCAGACGACATAGCCGGAATATTCAGCTCTCGCCGGAAAACTTCTGGAATTTCCAATCTCACGCGGTGAATCGGTATGAACATTCAAAACTTCTGTTAATCCTTGTTTAGTACCCCACTTTCATAACTAATCAATCAAATTTGGTAATTGACCCGAACATAGGAAGCTCATAAACAGAGCCGACGATCCTTGCCGGAGTTTTGAGAACGACGACCTGTTCCGGTACTTTCTTTCCCCAAACCCTCTCCGTTCATCACCTTTCAACTTGTTCATATTATTCGTTAACCAAATTAAACAAATAACAGTTAGATAACCGTTGTCTGTGTTATAAACGAAGAAGACGAAGTAGTGAATGTTGTTAAGAATAATTAAAATGGATATTATCTCGGGTTTGACACACAGTCTAGCGGTGGACTGTGTGCACATACAAATCACACGCCGCGAGTTCGATCCTTGACACACGTATGCTCGGTAATAAAAATGTTTTGTTTTTCTAACTGAACCGGATTAACTTACATTAGATGTTAAGTATAATAAAAATCTGTATATTAAACAAGTTAGACACACAGTCCAGCGGTGGACTGTGTAACGTTAAAGCACAGGTCCCGGGTTCGAGACCTGTTAGTGACACCGGTTCGATGATTTAAAATATTTTTGAAAATAAAAGAATTTTGAATAAACTGAGTTAGTATATATGTATAATTAAAAACAGAATTATTTCAGGTTAGACACGTAGCTCAGTTAGTAGAGCTGCGTGCACGCGAACGGGAGGTCTCGGGTTCGAGCCTCACCCGGCGCATACAATTACACAATAAAACCGGTCAACAAGTCAAACGGTCAACGGTCAATGCAAAAGTCAACATATTTTTGTATTTTTATTTATTTAATTTAATTTAAAAATCAATTAAAAATACTAAAAAACAATGTTTTAAAGTTAGGAAATAACCTTAAACTCACAAAAATATATCTAAAAATCCTATTAAAATTATCAATAAAATCCACTCATTTACTATATTTTCCGTTATTATTTAGGTTAGTTAATACTCGTTGTTCAATCATTCCAACTCGTGCGCATCTCATCATCTCCAACCAAACGCACCCAATGTGAGTGAATCTTTACAAATTCCCCGTTTTAATCATGTTTTTGGGGTGTATCATGTGTCTTGCCATTTATTATATTTAAATCATTGTGCATACATCATATCATGAACAAATGTGTATTCAGCTTGTTTCAACTGTTTGTGTGGTTATTGTTAGATTAAATTTATTATTTTCAGTACATGCAAGTTCATAGGCCGCCGCTCCCCATTACATTATGAGCGTTGAGCATGTTCCCCATTACATTATGAGCGTGAACCTGGCGTGCCAACATACGATCGGCTCCGTTTGATTGAGACTTGATCGCACAGACATTTATCATTTTCAGTACATGCAATACGATCGGCTCCGTTTGATTGAGCCTTGATCGCACAGTTTCATTCATGTTATATATTTATGCAAGTTGATATGTTATTGTATGTTATTATATGTCATTGTATGTTATTGTATGTTATAGTTTGTGGTTGACATTGTTACTGATTGATTATTTACATTTGCTCACTTATGATTATGCACAATTTTTCCTTGATAAAATAACAAGAAAATCAATAATAAATGTTTATCTAACAAGGTTCACTCGCCAACTTATGTTGACCCCAAAACCCCCATTTTTACACATGATACAGGTGAACCAGCTGCAGCAAGAAACACATAGGATTGGCCTAGAAGAATAAAATGATTTAGAGCTTGGAATTGTTTAGTTGGTTATTTTTCTTTATATTTGTATGGACATGTTTGGATTATTGAGAATGTAATTTTGACTTTAATAAATATGAAACATATTAGTAAATATCATGAGCTTTGGTGATAACCCAATTATGCCCCGACTCTTATTCCGCTGCGGGTCGGGGTGTGACAGTTGGATTCCTCGGCAAAGATTTCAAAAGCACCGTACATTGGGGACAATGTATCCCAAGTGTGGGGATGGGAAGCCCGGGAAGGGAATTATGGATAAAGTTTGAAGAGATTAAATAGTGATTGGAAATCGATGAAAACTGAAAAAAATTGAAAATTTTGAAAATTTGAAAATTTTTCTTTCATCGCCTTAAGCTTACTAATTGGATACGAAAACCTAAAGTTTCAATCACTAATAGATTCCTTACCGGTAGTAGACTAGATTAGTTCCCTTGTCATGGTTATTCCTTTAAGTTTCATGAGAGTAGGCTTGGCAAGTGCTTTTATAGGGAAGAATTGAAAAAGAGCTGTCTAGGGGTAACATGTTTCTAATTGCACATGCTACATGTTAACTTTTTACCTTTTCTTGGTGAGATCTTGTGCCTGCAGATGAATAGAATGCATTATATGATGAATTCGTTTGTTGAGTGCAGGCTACGTGTTATTCTGTATTAGAACTTGTGTGATTTGATGCATGCTGAGATTGTGGGTTTGACATGTGCACATAGGTGATAAAGGCATTAGGATATTTTTTCTTCATTTGTGTTTGTTGCGTGTGTTCACCAAATTCCTTTAGTAGCCCTGTTGAGCCTAATTACCTTTCGTTTGTTCATTCCCTGTTTTGTGAAGACCGTCCGCGATGATAAAAAAAGAAAAAAAGAGAAAATCAGAAAATTACAAAAATATAGAAAATGAAGAGAAAAGAACAAAAAGAAGTTTGACGGTTATTTATTGTTTGGGTAGAAACCAACCCAATTTGAGTTTGAATAAAGTTATCACGGTGTGGTTATTGTTTGTGAGCCAATTAGAAAAGAAAAAAAAATCTTAAAATTTTCCCTACCTTAGCCTAAGCCCAAAACCGAAAAGTCCTTTTGACATGTGCCATGTTAGATGATATAGTGGAGGTGTGATTGTCATACAAGCCTATGATTACAGGATTTCATATTTGCTTAATTGAGTGTTATATACTAGCATATTACACGCCAGTCCAGATATTAACCCGAGATGAGAGAATATTGTGAGAGGTGTGTAGCATGTGTGGTATTTTAAACATGTAAGTTTTAGATAGACAAGTCTTATGTTTTTGAAATTGCATGAATTGCTTGTCAGGCTGTCAATCTCGATTGTGTCAGTCTACAGAACGGGTATGACTTGGGAACTGAACAGGTTTAACTGGTTAAGGGTTTAGAGGTGTTGATTTTTGTGGTGTTTAGTCCTAGTTGGTTTGCTTGAGGACAATCAAAGGTAAGTGTGGGAATGTGATGTAGAGGGTGAAAGCCGCGTGTGAAAGTGGTTAAAAGGTGTATTTTATGTGTGATTTGTGTGTTTAGTTGCCAAGGATACGTTGACTATGAGATCTAGTTGTTTTGCAGGTAAAACACGTAACTTGATGAAGTTACAGAAGTTAATGGTGAAGATGGAACTTTTGGAGATGATATGTAAAGCTTGAAGTGTAATTCGGAAGCTATTCGGTTGGATACAAAATGCATGAGTGTAAGATGCAGGAATGAGTGAAGTCTAGGGACCATTCGGGCCTTAATCAGAAAGTGGTTTGTGCTTTATTACGTAAGGAATTGAAGATTCAAAGTTCAGGGGCCTTGTAGTCAATTGTTGAAAGTTGGAACGAAGGAGAAAAATGGATGCTAGTCGCGACCGTTGCCGACAGTGGCCAAACCGTCGGTGACGGTGACTATATGTTGGCGAGAAAGAATCAGGAACCGGGAACCGTCGGTGACGGTCCCCTAACTGTCACTGACGGTTGAGTCCAGCAACAACAACAGCAGCTTCTGACCGTCGCTGATGGTCCAGGACCGTCGGTGACGGCCCGGGTGACGGAAAAACACGAAAGTTAGTTCTTTTTATGTATATTAGGGTTTCTAAGTGTCACATATCATATCCAAGCTTCCAAGGACGCAAAATGATCATCTCAAGCACCAAGTTGAAGGCTTTTCACTCACTTGTTCATAATTCCACACGCCGATTCATAAATCAAGATCATGAGTTCATCCGTTCTTCAATTTTTCGTTGATTTCACTTGTGAGATGAGCGGCTAAACTCTTTGTGGTTTCCTCCGGTTGGAGGGTTTTTGTAAGTTAGCTACTTTTATGTGTTCCTAACAATTCTTTTGACTTGGTGATCTAAGCATTCGATGCTTTTCACCATTGATTTGATTAATCGATTGTAAACGATTGTTTTTATTCAAACCTTGATTCTTGATCATTCAATTCCCGAGAGTTCTAGTAATTGGGATATATTTGCTAGGGGATTAGGGTTGGTAATTGCAATTGATAATTATTTGATAACCTCTCGTCATGTATTGATCAGAGTACTTAGTCGTTAATTATCACAATTGATTAATTAGGTTTAACACCTATGTCTGGTGGTTTCAATTGAACACATAGTTGTATTTAACTGCAAAACCTGAATGCCGGAGGAACCATTCTTCCTATTATTGATAAAAACTCATTTTTATTAGTTCGTAATTTTGTTCATTCTCAAATCAATCAAACATTGGTTAAGTTTTTTCTGGTTTTTAGATAATACTCAACATTACTACATTTTCCACAATCCTCCTTTGGTTCGATATTCGACTTACCCTTTCTACGGAATAGTTGGTTTTTGCATGACACTGACGACAGTCATCAGTGCTGCAATCGATCGGTATGTATTATTTCTAAAACCCTAGCCGTGTTCCTTCTTCTTGATTCTTCTACAATTCGGGTGCTACAATCTATTGGTGTGTATTCTAGGTTTTAGTTTTATTCTTTTGATTTCTCTTTCTGATATTAATTTGTTTCTTCCCATATAAACTACCTCACATTTTTGTTGTTGTTGTTCCATAACTGATCCTGGTTAGCAATCTTTTCAATAGAAGTTTTATTTTGTTGTTTGATTTTTTAATTTTTGATAATTATCGAATTGTGTTCGTAGTCTTCTTCAGATCTTATGATTACAATGAACTGTATTGTTAATCGTGTTCAAATAATAACAATCTTGTTACAAGTATTGCTAAGTCTTCAATATTTTGTGTCGTAGGTTGTATGGTTTACTCATATAACCTATATTTCAACCACGATTAATATTTACTGCTTTATGTTTGAACAACAACCGAATCCTCAGAAAGGCTATGATGAAGCACTTTAGAGAAGCACGGTTTTAAGATTTATTGGTTGCGCAATCATGATGGTGATGACACGGTCTTTGCTGTTACATTGCGACCGGCAACTATGTAATCATGATATACACATTATGTGTCTTTGGCTTACTAACGTGTCTGAGCCTTATCGTTTTTTTAAAACAAAAAATATTAAAAGATGGGGGGTGTACTGGTGTTGTTAAAGAATGAATTTCAAAGGATTATTACCAACTATACCCTACATGGAGACTCTTGGTCGAGTGTAGGAATACGTCACATTACATTTTGTTATGAATGAGAAAAGGAACAGCTTTGTGCTGTCAGTGTTTAGATACTAAATCCTAAAAGTTGTAAGGTGTGGCCAAGTTATATCCACATGTTTGATCACATGTTTGATCTAGTAACCTTGTCACACTAATAATATAAACCGATATTAAACATGCAAATAGTTAATTTTTTGTTCTTAAACCGCAGGAACCTCATAAGTTACCTCAGGCAGAAGACAAGACTATGAAGACAATGGCCATTGAAATTTTAGAGTACCAAGTTAAAGTTTTGTTCGGATATCCCCCAAATTTTATCCATGGTTTAAAGTTCTCAGTATAACCACTATGCCTATTAAGTTTGTTGATAAGCATAAACATATGCAATGATCATAGTATGTATAAGAATGTTCAGTCTTCATTTGGGTTAATTTGATGCACTAATAATAGGTGATTTGGTAGAAATGAGATGTTTAATGATTTGAGTTAATTTGGTTCATATTGCAAGTTAATCATGTTTGTGATTTTCGATTTATAGATACAAAAAATAGTAATGACAAGTACCAGATCAGTTCTGATTAAATAATATTGGAACATGTGTTAGTAGGTTTTACGACCTGTTCGCATATCATGGTTTAGCACGCCACAACATGCGCATGATGGTATTTAGGAATCGTGCGTATAAGATTCGGAGGCGGTGATGCGACAGTGATGATTGCAGGAAGTGGCGACAGGCGTGTCAAAGTAGGAGGCACAATCAGGTATGACCAAGGCTTTTGATATAGTGATACGAAAGCAATAGTAGGCTGTCGCGTTGCTTCCAATAATTGTATTGAGATAATGTCCGATTACACCATTTCGTACTATGGAAACTCAAAAGGTTTTATTGCAGGTATGTTGGTTGGATTAAAGGACAGGAATCAGGATGGCTAACTATCATATGCTTCAGTAATGCCCACCAGGTGTTTGTTAGTATGATTCAAGGAGTTTAGCCAATATTTTTTTCATTTAAAAAAGTTATGATTTTGAATGTAGTCATTTTAGTAGATGTGTTGAGAACCGGGAAGATGAAAGAGCATGAATATATGTAGAGGTGTTGAGATATCAAAATGATCAAGTTGGGCCGGTTGGATAACATATCAAAACAAGTAACTATTTTGTACAGGTTGAAACAAACTTAATAATGAGTTAACTGGAACATTTTTTCGTTCAAAATCCAAATAATTTTCCATAATTTCTTTTTTGCTGCAAGTGGGTATATCGGTCTTATGGGCCGATTTGGGTGAGGTGGCACTTTCGAAACTTTTGCTTTTGAATGGGTTGATTTGGGTTGAGTTTTGTTTCAAACAGGTCAGATAAACAAATTTAGTCAAAAGAGTTCAAGCATACATGCCTTAGTTTGTTTTGACCCGTTACCCACTCTAACTCAAACTCATTATTGATTCATATACATATTGTTTCAAACAGATATAAGAACTATTCTAGGTCAACAACCACAAATGTAAGAAGCTGTGGAGGTTCTCGCTGAGGTCCTGGCCATGTTATAGTTTGTAATAAAGACATCACCAATGAGCTTAACGCCGCTCTTGGACCGCTTTCAAGGTGTAGCTTACTGTACTGTACGTATGCATGCCTAAGAAGGTATTTGGAAGCCTGAAACTATAATATGTAAGCAAAAAAGATGTTGGAAGAAATACTTGCATGGAGATCAACCTATAAGCCCGAAAAATCCATAGGGTTAGTGTTATAGAATGAATCATATTCATTATTATCCAATCTACTGCGTGAATCTGTCAAAGCTAAAGATGGTTCCTACCGGTGACACATCGATTCATCCAGGTCCGTAGTGTATCCCCTACCATCACATAATCGCTACAATCAGGTGAGTTTCTGTCACACCCCAACCGATGGTGGAAACATCGGGGTAGTGGCGCTAGGCGAACCAGATTGTCTCATGAGAAATTCCATAACACTATTTAAGCGACAAATTTAAGCGTCAATATCCCATAATATCAACATACAATCCTCAAATAAGTTACAAATTACCAAGTAATCTTATGAAACAATTCAAGTTCGATCTCCCCTAGATTTTATTACAATGCATTTCTAAAAGTAAGATCCTAATCCATTTCAGCGAGAAGTCATCAACCTGCCACATATGTTAAATTAAAACGGCAATACAATTAATTAAAGGTGAGCATACAGGTTTGCGTACGTAATAAATATAAAAGCGTTTAGCATACACCGCATGACATTACGTAAGAGATGTGAACTATGTATCTACTTAGATTCAAGTGAACCAACAAACCGCGAGTGCGAGGCACGCGAACAAGTGTCCACGTCCTAAAGAGAAAATAAATGAGAACTAAAAATGCGAGCCTTAACAACCCGGGCCTCCGAGTGGCGGGTCAATCTCTAGCAAGCTATCATGTTAAGGTGGCGTACTAGCAATCAAGTAACACATACAATTTAGCAGATTTCACGTATAGTCATGTATAGCGGATTGCGAATAAGCGTTTAAGAGTTGTGTGATGTGTTTTGATATAAGAACATATGTGACAGCCAAAAGTGCGGTTAAGCGTAAAGGGGTTCAAGTATACTCACAGTTGGTGCGACTAGAGAGTGAGACGGGATCTGATGTGAATTGAAGGGAGCGCCGCTTCAGCCTATAAGCGAACAGAAGTGCATCAGTCTTTCGAAATGCTGAAACGGTTAACGGTTGAAGAAACAGTAGACAAGTTTAGGCGAACTTGTACTATTATCCCAGGAGGAGTACAAGTTCGGGCGAACTTGTCCTGATTCCTTGGAATCAGTACAAGTTCGGGCGAACTTGTGTGTTTGTTGTCAAATTGATCAAGTTCGAGCGAACTTGATGTTTTCTTAGTGAACTTGACTGTTTTGGCATCCAAATCGTGCGTTTTCGCGTCGTTTGTTGAGGAAATCGAGTTTTCATCCATCCATCCTTAAGCCATTGAATAAAACTTAGGCTGGAGAGGTCTTTTGGAGCGAGTTTAGCTATTTTACAGAAACTTGGGCTAATCCGGGCGAACTTGATGATTCGTACGGGTTAGTCCAGCTTGTGTAAAGTGACGATTTTGTCCTTGTGCTTCCGGATCTGAGATCTTGCTTGACCATGCCTCGTTCCACTTCATAGTGAACGAAACATACGTCATTTAGTCCGAAATTTGTGTAAAAATCGATGTTTAAAAGATTTTACTTAGATCTAAGTATAGATCTAAGTGAAAAACAGAAGTTTTGTAGAAAAAGATGAAGATTGTCGTAAACAGAAGTGTTTTGATGAAATCGAAGGTAAAACCTTGTGAGAAATCGTTGTAAAACGTTGTTGTTTGCATGAAAACGGGTTGATTCTTACTTGGAAATCAAAGGTTTTCGGTTTCGAAAGGTTTTGTTCGAACTTGCAGCAAGTTCAAATGAGGAGAGGAGCTGAGTATTTATAGGTGAAGGAGAAATGAGTTGGAAATTATCAAGTTCGGGCGAAGTTGTCACAAGTTCTTGCGAACTTGTCACAAGTTCGGGCGAACTTGATGAATTTCATTGATTTGGAAGGCAGTTCGAGCGAACTTAACTTATATGTTGAGTTCTGGTGGCCTGGACAAGTTCGGCCGAACTTGGCCTATGGGCTAGGTTTTGTTCGCTATTTTCGCGTTAGGTGTTCGTTTGGCGATTCGGTTCGTATTAGATAGTTATGTTAAGCGTTCTAACGAAGCGTTAAGCGTTGTATTACCATTGTATTGAGAGAGAGCGAGTTACGTGAGCATGTGAGCGTTTTAGCGATAACAAACCATAACATAACAATCATAACACACATAAAACATACTTCCACATAATTAACTGCGTTTTGCGATGCGATGAGATAAGCGATGCGATGGCACAAGTGGTTATTGTACAACAACACACTCGGATGTTAAAGTAACGTGGTTACTTGTGATTGCGTTTAATAAGCGATTAGATGTAATGTAGTTGTGACAAAATATAATTATTTTAACATAAACTTTTCCATAATCAAATCTCGAAGTACAATGATCGATACAAACGAAATACACGGAAATCAAATTAACAAGAAAATTGCGAGTTGTTACAGTTTCATTAGTGTTATTCAATTCATTTTATAGAACCATTAAAGTACGTGTATGTGTGCGCGTCATTTTGTTGTCTCAGTGTGCAAAGATTTTAGGGCAAAATGCATTTGACGAAGTAACTCGATACCTATTAAATTGCTGCTTGCTATTTGCGCGCTTCTGAAAGCCGGTAAAGGTGAGCAATTTTACACTTTTTTATATAAATCTCTTTATAAAAGTACTTTATATAACAAAACGGAAGTGGAATATAAGCTTAAAATACTATTAGGAAAACTTGGCTTTTTTAATGTGAAGCAGAATTCACTGTGCAACAAAGCCGACATTGCTTCTCTACTAACTGAACTTCAAGTGTTGGAATAGAAAATATCTTAGATTCATCAACAGATGATTCCCTTTAAGATAATGATCCATATGTAGGGGTGTTTACGATTTATTTTAAAACCGTGAAATCATCCAAACCGTTCAGTGGTTTGGTTTCTTGATCGTTTTTTTCTAAAGTTTTAGCCCGTCAGTTTCAAAATTTTCAAACCGTAATGACTGGTTTGGTTTATAGTTTATACTCAAAATTGGTTAACTAAAACTAAATCGCACAGGACCGTATGTTTGGGTATATTTTAATTTCTAGATATTTTACATCGCATATATTTATCTATTTATATGTTTAAGTTATGTTTGACAAAAATAAAATTGGGCCACTATGGTTAAGCTACTATAACTTCTCTTAAGGAAAAGTTTTTTTAATAAGTGGCCTCATGGTTTGAGATAATCCTTTTTTTTCCTTCATGCATTTGCTTATCTTATTTGTGTATCCTGTTTTGTTGTGAGTTCATGGGCTAATCTATATATCTATATATAATAAAGTAAATTAATAGGGGAACACATGTTATTTATTGGAGCTATATATTTTTTTGTTTTCTCGTCTTTATCTTCTATTTAATTTTGGATCTAATTTTTAATTAAAGCCTTTATCTTCTATTTTTTAAAGCCTTTATCTTCTATTTAGTAATGGATGATTATTATTAGGTAATTTTACATATTTTTCCCTCCTAGGAAGTCTTATTACATATTTCCTCAATTCTTATTTAATTACACATTTCCTTTTCCTAAACCCGCAAATATTAATGTATCAATATAACACAATGAGCAATGAATATATTTAGTTGAAATATATTATTAATTGTAATGCAGTGGAATGAGTTCGTCATATATTACAACTAAAAAATTAACTTGTTTAATAATTAATTAAAGAAAATTACCATTTTTAATAACTAACTAATTAATGATTTCAAATAATGTCAACAAATGTAATACACAGGTTTGTAATACACGTGTAATAATTAATTAAAAAAGTTTATAATTTATAATTTATTTTTTTGATATTCAACCTTTGTAATATTCGGGTTTCCAAAGAATGTTACGTATTACTCACTTATATATTAGCAACAACAAACTAATATACTTATTTATTTATCAATCTCATAATGATCATAAGCAACAAATTAATGATATTATATTTCTTATGACTATTTATTAATTATAATATTTATTTATTCAACCCGTGTAACACGGGGTTCTAAACTAATTAGTAATTACACTGAAATGTAACTTGGGGTGTGTTTGGTTTGTAAGTGGTTTGGAAATGGGTATAGGTTTGAAATAAAATGAAGAGCCATAAAAGATATGAATCAGATAACTTATGCTTTAAACTGTGATTAGAATTAAAATTAGAATTTAATCAATAAATTAGGATAATGAAGTGGTCTTCTTATTAATTATGCTTACTTTTATTTTAGATAACAAACGAGATTATATTTTAAAGATAAACATATTCGATTCACATTGTCATAATAGTGATGATCTGTTGGTTCGTGTTTATCATATTCATGTATTTCAAATTGTTGTCGTAATCTAATATATTCGTTTGTGTTTTAACGTATATAAAATCATAATTTTTATGTTAACAATGATAATGAAGATATTTTCTTTTAAAATGGTCAAAAAGTGATTGCAGGCCTTTTCAACTTAACCCATTTGACCAAACCTCCTTGTAGTTTGTTGGTATTCAAGTTTACTTGAAACCAGTAGGTTACAAGTTCGAGGCAAGGTGTCCTGTCACACCCCGGTGGTGAATATTGTGACATATGTTGATCTGAATCAATCTTGGAAAAATAGCTAGCCCCTTGAAGTTGATCAAACAAGTCGTCGATCCTGGACAATGGATAACGATTCTTGATCGTTATCTTGTTCAACTTGCGATAATCAATGCACATCCGCATTGAACCGTCTTTCTTTTTAACGAATAGGATAGGGGCTCCCTAGGGTGATGAACTTGGTTGTATAAAACCTTTCTCCAAAAGTTCATCTAATTGAGTTCTCAATTCTTTCATCTCAGTAGGTGCTAAACGGTAAGGAGTTCTAGCTATGGGAGTTGCTCCATATAGGATATCAATTCTAAACTCCACTTGTCTATCAGGGGGTAATCCGGGTAGATCTTCTGGGAATCCATCGGGATAATCAGAGATGACTGGAATATCTTCCATCTTCAGCTTAGGCTCATCAATAGTCACTTGTGCCATGTAAATGACACAACCTTTCTTCAAATATCGAGATGCTTTAAGCAATGATGCTTTCTCAGGTAAACCGTAGTGGTGATCTCCTGAGATAGTGAGCATTTCTCTAGTTGGGGTTTTGATTTCAATGAGTTTCTTATCGCAGGCAATACAGACTTGGTTATGGGATAACTAATCCATGCCTAAAACAACATCGAATCCTGCCAATTTCATTGGCAAAAGAGATATATGGATAGAATGATTCTTTATGGATATAGAACATCCATCTAGAATAGTAGAAGCGACTTCTATGGTTCTGTCAGCGAGTTCTACTTCATATATTAAGTCTAGAGTTCTTATGGGCAAGTTTAATAGTTTTCTAAATGTATGGTCCACGAATACTTATCTGCCCCTGAATCAAATAGAACTCTAGCAAAGATGTCACTGATGAGAAACGTACCCGTAATGACATTATTGTCATTCACAGCCTCACGTGCATTCATATGAAATGCCCGTGCCTTGCCTTTCTTGGCTTCTTCAGCCTTTGCTGCTTCTTCCGTGGCATTTTTAGGACAGTTGGTCTTGATGTAGCCTTTCTCACCACATTTGAAACAAACTGCATTCTCAATGTCTTTACATTCATGGGATTGATGACCAGCTTTCTTGCAGATGTTGCATTGCTTGGGTTTTTGTTCTGCACGACACTATCCCCCATGTCGTTTTCCACAAGTCTTGCAAGCAGGTCTATCCTCAGACCTATGCTGATTCTCGTTGAACCTAAAGTTTCCCTTTTTACTAGACTTACGGGAGTTGTCCTCCCCCCGCTTCCTTTTTCCTTCGTTGTCAATCTTGACTGACATTTGTCTCACAAAATCTAGAGTGAGAGAAAGAGATAGCTCAACAGCAGATTTATAAGTACCGGGCTGAACAACCTTAACCAGACTCCTTATATCCGGAGCTAACCTATTGATAAAACGCGCAATGCGTTTGGGTTCCGGAGTAACCAGGTAGGACACTAGTCTAGAATAGGAATCGAAGTCGGTAACATACTTCCGACAATCAAGATTTTTCATTGTAAGAGCTATAAATCCATCTCTATAACCTCATAAGGTGGGCAATACATGTCCTTGACCAGATCCAGGAATTTGGAGCATCCTAGGTTATATAAGTGTACTTTCCCAGACGACTGTATTAAAGCTTTCCACCAAATTAGGGCATTGCCCTTAAATGACTGGGATACAAATTTTATAACATCTTTATCAGCACATCCGCTGATATCAACCACAGTTTAGATTTCGTCTAGCCACCTTAGGGTCTCAACAACCCATTTTTCTCCATTAAAGTCTTGTGGCTTGCATGAGATGAAATATTTATACGAACATCCATCCTTAGAAGAATGGATCTTATCATGAAATTCCTGCTTTTTAGCCTCGCTCTTCACATTAGAGGAGTGCACATAACTCTCCTTTTTGGAATGAGATGGTTTGGGTACAGATTTAGAGCGAGTAGCACTCGACTCCTTAAACTTTTCAAAGACTCTTTCTGCAGCCTTTCCTACGGCTGCGTCTATACGTGCCTGGAAGTCATCCTCATTGATGACTATATTCGCATTATTATTATTATTATTATTATTATTATTATTATTATTATTATTATTATTATTATTATTATTATTTTATTATTATTATTATCGTTGTGATAGCTACTTGCACCATCGGAGTGAGCCATTTTTATTGCTTCAGTACTAGACATCAAAATAGATATTTCATATGTTAGCCATGGCATTATCCAACCATTTAGGCTTATAAATTTGGATATATAAATCCTTTGTCTTTGTGCACATTGTCACAATTATTCGGCTTTATCACTACTATAAGTGTTATTAATATGTATTGGCCCTAGTCTCAATCGACCATCAAGGCAAAATATAATTTGGACAAAGTCCATAAATTTGTTGGACAGTTGATCATAATGTCACAACTGTCATTGTCGTATTGACAATTCTTTATATAGCTCATTGGCTTATCTCATTGGATATAGAACATGGCACATTGGCCTGTCACATTGGACATTGGATATGGCACATTGGCCTGTCACATTGGACATAGAATATGGCACATTGGCTCATCGCATTTGACATAAAATATGTGAGCCGTGATCCCACTGGATCATAAGGCTTCGAGGTTTGGACATTGCCTATTACCTCTGGACAAAATATGTGAGCCGTGATCTCATTGGATCATAAGGCTTCGAGGTTTGGACATAGCCTATTATCTCTGGACAGAAAGTCATAAGACTACAGTTGTCACTGTCATGATGGACAATAATATATAGCACATTGGCAATACATCACTAGCGGATGTTTAATTATAATCATCATATTGATGATGTCACTCGGGATCTAATTTGATCATACAAGTTATAGGGTTTGGACACAGCCTATTACCCCGATGGCTAGTGTGGTTCCTTAGGTCACACTGCCTGGAGTATTAACATTACATTGAATGTTAACACAAAATAATCTTAATGGACAAAATTTTAATGATTTCGAAGTTGAAACATTGTTCACCTCTTCTAGACAGAAGGGTTACTTCCATAATTATCATGTGCCTATTATCCTGGACATTGCCATTGGCTGGTCAAACCATTAAGAGATCTTTTGAAATTTTATATCAGATCGATAAAGATCGATCGTTTGAATAGAGGATGTGATGAATACATATATTATGGATAATTCCAAATGTTATCATTAAACGATAGAAATTACAATACTTGCCTCAAATAGTACTTTGTAATAATTTGAAATATTGGTAGACACAGGGACTTTAAAAGCAACACAAGTCCACACTGGGACTAAAAGGAAGGATATGTTCACATAGGGACTATAATAAACAAATGTCCACACAGGGACTAAACAGAAGAGACATGTTCATGCAAGGACTCAAAAGCAAAAATAAAATGCAAAATGGGAATAGGATCCTCCAATGTCCCCTTTAATTCATTCCTCGTTGTTCCCTTTTTTACTTGCCGCGTATGGCTTTTGACACAAAGGTTTCAATAAATAGTGTAAGTATTCTGAATCGGAATCTGTCATAGAAGTAGAATTCTAGGATTCAATAGTTAATGAATAGAATGGATCACGAATTGGAGTTTGGCAAGCATAATTCAAGATTGGAATTTCAAAATTAGGAGGTAAAAATTTTGGATCATAAGCATCCACTGGTATCACTTTTGAAGTTGGAGTCTCATGGATTGCTGATACGGACTCCATAGATACAAATTTCAAAATTTGATCCTTAGGAACCTTTGGTATGGACTCAGAAGTCTGATTAAAGGTTTCAATAGGTTTGGTTTTGGGAATAGATCCATAAAGGTCCTTTCTCCATACTTGTCGCACACTTATTCTGGCCGTGGTACAAAGCTTGGCATTCCTTGGTTTCAGATGAGGAGAATTTCTAATAATGGCCTCTTTGTTCCTGAAATACATAAAATCGAAAACAATGTATACTTGATAGGGATGAGAGCATTCATATATCATAGTCTAGACTCGGAAGTCTAAGGAATGTGTTACTGCGTCGTTTGAGAACAAACATAAAAGACTAGTGTTGAATTCACTAAAACGTTGGCTCTAATACAAACCTGTCACACCCCGATTTCCACGTATGTCCCGGTGGGCCCGGTGGGGAATATTGTGACGTATGTTGATATCATCATAACAAAACAACACAGATCAACACAGCGGAAGTCTTGGAATAAAATTACTATTACAAACGTATTGTTCAAAGTTAAAAAATAATATATATAACGCTTGTAATAAATCCACAGGCGGATCAAAAATATTACAAAATAAAACTTGACAGACTATGGGCTTTCTAAGCAAGGAGTTGCAAATTCCTCTTAAGCTTCGCCAAGTACTTCCAGCCTATTTCGTAACCTTGCTATATGCGCTTAGTCTTTTGAAAATACGTCAGTTTTCACTGGTAAATACAAATAACCGACACATTTTGAAAACATTTCAAAATCATTTCTATGTACACATTGATACATATATTTTATAAACATTTGCGACAAACTATATCTCATGTTATCAGTTTTACATGCTAATAATACATTTAGGGCCCGGAAACTATGCTGAGATCATGATTAACCGACACGCCACTTTAATACCTTTATTAGGTATACCCGTATTGGGTTATAAAATAATTTAGCATGTGTCGGGGTGTATGCTTACACCCCGCACTTAAGTCGTGGCCATTTATAATTAATGAGCCGAGGATATCCAGGACACGGTCGCATTAAACCCCCAATGTTTAATATTAAGCAATACGAATTAAAACGGATTATTGAATTCCCGACACATTTGTCTTTGATCCCATATCCGACCATGCGGTAATATTTACTGTATCCCAAGCCCGTATAGGGAAAATAGGTTAAGAGTATTTATCTGGCTTAGCAAAATTCTTCAAATTAAGAAATTAAGATAAACCAGCCATATACAAAATAACTAGTTCAGATGCAATCTACCGGAAGTCTCTAGTCTAGAGTGAATGGTATTATTAACCAATTAGAATGTTAGCGGGCTTTATTAAAGTCATTGACTTAGACCGGCTAACTTAAATTAATGAGATCGGTATGATACGCTAGATTAAGCGATGACCGGAATAGAATGTAACTTAAACCCGACATGTACTAAGACTTGTATTAATATGGGTAAACTATATACATTCTGGAATTTGAGATAAAAATGATAAGTTTGACCCGTTTCGGTAAACTTACGTAAAAATTCTACAAAAGCTTAACCGAACGCATAAATGCGCGATTCCGGGTAACCGGATGAGTCATGTACAAGTTCTACATGCCAATATACTTTAAATAAGTTGTGATATCAGTAGGATACCAACTTATATGCCTGATAAGATTTTAAAATGAAACTATGCCTCATAAGGGCGTTTCGGTCATTATATGATGTATAAAAGGAACTTGTGTAAAATCTGATGTTATGATCATAAACATTCTGGAAAAATACTTAATTTGTGATATGATATCAGTAGGTTATCAATTATATGTGTGATTTATGGTTTAAGACCAAACTATGCACTATAAGGGCATTTTGGTCATTTCACACATAGTTTGACAACTTATTTGGGATTTTGCGTTTGAGACATATACCTACTGTAAAAATATTTAAAATGAGTTTAAAACTCAGTAGATAATAAGTCTTGGTGGCCAAGTATGGTTTAAAACCACATTATGCGCCGAAATGGCGTTTAAGTCGTTAAATGACGATTTATGCGATGTTTAGTGTGAACTGAAGTTATGAACAGGTTTTTGTGACCAAAATAAGTTAATTAATATAACATATCTGTAGGTAAATGATTTTATATAAAAGGCTTGATTAAAATTAATTTATGCGCCAAAAGGGCGTTATTTACCGAAATAATACAAGGACTTGTATGTAAACTCAGAATGTAATCAGACTTTATATCCCAAATAATTCCAATTATGATATTATATCAGTAAGTTTCATGTTTGTTAAGAAAATTATGTTTAGAAAACCGATTTATACCTCATAAGAGATTTTAGTCCTCTTAAAGACATAATTTGTGATAATTGCCAAAAACTCAGTTTATGATCAGTATTATAACATCAAGATATGCCATTTATAATAACATATCAGTGAGTATTTATAAGATCTTTGTTGATTAAAACCTTATTTTTAGCAAAAAGAGCAATATGGTCAAAGATTGGCATAATGAAGAATAAGTGCATAAACTCAGATTCTAATTATGATCTTGTAGTATAACCTTAGAGGGTTACACCACATTATATTAAGATCTTAATGCAACTTAAAGGCAGTAGCTAAAGTTGCTAAATCGATTCATAATCGAAAGTCAAAGCAGAAGTCAAACTTCGCGACTTTCGGTTGCGAACCGACATTAGACTAAGACTGACGGGCTGAACATCGTTATACATGTTCTATTATTTATTACTATGTTATTTTAAGCGCTAAAACATTTTTATAACTTATATAAACTCAGGTTATGAGTTTTTACAAAATATTGACCCATTTAACTTTTAAAAACTTAACTTCGACCCGTCAATAGGTCTAGTAAACGTGATCTTTAGGAGGTGCCCTTTTAAGGGACTATCACCTACCTAATTACGATCACTTAGCCATGTTCGATTCGAACAATGGCTGGACCATAATGGTCTTAACCGAAAGTCAAAGCGTTATGACGATAACGCTTGACTTTTGGCTTTAAAGCCTATCAAAATGAAATGAGCAGAGATTGAACACTTACAAGTTATCCAAGAAGAGATTAGAACTCAGGGGAAGCTCTCAATAAGCTCAGGAACCTCCAAGTGAACAAGAGAAGAACAAGATTATGAATGAGCAAGAAATGAGAGCAACATTGGTTGCAATTTATAGCCAAGGGAGGAGCACAAGGTGAGGAAAAGTGTCCAGGACTGTTGTGAGAGGCCTCCATGTGTTTTTGGTCGTAACACAAGTAGGGGAAAGGTGGCAATTCATGACAAAGGTGGCAGGGCAGCAAGCTGCCAAGTTTTCTGTTGCTGGCAGTCCCTTACGAACCGTAAGGGGTAATGCTTACGGTCCGTAAGGACCTCTGGCGCACACAGATTTTAATATGGTTATGGACCGTATGGAAACTTCCTTGCGGTCCGTAATCGCCTTCCTGGACATTTGCTTATTAAATGGTTATGGTCCATAACCACTCATGGTTACGGTCAGTAAGGTCACTCAGAGACCAAATAATTGGCATGTTGACAATTTTGACCCCTCAACTTTTGTGATCGCCGTTCAGAGGTTATATTTTAACATATCAGCAACTCCAGTCTTTCTCGTCCATCACGTGGCATACGAGGATCAGCGGGACACGTGTCAGTATATTATTGGTCAAGAATTTTCGAGGTTCATGTCCCTTATCACATAGCCAAACTTAACCCATTTGGGCCCATACGAAAAGATGATCAATTTCATTTCAACATGAGCTGGCTTTGACCTGTTACCCGCCCACGCATCTTGCCCCATCTTAAAGTTCAGGCTCCTTGGTTTCTGAATATGGTTTAAAAAACCCAACAAAGACACCTTGCAAAGAAAAGATATTATCATCTCTTTAGAAATGACCAAAAGATACTTAAGCCATGTATCCTTATTATCATTTCTTTAAAAGAAAATTAATACACCTATACAATTATCATTTTTTTCCTATTCTTTGTTTTTCAGCTTGAACTTGAGTAGTCAAACTATCAGTGCGCTACAACGGTAAGCTTTACTCCAACTAATATGCAAGTGAATTGTATTGGTTTTGACCTGATTCGTTTCAACAATTAGAAATTTAATGTGCTGGCTCTAAAGAAGTGTATAAAGAAGCCTTTAACGAATTGTGGTGTATATAGCAGTATTTAACATAGGACGTTAACTCTATGGATAAAACAACTAATGTGGTTTATAAGGAGATTTTCAATGAGTTGTGATAGTTGCATATTCATGTATTTCAATTTGTCATTGTACTCTAATATATTGTTTGTGTTTTAACATGTATAAAGTCATAACATTTATGTCAACAGTGATAATGAAGATATTTTCTTCTACCAATGTGAAATTCACGGGTACATAAACTTGTCTATTCTATAAATGTTTTCTTGCATACTTGATTATCAAATTTATACAATATAAATTATCAACTTTTTTGTGTATTAGGAGTTGTATTCCAAGCTTAGGGTGGTTTAAAAAAAAAAAACTTTGATTTTTCACTTTTTACCCAAACATTTTCATATTATTTTAACCCCTTCTAATTTTTCACTTTTAACACAAAGTTTTTCATCTTTTATATTTAACCCAACACTTTATTATTTACAACTTTGGTCCCTCATACTTTTTATTTTTTGCAAGTTTTTCGTTTTATGTTTCGTTCTAAATTTTGCGAGTTAACATGTCGTAGCTATGTGAGGTTCAACGTTTTTTCTCTATTTTTTTTCGAATTTGATAGGTCCGTCACAACGTGTCCATTTTCCCCCCTTTGACAAGTTCGCCGCTATGGGCGGGTCCTTGATCGACTAAGTTATTATTTTCTACGTTTTCGTTTCTGTTAATTTTTTCGCATTAACACACTGTAGCGGGTGTGCGTGGTTCAACGATTTTAAGTCTGCTTTTCGTTCAGTGTAATTTTTTCCATTTTATATATTTTATTTTTACGAGTTTTTCCGATGTTGGGAGTCGATGCCGGTGTGGCATTGGTGCTACTTGCCACGGTTTTACGAACGTTTTTAACCTATTAAATTTTTACTAATATTTTTTTCGGTTTACCACTATACTTCCTTTGCTTAAAAACTATTTTTTACGTGCATATTTTATGTACCGGTAGGTATAAATATGATTTGTTCTATGTTTCGACGTTAACCTTTTTTATAAACAACTCTAGGTCAAATATAATTTGTTTTCATTTAAAGAAACCATTTTTACGTGCATATTTTATGTACGTTTCGGTATAAATTTAAGTTGTTCTACATTTCGACGTATACTTTTTTGGGAAATGATTCAGGTCAAATATAATATGTTTTTGTGTTTATTTTATGTATGTTTCGTAAAGTTTGTTTCGGGCCGAGTAGAGTCAAATTATGGTTGTTTTTCCCTTTTATTCGAAAGCTCAAACTAATCCCTTACATGTGTCAGATTTTCCTTTATACCAGTTACATTTTTTATGTATGAGTTGGGTCACATATAATACGTTATGATTGTTTGATATGAATTTAATTTACTTTACGTTTGATTCAATCACAATGCTTATACAGGTTACATTGAGTTCAACTGGATACGTCGAAATGCGAGTTTTCATATGGTTAATCCATCATATAACGTTTGGACTAATTTATTCAATGTTTACGATGTATCCGCGCCGCAATGCGGGCAGGTCTTAATCCTAGTTGATAGAAAATAAATGATATACAATGCATAGTAGTATAGTCTTGTCTTGAATAAGCTAGCTAACTTTTTTCTCGTTTGACAGGTTCATTGTAACGCGCGGGTCCTAGATCGACTTAGTTATTCTTTTATATGTTTTACGTTTCAGTTTAATTTCTTCGCATTAACACGCTGCAGCTTTAGTGTATGTGATCGACGGCAATAGTGTGACATTGATGTTCGCCCCCGCCACAACGCGGAGGTGCTTAATACTAATTAATTAAAATTAATAACAATGGATGAAATAAGATTTCTTATGTGGATTAATACATTCTAGGACATCTTATACCATTTTACTTTTTTATTAATTTTTTAAAACGTACTATTTTTATCAATTAACAAGACTATCAATCAACATTTTTTACTTTTTGGTCATTAGTGAGATATGAGACAAGTGCTTCTTTTTTAACACCATCTTTGAAAAAAAAACAATACTTCCTATCAACATCATAATCATTTAAAATTTGAACTCACAAATCCTAATATGTGAGCAAGTAAGGGATGGGATTTTTTTTCCAAATACCTGTATTCGTACCTGTACCATACCCGTATCTATACCCATACTAATTTTAGGTATTTGGTACGTGTATCGGTACCCAGTTTTATTGATTTTGGTATTCGGTACTTTCGGTATCGGTATTGGTACGGGTACGGTACATGTAAAAACGGGTATTAGTACCGAATTTTATGTAGACCTTTAAAAGTTTTTTTAATATTATGTTTTATTTCGTATTATGGTATTTATAATACTTGTATTGATTTTACTTATACGGTACCCGTGTCATATTGGTACTCGTATCGATTTTACGTATTTGGTACTCTACTATATTGGTACGTATGTCGATTTTACCTATTTTACATATTGGTACTCGTACCAATTTTACGTATTTAAAAACAAAATGGTACCAAAGCGGGTATTGTACCGAAAATACCCGTACCGTACCGTACCTATATATTTAGTATGGTATTTGATACCTAGTTTTGTTCAAATTTGATATCGGTATTTTTGATACCAGTATAGGTATGAGTATAGATACAGCACCAATCCATCACTAGAGCAAGTACGAACAGAAATAAAAACAAACAAAATACATACCTCCCATATGATCCAACAATGCAAATAAATCTCGGTAATTGAAAAGGAAAAGTATTGGTTCTTTGTAGTAGGTTCCAGGTAGAAAGTGATTTTTAGAAAAGAATAGTGGAATACATAACAGATGAAAGTTAATAGAAAAGTTTCTAGAAGTTGAAAACATAAGCTATTGAATATGAAACACAAAGCAAGAAAATAAAATGTTTAGTGATTCCTAAGGAGTAATTTTAAAAGACACAAAATTAATGGTGTATATATAAAAGTAATAGTGTATTATGCAAGGATCTAAATGAGTAATAAGTGACTTTTTAATCTATTAAATTAGGGTAATTCTATTTATACCTAGCTTTTTACTATTTACATCAAGTGATGTGATATTAATAAGTATATATTTGTATTTTTCTCTTATAGCTTTTTATATCTGACGTTTTATTAAAAAAATGAATATGGTTTTGCGATGTGTTTATTTTAACCTACGTTTTGATGTAAATTTTATAAAAAACGGAATATAAAATTTTATAACCACCTATAAAACGTTAAATTTGATACAACTTCGTTTTTTTATAAAATTTATATCAAAACGTAGATAAAAATAAGCACATCACGAAACAATATTCGTTTTTTAATAAAACATTATATATTAGAAGTAAGAAAAGGAAAACAAAAATATGTATTTATTAATGTCAAATCATTTGGTGCAAATAGTAAAAAGTTGGGTGTAAATAGTATGACCTTTAAATTATCTTTGGTTAAACATTGAAAAATTTACTCGTTAAATATTTTGGAAGGCTAAAAGAGAAAGGTCAAAGCGAAAGTAGAGAAAATGGGAGCCTTTAAGTGTTCATCCACGCTACGCAAGTATACAACACTTTAATACTAAAAACAAGGGTTAATTCACGTCATGCGAGTATACAAGGCTTCGTTATTAAAACAAGTGAGCTTCACACCACGTACATTATAAAATGCTCTTATTATTCAGGACAATGTCCATACTCCACTGAAAAAGGCATACCACAACACTATTCCCTTACATGCCGCATCAACAAGTTGTTACCAGTGGCATCACTACTGCATTGCACCCCACATTTTATCCGACTACGCAGCACATTTAGAAGTTCAGGTCAAAAATCTTGACGGCATGCACATTATACATATAAACACTTGTTAGCATGCCTAAGTGTATCGCCTAGAATTCGTGTCCCTGATGTGTGCAAAATGCAACATATAAATTACATCAAATGAGGCATGAAATTAACCCTTTTTTAGTACTAATGTTGGAAAAAAAGCACGTTTCTTTGTTCCTTTTGTATTTTCAGGATAAAAAGAGCTTAAACGAACAAAAGAAGCAAATAAACAGCCAAAACAAACATAAATACGAAAAGAAGGAATAACGAGCCATGCCCGACCCCTCAGCAACACCCCAAAAGACAACAACAAGATTACAGAAGATGACCATGGAGTCGTGCCCAGACGAACACGGGGCGTGGTCAGACCCTATACTTTAAGACAAAACCTGCAGAAGCTTGCCCACCATAGGGTCGTGCCCAGCTCAACATTGGGCGTGGTCAACTATAAGATTTGCATAATTCAGATAGTACAGCGAACAGTTGACCACGGGGCCTTGCCCAGAGGCCACGGGGTTGTGTGGGGCCCTCTGTTGTCAGTTGCAATAAATGAAGAAAGAGAAGGATGATGGCCACGGGTCGTGCCCACTGGACAAGGGGCCGTGGCCGGGCCTCTGTTTTGACTATAAATAGGGGTGCTTGGTTCACTTCAAATGCATCCTTGGCAAACCACTTCTTTCTCACTTTGCCACCACTCCACCACCACTACAACACCAACACCCACCACCATCATCCATCAATCATCTTTAGAGTGTGTAGTAGTCTCGGGATCCAAGATAGATTGTAAGGGTTCGTGTCAAACAAAGGCCATGCTTGGCTAAATTCCTTACATCACTTGGTGAACACTAATCTTTTATGTATTACTTTTAGTTCTTAATCTTTCGACATTTTTTAATTGAGTATGTATTAATGACTTTAATAACTAATTTCTTATGTTGAAAGTGAATTTTCCTAACCATTTTTTCATGATGTCATTGATTTGCTCATTCGTGTCTTTACGATCTATGTAAAGCACGTTAACTACTTGGAAGGGGGTTAGAAGGGTGGTTTGGTAAAGTTCTTGTCTCGTTCAGTGTATAGATCCTGCGAGGACTTGGTTCAAGCTTACTAGGGCCTCCTTCAATGCCCTATGGGTATTGAATGGTGGGGGCGCGAATAGCTTGAACCTCTCATATGTAAACTACAATTAATATTTTAAAACGGCTTCTTGGGATTGTATCCCTGCTGACTCAAACCACGTAGCCAATGGTAACGTCACCTTCAAAAGAGGGGCCTATCACTTTTCGCATTAATAACTTATTTAATTGTCTTTCAATATTCCGACCCTTTGGGATTGTATCCCTGCTGACTCAAACCATTGGGTTGAGGATAACTTCACCTTCAAAAGAGGGGCTTACTACTATAACTAAGATAATCTCTTAGAAGTCCGAAAGTGCAACAACTATCAAAGGATACATAAAAGAGAAGTTGGATCCACGTGGTTCTATTTATCTATTTGTATTTGATTTTATTTATTTTTATGTTTCAAAAGTTTTATCCAAATTTAGATCGATTAGACGTTGACGATAAACCAATACTAAAAGCTCTTGTGTCATTGGACGACCTCGGTATCTTACCAACACTATACTACGCTCACGATGGGTGGACTTGCCCAAGTGTGTGTTTAGTGTTAGTACAATATCGTGTTTTATTAATTTAAAACTTGACTAATGCGTAAAATGAACTTAAAATATTAATAAAAATATAGTACGCTCAACGCACACCAGTCCCATATATAGACGAGTAAAACTACCCCATGTGACCAAGTGTCTATTCGGACGGTACATCGGGTTTAAAATACTGACCATCTGGTATAGCCTACCTTAGATCCCACAGGATAACATAGACCACACCCTATGATAACTAAACAAATCCAACGATAATTAATGATCAGTATAATAAAATGCAGCTTAGGCTACATCATATTGGAATGGTAGGACCTATAGAGAAATATCCTAGAAGTTGTGTTTGGCCTAATGGTTTTAGGCCCAAAGGTATAGAAGCTCATGAAAAACCCTAAATGTTCACTATATAAAGAGGCTTCACCTCAAAGAAATGGGTCTTTCTCTCTCTCTCTTTCCCATAACTCTAGATGTGGTGCATAGCTAAATCATGTTAAGAAAATCCGAAGAATGTTGCAATACGTCTAATGGCGTGTAGCCATATAAAGTTGTGGCATGTATAACAAAATGAAGATGCGGACGAACTTGATAATAATGATGCGGCGAATAACAAAAATGAAGATGTGATGCTTGACGCAATAATGTTGACTTGTCACACAACTAAAAGAAGACCTGGCATGTGGCCTAATAATAATGATGGGGCACAGGCCTAATATTAATGGTGTGGCATCTTGCTTGATAACAATATGCGTGTAGCCAATAACCATGTATGGTGATAGCAGTGTCAACAGGGTTATCTATTGAACTTGTGAAATGAAGTGTCAAACAACGTTCAATCTATGTAAAAGCATGTGAAAAATGTGTTAAGACTCCATCTTACATGAAATGCGCGACACGGTGGCGTGAAGGCACAAAATAACTAAATAATGATCATAACTACTGCAATCTGGATAGAAATATTTTTAGCAAATTTTGCTCTCCAATTTAAGCTACCATGTATTTTTGGGAATTTTTAACTTATTTAGAAAGGACAAAAAGTTGGTCAGCCTTTTCTGTTTCCTTAGATACCGGGTTTCTAGTTCGATTACACAAATTGGTCGAGTTGTGTTGTCTTTGCATAATGGTCAATTGGGTGCAAATGATGAAGAGGATTCAACCGATAAGGATGGTACAAATGATGAAGAACCAAGAGATAATGGACCGCGAGCACCTCATCACAGCGAGAATAGGATGATGAGGAGGTACACATATGTTATTATGGTTTGTGTTAAAGTTAGAATGCTAGTCCAAAACATGAACAACCTAATTGTGTATTTCTTTGTTATTTTTAGGTCCCACTTATAATTTTTATTGTTGGATATGCACAAACGGGTGTGCATTACTTTGATAATCATGTGTAGGGGTTAACCCCGACATGTTTTGTACCATGCGGGGAAAAGCACCTGTATATCAAGAAACCTAGACGCAAGAGGTGTAATCTTCATGCCTGTCAACTTCTATCATGGTAAGTTAACGCTTAATGTATACTTTTTTTGGAATATTAATGTTTATATTTGTCATAATTAACGCCATAGATCGATAATGCTAAGAATATGAATCAACACCAAGAATCATCTTTAATAATAAGCAAAAGTATAATAACGGAAAGGATCATGATGTGAAAATGTAATTAATACCAAGCTAAGTGAAAACCGAGAAGATTAGAGGATATTCAAGGGTGTTAAGGAAGGTTTCGAAGGGGTGGTTTGGAGAAGACGATAATTGAAGGACTAAATTGTTAATGAGTTTAAAGTTTATTTTGATTTATGTTTGAGTCTATTAATATTAGGAAAATTACATAAGAATTAGGTAGATGAGCAACAAGCTGCTCTACAGTTAAATTAGGATTTCGTATTCGAGTCAAATAGATAAATAGATAGAGTAGGTTAGAGCATCGCATGGCAAGTTAAATTAAGTATATATAGGTATTAGTTTTTGTTTTTTGATTTTAATCGTTGAATTGTAATTGTGTTTTACAAGTTTATAAAAAGTGTCAAACTCGTTCTTGTTCAATTTGTGTTTAAATCTCGTGTACCAGGTAAATACATGATTTACTAGTTAGAGTACTAAATGGTCTCACCTTGGTATTTCGGATTCTTGTTTTCTTGCTTGATTGTTCCAACCTGTCAATCTCCTATAATCAATTATTCATTCCGACATATCAAATCTTTCATAATAAGCATGATAGTTCTTTTAAGCATTTTATCAAACGCAATGTGCATTCAAACTTAGAATCTTCGAAAGATGACTAGATTATCTCCCTAACCCATTTCAATTCATTAAATACAAATGTTCATGAATATAACTTATATTTTAGTAACATCAACTATAGGATTGTGCTTTATTTCAAAATATACCTTGAACCTTAACCCCAAATTCAATTTACACATAGAACATTTTAAGCAAAGAGATTCAAGAGCTCATGTAATGATCTAACCATGAAATAAACACATGTAACTAATATCAATAACGGGTTTTTTTTTATGATAATCATTTTTCATCCGCATTCTTTTCTAAGTCTAATGTTGATTGTTAGGGAAACCTACAAACAGACAATGGATTTGCAATTGACATAGAGTTTGCAGAAAACAAAGACGATGATTCAATTTCTACAGAATGTGTTGATCGTCATGACCTTTATAACAATGTATTGCAAGGACCTCACCTTGTTTATATGTTTTTATTGATGCTTGTGTGGTAACATGTGTACATCACTTATAATTATAGAGATATAACTGCTTGTATTATCATCATGATTGATATGAAAAATGTGCAGACTTTAGAAAGATTGGAATTCTGGATTGACTCAATATACAGGTTAGTTAATATTTAGAAAATTGTATTAATTTGTGCCTTAAATTGAAATTAACTATTTTCTTTTTCTTAATTTAAGATAGCTAGTGTAATATCAATCCTATTGTCATCGTCGGAAACAAGATTGACTCAAATGAAAGAATAGTAGAACCACACATGATAACTACGTGTTCTACTCTACAGTAGTTTCCGCTTTAGCAAACCACAACTAGGAACAATCGTTTCTATACTTGCTACAACAATATTCGTAAAAAAAATTATATGTTCTAAGAAAGACCATTTTTATATGTTTTCATAAAGGAATAATAAATATTATTTACATATCATTTTAGGAGTAGGCCCGATCTTCGGCTTTAGGTAGCTCTTCGGCTTGCTGATCCACACTAATTGTCCCGAAAAAAAAACTAACTATATTTGACCCAATGGGTGGACACATTACATCGTTGTAGCATCCTTACAGCAACGCTAACCTAGTTTTAGTACGAATAATGAAATTAACGAATATAGCTTTTATATTCTATCCATGGGAAGCAACTGGCCACAAACGGTAAACAATGATTGCAGAATTAATCTTCATTTAGCCAAAATTTCCCAACTCGAATGAACTTGTGAGGATGCAAACAAAGATGGTATAAAAGTAACAATAAAGAGACACTAATTTTAGCGCTGAAAAAGGAACACCACAAAAATTACCTGATATGGATAAAACCAAAAAGAGAGAAATATTGGGAGAATAGTTGAAGAAGATACATGCCATTCATTTACGTGACACTTTGGGTCACATATAAAGCTAACATGGGACAACTCCATAACATTTGCATTATCATTCCACTGTAGTCACCCATGCACGATACCAAATTGTTGTTTGATGTCTTCACAAATCTCCATTCTTACACAGTGCTAGAAATTAAAACACCCACGGTATGTTTTGTCCTCCTCTTCACCAAGGGAAGAGAAGAACCCAGTGTAAAAGAAAACACGGCAGAGAAGGCGTTGATAGAAAAGGAACTGGTGTTGATGGATCGGACAATGATAGTCATTTCCGCAGGGGGTATCGGTGCAGGTGGCAATAGTGATGGTGCTTGTTTGGGAGCCAGATTTGGAACATAAGTAGGAGAAGAAACCACCGACGGGTAAGGCTGTTTCACCCAGGTTGAATCGAGTCTCTTCATTATATGCTCTTGGTTCATCATAACTCTTTCCATCAACGACTTCAGTTCTGCCAAGGATCAGTTTCTTTTTCCTAAACTTTCCACCATTGTTGCTTGATTTCCTTTCATGCTTTGTTGATTAGCCACATCTGAGAACTTGAATGGCTTTGGTACCATTGATATACATTAGGGGCGGATTTAAGTAGTAGTGAGGGTGGCACCTGCTACCCCTAAACTTTTACGTAAAACCGGAATTTTTATGTTTTATGTGTTACATTACCCCTTAAGTGATATTTATGTTACGTCTGAAATCATTTTAGGCTACCTCTTAGATATTTTTGTTGGACTTTTAATGAAAGCCCAACGTTAATTGATGATGAGAAACCCAACAATTAATTAAAACTTTAAAAGCTAAAAGCCTACTTTAATTAAATGGGCTAAAATTCAAAGCTTACTTGTGGGCCTGTCACCTGCGGGTTGTGGCTCTTTCACCCTTTGGTTTTGTTTTGAGTGGATACGATAGGTTCATAGATAGGGTTGTCCAAATCGCTCGTCGCTGTAACATCCGTCAATCACCCGTATTCATAACCTGACCCATTCTCATATTCGATTGTAATTCTTTTAAACAAATTTTTTAAGGTTTTATAAAATAATTAATATATAGACTTATAAGGTTTATTTTAAGATACAAAATTCATTATAAAAATCAAAGTTTCATGCTCAATATATAAGCAACCTCTAAGGCTAGGGGCAAGAATGCAACTTTATAAAAAGAGCAACCCCGCAACCTGCCCCACACCACGATGTTCCGATCCCAAACGTCGGATCACTTCCGGTGCATTTTCACACTTTATCCAGCAACGCCTGTCTGTTTCTTTTGGCCGACTTAAATCGAATTAAACACGTATAATAGTGATTCATCATGTTTCATCTGTAATGGTACCATTTAAACTCGCAAATCATCAATCAATGATTCGAAACTGTTTTTATCAATCGTCTAACCAAGAATTCCGGGTCGTCAAAACCATAAATAGTGATCTAAATCAATGTTGAGACCCTTAATCGAACCTAACTCCATTTTAAATTCGTTTTTCTTTCTTTTTTTCTCTACGCGTGACTGCCCGGCGACCATTCAAGCTTCGCCGAAAAGGACGGAGCTCCGGCAAGTCTAAGACGCTTCTATCATATTCGTTTTCGGTAAATTCAGTTATGTTGTTTCTTTTTTAATGCTTTGATCATCGGATAAAATCCACTGTCGGATTTTTATTCCTTAGGCGTTCATAGTGTTAATTTGCAGTAAAGTTATTAGAGTTCTAAGTTTGATTTGGAAAGTTGGATAACCTTCTTATCAATTTAAATACAATAACTAATCTGGTAATATCAAATGTGAATCTAGCCTAGTTGGTTGATTCTTGTACTTATTAAACATTACATCTAGGTTCAGTTTTTCTTGTTTTTATTGGTATAAATCAATTTATTAAAATTGGGTTCACATGAACCCGTAGTAATCAATATAGATCTGCCCCTGTCCAAAAACAGCCACATTCATTTGTCCGCATCTTGATGTTGGAGAACATAAAGTATTTAATGGGGGGAATTGTAAATTCATAAAATAAGAGGAAAAGTTTCTTAGATATTACTTATCTAAAAACAAAACAAAATATATTTTATGATTATTGTGAATTAACAGAATAGACAAAAAAAATTTGCTAGAGATTAGGATGTGTAATTTGTGGAATGAAAAGAGAAATGGACAACACTTTATTAAGCAATAAGCCTTACTTTATGCCTTAACATTTAGCGGCCTATGCAGAAATTAGGATGTGCATAAAACGGTTTCCATAATTTTTTTAATGGTAAATTACAAATTATATCCTTAACAACATATCAAATTGTATTCGAGCGTGAATTTGGTGATCGGTCTTGAGTGCGGTACGAGATAGATCAGAACATAGAGAGGAGAGAGAGGGAACTCGTAAAGGTTTTTGCGGTGGTGTGTGGTCGCAGGTTTCTTGACATATGTCGACGGATGCGGAAGAAGACAAATAAGGGGGAGGTGGGTCCCAAATATTTATATGTATTTTTACATATAAAATGGACTGATTCTAATTATTAAGGGTAAGTTGATCATTTTGTACCCATCACAGAAAGTGTGTAAAATTAACAGATAAAAGGACATTGAATATAATTAGGAAAGATAATGGACACACTGACACCGTGCTTGTTTGTACATAGTTAAAGTACAAAAGTTATAACTTATTTTTTTTTTAAGTTTCGCACGGAACTGGTAAATGTAAACTCAATAGGCAAACTCGTACCATCATTTATTTTGTAATTCTTCTTTATTTGAAAGATATTAAACTTCATTATAATGTATTTTTACTTCTTCAGAGTAAAAGAACCATAGACCATAATCACCAAGAGGATTGTAAACTAGTGATATAAAGTATGTTGTAATGGTTTTTTTTTTTTTTTTTTTTTTTTTGAGTAAAGGGGTTGAAACCAAGTAAAGTATTCCAAATTACACAACAGAAAAGATTTTCAACCTTTTCATTCTAAAACCCACAACCTATCAAATTATTCATGGTTTGACCTTAAATGCGATTTGGGCTTCCTTTCGGCCCAATACCATAATAAAAACCAAATCACAATAACCTATTAAAATACAATCTATAATTCCAATTTGTATAAATATATTGTTTCTATCAATATCTTGTAATGACTTGGTAGGCTGATCATTATTCGGCTGTTGATTTTAATCAGGAGGTCAACTTTTACTGTTTGACAAGCTCTCCAAAACTTCATTACATGCATGCTAAAAGAACCTCTTTGATTTCCAATTGGGCCACAAGGATGTGTGACTATGAGTAGAGTGCACATTTCGGTTAATTTTAGTCGCCGGTTCGGTTAACCGGTTTAGGCTGGTTATTTTTTCATTTTTGCTTTAACCGGTTTAAGCGGTTATTTTCTTATTTTGCTTTAACCGGTTATTCACTTTAACTTGTTTGGTTAATAACCGGTTATTTTCAAGTTTTTTTATATTCATGTTTTCAGTTTTTATCCCGGTTAACCGGTACATCGGTTAATAACCGGTAAAAAAAACTGATTAATAACTGGTTATTTGTAATGAAATCCCTAACCGGTCACTAACCTACGGTTAAAAATAACCATTAACCGGTTATTCCTTGAGCGGTTATTAGCCGGTTATGGTTTCGATTAAAAACCAGTTATGATTATTTAACCGGTTATTTTGTGCACCTCTATCTGTGAGTCCCTTTGCAACCAACTTGTTATAACTTATAACCAACACAACAGTAACCGTATTTATCCCATTTTCACAACTTGACATAAAACACGTATCTTGGATCAATGACTTGATCCAATAGTAACGCACACATTGGGCCCAATATTCCATAGCCCAATCTTATTTGTTTATTCTTTTACTCAATCCAACCCGTTGGGCTTGACTGTTTGAGCAACACTTTGGGTTTATTTACGACCCAACAAAGGGTTTGATTATTAAAATCAAAATAATAGGCCCAAGCCCAATCCCTGTTATGTTGTAAAAGATGAGATGTTTACCGATGGAAAAACAAATCTAAGTGATTTGGTAATGTGAACAACGAAACTTCATTCACCCAATGGATAATTTTCTTGTGACAAAAGATCAAATACAAAGAGCGTTACCGTACAAAACGTACGAAGTGAAAGTTTTGCTGAAAAAATGCGGTGACATTTTCGTAATTAAACTCGTAGAATAATTATCAAAATTACTCTACAAACAATCTTGTAGGGTAATTTTAATCTTATAGGGTCATTTTGATCTTATATGATAATTTTGTAAAGTATCATAGTTATTCTACACATGATCTTTGTAGGGTGATTTTGATTTTTTGGGAATTTTGATCTTTATAGGGTAATTTTGATAATTACCCTACGAGTAAATAATTAAACATTTATTTTCAGAAAAAAACTTCACTTTGTAAGTTTTATATGATAACACTTTGTACGCGAACTTTACTCTTTTCTTAATGTGGTTGTGTGTATCTAGGGTTCAACGATCATAAACATAGATTTATGACTGTTACTTTATAAAAACAAAATATCTTTACTTGATTAAACAAATGAAATAAAACAAATAATAAAGAAAAATGATGGATCTCATATTTCATATACAAAAGACTTGCATATGCAATTTACTAGCATGGTTCCAAATCATACACAAAAGCTACTAGTATGGTGCCAAATCATTTACACAAAAGACTTTATATTATACTGCTTAATAATGGTTTAGAATTTTGCGGATATTTTCGGGTGGGGGTGGTGGTGCGGTGTGGTGAGGTTGGGTGGGGTTGCGGTGGGGGTGGGTTGTGGTGGCGGTGGGTGTGTGGGTGTGATTGATCATCAGTTTTAAAGAATGATATGACAATAGGTAGTAAGAGCAAACCTATAGACCCATAAGCCAACATTTGTGTAAAAATTTGTATGAAAGCATGGAACAAGGGGAAACGTGATGCAAATCGTAGCGATTTCCAGCCAAAGAAAGCAATAGTGACAAACATCAATGATGGTATGAGAAAACCCTGTTTATCATGTTCCTTTTTGTACTCTAGGGCGAACATCATCAATATTGAGTAGAAAGCAAAGACGGCCATCAGCACGTCCCACCTGTAAACGAGAAAAGAAAGTATACAAGTTACTCTTGCTGCGGTGGAGACGCGGCTGCGGAGGGGTGAGGGCGACGGCGGAGGCGACGGCGAGGGTGGCGCGGGGGTTGAGGCTCCATTTGACGAGTGAAATGTGTGTTTATCAATCCATTGTCTGTGTTAATATAACGGTCAATTTGGCATGATACGAGTCATGTAGATGTTGATGGTAATATGTGAATTGTGTCTTTATCAATCTCTCTCTAGAATCAAGGATTTTTTTTTTAGTTTTTTCATACAAGATTAATATATTACTTTTTAATCCATTAAATACCATCTAAATTAATGTTAAAAAAAGTTGCTAATCTTTTTTTGGGTTTGTAGCACATGTATTGTTAAAAACTAGTACTGAAGCTTGCGATTCGCGGCGGAGTCGTAGGAGGGTATTGGTGTGAGTATATTTATTACATGATATATCGATGAATTAGACCATACATGCTTTAATCTAAACGATCGTAAAAATAAGCAATTAACACGGTTAAGTAAACATGTCTAAAGTTAACAGTTAACTTTTAATCTAAACGATGGTAAAAATAAGTAAGCAACACAATTAAGTTAAAAAATAATAAGTAAAATAGAAAAGAATCAAACTTATAAAAAAGATAAAAGAACAAATTTTATTTAAAAAATAACTTTATTAAACTTTTATGTACGTATGATAACCCTATTAAAGTTTAGGGTTGAAACGTAAATCATTTGAAGAAATTATGTAATCGTTTATAATTAATATTAAACCTCAAAGTTCGTTTAATAATTTATTAAAGTTTAAGATGAAAATGTAGATTAATTAGAAATAACTCTGTTGCTCTATCATTAAAAATTAAAGTGTACATAATATATATTACTACTGTTCATTATTTAGTTTGTTAGTATATAGAATAGAATTAGCCAATAATCAAATTTAATTTGAAATCTCCCTCACAAAATATATGCTTGGTGGAGTGTAAAATACTTCTAAATGTATGGTAAAAAAAATTAGGATACCTCTGAATCTTTATTCTAGCTTCGTTATCTTTTTCATTCTATCTCTCTGTATATATCTAGGTATATATAGAGAGATTGAGGAGAGGGGTATGTGAATATAACACCCAGAGGAAAAGTTACAAACTCACCATGTAAATAAGAACGGAAATTTTGGAATTTTACCTAAGTTTAAAATTTGATAGTAAAACTATATAAATCACCAATATTCATTGTTCTGTTTAAATAAATATAAGAAAACTTTCGTAGTGGTTATTGGTGAATAAAATGGTAAAGGGTATTCACATATACGGTTGTGAATCTAAATGACAAATGCGTCTATTCCTAAATACGTTTCCGAATTATCAAACGATCATAACGAAATCAAATGATGTTTATGTAAAAGATAACGCCGTGACAAATGACCTAAAAGGGGTGATGAATGTTAGACACAATTGGATCATTGCTTCAATACATACTTCTTAAACCGAGCAGGTGATCACATTGCAACGGAAACTACATCAATTGAACTAAGCAAGAATATTTGAAACCAATAACCATATATTATATGAACTAAGCAAGAATTTTATAGAACATACCAAAGTTATACAAGGATCAATTTAATTAACACAACCTTTGAGCGTATAAAGTTTTACTTTTATTTACTGGTAGATATAGGCATTTACACAGTTTTTTCTCATAAAATATTAATTCAATATAAATTTAAAAAAAAACTTATAAGATTAACAAGCCAAAATCAAGTTTAACCAATTACAAAATATGTTTCAAATTTAAATGAAATACAATATAAGTTTATTGGCTTCCTAATCAACCCTTTAATATGTATAGATATCCAACTACATACTTAAATACTTGCAAATAATAACCACCTTTGGTAATATATGTTATGAGTGTAAAAATAAATTTATTAAAGGTAAAATAATCAAACCCAAACTGAGTTGAACTAGGCTCGCTTTCTCACTTAGCTGAGCCGATTAGACTCAGTTTCAAACCTAAATACCCTATCATATGTAAGAGACTATGTTATATTAGCTGCACATTATTTTCGGTTTCTTCATTAATTAGGATTAGGATGATGTTGAACCGTTGACTTTGATGTGACATTTTTACAACTAATTGACCTTATTGTGTGAGTAATTAGGCAACACTGACATGATCCACCTTTCTTGATTTTTTGTTGACCGAATTTCCTTAACGTCACGATCAAGTAAATTGATGTATGTAATATACGTAAAAATCAAGTAATTAGATAAGGATAAAGGAGGAGATAAATGAAATTTCATGTATGTAATACACGTAAAACGTGTACTAGTTTTAAATACCCAAGACACAGTATGACATTTTATAAGTTAACATTTACGATATTTAGTGTTTTTCAATAAAACCTCACTCAGTATATAGATATAGTCATAACATAATCCTAGGTTTATGATCAAATACAAAGGCTCTTAAAAATAAGATGTCGTACAGAGAGTATCAAACGGACTGCTATTGACCTCATTCAAGCGGTATTGGAACCGTCTCATTGAACTCTATGTTTTGAGATTTTAGGTTTTTACTTTTGGATTTATAGTAGAATTTTTGTTTATTATCATTTTGTCTTATATTTAGCATTGTGTTTTTTTTATATTTGCCTCATTGTGTCTTTTTTGCATCTCATTGTGTCTTTTTTCCTCGACATTGTGTTATATTTTTCGGCATTGTGTTATATTTTGCTCGACATTATGTAATCTTGTGCGATCCATTGTGTTTGTAGAATAACTTAACCTCGTAAACCTTAATTACTATGAAAACAAAAAAAACTATAAATCTATGAAAACAAAAAACTTTAAATCTAAAACATTTATTTTCTTACGAACATGTGTATTTCAATTGTTGTATTTTTTAACTACATATGCATAGCTTATTTACATGAATAACTAGTAAAAATAGTTTCATATAGATATATACATATATATATATAGGGGGTTAGGATCTTGTGAGAAGCACTAGGCTAATTGAGAAACTTAAGAAGCATTCTAGATCACACATTTTCCCAAAGCTTTCTGTAATATACACACATGTATAATTTAAAATTGACTATATACATATGTGTATAATTCAGTATACATATGTGTATATAGTCAATTTTAAACTATACATATGTTTATATTACGAAAAGCTTTGGGAAATATGTGGTCTAGAATGCTTCTCAAGTTTCTCAAATAGGGTGCACTTCTCTTAGGATCCCTACCATATATATATATATATATATAAAGGAAGTTTTAAAAAAAGCGCGTGTCTAAGGTGAGCAAAATCGCATGGTGATACCACCAGTGAAATCGCATGGGGGGGGGGGGGGCAGGATTTTCGCATGGATCTGGGTTTGTTGATGAAATCGCACGTAGGAGTTGGTTTTTTTGATGAATTCGCATGGGATCGTGCGGTCGTGGTTATCGCGTACCCAATGTACGGTAAGCCATCTTGTACGTTAATTGAACCCTATATATATATATATATAGAGAGAGAGAGAGAGAGAGAAAGAGAGAGAGAGTGTGGGGATCCTGCGCTAAGTGTGTTTTTCATAGAAAATCTAGGAAGCGATTTGGGCCATCCGATGGGTGTGTTTAATGGTTGAGATCATCTTGTTGGCATTTTTGTAATATGTGTGTCTTAAAAAGGATTATTTAATTAATTAGGGGTAGATGTGTCATTTAGCTTGTTTTAAATATGGAAATAATTAATTGCGATTTTTCTCTCTCTCCCTCTCTCTTTTTCTCTCTCTTCCTACTATCCTTCATGAATAAACACAACATCAAGAAAACACATCGTGACAAATATCACACAACGTGAAGAAATCCAAGAAAACACATCATTCCTAAAACATAAACTGCTACAACACACTGTGAATTAACTTGTAACTGGTAAAACACAGCGTCAAGAAATTATTCATGAAGGATTGCAGCTGGTAAAACACATCGTCAAGAAATCGTTCATGAAGGATTGCAGCTGGTAAAACACAATGTCAAGAAATCCTCCAGCATTACCAGCATAATGGTAAAACACAGCGGTATTAATCTGCTTGCTGTTAAAACACAATGTCAAGAAATCCTCCAGCATTACCAGCATGAATGGTAAAACACAGTGTCAAGAAATCCTCTAGCATTACCAGCATGAATGCTAAAACACAGCGGTATTAATCTGCTTGCTGTTAAAACACAATGTCAAGAAATCCTCCATCATTACCAGCATGAATGGTAAAACACAGCGTCAAGAAATCCTCCAGCATTACCAGCATGAATGCTAAAACACAGCGGTATTAATCTGCTTGCTGTTAAAACACAATGTCAAGAAATCCTCCAGCATTACCAGCATGAATGGTAAAACACAGCATCAAGAAATCCTCCAGCATTTCCAGCATGATAAAACACAGCGTCAAGAAATCCGCCAGCATTACCAGCATGATAAAACACAATGGTATTAGTATGCAAAAAATATGAACAAAAATCGTTTGAATATTTAAAGAAATAACCCTAGAAGTTTTTTGTAACTGAAAATTTTGAAAATATGTGATATAAGGTTTCCTAAAAAATCTCATTTTGTTGTTTTATAATTATCTCTTCCCAAAATTAACTTATTTAATGAATTGCCATTGTGCCCTTTTGTTAAAATTGTCTAGATGACACTTGTCATCACATAGTTGCTTCCTACACTTTGTAGGAAAAAATGACTTTGTAGCCAACTCCCACTCTATATATATAGTGTAAGTATATGGAGAAAACCCCTCTAAGTGAGAAAACAATAGGAAACTCTAAGTTCTCGACTATTTTTTTTTTGAAAAAAATTACACATGTTATATATATGTTTTTAAGGTATTTGAGCAAAAAAAAAATCAAAAAAGCGCCGAGCGGATATTTTTAAAAAATAAACAAGTTTTCAGCAACATATGTTATACATGAATGTAACATATGTAACATATATATATATATATAATATAGGGTGAGGTTTTAGGGAGAACACTAGTATTTTTGTGAATTTGTAAGAACGTCCACGAACAGCTCGGGAACCTAAATTTGTTATCTATTGTCCGATTAGGCGGAAACTAATGACAAGTTAATCAAATAACAAGAATTACTCATTTAAATGTTGTTTTCATTGATCTAAAGTTCAATACATTCAAGATCCGGATCCTACAGAGCTTCCCCGTCTCTATGCCAAAATCTCCAACTTCCTACAAATGAAATCCCAAGGCACCTATATAAGTCTTACAAGTTCGCTGGTGAGAGACAGCTATAAGTAAGTTCGCCCGAACTTGACCTAGTCAAGTTCGGCCGAACTTGGCTTCTCTCAACCAATCATGAGCGAACTTGCTATCTAAACCTCTTAAATACGCCTTGTTTCACCTATACTATACAGACTCGATACAAGACTATTCTACAGACATTAAGCACCAATAGACTCCCTCTTGGATATCTACTTTGTCTTGTTCGGTCTTCAGAAACTCTCGTTTATTCCAGACTCGTTCTCGTGTGATGACGAAGGCAACATACATATGCACCAACAGACTCCCCCTTGGATGTTGCCGCAGTCATCTACTTTCATAGACATCTTTTGACAATAATCATCCTCGTCAGTCTTCAAGTGTCATAGTCTTCTTTGAACACCTTGTAATCATCAGACTTCAAATAAGTTCCTGAGTCTTTATCTTTATCCTTGAATAAGCATTAAACTTTATGATCTTCAAACATTCTCTTTTTCTTCAATTTATCTTGATAAAACTTTAATCTCCAAGCTCCCTCTTGCTATGAGCTGTGCTCTCCCTAGCTTTGAGCTTTATCTTCAATCATTTCATCCTGCTCCCCCAAAACTTTACTTCCTGTTTCAAAGTTCTTGGGAATTCAAATAAAACATTTCAGATTTTAACTTTGAAATTTTTGTTCCACATGTATTACATCTTCAAATTTTAATCTTTATTTTTCAGTTATCTCAAGTTCAAATTAATGACTTTGAAAGATTTTACGTTTAAAACCTTCAACTTTCAATTATTGAAATAAAATCCACTTAGTTGATCAAGTCCAAGTTAATGACCTTGATTAACTAATTTTGTTTACCAAGTCCAAGTTAATGTCCTTGGCTAAACTCGTTGTGAACAACTGATGTTTTTGTCAATTTTAAAGTTTCAAATTAATGAACTTTTTCTTACTAGACTTCGATGATCCGTTCACCAACATTGGCTCGTTGAAAATCTTTTTGGATTTTAAAAAGTAAGTAAAGTATTTACAGAACTTTTAACAAGTAAAGTAACCTATGTACAAACATATTTACAGACATATTTTTGTGAATTTGCGTCTAAGGATCATATTAGTTTGTTTGAGACATATCACCAGTACCGTTGACCTTTTTGAGACTTTAAGTTTTAAACTTGTTTACCTTAGATTGTCGATATGTTTGTCCACTTAAACTTCATCACGTTTCTCAATTGTTCCTAGATATGTTAGGTAAGAATTATGAAACTTGACTTAACTATGGTTCCCACCTCTTGATATACTCCCGAATCCAGATTCCCTAGATTTCATCTTACAGGTGAGTATAGCGTAATTGATATCTGTATTTGGGTTGTGCGAGACCTTGAGAGCTCAGGTTAGTACTACCGTACCGACAAAGAGATGAAGGCTCGTCTTTAAGGTGTGTTCCACTTAAGGAATCTTTTCAGCATTGCAAATGATTAGATCTTTCGATTTTTTCAGGTTTGCATGCTATTTTGGGGTTTTTAGCAAAAGCATTATAGAAGTTCTAGGCTATTGCTTCCGCAAAATCAGAAGAACTTGTATAATACCACATATATCAATCATCTATAAAGACCTCGTATCTCAGAATCAGGCAACCCTTCAATCGAAATTTCGGAGTACTAAGTCCATATATCCATGATATGTTAATCCACAAGATTAAGCAGTTGTAAAATTTAGTTTATATCTCGGAAACAATTTACTGAACATGTAAAGCCTATCGAGACATCCATAGTAAGACTTGTTTAACATTTTTAAACTTTACAATTCTTTAGCATACTGCGATAGTTCACTGATGTACTATCATTTCCTTTTTGACAACAAATTCTTTTTCTCTTTTTCATGTTTTTGTACTTTTTGAATTTTTCAATGTTTTTGAATTTTCAACTTTTCCACATGTTTTTTATTTTTCAACAATTTTTAAAATTTTTTTACTCCCCCTAAAATCAAAAACATATTTTTGGATTTTAGATTTAAAGAAATTCTTCTAAAATGTAACAAACCAATGCGGATCCCGTGACCTCGTCATCCGATCCTTTTTCTCAAACATTTATCTTCAATTCTTTAACAAACAATCATTAAACTCATTTACCACTTGTAAAAGCAGTTTGAACTTGTAAGAACTTTGAAATCAATTTTTCTGTTCAACGGTGTGGATTTTCATAATTTTGTCTTTTCAAAAATTTTCCTTTTAACAACCACTTGTAATTTCAAAAAAAAAAAAACTTTTCTTTTTAACTACTCCCCCTCAAAATGACAAAGATATGACATTTCTGGATAAGTTAAATTGATATGGAGCTTCGCAATCCAGAATCAACTTTTGATCAAGTAGATCTTGGAACTCCTGCACATGAAAGGATTTAGTTAAAAAGTTTAACCCAAGCCTTCTTGGTCTTGGGTTTTGGATTTACTTCCGCATACACATCTTCATAATCATTTTCAAATTCATCATCATAATCAAAATTTTCATCAAACATTTCGTCCAATGTTAATTTTGAAACTTTATCGACCTTTTGTTTTTCTGTTTGTTTTAGAAAATCATTTTTCAACTTTGAAATATCATTTTTAATGACTACTTCATTTGATTTGACATTTTTAGTTTTAGTAGTAACAGACTTTTCATTTTCAGACTTCTTTTTAGCCAACCAGGATTGTGACACACATCTAGCTTTCTTGATATAGAACCTCGAATCATCGTTTGTGTTTAACTTTGATTCATTTTTAAGTTTTATTTCAGAAACATATTCAGTCTTTGGTTTCACAATCTCTGGTTGTTTCTTTTTCTCAACCTCAGAATAACCACTCCTTCGTGGATACACAGACTTTGACTTCGGACACTTGCGAACAATATGACCAACTTCATTGCATTTAAAGCAAGTCCGGTTATCATGTGAGTGTCCACTAGTGGGTTTTATACCACTTGCCGATTTAGCCTGGTCACGAAGTTCTTTTTCTTTCTTGAACTCATTGTTTGATTGCTTACCAATCTTACCTTCTTCTTGAACCGTATTCGTTCCATACACAAAGTTGATGTTTTTACCTTTGTATGCTTGGAACGTCGACTTTGAGTTCTTCATCGGTTCTTCTTCAGCTTCTAAACCCAGTCCAGCTCTCTTGTTCTCTGGAAAATCACCACCATTTCTACGGTAATTGTTAAAATTCCGTTTGGGGGTTTAGAGTAAAACCTTTTCTCATTCTTTTCAAGATCATCTGATGATACTTCCACAAGTTTAAACAGTTTATCAATTTGATCTTCTTTTACATTCCAAATCGGAAAACTTTCTTCAAAGTACAATCTATCAGATTCCTTAATCTTGTATAATATAACATTAGGATCATCACATAGATCACTTTCTGAAGATGTATCGTCACTTTTGGACTGTGAATAAGAACTGTTTGAACTTTCATCAGAATCATTTCTTAAAACATTTTTCACCACATTATTTACAACCGCTTTAATGTCATCGTTTGATTTTGTAAAGTCCACGTCAATGTTCTCAGGCAATTCATCTCTCATTTCTGACAAAAGAAGAATGTTAAATGCCTTTTCAACTTCATCATCTTTCTAGCAACAGTAATTTTCAAGAAGTGGTGGAGGAACATTTTTGTACACTTTACATTTTGATTTTTCACAATTTTCCTCCGACTTAATCGTAGGTAAAATGTGATCAATGACATAAGCATTAGTGGTATAAGATTTTAGCAATTGGCTTACCCGTTCAGTTTTAATTTTCATAGCATGAAGTTCTCTTTTTGTTTCAGCAATTGTGTTAATGTACATGTTAATTGCCTTTTGTTTATCAGGTACTGTGGCTTTTAACATTTTTTCATTAGCACCAAGTTTAAGATTAGCTTTTTCGACATTTTTATATTTGCCTTGTATCTTGTCATAAGCTTCTTTCATATTTCTGTAATCATAACGAAAAGTTTCATTATGTTCAGTTAATTCTCTTATGACTTTGACCTTATCAAGGCATGATTCACATGGACTTGTGCACTTTGTGCAAGGTTTTTCAACCTCCACAACTTTCACAACTTCCTTTTCAGACATTCTTACCTCAGCTTTTACCTTCTCAGCTTCCTCTGTTTTCTGCTTTTCGAGATTTGCAATATCCTCTTCCTCAGCTGCATTTTCCAGATCAGCATCAACATCTGACGCTTTGGAATCTTCCATAACCTCAGCCATCATAGCAACTCAAGTTTTCTTGCCAATGTATCTGTTCCAGTCAAATCCATCTTCTTCTTGATTAGCAACAAGAGCTTGTTCAGTTTTCTTTGAAGATTTTTCTTCAATATTAACTTGTGTCTTCTTTGGATATGGTTTGTATTGAAGAGCTCTCTTATAGTAATCATTGCTGCTACCGAACGGATTTTGGCTTCCACTTGCTTCTTGATTGCTACATTCGCGTTTGAAGTGTCCCTTTTGTCGACACCTGAAACATGTGACTTTTGTTTTTTCAAATCCAAGCTTGTTGCTTGAATTACCAATATCCATCCCAGTAAGCGCCACGAATTTCGTAACTCTTCGAATAATAGACGCAAGACTCCATTTGATATCCATGAGTTCTAACTCTTCTTCATCCACTTGATCGTAATCATCGGCAGTCATTTCCGGATTACCGATCTTTCCAGCAACAAGTCCTTCATAAGATTCAAGAACAGTAGCAAGAAGTGCGATGTGTTGTTTCGCCACTTTTTCAGGAAATACGTTCTTCAAATCTACCGCAATGTTGCACTGGAAAATATTTGAGTCAGAACCAGCTTGGTTTGTCTGACTTTGAAATGAAGGGCTTGTACTAGAACTTGGATAACCAGCATAAGGAGAACTTTGATTCGGAGAAGCACTAAAGGCCGTTTGAATCTTCGGACTTTGAATCTGAGTATCTTGAATACCTCATTTGTAATAGACACCTACATCTTGGACAACATTAGCGTTTTTGGATTTCGCTATTTTCATCAGCTCCATTTGATGACCTTCTAACTTGTCAATGAAAGATGACAATTTGAAGTGTCTCCAAGATGGGCTATTCTTCAGAATCGTCAGATATATTGTCCATTCTCCTTCTGGAAGTGCATCGGCCAATTTCTCAATCTGCTCTTCATTTGATCGTTTAATATCATGTCTTCGCATTTGGACCATGAGGTGACAATATCTATCGATCATTTGTTTCATCGGCTCTCCTTTGATCATTGTAAAGATCTCAAACTCTTTCTTTATCAACGCCTTCTTACTCTTGATTATTTCATCACTGCCTTTGAATTTGTCACAAAAAGATTGCCATAATTCTTGTGAAGTGGTAAACTCTGACAACAATATCAAAATATCTTCCATTATTGATTGTTGAATCAAGCTAATCATTTTCTTCTCTGCGACATAATTTGCTTTGTTGGTTGGTGAGAACTTGTTCAACGGAAGATCTTGATCACGTTCATTCTTTGGCCATTTGTAACCATCTTCAACTGCAACCCAGCTATCGAACTGATTTGCTTGTATCCAATTCACAAACTTTTCCTTCCATCCTTCAAACTCATCTATACTCATTAGCTTCATCCGGTTTCTGAGTAGTACCCATTTCGTTGTCGATATTCATCTGGTTCGTCGCAAGAGTATTAGCATTTGATGATGAAGCTACTTGTGACACGAATACGTTGTGGAAATCTTCCATTTTGACAATCTGATGGAGTATCTGAGAATATGATCAAAAACAACTTGGAAATTGATTAGTAACAAGCAAGTTCGGTCGAACTTGTGTAAAACTCAAAATTTTGATTTCACCTTTAACAAGTTAGGTCGAACTTTGGTATAATTTTCTGATTTTGTACAAACACTTCAAGTTCGATCGAACTTGAAGAAACATTTTGAAAATTTTATCACTTCGAACGGACTTGATGTTTAAAGAAACAAAACAACAAGTTCGGTCGAACTTAAGACTCAGTTTCAATGTTTCAACTAAGTTCGGTCGAACTTATGCAATATTTCAGCAAATTTTAAGGAAGTTCGGTCGAACTTGGAGTTTAAACCTTGAAAAACTAACAAGTTCGGGCAAACTTGATTAAAATTCAATGAATTTTAGTCAAGTTCGGTCGAACTTGGTCTCAAATCGATGGAATTGGTTTTGACAAACATGGTTTTTTGAACCTTTTGATATCAAAATGATTGGATTTGATGTCCAAACTCTCAGGGGTTTGCCAGGAGTGTATTTAACATGACATATTCAAACTTGGACAAAATTTGACCGTGAATTCTTCGTTTTTGTTCAAAAGTTAAGAAAAATAGAAGAATGGAGATGAAATAGAGAGATTCTTGTCTTGATTTCAACAAATCAGGTATCCAGGCTCTGATACCACTTGTAGGAACGTCCACGAACAGCTCGGGAACCTAAATTTGTTATCTATTGTCCGATTAGGCGGTAACTAATGACAAGTTAATCAAATAACAAGAATTACTCATTAAATGTTGTTTTCATTGATCTAAAGTTCAATACATTCAAGATCCGGATCCGACAGAGCTTCGCCGTCTCTGTCCCAAAATCTCCAACTTTCTACAAATGAAATCCCAAGGTACCTATATATAGTGTTACAAGTTCGCTGGTGAGAGACAGCTATAAGTAAGTTCGCCCGAACTTGACCTAGTCAAGTTCGGCCGAACTTGGCTTCTCTCAACCAATCATGAGCGAACTTGATATCTAAACCTCTTAAATACGTCTTGTTTCACCTATACTATACAGACTCGATACAAGACTATTCTACAGACATTAAGCACCAATAGACTCCCTCTTGGATATCTACTTTGTCTTGTTCGGTCTTCAGAAACTCGTTTATTCCAGACTCGTTCTCGTGTGATGATGAAGGCAACATACATATGCACCAACATAATTGAGTGAACAAATTCTGACCATTGATTTACATCATCAAAATCGTAAAATACATTAGTGTATTTTCATCATCAAATCATGGCCATTGATTTACACTTGTGTATTGATAATCAAGGGCTAGGATTAGTTCACTAGTGTTCACAATCAAGAGGTTGTTCACACACACACATATATACACATATTGCATTGTACCTACATATGTATAGGGTTGTTAAAAACTCGTGCACGACTCGCTAAAAAAATTCGAATAACACTCACTTGAAATATGCTCATTTGTAAACGAGTTGAGCCGTATCAGCTCGGTTCGCAAATAGTTTGAGTAAGAGCCAAGATAAGCATGGCTCATGGGCTCGATTGTTTAGCTAGGGTGGTGTTGACACTTGTTTATTAGGGTACTGGGGGCACAACTCGAATTACCAATGTGAAAGAAACAATTAAATAGTTACACTTCACTTTGACCTGTTTTTATAAAAAAAATACTCAAATCACTTGGGATGGTGTTAGAGAAGTTCGCAACTCACTTTTACCCATTTTGAACTGAATGTTGAAGCCGAAACATCCGGTAATAGAAACCAATTTTACAATTTGAATGTTGAAGCCGAAAGGTTGGCGCTAGTGTGACCGAAAACCTGATGAAATTGATTTCGCTACCCAAATTATGCATGCCCAAGTACCCGTAGAAGGAATCAAATCATCAAACTCTTGCAATATAAACACATTTTTGTTTAATTGTAGTCACTTAAAAGTTTGTTTTCAGAAATGCAAGTCAGAATCTAGCAAAATGAAGGGATATGCAATAGTAGTTCTTTGGGATTTTGGAAATAAAGGGATATACAATTTTTTGTTGTTTAAATACAAAAATACAATTAATTTTCAAAGAGAAATGAATTTGCTTGAGCTATGCAGCCATCTTAAGCTCAACGTTCTTCGTTTTTTTTTATTTATAAAGACGTGCATGACTCGCGAGACAACCTTCATGCACATCTGGGTCTAAAGAAGTCAAAATTTAGGTCTGTATGAGAGTGATATTTAAAACTAAATAAATGGATAAAGAGATTAGAGTAAACTGCAATTTGTGTCCCTAAGGTAAGAGACCGTTGTCAAGTCGCGTCCCCAAAGTGAAAATTTTGCTCGATGAGTCCATGAGTTATAAAAATCATTACGATTAGAAAGCTAATAAACTTATATGTATTTCATTGACTCAAGAGATTATGAATAGTTTACTTTATAAATATATTCATTCTTTGGTTAAATAGCTATATTAAAACATATTCATTCTTTGGTTGTACATAAAGGATCGTCTTGCTTGTGTCTCTGCTTTTCGAGACTAAAATGCATTAGTGCCTCACGTCTTTTTAAACCTAGTTTCTATCTTAAATGGAAGTATGGAACTGTGGGGTATTGTAAAAGACTTTGCAATACTTGCTTCAATTCAACTCGTTGACAACCATGTGTATATCCCATACAAGAATAGTTTATATATAAATGAACAAAAAGTCAAATTTTCTTTTGATAATCAGTAAATCCCACCAATAGCAACGTTAAGGTAGAGTCTGAGTATGGTAAGATTTAGACAACCTTATATCTTTAACCCGTAGGAATAGAGAGACTGCTTCCAGTGAGACCCCCGGCTCAATAGTAGTTTTGGATCAAGCTTTGGACATAGGACACATAACACTCAGCAATTAGGACAAAAGTCAATTAGCGCATGTACCCCCTTGTCTTTCATCTATCAACGCCATCACATGATGCATGATTAACCGTCCCTCTCTTTTTAACGTTATTTTCACCATATTGGTAAAATAACGTTAAAATTAGTGCACTTACATTTTTGCCGCCACTCATATATACATTATATGCGCATACAACAAGCAAGGCGTAAAGTTTCATTCTTATGATTTAAGAATGAAAAACAATAAACATGCGCTAGATGACTTGAGGGCAGAGGGAATATGTGTACACGCCATAATTATGATCAAAGTTATAGAATGAATTATGCAAGATGTGTTGATAATTACGCATATAGATATATAAAGTGTATTAAAACAAACTTATAGAATTATGCAAGATGTGTTGATAATTACCCATATATATAAAGTGTATTAACAAAGTGAAGACGCATGAATTATAAAACTAGGATGTTGAAACTTTAAGTAAAACCAACTATTCCGTTCTAACATTGTTAAAATTTATAGTAGGATGTTAAAACTTTAAGTAAAACCGACTATTCCATTCTAACATTAACCAATATTTTAAAAGGCGATTTTAAAATCATATCGGGTTAGGCTAAAAAATGGTTTAACCGGTTGAACTGGGTTATACTGGGCGGTTCAACCGGGTTGACCAATTAACCTTATAAATCTATAAAATACAATTTCAACTAAAAAAAAAAAAGAATCTAATACTATATCATTCCATAACAAAAATATTCCAACCGTCAATCCATAATAAAAAATAATCCAAAAATTCACTATGGGTACCTTTTAGAGCGCTAGATTTTACTAAGAATGTAAACCATCATGTTTTTTGGGCATAAAAAATTAAAAGTCCAAATTTTAATCTTTGACCCGAATTTAAATTGGTATAACTCAATTTACTGACGGTACAACTTACTTGTCGTTCCCTCAATTTAGTGGTATGATTTGTGTCGGCCAAGTTCCTGTCATCCAGCTTAACCATTCTAACACTGAGAAACTAGCCGTGGCTTAAATCCATAAAACGTGTCAATTCGTATATATTTTAATAATTAGCTATTATTTACAATTAAATTAAACAAAAAAAATTCAAAATGAACATAAATTTAAACACAAGTAAATGGTTTGCGATGAAACTAATATGGTTTGGGTTGAGTATAAATTTGTTTAAAATTATTATTTTTTATTTTTACACCTAGCCATTGGAGGAAATAACTTTTTTTTAAATCTTCTAGGGCTACATGGGCCACACTCCAATGTCTGGACCAGAAATAAAATCATGGACCTAGGTCGACCAGACACCATCCCACAACGCAAGGCAGTTCTGTGAGGGTGGTTCGTAAGTTCAGCCACCGCCAAGGCATACTTCGATCTAAATAAATTTGATAAAACCTTTCAAAAAAATTAATTATTACATAGAAGTGGAGTTTTTTTGTAAATTAGGGCTGGTGGAAAAACCATTTACCAAAATGATATTTCTTGAAAACTATTTACCAAAATGGTATTTTTTGTTTATTTTGTATGTGCCTTTTCTTTTTAACCAACATATTAAACTTTTATAATATTTCTATTAAATTAAGGAAGTGTATATTTTTTTATCCTTTAATTATTTATATTTTTTCAACAAATCTAATATATATTTTTTTTATTTTTTTATTTCTTTGAACAACATTTTTTATACTTTTATTTAGCAATAACTCTTCTAAAAACATATTAGTTTTCTTTTTCTTTTCCTATAAAATTAAATCATTATCAATTTCTTTATACTTACACTTTCTTGTGTTTTGATAAACCGATCAAGAAACACTTTTTTTCTTAAACAAGAATTGATCTTTTTTCCTCAACCAAAATCGAATCCTTTGCCTTGGTATTTTTGAGTTCATTTTTACTTTTTAGTTTCTATGCCAAAAGTTGTAAAAATATTGGTATGATTAAAAAAATATAAATCATTAAAGAATTGAAAAAATGGATGCTTGATTAATTTAATAGAAATATCAAAAAAGTTTATTATTTTGGTTAAAAAAGGTATATACAAAATAAATAAGAAACACCATTTTGATGAATAAGAAACACCATTTTGGTAAATGGTTTTTAAAAAACACCATTTTGGTAATATTTTTTTCACCAACACTGGTTTAGGAAAAAACTCTGTAGATCTGTTTCAAAAATTTATAACTTGATTGGATATCTGATGTCTACATACTTGTTTGATGTATTGGTAACAACACTGCATTTCTATCGTGTTATTGTATATGTTTTGTATACTAGGTTATCACTCGTGAACTTAACAAGCTCTACAATTTAAATTTTATCAAACATAATTGTAGATGTATTATATAAAATGTATAATGTGTGACGATAAAGGTATATTAAAAATAAACATATATTAATTATTAGAAGGATGTACGCATCCATGAGTTTGATATAATATATGATTACGATACTTAAACTTTAAAATATGACAAAAAAATTGAACGACAAATTTCTTTTATTTCATGTCGTCTGTCGGACTTGAACCTAAGACCTCCAACTCACAAGGCGATTAAAGGCTTTGTCTTCACCAATGGTTCACCACCGCATTGGTAATATATGACAAATTAATTATATAATTTTGATTTTAGTCTTTATCTAAAAATGATGGTACTATAAATTATAGGTATACCGCATACATACATATACGAAAAAAATAAATATACGTACATACATGCATGCATCATGATTCAAGTTTATAAGTTTTAATGGTCCTAGTTGATCAAATGTCAGATATCTCATCACCAAAAATATCGAATTTGAGTAAATATATATAATGTTAGAGCATTCACATTGATATCCCTATAAATATACATACATATCCACTAAAAAACAATTACTATATCCATATATTTTCACTAAAAACAAAAACTCTTTTTCTCTCATTATCAATTAAATAATTTTTTTATACCTTTATCATTATCTTTTCTCTCTCCTTCACTCACAACCATTTCTAAAAATATTAAAAAATTATACAGTTTTCTCTCTCCAAATTTTTTTTCCATATATTTACGGATGAACAGTAACTTTCTCATATATTTTCTCTCTCCTCTACTCACAACCTACCAATCATTCCTTATAATATAACTAAACTCTCTCACATATTTTAAGGTTTTCATTGTGAATGCTATTAGTATTACAAACCCTACAAATCATTATCACATGCATCATGCTTATAATTATAACGTTGTTTTTAATATGAGTATATAAATGTATTTCAAATAGTTGTAATCAAATATATCTAGTTTAAAGCACTAATAGTACATAATATTTTTAATTTTATCTCAGCATAACTACTCACCCTTTGTATTTTATCTCACAAATGACAACGTATATTAGTTAAGTCGCTTGATTGTTGACTAAAATTATGCAATGACTTCTTGGTGCATACAAGCCCCAACAAAATATTTTTTTTGCACCAGGATAGTAAACAGTTTGCACAAATACGCTAAACCTAAAAGTTTGTAGCATATCACTTTTTACATGGTATAACATTACTAATTGGTACAGATTTAATTTTCCACATCTATAACCAACTGATTATACAATTAACCATACCACTTTGCTCACAACTGATCGGTTTAGCCCATAAATGGTCCTAAGTGTATACATCACACCAGTATATCAGTCGCAAGGATTTAGTGAAGTTGAAGGTGACTGACAAAACTAACAAAGGGCATCAATGATTTACTTTAAGCAGGCAAGGATCCAAGCGCATATAGAGGTCTTTGTTTGAGGTCATAGACTCTTGCATATCCATTATTGTTTAGGTTGTTACATCAATAAACGAAGTTAAAACTTGTTTAGTTTGTCGAGACACGCTACCACTGATGATAGGCTACTTAGAGGACCAATCTCCAGAAATAAGGAAAGGAAAGGAAATACTTTTTGATCAAATTAACCATGACCTCTAAGGGATCAAAGTACAATTTAAACAATGGAAATTGCAAGTCTGTTCCTAAAGACTAGGAACTTACTCGACGAATTCAAAATGCAAAACAAGAAAGCAACAACCTTCCTAACTTACATGCATAATTCAAACAAATATAAAAAAAAGACAATGTTTTGACTAATCCCTTAGTCCAACAAACGAAGTGGAGTCTTCTGGATGCGAACGGGTCGGGTACTAACGGGTCGGTTCGTATCAATATCTCCCCCTTCGAAATCGACCTTGTCCTCAAGGTCGGTGGTCGGTTCTCGTCGAATATAGTTCATGAAGTCGTCAGGCAAGTAATGTGCTTCCGGATGGACCGTACCTTTAAAAGCTCGCAACAGTGAAACATGAAAAACCGGGTGTACCCGAGAGCCAACTGGTAGTTCCAATTTATAAGCCACTTTTCCAATTCGTTGGATCACCTTAAATGGACCATAGTACCTACGATTAAGCTTTTGAAATTTTTGATTTGCAACAAAGGACTGTCGGTATATTTGAAGACGGAGTAGAACCCAGTCACCCACACTGAATGCTATATTGGACCGGTGCTTGTTTGCTTGGTCCGCCATCCGCTGCCTAGTCTTTTGCAAGGTTGCTCGTAAGAGATCAATGAGTTGTTGGTGTTCGACTAAGGAGTTATCAATTGAAGCAACCTTGGAGCTTCCAATAGTGTACTGTGGAATAGAAGGAGGTGGTCGGCCGTACAGAGCCTGAAAAGGTGTCATTTCAATGGCGCTATGATAAGAGGTATTGTACCAAAACTCAGCTAAGTGAAGGAACTTTGTCCATCGAGTCGGTTGGTCACATGCAAAGCACCGTAGGTATGATTCCAAACAACGGTTTAGTACTTCGGTTTGTCCATCCGTTTGTGGATGGTATGCACTTGAGTGTAACAGCTTCGTTCCCACTTGTTGGAACAACTCATTCCAAAATCGGCTTATGAAGATCGGGTCACGGTCTGATAGAATGGTTTTTGGAAGACCATGCAACCTATAAATTTGTGACATGAAAATTGTTGCGAGTGAAACGGCTGTATATGTGTGGGGCAAAGCTATGAAATGGGCAAATTTCGTGAGGCGGTCGACAATGATCCAAATAGCGGATTTTCCGTTGGAGGGTGGAAGGTGTGTTATGAAATCCATGGAGATCTCTTCCCAAACATGGTTAGGAATAGGAAGAGGCTATAGAAAACCATAAGGTTTGTGAGTCGAATATTTGGTTTGTTGGCATATCTCACAAGATGCTATGAATGCAGTGACCTCCTTCTTTAGTTGTGGCCAAAAAAATGAGCCATTAAGGCGTTTAAGCGTGGCCAAGACTCCAGAATGTCCTCCCACAGTACTTCCATGAAGCTCTTGCAATAATTTCAAGCGAAGTGACGAAATATGCGGAATGAAAAGTCGGTTGTTAACGTAGACTAACCCGTCATGAATGCGGTAATCGGTGAAAGAAATTGTAACATCCGTCAAAAACCGGATTAACCAAACCTGCTTCGTTTATTAACCGAATATCGAGTTAAAAATTTCGTTGCGAATCTAATGCTCAAATTAATTTTAAACGATACATAATTAATAATTGTATTAGAATATAAAATTTATAATTGAAAATTCATTAAAAATAATGAAATAAAAATATATTTCTAATGCCGGGTTTCGAACCCGAGTCAGCCGGGAATCCACAAGTCTTAACTCTCACTAATCCAACCACTCCGCCACTTTGGTTATTTGATAACATATCGAAACAATTAATTCAAATAATGAAACACAGAAATCAAATCCAGTCCAAGTCGCGCCCAAATTCGCAGTCGTCGGAAATCCCGACGATTTCGCCCTACACCGTCGGTTTCTTGTGACTTAACGCGTATAATAACTATTACATCAGTTATAACCGATGTCCAGTCCGCGACATTAGTCATAACCGCCGGAAAATTTTGACCAACGAATCAAGACGGTAATCGGACCAAATTCGTCGATGTTCTTCCTTATAAATACACCCTCTAACCTCTGATAACCTTTTCGCTCACAATCACACCAATTCTCGACGTAATTTCACTCGCCGGAAAATCTCTACAAGTCGCCGGAAAACCGAGATTTCATCTACACGGTAAATACCTCGACTCTTTCCGTTTCAATCCGTTGTTAGACTGTTACTAACTTCAATCCAACCATCAGAATCAATCCCAGACGACGTAGCCGGAATATTCAACTCTCGCCGGAAAACTTCTGAAATTTTCTGATCTCACGCTGTGAATCGGTATAACCCTTCAAACTTCTGTTAATCCTTGTTTAAGTACCCCAATTTCATAACTAATCGAACAAGACTGTTAATTGATTCTATCAGCCGAAGTTCACAAACAGAGCCGACGAACCTTTGCCGGAGTTCTGAGAACGACGACCTGTTCCGGTACTTTCTTTCCCCAAACCCTCTCCGTTCATCACTTTTCAATTGCTCATAATATTCGTTAAACGAATTAAACAAGAAACAGTTGCTTTGACCGATGTCTGTGTTTTGAACGAAGAAGACGAAGTTCAGTTATGTTATAAGATTAATTAAAATCAGTTTTATGAACGGGTTAGACACACAGTCCAGCGGTGGACTGTGTGCAAACAAATACATACACGTCGCGAGTTCGATTCCTGTCCCAACCTCACTCTCTTGAAATAAAAATGCTTTTTTTTAACCGAACCGGGTTAACTCAGTAAGATGTTAAGTATAATAAAAACTAGAATATTTACCAAGTTAGACACACAGTCCAGCGGTGGACTGTGTGCCAAACTAAACCACAGGTCCCGGGTTCGAGACCTGTGGCGAGCACCGAGTGATACAATTAAATCGTTTTTAAAAATAAGTGATTTTCGGATTTATTTAATTAGTATATAAATATAATTAAAAACAGAAATATTTCGGGTTAGACACGTAGCTCAGTTGGTAGAGCTGTGTGCACGCGTACGAGAGGTCACGGGTTCGAGTCTCACCCAGCGCACACATATAACCGACCGAACCGGTCAACAAGTCAACGGTCAAAAAGTCAGCATTTTTTATTATTTTTATTTATTTATTTTATTTAAAAATCAATTAAAAATACTTAAAAATAACATTTTTAAAGTTAGAAAATAGCCTTAAACTCACAAAAATATATCCAATAATCCTACTAAAAATTGATTAATAAAATCCGATTATTTACCGAACCATTATGTTATTATCTAGGTTAGTTTCACTCGTGGTTAAATCCAACTTCGTGCGCATTCAACATCATCAACCGAACGCACCCAATGTGAGTGAATCTCTATAAATTCCCCGTTTTTAATCATGTTTTTGGGGTGTATCATGTGTCTTATTATTTATTACTTTTAAACTATTGTGCATCTATCATATCCATGAACAAATGTGTATTCATCATGTATTATCTGTTTGTGTGATTATTGTTTAGATTAATTTTATCATTTTCAGTACATACATTTTCATAGGCCGCCGCTCCCCATTACCTATGAGCGTTGAGCTGTTCCCCATTACCTATGAGCATGAACCAGGCGTGCCAACATACGATCGGCTCCGTTTGATTGAGCCTTGATCGCACATACATTTCATCATAGGCCGTCTGCTCCCCATTACCTATGAGCGTGAGCCGTTCCCCATTACCTATGAGCGTGAACGAGACGTTGCCAACATTTACATTGTCATTCATGTTACATATTCATGCAAGGTGTTTTGTTATTGTATGTTATTTGTTTGATATTGTATGCTATTTGTTTGTTATTGTATGTTTACTTACATTTGTTCATATATGATTATTGCGCAACTTTTTCCATATTAAATACAACAAGAAATAAATAATAAATGTTTTCGGACAAGGTTCACTCGCCAACTTTTTGTTGACCCAAAAACCATTTTTACACATGATACAGGTGAACAGGATGAAGCAAGGAAAACATAGGAAATTGCCTTAGAAGAAAAATAATGAAGTTTAGAAGGATGTATTAAACATGTTGTAATTGTTTGATTTGATTGTATGATTCCTTTTAAATTGTAATAATAAATATGAAACATTATAATAAATGTCATGAGCTTTGATGAAAACCCAATCATGCCCCGATCACCTTATCCGCTGCGGGTCGGGGTGTGACAGATTGGTATCAGAGCCATGACTATAGGGATATATGATAGGTTATTAGGCCCTTAGAGCCTATACTATAGTTGATTAGATTTTAATTGTTTATGTGGTTATATGCAAACTCATGATGTTTATTTTTTTTTCATATTTATTACATACACAAATGCATGCAAATACTTCCGATACTACATTTTGTGATACATAGTGAATTATACTTACAGTCAGACATACATGATTACATACACATTCATCATACATATTTCAATGCTCACATATTCAAATCATCTTCATACTTCCGTTATTCAAGATTTTGTTGCATTTTTTCATTTTTCAAATCTCATCAAAGTGAGTTCTGCGACGGGCATGTAGTAACTGTAAGGGTACAAGTACCGGTAGTCGGAACGTCCTGTCTAGGTTGCATTCGTATAAATCCAATATAACGGACCAGTTTGCCTACCTGGGGACTAACGATGAGAGTACGAAGGACCTATTAGGCCAAAGCATGCCACACCAAACGTCGTTCGAACTAACCCCACTTGAGGTGTCACCGTGTCCACACCTGGATACATTCCGAATATCATACGTTACATACTTATTTCTCGATTTTCTCCGGGTTTTAGTGTACGTAACCAGGCTAACACATGCGAACCATATGAAAAACCCGGTAATCATGGGGGCCCACATGATTACGAAGGTGAAGTATGGCGGCATGCAAAGCCCATTTACGAGCAAAGCCCAAGACATCCTATGGATGTAGTAGATTTATTATGCTATGTTTATTTTATGAATGTTCATTCCTAAATACGACACATGATCCCAAAAACATCCAACTCATACTCTTGATATGTATTCCTTGTAGACGTCTTCTAATTCCGCTCGTAGGAAGATGAGAGCAGGAAAAGCTCGCGAGCGTATGGCTGCCCAAATCGCTCAACAAATAGCTGCCGTAATACCCAACATTGTAGTTCAAGTTCAACAAACCCAAACCGAATCCTCTTCACGATCCATTTCTAAGAGAAAACGAGATGGGCAACTTTTCGCTGTCACCCAACGCAACCAACCAATTTCACAAGCCATACCCCTCCTAGCTATCCCAATCATTCAAGTAGCACCCAACTCAACATACCCAAATAAGAAACCTTACATAGGACCTCACCCTCAATGTAACACCTGTTTTTATCACCATCCATCTACCTTACTTTGTCGACTATGTACGAATTGTGGACGCTATGGTCATTTGAGCAAGGTTTGCCGCACCCCTCAAAACCAAACCTCACCCCCTACTCAAAACATGATCCAAACATATCAACAACCCCAATACCCCATGTTCCCATATGTTCGAGCTTGTTTTAATTGTGACAACCCTACCCACTTTAGAAACACGTGCCCTTGATTGGTTAACATCATAAACGCTCAAGCTCAATCAAACCCAGTTAACCAAGCAAATCAAGAAAACCCAACCACTAGGCCACCAGCAAGAGGAAGAGTTTTCAACATCAATGCCAATCCTGTTGAAGATAATGACGGCCCAAACGAAACCACCCAACTAGTCCCCTTCACCAAAAAAAATCAAGATTCAACTCCAACCGCTTCGTTTTTATGTTTTTCTTTATGTTATCTCAAGTTTTGGTTGATTATGTTTGTTTATGTTTTAGAGTCACATAGGACTAATCATAACTTACTGATAAAACCAATGAAAATTTGACGAGAATATGGTGGATATGCCGCTGGCACTTCCTATATATAAGTATTCTTGTCAAAGGATCAGAGGCATTATCAGGCGGTTATGAGAAGTTCCATGTAGGATTTAGTATTGTCTTGGTTGAAGTTTGTGTTATACTCACTGATTTAGCATTCATATCATCTCATCATTTAAAGAAATTGGATTGTGTTCCATTTCTACATAGACTAACCTCTCCATCATAACAAACGAGAGAGGTACTGTCATCATTCAAACATGTATACTATCAGAATTAAGACTCAAGCTTTGGTTGTTGTGTTTGTTTATGTTTTAGAGTCACATAGGACTAATCATAACTTACTGATAAAACCAATAAAAATTTGACGAGAATATGGTGGATACGCCGCTGGTACTTCCTATATATAAGTATTCTTGTCAAAGGATCAGAGGCATTGTCAGGCGGTTATGAGAAGTTCCATGTAGGATTTAGTATTGTCTTGGTTGAAGTTTGTGTTATACTCACTGATTTAGCATTCATATCATCTCATCATTTAAAGAAATTGGATTGTGTTCCATTTCTACATAGACTAACCTCTCCATCATAACAAACGAGAGAGGTACTGTCATCATTCAAACATGTATACTATCAGAATTAAGACTCAAGCTTTGGTTGTTGTGTTTGTTTATATTTTAGAGTCACATAGGACTAATCATAACTTACTGATAAAACCAATGAAAATTTGACGAGAATACGGTGGATACGCCGCTGGTACTTCCTATATATAAGTATTCTTGTCAAAGGATCAGAGGCATTGTCAGGCGGTTATGAGAAGTTCCATGTAGGATTTAGTAAGGTCTTGGTTGAAGATTGTTTTATACTCACTGATTTAGCATTCATATCATCTCATCATTTAAAGAAATTGGATACTGTCATCATTCAAACATGTATACTATCAGAACTAGGACTCAGACATTGGTTGTTGTGTTTATTTATGTTCTAGAGTCACATCATAGAACCAATCATAACTTACTGATAAAACCAATGAAAATTTGACGAGAATATGGTGGATACGCCGCTGGTACTTCCTATATATAAGTATTCTTGCCAAAGGATCAGAGGCATTGTCAGACGGTTATGAGAAGTTCCATGTAGGTTTTAGTAGTAGAAGTTTTGTTTTAGGATATAACCTTATCTTTCCAAACATATCAAAACTCTTGCGCATGAAATCATATTTAGTCAATCAACTCTGTTTATCAATATTCATTATCTTAGGCATCAAAAAGCGATTCCTGTAGCAGGGTACTCAACCCTTACAAGGAACGTTACCGCCTCAAACAAAAAATTTAAACTCTTACTCCTTTCTAAGTATGTAACTGTCAAACTAAACACCATCCTTTTTAGACAAATATGTCACTACTTAAATTTCGGGACGGAATTTCTAAAAAGTAGGGGATACTTTAACATCCGTAAAAAACCGGATTAACCAAACCCGCTTCGTTTATTAACCGAACATCGAGTTAAAAATTTCGTTGCGAATTTAATGCTCAAATTAATTTTAAACGATACATAATTAATAATTGTATTAGAATATAAAATTTATAATTGAAAATTCATTAAAAATAAAGAAATAAAAATATATTGCTAATGCCGGGTTTCGAACCCGGGTCAGCCGGGAATCCACAAGTCTTAACTCTCACTAATCCAACCACTCCGCCACTTTGGTTATTTGATAACATATCGAAACAATTAATTCAAATAATGAAACATAGAAATCAAATCCAGTCCAAGTCGCGCCCAAATTCGCAGTCGTCGGAAATCCCGACGATTTCGCCCTACACCGTCGGTTTCTTGTGACTTAACGCGTATAATAACTATTACATCAGTTATAACCGATGTCCAGTCCGCGACATTAGTCATAACCGCCGGAAAATTTTGACCAACGAATCAAGACGGTAATCGGACCAAATTCGTCGATGTTCTTCCTTATAAATACACCCTCTAACCTCTGATAACCTTTTCGCTCACAATCACACCAATTCTCGACGTAATTTCACTCGCCGGAAAATCTCTGCAAGTCGCCGGAAAACCGAGATTTCATCTACACGGTAAATACCTCGACTCTTTCCGTTTCAATCCGTTGTTAGACTGTTACTAACTTCAATCCAACCATCAGAATCAATCCCAGACGACGTAGCCGGAATATTCAACTCTCGCCGAATTTATATGATAATTTTACTTATTCAATAAATTCGATTGATTTATACGAGTTGATTTTCTGTTACGATAAATTGATGAAACAATAGCGAGTCCAATAGCGGCTAGAAAACTTCTGAAATTTTCTGATCTCACGCTGTGACTCGGTATAACCCTTCAAACTTCTGTTAATCCTTGTTTAAGTACCCCAATTTCATAACTAATCGAACAAGACTGTTAATTGATTCTAACAGCCGAAGTTCACAAACAGAGCCGAAGAACCTTTGCCGGAGTTCTGAGAACGACGATCTGTTCCGGTACTTTCTTTCCCCAAACCCTCTCCGTTCATCACTTTTCAATTGCTCATAATATTCGTTAAACGAATTAAACAAGAAACAGTTGCTTTGACCGATGTCTGTGTTTTGAACGAAGAAGACGAAGTTCAGTTATGTTATAAGATTAATTAAAATCAGTTTTATGAACGGGTTAGACACACAGTCCAGTGGTGGACTGTGTGCAAACAAATACATACACGTCACGAGTTCGATTCCTGTCCCAACCTCACTCTCTTGAAATAAAAATGCTTTTTTTTTTAACCGAACCGGGTTAACTCAGTAAGATGTTAAGTATAATAAAAACTAGAATATTACCAAGTTAGACACACAGTCCAGCGGTGGACTGTGTGCCAAACTAAACCACAGGTCCCGGGTTCGAGACCTGTGGCGAGCACCGAGTGATACAATTAAATCGTTTTTAAAAATAAGTGATTTTCGGATTTATTTAATTAGTATATAAATATAATTAAAAACAGAAATATTTCGGGTTAGACACGTAGCTCAGTTGGTAGAGCTGCGTGCACGCGTACGAGAGGTCACGGGTTCGAGTCTCACCCAGCGCACACATATAACCGACCGAACCGGTCAACAAGTCAACGGTCAACAAGTCAACGGTCAAAAAGTCAGCATTTTTTATTATTTTTATTTATTTATTTTATTTAAAAATCAATTAAAAATACTTAAAAATAACATTTTTAAAGTTAGAAAATAGCCTTAAACTCACAAAAATATATCCAATAATCCTACTAAAAATTGATTAATAAAATCCGCTTATTTACCGAACCATTATATTATTATCTAGGTTAGTTTCACTCGTGGTTAAATCCAACTTCGTGCGCATTCAACATCATCAACCGAACGCGCCCAACGTGCCAACATACGATCGGCTCCGTTTGATTGAGCCTTGATCGCACATACATTTCATCATAGGCCGTCTGCTCCCCATTACCTATGAGCGTGAGCCGTTCCCCATTACCTATGAGCGTGAACGAGACGTTGCCAACATTTACATTGTCATTCATGTTACATATTCATGCAAGGTGTTTTGTTATTGTATGTTATTTGTTTGATATTGTATGCTATTTGTTTGTTATTGTATGTTTACTTACGTTTGTTCATATATGATTATTGCGCAACTTTTTCCATATTAAATACAACAAGAAATAAATAATAAATGTTTTCGGACAAGGTTCACTCGCCAACTTTTTGTTGACCCAAAAACCATTTTTACACATGATACAGGTGAACAGGATGAAGCAAGGAAAACATAGGAAATTGCCTTAGAAGAAAAATAATGAAGTTTAGAAGGATGTATTAAACATGTTGTAATTGTTTGATTTGATTGTATGATTCCTTTTAAATTGTAATAATAAATATGAAACATTATAATAAATGTCATGAGCTTTGATGAAAACCCAATCATGCCCCGATCACCTTATCCGCTGCGGGTCGGGGTGTGACAGAAATGTGGCCCGCATTGATGTTGTCAATAACTGTTATCCTTGAGTTGTGGTATAGTAGTCCCTTAGTTCACTTAGCCATGGAAAAGTGAGAGTTGAAAGAGAGAGAATCTGTGAATCGTCAAGTCTACTCAAAGCGTCCGCCACTTTAGTTTCTTTCCCAAGTTTATAGTGGATCTCGAAATCATATCCAAGTAAGCGACTAGCCCATTTGTGTTGTTCAGGTGTTTGAATCACTTGAGTTAACAAGTGTTTGAGACTTCGATGGTCTGTGAAGACTCGAAATCGACGACCGAGCAAGTAGTGTCTCCATTTTTTGACCGCTTCTGTGATGGCATAAAGTTCTATACGTAAGCTGATGCGCTTTGCATTTTCTTTGTGAGTTTCTTGCTGAAAAAGCAAGTGGTTTATCTTGTTGCGAGAGAACTGCCCCTAAACCAATGTCTGATGCATCAGTAGTAACATCGAACGGTAGAGAAAAGTCAGGTAAAGCCAGAGTGGGTAGCGTAACCATGGCTGTTTTGAGAGCATCAAAGGTATGCTGAGCAGTTGATGACCATTCGTAAGATTTCGAGCGTTGTAGAAGATCGGTTAAGGGTGTTGCGATATGGGCATATTGTTTGACGAACCGTCGATAATAACCCGTTAGCCCAAGAAAACCCCGTAACCCGGTTGCTGTAGTCGGTGTTGGCCAGTTTTGAATAGCTTGTATCTTATTATTGTCAGTTGCTACCCCTGTTTGAGAAATAGTATGGCCCAAATAACTCACTTCTTGAGCTGCAAAAACACATTTCGAAAAGTTTGCAAAGTACTGGTGTTGTGATAGTGTTTCGAATACGTGTTGTAAGTGGTGATAATGCTGTGAGGGAGTCTTGCTATAAACAAGAATGTCATCAAAAAATACTAAAACAAATTTGCGAAGTACCGATCTAAAGATGTCGTTCATAGCAGCTTGAAATGTTGAGGGTGCATTTGATAACCCGAATGGCATAACGAGAAATTTGTAATGGCCATCGGTTGTTCTAAAGGCCGTCTTATGGGTGTCTTCTGGAGCCACGCGGATTTGATGATAACCGGCTCGTAAGTCTAGCTTCGAGAAGATCTTTGTACCATGTAGCTCATCGAGAAGCTCATCTACGGTGGGAATAGGAAAACGATCCGGAATGGTAACGGTGTTGAGTGTCACACCCCGACCCGCAGCGGAATAAGAGTCGGGGCATAATTGGGTTATCACCAAAGCTCATGACATTTACTATTATGTTTCATATTTAATAAAGTAAAAGTTACATTTTCAAATATCCAAACATGTTCATTCAATACAAAGGAAATAAACCAAACATAACAATCCCAACTCTAAAACGTTTTATTCTTCTAGTCCAAGTCCTATGTGTTCCTAGCTGCTGCTGGTTCACCTGTATCATGTGTAAAAATGGGAGTTTTTGGGTCAACATAAGTTGGCGAGTGAACCTTATTAGATAAACATATATTAATAAATTAATTGTTAGTTTATCAATGAAAATTAGTGCATAATCATAGATGAACAAATGTAAATAATCAAGCAAAGGCAAATAGCAGTCACAACTATAACATACAATAACACATGGCAACATACATGAACATACCAACATCATACTGTAAATAACATAAATGAAACTGTGCGATCAAGGCTCAATCAAACGGAGCCGATCGTATTGCATGTACTGAAAATGAAACTGTGCGATCAAGGCTCAATCAAACGGAGCCGATCGTATTGCATGTACTGAAAATGAATGCGATCAAGGCTCAATCAAACGGAGCCGATCGTATGTGGGCACGCCAGGTTCAACCGCATAATAAAATGGGGAACATGCTCAACGCTCATAATGTAATGGGGAGCGGCGGCCTATGAAATTGCATGTACTGAATAATAAATTGCATCCAATAATAACTACTTAACAACAACAAACTGAATACACATGTTCATGATATGATGTATGCACAATGGTTTAATTATAATATATATATACAAAGACACATGATACACCCCAAAACGTGATTAAAACGGGGAATTTGTAAGATTCACTCACATTGGGTGCGTTGGATTGGAGATGGTGAGATGCGCACGAATTAGATGGGTGGACAGCGAGAAATACTAACCTAAATAATAACGGAAGAATATATTAAACGAGTGGATTTTATTAAGGGTTTTAATGAAATTTTTAGATATATTTTTGTGAGTTCAAGGCCATTTTCTATCTTTAAAAATGTTATTTTTAAGTATTTTTAATTGATTTTTAAATTAAATTAAATAAATTAAAATATAAAAAAATTGTTTATTTAGCGTTGACCGTTGACCGTTGACCGGTTCGGTCAGCGAATTAATCTGCGTCGGGTGAGGCTCGAACCCGAGACCTCCCGTTCGTGTGCACGCAGCTCTACCAACTGAGCTACGTGTCTAACCCGATATAATCTTGTTTTTATTTATACTTATACACTTATTCAGTTCACCCGGAATTCTCTTTAATTTCAAAAACATTTTAATTCATCGGACCGGTGTAAGTGACGGGTTTCGAAATTTGGCTATTGGCTTGGTACTATTCACATTAGTATTGGCAATTTAATACTCGCATCCCCCGAATGCAAACCACAAAATTTGTTCATGAGATGTTTGGTCGGAACGTGTCCAGGTGTAGACACAATGACAACTCAAAGTGGGGTTAGCTCACACGACGTTTGGTATAGCATGCTTTGGCCTAATAGGTACTTCGTACTCTCATCGTTAGTCCCCAGGTAGGCAAACTGGTCCTTTATTTTGGATTTATACGAATGTCAGCCTAGACAGGACGTTCCGACTACCGGTACTGGTACCCTTCCAGTTACGACATGCCCGTCATGAGAACTCACTTTGATGAGATTTGAAAACACGAAAATCATTGTAAAAGCAATCATGATGTGGTGTGTGCTTTCATGGATGTTATATGTTATGAGCATACGATTCATGATAGGCATTATATGATAATACATACTTATGAACATGCTTGCACAATATCAAATGTAACATTTAACATAAAACATATAATCATCATGAAATTTGGCGTATAACACACAAAAATCTTATAAGTTTCTAATCGACTATAGTATAGGCTCTAAGGGTCTAATAACCTATCCTATATCCCTATAGTCATGGCTCTGATACCAATCTGTCACACCCCGACTGTAACATCCGTCAAAAACGGATTTACCAAACCCGCTCCGTTTATCAACCGAACAGTCAGTCAAAAATTTCGTTGCGAATTAAATGCCCAAAATAATTTTAAACGATAAATAATCAATTATTATACGGGAATATATAATTAATTTTTGAAAAACTGTTAAAAATCGCAAAATAAAAATGTTTTGTTCCTGCCGGGTTTCGAACCCGGGTCAGTCGCCGAGTCGGTTCAGCGACTTAACACTCAACACACAAACCACTGCGCCACTTGTATTGCCTGTTAATTATAAAGATCATTTAATTCATATAGTGTCTTTCCGAATTCAAAACCTGCGCCCAATAGTTCAGTCGTCGGAAATCCCGGTAATCTCGCGAGTTTTTAACAACATCTTCCGTTATAACGTAAACCATTACTAAGACATCGGTTATAACCGACGTCTGAGTCCGCGACCAAACCATAACCGCCGGAGTTTTTATAACCGACGAATCCAGTCAGAAATCAGACCAAATACATCTCGGTTCTCCCTATAAATTCACCCACAACCCACCGCAAACTTTTTCGCTCAAAACCACACCTTTACCGGACGTAATTCCACTCGCCGGAATATCTTTGCTCATCGCCGGAAAACCGGTTTCCCCATTTCTGAGCCTTACTAAACCTTTTAAACTTATACCGAAGTCACCCATACCTTTTTCAAACTTTCTGGAGACTCGCTGCTGCAAGACACCTGACGCCGGAGCTTATTGCTGTCGCCGGAGTTCTGCCGGAAAACAGAGGAAAGCTAGTCGGTATACCTCACGCTTATTTTCTTTTCTTTATACTTATATCTCATCTATAATTAACCTAAAACACTAAAGAAACCGATTAAGACTTTGAACCAGTCGGATTTTCCGATTCTGGTTAAAATCGGACGGAGAAGACGACGACCGTTGTAACGTTTAAGTATAATTAAAAACAAGATATTACTCGGGTTAGACACACAGTCCAGCGGTGGACTGTGTGCACAATAAACACTAACGTCTCGAGTTCGAATCCCGTTCCACACACGTCGCCTTAATAAAAATGATTTTTTTTATTAACCGAACCGGAGTCATACTGGTATATATGTTAAGTATATTAATAACCGGAATAATAACCAAGTTAGACACACAGTCCAGCGGTGGACTGTGTGTATGTTTATATCACAGGTCACGAGTTCGAGTCCGGGCTACTGCACCGACTCGGACAATTATCTATTCTTTTTAATTAAGACAGAAAAGGAAATAACTAATTTGTGTTTAAGTATAATAAAAATCAGTAAAATTAACAAGTTGCACACACAGTCCAGCGGTGGACTGTGTGTTAGTTTAAGCACAGGTCCCGGGTTCGAGACCTGTGGAGCGCACCGTCTGATTCAAATTAAAGTGTTTTTAAAATAAAGGATTTTATGATTAACTTAATTAATATATATATATAATTAAAAACAGATATATAACGGGTTAGACACGTAGCTCAGTTGGTAGAGCTGCGTGCACGCGTACGGGAGGTCTCGGGTTCGAGCCTCACTCAGCGCACTTATATTCCGATTCGAACCGGTCAACGGTCAGTCAACGGTCAACGGTCAGAAAAAGTCAAATTTTTTTATTATTTTTATTTAATTATTTTAATTAAAAATCAATTAAAAATACTTAAAAATAACATTTTTAAGGTTAGAAAATAGCCTCAAACTCACAAAAATACACCCAACAATCCTACTAAAATAGATTAATAAAATCCGTTTACTTACCGAACCAAAATGCTATTTATCTAGGTTAATTTCACTCGTGGTTAAAACCATTTCGCGTGCATTCAACATCATCAACCGAACGCACCCAATGTGAGTGAATTCTTACAAACTCCCCTTTTTATTCATGTTTTGGGGTGTATCATGTGTCGCTTAAACTAATTCTCTTATGCAAACTCGTGCTATACCATTATATGATCTAAACTAGAATGTAACTATTGTTGGTTGTGATGTATTACATATTGTCAAAGTTATATGCAAATTATTTAGGCCCATCAGTTCCTCGTGGGAGACGAGTTGAACAACGCGTGCCTTAAAACTCATTCATTAGGCCCATCAGTTCCTCGTGGGAGACGAGTTGAACAACGCGTGCCTTAAAACTCATTCATTAGGCCCATCAGTTCGTAAGAACAACGCGTGCCTTAAAACTCATTCATTAGGCCCATCAGTTCGTAGAACAACGCGTGCCTCAAAACTCATTCATTAGGCCCATCAGTTCCTCGTGGGAGACGAGTCGAACAACGCGTGCCTCAAAACAATCATTTGGTGTATGTGTGTTCAATATTCAATATTATGTGTTGTGTGAATAAATTTACATCTACATTTACTCATATGTGGTTATGCACATTATTTATAATCAATTGGATAAACTTGTTCAAATGTTTTCCATAGGATTCACTCGCCAACTTTATGTTGATCCAAAAACCTTTTTACACATGATACAGGTGAACAGGTTGAAGCAAGGAAAACATAGGAAATGCCTTAGAAGAGAACCAAGAAGCTTAGATTGATAGTTAGAACATGTTGTATCATTTATTGTAAATTTCCATTAAATTGTATTAATGAATATGAAACATATAATAAATGTCATGAGCTTTGATGATAACCCAATTATGCCCCGATCACCTTTTCCGCTGCGGGTCGGGTGTGACACCGACCCGCAGCGGAATAAGAGTCGGGGCATAATTGGGTTATCACCAAAGCTCATGACATTTACTATTATGTTTCATATTTAATAAAGTAAAAGTTACATTTTCAAATATCCAAACATGTTCATTCAATACAAAGGAAATAAACCAAACATAACAATCCCAACTCTAAAACGTTTTATTCTTCTAGTCCAAGTCCTATGTGTTCCTAGCTGCTGCTGGTTCACCTGTATCATGTGTAAAAATGGGAGTTTTTGGGTCAACATAAGTTGGCGAGTGAACCTTATTAGATAAAAATATATTAATAAATTAATTGTTAGTTTATCAATGAAAATTGGTGCATAATCATAGATGAACAAATGTAAATAATCAAGCAAAGGCAAATAGCAGTCACAACTATAACATACAATACACATGGCAGCATACATGAACATACCAACATCATACTGTAAATAACATAAATGAAACTGTGCGATCAAGGCTCAATCAAACGGAGCCGATCGTATTGCATGTACTGAAAATGAAACTGTGCGATCAAGGCTCAATCAAACGGAGCCGATCGTATTGCATGTACTGAAAATGAAAATGTCTGTGCGATCAAGGCTCAATCAAACGGAGCCGATCGTATGTGGGCACGCCAGGTTCAACCGCATAATAAAATGGGGAACATGCTCAACGCTCATAATGTAATGGGGAGCAGCGGCCTATGAAATTGCATGTACTGAATAATAAATTGCATCCAATAATAACTACTTAACAACAACAAACTGAATACACATGTTCATGATATGATGTATGCACAATGGTTTAATTATAATATATATATACAAAGACACATGATACACCCCAAAACGTGATTAAAACGGGGAATTTGTAAGATTCACTCACATTGGGTGCGTTGGATTGGAGATGGTGAGATGCGCACGAATTAGATGGGCGGACAGCGAGAAATACTAACCTAAATAATAACGGAAGAATATATTAAACGAGTGGATTTTATTAAGGGTTTTAATGAAATTTTTAGATATATTTTTGTGAGTTCAAGGCCATTTTCTATCTTTAAAAATGTTATATTTAAGTATTTTTAATTGATTTTTAAATTAAATTAAATAAATTAAAATATAAAAAAATTGTTTATATAGCGTTGACCGTTGACCGTTGACCGTTGACCGGTTCGGTCAGCGAATTAATCTGCGCCGGGTGAGGCTCGAACCCGAGACCTCCCGTTCGCGTGCACGCAGCTCTACCAACTGAGCTACGTGTCTAACCCGATATAATCTTGTTTTTATTTATACTTATACACTTATTCAGTTCACCCGGAATTCTCTTTAATTTCAAAAACATTTTAATTCATCGGACCGGTGTAAGTGACGGGTTTCGAACGCGCGACGTATGGTTCATGTTGCACACAGTCCACCGCTGGACTGTGTGTCTAACCCGGTTATTATCTCGGTTTTTATTATACTTAACAACTATCTGAGTTAACCCGGTTTAGTTTTTGATCAAAAAGGCATTTTATTACACAAGGTGTGCGTGGAGCAGGGATCGAACTCGGGACGTGTATGGTTTTTGTTTGCACACAGTCCACCGTTGGACTGTGTGTCTAACCCGTTTATAATTCCGATTTTAATTAACCTTATATCATCACTGAACTCGTCTTCTTCATTACAAATGCAGACATCAATCAAACAACCGATATGCGATTAATTTAGTTAATGAACATGATGTCCAGTTTGAATGCATTGAACCGAAAAGTTTGGGGAAAGAAGATACCGAACAGATCGTCTTCTTCAGAGAATCCGGCGAAACTTGTCGGCTCTGTTTTTGGAACCTTCGGCTGTGAGAATCAATTAACAGGTTTAAGGGATTAGATGTGAAATTGAACTAATGAGTATTGATTATCAGTACGTTGGAATGAGCATACCGGTAATCAACGAGTTTCCGACAATTCCAGAAGTTTTCCGGCGAAAACAGAAGGTCCAGCAATGTCGTTTGTGGTTGATTATGAGCGATGGGTTAATGTTAGTAAGGTTCTAACAATGGATTGAAACCGTAAAGTAGAAGTATTTTACCGGTTTGAGTTGAATACGGTTTTCCGGCGACTTTTGCAGAAAATTCCGGCGAGCTGTTTTAGGTGTTCTGGTGGTCCGAAAATGCGACGAAAATGAAATGGAGTATTGGTATGATATCTCTGAGTCGCGAGAGTGGTCTGAAGCTTGTGTTATTCTGAACTTGATGATTTTCCGGTTTTAAAAACCGACAATGATGAGTCTTTAAGTTTAATCAATTCCAATTTGATTAGAAACCGTCGTGCATCGGTTATAAACTGAATGTCTGAAATAAACAACGAATTGACGATTGGTTTGCCGATTACCGTTTCTCAGATAGCGCAATCGGTTTTAACTGGGTTTGTGTATAAATTTCATTTGTGTTCCTAGAGTTAGCAGAAAACACAATGTGGCGGAGTGGTCTTGGGAGTGAGTGTTAAGTTGTTGAAGGGTGTCTTGGCTGACCCGGGTTCGAGGCCCGGCAGCGTTATATTTTTTTTATTTATTTTATTTTAACTTTTCATCAAATATAATTTTTATAGTTTAGTTTATTTATTAATTATGTATTGTTTTAAATCAAAATAATCATAAATATTCGACATAACTTTTATAACTTGATATTCGATTACAAAACGGAGCGGGTTTTGAAAACCCGATTTTTACAAATGTTACATTGAGAGCCCGGTAGTCGACACAGAAACGCCACGTTCCGTCTTTCTTACGGACAAGAAGGACGGGTGAAGAATAGGGACTAGTACTTGGCTTGATAAACCCGTCACGCAACATGTCGGTAATGAGGTTCGTCATTATTTCTTTTTGATAGTGTGGGTATCAGTATGGCCTCACATTTACGGGTTGGGTGTTGGGTTGTAAATGAATGTGGTGGTCTTGGTTTCTGGTTGGTGGTAAGTTGGTGGGTTGGTCAAATATGTGAGAGTATGCATGGATTAAAGCTTGAACGTGAGGGTTTGCATGAGACAATGGTGTGGGGGATTTTATTTTTGGTTGGTGTTGGAATACAATGGTATGCATGGATGCAATAGCATTTTTATGCAAAAGGTGATGGATGGTACTAGGGGATACAGACGTGGAAAGGGGCTCTCCTGTCAATGTGATCTGGTGACCTTCATGAGAGAAAGACAAACTTGGGATTGAAAAATCAGCCAAGATAGGTCCCAAAGTCCCTAACCAAGCGATACCCAAAACCACATCGGCTCCTTCAATGGGTAACACGTAAAGCGGAATAGAGAACGGGTTCCCAGCTAGGTGAAGCTGCACATCTGAACAAAATCCGACACAGTGTAATAGCTCTCCATTTTCGACCATAACCGGAAATGAGGTGATGTCGGTGACCAGTAAGCTAAGGAATGAGGCTACAAGGGGTTGAATAATGTTATGGGTGCTACCGGAATCAACGAGAATGGAAACCGGTTGACCATGAATATGTCCAGTGATACGGAGTGCTTTAGGAGAGGCTAAACCAAGCAGAGCGGCGAGTGATAAGGCTAGGAATTGGTTTTGAAGGGTAGAAGAATCGGAGGATTGAATGTGTGTTGTGTGATTGGGAAGTTGGTTGTCGGGTGGGTCTGTGAAGTCTATGAGGGGTAGGTCATCACGAAAATCTTCATTATCAACGATCAACATAAACTGGGGTGGGTTGCATTTGTGACCCGGGTGGTATTTCTCTGGGCATTTAAAACAGAGACCGGCCGCTTTCCTCTTTTGTAATGCGTCTGGGGATAGGCGGGTTAACGGTAGTGTTCCGGGTGGTTTGGAAGGATTTTGTAGTAAAGGTGGGGTAGAAACGGGGGTTTGTTTCAACTGGGTGGTTTTTGGGTTTGTAGTATAGGTAGAGGTGGGATGGGATGGAGTTGTTTGTAAAATAAGTAGGGGTGGGTTTTGGTAGGATTTGAGAGTCTATGGCCTTGTTTTCTATGAGTTTGCCAAACCTACGGCTTCATGGAAAGTTTGGGGTTTGTGAATGGATAGTTCTTTTTGTATGTCGTCGCAAAAACCCAAAATGAGGCAGTTTAGTAACGCCTCTTAGGGTAATCTGATGACTAAGTTGCTAAGCCGTTCGAACTCTGTGACGAATGCATCTACGGAGCTTTTTTTGTTTTAGTTTGAACAATGCGGCTTGGTGGTTATCATATGATGACGGCCCAAAACGGGTTTCGAGCTCTTTGGTGAATGCTTCCCATGTGGTTAAGAGCTTGTTGTTGTATGGATATTTATACCAACTCACGCATCACCTGAAAGATTGAAAGCAATCATTTTCAAACGATTTGGTGGAGCGATGTTATAGAAATCAAAATATTGATTTGCTTGAAAGATCCAATCAAGAGGATTGGTACCATCAAATGAAGCTAAAGTTAGTTTAGGAGGGCGAATAGTGAAATTGTGGTCCGACGGAGAGGATTTATTTGGTTCGGAAGGGGATGATTGAGGAGGCTTGTTGAGTGTGGTGATAAGTGCTTGGGTTTGCTCAAAATGAGCTGTCAACTGGGCAACAAGGGCATCGATTTTGGTTGTTTGGTCACGAACAGCGGCTGAGTTTGTGGACACGATTTCAGCCATGGAGGTGAGGAGTTCTTCAGGGGTTTGATTATCACGTCTGGGAGGCATGATGAACGAAGATGAAAGCACCAATTGATAGGTCTACTTAGAGATGACCAATCTCCGAAAATAAGGAAAGGAAAGGAAATACTTTTTGATCAAATTAACCATGACCTCTAAGGGATCAAAGTACAATTTAAACAATGGAAATTGCAAGTCTGTTCCTAAATACTAGGAACTTACTGGACGAATTCAAAATGCAAAACAAGAAAGCAACAACCTTCCTAACTTACATGCATAATTCAAACAAATATAAAAAAAAGATAATGTTTTGACTAATCCCTTAGTCCAACAAACGAAGTGGAGTCTTCTGGATGCGAACGGGTCGGGTACTAACGGGTCGATTCGTATCAACTGATCTATGTTCAAATGATCGGTCGACCTTCTACTACTTGGCTCTTCAAATTTTAGTGGATCTAACCATTCTTTGCGATGTATTTGAACTGATGAATAGTCCTCTAGGCAGACCTTTTTACCATTGTCGATAGACGGTCGAGACGTCATGTATTGATTGTGAACCTTTTGTTTGGTTTTCCTTCATTGAAGTGTTTTGCCCATTTCTAGAGTGACAACGAACATAAAAAATCAAGTTTTAACCAAATTAACTAAATCATATTTTTCTATCAACCGAACAAAACAAATATGTAAAATTTAAAATTGAAACATCAGTAGCGTTAGTTTGTTTTCATATATAAATGAACGAGAACAACCTATGATCACACTTAGGATATAGTTAGCAAGCCACGTGATAACAATGCTTTGCTTGAATTAAAATTCAAAATAAGATTTCTTGTTAATTTTTTAAAACGATTATAATTTAAAACCCTTTTTTCATATATTAACGGCTATATTTTCAAACGGTTTTCCGACAACTATATTTTCAAAAGGTTATTGTTCCATCGGCTAGTTTCAAACGGTCATCTGTCAGTTTAGTTTCGCGGTTTGTTTCTTTTCTAAATTTCGGTCGATTGGTTTAGAAAATTATAAACCATAATGAACGGTTTGTTTACGGTTTATATAAAAAACCAATCGTATAAAATCGAACCGGACTCTAGTGTGCTCGTTTTAATTAACTAAATATTTATATGAGATATATTTAGCTATTTATATTTTATATTATTTTTATATAATAAAACTAGTTTGAATTGTTTTACGTTTATGCAATATTATGCTCTTAAACCACAAAACTTATGCAGATCATAGCCGAAGCGGAGGGCAATACACCTTAGATCATAGGGGTCTAATTAGTCTCCATTTTTTAAATAAAAATCATCTAACATGATTAGGTTCTACCACATTAATGGTTTGGCCGGTGGCCAAAGAAAAGTGACAATAAAAAACCAAGATGCTTTTTGGCATAGAAATAGAACTTTTAAAGTGTTGGTTACAGGTTAGAATACCTGCTCTTTTTAATTGATGAGCAACTTCATTAGTGAGTTTAGTATGTTAATAGTTCGGTTAGGCACGTACACACCATTAAAAGTGAGATTGTTGCTTCAATTGTAATGAATCTGAATGTTTGGTATCAAATTCGAACTTAGAACTTATGTAGATTGCTTTTTATACGACATAAGTTACCAATTATTTTACTTATTCATGTTTGATCCATCTATTTAATATGAGCTGAACCATGCAAATCTTAGTGTATATGATCTAACTTTGCATAAACAAGCAAATACATCTTTAAAAATTGTCAATTCCATTATTACCAAGTAATACATCATTAAATTTTTTATTTCATTAAGTGTGTGTATATATGCTTACAAAAATCTTTGAAACTCAAATCCATACGTAGTTCGAACAAATATTCAAACATAAACCTAACCTTAATTACTCGACTTTTAGTAAGAATTCTTTTAGATACGCCCCAATGCCTTGTTATTAATACATGAGATGATAAAATATTTGTTGGGCGGCATAGTATATGACATCTCGTATTCTAAAGGATATTATGATCGGATATGTCAATACAATACTTCCTTTAACAAATAATATAGAGAGTGTTGTATACTTGTTTTGTAAGTTTAAGATATTCATGTGTTTAGAAGTTTTAGAGGTTTCTAAGTTACATAATTGTCTCTATATAATTCTTGTTACTTTCTAGGGAGCGCTTGATTCGCTTAAGAAGTATCGGTTTCGCTTTACAAATCACATGTTTCACTCTTCAGTACGGAGCACTTGATTTGCTCTAGGGACCCTTGAGAGGCTATTGGGCTTATTAATTGTACAAATAGGTAGTAGAAAGGTATAATACAATTTAGTCTCATGAGTTGAATATGATTTGAATATATACGACTTTTGATTTCCAATTATAAATGACACTTGAACTATGACAATTTACTATATGGAGTTATTGAACTATGAAAATTTACTATATGGTTTTCTCTTAGACCATGTGTAGTGGGTAATGTGAGTGGGTGTGAAGTGGAAAAGATCACGCCTCTAAATGCCCCGTACACCGCCCCCTGGGCGTGACCTTTAGAAAATAGGTGTTGGCGTGATTGTGAAAATGGCAGTAAAGAAAATTGAAGGGGGTGCCTTGATACCACATGTCACAGAACCTTCAAAGGAGGAGCATTATCATAATGGCCCACTACACATAGTCTTAAAGTTTTTAATATTCCCTGAAATACTATAATAATATAAATCTTGTAACTCATTTGATTTTATTTTACAAGTTCATCCATCATTTAAGTTTATTTTCTCTAATGACTTGCTTTCATCAATTGAAAAAAAAATGCACAGTTATATAATTCTTTTCTCAACATTTCGATATATATTTTTTTGAATATGGAATTGTGATCAAAACAAAATATTTATTTATATTGTAAACAATAACGAGTACCAGTGCAGTAAACAAAGTGTATATATATATATATATATATATATATATATATATATATATAGAGGATCCTGTAAAAAGTAGGTTTTTTGTGAGAAGTGTAAGAAATAATCTACACCATTAGATATTTGATCTAATGGTTGAGATTATAATAGCAAAATTGTAAATAATATTCACTATTAAAATAATTAATTTTCTAAATTAATGGTATAAAGATAAATTTAATATTTTAAATTAAAAAACTCACATTCAATGCACATGCAAATTCATCCATTCTTTTTAAACATCAATAACTTTTTATACGTAACTCACTATAAAAAAAAAAGCCATTTAGTGGCATACACCTTTATTGGCATTTAGCTTTTGTGCCACTAATTAAGAATTTTAATGGCACTTTGTGTATGCCATATTTATTTGATACATACTTTTAGTAGCATTTAGATTTATGCCATTGAATAACATTTTAAATGGCACTTTATGTATGCTATATTTTATTGCTACACACCTATAGCGACATTTAGCTTTTTTATGCCATTCATAAACAATATCAATCTCAATATATAATTTACTTTCTTATGCTAATAATCTTTGGAGGTAGGGGTGTGGATTTTTGACAAGACGCAAATCTAACACGTAATTTACAGTTTGAGTTTAGTCTAAATGGGTTTTACTCCGTTTCAGGTTGAACACGTGAACCATTGTAGCTAAATTGGTCGGTTCGTGTTAACCTGGACGGTTGGCAAATTGACCCGTTTAACCCATTTCTGGTTTATTATTATTTCTTTCATGTGTTTTGTGTCAGAATCTAATTTGGTTTGGTATTAGTGTTTTATGCGGTACGAATCCAATATATACTCAACGTAATATGTTCAATTTCGGGTTTCTTACTCTTCGATCTCTTGTTTGATGAAATGTTGCCCAATTGTTATTCTTATGTTTCTAGATTGTTGATTTTATTTATTTCGCCAGATGAAGTTTTAGGGTTTATGTACAAGATACTCACAAATTCTGAATGAAATTAGTGTTTTATGTTGTGAAATTAGTTGATCATTTCATTGTGAAGTTTGCCTGAAAATGTAACTGTTTGTTTATAAGTTGTTAAGTGATAGAATCTGTAAAAGCTATGGTCGCTCTCGTAACTACTAGGTCAAATGAATTTGTTTTAAATATGTGTGTGTTTCAGTGGTTAATACGGATCAATTGAATGATTGATTGCTACTGAACTGAACCGGTTAACTGATTGTCTAATAAGCTAGGGTTAAAAGCAGTCTACTGAATTTAAAGCTAAAACAATGAATTTGAAGCACATAGACGGGGATTTCAAACATAACTAAATTCAGCTTATTCTTAATTTTTTTTTTTTTTTGCTACATATAGCAAGTGAAACTCTCTTAAGAACTCTTATTTAACCTGGGGTAGTAGTTGGGCTACAGGGCTAGTTAGTATGCATCAAGGCTGAATAATCAATTAGACATTTATAATTTTTTTTTCCAGATTGATATAACTTTAGCAAAGATCACTGTCTATTGTCTAATAACAATCTATTTTCTAATGATATAGTATATATTGATTGATCATGCTGTTAAAATTTAAATCTACATGTGCTCTGTTACATATTTATATGGTTATTGTATGTATTATATATGCTAGCAGGGCCGGCTCTTATGTATAGTGAAGTAAAGCTAGCAAAAATAGGAACCCCACTTTTATAAAAAAAAAATTATATATTAAAAATTCCAAATAAAACCCGACATGTAATCTAGGATTAAGGAGCAGTCAAAGACTTGGGAATAAAATTCCAAAAAAGCTGGCATGTAATCTAGGATTAAGGAGCAGTCGAAGATTTGGGAATGAGTGAACACGGGAATGAGCGAGTTGGACAACAAAGGCTTTGGGAAATCCGCCAGCAAAGATTATAGTCCTTGTTAACATCAATCACCTGCACTTGGTTTTCATACTACGAACTGGCGAATTGTGATTAAGTGTGCTCTAGCATGTAATGCTCTAGGGTGTTCTATGATTTTAAAGTTGACGTGCGGATTATCAATCCGTAACTCTAGATTTATGCATTTGGTGTATTGGTTAATTCAAAATACTTTATGGGTTTAAGTATGTAACTAAGATTATTGAAATTTTGCATTTCCTAAAAGCAAAGGAAGGGATTGGTAAAAAGAAAGAACATTACTATCCATGCTGTTGGATTGGCCAAGATAGCTTCGAGATGTACTTATACACTAAAGGTTAATTTACTTTCACTTGAGATTTGATTACTACTCGATTTTATTACTTTACTATCACATAATTCCGATACTTGTTATGTTAATTAGAATTCGCAAAACAAAAAAAATTAGCAAAAAGGGTCTTAATTTAATAACTCGCTTTGGGCCTCAAAATGGTTGGGTCGGCCCTCTATGTTTGATACAGTTATCTCTTTGACCTGAATCTATTTTTCTTAGAATCAGTTTTGACCGGTTGAGGGTTGAGACGGACCCATTTTAACCCAACCCAACTCAACCCATTTTTTTGCCAGGTTAATGCATACATACTAGTGTCTTAAATCTTAATAGATCATTAAAAAAAACAATCATAGATGGTATATCATCTTAATGGTATATTTACATTATATAATTTTAAGAAAAAGTTCTATTAAGTGTATATTTACATACTTATTATGCTACTTTCTTTTTATTTTTGAGATAACAGAGTGCAAGGCAATGTCTTGAACAGATGGCTTATCAGCTTTACAAAAAAAAAACGGCCGAGAAAGCATGTCTGGTCCATTAAACCTAACATGGGCTTAAATTCTGGAAGGTACATATATGTTTATACTCTATTTTAAGTGTGTCTGAATTACAACACCATTGTTACAAAATGTAGTGATATATCTGGTCCACTTGTGATTTTTTCACAAGTGACAAATTGATCTTGGACTGTGATTTGTCTGAATCATAGTCACAAAATCCGCCCAAAATAGCACGAATTTCGAGTTGGTACGTTTCTACCATACATAATTTTTATACGACCCAATAGCTGGTTTGTTTATTTTAACTTCTCTATCTTCGCTAGTTTACACTTGGTCTTCAAACTTATAAGTTTATACACAAAAAATATAAAATTAACATTATAATGGTACAACGTAGTGGAATAGCATACATGATCGTACCGAAATGAACCTATCCCCCTCCATACCAAATTCGTGCCATCTAGCGAATCGTGAACCTGAACCACGTACCCGAACTAGTGCGAACCGCGAATTAGGTGACTATGGTCTGAATATTCAAGTATTACTGACTCATAATGTCATCATTATTTTTTTCAATACTTAATTTCTTGTACATTTATTTAATTATTCGACCCGTGTAGTACACATGCTTTTAACCTAGTATAGATTTATATTATCATATACAGTGTGTATTCTCAATCCTCTATGGTGTTGATAAGTTCATTGGTGAACAAGGGGACTATAAGTCAACAAGGGAGGCTGATGAGAAAGTTACTAGTTTACAGGTATGTTTTAGGATATAAATGTTTTTGTTTTCATATTTATGATTTCGACTTATTTTCATGCTAATTCATCAACTAGATATTTCCATGCCACATAACTTATCTTAAGGTAACTTTGACTTTTTCCTTTTACGTCAACTATTAATGATCTGCGCATTCATGCTCTTTTGCACTAGGCGTAAATGTAAAATAACTCTTTTTAACACATCTCAATCCTAATTAAGCTGAAAATAACATTATGCACATTATCTCATATGTATAAGATATCTTTTGATCTGTTTGTTTGTATTACCTTTAATCCACTTATGCATTAATTTTTTAGGTGGCTTTTTGTTACCGAAGAAGATATTAAGAGCTTACCCTGCTTCCAGGTATGTTTATGTTCTATTACTCCTTCTAGGGGCGTAACTTCTAGTTAGTGGGCTATATTTGATTAAAAAACTACATCAGTAAAAAAAAAGATTGCATGGTTAAAGAATAAACTTTGGGCATCTTTTGACCCTATTGATCTATTCACCACATTTTATCATTGTTTTAGTTTACCAATTGACCCGTTTAAGATAGAAGATAACTCAGTTTGACCCATTATAAACTAATGGGTAAAGATTCTTATGATGAACCCTCTTTTCATTAGGTGATGGCAATTTAGATCACTAGATGTATTGAAAGAACCACCCAATCTTTGGCTCAAGAGAGCTTAAAGTGATGTCAAAAGAAGTGAATTTGTCTTTTATGTGAATTTGTCAGTGAAATTTAACCCGGGATTGTGAAATTTCAGGTTGAATATAGTGAATTGGCTGATGCGGCAACAATAAGAATTAAGTGCAGGGAACAACTATGAAGTGGGAAATACGATCGCTAAGAAAGAATTAACACAATGAATATTTTACTCGCATGAAGATTGTGAAAGAGATTCATGAACGCGATGGAGTTTAGAGTTTTTGTTCAAACAATTTTTAAATATTTATTTTGTATATTTGATATTTAGACATAGGTTGACACTTATTAGTTATTTCTTTGCAAACATTTGGAATCCTTGGAAGAAGATTGATTGAACTTTTTAATTGAATTGATTAAATTATTATGATTTCTACATTTTACTTTTTTTTAATGTAAATAAGTAATAATTGTAATCAATAAAAATTAATATGATAAATGTCAATAGCATTTAATTTGATGTGATTGTGGCAAAAATTATGTGCCACTAAAAGCCCAAAAGTTTGTAGTGGTAGAAAGAAGTGCCACTAAAAGCTTAAACACTTTGTGCGGTAGATTGAAAAAGTGCCACTAAAGGCTTTAGCGTCAGCGCTTCTAGTGGCACTTTTTTGTGTGCCGCTCATTCCTACAAGTGTCTTTAGTGGCATTTTTTTTTGTATTGTGGGACTTTTTGTATGTCACTAAATGACATTTTTTTTTTGTAGTGACTCTTTTTTGAAAAAAAATCACACCATAATAACGAATGTTTTTATATTTTTAATATGAGTACCATATTGTTATACTTATGTAGAGAAAAAAATACGTTTCGATTTAATGTTTTAGTCTATGGTGTTTTAACATTTAGAGTATGTAACATTGTACTGTGATTACTGTTATGGTGTTATATATTTATTGAATGGAGTGTTATATAATTATTGAATGGTGTTATATATGTGCTGAATGGTGGTTGAAAGTGTTTTTATAGAGATCTTAAAATGGTGTTATATAATTATTGAATGGTCTTATATATGTGCTGAATGGTGGTTGCAGTGTTATTCGTAGTGTTTTTATAGTGATTGCAGTGTTATTCGTAGTGTTTTTATAGAGATCTTTAAAAAAAATCATGTTCCTATAAATAAGGGTGGCGGTTATGGAAGGTTATCAATTAATTAAATCAATGATAAAATTACTTGTTTACCCTTTTGAATTAATTTAGAATGGGGACACATGTCATCTCCATAATATTTCTCACATTTCTCACACTTTTAACCTTTTTTTACAATAACCTTACCCTATATATATATAGTGTAAGTATTTGGAGAAAACTCATAGTTAGAAAGAAAACCTAAAAAACTCTAACCTCCCAACATTTTTTTTATTTTGAAAAAAAGTTGTACATGTAATATACACGTTTTTAAGAGTTTTGAGTCCAAAAAACAAAAAAAAAAAAAAGTGCCGAGAGTATTTAAAAAAAAGTTGTGAGCCACGTAGCTGTAACGTTTGTTACACATGACTGTTACATATGACACACAAATTAACAAATTAAAACTTGTTTATTTTTATATTTGGTCTTTTTTGCTCAAAAATCTTTAAAAACATGTATATTACATGTGTATTCTTTCAAAAAATATGAGTTTTCAGGGTTTTCTATCTAACTAAGGGTTTTATAAATAACCTTGCCCTATATATATATATATATATATATATGTAAGTATATGGAAAAAACTCATTTTATTGAGAAAACTCAACAAACTTCAATATGTGGTCATGATTGTTCCACATCAACCATTTTCAAAACTAATTTTTTTTAATCTTAAAGAGCATTTTAGTCTTTAAACCAACTTATTCCCCATCATCCATCACCATCTCATCTTCTAAAGTCACATCATCTTTTCACCAACCCATTTCTCTCTCTTCGTTTAAACACCAAGAACAACATTCTCTCATTCTCTCTCATCATCATCCATTCTCTCATTCTCTCTCTTCATGTTCAATATGAACACCATGAACACACACACAAGTATGTGTGAGAGAAGTAGGCCTGAATCATTGTTGTTTAAGAAAGAGAAACACCAAAAAACACACACAAGTGTGTGAAAGAAAGAGAAACAAGATTCTCCATCGTGTTCATCAAGAACAACAAGAACGCACACACACAAGTTTGTGAGAGAGAAGCAGGCCTAAAATCGTTTGGTTGCATGGGTTTTTAGAGAGAGAAGATTGTTAGAACACCAAGACCAAAAACACACGCAGAAGGGTGTGAAAGAAGCAGGTTTGAAGATCTTCAACGTGTCCATTTTTCGGAATTTGTTTAACCTGTGGTGTTATACATGGGATTATGTTTGTTGGTATTTTTTTGGCTCTCATGTTTTTTTCAACTTTTTCACATGGTAGCTTCTGTCTTTTGTTTTTTAAACATTTTTTGAAGTTATTTCAAATGTTTTCAGTTATTATTTTATACATGCGATGATATTCTTTTGTTGTGTTTCCCCCTGTTTTGAAATGTACCAGTAGATAACACCCGCATTTCAGGGTTTTTTTCTTATGTTTTATGGTACCTACCTAACTTTCATCATTTTTTTCTAATCATAATCAGGTGTTGGATACGTAGGAGATGAAAACATCCCGTCTGACATAGCTGCGTCACCAACTGAAGAAGGTCTAATATCCACGTATAAAAGTTTTTATGTTCCTATTTTCATTTTTCTAATGACTGAGATTGGCAACATGTTACAATCAATTATTTTTGGCAATTAAAAAAAAGTTTGGGAAATGTAGCTTAGTGTAATAGGTGTTAAGCGGTTCATCAAAATATATTACTTAAAAGAATTTCAAATAACATACATTGGTAACACGTGTTACAAATGTATTCAATTCAACAAAATAAAGTTTACAACACGTGTTACAAGGTTTACCCTGAATTGTGTATAATGTTACATAACAAAATCAAAGAACATACCGTTGTAACACCTGTTACAATGGTGGTTTAGTTTACAAATAAAAAGTTACCTTTAAAAGGTCCATAATCTAATCGTTGATGATCTCGTTTATTTTACAAATAAAAAGTTGTGTTTGGTTTGGTTGCTTGTTTGGGGCTTTTTGATCTGAAGAGTAACTGTTTTTTTGTCGGTTTAGTTGCTTGTTTGGGGTTTCTGATCTAAATAGTAACTGTTTTAGTGTGTTACGCCATGTTACACATGTCACATATAGTTGTTACATGTGTTACAACAAAAATTTTACACATGTATAACACGTAACACATGTTATACATGTGTTACCACTCTAATGTAACACAAGTTCCAAAAATGTGTTACATATGTGCAACCCTCTTTGTGTCCATGTATAACTCGTAACACATGTTACATAAATGTTGTTACATTTGTGTTGATAAATTTAACTATACAAGATTAACAATGATGTACTTGCTTTGTTCATAGGTTTAGGGATGTTTGTGTTCAAGATGAAGATGGTTATCAATAAGCGAAGCGTAGTTAGATTTTTGTTACCTTATGACAGTTTTTGGATCATTTTTATATATTTGAATTTTATAAAGCATTTTTGTTACATTAAAATCTCAACCCGTAATATGCATAACAGTCACTTTTTACATGATATACGCCATGCCACACACGTTATACAATAAATGCAACACTTTTTAGCGTTGTTACACATGTTACATATTGTTTGTAACATGTGTAACATCATATCCATAGTAAATCAATACTTGGTTCTGTATCATGTTACAAGTCACATGTGGCTTTTATGTGTTTTCTGACAATCGCCATGTCACACATGTTATATACTAGAAACGAAGCAATAGTGTTGGACGCCGTTACACACGTTGCATTATGTTGTAACATGTGTAACATTCAGCGTATCCATGTGTTTAGTTTTGCTACATCATATCACGCATGTTATACAGAACTTGTACCATTTGTAACATGTTGACAAATGTAACTGTCACTATCTATTTTCGGTTGTTTTATCACCCTTTTGTGGTCATCATAACTATATGATGTTTGTAACCTTAAAAGCCTTGGTTGACTGCCACTTCTAATGATGTTATGGGTTACAGTTAATGTTATATTACCCTTTTCTGACATTATGGTTTATGTTTAATGTAGTAGTTTACAACAACTTTTAATGATGTTATTTGTTACATGTAATGTTATATTACGTTTAACGTAACGGTTTAAAGAACTAGATCATACTATACATTCATCAATAATCCATACTCATCTTTACGAGATGTAATACTTCTTCTAATTTTAAAAAATCTATTTATGTTAACATATGTAACACCTTCAGGGTTTTGGTTCCTGGAAGTTGTCATATAATACATAAGGTAACAAAAGTGGCAAAAGTTTTTTATATGAACTTAAATATATAAAATGATTCAAAAACTATCATAAGTTAACAAAAATCTAGCTATGCTTTGCTCCTTGATAACCATCTTCATTTTGAACACAAAACATTCATTCACCTATAAACAAAAGAAGTACATCAGTATGAATATCCTATATGTTATAACATGTGTACTTGTGTAAAGTTTTGTTGTAACACAAGTAACAACTATATGTAACATGTGTAACGTGGCTATACATGTGTTACCACTCTAATGTAACACAAGTTACAAACATGTGTTACATATGTGCAGCCCCGTTTGTGTCCAAAAAGGGCTGGGGTAACTATAAATAACATGTGTAACGTTGTTACTACATATGTATCTAATTATCCCACAAAAAGACACTACCTTTTATTTGTAAAATAAACGAGATATTCCGAATAAATTATGAAGTTTCTAAAGGTAACACATGTTATAGCATATGTGATAAACAAAAGCCCCAAACAAGCAACATATAGGGGCTTACACATATGTAGCACATATTTGTAACTTGTGTTACACTATAGTGGTAACACATGTATAACATGTGTTACGTGTTATACATGTGTAAACTTTTTGTTGTAACACATGTAACAACTATATGTGACATGTTAACATGGCTATACATGTGTTACCCCCTAGTATAACACATAAAAACAGTTACTATTCAGATCAAAAGCCCCAAACAAACAACCAAACCAACAAAAAATTGTTATTGTTCAGATCAAAATCCTCAAACAAGCAACCAAACCAAACACAACTTTTTATTTGTAAAATAAACAAGATCATCGACGATTAGATTATGGACTTTTCAAAGGTAACGAATATATAACAACAATAACATTCATTATCGCAATTCTAAAAAAAATTAATCCCTTTAAAACAAAAAAAAAACCCCAACAAACTATCAAATCTATTTTACCAATACACACACAAAATCATTCAACTTTTACCAAACAAATAACATTAAGACATGGAACCAGTCCATGTCATACGTGTGTGTTCTTGGTGTTCTAACAAATTTCTCTCTCTAAAAACCCATGTAACCAAATGATTCTGACCTGCTTCTCTCACACACACTTGTGTGTGTGTTCTTGGTGTTCTAACAACTTTCTCTCTCTAAAAACCCATGAACCAAATGATTTCTGACATGCTTCTCTCTCACACACTTGTGTGTGTTCTTGGTCTTGGTGTTCCAATAACTTTCTCTCTCTAGAAACACATGCAACCGAATGATTCAGGCCTGCTTCTCTCTCACACACTTGTGTGTGTGTTCTTGGTGTTCTTTATGAACACGAAGGATTGTTTCTCTTTCTCTCACACACTTGTGTGTGTGTTTTTGGTGTTTCTCTTTCTTTAACAATAGCATTCCTTTGCCTCATGTTGGTCGCTTTCCACTTTGACTACTCCCCAAGGAGTAGGGATCTTGACACATTGATGATAGGTGGAAGGCACAGCTTTCATATCATGAATCCATGGCCTGCCTAATATAATATTATAGCAGGATAACGAGTCCATGACACAAAATCGTTGCATCGAATTCACTCCTTCAACGTATACAGGCAGCTTTATCTCTCCAACCGTGTTCTTCGCTTCTCCGCTGAACCCTTCAAGCACAGTGGACTTCGAGGTAATCTCCATTTCTGGGATGTTCATCCTCTTCAGGGTCTGTAGTTGAATGATGTTGATCGAGCTGCCATTGTCCACCAGTATCCTGCGCACAAAATGGTTAGCAATATACAAAGTGATTACCAGGCCATCATGATGAGGATCCTGAATGCTATCCCGGTCTTCACTATCGATCGTTATCACTTTGTCGGTTGTAAGTGATGTCACCCTCGTCGGCTGATCCCCTCTTTTTGCCTTTGCCTCTTTGGCATGCCTCTTAGCTGCAGAATAAGAGGTTTCCATATATCGGATCCTCCGGATATAAAGTTGATTATCTTGGCGTCTGGGGGAGGCGATGCTGTTCATTCAGGATCCTTGTCAGTCTCCTGACCCTTATTCTTCTTCTTTCCGATGAGATCTTTTAAGTAGCCTTTGCTTAGCAGATAGCTTATCTCTTTTCTCAAGGCTATGCAATCTTCCGTTACATGTCCAAAATCTTCATGAAAGGCGCACCACTTGGACTTATCCTTCCAATCAGCTTTTTGTTGATTCTTCCTTGGCCACCTTGCCTTATCTCCTAAACCCTGCATGGCATATATTAATTCAGGAGTATTAACAGAAAAACAGTATTCTGACAACTCAGGATACTCCTCAGGATCTTCATCCTCAACAGCGTTCACTTTCTTGTTGTCATTCCTGCCATATGGCTTAGAGTGATATGGCTTGTATGAGGATTCTGACTTCCTGTTAGTTGATTCATATGTTGAGGATGAATTCATCCTCTCTTACATTTTCTTGTCGTCTTCAAGCCTGATATAACTTAGAGCCCTGTTTCGAGCTTCGTCCAGGTTCCTGCAAGGGTTCATTACAAGATCCTGATAAAAGGGAGAATCCTTTTGTAATCCCATCTTGAATGCCTGTACAGCTGTAGCAACATCAAGATGTGGGATATCTAAGGATTCCCTACTAAATTTATTCACATAATCCCTAAGGGATTCTTGAGGCCCCTGTGTTATCCTGTAAAGGTCACTTGTTAGTTTTTCAAAGCTTCTACTACAAGAAAATTAACTGTTAAACAAATTAACCAAATGAGCAAATGATGTAATTGAATGAGGTGGAACGCTTAAGAGCCATTGCAAGGCTGATCCTGTCAGAGTAGAGCCGAATCCCTTTTAAAGACATGCTTTTTTAAGATCCGGTGGAATAGGATTCACTTCCATCCTCTCCCTATATTGGGCAATATGCTCTTCAGGATCCGTCGTCCCATCATAAAGCTTCATGTTGGGGGTTTGAAATCTCTTCGGGATTTCAGCATCACAAATGTGGCGAGCAAAGCGGGATATGTTGCGGCTATCCTGGGATACTTCCGGTATAGGCTGCACTAACCCGGGTACACTTGATATCATATCCTTCAGTTTTTGAAGCTCTCTGGATAGTGCTAAGGTTACACTTGTATCCAGCGAAGATCCAACATTGTTAGTAGCAAGAGTATTAACGTTATTAGAAAGGTTAGCAGCCTGTTGATTCTGGCCATATCCTAGGGCATATCCTGGGCCCCTCACAATCGATATCCTGGCTGATGAGGGTATCTCAGGAACATTGCTCTGGGAACAACTTGGTACAACATGCCCTGATTATCTTCAGTGTACACCGCTGAACTAAAGTTCAGATTCCTGGGCTGCAAGGGAGTGACAATATCCTCAAGAGGTCTCTTGGAGTTGGTCTTCAAGAGTTGTATTTCTCTCATTATCGTTTGGTTAGTTTCCTACTGTTGGTTCATCTGATCCTGTATATTACCAAACAAAGCTAAAATTTCATCATTAGAAGCCATAATAGGAGTTCTCCCTAGAACACCAGATATGTAGACATTCTGAGTAGGCAGAGTGTCCCGGGATGGAGGTGGTGGAAGCACTGAACCAGTTGTAGCAGAGGTTGTAGCAGGCATGGAGGAAGAGCTCATGTTTGATTTCGAAGCCATTGAAAACAGTTGTGAAAAAAGTTTTGAAAACAAAAAGCCAAGCAATGATTTTAACAAAGCTTTTAGTAGAAATAACACCACTTTCCCCACGGTGGGAGCCAAATTGTTTTGGTCAAAAATTACCGAAGCAATTTAGGAATTAAATTAGTTTTGTGAGGTAGTGTGCTAGTAGTGTTAATGAAGCTTGATCAAATTGGTTTTGTAAAAACACTTTTCAGGATACAGCTCAGGATATTGAGCTATATCAACAATCAAACAATGAGCAAAAATATAAAGGTTGACACGAGACGTACGAGGAAAGCCATTGATCAATCTAGATCTCTGGCATAAAACCTCGGGAGCTGACAATCGCCGCTGCCTTGTTCTTCTTATTGCTTAGAAATCAGGATACAGTGCAGGATAATTCCCAGATCGTTGCTAAGTGTTACAAGAATTGCTAGTGTTGAGTGTTTGTGCATATTGTGAAAGTAAATGACAGAATTCGAGAGTAGTGAGTGAATGTGTTGTGACCAATCGATCTGTTTATCCGGTATTTATAGTTACAAAGAAAAACAAACTCTCCTAAAATGGTGGGATCCCTTGGAATATTCGCCAGTGAACGTTGTTGACCATGTATTGCGCCTTCAACGTCTTTCTTCAACCATTTAGACCGAGTCTTCAGGTGAACAAGTCTCCATGAACGTTGTGATCCTGCAGCTACGTCCTGCATGCAAACAATTAGTAATCACCAGGATACTGCCTCAGGATGTTACCAATATCCTGGTCTGGTATCCTGATCGTTAACAGCTATGATTAAGTCAAGATATAATTCAGGATATGGGCTCAGAATTTCACCCATAACAGTGGCCATTTACAATTAAATGAGCCGTGGATATCCAGAACATGGTCGTTTTAACCCCCAAATGTTTAATATTACGCAATACGAATTAAAATGGATTATTTGAATTCCCGACTTATTGGTCTTTGATCCCATATCCAACCATGCGGTATTATTATACCGTATCCCAAGCCCGTATAAGGGAAAATAAGTTAAAATTATTTACCTTGCTTGCAAAATCTTTAATAAATAAGAAAATAAGCAAAGCACAGCCGTATTAAAAGTAACTAGCTCGGGAACAATCTACTGGAAGCCTCTAGTCTAGAATGGATGGTATTATTAACCGATTAGTTAGCTAGCGGGTCTTTATTTAGTCATTGACTTAGACCGGCTAACTTAAAATAATATAACGGTGCGAAAACGCTAGATTAAGCGATGACCGGGAAAGAATGTATTTTGGACCTGACAAGTACTAGGACTTGTATAATATGGGTTACCATTTTACATCCTGGAATTTGAGAATAATTTGATATGGTTAAACCCGTTTCGGTTAGATTACGTAAACTATTTACGTAAGCCGAACCGTACGCGTATAAGCGAAACCGGGTAACCGGATTGGTCCTATACAAATTACATATGCCATTATGTTTTAAAATAAGTTAAAACATCAGTAAGTTATCAACATGTTGGCCCGTTACGGTTTTAAAATCAAACTATGCCTTAAAAGGGCAATTTGGTCATTTTACAACATAATAAATGGGGTTATATGTAAACTGATGTTATGGTCATAAACATTCTGTAGAAACACTTGTTTTATGATGTTATATCAGTAGGATATCAATTATATGTTTGGTTTATAGTTTGAGACCAAACTATGTCCCGAAAAGGGCATTTTGGTCTTTTCACATATAATCGATAACTTATTTGGGAATCTGAGTGTGGGACATGTACCTACTGTTAATAATTTGAAATATGTTTTGAAATCATTAGGTTTCAAGCCTTGATGCTCTAATATAGTTTTAAACCATATTATGTGCCGAAATGGCGATTAAGTCGCTAAATGACGATTTATATGGTATTTAAGTCAAATTGTTGTTGTGACCAGGTTTGTATGACCAAAGTATGTTAATTTATATATCATATTAGTAAGTATAAGGTTTTGGTCCATTAAAATGTTTAAAACCCATTTAAAGTGCCTAAAGGGCAATATCGTCATTTAAGGACATAATATGCAAACTAGAGCTTAAACTCAGTTTGCAACCTGAATAAACATCCCAAATAATCCTAATAATGATATTACATCAGTAGGTAATGAGTTTTTATGTAAAGTTTATGTTTAAACCATTTTATACGCCAAAAGGGTGATTTGGTCACTTAAAACGTGTTAATTACGTTAAATAATAAAAACATAGTTCATTTCCAGGTTACTAACATCAAAATAAGTTCATTAGTTTAACATTTCAGTTTACAACTCATTTATATACTTGTTAGTGGTTAAAACCTTAGTTTATAACAAAAGGGCATTTTTGGCACATTTAACGGATACTTGCATAATGACTCGGATTACTATATGACTGTTAGGGCAAGGATTTAATGCTAAGGATTATCCATCCTGAGACTGGGCCTGGATCACGGATCCTTAACGGATAATGCAGGGAGTCTAAGGATCAAGGATTCTTACTAATTTTTATGTTTTTAACAATTGTTCCTTGTGCATTTAGTTTACGTTTGCAGGTATAAAGTGAACTAAGTCAATACGGGAATATCAGAGGAATATGCCAAATGTAGCACGTGCAGAAAAAGCAATTACCGTTGAGGGAGAACGTGTGAAGCTTGCATGGATTTCGGATAGTTAGTTTACTAGATATTTTTAATTCTAAAAGGGGTAAACAAGCTCATAATAGAAATATATGAACACACTCTCGCATACTCTGACTCAACTGGCGAAACACACACTTTCACATTAGGAAATCATTGTATCGAGCTTGTTACCATCCAAAGTTGTAATCTTTCTAGTTCAACATAGTTGGTGATCGGTAGTTTCCATCACCCGAGGTTTTTTATGCCGGAGATCAACTCTGGATCAAGGACTTTTTCCTCGTACAAATCATTGTCTTCATGTTCATACACTTATTCATTTAACCAAGCATCTAACCTCACAAATCAGATTTGGTTACATTATCCTTGATCAGATTTTTGACCAAAACAGTTTGGCGCCCACCGTGGGGCAATCGGTGCTTTAATTCTAAGAATCCCGTTCATTCATTCATTTTTATCCATTCTTTTCAACTACATGGCTTCTCATGGAAAATCTGCTTCAAGTGCCATGCCGGTGATTACCTCATCTCAGACTTGTGCATCATTGCCTCCCATTCCCCCTGCACCGGCGAGGAGTGCTGACAATGCTCAGAAGAAACCAACACCAGTTTTCTCGAACCACTGTTTCATCCTCTACACCTACTAACAATGATCTGTCTACTTTGATTTTGCAGATGAAAGGATGCATGGAACAGCAGGACAAAACTAACCAGAGGATCCTTCGTGAAATTAATGAAATCAAGAAACATAAGAGATCAGCAGAGGATCACTCTCCATTGATGCCCAGGTCGTTGGATTTCGCTACTCCGGCAACAACCATTCAGCATTCCAAGGCTTCTGGCGTTCAGTATCAGGGATCCTCAGGATTGCAACATGGATCATTGGCAATGACGCAGCCACAAGCATCTCATTACCAACCTTATGGATCCTCAAATCAGCATCAAGGATCCTACTTCAGTTCGGGAGGATACTTGGAGACAGTGCCACCTAAAGTATCTTACTTCCAGCATCAAGCATCCCCATCCCAGGTTCAAGGATCCATGGAGTATCCTCTGAGACCTTCAGCATCCGTGTATCCTGGACCCAATGTCTTTCAGGATCAAGGATCTTCAGGAAGTCAGATATTCAAAGACTCTGAAGTTCACAAAGGGGACTTCATACCTATGCAGACTATTGCTTCATCTGGTCCAACTGTTACACCTGAAGTTTCCAGCTTTGGATATACTACGGGCATACCACTTCCAAACCAATAAGGAGGTAACAATGTCAATACATCTTTTGGCACTAACTATGGTTCCATGCAGGATACAGGTATCAATCAGGCTATAGCACGGGAGCTCCAGAAGTTAAGGATATGATATCCAGCGTCCCAGGAGTGATTAAGCCCATCCCTGAGATCCCGGATGGAAGTCACAGGGTGTCTCGTTTGCACCTCCTATAGCAACGCTGAAATACCAAAACGCTTTCAAACCCCCAACATGAAGCTCTACGATGGCACAACTGATCCAGAGGAGCATGTAGCACAATACCACGAAAGAATGGAGATCAATCCCATTCCAGAAAGGATAAAGGAAGCCTGCCTTTGCAAGGGCTTCGGATCCACACTCACTGGATCAATACTTTGGCTGCTAAGTCGTCCTCCTTACTCAATTACTTCATTTTCTCATCTAGTTAATTTGTTCAATAACCAGTTTTCATGTAGTAGAGCCTTTGAACGGTTAACTAGTGATCTATATAGAATAACCTAGGGACGTAATGAATCATTAAGATATTACATCACTAAGTTCAGTCGAGAATCCTTAGAAATTCCTAATTTGGATATTGCCACTGCTGTGGAGGCATTCAAAATGGGATTGCTTAAGGATTCCTCATTCTATGATGACCTTGTAATGACACCTTGCAGGAATTTAGATGAAGTGAGGAACATGGCACTGAGGTTTATTCGTTTAGAGGATGACAAAAGGATCCAGGAGAGGCTCTCAGGATCCTCGAAACAGGAAAAACAAGGATCATTCTTTAAGAATAATCGATCCAAGTCGTACTCTAAACATGACAATCACAATGTGAATGCAGTTGAACAAGACGAAGACGATGAGGATGATCCTCCAATATCTGAGTATTGTTTTTCTGTGGATAATCATGAACTAATCCTTGCTATGCAGAGTCTAGGTGACAAAGCCAGGCGGCCTCGGAAAAATGAGAAAGCCACAGTCAACAAAGATAAATCCAAATGGTGCGCTTATCATGAGGATTTTGGCCACCTTACTGATGAGTGTATAGTCTTGAGGAAGGAGATTGGCTATCTTCTTAGCAAAGGGTATTTGAAGGAATTGCTGGGAAGGAGACGTTGAAGGACTCAGGATATTGAGAAAGTTCCTAAAAGAGCTCCTCCACCGCCAGCAGATGCTCAGGTCATTAACTTTATTTCTGGTGGTTCTGATATCTATGGAACTTCATTCTTAGCGGCTAAAAGGCATGCTAAGGAGACAAAGATGGAGAATGGGGAGAGTCCAGTCCGAACATCTACCCTAATGCAGTAAAACGTGATATCCTTTGATGAGGAGGATCGCGTAGACTTTCAGGATCCTCATCATGATGGTCTTGTCATTACTTTATTTATTTCTAACTATTTAGTTCGCAGGATCCTTATTGATGGAGGAAGTTCAGTGAACATAATTCAGTTGGATGTCCTAAAAAAGATGAACATTCCTGAATCCGAGATCATTCCAAGATCATCAGTGCTCGTGGGATTCAGTTGGGAAACCAAGAATACATTGGGGGACATTAAACTCCCAATTTACATTGAGGGAGTGAATTCTATCCAAAAATTTTGTGTTATAGATTGCTTATCTTGCTGTAATGTTATTCTTGGCAGGCCATGGATACACGACATGAAGGCAGTCCCCTCTACATACCACCAATGTGTCAAGCTTCCAAGTCCATGGGGAATAGTCAAGATAGAAAGTGATCAGCAGGAGGCAAAGAATCGCTACACTTCCTCGATGAAACTAGCTTCCAAGTCTAGGGAAGCATAGCAATTAAAGCATCATCCAAGAGACGTCATGGAGGCAAGAGAACAAGACGTTAAGGATATACTCTTAGTTCCTGAGGATCCTGAATCCAAGGTGTATGTAGGATCCCAGATCCAACAAAGCATAGAGCAGGATCTAATATCCTTCCTGAAACATAGAAAATCTACCTTCGCCTGGAAGCATGAAGATATGACATGTATCTCAAAAGATGTGATTACTCACAAACTTGGTATTGACAGGTCTTTCAGGCCAATTCACCAAAAGAGGAGGAAGTTTGCACCTGAAAGAAATGCAATTATCCAAGAAGAGGTAGACAAGTTACTAAAGGCAGGTATGATAAGAGAGGTCAAGTATCCAAGGTGGTTAGCCATTGTGATTGTTGTTCAAAAGAAAAATGGAAAATGGAGGGTAAGTGTCGATTTTACTAATTTAAACAAGGCATGTCCCAAAGATCCTTTCCCTTTACCCCACATTGACTCCATGGTGGATGCTACGACGGGTCATGAGCTTTTAACTTTTATGGATGCTTCATCCGGATTTCAGCAAATTCAGATGGAACCATCTGATCAAGAGGATACTGCATTCATGACACCCATCGGCATATATTGTTATATTGCTATGCCCTTTGGTTTAAGAAATGCAGGTGCTACATACCAAAGACTGGTAAATATGATGTTCAAGGAGCAACTTGGACACACAATGGAAGTATACATAGATGATATGGTGGTCAAGTCTAAGAAAGCTGAGGATCACCTGAAGGATCTCAAAGAAGCATTCAATATTCTTGACCAGTACAACAGGAAATTAAACCCCTCTAAATGCCATTTTGGGGTCAAAGCTGGAAAATTTTTAGGATATATGGTGACCAAGAGAGGAATTGAAGCAAGTCCAGAACAAATCAAGGCTTTAGTGAACATCAAGTCTCCTGCCAATGCCAAGGATGTGCAAAGATTGACAGGAATGATTGCCGCCTTGAATAGATTAATTTCAAAATCCTCAGAAAGATGCAAGGATTTCTATGATGTTCTGAGGAAGAATTAGAAGTTCGAGCTGACTAAGAAGCATGAAGCTGCTCTACAAGCCCTTAAGGATTACCTATCCTCAGCACCGGCTTTGATGAAACCAGAAAATGGAGAGCCCTTGTCCTTATACTTATCCGTTTCAGGTAAAGCGGTAAGTGCGGTCATAGTTAAGGATCACGAAGGCCAACAACATCCGGTATACTATGTAAGTAAAAGTCTACTTGATGCTGAGGCCAGGTATTCTCACTTAGAGAAACTCATTCTTGCTTTAATCATGGCTTCTACCAAACTAAGACATTATTTGAAACTCATACTATTGTTGTTAAAACTAACTTTCCTATTAAGAATGTTCTCAGGAAACCAGAGATGTCAGGAAGAATGGCAAAATGGGCTGTTAAACTTAGTGCATATGACATTAAGTATAAGCCTAAAACTGCTATTAAATCCCAAGCTTTGGCTGACTTTGTGGCTGATTTCAGTAGTGACCTACAAAGGAAAGCTGAACTAGAAGTGCAACAACTTGAGGAGACCAAGGATCCTTGGACACTCTTCACAGATGGAGCCTCGAATGTGAAAGGAACTGGACTAGGCTTACTACTAAAATCGCCATAGGGGGACATTATACCCCAATCTATAGCTTGTGAATTTCAGACCACTAATAATGAGGCTGAATATGAAGCCTTGATAGCAGGTTTGCAACTAGCTAAACATATGAGGATCAGGTATCTTCAAGTATTGTTAGATTCGTTGTTAATTACTAATCACTATAATGGTTCCTATGCTGTTAAAGGTGAGAAACTAATCAAATATTTGGAGATAGTCAAGAAATTGGCAGATTCTTTTGTTTTTTTCAGCCTTACACAGGTACTTAGAGAAGAGAATGCAGAAGCCGATGCTCTAGCCAATCTTGGATCCTCATTGAAGATGCCTGAGGATGTGGAGATACCTATTATCCATGTACTAACTCCTGCAATTGAGGAGAATGAAGCAATGAAAATAGTGGATGATGCTGCAGTTGTTCCCAGTGATGATATACAGTCAAATTCAGGATCCTGGATCCTTCCAATCCTGAATTATATACAAAATGGGGAAGTTCCCATTGGGGAAAATCCTAGAGCCTTCAAAATAAAGGTATCCCAATTCACTATAATTAATAACATGTTATATAAAAGATCTCTTGCAGGACCCTATTTGCGATGCATTCAGGATCCTGAGATCCAAGAAGTTTGAAGGATTTTCATGAAGGAGACTGTGGAAATCACACTGGGGGCAGAGCACTATTTTCAAGGATCCTCAGAACAGGATACTATTGGCCTACAATGAAGAAGGATGCTGTGGAATACGCAAGGAAATGTGATGCTTGCCAATGACATAGTAACATTCTTCATCAACCGGCAGAACCTCTGCATCCTATATCCTCTTCTTGGCCATTCATGAGGTGGGGAATGGATATAGTAGGCAAACTTCCCAAGGCACCAGGAGGAAAAGTGTTCATGTTGGCTATGACAGACTACTTCTCCAAATGGATAGAAGCTGAAGCCTTTCCCCAAGTCAAAGAAAAGGAAGTCATGTCCTTTATTAAAAGAAATATTATTACTAGATTTGGTATTCCTTCTGAAATTGTTTGTGATAACGGATCCCAATTTATTGGGAGTCGTACTACTAACTTTTTGACAGCTGGGGGATTAGGATGATAACATCAACACCAGTCCACCCACAAGCTAATGGCCAGGTAGAATCATCCAACAAGATCATTATCAACAACTTGAAGAAGAAACTTGGATCCAAAAAGGGCAAATGGGCTGAGGAGTTACCTTATGTCTTATGGGCAGATAGAACAACTCCTAAGAATGCTACGGGTCAAACTCCCTTTTCTTTAGTCTTTGGAGCTGAAGCTGTGATCCCTACAGAAATGGTAGTACTGACAGCCAGAACAAGCATCCGTGATCCTTAAGCAAATGTTGAGACTCTAATTCAAGATTTGGATACTATGGAAGAATTGCAAGACATGGCAAGAAAAAGGATGGCTAGCTACAAAAGATGGCTGGTGCATATAATAAGAATGTCAGAATGAGAAGGTTTCAAGTTGGTGATATGCTATTGAGGAAAGCATTCTAGAATACTACGAATCCTGCTGTGTAACAACTCCAAATTTTATTGTTATTTATTTTCCGTTTATGTCAACTCGTTGTACCCCGAGATTTGTTTATAAGAAAGTCATGTTAATCAATTATGTTAATTTACTGTTATATCGCATCTAATCGATTATTAAACGCATCGCTAATTCAATCACAATCACAAGTGACTATGTTACTTTAATAGCTGAGTGTGTTGTTGTACAATAAAAACTTGTGCCATCGCATCGCAAATCGCAGTTAATTATGTGGGATTATATTTTATGTGTGTTATATTTGTTATATTATGGTTATAATCGCTCTCGCACACTCGAATCACTAAATCGTACTATTACATAAATTATAACGCTAAATATATCTATCTAATACGAACCGAATAGCCAAATGAACTCTTAACGCGAAATAATCGAACGAGACTTGGCCATGGGTCAAGTTCGGCCGAACTTGTATACCACAAGTTCGCCCGAACTTGACTAAGGCATAATAACAATACAATTCTGACAAGTCCGCCCGGACTTGTCCCCAACTCTCAAGAAACTCACAAGTTCACTCGAACTTGTACTAAGTTCGCCCGAACTTGATACAAGTTCGGTCGAACTTGATGTCTGCTCCCCCATTTCTCCTCTCACCTATAAATACTCAGCTCCTCCTCCTCATTTGGACTTGCTGACCAAGTTCGTCCAGAGCTCTCCAAACCCGAAACCTTGTTTTTTAAGCACGATTCAACCCGATTTCAACTACAATGATGTTCAACAACGTTTTATAAAGGTTTACAACGATTTTGGCACAAGGCTTTGCCTTTGTTTTCATCAAATCTCTTCTGTTTACGAAAATCTTCATCTTTTTCTGCAAAACTTCTGTTTTTCACTCAGATCTATAGATCTGAGTAAAACCCTTAAAACCTTGATTTTTACAAAATTTCAGACTAAATGACGTATGTTTCGTTCACTTTTGAGTGGAACGAGGCGTTTATCAAAGCAAGATCTCAGATCCGAAAGCACAAGGACGAAATTGTCACTTTACACGAGCTGGACTAACCCGTACGAACCACAAGTTCGCCAGGATTAGCCCGAGCTTCTGTAAAATGGCTAAACTCGCTCCAAAAGATCTCTCCAGCCTAAGTTTATTCAGTGGCTTAAGGTTGGAGGGATGAACACTCGATTTCCTCAGCAAACGACATAAAAACGCACGATTTGGATGCCAAAACCATCAAGTTCGCCCGAAATACACCAAGTTCGCTCGAACTTGTCACCAGGTTGGTGACTAAGTTCGCCCGAACTTGGTCTCTCATGTCAAATCTGCAAAAATGGCACAAGTACGCCCAACTCTGTCCAATTTTCAAGAAAATTAGACAAGTTCGCCCGAACTTGGCTCCCTCAGTTAGCAAACCCACAAGTTCGCTCGAACATGTGTAACTTCCTTGGAAATTAGACAAGTTCGCCCGAACTTGTCTCACATCTCAATAAGTCTTCACACGTTCGCCTGAACTTGTATGGAAACATACAAGCTCGCCCGAACTTGTACCCTCAGTAAGTCAAACATGCAAGTTCGCCCGAACTTCTACTTTCAACTACAAGTTCGCCCGAACTTGTCTGCTGTTCTCTCAACCGTTAACCGTTTCAGCAATCCGGATGACTGATGCACTTCTGTTTGCTTACAGGCTGATCTGGCGCTCTCCGCAACTCCACTCAGATCCCGAATCTCTCCTAAAACGCACCCACTGTGAGTATACTTGAACCCCTTTTACGCTTAAACGCACTTTTGGGTGTCACATATGTTCGTATATCAAAACACATCACACAACTCAAACGCTTATTCGCAACCCACGGAATTACATGACTATACGTGAAATCTGCTGAATTGTATGTATTGCTTGATGGCTTGTACGCCATCCTTAACATGATAGTATACTAGAGGTTGACCCGCCACCCGGAGGCCCGGGGTTGTTAGGCTCGCATTTTTATTTCGCATTTATTTTCTCTTTTAGGATGTGAACGCTTGTTCGCATGCCTCGATCAATCGTGGTTTGTTGGTTTGCATGAATCTAAGTAGTTACATCATTCACATCTATTACGTATGTCATGTGGTGTATGCTAAACGCTTTTATATCTATTATGTACGCAAACCTGTATGCTCACCTTTACTTAATTGTATTGACGTTTTATTTTAACATATGTGGCAGGTTGAGGACTTTAGCTATGGATGCTTAGTTTAGGTTTTGCTTAGAAAATCATGTAATAAATCTTGGGAAGATCGGATCGGATTTTATGTTTAAGGGATTACTTTCAAATGTAATGATTATTTGAAGATTGTATGAGTTTGATAGTATGGGATATTAAATGTTGATTATTTACTTTAAAATGATCGCTATGGAATCTCTTGATCAATCTGATTTGCCTAGTGCCACTACCCCGATGTTTCCGCCATCGGTTGGGGTGTGACAGATTGGTATCAGAGCCATAACTATAGGGAAATTAGGTAGAATTGCCATGTTTTGCCTTAGACTATAGTTAGGATACCAAATCAGACATATACGCATCGATTAATGCCGAAAACTCATAGGAACAGACAAGTCCGCCTGAACTTGGGGTGGCAAGTTCGCTCGAAATTGATCAAGTTCACCCGAACTTCATCAAGTTCGCCCGGACTTGACCAAGTTCGCTCGAACTTGCCTGTCCTCTCAACAACAACAAGTTCGCCTGGGATTTGACAAGTCCGCTCGAACTTGACATCAGACAGATGCCAAGTTCGCCCGAACTTGACCAGAATCCTTCAATACGAACTTTTAAACATTGCTTTTCCTAAAGCTACCATAATACACGCATGGAAACGCTCGTATCACACAAAACGAGTGATCAAGTCGAGAATAGGTGTGAAAACTGAGAACTCTCGATAAGATCATTCACTCCGCGCAATCTCTATCGCACGAGATACCTTCGTTGAGTTAGGAGTGACATCCAAACCTCGACGAAAATCTCCATTTCTATCTAGGAATGAAGCTGTTAAGTTTGGGGTGATACCCGCATCTTAAAAACTAGTTCCGCTTCTCGATTTTCAATCTCACCAAAGTCTCGATTATTTTGACGACTCGGAACACGACGTAATTGGAAGGATAAATGCCGTTAACCGTGGTATGGCGAGAGCATTTGTCTATTAGGCCAAATCGTGTGTCCGAACTCGGAGAATTCTCGAACAAATTTGGGTAGTCAACGTCTCACAACCCAGGATGCTCCAACATTGATTTAAGCCTATATCGCCGATTTACGCATCATCGAGTTCATTATTATTTATGTGTTTAAATTTTGGGAATTTTCGCTTATTCGATTTCTCTTGTTATCGATTTCTCGCTTTATTGCTCTTCGCTTTATAAAGTACGCACCACTCGGCACAGCTCTCGAAATCTAAAACGCTAATTAAATCACCAACCAAACTAAAACGCTCATCTCTCTTACGCGTAAGGACTCATACGCGGTATTACTCACTTGTATTGCTTATATATATCGCTTATTATGCTTATATCTCGCATCTCATACGCGCTATGCATGATTTAGTAAAGAGATGAATACATGCAAAATATGTGCTTACATGCTTATGTGACTATGTGCTTACGTGCTTATGTGCTTACGTGCTTATGTGCTTATATGCTTACGTGGATACATGCTTACGTGATTCTGTGCCTTGTATGAATATTAATAATAATAAATATTTTAAACATAAACCTATTATAATCGAATCTCATCCAATCAAATCCTTTATGTAGATGGCATCAATAGGATCTCACACTCGCCGCACCGCTCAGCGCAACAATGCTGACAAACGCATCGCCTCTCTTGTAGCCAAGGAAATGGAAGTGATCCCACAGATCGTCAGCAAGATTCATGCCGCTAGCAGCAATTCATCGGTCGATTCCAAAGCCGACACGCTCCTTCAACTTTAAGCAGTTCAAAGCTTGTGGACCCCTTACTTTCTCAGGCACCGAAGGACCGAGTGCCATGTTCCACTGGTTTGATGTTATTGAGGTCACTTTATGTCATAGTGGGTGTCCCGAACCCCTTCGCACTATTAATGCCACCGGCATCTTCCAGTCCAGGGCTCTCGACTGGTGGACCGCAGAGCGTAACAAGAGGGGAAACGATGAAGCCTACGGACTCACCTGGGAGGAACTTAAGACAATCATGATCAAGGAATTCTATCCTCCCTATGAAATCCAGAAGTTGGAAAACGAATTTTGGGGAATTAAGCAAGACGGACCCGACAATGCTGGCTTAACGGCTCGATACAAACAGTTGAGCATCATTTGTCCCGGTCAAGTGGACACGACCGAGAAAGCAATCAGGAAGTACCTCAACGCTCTGCCAGACTGCGTCGCTGACTTTGTTCAAGCAGCACGCCCTGCTACTATCGAGGAGAGCTACCAGCTAGCCGTGGAAATCCATGACAAACGGGTTCAGTCTGGTTACTTTAAGAACAGCAAGGTCGCAAATCAGGCCATCACCGAATCAGCAGCTCCTACCAACCAGCCTCGAGAATCAAAGAACAGTCGCTGAGTTCGCAAAAGGGAAAACCTGAGCAAGAAGTTTGCTCTTACTGCTCTGCAAAACCCTCAGCCACTCCAGTCTGCAGCACCAAACGCACTGCCGGCAAAGCGTGCGTATACTGGCCCTCATCCTTTGTGCTCGAACTGCACCTATCATCATGCGGTTGCAGTCAATTGCCGATTCTGTACCAACTGCAATATCTACGGCCACTTTACTGTCAATTACCGTTCAGTCCCTCGCCAGTCAGCTCCTCCAGCACCAGCAGCACCAGCTTTACCAGCTCCTCCTCAGGCCAATCAGCAGCCAGCTCCAAAGGTACGTGCCTATTATACGTGCAGTGATCTGAATCATTTCAGTAACGTCTACCCAAACAAACCTGTGAAGCAGGAGCAGCAGCAGCAACAACCACAGCCACCACAGCTTCAACAGCAGCAACAACAGGCTGCACGTGGACGAGCCTTTAACCTCAACCATCGCCAGGCTCAGAATGACAAAAATGTTGTCAATGGTACGTTCCTCGTTAATGGTATTTATGCTTCATGTTTATTTGATACCGGTGCCGATAATTGTTTTGTATCATTAAAATTCAAAAAGGCATTAAAATGTAAGCGCGCTAAACTCCCGAAGACTTTCGATGTGGAAGTCGCCACGGAAGAACCGTTACCGTTAACTCCGTCCTACGTGGTTGTACTCTCGATCTCAACAACCACATCTTCTCGATCAATCTCATACCTATGCCGTTAGGTAGCTTCGATATCATAGTAGGCATGGATTTTCTTCGTGAAAATCATGCTGGAGTTGTTTGCTTTGATAAAATGATTCCCTTCCCTCTTCCAAACGGTGATCAACTCCATGTTTACGGTGAAACTCCCTCAAAGAAGTTGATGCTTTTGTCATGTACTCGAGCACACAAATGTTTGCGAAAGCAATGTGTTGCTTTTCTAGCCCATATCATGAACCCGGAGAAAGAAAAGAAGACTTTTAAAGACGTTCCTGTTGTTCGTGAGTTTCCTAAAGTCTTTCCTGATGATTTACCCGATTTACCCCCTACTCGTGATGTTAAATTCCGTATTGATTTAATTCCTGGTGCTACACCCGTTGCTAAAGCTCCTTATCGCCTTGCACCATCCGAAATGCGCGAGCTATCGAGCCAACTTTAAGAGCTTCTTGATAAAGGTTTCATACGCCCGAGCACTTTGCCTTGGGGCGCACCCGTTCTTTTCGTGAAAAGAAAGATGGGACGTTCCGAATGTGCATCGATTATCGTGAACTTAACAAACTCACGATAAAGAATCGATATCCTCTTCCTCGACGACTTATTTGATCAGCTTCAAGGTGCTACTTGTTTTTCTATGATCGATTTACGTTTTGGTTATCATCAGCTACGCGTGTTGGAAGAAGATATTCCGAAAACCGCCTTTCGTACTCGTTATGGCCATTTCGAATTCGTGGTCATGCCCTTTGGTCTTACCAATGCACCCGCGGTCTTCATAGATTTGATGAACCGTGTGTGTAAAGCTTTCTTAGATCGTTTCGTCATTATGTTTATCGATGACATCCTTATCTACTCGAAGTTGAGAGACGAACACGCGCGCCATCTTCGTCTAGTCCTCGAACTTCTCCAAGGTAATTGCCTTTATGCTAAGTTCTCTAAATGTGAATTCTGGCTCAAAGAAGTCCAATTTCTCGGCCACATCGTTAATAGTCAAGGAATTCACGTCAACCCTGCAAAGATTGAAGCTGTCAAGAGTTGGATTACGTTGAAGAATACTACCGTCGATTCATCGCTGAATTTTCCAAAATCGCTGTTCTGCTTACTGCTTTAACTCAAAAAGACAAAGGGATTCCAAACAAGAGGAAGCCTTTCAAACGCTCAAGCGTATGCTACGCAATGCTCCTGTACTCGCTCTACCCGACGGAAACGACAATTTCGTTGTTTATTGCGATGCCTCTAACCTTGGTCTTGGTTGTGTTCTTATGCAACAAGACAAGGTTATCGTGTATGCGTCTCGACAACTCAAAATCCACGAGAAGAACTACCAACCCACGATCTCGAACTCGGTGCAGTTTTTTTGCATTAAAGATATCGTGACACTACCTTTATGGTACTAAGTGTACGGTCTTCACTGACCATAAGAGCTTACAACATATCTTTAATTAACAGGAACTAAATATGCGCCAACGCAGATGGGTTGAACTTCTCAACGATTACGATTGTGAGATACGCTGCCATCTCGGCAAAGCAAACGTCGTAGCCGATGCCCTCCGCCCAGTTTGCTTGTTTTAACGAGAACACCCTGCAGGAAGAAATGAAATGTGGTGCCGAATCTCAGCTTGTTGTTAAACCAAATGGTATTTATTACTATCTCGATCGCATTTGGATTCCTAGCCGTGAAAACCTGCGCGAATTGCTAATGACCAAAGCTCATAAATCTCGATACTCCATTCATCCTTGAGCCGACAAGATGTATCAGGACCTTCAACCTAAGTACTGGTGGCCGGGCATGAAAAAGGATATCGCCGTTTACGTTTCAAAAACTTGTTCGAAAGTTAAAGCCGAACATCAAAGGCTGTCTGGCTTGCTTGAACAACCCGAGACCCCAATGTGGAAGTGGTAGAGTATAGCTATAGACTTTATTACGAAACTCCCTCATACTTCCTCTGGTCACGATAGCATTTGGGTTATCGTTGATCGTCTTACCAAATCTGTGCACTTTATCGCTATACGAGAAGACTTTAAGGTCGAACGGTTAGCCCGAATCTGTACCGACGAAGTCATTTGTCGGCACGGGACGCCTCGTGACATCATCTCTGACCGCACGGTCGCTTTACCTCGCGTCTCTGGGAGAATTTTCAATCCGCTCTTGGTACTGCTCTCAATCTCAGTACTGCTTTTCACCCTCAAACCGACGGTCAGACTGAGCGCAGGATCCGCACCCTCGAAGATATGCTTCGTGCGTGCATCAAAGATTTTGGTGGTAATTAGGATACGCATTTACCTTTAATTGAATTCTCGTACAATAATAGTTATCACACAAGTATACAAATGGCTCATTTTGAGGCACTGTATGGAAGAAAATGTCGATCGCCTATTGCATGGCACGAGATCGGAGAAGCACAAATCACCAGCCCCGAGCTAATTCAAGAAACGACTGACAAAATCCTCCAGATCAGAGACAATCTCTTAAAAGCTCGGAGTCACCAAAAGAGTTACGCCGACAAACGCTGCAAGCCCCTACAGTTCAAAGTGGGAGATCACGTTCTCCTAAAGGTTGCACCTTGGAAGGGAGTGATCCGCTTCGGGAAGAAAGGAAAGCTAGCGCCACGATAAGTAGGACCCTTTAAGATTCTGGAAAGAATCGGCAAAGTGGCCTATCGACTCGAACTACCGACGGAACTTAATAACGTACATTCGACTTTCCACGTGTCGAATCTCAAGAAATGCCTAGCTGAAGAAAATCTCCATGTACCTCTCGAAGATCTGCAAATCAACGAGACTCTCCATTTTGTGGAAAAGCCTGTCGAGATCATGGACCGAGAAACCAAGAAACTACGGCGCTCTCGCATCCCTATCGTAAAAGTCCGATGGGAAGGCAAACGTGGTGCCGAGTTCACTTGGGAGTTGGAAAGTGACATGAAGGCCACGTACCCGCACCTCTTTGTTACGACCACTACTTAAATTTATGGACGAAATTTCCTAAAGTAGGGGAGACTGTAACAACTCCAAATTTTGTTGTTATTTATTTTCCGTTTATGTCAACTCGTTGTACTCCGAGATTCGTTTATAAGAAAGTTATGTTAATCAATTATGTTAATTTACTGTTATATCGCATCTAATCGATTATTAAACGCATCGCTAATTCAATCGTATTCACAAGTGACTATGTTACTTTAATAGCCGAGTGTGTTGTTGTACAATAAACACTTGTCCCATCGCATGGCAAATCGCAGTTAATTATGTGGGATTATGTTTTATTTGTGTTATATTTGTTATATTATGGTTATAATCGCTCTCGCACACTCGAATCGCTAAATCGCACTATTACATCAATTATAACGCTAAATATATCTATCTAATACGAACCGAATCGTCAAACGAACTCTTAATGTGAAATAATCGAATGAAACTTGGCCATGCGTCAAGTTTGGCCGAACTTGTATACCACAAGTTCGCCCGAGCTTGACTAAGGCATAATAACAATACAATTCTGACAAGTCCGCCCGGACTTATCCCCAACTCTCAAGAAACTCACAAGTTCGCTCGAACTTGTACGAAGTTCGCCCGAACTTGATACAAGTTCGGCCGAACTTGATGTCTACTCCCCCATTTCTCCTCTCACCTATAAATACTCAGCTCCGCCTCCTCATTTGAACTTGCTGACCAAGTTCGCCCAGAGCTCTCCAAACCCTAAACCCTTGTTTTCTAAGTAAGATTCAACCCGATTTCAACTACAATGATGTTCAACAACGTTTTACAAAGGTTTACAACGATTTTGGCACAAGGCTTTGTCTTCGTTTTCATCAAATCTCTTCTGTTTACGAAAATCTTCATCTTTTTCTACAAAACATATGTTTTTCACTCAGATCTATGTATAGATCTGAGTAAAACCCTTAAAACCTTGATTTTTACACAATTTCGGACTAAATGACGTATGTTTCGTTCACTTTTGAGTGGAACGAGGCGTTTGTCAAAGCAAGATCTCAAATCCAAAAGCACAAGGACGAAATCGTCACTTTACACGAGCTAGACTAATCCGTACGAACCACAAGTTTGCCCGGATTAGCCCGAGCTTCTGTAAAATGGCTAAACTCGCTCCAAAAGACCTCTCCAGCCTAAGTTTATTTAGTGGCTTAAGGTTGTAGGGATGAACACTCGATTTCCTCAGCAAATGATGCAAAAACGCACGATTTGGATGCCAAAACCATCAAGTTCGCCCGGAATACACCAAGTTCGCTCGAACTTGTCACCGGGTTGGTGACTAAGTTCGCCCGAACTTGGTCTCTCATGTCAAATCTGCAAAAATGGCACAAGTACGCACGAACTCTGTCCAATTTTCAAGAAAATTAGACTAGTTCGCCCGAACTTGTCTCCCTTAGTTAGCAAACCCACAAGTTCGCTTGAACATGTATAACTTCCTTGGAAATTAGACAAGTTCGCCCGAACTTTTCTCACATCTCAATAAGTCTTCACAAGTTCGCCCGAACTGGTATGGAAACATACAAGTGCTCCCGAACTTGTACCCTTAGTAAGTCAAGCATGCAAGTTCGCCCGAACTTGTACTTTCAAGTACAAGTTCGCCCGAACTTGTCTGCTGTTCTCTCAACCATTAACCGTTTCAGCAATTCAGAAGGCTGATGCACTTCTGTTCGCTTACAGGCTGATCCGGCGCTCTCCGCAACTCCACTCAGATCCCGAATCTCTCCTAAAACGCACCCACTGTGAGTATACTTGAACCCCTTTTACGCTTAAACGCACTTTTGGGTGTCACATATGTTCGTATATCAAAACACATCACACAACTCAAACGCTTATTCGCAACCCGCTGAATTACATGACTATACATGAAATCTGCTGAATTGTATGTATTGCTTGATTGCTTGTACGACACCCTTAACATGATAGTATACTAGAGGTTGACCCGCCACCCGGAGGCCCGAGGTTGTTAAGGCTCGCATTTTTATTTCGCATTTATTTTCTCTTTTAGGATGTGAACGCTTGTTCGCATGCCTCGATCAATCGCGGTTTGTTGGTTTGCATGAATCTAAGTAGTTACATCATTCACATTTGTTACGTATGTCATGCGGTGTGTGCTAAACGCTTTTATATCTATTATGTACGCAAACCTGTATGATCACATTTACTTAATTGTATTGACGTTTTATTTTAACATATGTGGCAGGTTGAGGATTTTAGCTATGGATGCTTAGTTTAGGTTTTGCTTAGAAAATCATGTAATAAATCTAGGGAAGATCGGATCGGATTTTATGTTTAAGGGATTACTTTGAAATGTAATGATTATTTGAAGATCGTATGAGTTTGATAGTATAGGATATTAAATGTTGATTATTGTATTTAAAATGATCGTTATGGAATCTCTTGATCAATCTGATTCGTCTAGTGTCACTACCCCGATATTTCTGCCATCGGTTGGGGTGTGACATGCTGATCGTAAGTTGGCACCAAAGTGGGAAGGTCCTTATCTCATTGAGGCTAAAGCCGGAAAGGGGGCATATCGTTTACTAACCATGGATGGTGATCTCCTGCCAATAGCTTGGAATGCTATTCACTTGAAGAGATACTTTATGTAATAAGGATCAAGGATCCTTAAGAATTCCGATATTCAATTCAGGATAAAGGATCCACAAGAGATATATGATCATTTGCTTGGTAACATTTTACTAGTTATTTCATATTATATTTGTTATTATGAAAAGGATGTTAGATTCTTAACATCCAATTTTATCAAGTTTTAAGTCTTGTAGGGTTTGTTACATAGTTGACAAAACATCAAGAGGTTGGCCACCTCTCCAAGACTTTGGGCATGTCCCCAGCTTAAGGTATCCAATACCTTCTAAGGTTTAAAGGTTTTCATCTTTCACACGAATTGGGTTTCAACACCCCGCCAGCAGCGCATGTTATCCAAGTATAGTTCGAGGCATTGGGACCAGTACCCGCTTTAGGGGCTGACAATTTCATTATTGTTGGCTATATGTAGGATCCTAAGTATAATGGTAGACGTACCATACATCCGTTCCTAAGGTTTCTAACATTTTTACGTTAGCTAAGGTTTTGGCATTTTCATGTCGCTCACGATTAGATAGATGCTAGTTTGGGCCATACTCCAGTTTACACCAGTTATTTGGGATTGTCCCCAGTTATTTTGGGCTTGTCCCCAGTTATTTTGGGCTTGTCCCTAGTTATTTGGGCTTGCCCCTAGTGACTAATGAGTTGTCCAATCGATGTTTGGCTTAGTCCCAAGTTGCATGTTATGACAGGTTCCTGAAGCTTAACAAATAAGGATCCTGGATCCTACAGTTCTAGTAATACGATTGTAAGTTTTAAGGATTAAGAATCCTAACTTGGATTCACTGGTATGATCCTTTACTGAGCTTTCTTTTGTCTTTGGATATTATCCTCAATCTTTGACGAGAGCCTATGTGACCCTTGATCATGTATTGTTTAACCTTTTAAAATAAACTTGTTTTGACAAATACTTAATATTCTTTTTAAAAACTCATGAATTCTTAAATCTGAATTTTCCTAACAAGTACAAGTATAATGATGATCAAATCGGGAAAGGAACATAGTCAAAAGCTTAAGTTTTATTTATTTACAAAACCCTTTTTAAAAGGTTATCAAAATTGCCTACCCAAGCTTCTACCAGCAAAACGTGGCCCGTCCACTTGGGTTGGCAAAGAGTGTCCATGCTAACGGTTCATAAAGTGCAGGAAAATAAAGGCGGGGGGCATCAAGGGCTTCATCCTCCACAAACAGAAGGACCCATCCACCTTTGTTACCCCAATTGTCCAAAGGATCGGTGATCCTTAATCTTAAAAACTATTGTTTAAGTACAGACCATCATTGTTCAAATAAAAACACCAACAACCAAAAGACATAAAAAATGGGCTCCGGCCACGTCTAGATATTTCCATCACTGCCCATTGATAAAGCCTACTCCTTCGCTGCTTCATCACCCGCACCGCTTCCACCAACCGCTTCCTCCTCAGGATCCTTAGTGCCACTTGGGATAGCCTCTAGCGTTAGTGTCTCCTCCGGCTCATCCTCATCCCCAGCTCCTTCAGCCTTTGCCACCAGCTAGCAGTGTCCCACTCAGCCCTGTCGAAGGAAGGATCCGTAGCCTCCTTTGCCATCTTGAGTTTGGCCTTTAGGATCACGATGGTAGCAGATAGCTTGGCCTCTTTTGTGACCTCCAACCGATCCTTGTTGGCCTGGATTTCAACCACCAGGATCTGCATCTCCAAGCGACAATTCTCCTACTCCAGCTGGGCGATTTTCTTCTCCATGGCAGCACCGATGGCACGAAGATTAGCCACCGTTTCCTCAGCCTCGGCAAGACGCTTGCTCTGGATGGTTTGGATCTCAAAAAGTTTCTGTTTAGAGGAAGTTGTTAGAATTTATGACGTTCAAATATCTTTAAAAGAAGGATCCATGATCCTTACCTCGGAGATGAAGTCGTGGATCTGCAATTCAATCCCGGGGACGTCACTGGAAGGCACGTCTGGCTTCTTCGTTTTGGCTCCAGGTTTAGCTTTGCTGGTGGTGCTCCTGGTCCCAACTTGGCTTGGGCCTGTGGCTAGCTCTTTCTTGATGGATCGGGGAGACATGATATCTTCGATATCTCCCATGCCGAACCTGGTAGCTGATTTTGATGAAGATTTAGCAGCACCTACAAACATAGAACTCAGATAAGTATTCATTTTTTATTTCATACTAAATAATTAAATACATATGTACATGCATACTTACTTGACATGCTGTAGGAGGCTGATGTTGTTTTTTCTAAATCTTTGATCTTGGGATGGAATGTTCTAACAGTTGAGTCTAGAGCCCAAAAAGCGGCAACTCTCTTAGCAGTGGTAGCAAAGTCCTTCGAGGTGTTGATATTGGTCACTGCACAAAAAATGAAGGATCAGATATCCTTAGTTTAAAATACCGAATTTTCTATGGAGCGATCTTACGAATCCTATATCCTACCCTCTACGTTCCACTTTTTGGGAAGATGATCCCCGTTGGGAATGGAATCCCTTCTGATGAAGAAAATTGACTTCTCCAGTGGGAATCATTTTTGGTAGTTTTCAGTATAGGGTGAGGTTGTTGAGGCTTGGCTTTGAAGAGGAATCGGCGAGACCCGTGGCTAACCAGATTGTACAGGTGGTTGAGTTCAGCAAGACGAAGCTCTATGCCTTCTCTAGTGATGATCTGCTTAAGGGTATAAAGAACCCTCCAGAGCATAGGCATGCCCTGGATGTAGCACAGGCCGTTAATGGTGAAAAATCTCTTGGTAAAGGCTGGAAAAGGGTAAGAAAAACCTACTTGAAAAGGGGCAGCAGGAAAACACACCCATGTGGATGATATGCAGTCGCTTTTCATTGAAGAATTAAAGGGCCTAAAAATGGTACCCTCTGGAAAACAGGGGTGCATCTGCTCGATCTTAGGATCAGTGAATCGGTAAAGTTCTTGCGAAGGTTCTTTCAAAAGGTTTTGGCTTTTGGGAGGACTGTTTTTCTTTTGATCCTTGTGTGGTGAGGATCGGATCACGGTTTTGGTCATGATGAACGAGAAGGGAAGGAGGATTGAAACAGAAATTCGAGAGAAAAGGAGAGAGATATTACTTGATAGATCTTCGAATGAGGATTTAAAGAAGGGAGATCTAGGATTTAAATGAATATCTTCATCCCTATCTCTAACCTATATATAATGATGATTGTTGCAGGGGAGGTCTTATCACTGACGTCACCAGAGCAATGGCTAGTCCGGTTATAACGGCTAGTTTCTAGCAGCGAATAGTCCAGAATCAACGAAAATATGACTCATCTAGTTACAATTAATTCCTCATATTTTGGGGGCAATTGTTAGGGCATGGATTTTATGCTAAGGATCATCCATCCTGAGACTGGGCCTGGATCACGGATCCTTAACGGATAATGCAGGGAGTCTAAGGATCAAGGATCCTTACTAATGTTTATGTTTTTAACAATTGTTCCTTGTGCATTTAGTTTACTTTTGCAGGTATAAAGTGAACTAAGTCAATACGGGAATATCAGAGGAATATGCCGAATGTAGCACGTGCAGAAAAAGCAATGACCGTTGAGGGAGAATGTGTGAAGCTTGCATGGATTTCGGATAGTTTGTTTACTAGATATTTTTAATTCTAAAAGGGGTAAACAAGCTCATAATAGAAATATATGAACACACTCTCGCATACTCTGACTCAACTGGCGAAACACACACTTTCACATTAGGAAATCATTGTATCGAGCTTGTTAGCATCCAAAGTTGTAATCTTTCTGGTTCAACATAGTTGGTGATCGGTAGTTTCCATCACCCGAGGTTTTTTATGCCAGAGATCAACTCTGGATCAAGGGCTTTTTCCTCGTACAAATCATTGTCTTAATTGTCATTTACTTTCAATATTTATTCATACACTTATCCATTTAACCAAGCATCTAACCTCACAAATCAGATTTGGTTACATTATCCTTGATCGGATTTTTTACCAAAACAATGACCATGTAATATAACTCCAGAGGGTTATACTACAACATAACATGGTCATAATGCAACTTAGAAACCGAAACTAAAGTTGCTAATTCAGGTCAGAACTGAAAGTCAAGGCAAAAGTCAACTTTTGCGACTTTTGGTTGTGAACCGATCTTAGATCTGGAATTGAGGAGCTGAACATGTTCCCACTTGTTCTTATAATTATTACCAAGTTATTAGAGTGTCAAAACAGATTTTATAACACCTACAATACTAGTTATGATTTTATTTCAAAACTGACCCGTTTGACTTTTTATTAACATAACTTTGACCCGTCAATTGACCAAGCAAACGTGGTAATCAGGAGGTGCCCTCTTGAGGGATTAACACTACCTTATTACGGTCACGTAGCCATGTTCGTTACGACACTGGCTGGACCATAATGGTCTTAGCTCAAAGTCAAGGCGTTTTTACGTCAACTCTTTGACTTTGGCTTAAAGCCTAACGAAACTGAACAAAGAGAGTTGGAGCACTTACAAGTGATCCAAAGAAGTACTAAGAACTCAGAGGGTGCTCCCAATGATCTCAGGAACTCCCAAATGATCAAGAGAGAAGAAGATTTGTGAATGGGCAAGTTTGAAGCTCACCCAATGTTGCTATTTATAGCAAATGAGGATGATTAGGATCAAGACAGATGTTGGGGCTTGTTTCCAGATGAGAACAAGTGTTTTTGGTCATGGCATAACCAAGGGTAAGGGTGGCAATTGCGAGAGAGGAGGCAAGGCAGCAGACTGCAAAGGAATCTGCCACTGGCAGTCCCTTACGGGCCGTAAAGGATAAGCCTTGCGTCCGTAAGGACCTCTGGCGCCCACAGGTTTTGAATTGGTTACGGACCATAACCATTGAGGCTTGCGGTCTGTAACCGCCTTACTGAAACAATGTTTTGTTTAACCTTGCGGTCCGTAACCAGCTATGGTTACGGTCCGTAAGGACCTTCAGAAATTTTAAATTTGGCATTTTCACAACTTTGGTCCTCCGACTTTTTCCGATGCTCGTTCAAAGGTTATTAAAATAACATAACGGCATTTTAGTCCCTCTCGGCTACACGTGGCAATCAAGAATTTACGGGGCACGTGTCGGAATCTTATTAGGCGAAATTTTCTAGGTGTCACACTCGAGGAACCCCAAACCTTGAAATAATGTTTGTTTGGACAAAATTACAAACAGCGGCATGGTCGTTCGTTTTGGTGGCGATTGCTTCGACCCATTTGGATACATAATCCACAGCCACCAATATGTACAAGTTGCCATATGAAGTGGGGAAGGGTCCCATGAAATCAATCCCCCAAACGTCAAAAACGTCCACTACAAGAATCGGTTGCATGGGCATCTCATCCCTCTTAGAAATACTCCATAATTGTAGGCAATTTTTACAATTTTTGGCAAATTTAAAAGCATCTTTAAATACTGTAGGCTAAAATAAAACACTAGAAAGCACTTTGTGACCCGTCTTTTGGCCAATAAAATGACCTCCACATGCAAATGAATGCACGTGCATCAACACACTCCGAATTTCCTCATTCGGTACACATCTCCGAATCATCTGATCAGCTCCCACTTTAAACAAGTCCGGTTTATCCCACATGTAATGCTTAACCTGTGAGAGGAAATGAATCATCTACTTCCTCGACTAATGCTCCGGCATTGTACATGTTTCCAAATAATTCACAATGTCAGCAAACCAAGGTAAAGTGGAAATGCTAAAATGTGCTCATCAGGAAAAGTCACATTAATCTCCATGGATGATGAACCATCTTCAACCATCAATCGGGATAAATGGTCGGCTACCACATTCTCGCTCCCTTTCTTATCCCGGATCTCCAAATTGAACTCTTGTAATAAGAGTACCCATCGGATCAATCGCGGCTTAGCGTCTTTCTTCTCCATGAGGTACCTAACAACACTGTGCTCAGAATAGATAATAACTTTGCTACCCCATATATAAGCCCGAAATTTATTTAATGCATAAACCACCGCAAGTAGCTCTTTCTCGGTTGTTGTATAATTAAGTTGTGCATCCGAAAGAGTCTTACTTGCGTAGTAAATAGCAACCGGCTTTTTCTCTACTCGTTGACCCAAAACGCCCCAACCCCATAGTCGCTTGCATCACACATGATTTTGAATGGTAAAGACCAATTCGATGATTGCAAGATTGGGGCCTCAACCAATTTCTGTTTCAACACATTGAAGGCATTTTCACACTGTTTGTCAAAATTAAAGTTTTGGCCTTTTAACAAAAGATTACATAGGTGTTTTGTAATATCACTAAATCCTTTTATAAACCCCCTATAAAATCCCGCATGACCCAAAAATAATCTAACGCCCTTAACGCTCGTGGGATAGGGTAAAGTAGAGATGACTTGCACTTTCGCTTGATCAACCTCTATCCCACGACTTGACACTACGTGCCACAACACTATCCCCTCTTGATCCATAAAAGGGCTCTTCTCCCAACTCAAGACCAAGTTAGTTTCGACACAACGTTTAAAAACTTTTTCTAACTGGTTAAGGCAAGCATCAAAAAATGACCCAAATATTGAGAAATCATCCATGAAGATTTCCAAAGACTCCCCCACCATATCTGAAAAGATACTCATCATACACTTTTGAAAGGTGGCGGGGGCATTACATAGTCCAAATGGCATTCACCTAAATGCGAATGTGCCATACGGACACGTAAAGGTGGTCTTTGATTGGTCTTCCGGATGAATGGCAATTTGATTGTAACCGGAATAGCCATCCAGAAAACAGTAGAACTTTTGACCGGCCAATTTCTCAACTATTGGGTCAATATACAGTAAAGGAAAGTGATCTTTGGAAGTTGCGGAATTCAACTTCCTATAGTCAATACAAATACGCCACCCAGTTACCGGCCGAGTGGCTAACTCTTCACCTGCGTCATTTTTGACGACTTGGATAGCCGCCTTCTTGGGAACTGTTTGTGTCGGGCTCACCCACTGGCTATCAGAGATGGGGTAAATGATAACCGCATCTGGTGTCACACCCCAACCGATGGCGGAATCATCGGGGCGCGGCACTAGACGAATCAGATTGTTCAAGAGAAATTCCATAACAACTATTAATGATAATATTTTAAGGTCCGATTTCCCATACAATCAAACAATATCTCATAACAATTATTACAAAACACACAATCTCTTAAACAAATCCAATCCGACAACCTAGATTTCTATTATGCGTTTCGAAAGACAAGGCCCTAATCCATTTGCTGCAAGTAGAATCCGCAACCTATTACATACGTTAAAATACAAGTCAATACAATAAAGTAAAGGTGAGCATACAGGTTTAATAGCATAATAGTAGCGATAAAGCGTTTACGCATAACCAACATGTTTACGTAGAGAAAGTGAATCTAAGTAAGCTAACAATAATGATACGAGTCAACCAACACGACTGCGATGTGGGTATGCTCGATACGTGTTCACAATAGCGAACACGCACGTAAGTAAATTTGCAAGACTTAACAACCCCCGAACCAATCGGGTGCTGAGTCCAAACTGTAGTACTATCGTTGCTAAGGGTGGTCTACAAGTCCTCATTATTCACACATAGCAAACAAACATTCAGCGATTCACGTATAACATGCGAGAGCGGTTAGCGTTAAAAGAGTTTAGCGTTGTGTGTAGCTTGTTTTTGATATAGATACGTATGTAACACCCAAAAGTGCGTGAAAGCGAAAAAGGGTTCAAGTATACTCAGTGTTAGTGTTTGATAAACAAACACGAAGCGGTTCTGGATTAAAGGGAGCGCCGGTTCAGCCTGTAATCTCGAACAGAAGTGCATCAGTTTTCCGAAGTGCTGAAACGGTCGAAGTGCGAAGGAGCAGAGGACAAGTTTGGGCGAAGCTGTACCAAATCTCCTGGATTTGGTACAAGTTCGGGCGAACTTGCTTGAATTCATCTGGAAAGTACAAGTTCGGGTGAACTTGGTACCTTTTCCTCAGAAAAAGGTACAAGTTCGGGCGAACTTGACTGAGTTTCTTGGAGTTGATACAAGTTCGGGCGAACTTGGTTGATTTTCTTGAGAATTGAACAAGTTCGGGCGAAGTTGGTCACCAATCTGGTGACAACTTCGAGCGAACTTGCTCTTTTTAGAGCGAACTTGACTGTTTTGGTCACCAATTCGTGCATTTTCGCGTGGTTTGCTGAGGAAATCGAGTGTCCATCCCTCCAACCTTAAGCTACTGAGCAAAACATAGGCTGGAGAGGTCTTTTGGAGCGAGTTTTAGCCATTTTATAGAAACTTGGGCTAATCCGAGCGAACTTGTCGGTTCGTACGGGTTAATCCAGTTTGGGCAACGTGACGACATCGTCCTTGTGCTTTCGGATCTGAGATCTTTCTTGACAAACGCCTCGTTCCAATTCATATTGAACGAAACATAGGTCACTTAGTCCGTATTTGTGTAGAAATCAATGTTTAAAAAGGTTTTGTTCAGATCTATCACTTGGTGAGTCGAAATTATTAAGATTTCTGGCTTGGGAAGCCAAAGCTAAGCCCAAATACCCTCGTTTAGTGTTGATCTAAGTGAAAAGAAGAAGTTTTGTAGAAAAATATGAAGATTTTCATAAACAGAAGAGCTTTGATGAAAACGAAGGTAAGACCTTGTGAGAAATCGTAGTAAAACGCTGTTGTTTGCATAAAAATGGGTTGATTCTTACTTGGAAATCAAAGGTTTTCGGTTTTGGGAGCTCTGGAGCGAAGTTAGCAGCAAAGAGAGCACGAATGGAGGTGCTGGGTATTTATAAGTGAAGAGAAATAAGGGTGGCAGACATCAAGTTCGGCCGAACTTGGCGAGCGAACTTGGCACAAGTTCGAGCGAACTTGCTCATAAATGGAGCTTCTGGTGGCCTGGTCAACTTCGGGCGAAGTTGGGGTGCCCAACTTCGGCCGAACTTGGCCTGGTGGCTAAGTTTTGTTAGTTATTTGCGCGTTAGGTGTTTGTTTGGTGATTCAGTTCGTATTAGATAGTTATATTAAGCGTTTTAGCGAATCGTTAAGCGTCGTGATAATAAAATAAATGCGATTAAGCGATTCGAATATGCGAGTGCGATGCGATAGCGAGGACAACCATAAAACATAAAGCATACATAACACATAAATAACATAATGAATCATCATTATCCGTGATTTGAGTTTGCGTTGAGAGTTGCGAGTATTAAGCGATTTAATGCGATAAGTAAGCGATATAATATGTGTTTTAAAATAATTGTAAACCATTATAATTAATCTCAGAGTACAAAACGGGTTCGGAACTGAAATAATGGTAAATAACGGAATTCGGATAACAATCCGAAAGATCGGATTGTCACAGTCTCCTTTGCTTTAGGGAATTTCATCCCGAAATTCAGGTAGTAGTCATAACAAACAGATGTGGATAGTTAGCTTTCATATCACTTTCTAGTTCCCAAGTGAACTCGGCACCGTGTTTGCCTTCCCATCGGACTTTCACAATAGGAATGCGAGAGCGTCGAAGTTTCTTGATTTCTCGATCCATGATTTCTACTTGCTTTTCCACGAATTGCAGAGTTTCGTTTATTTGCAAATCTTCAAGGGGCACATGAAGATTTCCTTCGGCTAAACACTTTTTGAGGTTTGAGACGTGGAAAGTTGGATGTACGTCGTTGAGTTCTTCCGGTAGTTCGAGTCGGTAGGCCACTTTACCAATTATTTCCAGAATCTTAAAGGGGCCCATGTATCGTGGCGCTAGTTTCTCTTTCTTTCCGAAACGGGTCACTCCTTTCCAACGTGAAACCTTTAAGAGAACGTGATCTCCCACTTCGAATTGTAGGGGCTTGCGGGTTTATCGGCGTAACTTTTTTGACGACTCCGAGCTTTTAGGAGATTGTCTATGATTTGGAGAATCTTGTCGGTTGTTTCTTGTATTAACTCGGGACCAGTGATCTGAGCGCCTCCAATCTCGTGCCATACAATAGGCTGTAACATCCGTCGAATACGGGTTTTCAAAACCCGCTTCGTTTATTAATCGAACAATCAGTTTTAAATTTTTGTTGTAATTTATGACTTATTTTAATTTTAAACGATACATAATTAATAAACAAATTAGGATTTAAAAACAAAAATTGTTAAAAAGTGAAAATAAGAAAATTAAAAATAAAACAAGGCTGCCGGGATTCGAACCCGGGTCAGCCGGGTCAACCGGGTCAGCCAAGTCTTAACTCTCATTCACCAAACCACTCCGCCACTTGTGTTCTTTAGTAATATATCAAAACAATTAATTCAAATAACAAAACACAGAAATCAAATTCAGTCAATGACGCGCCCATTTCGCAGTCGCCGGAAATCCCGACGACTTCGCCAATAATTGACGGTTTCTATCGATTTAATGGAAGGATTAATCCTAACATCGGTTATAACCGATGCCTAAACCCGCGACATCAGTCGTAACCGCCGGAGTTCAGCTGACCATGAATCGAGACTGAAATCAGACCCAATTCGTCTCGATTCTTCCCTATAAATACACCCACAAGTCTCTGGTAGCCTTTTCGCTCAAAATCGCACCTTCTCTCGAAGCAATTTCACTCGCCAGAAATATCCTACCATCACCGGACTTTCGCCGGAAAACCGAGACTCACCTCAAAACGGTAAATACCTCGACTCTTTCTGTTTCAATCCGTTGTTAGACTGTTACTAACTTCAATCCAACAATCAGAATCAATCCCAGACGACGTAGCCGGAATATTCAGCTCTCGCCGAAAAACCTCTGAAATTTCTAATCTCACGCTGTGAATCGGTATAATCACTCAAACTTCTGTTAATCCTTGTTTAAGTACCTCACTTTCATAACTAATCGAACAGAACTGTTAATTGATTCTAACAGCCGAAGTTCACAAATCAGAGCCGATGAATCTTTGCCGGAGTTCTGTGAAAGACACTGATCGGTACATCTTTTCCCCATACTCTCTCCGTTCATTACCTTTCAATTACTTATAATGCTTGTTAATCGAATTAGACATGAATCAGTTGAATTATCATTATCTGTGTTCTTTAGCGAAGAAGACGAAGTTGGTTATGTTATACGATTAATTAAAATTAGTATTATGAACGGGTTAGACACACAGTCCAGTGGTGGACTGTGTGCAAACAATTACATACACGACGCGAGTTCGATTCCTATCACAACCTTAATAAAAATGTTTTTTTTAGAAACCGAACCGGGTTAACTCAGTAAGATGTTAAGTATAATAAAAACCAGAATATTAATCAGGTTAGACACACAGTCCAGCGGTGGACTGTGTGCAACACTAACTCGCACGTCCCGGGTTCGAGACTGGTTAACGGCACCGGTTCAATGCAATTAAAATCCTTTTTAAAAATAAATGATTTTCGGATTAAGTTAAATAGTATATAAATATAATTAAAAACAGAAATGTTTCGGGTTAGACACGTATCTCAGTTGGTAGAGCTGCGTGCACGCGTACGGGAGGTCACGGGTTCGAGTCTCACCCAGCGCACATATATAAGCGACCGGACCGGTCAACGGTCAAAGTCAACATTTTTTTATATATTTTTATTTATTTATTTAATTTAAAAATCAATTAAAAATACTTAAAAATAATGTTTTTAAGATTAGAAAATAACCTTAAACTCACAAAAATATATCCAAAAATCCTATTAAAATTGTTAATAAGATCCACTTACTTACCGTACCTTTTCGTTATTAATTAGGTTAGTTATTCCTCGTCGATAAATCCTCTCACTCGTGCGCAATCAACATCATCCACCGAACGCACCCAAGGTGAGTTGATCTCTACCAATTCCCCGTTTTAATCACATTTTGGGGTGTATCATGTGTCGCTATTATTTATTTAAATTAAACACTTGTGCATTCATCATATTCATGATCAAATGTGTTGCCAATATATATCTATTGTTTGTGTGGTTAATGTTTAAATTAAAGTTATCTTATTCAGTACATACATTATCATAGGCCGCCGCTCCCCATTACCTATGAGCGTGAGCTGTTCCCCATTACCTATGAGCGTGAACGAGGCGTTGCCAATATAAGATCGGCTCCGTTTGATTGAGCCTTGATCTCACATACATTAGCATAGGCCGTCCGTTCCCCATTACCTATGAGCGTGAACGAGACGTTGCCAACATATACATTGTCATTCATATCATATACTCATGCAAGTTGTTTGTGATTGTTTGTTTACATTCGTTTGTTCATGTATGATTATTGCACAATTTTCCATATTAAATACAACAAGGTATCAATAACAAATGTTTTTAACAAGGTTCACTCACCAACTTTTGTTGACCCAAAATTTCCCATTTTTTACACATGATACAGGTGATCAAGTTGAAGCAAGAAACATATAGGACGGCCTAGAAGAATAAACCGGCTTAGACTTGGATTGTTTTAGTTAATTTTTCCTTTCTTTGTATTGTATGAATTTGACTTGAAACTTTGAGATGTAAATTTGATTTTAATAAATATGAAACATATTAGTAAACTCATGAGCTTTGGTGATAACCCAATTATGCCCCGACTCTTATTCCGCTACGGGTCGGGATGTGACATAGGCGATCGACATTTTCTACCGTATAATGCCTCAAAAGGTGCCATTTGAATACTAGTATGATAACTGTTATTGTATGAGAATTTTATTAAAGGTAAATGCGTATCCCAGTTACCACCGAAATCTATAACGCACGAACGAAGCATGTCTTCAAGGGTGCGAATCGTGCGCTCAGTCTGACCGTCGGTTTGAGGATGGAACGCAGTACTAAGGTTAAGTTTAGTATCGAGTGCGGATTGGAAAGTATCCCAGAGACGTAAAGCAAAAAGACCGTCGCGATCAGAGATGATGTCACGAGGCATCCCATGTCGAAAAATGACTTCGTCGGTATAGATTCGTGCTAATCGTTCTACCTTATAGTCTTCTCGTATGGCAATAAAATGAGCAGATTTTGTAAGGCGATCGACGATAACCTAAATGCTATCGTGATCAGAAGAGGTGCGAGGGAGTTTTGTAACAAATCCATAGCTATACTCTCCCATTTCCACACCGGGATGTCGGGCTGTTCAAGTAAGCCAGATGCGCGTTGATTTTTGGCTATATCTTTCGCACAAGTTAAGCATTTTGACATGTAGAGAGCGATATCCTTTTTCATACCCGGCCACCAATACCTGGAACGGAGGTCTTGGTACATCTTGTCGGCACCGGGGTGAATAGAATATCGAGACTTATGGGCTTCGGTCAGTAGTAACTCTCGAAGTTATTGCGGCTAGGGATCCAAATGTAATCGAGAAAGTAATAGATACCGTTGGATTTATTCTCCAGCTGAGTTTCGGCACCACATTTTATTTCCTCGAACAAAGTATTCTCAATGAAACATGCGTGCTGGGTTTCACGAATCAAGGTTTCGAGTTTATTATGGGCTTGAACGTCAGGAATGCTATACACATAGCTTCGTCGACTAAGAGCATCGGCTATGATGTTTGCTTTGCCGGGATGGTAGCGTATCTCACAATCATAGTCGTTGAGAAGTTCAACCCATCTGCATTGGCGGATGTTTAGTTCTTTCTGGTTAAAGATATGTTGTAAGCTCTTATGGTCGGTAAAGATCGTACACTTTGTACCATAAAGGTAGTGTCGCCATATCTTTAACGCAAAAACGACTGCACCGAGTTCGAGATCGTGGGTAGTGTAGTTCTTCTCGTGGATTTTGAGTTGTCGAGATGCATACGCGATAACCTTGTCTCGTTGCATGAGAACACAATCGAGGCCTAGGTTAGAGGCATCGCAATAAACAACGAAATCGTCGTCTTTGTCGGGAAGTGCGAGAACGGGAGCGTCGCAAAGCATACGTTTGAGAGTCTGAAAGGCTTCCTCCTGTTCGGAACCCCAAACAAAAGGTTTATCCTTATGAGTCAAGAGGTAAGATGTATGACGATTTTTGAAAAGTCGGCGATGAATCGGTGGTAGTAACCCGCCAATTCGAGGAAAGAACGGATTTCGGACGGATTCTTCGGAGTATTCCAACTCTTTACTGCTTCAATTTTGGCGGGATCGACGTGGATTCCTTGGTCATTGACGACGTGACCAAGAAATTGAACTTCATTAAGCCAAAATTCACACCTGGAGAATTTGGCGTAAAGACGGTTTCCTTGGAGAAGTTCGAGAACTAAACAAAGATGTCGCGCGTGTTCGTCTCTCGACTTCGAGTAAATAAGGATATCATCAATGAAAACAATGACGAAATGATCTAAAAAGGCTTTGCACACACAGTTCATCAAATCCATGAAGACCGCAGGCGCATTCGTAAGTCCAAAAGGCATGACCACGAATTCAAAATGGCCATAGCGGGCACGAAAGGCGGTTTTCGGAACGTCTTGTCCATGAACACGTAGCTGGTAATATCTGGAACGTAAATCAATCTTGGAAAAACAAGTATCACCTTGAAGTTGATCAAACAAATCATCGATTCGAGGAAGAGGGTAGCGGTTCTTTATCGTGAGTTTGTTAAGTTCACGATAACTGATGCACATTCGGAACGATCCATCCTTCTTTTTCACAAAAAGAACGGGTGTGCCCCATGGTGAAGTGCTCGGGCGTATGAAGCCTTGACAAGAAGCTCTTGAAGTTGGCTAGATAGATCGCGCATTTCGGATGGTGCAAGGCGATAGGGAGCTTTAGCGACAGGCGTAGCACCGGGGATTAGATCAATACGAAATTCGACATCACGATTAGGGGATAAACCGGGTAAATTGTCAGGAAAAACTTTAGGAAATTCACAAACAATGAGTACGTCTTTCAAGGTTTTCTTTTCCTTCTCCGGGTTCACGATGTGGGCTAGGAAAGCAATACATTGCTTACGCAAACACTTGTTCGCTTAAGTATATGACAAAAGCATCAACTTCTTTGAGGGCGTTTCGCCGTAAACATGCAGTTGATCACCGTTTGAGAGGGGGAAGCGAATCATTTTATCGAAACAAACGACTTTAGCACGATTCTCGCAAAGAAAATCCATGCCTACTATGACATCAAAACTACCTAATTGCATAGGTATGAGATCAATTGAGAAGATGTGATTGTTGAGTTCGAGAGTACAATCATGTAGAACGGAGTTAACGGTAACGGTTCTTCCGGTGGCGATTTCGACGTCGAAGGTACTTGGGAGATTAGCGCGTTTACATTTTAAAAGTTTTTTGAATTCTAACGATACAAAACAGTTATCGGCACCAGTATCAAATAAACAAGAAGCATAAATACCATTAATGAGAAACGTACCATTGACAACATTGTTGTCATTCTGAGCCTGCGGCGATTGATGTTGAAAGCTCTTCCACGCCCAGCATGTGGTTGTTGCTGCTGCGGCGTCTGCGATGGCTGTTGCTGAAGCTACTGCTGCTGCGGCTCTTGCTTGATCGCACGGTTTGGGCAGGCATTACTGAAGTGATTTGGCTCACCCCATGTGTAGCAAGCACGTGCCTGAACGCTGGTGCTTGCGGTGCCTGGTTGAGAGGAGCAACATTGAGAGGAGCTGGCGGTGCTGCGAGAGCGGGAGGAGCTTGTTGACGTGGACCAGTGCGGCAGTGTGCTGTGAAGTGCCCATAGATGTTGCAGTTGGCACAAAAACGGCAGTTTCCTCCAACCGCATGATGGTAAGTGCACTTAGAGCACCGAGGGTGAGGTCCAGTGTACGCACGCTTAGCTGCTGGTACGTTGGGAGTGGCAGCTTGGCGAGACTGGGAGTTCAGAGTGGGGACCATTGCGCAGTTCTTGTTGTTACCCTTACGCTTGCGGTTCTGGTGACTTGACTTGGAGGCTTGAGGTGGAGCGGTATCTGCGCTTGGCTCAGCAGTGGCTTGCCTGAGATTCTTGGTTGAGGTTTTGAAATAACCAGCTTGGACTCGTTTGTCGTTGATCTTAGCAGCTATCTGGTAAGTCTCCTCGATGGTGGTGGGTCGAGCTGCTTGAATAAAGTCGGCTACGCAATCCGGTAAGGCACGGAGATACTTCTTGATTGCTTTTTCGGTAGTATCCACCTGACTTGGGCATATAATGCTGAGTTGCTTGAAACGAGCGGTGAGACAAGCATTATCACCACCATTCTGCTTGATACCCCAAAATTCGTTTTCCAGCTTTTGAACTTCGTGAGGGGGACAAAACTCCTTGATCATCAGCGCCTTGAGTTTTTCCATGAGAGCTCGTAAGCTTCGTCGTTTCCGGGCCTGTTGCGCTCAACGGTCCACCAGTCGAGTGCCCTTGACTGGAACACACCGGTAGCATTAACGGTGCAGAGATTTTCGGGACATCCGCTTTGACGGAAGGTGACTTCAATCGAGTCGAACTAGTATTTGTAGTCTTTTATGTTTTAAGTATAGTTTTGGATTAATTTAGTTGAAAACTTCATTCCCCTATCTTTTTACCGGTAAACCGGTGACAACGGTTTAGTACTCATGCATTCGCCTGCGTCCATGGATCCATATCTAGTTCTTACCCATACTTTACTACAAATATAATAAGGTACGCTTGTTGTTTTATGTGTTTAATGTTAAGGTAGAAATTATTTTCATAAATATTAAAACTGAGTCCGTGCTTAAAATTCTTTTTAAAAGCGTGCATACACATACATCACACATGCATACATATATACATTCACCAAAATTTTTCTTAAATCATGTAACTTTTTCAAAATAAAATAAAATTAAATTAAAAATAACCTAGCATTCATTTACGTAGGTTTATCACTTACCCTACCGTATAATTATATAAACATATGACGTTACCATTTTTACGGGTTACCCCTCAAATAAATTGTTGTTACCCGTAGTAATTTTTCATATACGATTTTTCTTCTTTTTTTTTCTTTATTTGAAAAACTTATATAATTTTAAAATTTTTGACGATTTTTATTCAGAAAGTTCTCAAAGTTCTTCTAACTCAGGGTGGTTCTCATTAGATCCATCCCAGATCATATATAATAAAAATACCTATGTATAAAAAAAAAGATAATAATTGTATAATTTGATATAAGAGTTTTAAATTCATAGGTTCTAATTCGATTCATAAACTGAATTTCGAATTTGGGTCGGATAAGGATCCGCTTCAAATATATAACTTGAATTTGAACTAATTATTTATTTTTGTATGGTTGGACGTTCTGGGTTTTTAGTCTAATTCAAACGTTGAACATTCCTAGTTCACTACATGATGCCTTATGTTAACATTTGAAAATAAAAGAATTGTGCTGAGTTAATTGAAAAAAAAAATTATAACGAGTTGGTTCAAAAATACAACCACGTATTTATTGGTTATAGTTATGGTATACATTTTGGAAATGTTTTGTGTCATTAGACTTGCTAAATACATTTAGGGTATATTACGACAAATATTTTTTAGTTATATCGACACATTTTTTGTGTAATGAAACCAATACTGTTGTAAATACAGTTTTTTTATTACGTATATATATAAGTTTTGTCGCTACAATCTTGTTAGAAACTACTACTATATATTAAAAACTGAAATTAAGAGGATAATTTTATATAAAAATATGAGGTTCCATCTTCCATAAAATGAGTTACTCCTAAAATAGAAATATGAGTAATATGATTGGTCTAGAATAAGAAAAATTAAAAGAAATGTGTGTGATTATGATTTTAGTATTTTAGTTAGGTTTATTTTGTCAATTATGATTTTAGTATTTTAGTTAGGTTTATTTTGTCTGTTTAGTAGGGACACCAACAAAAACAAGTTTGTGGTGTATTTGAGAGAGAAAACATGAGGTGAGGGTTTGTTTGAATAAAGTGGGCTTTCCACATTTACCTAATTTCAAGTCTTCAACACCATTTTTCTATCTTTTACATGTTTCAGAACACACACACACACTACAATGGGTTACATGCTTTAATAATAAAAATACAATATCTTGTTTGTATGGTATATGTTTAGCAGTTGTCTAAAGTCGTATTAATAGTTACCATCTTTACAAAATAATGTGAAAACGGCTAGAAAAAACATACCAATAACTAGTATACTTTATGATTACGTTTCTGACGCGATCTACGGGTTGTTTCTTGCACACTAACACTACCACTATACTAACGGAACCACAGTTGTCGATTGCAAGAATGCATATGAAATATGTGGCATAACTAAATATTGTTGTATAAAGAACACAATGTATGTGCATCTTTACGTTGTCGGATCTTTTTATATGACTATTAAGACATTTTTATACTTCTGTAACATGTAACAATTTATTTGAAGAGGACTTATACATTTTGCGTTCTCTTTTTCATTCAATGGATTTTTTTAGTTGAGCTTGAATTGTTATTTTTTTTTTCTTCTTATTTTATTACTTGCAATTAAGAGAATGTAATAAAAAGTTATGAATTTTTATAGTTGTATGTTAAAAAAAGTTGACCAAATGTGGTTTACTTGAAACATCATTTTCTTGTTTTCATTAGGTCTTTTAGTCACGTGTAAGTGATCATTGGTGGGTATAACAAAAGGAGTTAAAAATGATGTATTTATACTTCCGTTTAAAAAAATCCATTATCCTTGTTTTTCATTAGGTCTATTAGTCACGTGTAAATGATCATTGGTGGGTATAATAAAGGAGTTCAAAACGATGTATTTATACTTCCGTTTTAAAAAATCCTAGAACATACATACACAATCCTAACACCTATAGGCTTATCGTATAAGTGAACATTAACCAAGCCCACATAAATGGGTACGCCATCAAGCATCCACACTCACACACCCACGTTATACATGCATTACATATTTAATTATGTGGGATTTGCCTAAGTTGTTAAAGTAAAGTAACATCGACTACCTTTTGGTCTTTTCTATATGGGTTCAAAGTTGCTAGCTTGTGATAACTAGTCTATGAGACTCAAAATTACAAGTTATTTAAATTTATCAAATGAACGCTCTAAAAAAATACGCATATGTGGTCACTCAAGTCATTTATTGTGTTGTCGGTGTTTACATTGAAAATTTTAAACTTTTAGGAAAATGAGATTTTCGTTCTTCTTGTAAATGAGGTGCGATACCAAGAATTCCCTTATCATAGTCATAGCTTATGTCGCCACAACCCTATTGTTGCGCCTTTTGCGCAACGTCTATGACTTTATATTCATCTTCGCCATTTGCCTTCACAAAGTAATCTTATTGTCCAAGTTTCTTGGTTGATGATGAGGTCCGAAGGGCCTCAAAATTACGCCACCGCCACACAATTGTATGATTGAAAGAAGCTATAAAAACTAATGTCATATTTATACGAATCTGTTGTATAATTGAAAGAAGCTATAAACTAATGTCATATTTATACGAATCTATTATAATTTTGAGTGAAAAGTATATGTTTGTGAAATATGGCTTATTATAGCAGAATGGATGAGAGAGAAGAGGGGATATTCTATGGAGTTTAGATACCAAATTTTGTTGATATGATTATGCGTTTATTTTTTATTTCTATTTCTTATTATTTTATTTTATTCTAAAGATTCTCGATTTGTAACTTATGGTTTTGTATTTTATATTATGTTTATATTTGTCTTCGAGTTATATTTAAAGTTTTGTTGGATGTTAAGCATCATTTATACTTTTCTGATTATTTAAGAAAATTTTTGAGGTCATTTGAGTTAGTATGAAACTAGTAATGTTTTGGGGGTTTGGGACGAGTATCATGCTAGATTATATCCCTCTAATTATCCAAAACCATATTTATACACATTTACCCGTATTAAAACCAAATATATTAGTATATTATATAATCTTCTTCAACCATAAAATAAAAAGTATACAAATAGGTTACAGACTTGATATTATTAAATTAAAAATATAAAATTGTAAAAGATGAACTTGAATTTCATGTAGTGAGAATCTTAACATGTAAAGGGACTCTATATGTGATTATTTATAAAATGTTTTGCGGGTAGGAGATGAGCATGGCATTAGTTAATACCAGTGTGATTACTCGAAACCAGTTTCATAACCCTTTACCTGTATCGAAACCTAATATATCAGTGTATCATAAAATCTTAAAACATACAATAAACAATCATTTAAAATTGTTAAAAAAATTCAAATTATCTAAATTATCAAATTGATAGGAACGTAGTTAAATATATGTTAATTTAAGTTGTTTTTTAGGCGAGTATACGATTTGAGTTTTAGGTAATGTGAGTCTCAAAATGTAACTTTTAACCTCATAAACACACACACACACATATCCGACACATATGAAGAAACCCACAAACCTGACATGTACTGAGTAACACATATCTGCTATGTATAGAAACAATTAAAGAGACAACTTAATAATCACACATAAATTGAAATTACCAAAACCCGTCTTACTCTTTTCCTTTTACTGTGCTATCAGTTATGCGTTAATATTGAGTAATTATGTGATCAAAGAATGCATACATTAGTTATGTTTCGCGGGAATGAGTTGAACATGATATTAATTAATATCCCCGTCTGATTACCCTAAATCATCTCATAACTCTTTGCCTGTATCAAAACCTAATATATTAATATATAATATAATCTTAAAACATACAATAAACAATATTTTAATGTTGTTCAAAAATTGAAATTATTTAAGTTTTTAAATTATAAAAAAACAAAAATTGGGATAATTTAAGTTTTTAAATTATAAAAAATTGTAGTTAAGTATGTGTAATCCAAATTGCTTTTCGGGTAAGTATACATTGAGTTTCAGTTAACAAAAGTCTCAACAACAAGTAACTTTTAGTTCACAAGTTCATAAACAGAAACATTCTACACCTACCTGACAAATAATAAGTAACACAAATCTAACATGCATAAAAACAAATATAAAAGACAATTAATTTAATAATCAAATATGAAATTGAAATTACCAAAACCCCTCTCATACTCATGCTTTTATTATCCTATCCAATTATACATTAATCTTGACTAAGTATGTTATAAAAAAAAGTACATAATAGTCATATTACTCCATATCCAACAACATTGCAACCCTAAAAAAACACAATATTATTCATAGGACAGACAACAAAGGGAGGAAAGACACTTGTCCCTTAAAATTTATTATCCTAAACAAATAAAGGACTAAAAACAAAGACCCTTTATCCAGTCACTAGAAAATTTTGATTTTTGAAGGAGGTTGAGTGTATTCCATCTGCACCATGCTGACTGCAGCATCTAATGAATTCCTATTTTTATACCAAAAATCTCTTTGGCAGGTTACCCTCTTGTCCTTTTCCCCCTCTTCTGCACTACCCTTTGACACTAAATACAAAATTTTAGATTGGAATTAGCACTTTTTTCACCTCTTAGCCCCACCCAATTTCATTTTCTTGTTTGATCACCAGCAGCTTTTCTTTAGATTCTAGGGTTTTCAAGATTGTTTATGCAGGTGTTTTACACAATACCCAGGTCAGAATCTTCTTGATTTCAGTGTTTTCTTCCTCAATTTAACTGCTTTTCTGTTAGGGTTTCATGGGTTTATTAGCTGTTGTGTGCTGCTAGCTCAAGAACATGCAGGTTTTCATATGGGTTTTGGTTTAATTAGTGAATCTTGATCAAGTTGGTATCTTTTTGCCTGTTTGAATATGGGTTTTGTTTGAATTAAAGAATCTTGAGTTTATATGTGTCGATAAATGTTGTTTGTTGATCAAGTTGGTAGCTTTTTGCTTGTTTGAATAAGGGTTTTATTTTCTTGATTTGGTGTTTGTAGGAAGTGATAAATATTGCTATTTTTGTTTATTTGATTGACAATTTTAGGGGTGTGTGTTTGGTGAATTTAAGCATAACATTAAGCATAATAATAACTAGTTTTAGTAATTGAATAAAGTTAGTGACATATGTGTTTTCTTTTGAATATTTCAGGGTAGTAAAAGATGTGGGAAATTTGACACAAAAAGTCGGAAAATTCGATACTTTTTGTTGATATGGCAACTGAAAGCCCTATAAGAATCATGGAAGCAAGTGGAAAGTGGGCATCACAGGGTACATTTGATGAAATTGAGATGGTGATCAAGGGGCAAAACTTTCAAGAAAAACAGAGGAATTCGGGCCCGAATCGAAGCGGAAGCGCGCCTCCAAGCATGGAAGGATCATTTGCAGCAATCGAAAATCTGATGTCTAGACATAAAGTTGGTGCGAACGATACCGAGTCTGAAGAACAACTTCGGGCTCATCCGTCTTATTTCGCTTATTATTCGTCCCATGTTAATTTGAACCCGAGACTCCCTCCACCTATAGTTTCAGATCAAAATCGACATCTGTTTCGTAATATAGCAACTACCACAAATGATCCACGGTTCACATCGTTTGATGATTCGACCCGTTTGACTCAGAGTAACCTTTCGACTCATAACGAAGAATCAGATGATGACCAGTCAACAAAACAGGTATAAAGTTATTTTGTAACAAGTAAATATATTGTTTGTTGCTATAATTGCTACGTAATTCTTATACAGGAAAATTCTCCACTTGACGACGAAACAAATAATCGTGAGGAAGACAATACGGGCCAAATTCGGTACTCGAATCCCGCAAATGTAGTTATTTCAAACCCACAAGAAGATGATATTTCAAGTATAACAAATAGAATGAATGCTCTTAATATGTCTAGTATCCGGAATACAGAAAGTCAAAGTCAAAGTCAATGTGACCGACAACAAAGAAGTATGTTTCAAGCTAGTGTCCCATACCCTCAAATGGTTTCACACGATCAAACTTACGTCGGGATGAATCAGTTTCTTCAAACTCCCTCTAATTTCTCATCCGAGGCACAACGAGCGTTGCAGTTGCAGTCATCTGGATTCACACCACCATACGCATCCAGCTCAGCGTATATGATGTCAGCAAATCATGTTTACCCAAATGTCTATTTTCCTCAACAGTATACAGTCGGTGGGTATGGTTACAACCCACCTTATGTATCAGGGTATCTCCCTACGGACCCCGTTCATAAGCCATTAGACATTAATCCCATTAATCCGTCTCCAAGCTATATTGGTCAAAGTCAAAGTCAACATTTGAACAAGTTTTATGGGCATCCCGGGTTACCGATTCAACCTCCGTATGCTGAAAGTTTGCAGCTTTCGACACGCGGAGATGAGCTTGTACAAAAACAGCAAACTTACTTGAACCCGAGAAGAGTAGAAACCGCGAGTCCTTACTACTATGGAAGCGCGAGTAATATGGGTATTCTACAGTTTCCGAACACAACATATGCCAGCACACCTGTGCCGGGATCGCCGATAGGTGGGATCGGTTTTCAAAGACATGAAACGAGATCATATGGTGGAAGTCAGGTGTTCAGAGATCCGAAAACACATTCTTTTCTTGAAGAGTTAAAATCGGGTAAAGGTCGCCGGATTGAGCTTTCTGATATCTTTGGCCACATTGTTGAGTTCTGGTGAGTGCTAAATGAGTCAAAACACGGGTTTAAAGTTGTCTCTTTATTGTATGCAACTAAACAGACCGGGTGGGATTGGTTGTCCTGCAAACACCTTTTGTCCCATAAATAATCGATTGAGTAAAATGCCAAAATCGTCCCTGAGGTTTGGGCGCTTTTCCTTGTTACATCCAAAATAAGATTTGTTTTTGTAACGTCCGTTTCATTTTGGTTGCCATTTCCATCCAAATCACTAACTCAGTTAAAGTGTATCGTTAACTCATGGACGCTTTTGGCAATTTACCCATTTATTCTTTTGGTTTTTAGTTTTTTAAATTTTCTTTTTTCTCTTAAATCAAAAACAATAAAAATAGATATAAATATAACATATATACATATACACACATTCTATATTAATGATTTAGGAGGTTGTATGGATTATAAGGACTTTGGGAGGACTTTCAACCTGTTTGACTTCAACCCGTTTTCCCGTTAGCTAAATTTGTGGATTTCCATTTTTTATAAACACAACCCAATCCGACCCATTCACAAGTAAACGGGTTGAAATTGCCACCTCTCTGTATTTGCATCTGTTATAAGTATTAACAATATATTAACACAGTGGTGATCAACATGGAAGCCGATTCATTCAACAGAAGTTGGAAATGTGTAGCATCGAGGAAAAGGAATCTGTATTTAAGGAAGTTCTTCCTAGTGCTACAAGATTAATTACCGATGTGTTCGGTAACTATGTTATCCAAAAGGTATAGGGTAACTTTTTATAAGTTTTATATACTAACTCAACCGGGTAACTTTTTATAAGTTTTACATAATAACTCAACCGACTGTTTAATTTTTAATATATTTTTTTTTAACTTTTTGTGTATTTCAGTTTTTTGAGTATGGAACTAGTGAACAAAGGAGGGAGCTTGCAACCCAACTTGAAGGCCAAATATTACCTTTAAGTATGCAAATGTATGGTTGCCGAGTCATCCAAAAGGTAAATAACTAATTTTGTGTTCTACTTTTTGTAAAAAAAAATATATATATAAAACATCCCTAAATAATGACAACTAAATATTTGTTAGGCCCTTGATGTTATTGAGCTAGAACAAAAAGTGAAGCTCGTTCGTGAGCTTGACGGGCATGTTTTACGATGTGTTCACGATCAGAATGGAAATCACGTGATACAAAAGTGTATAGAAAGTATTCCGATGGAGAAAACCAAATTTGTAATTTCGTCTTTTCGTGGTCAAGTTGCGGCCCTTTCAATGCATCCGTATGGGTGTCGTGTCATACAGGTGTAAACATCACTCTTTTTTCTTTTTTCTATATTTTTAATGATATTAGTGCTTAATTTAACCTTTTTGTTGTTAATAGAGGGCTCTAGAACATTCTACCGATGAATCACAAAGCCAGTTTATAGTTGATGAGATATTAGAATCCGTTTATACTCTCGCACAGGATCAGTATGGAAATTATGTAACTCAGGTTTGTTTCTATCATTGTTTTTCTTGTTTTAATTGATGGTTTCCTATTAATTAGAGATGGAAAGTTTGACCCGTTTACTTACAAACGGGTCGTTTTGGATTGCGAGTTTTTATCTCTTGAATGGTTAAGTAGTCTTCTGTTCGAATAATTATCATAATAATATTGGTTTGGTCTCATAAATAACACATTACTTATCTAATCAAAATGGACAAAAGTGTTTGTGGGCCAACGGAACCTGACCCGACCCGTGTGGAATCTGTTTTGATCCGCTCAACTTGTCATATCTCGTTTTTGGTGATTCCACTTGCAGCATGTGATAAAGAGAGGAAAGGCCGAGGAAAGAAGTCAAATCGTACACAAGTTGTCGGGCCGTGTAGTACAACTAAGCCAGCATAAATTTGCATCAAATGTAATCGAGAAGTGTTTGGAATATTGCGATTCTGAAGCTAGGGGAATCTTGATTGAGGAAATCATCGGTCTTGGTGACGACAATGATAATTTGTTGGTGAGTAATCTAATTCTAACCCGCGTAATTTCTATATTAGCGCCACTTGTAGGATATATTTGTGTAACGATAAATTGGTTTTTAATGCGATGTAGGCGATGGTGAAGGACCAGTTTGCAAATTATGTTATTCAAAAGGTTCTTCAAACGTGCACGGGTGATCAGAGGGAATTGTTACTTGGTCGAATAAAGATTCATCTAAATTCGTTGAAGAAATACACTTACGGAAAACATATTGTAACTCTCTTTGAACAATTGCAAGACGAAGGTATGGTTCTTATCTGTTATATGTTTTATCATTAAACCTAGGGCTGCAAACGAACCAAACGTTCGGCGAACAGTTCGTGAACCGTTCGGCGGGAAGTTCGTTTGTGTTCGTTCGTTTAGTTAAATGAACAAACATGAACAGAGGTCGTGCTCGTTCGTTTATGTTCGTGAACGGTCGGTAACGTGTTCGTTTGTGTTCGATAGTTCATTAGTGTTTTTAGTTTTTTTTATTTATTTAAATACTTCAAAATTCCGACAAATTAAATGTCTAATAAGTGTCAGGGTCTTATATATTCTGTTCATAAACGATTGTTTGTGTTCGTTTGTTTCCATTTGTGTTCATGAACATTAGTTTGTGCTCATTTGTGTTCGTCAACGTTCGTTTTTGTTCGTTGCCTAAAATTAACAAACAAACACAAACGAACACGAACATAAAATCTCGTTCGATAAGTGTTCGTGAACGGTTCGCGAACACATATATTTCTTAACAAACGAACACGAACAAGGTCTTGTTCGTGTTCGTTCGGTTCGTTTGCAGCCCTTAAATCCATCTTTCCAGATATCTTGGAAACAAAAATTGACAATTGTGTTTTGAGTTTTGTTGCTTGCAGAGGTTCAGGGGTCCGGTTCGTAACCTGCTGCGAAACACATTGATGTGAACCGGGCACGGAGATTGAAAAATGGGAAAATATTTATTAAAAACTGTCGGTCGACATGTATAGATCGCGCGTGCGATTCATAGGATGCGGAATAGCATCTGTCCTTGTAAATTCCTGAACCTATTTGTCAGTGTGGTTGTTTAAACATCTGTTTTAGCTATTCTATCTCTTGATAATTGTTATAATAAATATTTGACATAGATTTATGTGACAACACATAGATATATCTTGTTGCGATGTAATTCTTGTTGCGAAAATCATGGTTTAGAATTGACTTTTAGGTTGACTCATTCATGTTGACCTTAAATGCTTGAGTCGTGGCTTGAACATAGAGGCGTTTTGTATGCATCGAGTATTCGAGTGGTTAAACTTTGTATTGAAACGATACACATTTTCATACAAAAAAGAAAACCGAGCACATATTACATCAAAATAAAGAAGTAATCTTGATATGTCATCTCGCTATCATGCCTCTGTATCTAACCACAAAACATGTATATTAAAAGACAAGGATCAAAACAGAGCCTTGCGCTTACGAGCACTGTACTTGATCTCGTCTTACCTTTCTTTGTTACCTTCCGCTTCTGAAATGCACACCTGCGTGGATAGTTAAAAGAACGATGACTTAACGACATAGCTTTGGTGTATACTTGATCAGAAAAATAATTTGATCATATTGGCCCAAGACCCGACTGTTTTGCCAGGATTAAGGACAACTTATGGTTTGGTTCTCTTCGTCGTCACTACTCTCATCGTCTGAACAACTGTTCTCGTCTTCACCTTTACCACTCGGTGTCGTGGTGCTTGAAGAGGGCCCACAAGTAAGTACAAGGAATTCTTTTCTTTTTCTTCGAGGTGTTTTCGAGGTTGTTACGTGTGTTCCCGAGTTTACTTGTAGAGGGAAAAGAAAGGAAATAAAAACATGTTTGTATTCCTGAGTTTCATTTAAGGAAGGAAAAGAAAGGAAAATAAAAAATGTTGTGTTCCCAAGTTTCATTTAAGGAAGGAAAAGAAAAGAAAAGAAAAGAAAGGGAAAGAAAACTAGGCTAAATTTCTTTAGTTTTTTTTCCTTCTGATTTGGAAAGAAATGGAAGGAAATACATCTTTTCCTTTTCTTTTCTCTTCATTTCCCGTCTTCCCTTACTTTTTTTTTTCTTTTCCATACTTAATTGAACTCGGAAACACAGCTTAAGTTTCAAGATTCTAAAAGATCCTAAATTTTTGCCGACCTACAAGGCCACAATATCTTAATTCAAACAAAGGGCCCTTTCGCATTAAACTGGTGTGGACTACAATGCAAAAGAATTTCACTCAAAATTAAGTTTCAAAAAACACTTTTCTTTCTTCAATAGTTATTTTATAATTAATATAAATATACTATTTTATTTATTACAATGCAAAAGGATTTCGATCAAAATTATTAACCCTCTATTATTTGTCAATTTTGTCTTCTCTCGTTATTTTACTATTCCATGTTGGTTTCCTCTTATTTATACAAATACAACACATACTACACATTTCACTTTACATTATGGTGTAAAAATGAATAAATATTACAAAATGAAAGTACGGCTTTTGTTGTTCACATGGCACTTCCATTTGGTTTATAATAAATTTTGATAAAAACTTTAATTTATAAGTTTATGGTTGTTATTGTTCGTTTATGGTTGTTATTGTTCGTTTTTACATGGGTTTTTATAACATTTCGACTTAGTTATTCTTTTTTACGATAAAGATTTATGATTTGATCTAAATTTAGTGTGTTAACACGTCACAAGTGTGTGTGTAATTCAACGTTTTTACGTCTATTTTTTTTGTTCGGTTTAATAGTGTCCTGCCCTATGCAGTTAATAGCGGCGCTATAGCGGTGCTATAGCGGTTAGCGGACCTTCGGACGTGTAGCGGTCCAAATAGCAGTTGGTGTTGGGTGTCGAATCCAGCAAATAAATATAATATAAACCCACTAAACACACTAAAAATAGTATGAATGGAAGTAAGGTTCGTGTCCTCAGGGATACAGATTAATTAGTTATGCCAAAACGATTTTATTCAGATACGTATCTTTTAAAAAGGGGGGTTTTGATTTAGACGTAAAATTTATGAGAATGAAAATTTTATAAAAATGCTAATTAAAGTGGTTGTGAAGTTCAAATGTTAAAAACTAATTTCAACACCAGGGCAATTTCTTGATTCGGTTCGACTTACGATCATTAACGGTCACGGTGCAATGATTCTTTTTAAATAATAGTTTGTATCAATACTAGACGTCACACAGTTCGGACATCCACTCTATCTAATGTCTAACCAAGCGCCGTTCGTCAGTTAGAGCCAACCCGCTACTCTAAGCTCACGCCGTTCGGATTTTAGCGTGCGGGTTGCGTGATAGAAGTATCGATTATAATTAACCACTCACGCCGTTCGGAGTGTTTAACTATATTGTATGATTCTATAATAAATCCAAATTCATAGACAAACTTGAACCATTATTTGTTCCTTTAATCAAAACTTAAAATCTGATTAGAATTTTAAATCTTGATGAACTTTATTAGAAAAATTAATAAGTTGATCAGGTTTATTAACCTTCTAATATTTTCCGGATTGAATCCGTATTAAAAACAAGAATCACACAAACAAACCACTAAAATAATTGAATCTAACATAACCGTTTCACATAAGTTCATGAACCAAAACAAAGAAAATACACCCCGATGTCGAAACTATAAAAGACTAGCCGGACATGATGGCTAGTTCAATCAAGTATAAAATAAAACAAAACATTAAAAGCTAACAAACCAAAACATATTAGTCTTCAAAAACTCCAATGCTTGTTGCTTCCAAAAAGTTGCAGCCGTCCAAGACTAATCCCCTAATGTTCGTGATGATTGTTGTGATCTTTTTTTTTTCTTCGAGTCTCCTCTAATCCCATGCATTCCTCTACATTTGTTTTTCTTTCTTTTGTGGACTGATCCACCAAACTTCCATTAGCCCATCAATATATTTTAAGCCCAACAATTTAAGTTAACATTTCCACCATCAAAATTCAGTCCAACTAAATTTCGTTAACTTAAATCCCAAATTCATAACTTCAATTTTTCTTGGAAGAGGCTAGTCTCGAGCTCCCAGATTGCACTTGTAGATCCATTTAAAGTTTTATTTTCTTGAGCTCTTAATAGCCCTGACACCTTCCATTATGTTTATAACATCTAACCGCATTGTTCCTTTTTGACTCTTAAGCTTTCCCATGCCCATTGTGATCGATGGCGGTCGCTCCATATCTAAAAAACATCAAAAACAATCCAAAGTAGATTCCATTCCGCACAAATAGGGGTATTTCAAAATTATGCAATATCTATTGTCTAAATGCCTAAAATGCAATGAAAATATATGCTAAAAGTATGATAAAATATGCCTAAAAATGCATCTAACAGTTCGCTATAGCGGTCCCGCTATTAGCGGCGCTATAGACCGCTATTTGGAAACCTATATAGCGGTCAAAGTCAAATTAGGTCAACGTTTGAAAAAATCGGTCAAAAGTCGCCTATAATCGGACCAAATCGGTCAAAACTGGATCAGATATTAGTCAAAATTTGACCAAATCGGTTAAGTGAAACGAATTGTTACCTTATTCGAACAAAAATCAGTTGTCGCTCCATGATTTTGAACCACTGGAGAGATAACCGGGTACTATGCCTGATGAAGAAGAGATGGGGAGCAGGAAAACGGCGTATGATGAAAGTGGGGATGATTAGGGTTATTTAAGTTTGGATATTTTAACATATAACCCCCATCCATCTTCATTAGTTTATATTTAGTCCTCATACTTGTGAATTTATATATAAAAATATAAAATTATTGGTATATATAAAAATACATAAATTATGCATGGTATAATAATTACCGCTATAACCTATATATCATATAGCGGACCTTGACCGCTATTCGATTTTGGACCACTTTAACTGCTTAGGTCCTGCCGCAAAGCGTTAACCTTTATTTTTTTTGTTTGGTGTAATAGTCCCGCCGCAACGAACGTGTCATAAAAACTAGTTAAGTTTCAAAAACACTTATTTTTCAATAGTCATTTTATAATTAATATAAATCTACTATTTTATTTATATTACAATGTAGTTTTTTTATTTAAAACAACACCTTCCCTAATTTTACGTCACTTAAGACTATGTGTAGTGGTTTAATAAAAAAATGCAAAACTTCATGCCGTTGTTACTGTCATAGTGCCATATAGATAGCGTAATTTTAACTAAACTATATTTTCATAAGAGTGTAGTGGTTTAACTAGTAAACTAAACAATAATAAATAATAAAAATGAATGTATGTGTGCATTTAATTGGTGAAAGGTAGTGAAGCTTAACACTCGCTATGTGGTTACAGTCGCGTTGCTGAAAACTTGTTTATTTTTTTTTTTAAATATCCACTCGGCGTTTTTTTGATTTTTTGCTCAAAACCCTTAAAACATGTATATTACATGCGTGAATTTTTTCAAAATAAAAAAATGTCGAGAGCCTTGAGTTTTCTAAGTTTTCTCAATTACAAGGGTTTTCTCCATATAGTTACATTATATATATATATATATATATATATATATATATATATATATATATATATATATATATATATATATATATATATATATATATATATATATAGGGGAGGGTTAGATAGAAAACCTTAAAAATTTGAGAAAACCCTAGAAAACCCAACCTCCCGACATTTTTTTTTGAAAAAAATAACACATGTAATATACAAGTTTTTAAGAGTTTTGAGCCAAAAAAAAAAAAACAAAAAAGCGTTGAGTGGATATTTTAAAAAAATATAAGCAAAATTCAGCAACTTTTGTCTAACACATATTAGTGATGAAAGTTGCTGAAAATTGTTTATTTTTTTTAAATATCCACTCGGCGGTTTTTTGATTTTTTTGGCTCAAAACTCTTAAAAACATGTATATTACATGTGTTATTTTTTTCAAAAAAAATGTCGGAGGTTGGGTTTTCTCAAATTTTTAAGGTTTTCTATCTAACCTTATGCTATATATATATATATATATATATATATATATATATATATATATATATATATATATATATATCATGAGAAATCTAGTTTAAATGAGAAAACCAAAAAACTAACTAAAAAAGCCAAAAAAAACATATCAAATTTTTTTATTTTTTATTTATTTTTTTATAAAAATTTGCTATATATATTATATAAAAAAACTTTAAAAAAAATAAAAAAAGCATATAATGCACATGTGTAGTACACATATAGTGCACATGTGCAATACAAGTTTTTTTTTGAAAAGAAAAGTTTTTTTATACATAATATGCAGCGATTTTTTATAAAAAATTGTAAACTATACATATGTGTATATTACGAAAAAGTTAGGAAAAATGTGTGGTCCAGAATACTTCTTAAGTTTCTCAAATAGGGTGGACTTCTCTTAGGATCCCTACATATATATATATATATATATATATATATATATATATATATATATATATATATATATGGTTAGGATCATGTAAGAAGAGGTAGGCTATTTCAGAAACTTGAGAAGAAATCTGAACCACACATTTTTCTAATTAATTCGTAATATACACATATGTATACTTAAAAGTGACTATATACATATATGTATATTGAATTATACACATATGTATATAGTCAAATGTAAACTATACATATGTGTATATTACGAAAAGCTTAGAAAAATGTGTGGTCTAGATTTCTTCTCAAGTTTCTCAAATAGGGTGCTCTTCTCTTAGGATCTCTACCCTATATATATATATATATATATATATATATATATATGTGTGTGTGTGTGTGTGTGTGGGAGTTGGCTACAAACCCTATATATATATAACATATATATATATATATACATATATATATATATGTATATATATATATACATATATATATACATATACATATACATATACATATATATATACATATATATATATATATTGTGTGTGTGTGTGTGGGGAGTTGGCTACAAAGCCTACTTTTCCTACAAAGTGTAGGAAGTGTTCTCCTTATGACATGTGGCATTTAGGGTTTTTATACTAAAGGGCATTATGGTAATTAACTTAATTATGGAGGTTTGTCTCTTAAACAATATGTGAAGATTTTTAATGAAATAATATATCTCTAACTTTTTCAAATTCTGCAGTTTCAAAATCAAAGAAATCGTAATCTTAATCATCTTCTCTATTCAATTTTTCTTTGTTCCTTTAATCGACATTCATGGATCAAAAAATGGTCATGTCCAATGCAATGGTTGATTGTGGTTATGGTATGCTATCGATTTGCATGAACAATTATCATGACGTGCGATCAAACTGAAACAAGTTCTTGACATTGTATTTTAACAGCAAGCAGATTAATACCGTTGTGTTTTAGCATAATGCTGGTAATGCTGGAGGATTTCTTGATGCTGTGTTTTACCATTCATGCTGGTAATGCTGGAGGATTTCTTGACATTGTGTTTTAACAGCAAGCATTCATGCTGGTAATGCTGGAGGATTTCTTGACATTGTGTTTTAACCAGCAAGCAGGTTAATACCGTTGTGTTTTAGCATTCATGCTTGTAATGCTGGAGAATTTCTTGACGCTGTGTTTTACCATTCATGTTGGTAATGCTGGAGTATTTCTTGACATTGTGTTTTATCAGCAATCAGATTAATAACGTTGTCTTTTAGCAGCAAGCAGACTAATTTCTTGACATTGTGTTTACCAGCTGCAATCCTTCATGAACAATTTCTTGACGATGTGTTTTACCAAGCGCAATTCTTCATGAACAATTTCATGATGATGTGTTTTATCTGCTGCAATCCTTCATGATGTTGTTTTTCTTCATGAAGGAGAGAAGGAAGAGAGAGAGAAAATCGCAAGAAATGTGGGGTGTTTATGGAATGACAGTTATTACCATATTTAAAACAAGCTAAATGACACATCTACCCCTAATTAATTAAATAATATCATTTTTAAGACTCATATTACCAAAATACCACCAAGATAATCTCAACCATTAAACACACCCATCGGATGGCCCAGATCGCTTCATAGACTTTCTAGGAAAAACACACTTTGCGTAGAATCCCCACTATATATATATATATATATATATATATATATATAGGACAATGATCCATTAGGAACCACCCTTTATTGCGAGAACCGCGAGAACCAGTGCGAACACAAACAGTAATACCTAAAAAAATCCAAAAAAATACCAATTTTTTTTTTTTTTTTTAATATTTTTTTTGAAAAAGTCGCTATATTTACTTAACAATAAAAAAATTAAAAAAAATAATTTTTGAGTACCAACTATCCATGCACATGCGCATTTTCGTCATTTATTTGACAAATTCCGTAATACATTACAAACATTAGACAATTGTACTTTCATTTACACTACCATATGTAACACACTATTTTTTACGTTACCAATATTAGCAATGCACATATGCATCTATATATATCAACATGAAATAAGTTGTTTTGGTACACTAATTTGAATACATTTTCTCTATCATCTATCATACCATCCATAATACACTACCATGCACATGTGCATTTTCATCATTTCTTTGACAAATTCCGTAATACATTACAAACATTAGACAGTTGTACTTTCATTACACTACCATGTGTAATACACTACTTTTTACGTTACCAATATAAGAAATGCACATGTGCATCTATATGTATCAACATGAAATAAGGTGTTTTGGTACACTACTTTGAATACACTTTCTCTTTCATCAATCATAGCATCCATAATACACTTCCATTACCTCCTACCATCCATAATACAATACAATTACCTCCTACCATTTATAATACAATACCAATACCAATATTTTCACTTTATTACATGTATATCAACACCGTTTATACCATCCAATCAACTTATTACATTATAAAGTGACAACTATAATGAACCAATCATCCACTAGATTTAACTAACCAAAAAACATATATATGAGCCTACTTCATCATTCAAAATCATAAACTTTTTGTACCAAAACACGGTATATAATTGTTATACATAATGATGCATATGTGTATTTAATGTAAAATTGAGTGTATTATGGATGGTATTGTAAATTAAAATGCAATTGTCTACTAGTGATAACGTATTACTGAATTCGTCAAAGTTATGATACATATGCACATGTGCATCGTGGATAACTGTTACTCGAAAAAAAAAGTTTTTGTTTTTTGTTTGTAACGAAATATAACGATTTTTATTAAAAAAAATTGAGTTCTTTTTTTATTTTTTTAGATTTTATTTTGCAATAAAGGTGGTTCTCGCGGTTTTCACAATAAAGGTGGTTCACGCATTAACCTTACCCTATATATATATATATGGGATGGGTAAAATGAGAACCACCACGAGTTGCGAGAATCGCGAGAACTTTTTGATCCGGCGCGAGTTGTGTCAAATTTTTTTCCACAAACGTAGATGGAAAAATTATATACACATCTGTAAAAAAATTTTAAAAAAATTGTCGAGTGAGTAGCTTTGGCTAATGCAAGTTTTTTTTACGGCATATGTAAAATTTGTAAAAAGATAAATATTTTTTTACGCCTCATGTAAATGTGGGTATGCGCCATTTTTTTCAATTTTTTTACGGAAACAAGTGATTGTTTTTACGACTTTTAAGAAAAAAAATTTCAGAAAAACCTTTTGGATGACCTAGTTCTCGCGGTTCTCGCAACTCGTGGTGGTTCTCATTTGAACCGGATCCTCTATATATATATATATATATATATATATGGTTAGGATTATTGCAGTACTCAATCTATTTGCAGAACTTTTTATAGTCAATCATTTTATTTGATTAAATTTTCTTTTATTCTTTTAATAAAGGTATAAAAGTAATTTTGAATATCCAAATTATCACATAATTTTAAATCTCCTTGTTTCTCTCAATTTCAATCGTACTGACTATCACCGATTATCAATTTCTTATTTTGAAATAGTCAATTTAGTTGAATCTTCCATTTTTTTTATCTAAACATCTAATGGAAAATGTAAATCATGGTGAATGATGTTTGTCCTTAAAGATAATTTATTTCTCCAGTAATCAAAATAAGATAATTTATTTCTCCGGTAATCAAAATGTTTCATTTCATTTTCATATGTGTAATTCCTATTCTTTTATTTACATGTGTAATTCCTTTATATGTATATGTGATCGACGTATTTACATATATATAAATATATATTTGACAAGTTTGCATGTATGTAATTTTGGATTTTACATGTGTAGCTTATAATCCATCCAATTACTTACATGTATAATTGACCAAATTAGATGTGTTCAAGGTTTCTATTTAATTATAGTGTATAACATTTACACGTACGTAAATCTTCAAGGTTCCTGGGTTTAGGGGTTAGGAATTAGGGTTTAGGGTTAAGAGATCTTAGTTAGAGTTCGACGAGCCGGTTCCAACGCCGCTGGAATGAGTCCAATCGGGGTTCGTTTGAGTCGGTTCCCCACTGTTCCCCAATGAACCATTGTTGAATAACTAAACAAATTGTGAATTTAGCATTACAATTTACTTATAAACAATTATTTATTTTTCAATTTATTTATATTATTTGTTTGTAACTAAATATCAAAATTGAATACATAAACTTGGTATAACATTACAAAACAAAGAATGTATGCCATTTGAGAATAAAAATAATACTTCACTTACGCTAATGAATTGATAAAGATTTCAGAAGCACCTAAATTTTCAACCCAGAATGGATTGCCACCACTCCTCCCACAAGATTTTCATACTCGACCTTTTGAAAACCGGCATCCGCGATCATTGAAGCAAAAACCTCCTAAAAACCACCATGTTTTATAATCTAGAGTTAACTACCATTTTCGTCCTTGTGGTTTGTTCACTTTTGCTATTTCATACCAATTTTCAAAATTGCACCATTTTCCTCCCTGACATACTGGACACGTGCTATTTAAGTCCAAAAACTAACCCCAGTTAGAATAACTCTGTTAGCTCAAGGGTAAAATGGTTATTTTACATAGTTTTTTTTCTCATTTTTAGACTTCGTTTTAAAATAAACGTCATAGGTAAAATGAAAACAAAAAACTATATAAAATGACCATTTTACCCCTGAGCTAACTGAGTTACTCTAACTGGGGTTAGTTTTTTGGACTGAAATGAAAAAAATGAAAACAAAAAACTATATAAAACGACCATTTTACCCCTGAGCTAACCGAGTTACTCTAACTGGGGTTAGTTTTTTGGACTGAAATGGCACGTTTCCAGTATGTCAGGGAGGAAAATGGTGCAATTTTGAAAAATGGTATGAAATAGCAAAAGTGAACAAAACACAAGGATGGAATGGCAGTTAACTCTATAATCTATATCTAACATATAATTCTAAAAGTGGATCGGGTCAAACTTGTTGAAAGTCTCCCCCAAGTTTATGTTTCATGAATGCAACCTTCTAATCGTTTTTTTTTCTCCAAAGATATCGATTGTTTAAAAAAATGAGTTCACAATGTTTACGGGTAAAAATATATATAAACCTGAGGAGGAAAACGTCGCACACTCTCCACTAAATACTGATAAGAATCACGATCTCCTGCAACAAGCTCTCCCATAACTGGAACGACGGAGAATGAGTATTGATCATACCTGATCATTAAGCAAACAAAACAATATCAGAGTGAAGAAATACATTTAATAAATTACCATATTGTGAAAACTGAAAAAGTCCACTTTTGACTTTGGAAAGTCAACACAATAATCTTTTCTTTTAAAACAATCCAAAATGTGTCTATTGTCTATTCTTTTGCTTGAACCAAAGGAAACAGGCATCAATTTAACAATTACTAACTTAAAATGTACTGTAATTTGCTTGACACACAAAAGTCAAATGTTGACTATTATTTTGAAGTACTTACAGCTGCTTGAAAACCGGTGTGTCCACATGGCTAAGTTCAAGGCAAAGGAATCTGCCTCCCTTTTTGAGTACCCTGATTAAAAAGAAAACTATTAACAATTTAGCACATAATATTTATCGATGTTCATGAGACAAATATTTAATAAAAACTTTAGCACATAATATTTATCAAGGTACAGAAGCACCTGTATGCTTCCGCAAGAACTTTTTCAATGTGTGTAACATTCCTAATACCAAAAGCAATAGTGTAACCATCCATCGAGTTATCCTCAAACGTAAGCTTTTCTGCATCTCCCTCAACCCATACAAGAGATCCCAAATCTCCAAGCCCTAAAAAGTTTGAAAATAAATGGTGGTTAATAAACATTCTCTCTTAACCAATATATACATACACATACATACGCATAAACGGACACTTACCTCTTTGTTGGGCGCGTTTTCTACCAACATTCAACATATTTGCATTAATGTCACAAACATATATTTGTGTTTCTTCATGCAGATCATCTTCGAGTGTGTCATCTACAGCTCTGCGGTGAACACTATATATAGTTTCCAGGATCCTGAAAGCAACATCACCTGTGGAATTTAATAAACATCAGCTTCTCTGAAAAGAAAGAATGTAATTCATAATTTAAAAAAAAAAAAAAAAAACCTAACCTGTCCCACCAGCTACATCAAGATGTTTCATCCCAGGAAACGGACTCAATTTTGAAACCAATCTAGAAAAAAGAGCGGGAATATAATAAGAAAGCCCAGTGATCGTATGCCGGGATATGTAATGAAGTTAAGTTTAAAACTTCACCTATCTTTCCACAACCTATGAAATCCACCACTCATGAGATCATTCATGATGTCATAGTTTGATGCAACTTTGGTGAAGACGTTACCAACCAATTGGCTTTTCTCGTCTTCGTTTACTTGTTTAAATCCTGCAGTACAACTAACAAGTCAATACAGGGATTTTCTTTTCATAAAGATGGTGCAAAATTTATTTAATGGTCAGTAAGGTTGACGTACCAAAGCTAGTAGCATGGGAATGCAGTGTAGCTGCAGGAGTGAACATGGGTAGAATCTTGCTCTTCAAGCTACGAGCAGCCATTCTGACCGACATTCTTATAACTCTGTCAGGGTCAACAAACAAGATTAATGTTAAGCCTGGATTTGAGATAGAGAGAGAAACTAGAGAGAAGAAGCTATTTCATGTTCAAGCTATGTTCTGTTTATTGCTCAAGCTGTTTAACACCAACTAACAGAATGTTAGCTGTTAAGGAATTACAACATTACAGAATTAGTCCTTTTAGTTACAAACTTTACAATTACAACTAACTCTATAAACGGGTCGTAACAATACTTCCGTATTTTGTATTCTTGTCCTTAAGAATCCAAATTCTGGAACACAGAGTTTGAGCTTAGTCAAGGACTCCCAAGTAGCTTCAGCAAGTGAAAACGTTGCCAATGAACCAAGACTCGTTCCACTGGTTTGTTGCCTTTACACACCATACGTGTGGCAGCAGGTCTGGAAAAAACCCTGAGCGTAGGCCCAACAGCTGATGCCATGCTCCCACTCATGGTAAGATAAATGGATCATCTGTGCATTAAAGTGACCAAAACGCTTAATAACCAGTTCCTATGTATATATCTAAAAACAACCATTGTATTCCCAAATTGTTGGTCAGTGCGCCGGAAAGATAGGCTGACTGCTGAGCCCACTCGGGCTTAGCCACACCACCCAGGGTGCGAGCCACCCGAGAAGCAAGCTATTACAGCGAGCGACTGGAGCAGTATGGAGCCAAGAAGCAAGGCAGTAGATAAGATAGAAAAAGGCATCAGGCTCCCAGTGGAGCAGAGGATACGGTTAGGATAACGAACTTGAAATGCAGAGCCTGAGGTTCGGCAAGCGATAGTGCCCTAGTTGATGGCATTCTTCTCTGCGGCTGGCACTCGAGGAACCACGGGGCACTCCATACAGAGCAAACATGTCTTAGGGTTTCCAAAGGATCAAATTTTGAACTGTTATCCCTTACTTTCTTTTAGTTAGAATCTTCTCAATAAGCAATATATCCCCATAATTGCAGTGCATTACCAACATCTGCTTTAGAGATGAAGCCATTAGCAGACAACATTGGGTTTGACTATGTATCATAAGCCCAACCAATTTCTTTCGGGTTCAGTTCCGCGGCTTCCGCCCAATCATCAATCCACCCATCTGGCAATAGAAACTTGCCATCTAATTTGTCATCCCAATCCATATAACCACAGAATATTACCTTCAGGTTTTCTTTGAGAACGGCAACAACTTTGTGCTCTTGTTTTACACCAAAATCGACAGAATCTTCAACAACCTTAACTGAGTCAGCCTCACTCTTCCTCTTAGTGTTAGAAACATTCTCAACGGCAGAGGAACCCAACTATAGTTCATCTTCAATCACACTCTCATGGTCATCATTTGCAATTGAATTTTTTGACACATCCTCATTGATTCCGATTCGGTACCTATGATATCTGAGTGTATTCAACAATTAATCAGTAAGTTTCATGGGGGTTTTCAAGAGCTTACCACTTTTCCATTCCACCTGTCACTCCAATTCCAACACCCAACCTACAACCCTACCGATACCCGCATTCCCCAAAATTGAGATCGAAAAACAGGTAGAACAGCTTCTAAACGCTGGCTTTATCCAGGCGAGCAACAGCCCCTTTTCCAGCCCTGTTTTATTGGTTAAGAAGAAGGATCAAACGTGGAGAATGTGCGTAGATTTTCGCGCGTTGAACAAGTTTACGGTGGCCCTCGATGAGTTATACGGGGCAATGGTGATTTGAAAATTCGATTTAAGATCGGGCTATTATCAAATCAGGATGAGTGATCAAGACGGGGCTAAAACAGCCTTTCGAACTCACTCTGGGCATTATGAATTCAAGGTTATGCCTTTCGGTCTATCTAAAGCATAGTTGTTAATAGCGAACTGCGGATGATAGCGATAAGCTATCTATACGCTACGTAGCGATAGCGATGAACTAGCAGGCACTACTTTATGCTTAGCGACACAGTAGAAGAAAATTTTAGAAATGTATTATACGTATATTATATCCAAATATGTTGTTTTATATGTATGTTTAGCAAAAAACCTAAAATCCCGCTATTTTATACCTCTAAAATCCCGTAATCTATAATAAAACAGAAATAAAAAAACCCCCTAAAATCCCGCTATTTACCCGCTATGGAGGCGCCAAAATCAGATAGTGACACATGAGGGCTTCGCTATGCTATTTGCTATAGCGCCTGCAACGAGCGCTATTAACAACTATGATATAAAGCCCCGTCCAATTTCCAGTCGGTAATGAATGATTTGTTTCGTCCTTATTTAAGACGCTTTATACTGGTTTTCTTCAATGATATTTTGGTTTACAACAACGGTAAGGAACAGCATATAGCCCACCTTGAACAGGGCCGTTTTCTTGTGGCATGTTATAACAGCAGAAGGGGTACATGTGTAACAAGAGAAGATCTCTGCCATTCAATCACAGCTGATCCCGTCATCTGTCAAAGAAATCAGGGGTTTTCTTGGCTTAACATGTTATTACAGGCGCTTTGTGAAGAATTACGGTTTGATTGTTAAGCCATCATTTGGTTATCCTCACCGACCATTACACGTTAAAATTCCTGTTAGAAGAACGCAGTACCACTACTGAGCAGCAACGTTTACTACAAAAACTGCGTTTACTACAAAAACTGATGCCTAACGACTTTTCAATCATTCATAGGGCAGGGAAAGAAAACCGGGGGGCAGGCATGTTGTCCCGAAGGGCAAAGGCCCCATTCCAGTGACTTACTAGCACTGGCTGTCCCTTACTGTTTAGATCTCGCAGACATCAAAGAAGGCCTCAAGTCCGATTCATTTACCAATGATCTAGTGCAACGGTTAAAGGCTGACCCAGCCTCTTTACCAGACTTTGTTCTAGTCGATCAGCTCTTGTTCTACAAGAAAAGAGTGGTGATTCCTGATGTACCAGCTGTTAAGCAAAAACTCTTGCACGAAGCGCATTCTATCCCTGTCGCCAGTCATGGGGGTTTCTGAAAACACTGAAAAGGTTGATCGATATTTCTGGCCCAAGATGAAGCAAGAGGTACGGGTTTTTGTCCAACAATGCTTGGTGTGTCAACAGCAAAAATATAAAATATTTATCCCCAGCCGTTTTACTTCAGCTATTACCTGTACCGGAGAGAATTTGGTAAGACATATCTATGGACCTTATCGCTGGATTACCTACTGCAAATCGATCTGACACCATTTTATTTGTGGTTGATCGCCTCAGAAAATATACCCATTTTCTCAGTTTGTCACCCCCTTTTACAGCTAAAGGAACAGCCTTGGTGTTTTGCAAGGAAATAGTATGCTTACACGGTTCCTCCGCTCAACTATCTCTGTGGTTTGAATTCTTCGACAGCTTTCGTCCATTTCTTCATTATCTCCGCTCTGTTTGTATCCGTAGCTGTCATACCTTTTGTTGCTGTTTTTTCAATTCGTACCATAAGTCTATCGTGTGATTTCTTGATCTGTTGTTGTTTCCCATCCATCGCCAATCCAATATCTTGTTGAATCGCAGGATTTTGGTGGTAAACCGGAGCTCCGATAGGGATCGGTATCTCTGATACAATTGTTAAGCCTGAATTTGAGATAGAGAAGAGATACTAGAGAGAGGAAACTATTTCACGTTCAAACTATGTTACGTTTATTGCTCAAGTGGTTTAATGCCAACTAACAGAATGTTAGCTGATGAAGAACTACACTATAACAGAATTTGTTCTCTTAGTTACAAAGTTGACAACTACAACTAATTCTATAAATGGGTTGTAACGATTAAGGATATTATAAGACTACATAAATAAAAGTATAGAGGTAAAATGACAACATGCCAACATGCAATTGTAAAATCAATCACAGAGACATACATTCTGGAACATACAAAAATGACGAATGACAACTTCCTACGCATGACTCTTTATGTATAGGCATGTTAAACATCCGCTAAAAAACTGACCAACGCATGAGTCATGCGGACGTATACAGACACTCATCATCATCTTCATCACCATACTCAGTAAATCCCACCAATAGCAAAGCTAAGGTAGGGTCTGAGGAGGGTAAGATGTAGACAGTCTTACCTCTACTCCGTAGGAATAGAGAGGCTGCTTCCAATGAGACCCCCAGCTCGATAGTAGTTTTGTATCAAGCCTTGGACATGAGGCACATAACACTTAGCAATCGGGACAAAGGCTGATTTGTGCATGTACCCCCTTATCTTTCGGCTATCAACGTCACCACATGATGCATGATTAGTCCGCCGCTTTTAACGTTATTTTCACGAAATCAGTAAAATAGCATTAAAATTAGCAATTGGTACGTATACAACACTGACGCTTTCAAAACAAAAGACAAAAGCTAAAGACATTAATGCACTAACGGCAATACAGAAACAACACATAGTTCTTGTTTCCAGTTCAGCAGTATAAATATACCGCAAAACATGAAACTAGAAAACACAATGCAAAATAAATCACCATCCAACTTTACCAAATGCCACATGCAATAGTGCAATACCTCTAGATTCAGGTCTTAAATCTCTTAATCTTCCACTATCATGTTAGGCTGCTAGCCAAATTGCCCGGTTACAAACTTTTTAACTTGGTTCTAAACACGAGTTTTATCGGTCCACAAGTGCTTGAAAAAAGAGGATCCTTTGTAAGTATCAACAAGTATGATTTTGGATGTTAATTGGGATGCATTAAACTTCAAAATAGATACTTTAAAGTTCTTGGCAAGCATAAAGCATTTCCCTTATAGTAATCAACATCTTAAACAATTTCATTACAGATAGATTGAAACATATCATCAGAAATTACAAACAATTCTCATGTATGTAACCCTTGAGACATTTCATCAAACACCTTACCTGCAACTCCGAACCCGTTTATGTACATTGGGTATTCAGTTTGAATAAAACTCTTATAATTTACAGAAAAAAGCAACAAAAAACAAATACATCACACCCATCAAGTTCATAAATGGAATTTTGCATTATGTGAGTAAAAAAGAACAAACCGAATTTGAATTCGATGAATATACCAGAATTTAATGGGTGTCACCGGAGGGCGCAGGTAGAAGGATCAAGGACGCCAGACAGAGTAGACTGAGAGAGAGCAAGCAGAAATGAAGAATCGCTGTGCTGTTATCGTGGTGATCGGTGAACGTCACCAAACAAAAGAATGAAAGAAAGAAAAACACGTCGTTCGGTTCAATTTTATGTTTTAAAATATAGTAAACTTACATGTTAAGATTAAAGATGAACTCGGTAGCGTACTGGTATCAAAAGTATCGGTATTGAAAAACGGTAAAATTGGTATTGGTTTTTACCGTCAATCACCCAAAATACTGGTATCGGTCCCGAAAAATGGCACCGGTATCGAAAAATGATCGGTAATGTACGGTATCGTTTCGGTACCACTACCCGGTATCAAATGCTCTCCCTAATTAAAATCGATAGTAAAGTGGTCGGGTAACACAATGTGGAAAATATGCGGATTTTAGAAATAGATTTTAGAGGGTGTCTGGAATTCAGAAAAATATTTATTTTAAATGTGTTAAACTGGTTAAAGTTATTACAATATGTATTAAGTAGGTGAGAAGATCATAGTATTAAAAATGGGTACTAAAAACGGTGTCAACATGACCACAGGGAGGTTTGATGTGAAAAAGGAGATCCAACAAAGTTAAGGGTCTATTAGTTAACTTGTTTATTTTAATTAACGACATGTTTGGCTAAGCTTTTCAAGAGCTCCTTATGACTTATTTCCTTTTTCGAAAAGCAAATAAGGAGAAAAAGTGTTTGGCAAACTAATAAGGACTTTCCAAAATGACTTTTTGTATAAGCAAATAAGTTGATTTTGAAAAGTCAGGAAAGAATGATTTGTTGGAGCTCCTTATGACTTTTCAAAAAAAAAATTACACAAATACCATGTCTTACGCCCTAATACACGAATAAGCTAAGCCAAACACTTTTAACAAAACAACTTATTGACTTATTGGCTTTTCCCACCCAATAAGCTAATCCAAACACTTTTTTAAAAACTCTTTTTCAAAAAGTCACAAGTCAATAAGTCCTTTTAACAAAAAGTCATTTTTGAGTTAAATAAGCTTAGCCAAACAAGCCCTAAATAGTTAATTTGTATAGATATAGATCAGTTAAAGAATTCGTATGAGGGTCAAAGTGGTTAATGTTTAGGATTGCTACTATTATAGAGGATCCTTATAATTTACGTCATGCAATTTTTATAATAGAAATATTTTTCTCATGAAAGTGTGTGTGTGTAGCGGTGGATCTTAGGGGTCGGGTTTAGGTGTGATCAAGATCAGAAGGCCACATTGTAAAACTTTACTTAAGTAGTATCAGAGCCGCTCTAGAGACAAGCAAGAAATGATAGAACGCGTCATGTTAAACCAATCTAGGCGGTGCTACCCTAGCTAAACACAATGTAACAAACCAAGCAAAATGGCCGAATTCTAGTTAATCAAAAGAGTCAAGTGTAACACCCTAAACCGTTTTAATATAAAAAATGCAGCGAAAATGCGAACCAGAAAAATCTTTGATTTAAAACTAGATAAGATACTTAGAACCATCCTATAAATAAAAATTTGGGGTGCTACATCTTCATTCTTTCTTATTACACTCAACAAAACACAACTTCAACTAACTAGTTGACCACGCCCGTACTATCCGCATTCTGACTCGATATTCAACCATTCCTCGCTTCGTATGAAAGACCTGAATTACCTGCAAACACCGCAGAACTATTTTGTAGCTAGTAAGTGACTACATGCGAAACATTCACAATGCGAGAATAGCATCTAAGGAAAACCTAATGTTTATGTATAAACGTCTCCGGAAATTTGGATCCCTTCGAGTTAAAATGTCGGATTCGATACCCAGATCCTAACATTCGACGCTCATGTATTCATCTTTATATACCTGCACTTTCATTGCCAATCTCATTACAATACGGTTAGCAGCAATAAAATACACACGTACTTTCAAATTCCATATTAATATCATCATAACCCGACATCCTATATTCCTTCATGTGGTTACTAGGCCTAGTTGCTGACAAAGAAAACATAAATTAGGAAACTGTGTCAAGCCTAATCAATAACAAATCTGCATATTAATCAACTTAGTGCACCTGATGACTGTGCATTGTGCTAATTTTGTGCACGCCGTTGATAGTGCATTGCGCTAATTTGTGAACTACGCTAATATGTCCACTATGTTAATCTGTGCACTGCGCTGATCTGTGCACTGTGTATTGTTTTCAATGCATACATCTCCGAACATGAGTAACAAAGGTTCTCTTTACTTAACAACCCATCTATCTCGACTCCCCAAAAATCATCCTACTTACCTTGATCAAGTATTGGCCGAATATACACTTTCCCACAAGCATTAGGTTTCGGTTAGTGGAGCAAGGTTGCGCCTCTACAAGGCGTTCTCCCCATTTTTCTCGTTTTCAACCCCGTTCTTCATTTCCAGACCCCGTATTCGATCCTAATGACACCCAATCGATAAATTAAGTTTTTCAAGAGGGATTGCAAGGAGTTGTAATCATTTTCACCATTCCCATACCGTATGTGTTTAACCCGACTCCCACGTTAACAATCTGAAAGGTCAATTTACATCGTCGTTGACCCGATTATCCCAAATAATTTCCTTGTTGCTTAATGAACCATATGTGTTCACTAAACAACATCCCATAACCTTTCTGTACTATAAATTACATATCCATTCTTGTTTTCTATTCCACAATTACACCTAAACATAAATGTGTCAAACCAAGAGTTTAGTTCACAAGTGATTTACCTCGAGTCCTCCAAGTTCATGCTATTTCCCTTGCCTCTTCTCGACCCATTAGTTTTCCGTGCTTGAGTCCATCTTAACATGATTCATATCCTTTCATGTCATTATGTTCACATCATTGTTAGCATACATGATCAATCATATTATCAATCATTCCACTCATATGTCACATTGACTTTCACTAGTCAGTCACTAATATACATAAGACATAGATTCACTACCACCTTGTACATGATTCAAAGCAATTCCACTTACCATCATGTATGTCACATAAACAATCTAACATGTATCACATAATCTCCTTATCTAACAGTCATAATGTCATATTAGGAATTCCAACCATGTTATTCCTACATTGTTGACTTTCCAGAAAGCAACTGCCAAGTATACAAACATTCAACTTAGAAACATATGTTCATATTAACATGTTAGAATATACCAATTACACCATATCTGTCGCATACGTATGTTTTAGGACACATACAACCATATGACCACTTATTCCACCCATACTAGTGTTTCCATGATTTTAAAATTGGCAAATCCATATGCCCACAATTAGCACAAGTTCACTTCTTGACTTCAACTAAGTAATTAATCAAACACATGGTGTGCATCACACCATTCCAGCATATGGTACAATCTCTAAATGCATATTTCTACAAAATCATACAATCAAACTATATTCCCATAAGAACTCCAGCTAATACACATCCCTCATGTTAGTTTACTATCAATTACGTCAACTATCATAATACATTCATATTTGTCAAGTTCTTGCATACAAATTCTCATTCTAAGATCACCTAGACATTTCATCGAACACTTGGTGTGCATTACTTTACAATCATTGTAAGTGCTTAATTTATAAACACAATCACCATGCTTTTACTAATCAACAAGTTTCATGCATCCATTAAGATTTAATTAGCACAAATTCATTTAAGTTAATACATCAATTCAACCAAAATTGGCTATGGGTTCATACTCTATTTCAAAACGCACCTCAAACCACACATGAATCTCCATTCAAATCACTAGATTACATAAATTCTACACACACGAATCTCTAAGGTTGTGTCTATTCCCTTCTAACTACACCTTCTTTTTTTTCTATACAACATACATTTTAATTAAGTTAATTAACCTAGTTAAATTAATTCATACAATAAAACAAGTAAATGTATATGTTTTATTATGTGTGCAGAATTCAGGTTTTGGGGCATTACATCAAGAAGCTGAATTAGGGTAACTACAGACATGGACTACCCGCATCAAGTTATATCTTCAAGGACACGATATGTGGAACATTGTTAACGGGACCGAATCTCAATGTCCTACGAACGAAATTAACAAAGCCATAGGAAAATGGCAAGTTAAACCTGGACGAGCCATGTGAATTATAAAGACCACTGTCACACCCCAATCGATGGCGGAAACATCGGGATGAGATAAAAACGAGATTGCGAGAGGCTTCATTACGCTATTTGTGTCAAGTGTTTAATAATTACATTTTACATCATTTTAACCAGATAATACGGGATTGAATCACGTCACATGTAAAAGACATACAATTTCATTTCATTAATAAAAGTAAATACATGGTTTCGAAACAAAAATACAACATGTTAGAAATGAGATACGACACAACAAGTAGTAAAGTTTAAATGCGTTTCTAGGCAATCCTATTAGATTCCTTGCATCATCATAATTCCTGCAACATGTATTAAAAGCGTAGATCAATATAAAAGTATTGGCGAACATACAAGTTTAAAAAAAAGTATAAATGTATAAGCTTGTTTTAATCACAACATGGCAAGTGGTATTCAAGTTGAATCGTACATTTAGATAACAATTTTCACATAACATTAGCATATAATGGAAATCCTTAACTAGCATGCATAACATCCTAGGCATAACAATGTCATGAGAATCTAAGTTGAAACAGGCACGTATAATTAACATAAACGTAACAGATAGTAGGAGTAAACAAGTATAAACTAACACGCATGTCTCACATAAGCAAAACTGATAACACATTTGGTAATTTAAACACATTTAATTTCGTATAATCTAAATTCTGTTAATTGAAACATGTTGCACCCCAAAATGCGTTAAAGTGTGAAAAGGGGTCGAGTATGCTCACATATGCACGTCGATCTTTGGTAATCCGAGAGGAGTCGAGGAGTTCAAGAATGGAGTTCCGAGGTAAACTTTTGATCCTTGAGGAATCCGAGCCGTATCTTGCAGTTGTAAGGTATGAGAGAGTTTAGAGATTACAGAAGTATTGATTAAAAGATCATACTTTAATAATTATTTTGCAAACTTCATTTACGTCTTGATACGTTCCTTAGCGTAGCGAATATTTAGTGGGTATATATGTATATATTACGCTAATATATAGTGGGTATATATGCATGTTTAGTTTGACAAAAACATGTTAAACATATATATATATATATATATATATACTTTGACGAATAGTGTAACATATATATGTATATTTATATATTTTACCAAAAAATATAACTTTTATATATATATATATATATATATTGACGAAATGTATAATAGGTATATGCATATATATTATTTTAAGGTAAAGGTATAATGGATACATGTGTGTATATAATTATATATATTTGGACGAATATATATATATATATATATATATATATATATATATATATATATACTTATTGACAAAAAACGGGCAGAGTTTTCCCTATTTTAGGACGATCCCGACAACACACCGCTGTCGATATATTTTGTCAAAACACAACAACATTTGATTCTTCGTTTAACATATCCTTAACCCAAATAGCATAATGAACGTCGACTAAAAATTAATATTAACATGAATGGTTTTAGAGTCGGTCCTACGATTTAACATAACATTAATATAACTAATATAATGAAATTCGCGATGTTAGAATTTTACCAAATCTCGCAACGAAACTTCGACCGCGTCTGACCGAGCGGGCCAGGTTTGACCGAAGGTTGACCAGTTGACTGTTTGACCAGATCTGACCACGTTTGACCCGAGGCACCAAAACTAACCCGATGACCCGACTCAAACCCGAGACTAAACTAAGCCACAACCGCACCAAATCCTCGAAGCAACCACTGTTGTCACTATAGCCGGAGTTACCATCGCCGACTGTCGGACCTGAACCGAGACTCGACTTGAACCACCTTGAACCCGAGATTGGAACCCAAACCCGACATAAACTGACCCGAATCGAACCACTTGAACCAAGCATGACCCAAACCCAACATAAACTGACCTGCACATGTCTCGCACCCGAAACCTGAGCCAATACTTGAACCCATCTATCTGCACCACCGTTGCCGCCGCAACTGCGACCGCCATTTCAGTGCCGCCGCTGCCGCCAAGCGATGGTGCGGCTGCTGTGGTTGTTTAAGACGGAGAGGAAGAGAGAGACGAGTGAGAGTGAGGAAGGAGAGATAGAGGTGGGGAGTTGTCGGTGCGGCCGACGGCGGAGTGAGAGACGGCCGGTGGTTCGCCGGGCTGCGTCGAGGAGAGGGATAGTAAGAGGGTGCGTGTGAGGGGCTTTGAGGAAGGAGAGGGTTGCCGGAGGGTGGAGGGTGTGGTTGGAGCAACGACCGACGCCGGAGGCCGTCGGATGCGGCTCCGGTCGCTGGAGACGAGAGGGAAGAGAGGGGGGCAGTGTGTGTGTGTGTGGCGGGTTATCTGTTTAGAGTGTGTGTTTGTTTAGTTCATGTAGGGTAGGGTTTAGTGTTGGGCCCGAGGCCCATGAGTCTGGTCCTTGCATTTTAAAGTGGCCGGTTCACGTTTTTAATAACCGTTTTCGCACGAGAACTTTTTAAAACTTCGTGTAGTCTCGCATATATTATTTAAGATTAACAGTGTGTCGAATAGGGTTGGACACTCTTGAAAGTCTTTTAACGAAGAAAGATGATGCACGTCTTTAGATGCTTGAAAGGGAACTAATGCCAATATCTCAAGGAGATCTCTAAATCTCCTAGTACTTCAGAAATGTGAAAACTTGTGCAGGGAGATAGGAGATCTAGATCCACAATCCAGGGTAAGTAAGACTTGGATAAAATGGATACTAATCCATGGGTCGAGATCGGAGTATAGGAGTTTCGTTACTGCAATCTAGGGTTGGGCAACTCAACCAAACATAATAGAGTTTGAGAATCTCCTTGCAGGTCAAGAATCATTGGCAAAGCAAATGGTTGGAACTTCAACAAAACTAGAAGAAGACAAAGCCTTGTACGCGAAAAAAGGTAAGGGGCGTGGTTGGCAATCACGAAAAAAAGTCAAGAACAAAAGAAAGCCGATGGAAGTAAAAAAAGGTAAGCCAAGTTAGAACAAGTTCAAGGAGAAAACAGGAAAGAAAGGAAAACCTGCAAAACGATAAGCGGTTTCCAGTTAACTATTATAACTACAATCGACGTGGTCATTTCGCCAGAGATTATACACAACCCAAGGAATAAGGTAATGTTGCAACCAAAGAAGAGGATCAATGGGATATGGACGCTATGGTAGCTCAAGTTGAAGAAGATATAACTACGGAGCCCAAAAAACGAATAACATGGGAGATTAGATAATCGACTAAAGATGCTCAAATCATATGATTTGGGAAAAGGAGAGTTTGAGCAACGTGAAACGATACAACGGAAATCATGTAGTTGTGATTGCAGACAATTCACGACATCAAATTGCCAACTATGGGAGGTTTAATTCCCAGCTGAACAAGGACAACATGAGTTTGTCATGAATGAAGTATTCCATGGTACCAGGTTTGAAAAAGAATTTTTTTCGGTTCCACAAGTAAATTCCACTAGAAAATATGTTGTGTTTGAACCAACGGACGTAAAGATCTATGAAAAATTGAAATAAAATGGGTACGAATCCTTTAAGGCAAGCGAAATGACACCATATGCGTTTTATCATCTGAATCTGCATACATTGACAAACCAGACCTTTGGCATGCTAGATTAAGTAATGTTGCTATGATCAGTTATAGATAATTATGAAGAAAAATCTAACACGAGGAATGCCATGTTTCAAGATATCAATAGAAGTAGAGTGCGCCGGGTGCCAGTATGGGAAAACGCATCAGCTCCCTTTCGGAACATGAGTTCAAGACGAAGGAACCCCTCAAGCTTGTACACTCAGACGTATTTGGGCCAAGCAAACAAGCATCAAACAGTGGAAAGAAGTATTTATCGATGACCATACAAGGTATGTTTTGCTTTATTTTTTACAAAACAAATCAGAAGTATTTGAAAAGTTTAAGTTGTTTAAAGCGGAGGTAGAACATCAAACTAGAAAATAATTAATCGTCTCTGATCGGATAACGACGGAGAATACTTGGAGAATGATATTGACAGGTACTTACGGGAACATAAAATCAAACGACAACTCACTTGCTCCAACACGCCACAATAGAATGGTGTGTCAGAGCGGAAAATTGGCACTTGGCAGAGCCGTGTCGAAGTATCATTCATGCGAAAAATATTCCTAGTCGTTATTGAGCTGAAGCAATGAGTGTTAAAACTATGCATTGTGTCAATTCCATTATTACATAAATACTCATACATATATTATTTTCTTTTTGCTTATATTGTCTTTATTTTTTGTTACATGTATTTGTGAGAGTATGGACTTGTAGCTGGGCTTGTAGATTCTGATGAGGATATGGGCTTGTAGCTAGTTGCAGCAGATATGGGCTTATCTATGAAGATGTGGGCTTGGAAGAGTCTTGTTGCGGGTTGTTATAACAAGATCTGGATAAGTCGTTGTGTCCGGATCTATATAAAGGCGTGTGGGTCCATTAATCTGATCTAACTTCACAAGTCTGGTCATCTCTCAATCTGCTGTTCTCTCTGTAGGCGATTAGGGTTTCTTAGTGAGTTAGGGTTTCGTTGTGATCATCCCTGTTACACTTTGAGTTTGATCTTGAGTTGTCTATGCATATATCATGTTGATAATCTGCTTGTGAGAAGAGTTGAGAGATTTTGTAAAGTTCATCTTGTTGTCAGTTTGTATCTTTTTGGGGTTAATAAAACTTTGGTTTGGGTACATCTGTTCTTAATCCATGTTTTTGACATGGTATCAGAGCTTTTAGTTTCTCTTGGGTTCGTACTTGAGTGTTCATCTAGTGTTATTCCGCTGTGAATTTTGTGTGGATTTGTTTGATTCTCTGGTGTCTCTCAACAGATCTGGGTTCTTGAGTTCAGATCTTGAAGATTCATTGCCTTGGATTCCGTGCCGGTCAAGTTGCAGAAACCTTAGATCTAGGGTGTTGATTCGTGGTCTGAGTCTTGGTGAACTTTTTGTTTGCCGATTTCGGGTCTTGTTGCTGTGGATCATTTGAAGAGGTTCTTGGAAGCTGCCGCTCCGGTTAGGGTTCAATCCTTGAAAATTGCAGAACCCTAACTGGATTTGGTGAAACCCTGACTTGGGTTTCTTGTTCTTGGTGATATCTTTCCTTGATTTACTCTTTGATTTTATTTTTCCTACATTTAGGCATTATTGTTGCCGGACTAGTTGGGCCGGTGTTGATTGGGACACAGAGAGGGTCACTCTGTTGCATTTAGGCATTGTGTTTTGTTTGTGTTTGTGTTGATTTTCTTAGTTAGAGTCCAGCTCCTCTACAAAGGCCTGGGTAGGCACCTCTGAGTGACGATCCTACTATCTGGTCCTTGGTACAGTTTTGCTGTATAGAATTTGTCTGATCTTGATTGTGTTGTGTGTTCTTGGTCATAATGTCTGATGTTGTGAATGCGGGTGGTGAAACAATGATTAGCGAACTTGAACCTGATAATCCACTTTATCTGCATGCTAGTGATTCTACAACTTTAACAATAGTTAGTATTAAATTGAAGGGTACAGATAATTACACAGTTTGGGCTAATGCTATGAGTTTAGCATTAAGAGTTAAAAATAAAAATGGATTTATTGATGGTACATGTGAAAAACCTCAGGATAATCTTGTTCTTGAAACACAATGGGAAAGATGTAACTCTGTTGTTCTTACCTGGATTTTAAACTCTGTTTCTGAAGATCTTTATTTGGGTCATGTGTATTCTAAATCTGCTTCTGAAGCTTGGAAAGAACTTAGAGATATGTATGATAAAGTTGATGGGTCTAGTGTTTGATTTGTATCAAAAAATTAATTCCTTTAAACAGTCTGGTTCATCTGTTGCTGTGTATTACCATATGCTAAGTATAATGTGGAAACAACTTGATCAAATTCTGCAATTACCTTCTTGTACTTATGATGCTTCAACCCAATCTAATAACTTTAATCATTTGATTAAATTGATGCAATTCTTGATGGGATTAGATAATGCATATCAAGCTGTTAGAACTAGTTTGCTTATTAGGGAACCTTTACCTACTATAAAAGAAGCCTTCTCTATTGTATCTAGAGAAGAATCTCATAGGAACTCTAATGTAACTGTGTCTAATGAACGGTCTGTTGGATTACTTGCTAAGGCTAATTATGTTGTTAATAATAAGAAAAAGTTTAAGAAAATCAAAATCAGAATTTAAGGTGTTCTAATTGTAATAAGAATGGTCATACTATTGAAAAATGCTTTGAGATAATTGGGTATCCCTCTTGGATGAGACCTCCAAGAGGGGGTCAAGGGAAGAAGGTTAATTCTAGTAATAATTCTAGTGTTGATGAACCTAGTGTCCCTGTTACTGCTTTGACTTCTGATCAGTTAACTAAGTTACTCAATTTGATTAGTGATAGAACTCCTGAATCATCACAGAGCTGTAATGTTTCAGGTGGGTTGTTTTGTTCTAATGTGTTCAGTAGTCCTGTTTATTCCTTTGGTTTTAATGTGGGTAAAGATACTGGTTGGATAATTGATTCAGGGGCTAATAATCACATGGTCAAATCTAAGAAAAATTTAACAAACTATATTGATGTTTCTAATCTTAAAATACAAGTTAAACATCCTAATGGTACTAATGCTTGTGTAACTAAGATTAGAACTTTTAAATTGGCTGATGGTGTGGTTTTACACGATGTGTTTGTTGTTCCTGAATACAATGTTAATCTAATTTCAGTTCATAAATTAGCCAGGGATAATAAGTTGTTTGTTGGTTTTAATGAACATAAGTGTTACATACAGGACTTGTTAACAGGGAAAATCCTGGTGATTGGTAGTCAACTTGAAGGATTATACATGTGTGGTAATGTAGTTGTGTCTAATATGTCTGTTTATAATGCATCAGTGTATAAGCTTTGACATTCTAGATTAGGTCATCCGCTGATCAAGCTATTAAAATGTTTAAGGACACTTTAAACATTTCAACTGAGATTGATCATGGTCCTTGTGATGTTTTTCACAGGGCCAAGCAACATAGAGAGCCCTTCCCTTTAAGTGAACACAAGAGTTCCCATGTAGGAGAAATGATTCACTTAGATGTGTGGGGTCCTTATAGGGTTGCTAGTGTAACAACCCGCTTCCTCGCAAGCTCGTCGCTCTCGTTACGCCTAGCACCAGAGATTCAGATCATAATGTAACCTAAATCGCTTATTACGCTATATCGCATATTATCGCATCACCTCGCACATCACAACGCATTATATCGCATCAACGCAACGCTTATCTCGCACAACTAAATACTATCAAACTTTGCGTGAAGTTTCCAAGGCTATCTGCTCGCTTAAACTGCAACGCGACTCTCGCAAGACTTGGCAACAAAGCCGCATGCTACCAAGCTCATCTCATCGAATCTTAACTTAATTTAATCGATTAATACGCTTGATACTTTGCTATAACGCTTAATGTAACTATATAACGCGATTACATCGCCGAACGAACACTTAACAAGAAAAACGGAAACGAAAACTTGGCCCAACAGCCAAGTTCGGCCGAACTTGAAGGGTCAAGTTCGCCCGAACTTGACTAGCCAGACCAAACAACAAGCTAGCTTGGATGACAAGTCCGGCTGAACTTGCAGGGCAAGTTCGCCCGAACTTGGTTCATCTGGAGTGAACTTGTCTGATTCCTATATATGCTCAGCTCCTTTTCTCATTTGAACTTGCTGCAACTTCGTCCAGAGCTCTCCAAACCGAAATCCTCTGTTCTCTAAGTAAGAATCAACCCGATTTCAACTACAACAACGTTCAACAACGTCTTACAGAGGTTTACAACGATTTTGGCACACTGCATTGCCTTCGTTTTCATCAAACGACGCGAAAACAAAAGATTTTAGACCCGAAAACATCAAGTTCGCTCGAGATTTAACTGATTTTTGTGTAGCACCTTAGTCAAGTTCGCTCGAACTTGACCTCTAAGGGTCAAGTTCGGCCGAACTTGAGTCCAAACTACTCAGACCTTCATAAAAAACCCTCAAGTTCGCTCGAACTTGCAAAGTTTCTCAGGAAACTTCATAAGTTCGGCCGAACTTGTCAATTCCTTAAACAAATCTCACAAGTTCGCCCGAACTTGACTCACAATTCAGAAGAATAGTACAAGTTCGCTCGAACTTGTATGTTTACATACAAGTTCGCCCGAACCTGCCTACTGCTCAACCCAAACTTAACCGTTTCAGCTTTCGGTGACTGATGCACTTTCGTTCGCGTATGCAGGCTGATCCGGCGCTCTCCTCGACTCTTCTCAGATCCTAAAACTCCCCTAAAAACGCACCAACGGTGAGTATACTTGACCCATTTTCGCTTTAACGCACATTTGGGTGTAACATATGTTCTTATCAAAACATACACATCGAACACTTAACTGAATTATCACACGCGAATATCTTCTATACATATTATACGTGATTGTTAAAACATGTAAGCTAGGGCACTTTTCGTTATCTCCCCCTTAGCTAGTATAGTACTATATAGGGGCTCTCATCCGACGGGGTTTAGCTAGGACGTACGCGCGAGCTCTCAGCGAGTATAACATGTGAAATTGTTTTGTGAGTTTATGTGTTGTATAAATCATGATTATGTATGAGGAAATTCGCTATGTTTTTATCTACTATACTATTATATCAAAACATGTATGCTCGCCAATACATTTTTGTATTGACAAATTATCTTAACGTATGTTGCAGGTTATTGAATTCTGCTTGCTGAAAATGGACGTAGGATATTATCTTTAGAAACGCATGTAATAGAATCTAGGGAAGATCGAATTATGTTTGTTTGAGAGATACTTGGATATTTGTAATAATTGTTTATGGATTATATGTTTGTTAGTATGGGATAACGAATGTTTAAATATTGTGGCATAAATAGTTGCTATTGATTCTCTCGAGCAATCTGATTCGCCTAGTGCCGCGCCCCGATGATTCCGCTATCGGTTGTGGTGTGACAGATTGGTATCAGAGCCATAACTGTAGGGAATTAGGTAGAATTGCCATGTTCGACCTAGTCTATGGTTAGGACACCAAATCAGACCGTTACGCATCGAATAAACGCCGAAAATTCATACCAACAGACAAGTTCGCCCGAACTTGTGGCAAGTTCGCCCGAATTGATCAAGTTCGCCCGAACATGATCAAGTTTGACCGAACTTGATCAAGTTCGACTGAACTTGATCTAAGTTCGACCGAACATACCTGTACCCTCTCAACATTAAACAAGCTCACTGCTTTTGATCAAGTTCGCTCGAACTTGACATCAGCAGATGCCAAGTTCGCCCGAACTTGACCAAAACCTTTCAGATTGAACTTTAAATGCTTGCTTTTCCTAAAGTAACCACAACACACGCTGAAAGACGCTCGTATCACACCAACGAATCGATTTGTCGGGAATAGGTGTGAAAACCGCGAACTCTCGACGAATCACTCACTCCGCGTAATCTCATCCGCACGAAATTGTCTGTTAAGTTAGGAGTGATATCCACATATTAACGGAAATTTCCCATTCTATCCGGTGGGAACCTTCTGATGGGTCCGGGAGGTGAAACCACAATCAAGGATGCGAAGTTATCAAGCCAGGGGTGAAGCCCGAACCTTGAAAAACTCGTCCCACTCAACGATTTTCAAATCTCACCAAAGTCTCGATTGTTTCCAACGCTTTGGGATGCGTAGTAACTGAAGGGTGATGTCGTTAGCCGTAGGGCGATGAGAGCATTTACCTATTAGGCCAAAACGTGTGTCCGAACTCGGCGGAATGATCGAATCACTCTGGGCAGTCGCTGTCTCAAAACCCAGGACGCTCCATTGATTTTAAGCCGCTATCATCGATTTTACTCATCATCGCTTCTCAAGTGCTTCGCGCACATTTTAACAAATTTTAAACTTTTATGTTTTCGATTTGTCGATACCGCTTTATCGCTTTCATCTTGTTATGTTAATGCACAACTCACACAGCCATCGCAATCCAAAACAAGAGCTAATTCTCGCAACAAAACTAAATTCTAACAACCCTCTCAACCTCGTCCTCGCGTTATACCGCAATTATATATTACGTATCTAAATATATATACATAGTATATGGTTACACGTGCTTATGTGAATACGTGAGAACTTAGGAAGTATGTGTTTTCCTATGTGGCTCCTATGTGAATCTTAGCAATACGTATTACTATAACAAGTTTTTAACGCGCTAAATCGCATCACAATTACAAATCATTATGATCGAATCTCATTCCAAATCTCTTTGTTCAGATGTCTTCAAACGCTTCCAACTCTCGACGTCAAGCTCGAAGGAACTCCGACAAGAGGATTGCTTCGCTTGTGGCAAAAGAAATGGCCAAGGTCATTCCTCAAATCGTCACTCAGGTTCAAGCCCTCAGTAACTCTCAAACCTCCGAAGACTCCAAGTCAAGCGCACCAAAGTCTACTTTCTCTTACAAGCAATTCAAGGCCTGTGACCCGATGGTCTTCATAGGTGAAGGAAGTGTATCTCAAATGCTCCAGTGGTTTGATGCCATCAAGGTTACCCTTCGTCAGAGTGGGTGCCCTGAGCATTTTCAGACCACATATTCTACCGGAGTATTTCAATCCCGAGCCCTTGACTGGTGGACAGCCGAGCGCATCAAGCATGGGAACGACGCAGCTTACGCACTATCGTGGGAGGAACTGAAGGAACTTATGAAGAGAGAATACTGCCCTCCCCACGAAGTCCAAAAGCTTGAGAACGAATTTTGGAAAATCAAGCAAGTCGAAGGTGACAACGCCGGCCTCACAGCAAGGTTCAAACAGCTTAGCATCATTTGCCCAAGCCAAGTCGACACTCCCGAAAAGGCTATCAAAAAGTACATACGTGCTTTGCCTGAGTGCGTGCGCAATTTTGTCGAAGCTGCACGACCGACTACTATTAAAGAAACCTATCAGTTGGCCGCAGAAATCAACGACGATCGGGTACTGAAAGGGTACTTCTCCAAAAATCCCGCCAAGAATCTGAATCAAGCTACTATCGAACTGTCCGACGGTTCTGACAACGAATCCGAGGACGATTCCGACGACGTTTCCGACGACGATGACACATCACCACAAGCTACCGCCGAGCCTAGCCGCAAGAGAAAGAGGTCGAGTTTCAACTACTCCGCGACTGAGCCGCTCAACCCTGAACCTCTTCGAGCAATTCCATTTTACCCAAGGCGTAACTACATCGGCCCTCATCCCCAGCGTCAGGTGTGTACCTATCACCACCGAGCCGGAGCCAACTGTCATTATTGCATTAACTGCGACCGTTACGGCCACTTCACCGACAAGTGTCGCATAGGACCGCGACAGCAAGACGAGTCGACACCCCCGGAGTTACCAACCCAAGCCGCCGCCTCAGCAGAGGAAGACGTCGACACCAACCTCGACCAGGTGCAGGACGACGTTAACGAAGGTACGACTTTCGATGTTAGTATTTATGCTTATTAATCATTCTATTGTTTGACATCGCTTCAACACACGAACGATGTCTCTCTATCCCTCTCTCGACTCCTCGCACTTAGTCTAAGCACACACACTAACTATTATTACTAAGGTTATATAGTATATCACGATATAATACATTTTTCTACCCCTATTACGCGCCTTTAAAACAAGTTACGATAAACATGCAAACACCGAACTAATCACGGGTGCACACGGGATTATTCTGGGGTCTGCACGGGGATCGTAATGAGTTCTAATGGTACCCTAACATTAAAAGCGTGGTTAAAACATGGTGGATACGCCTATGGTACTTCCTATACATAAGCGTTTTAACCATGTCGACAAAGCACGACACCTATCCACGGGACGGAGGAGGTGTGGTTAAAGCATGGTGGATACCTCGCTGGTACTTCCTACATATAAGTGCTTTGCCATGCTAACAAACTTCCGTGGAGACGTGCCATGTGTAGTTCAACGTTATTAGACCTTCTATAATATGATGATTATTTTCACACGCAAACTCCTCCGCAAGTGCGTAACACCTCATCGCTTTCTCGATCGCGCAAACGCTAGGTACCCCGCAAATCTGCATCAACGCAATCGCACTATTGCAGGGATCTACCTTGCATCGCTTATCGCTTATCGCTTATCGTTTATCGCTTATCGCACCTCGTTCCTATCGCTTCGTTATTTAAATCGTCAACTTATCCATGTCGTGTCGGCACACATAACATCACTCCATGGGACGAAGGCAATATGGCTAAAATATGGTGGATACGCCGCTGGTACTTCCTATATATAAGTGTTTTAGCCATATTCACAAACTTCCGTGCAAGGATGCCATGTGTGGTTCGACGTTATTCAAGCCTCATAATTTCTTGGTTTCCCTTTTTACCGCGTGGACCAAGGATACCGGAATCTGTCTATAATCGTGCCAACACGCCTGACATCGCTCCACGAAATGAATGCGATATGGCTAAAACATGGTGGATACGTCGCTGGTACTTCCTATATATAAGTGTTTTAGCCATATTACAAACTTTTGTGGAAAGATGCCATACGGGGTATGACACTAATTAAAACTTTTTGATACCTTTAAAATTAGTTTTACCATTACAATTTTGTAACTAAACGGAAAAAAAATTTCTAAATATTTGAATCTTTTTGGCAAGTAAAACCCTTCTCACAATGGGAATCGAACGCCTAGCGCCACGTTGTGAGAAGATTTTCATAAAACCGCTTTCCTTAAAGCGCTTTTGTAATAGTTAACAAATTTTTCAAAACCTAAAAGCATTTTCTTGATTGCTAGCTCGTGAATTATCAACCACGAGCCAATTAATCAGTTTTACTCAACAACCCTTTACACTTTCGAGACGCATTCACTTGCCAATCCTCGATCGACCGCTCGACCATCCTTGACTTACGCTAAACGCCTAATCGCTATCCATTCGTGTCAATTCCCAAGTCTTCCTGTTGAATGAATTTCAGGACGAAATTTCCTAAAGTAAGGGAGACTGTAACAACCCGCTTCTTCGCAAGCTCGTCGCTCTCGTTATGCCTAGCACCAGAGATTTGGATCATAATGTAACCTAAATCGCTTATTACGCTATATCGCATATTATCGCATCACCTCGCACATCACAACGCATTATATCGCATCAACGCAACGCTTATCTCGCACAACTAAATACTATCAAACTTTGCGTGAGGTTTCCAAGGCTATCTGCTCGCTTAAACTGCAACGCGACTCTCGCAAGACTTGGGAACAAAGCCGCATGCTACCTCGCTCATCTCATCGAATCTTAATTTAATTTAATCGATTAATACGCTTAATACTTTGCTATAACGCTTAACGTAACTATATAACGCGATTACATCGCTGAACGAACACTTAACAAGAAAAACGGAAACGAAAACTTGGCCCAACAGCCAAGTTCGGCCGAACTTGAAGGGTCAAGTTCGCCCGAACTTGACGAGCCAAACCAAACAACAAGCTAGCTTGGATGACAAGTCCGGCCGAACTTGCAGGGCAAGTTCGCCCGAACTTGGTTCATCTGGAGCGAACTTGTCTGATTCCTATATATACTCAGCTCCTTTTCTCATTTGAACTTGCTGCAACTTCGCCCAGAGCTCTCCAAACCGAAATCCTCTGTTCTCTAAGTAAGAATCAACCCGATTTCAACTACAACAACGTTCAACAACGTCTTACAAAGGTTTACAACGATTTTGGCACAAAGCATTGCCTTTGTTTTCATCAAATCTCTTATGTTTATGAAAATCTTCATCTTATTCTTTAAAACTTCTGTTTTTCACTCAGATCTACTAGATCTGAGTAAAACCTTTCAAAAACATTGATTTCTACACAATATTCGGACTAATGACGTATGTTTCGTTCACTTTTGAGTGGAACGAGGTGTTGTCAAGCAAAATCTCAGATCCGGAAGCACAAAGACGAAATCGTCACTTTACACAAGCTGGACTAACCCGTACGAACCTTCAAGTTCGTCCGTTTTAGCCTGAGTTTCTGTAAAATGGCTAAGTTCGCTCCAAAAGACCTCTCCATCCTAAGTTTAGCTCAGTGGCTTAAGGTTGGAGGGATGAGCACTCGATTTCCTCAGCAAACGATGCGAAAACATAAGATTTTGGACCCGAAAACATCAAGTTCGCTCGAGATTTAACTGATTTTTGTGCAGCACCTTAGTCAAGTTCGGCCGAACTTGAGTCCAAACAACTCAGACCTTCATAAAAAACCCTCAAGTTCGCTCGAACTTGCAAAGTTTCTCAGGAAACTTCACAAGTTCGACCGAACTTGTCAATTCCTTAAACAAATCTCACAAGTTCGCTCGAACTTGACTCACAACTCAGCAGAATAGTACAAGTTCACTCGAACTTGTATGTTTACATACAAGTTCGCCCGAACCTGCCTACTGCTCACCCCAAACTTAACCGTTTCAGCTTTCGGAGACTGATGCACTTTCGTTCGCGTATGCAGGCTGATCCGGCGCTCTCCTCGACTCTTCTCAGATCCTAAAACTGCCCTAAAAACGCACCAACGGTGAGTATACTTGACCCATTTTCGCTTTAACGCACATTTGGGTGTAACATACGTTCTTATAAAAACATACACATCGAACATTAAACTGAATTATCACACGCGAATATCTGCTATACATATTATACGTGATTGTTAGAACATGTAAGCTAGGGCACTTTTCGTTATCTCCACCTTAGCTAGTATAGTACTATAGAGGGGCTCTCATCCGACGGGGTTTAGCTAGGACGTACGCGTGAGCTCTCAGCGAGTATAACATGTGAAATTGTCTTGTGAGTTTATGTGTTGTATAAATCATGAGTATGTATGAGGAAATTCGCTATGTTTTTATCTACTATGCTATTATATCAAAACCTGTATGCTCGCCAATACATTTTTGTATTGACAAATTATCTTAACGTATGTTGCAGGTTATTGAATTCTGCTTCCTGAAAATGGACGTAGGATATCATCTTAGAAACGCATGTAATAGAATCTAGGGAAGATCGAATTATGTTTGTTTGAGAGATACTTGGATATTTGTAATAATTGTTTATGGATTATATGTTTGTTAGTATGAGATAACGAATGTGTTGTTATGGATTCTCTCGAGCAATCTGATTCGCCTAGTGCCGTGCCCTGATGATTCCGCCATCGGTTGGGGTGTGACAGCTAGCAGGGAAGGCCACAAGTATTTTTTTTACCATTATCGATGAGTATTCTAAGGCTGTTTGGGTATGTCTTATGAAGAATAAAACAAAGGTTTTTGAAAACATAAGTAACTTTGTTAATATTGTTAAAACTCAGTTTAGACAAACAGTGAAGTGTCTAAGGAGTGATAACGGGTCAGAGTTTGTAAATAATCAAATGAGTTAGTTGTGCAGTCAGTTTGGAATAGTTCATCAAACTACTTGTGCATATACCCCTCAACAAAATGGAATAGTTGAGAGGAAGCATAGGCACTAGTTGAATGTTACTAGAGCCTTACTGTTTCAAAGTAATTTACCTGTTAAGTTTTGGCATGAATGTGTTGTAACTGCTGCTTATCTTATTAATAGGACTCCTTCCTCTGTGATTGCTGGAAAAACACCATATGAGCTTGTTGACAAATTTAAACCCTTCTTAGATCGTCTTAAAGTGTTTTGGTGCTTGTGTTTTTATACTGTCTTAAATGAGTCTGATAAACTTAATAGTATGGCTGAAAAATGTGACTTTATAGGATATTCTCTTCAGAAAAAGGGGTATAAACTCTTTAGTCTTGACTCAAAGTCTATAATTTTTTCTAGGGATGTAAAGTTTTATGAGAATATATTTCCTTTTAAAGAACAATCTGTCTTTGAAAAATATCACTCTAATCCTATTAAAGACATTAACTCTCTTAATTTTTTTGATTTGTATGAGAACACAGATCCCAAACATTTTCAAACTGTGGAGGATCCCTATGATGAAAGAAGGGGTCCAGGTGAGACTGATGTGAGAACACACAAAGTACAGCAATCAGTGAATCCTAACACCTCTAATGCTAAGACTGATGTACAGCAGTCTGATGAGGGTCAGGGTTCACCTGATATGGCAGAACCTGTGATTATCACAGATGAAGTCCAAAGTCCTTCTGAGGGTGACACAGAGGGTTCTGAAACTCTTATTGTACCTAGAAGGTCTTCTAGGATTTCAACTTTACCAAAAAGGTTAAATGATTTTGTTGTGGAAGGGAAGGTAAAGTATGGGATTGAAAGAGTGGTCAATTTTCTAAACTTTCATATAATAATAAATGTTTTGCCACTAGTCTTTCTAAAGCTGTTGAACCTAAGAATTTTAGAGAAGTTGTTCAAGATCCCAAATGGATTTCTGCAATGAATGATGAAATTCAAGCTTTGCATAGAAATCACACTTGGGACATTGTTGACAGACCTAAAGATAGGAATATTGTTGGCTGTAAGTGGATTTATAAAATTAAATATAAATCTAACGGAGAAGTTGAAAGATTTAAGGCAAGACTAGTTGCTAAAGGATTTAGCCAAAAAGAGGGAATTGATTATGAGGAAACTTTTTCTCCTGTGGTTAAATTAGTAACTGTTAGGTGTATTATTGCTTTGGCTGTTCAGAATAATTGGAACTTATTTCAATTAGATGTAAATAATGCTTTTTTGTATGGTGATTTACATGAAGAGGTGTATATGTCTTTGCCAGAAGGTTATGAGTCTAGTGATGTATCTAAAGTATGTAAACTGAATAAGTCTTTGTATGGTCTCAAACAGGCTCCTAGAATGTGGAATGAAATACTGGTTGGAGTCTTACTCGAGTCTGGATTTGTACAAAGCAAGTGTGATACATCTTTGTTTGTTAAAAGTGTAAATAATGTATTTGTTGTTCTTTTGGTATATGTTGATGACATAGTTGTTACTGGGAATTCAGTGTCTGAAATAGAAAAAGTAAAGCAATGTTTGAAGACACAGTTCTTAATTAAAGACTTGGGTCTATTACAATATTTCTTAGGCATTGAAGTGATGTCTTGTGAAACAGGCATTTGCTTGTCTTAAAGGAAGTATTGCACTGATTTGTTAACTGACTATGGCATGCTAGGGTGTAAACCTGTTAGTGTACCTATAGAACAAAGTCATGTTGTTAATGCTTTACTTGAAAGTAATTCTGGTCCATTAAATAATATAACTGGTTATCAACAGTTAATAGGAAAACTCATATGCATGTCACACACTAGACTTGACATTTCATATGCAGTACATGTATTAAGTCAGTTTATGCATAGTCCTACTGAAGGACATTTAAAACTTGCTTTCCATTTGTTGAGATATCTAAAAAATGCTCCTGGAAAAGGTTTATTGTTTAGTAAAGGACATTCATTTAATCTGACAGCAAATGCTAACTCTGACTGGGCAAAGTGTTTGGTGTCTAGGAAGTCATTTACTGGATATTGTGTTTTCCTTGGTAACTCTTTAGTATCTTGTAAAAGTAAAAAACAATCTACAGTGTCCAGGTCTTCAGCTGAGACTGAATACAGGTCTATGTGTGCTGCTGCATGTGAGTCGGTTTGGTTAAAAAAAATTACTTAGTGAATTGAAGGTTATTGTTGATGTTCCTATTAATCTGTTTTGTGATAATAGTGCTGCTTTGTCAATAGCAGCCAATCCAGTTTTCCATGATAGGACCAAATATTTTGAATTAGACTTAGGGTATGTTTGGCAAAAGTAGCTGTTGTTGGTAGCAAAAGTAGCTGTTGTTGGTAGCTGGAAGCTGGTGGCTGGAGGCTAGAAGCTGGTGGCTGGAGGCTGGAAGCTGGTAGCTGTAGTTGTAGCTTTTTAGATATATTTAGGTGTTTGGTAGAGTGGCTAGAGCTTTTAATAAAATGTATAAAATAACCAAAATGGACATTAAAAAGTTGGTACATTAGAAGTTCATTATTTTTAGAGGTTAAAATAGTCATTTTTTTCCCTAAAAGCTTGTAGCTCCTTCTAAACGCTACTAGTGGGAGCGTTTAACCAAAAGCTTCAAGCTCCTAACCTAAAAGCTTCTAGCTCCTTCAACCAAACAAGGCTTTTTATTAAGTTGGAGCTTTTTCTTAAAAGCTTAAAGCTTAAAGCTTAAAGCTCCTAAAAGCTCCATGCCAAACATACCCTTATTCTTTTTAAGAGACTTAATTGCTAAAGGTATAATAAAATGTATGGGTATAAAATCTGATGAACAAGTTGCTGATACTTTTACAAAAGGGGTGTTGATTAAAGGTCATCAGTTCTTGTGTCAAGAGTTAAAACTGTTTGATATGTTCAGTTAAATGGAATTGTGAGGGGGTGTTAAAACTATGCATTGTGTCAATTCCATTATTACATAAATACTCATACATATATTATTTTCTTTTTGCTTATATTGTCTTTATTTTTCGTTACATGTATTTGTGAGAGTATGGGCTTGTAGCTGGGCTTGTAGATGGTTGCAGCAGATATGGGCTTATCTATGAAGATGTGGGCTTGGAAGAGTCTTGTTGCGGGTTGTTATAACAAGATCCGGATAAGTTGTAGTGTCCGGATCTATATAAAGGCGTGTGGGTCCATTAATTTGATCTAACTTCACAAGTCTGGTCATCTCTCAATCTGCTGTTCTCTCTGTAGGCGATTAGGGTTTCTTAGTGAGTTAGGGTTTCGTTGTGATCATCCTTGTTACACTTTGAGTTTGATCTTGAGTTGTCTATGCAGATTATCATGTTGATAATCTGCTTGTGAGAAGAGTTGAGAGATTTTGTAAAGTTCATCTTGTTGTCAGTTTCTATCTTTTTGGGGTTAACAAAACTTTGGTTTGGGTACATCTGTTCTTAATCCATGTTTTTGACAATGAGAACAATGTTTTACGTGATAAACCGATTACCTGCTCAAACTCAAGGATACAAATCTCCATTTGAAAAGTTATTCGACCTAAAACTGAATGTAAGTCATTTAAGGGTGTTAAATCCGTATGCTATGTGTTTGTACCAAACCATCTACGCCACAAGTTTGAGAAAAAAAGCGATTCGGTGTATGTTCATTGGATATGACGAGTAACGAAAAGGATGGAGATGTTGTGATCCTACAATGAACAAATATTATGTCTCAAGAAACGTGGTGTTCGATGAAAAATCCTCTTGGTGGTCGACTAGTCAAGAAAACCTACAGGATACCGTCGAACTAAAAGCTAAACTTGAAACAATTTTCTTAGATTTGGATCAAAATGCTAAAGTTGATACGACAGAATTGGATGAGAATTTGAAGGCCTAGTAGATAACCCAGTACGAGACCAGACTAGTCCAAGACCGTGGTAAACAGGAGCCCACAGTTAGGCCCAAGCGACGAGTTTTGGAGGTACATCGATTGAGCTAACAAGGTCCTTATCATGTCAAAAACCAAACCCTAAACACGTTGTGAATGTGGCGACAATGGAACGAGCTGAAGAAGAACAAGAAACCACGATCAAGCTAAAAACAAAGCTGAGTGGATAGCAGCCATGAAGGAGGAAATTGAAGTCATGGTGTGAAATGAAACATGGGTTATTGTACCGAAACCGACTGATGTAAAACCCGTAACTTGTAAACGGGTTTATAAGATAAAGCTTAGAGTGGATAGGTTCAAAGCTCGACTAGTGGCGCGTGGATTTTCACAACAGTATGGAATTGACTACGAAGACATGTTTAGTCTAGTGGCCAGACTAGCAATTATTCGTGTAATTATCATTGTAGCTACGAGTAAACAATGGGTAATGCACAAAATGGATGTAAGCAATGCTTTTTGTATGCTGATCTCGATCATATCATACATATTAAGGAAAACCTTTGTTTAAGGTTTCACATGTAATACCTAGTGGTACTTAGTCATTTTCTGGGACTTGAGCTAAGATATGAAGCCGAAGAGGTGGTGTTACATCTTGATTCTATCGATGTTACTCCGATATATATATGTTAAGTTCTATCACTATCATTATCTAATTCGTGTATTAAAACGTACTTGCATAGTCAGTGTAGATCGATGTAACGTATAACTAATTAATTATAAAACATAGTTAAACTCAGTTAGTTAGTGATATAAAATCTAGATTAGTAATACATCATATCTTACAATTTATAAATGTGAACTTGTCTTTAAATTTAGGAAAAATAAACAAATAACATATTATCATGAGCTACGCAAAATGATAAAATAATTCAAGTTCCAAATATAAACAGGGAGTGACGTCGCAGCTTGTTCCCCGTCTACCTTCTGTTCTTGATGTAACTTGACAAGTTTTTTTTAAATGATATATATATATATATATATATATATATGTTTTGGATTAAAAAAAAACAGGTATGTAACAAATCATCATGCTCAATCATAAAAATCGTAGCTGTAGATGGCACACATGAGAAGAAATATAAAAGTTTATTACATAATGATAACTCTTTGTTCACATATAAATCAAAATCAATAAAAATATTCTGAATTTTCCTAAATTCCAAACTCAAATTATACATCATGACAAATGGTATATAATACATGAAAAATGAAAACAGTATATATATTTTTTGTGTTTAATTACACAAACAATCATCCAACAGAATGATCTCAAGAAATGAAAGATTTAATTGTGTTTGAATTGAAAGAAGAATGTGTTAAGTGTGTGTGTGTGTTTGGATTGAACTAGTAGTAGGGGATAACTGGGGGTGGTGGAGAGGCGTAGGAAACGCCTGTCACCGGAGGAAGTGGTATGTCACTGAATGGTGATGGTGGTGGTAGTGAATGGTGGTGGTCTTTGGGTGGTGGTGGAGATTGAGTTTGTGGTGGGTGGGGATGCCATTGGTGTGGTGGAGGTGGTGATGGGGATGGGATTAAGGGGGTTTCACATGGTTTGGGAGGAGGAGGTGGTGGTGGTGATGGCGTGCAGTCGGCTGCTGGTGGTGGTGATTGTTGAGGTGGTGGTGGTGGTGATGAGTAGTGTGGCGGAGGTGGTGATGAGTAATGTGGCGGCGGTGGCGGCGGTGATGAGTAATGTGGTGGCGGTGGTGATGAGTAATGTAGTGGTGGCGGTGATGAGTAATGTGGTGGCGGCGGTGACGAGTAATGTGGTGGCGGCGGTGATGAGTAATGTGGTGGCGGAGGTGAGGCATAATGTGGTGGTGGTGGCGGCGGTGAGGAGTAATGTGGCGGTGGTGGGGATGAGTAATGCGGTGGAGGTGGTGGTGGGGACGAGTACTGCGGTGGAGGTGGCGGAGATGACTTTGGTGGTGGTGGCAGCGATGATTGCTTTAGAGGTGGCGGTGGTGATGAGTAATGTGGTGGCGGTGGTGAGGGTGAGCATGGAGGTGGTGGTGAGGGTGACGGTGGTGGCGGTGAAGGAGGAGGTGGTGATGGTGATGGAGGAGGAGGTGAAGGTGGAGGAGGTGAGGGTGTCGGGGGTGGCGGTGGTGAAGGTGATGGTGGTGGAGGTGGGGATGGCGATGGTGGAGGTGGTGACGATGGTGAGGGGGGTGGTGGCGGTGAGGGTGATGGTGGTGGTGGAGGTGGTGGTGAGGTGGTGGCGGTGAGGGCGACGGTGGAGGTGGTGACGGTGGAGGCGGTGACGGAGGTGGTGGTTTAACACGTGTTTGAGGTGAAGATTCGAACGTCGGAGGTGACGGTGGTGGCACCGGGTTGCTTTCACGTGGTGGTGGCGGTGCATGTCTATCACTTGGCGACACTTGCCAAACCGGAGGCGGTGGTGTTCCTCGTGGTTTTACCTGCGGTGGTGGCGGGTGTGATCTCACAACTGGTGAAGCCTCAAAAACAGGTGGTGGCGGAGACGATTTAACAAACTGTCTCGGCGGCTGAGACGGTTTCGGAGAAGGCGGTTTAGGAGTAGGCGATCTCCTCCTAGACTGCGATTTCGACTTCGACCTTGGCGGAGACAAAACCGGCGACGATGAAGACACTCCGCATTGCAACTTACTACAATCAACCGGGCGCGCATCACCCGAACTACACTCTCTACCCGACCGTTGATTACTCTTCCCAGCAATACAATTCTTACCGTCATCAAACACCTTCCCGGCGGTAGCCACACACGACGGCGCTTCACCGGTAAAATAATTAAACGAATAAGTAAAGTTTTGCAACCTCGGCAACTTACAAATACTATCCGGAACCACCCCGGTCAACTTATTATGCGCCACATTCAACTGTTCCACACTTCTCATTCCGGCAACCGCCGCGGGTAACGGCCCTTGAAGACTATTAAAGCTGACGTCGAAAACCGTCACCTGTTTCAACGCGCCGATCTGCACCGGCAAACAGCTTGTCAAGTTATCGTTCATTAGAATAATCTCATTCAATGTTGCGCCCATTTGCCCGATACTAGCGGGTAGACATCCGCCCAAATCGTTGTTTGCCAAAACAAGCACCGAAACGGGCGAGTTACCCAAATTCGGTGGAATGCCGAATTTAAACCGGTTGTCGTTTAAGAAAACCGCATCAAGATCTTTATCGAAAAGCTTAACCGGAACGGACCCCTCGAATTCGTTAAACCTGAGGTCGAGGAACTTCAACTTGGGTAAAGATAGGACCACGGTCGGGAACGTTCCGACGAATCGGTTATTACTTAAGTCGAGCTCATGTAGGAGCTTTAACTTTTTAAAAGTTTTCGGCACAGTTCCGCAAAATCGGTTGGAGTTAATGTGGAAAAGTGCGAGGTCGGTAAGAAGGCCGAGCTCGGTCGGGAGGAAACCCGCGATATCGCCATGATTGAGGTCGATACCCGCAACTACTCGGTTCGAGCTGTTGGATAACGAGGGAGCACAAAACACTCCCCCATAGGAGCAAACGGCCGTGCCGGTCCAGTTTGTGGTGAAGTTAAACGGGTCAGAAAAGATGGCGGATTTCCATGCTTGGAGAGCAATGTAGGCGTTTCGGAGACTCGGGTTCTCGAAAACAAGATTGTTTACGTCGTCGGCATCGTTGTCGTCGGCGGCTGAAGTGCGGAGGAAGGTGGCGGAGACAAGGAGGGTGAGGATGAGGAAGTGTAAACACGGTGGCCGCATTATTTTTGAGATGAAAAAATAAAAGAGAGAATTGATTTAGAGAAAATGGCCCAACTGGCCAATGCGTGTTTTGGGTTATTCTTCCCAATGGTTGTATTTAAAGGTGCCATTTTATTATTATTATTATTATATTTCAGTTTAATTAATGAAGTATAAAAATAAAAATTATTATTAGAATCAGTTTTAGCCTTGACGAAGTGATTCACCTGCCACCAAACCCATGTTAAGTCCCCTGGCTTTTCTGTTACTTCCATTCCACAATTAATAAAGTTTTTTTAAAATACTAATTAAATAATTGGTTATCATGTTTTGTATATAATGATTAATGGTTTATCTTTTTTGGTTAATGCAAAAAAGTAGTAACATGTGCCTAGCCTAGGGTACAATGTGGGTATGATAAATGATGTCTTGAAAAGTCTTTACTTTAAAAAACGTCAAGAGAGTTTTTTTGTGTTCAAAACAAATAATCTTGATTGGTATAAAGGGTCAGATGTTATGTTTACTATAATGTACACCACAATCTAGGGGTATTGTATCACATTGTTGCTATTATGCATCATTGTGTGTTAAAATCGGGCTTATGTACAAAAAGTAAACTTGAATTCAAGATAAAACAAAGGAATTTGAATTTAAAAGTAAACTTGAATTTAAGATAAAACAAAGGAATTTGAATTTATACAGAAATTAAGTTTGTATATTTGACATTATGTTTTGAGTCGAAAAATCTTAATTATAAATAAAGTTTTGAACACACACACAAATATGTATGCATGTATAATCATAATCATAACCATGTTTTCAGTAGTTTGATCCAATTGACCAAAAAAATTACACAATGACATTTTCGAAACTAACTCAAAACATGTTTTAACACTATGTGAACACATGATGTATTCTTTTATGAAACAATATCGTCGAATAGCACACAAAAATAGTGTATTCATCGATAAATACACTACAATGCATCTTATCTTTGATTATGATAATTATGAATATAAGACCACACATAATAGTGTTCATCAAAATGATCTAACGAAAATAAAGTAGTTCTCATATGGGGTTCTTATTTTTATAAACTTAAAAGGTTTATTTTTGTGTTACAAACTTTTACTTTATTAACGTAATTTTCTGTAAACATATTTAAAATAGTGCTAGTTTATACAACTTCAAGAAATTAACATCTGTTAACGTGTAAACATACTCATTTCAACACCTTTTTTAGGTGTAACTTTATAAAATATTGTATGTTTGATCACTTGCTTAACCTATATAGTTTTCTGATTTAATTAAGATTATTATGTATATTATATAAAGATTACCGTTAAAGGATACTTTACATAAATAATTTACTAAACATAAGAATGTTATATATTTTATATTTTTGTTTTTCAAATCTTTGAGGGCTGGCACCGGCAAGAATAAAAGTCTATTTGAGTACAATAATAAAAGGGACAACATGACAAGCCAGCACGTTGCCAGAATTAGATGAACAAATATAATTTTATTTTTAAAATTAATAAAAATAGAAAATATAGCTCTTAGTGGAGGGTTTGTAATGTTGTTCATTTATTTTTATTTTTAATTAGGTTTTAATAGTATTGAAAAATGCTAAACAAACCATTCAAAATTACGTATTCTTTACTTAAATATCGTATATTTTTTTTTACTAAAGAAAACCCTCATATATAAAATCTCACTATTGGAATTTAAACATTCAAATTTAAAACCCTTAGAGCATTCACAATTGAGTTCCTATATTTATGTGAGTGGGATAAATATATTATAAGGAATGGTTGCGAGCGGTTTTAAATTGTTGTGAGTTGAGGAGAGAAAATGTTACTATTCATTCGTAAATATATGGGAACATTCTAATATTTTAAAAAGTGGTTGTGAATGAAAAAAGATAAATGTAATGATAAAGATATAAAAAGTTTTATTTATTTAAAAAAGAAAAAAAATAGTATTTTTTAATATAATTATATGGATAAAGAAAATAAATTCATTGAGAATGCTCTCGTATACTTATATAAAATCTCACTATTGGAAATATAAACATTTAAATTTAAATTTAATTTAAAATTGTAATTTGAAATGAACAGATGTAACTTTTTACCTTAATTGAAATAATCAATATTCTTTTCATAAAACCAATATACGAGTGGTAGCAATCCACTAGTTAGTTGGGACCCACAAAACGGCGATAATTATACGCGTTTAGGTGGCGCCGTGATTGACGACATCATCAGAAAAACATTTGTTGCTATTATGCTCTTTGTAAGCTAAAGTAGAACCCTTTTGTTGTATTTTGTTTTCATGTTGATAAATATTTTTATTTCTACGAAATAAACGTTTTTGCCTCATAAATCCTTAAACATGATTTTGCAACAACTGGACATTTGAGCTCAGAGGACGAGCATGGAGGGGGCAAAGTTAAGGATATTCATCATGCTGGTTTTCGATTTTCTCAGTTCATATTTCTCGTGTTGAGGTTTGTCCTAGTGAAGCTTAAGGGGTTAACTATTTCGAATGTCAAATTGAAAACTAAATGGAAAACAAAATCTTTGTACAGTTTGAATTTGGTTTCATTCATATTTGAATTCTTCACAGTTAAATGTGTTGATATGCCTATAAAGATGTACTCGTATAATTGTCGTAGAGGTTGTGTTCATGGACTAAATAAAAAGAACTGTAACGATGTTAATGATAACGTCAACCACTAGGAGTGATAAACCACGGGAGCCGAGTAAATGAGAATAAATCATATGTGTTATATCATAGTAATTTAAAATGTTATTTTACTAATTTATCTTGTGTTCTCTGCCTAGTATTAAATAGACATAAGTGAAACTAAAGCATAATCATCATAAACCAGAACTGAAGGGGTATGATCTTAGGGGTTGTTTGTTTACCTCTTAATGAGACCCTAAATGGTTCAGACCTTTTATTGGTTCAGCACTTAATGGTTCAGATTGTTTGTTTCACGAGCAAATGTCTAAATGGTTAAGACATTTGCCTCTAATGGTTAAGCATTATACTAAGTCTGAATGGTTAAGACCTCTAATCTGAATTGGTGAGACATTTACCTCTTAACGGTTAACATTATACTGGCTCTTAATGGTTACTGGTTCAAACCTCTTAATGGTTCAGCACTTAACCATTCAGAAGTTGCCAAACAGCCCCTTACTGGTTCAACACTTAATGGTTCAGACATCTTAATGGTTCAACACTTAACCATTCAGAAGTTGCCAAACAACCCCTTAGTGTTTGCGTAAGCCATTTGTGTAAAGGATCATACCCAAACTTACTAGCAAAAACTCTGAGTCTTTTCCAAGGTTCTGTGCGGGGGTCACAACCATACACGGAACCATGACAGCTCATAGAGGTACAACCAGTACAAGTAGAAGGAGCCTGCATGTAGGGTTGTAAACGAACCGAACGAACACAATGGTTCATGAACACTTACCAAACGAGATTTGTTGTTCGTGTTCGTTCATTAAGGAGAGGAACGTGTTCATGGACACAAACAAACACAGGTAAAATCGGCGAAGACGGCGGTGGCTAGAGATGGTTGGTGAGAGGGAGTGACGCGAGACCTTGAAAGCCTAATCGTTGAACGAAGGTCGATAGTGTTTTTCGATGTGAATAATGAGAAGGAAAGTAGAACAGTGCATAAATAAGATGGAAACAAAGTTTCCTATTTTATTGTTTGGGTAAGGAGATAAATAAGAATTAAAAAATATGAAAAGTTTAGATAAAACATATAAAAGAAATATTTAATTAGCAATATAAACAAACGCACATGAACGGATGTTCACTAACACATTACCGAACGTTCACGAATGTAATTGAACGAACGAGACATTTGTTCGTTCGTTCATTTAACTAACCGAACAAAATTTCTTGTTCATGTACATTCATTAATCAAACGACCGAACATAAACGAACTTCCCGTCGAACGGTTCACGAACTGTTCTCTGAACGTTCGGTTCGTTTATAGCCCTACCTGTAGGCAATCAGCGTGCACCAGGTTATACCCCATCCAGTCCCACGATGATCAATCATGCAGGAGACAAATACTATAAAAGGACAGTGATGTGTAGCCAATCAGCGTGCACCATTCACTGCTCTATGATCTCTACTTACAACTGATGACAAACTCAACAAAAAGTACGACAAGCCATGTGGCACCAACTACCGTGCGCCAATGTCCCTCCACATCTGCAAATACTAACTGTCATGTCAGAGAGGACAAACTGGATATTCCTTGTTGGCGACGTCTAGCCCAATGTCCAATTCCTTCTCTACACTCTTCGGCTACAAATCCCAACCTTAAACTACATGTTTAAGGATCTAACTCCTCTCATTTTGACTCTTAACATACACTTGGTTTATTGTTCTTAAAACCTTACTTATTCTCATGCCGGAGGGAGGTTATGAGAAGAACTCCCCGCCCCCCTTCTCGTAAAAGTTTCACGGTGTTGTTCGTTTTGCAGATTAGCTCTCAAGACGTTCAGCCTTAGATTGAGAAGTGACTAAGGATTAACCCCCTGTCAAGACTGCCTCTTTGGTTCCTATCCCACGCAGATTAGAACCAGTGTTTCTTCATTGGAGACATCCCATTGCTAGAACAACTTTTCATCGTTTTTCTCTTCATTTAAGATCACATGGTTGGTATTCCACCTCTACCATTTGGTTCAAACTCCACGTACGTGGCGAATAAGGTATTTCGCACGCCCAAGGCGCCCTTGACGACGAGTATGACCAAGGAAAGTTCACTGAAGGGAGGATCACCAATGTCCAAGGTAGTGTTGCATGGGTGAGCCAAAACTCACCCCATGTTGTCCAAAACATAGATCCTAATGCACACATGCTTCGATATTGCCAGAGGTGGAGACTCCCGCCTCATGGTACATGAAACCCCAAGCAGTACTAAACGCTGTGTACACACAAGCGCAACTACCAATGCAACAACACAAGCACATTACTCACACATTAAACTACGATCCGCCTTTTGACTGTGCACCATCACACGTGTCAGCCGGACATGGGGGCGGGAATCGTTAGAACAGGAATAGAGACACCTATCACATTGTAAGCGCCATGCGTAACACAAACGCAAATACTGGAAGACATGATGATGCCAACACGAACAATGTGTTACCAGATAGTTTTTTTTATCCGATTTAAATTTCTTGAGTCTGGAGATTACCATTTACACTGACCAGTCATTGAAGTTGATGGAGCATAAATTTTGATTATGGAAAGTGGGATTTCAGATTTTTGTGGGTATTCACTAATTTGACGTTTACAAGTGTGTTGTTTGAAATTTCCATCAAATGTCGGTTGGGTTTTTGAAGATCAGAGGATCAAGCAAGAAGTGCGTTAAAATTGTATTCGGATGTGATTAATGTTGAAAGGGAGAAGTTACATTGATTAATTTCAAGTTGGTTAGTGATCATGAATATTACAATTTAGCCAATCAGAGGATTGTGTCAGAAACTGTACAGATAATGACCTAAAGTGTCAATTTAGGGTGAATAATATATTGTTTCAAATGCAAACCCGAAGCATAAATCAAGAGGGAATTTATTGACGACATTAACAAATACTTGATTAAAGTTGCAGAGTATTCCAACACGACTCTTATATTTAAAGATAAAGATTCGACAGAAACGTACAGGGGGGAATCCGTTAGTGCATTTATTATGTTCGTTACTGTTAATAGGGTAGATAGAGCGTGTGTTGAATATTGTATAGTTGTATGTGTGATTAAGAGTGATTAGGAGCACATGCCATGAACCTGCGCATGAGTCCTACGCACGCAGGAGTCCTACACATGTGGTGATGCGCAGGAGCATGTCTATATATAGTAGTGTCATGCACTTGATTTGACAAGTCTCGAAATAGAGAGGAAATCGAACTGTGTGTTATCTCCCAACGCTTAATGATGTATACCCTTTCGTTATGAAATGGAAGCTAATTAATTCGGGTTGACTAAACGTTATGATGCCGAAGTTTCTACCGAATTAGTTTATCTTTATCCAAACTTCTGTCGAAACACTGTTTCGGGTCCGAGCAACGACTTTTTCTAAAGTGAAAGTGGATAGGACATTCGTTGTTAAAGAAGCATATCCATACAGAGCGGTCGATCTGATAAACGAACAAGGACAAACATTTAAAGTCAATCGGCATTGATTGAAGCATTACATTGACGACCCTATAAACCTAAATGATGATGAGGAATTTGATTTTCATCCTATTCCTGATGATTGAAATATAGGTTTACGTCCGGCTGAAAACGCGTAAACTTAGCATTTCTAGGAGGCAACCCGAGGGTCCATGAATCTATACATTTTGAGAAATCGTATTCTGATCATCACATTTGAAGGCTTACTGAATTCTAAGGCTTACGACCCATAAACGCTCCTTACGGATCGTAACCTAGTAAACTGGGCCCACCTAAAAAATTGGGTCAGTTCACGGCCCGTGTGCTAACCCTAGTTCACTGCCCGTAAGCGTATGAACCTCTTTTTTCATACCGTAATCTATATATTGAAGGTTTAAAACCCTAATTCTCCCATTCTTCACACTTACATTCGAGAGAATTTAGACATTCAACAAGATGGTGAGTATTGAAAACTTGAAGGTTTGTACTCTTAATTTTATTCGTGCTTTGTTATCTTTATTATGTCAATTGTGATATGTTAAAGTTTTCATAAACGTTTTACTTCGTATAAACACCGTTTTCACAGAAACTGAAAACCCTAAATTTACGTATCTAAATTCGACCATACACAACCCTTAAACCTTATATGTTGTATAGCTTGTAAGCCTAGGGCTGTTTAAAAAACCCGTGGCTCGAGGCTCGCTCGAAGTTCGCTCAAAAAAGTTCGAAAAAAGCTTGGCTCGAAGTCAGCTCGATTTTAAACGAGCTGGCTCGGCTCGGTTTGTAAACGAGCCGGCCCGAGCCAAGGTAGGTTCGGTTCGTGGCTCGCTTATTAGTTGGATCATAGGCTCGCTCGTTTGGCACGTTTAAATTAACCACTAAATTATGTGTGTGAGTGTGTGTTTATATACATATATTCTATAATTTTAATTATTAATATTGATTTAAAAGATATAGATTAAGATAAGTAACAATAAATCTTTTCTTGTTCGTTGTATAGTTTGCCCAAAATTATTATTCTGTTTAAAAAGTCAAAGGCTCGAGGCTCGCTCGAAAAAAAGTTCGAAAAAAGCTCGGCTCGAAGTCACCTCGGTTTTAAACGAGCCGGCTCGGCTCGATTCAATTTTTAAAGGAGCCGAACCTGAGCCCACCCTGGTTCGGTTCGGATCGGCTCGTTTACAGCCCTATGTAAGCCTGTCTATTGACTGGTAATTGACTTATTTTTCAGATGCAGTTTAAACTGGAAACTGGACTATTTCATAGAAACCATAAATCCCAGTCTGGTTTACGGCCCGTAAGCAGATTCTAATCAGTGTATTCTATTTTGTTTCCTGATTACAACAGAAAGCTCAGGAGCGTTATGAGTTACCACATAAATGTGGTAGGAGACCAAGGAAGAATCTTGTTGAACTATACCCTGCTAACCCTAAAGTGCAAGTGTTTGGTCATTATCTGAATTACATGAGGGGTGAACATAGAAACATGTAACGATAACTTGTTGATTATCACATGTATGTGATAAGGATGATAAATGATGTTGAGAGAAGTCACAAGGATCTAAGGAGTGATATCCAAGAGATATTGTTTGGCATACCACCTCCTGAGCCTATCAAGTCACTAAAGCCTAAGGCTCCAGAGCCAACTTTTGTGCCTATGATTATGGGTATTCATCATATTAGCATCGCGCTCATACTCCACCACCCTTTAGCCCCCCTTATGCTAGTTACACCACCTCTTGATAGGTCCCAAAAGCCATATCAGAATTTACCTATTTACATGAAGGCCATTTCAGCATGTGAAGTGGGTAGGCCATCAAAGAAGCCCGAGTCACCTATAAACCATTTTTTGCGTGTTGGACCTTCTACCAAAGCGAGAGAGGTGTTTGATGTGGATGCTATAACTGAAGGAAGAGGAAGATGAAGATTTAAAGGAGGGTCCAGAGTATGTGTCACACCCCGACCCGCAACGAAATGGTACGGGGCAAACTGATTGCCCATAGCTTTTGACACGATTATAAATTCAAATATTTAAAGGCACAACTTTAGATTTGTTACACATAACATAGATTTCAAATATTAATTCCAAGTTACAAAAACAAATAAATAAAAGCAACATATCCTAGCCGGTTTATTACTAAGGCAATCCTACATGTCTTCAACTCAAAATCTGCCCACCCTTGTGTACATGTATCACGCGTAAAAAGAGTTTTGGGTCAACAAACATTTTGGTGAATAGATTCGGTATTGATTTAAAAACATTTTTTTGTTTTATTATTCTTAGAAAAACCTCATTTTATAACAAACATTATCAAATGTGAAACTAGGACTTTCAATATAACAAGAATTCAACACATATCTCATAAGCAACACAAACATAACAATATTAGTAACCATAGACACATAGAGATTCGAGCCCCGAAAGGCGAATCTGCGAAACAATGATGGCGATACCGAGTTCGACCCATGGTCGTGGGGAACCGGTCAGCCAGCTGAATCCACGCGAAACCTGTGACACAAAGCGAGTAACACATAAATGCACGTATAAGGAAACAATAGAATTTTAGCAACAAGTGACACATAGACACACATCGATTAGCATGGTATCAATTTAAATAATAAATTTGAAATCAAGCACGAGATACACCCCAAAAAGAGTTAATGGCAAAAAGGGGTAAAGAGTCGAATCTATTCACTGGTTGCGAAGAAATGATCCACGAGAATTACCACACGAGTATATGTTGTAAATCATATATTCGAATCACCCTAGAATAGATATAACATATATTCTAAGTAAACAGAACGGTAAAATAGGACTAGGGATTCAGGTTCTTGATTTTAGGACTTTTGAATAATCTAGTTTATAAATCATAATCTAAAAATAAGATTATGTTAGGAGTCAAGACTAAATAATTATGGTTACGCCGAGATTAATATATATACATATATATATATATATATATATATATATATATATATATATATATATATATATATATATATATATATATATATAAGTCTAAAATTTTAAATACATAATGGTAGGCTACTTTAAAGAAATGAGATTTTAAATATTAGTTAATATTTAATTGCACTACAATGTTTCAGTAGTTACTGATCATAATTATATGAATTAAGAAGAAATAGAGTTTCGTTGGTTACAGATCATAATTAATAAAATGGATTAATTTGAATGTGAATGATAAGCACGACACAAAATTGATTCCAATAATTTTTTTAAACCATTATCAAATGATGTTTACAGAAATCGTTTCAGTAAATAGTAATTTACTAAATGTGACATGCAGTTTGTTTGCATGACTTTTGATTACAAAAATAGCCGACCGTTAATCCAAATAATAAAAATTAAATACAATAACTCTTTCTTTTTCTTTTTAAATATTTTTATAAAAGTAGTCATCCGGGCAGTGGCGGATGGAAGGGAAATGGAGGGTGGGCACAGGCCCATCGTCCAGCCCAAACCAATAGGGTAATTTAAAGCCCATTTTATAAAGTATCCAAGTGCCTTTACGATGTATCAGCCCAATTTTAATTCCCCTTAATCACAAACTCAACAGCCCAATGAAACTTTACTCATCAAAACCCAAAATAAAAACAAGATTGATTGTATAGCATCGCAATCAAGAGCAGCCATTCCATTTGTGATTCGCAATTCATCTATACCACAACTCACAAGCAGACAACTAGACAAGAAGGGGTTTTTTAATTGAACGATTTGTAATAAGGTTTGCTCTCATCTCCTTGAGTTTTGATGTATGTATTTATATATGTGATTGCTCCTTTGTTTTCTAGGGTTTTTTAAATTTTAATTTATATTAAATTTTAAATTTTAATTTATGTTTTCTAGGGTATTTTAAATTTTGCAAGCAAACGTTTTCAAAAGATAAAAATACGTAGAGAATAGTTATATTATTTAATAATCTATGTTATTTTATCATTGCTTTTGTGACCAATTTTTAATCGATCCGAATTGTGGCCACCCTACAAAAAAATTCTGTATCCGCCACTGGTTATGGGTTGTTCAGTGACCATTAGCAATCAAAATAAAAGAAAGCCATCATCTTCCCCACTAAAACCATTAGTAACAGAAATCAGATTTTGTACCATTTCATTCCAGTGTTCAAAAGATCCATATTTTAAATATAATGGCCTTTACTTGCAATTAAAGTTTAGAGGTATCTATCCAAAGGTTCAAAACATAAGTCTCGTTTTCAATATTACTGTTATTCATTAGTATTATTTTTTTAAGTGCCATGCACTAACAATGGGATTCAAAAGCTGAAGCATTACCAAAACCAAAGAGGTATGAACGAAGAAGCCATCGGCAGCTATAGTGACGACCGTCTCTGGTTTGTGTCTTCGTTGCGAGGTTCACAACAGTGGTGCAAAAATAATTTAATGAGTGGTGAAACGGATGATTGGATGTTGGCCGGAGTTTTCAGCGCATTTAAATGGGGTCACGGCGGTTTCGAGATGGAGGATGAGTGTATAGAATGGTGTGGAAAAGTCCGAACGGTGATTCGAGATGTTATTTATACAAGGTTCTTCCATACGGTTTGAGATTGACTGTCTTTATTTACCGACTTTCGTTTACCCTGATTACTGGATTAGGCAGTTATGGGTACGGGAAACTTGTGATTTTTATAAGGTGACGATAAATAAGGCGGAAGGTAATAAACTTTTGAACATTTTAAGGTTTATAATTCTAAATCATTTTATTTTAAACTTCCTATTAGTTAATAAATGATACAAGATTTCATTATATAAAATCACGAATAGTTAATGAAATTGCAAAAATAAATAAGAAATTTTTATTTAAACAATTTCTTATTACGTTTATATTTATTAAAGTTATACTAAATTTTCATAAATGACAAAATAAATTCTACAACTTTTTAACCTGTAACAATTATCATATTGTAATTAATAACAATCATGTATAAGACATCAATTTAGGCTTTCGAGTAATCGGGTTTCTAGGATCCTTTTTTTTTGGATGTTACAGTATGTACCATGTTCTGACAAAGAGGAGGATGACCTAAGAAAAGGCTGCAACTATACGGAATAATTACTTGATCATATGATTTCTAGTATTATGTTTTTGGATGGACCTTATACTTCTGTTTTGGTTTGGTTTTTTTGAATATTTTTTGTTTGAATGCTATGATAAATAAAATGTTCTTTTGATAACTTTAACTTGTGAATCTTGTGGTATACAAAGATATATCTTTTAAGTTTGTTTAGTAGGTTGGTTTGGTTGAGAAATCCAAGAAGCAGAATGCGAGAGCTTTGTGCAGAAATGTTCACAATGTCATATCTCATTTTATGAAAACATATAAGTTTCCAGTTCCTTTTTATCTTTTGCTTGGGTTTTGAACATTGAGGGAAATGCACATCTTAAGTGTGCGGATAGGTAATTGTTACTTGGTAATGCTAAATTTTGATTTTTTTTTTGAAATTTCTATTAGCGTTTTCTATTAGCTTTTTGACCATTGTAAGTCATACAATGTAAAACATGAGACAATGCGATGTTTATAAACTTTCGAGCTTGATTTCGATTGTAAGTTTTAGGATAGAGTTTTCTGATACAAGTCTAGTTTTTTTAATGGATGTAAAAGAAATGCTTAGTTAGTGAAGAAAGCTTAATAGATATTTGCATTAGTACATATCGGCAACCATAATTCCTTCCGTTTAGGTGAGTGTTTGAGCCTCTGTATATATATATTTTATTTGTTAAGAGATACTAGTAGAGCTTTTCATTGCAGAATTTGTGCATGTTATACAATTAGCTAATAGATACAATAATGAATATATAGATATGATTAAGGCAAAAGTAGGATAACTATAAGACCTTGTTTACCCTGTTCATTTCATATTCCTACCTTATGACATTTCTATTAGAAGCCTTGTCGAGCCTAAACCTTTTTTGTTTGTTTACCTTATTATTTGAGCCAAGTATGTCATTTTTGTTAGCCTATTCATTTCATTACCCTAGATAGTATGATTCAATGGAAATATAAAGATATGAAGACAATCAAGAAAAGAGAGGAAAAGAAATAAGAAAATGGATAAAGAAAAAAGGTAAGTATGGGGATCAAAGATCCTAATACAATGATAAAGTGAGAAAAATCCTGATGTTAAAAAAAAGTTAAAGATTGTTAGAAGAGTTGTGGATGAAGAAGTTGAATTGTATTATGTTTAACCACTTTGTTACCCAATTTCAGTTGTTCATTTACTACCTTTTACCCTTATACCAAAAACTCATATAAGTCCTTACTATTTGTTTAGGGTTATTTTTTTGAAATAAGCTATTGAATTCTATACTAGCATAGGTTTAGCTGTTTATATAGCACATCTTATGCTAGTTTTCATAAAGTAGCTGAAAGGAGTGAAAATTGCGAGGGGTATGTATTGTGTAGGTATCTATAAAGGTGGACTAATCGAAGCTTTGTATTTTCTTGTTTTTCTTTTTTGAAATATATCAGTAAAATGACTTGTAGAGGATGCCAATCTCTTGCCTTTGTTAGTCTTGGGAGTTGGGTCGGGGGTTTGTGATTTGGAAATAACATTGGTCTTTTTTGAGTTTTGTGTAAATGGGTGTTAAGTTGATCTTCTATTAAATGTATTGTTTAGAGACAAGCAATATTCAAGTGTGGGGATATTTGATGTGTCTGAAAGACGACATGTTTTCATAGTGTTAAAACCTGGACTTTGATTGTTGTTTGTTGTAAATATTTCTTGGAATAGATTAAATGTTTGTTTCCAAGTGTTTTGCAGATTCCAAGGTGAAATGAAGGTTTTCTGAGTTAGATTTGGAGATCACTGAAGTCGAGCTGAAGGCGGGCCCAATCCAAAAGCTTACGGGTCATGAACAAGAGAGGGAGAGGGCATCGAGTCATGGGCCCAACTTAGTGAACCGACATAAAGAGTGGAAACCCTAAAGTGATAAGGCAACATGTGGCGGACTTACGGGTCGTAACCCAGACCTTGCTTAAGAGTCGTAACCACCAAAACGCACATGGATCATATTTATAGAAAGAGATGTGGTGTATACCCTAAGAAGTGACGAACTCAGAAGAAGAAGAGCGAAAAAAGGCTGTTGAAGAACAAGGTTCAAGATCATATCACTAGGAGTAAGATTCAAAGAAGAATATCATAGAGGAGGTCAAGACATCGATCTTTACCGAGTTAGACCTTTCATATTAGCATTTTCCTTTTAATTTCAATCATGTATTCATTGAATTCAGTAGTTTTGTTTGTTACTGTGAGTACCCAACCGCACAATAGTCGGCTAGGTTAGGATGATTCTTGATACTTTGCAATGAGTTGGTTTATTTTTTATTTTTATGAAATTGTGTTTTTAGTAAGGTTTGCTTATGATTTTGTGAAAGTGTAATCTGTATGTTGAGTATTGATGTTCAAATGAGTTTGTGTGGATGATTTAGCTCTTTCTATGAAGTTATTCATGTTAAATTTGCTTTGTTTATCTTTTGGCTGTATATCAATCGTTAGTCTAGGGCTGAAAGCTTAGTAGGCAAAGGACTAACTTGTTTGAGGATTAGTAATTCATATGGGTCACATACTGGAAGAATCTGATTAAAAAGATTTAGAAACTAGTTAAGGGTTTACTTTAAATTAAGTAACCCAGATAGTAATTTGCTCAGTTCGTTAATCTATGGTTGCTAGAATAATATAAGAGACTCTTAGATCACAAGAGATTAGTAAATGTCTTTGTTACTTAGAACCAGATAAGTGGATGTGTCTATTGCCTGGTTATTTGGGTATATGGAGTTAACCTGAGAGGGCAATGACTTATTAACACTACACCCTCATCACTAGTGTGAACTATGATGAGTTTTTCATAAGAACCATAATCAACTGCTTTGCAAATTGTTGAGATAATTTTGAACCTAATTGGTTATCTTTCTCATCATTGTTTTCTAAACTTAATCAAATAAGTTGTTTAGCATTTTCTTGATCATTAAAAGTTACATAGGTTAGATATTACGAAAGAGAAAGGTTAATGGATTTCGTGTCCACGGATTGATACTTTGGTACTTACCTAGGCTATACTATATATTGATAGGTACGCTTGCCTAGAACGTGTATAGTTAGTACTAGTGTTTTTATCCTTAAAACTCAGTTGTCTTCTTTGTCAATTTAATTGTTACTTTCTAAGCACATCAACAAACAAAACCAAAAATTTAGTTTTCTTCAGCCGCAAACTACTAATCCTGCAAAAAAGATGATTAGAACAACAAAAACAATAATTCGAACACGTTATGATCCTTTAACAACCTCTAAACGCTTTAAAAACATATCCAAACATTCCAAAACTTTAGCAAACAAGATCTAAAAATTCCGAAACAGTATAAACACACCTTTTTCTTCATAAATAGCTTGAATCTTGATATCATCCGAGCCTCCAAAGAGCTATAAAGCTCTGATACCAATTGTAAGTCCTAAAAATGGATCTTTCAATGATACCAATTAACCACGTATTTGTATAGAATCCATACATGTATCAGTTCAAAAACGAATGAAGATGACCACGAGAATTAGTTGAACACTTGTACACGATTCTTTTACTTGAGAGCAAAATCGTCTAGTATGAGAAAATAAATAAGAACTACTAACCTATCAATGGAGTCCAATCCTTGTTTATACACTACATGGGTTTCGAACTATCCAAGCTCCACCATTAACATACGTTTCGGCCAAAACACCCCTAACTAGACCAAAATACCACTAAACCTTAATATAAGTATTCGTTTACAACCCCGAATTAAGACCCGATATGATTAATATGTAATTCTATAAAGTACACCCTTACATGTTAATTTTCATGACCCCATTTTCATTTTAATATATATTAAATTGGGGGAATTACATGCTTGGTTACGGGGTATGGTTGTTAGGGATAAAATCCATCGAATCTATTATGTACGCATAAGTTTGGCTGGTTATGAACTTGGAAGGTCCTCATATCGGTATTTTTAGTAACCATTAGTCTGGTGTGACCACGGAACAGTCGAATAAATCTATTGGTATTGACAAACCCCACTCTTGGTCGGTTGGGAACCTTAGGGAGTGCAATTGTGTCCCACTTGTTAGTCATCGTCCTAGGTGTACGATGTAGCGAGGCAATGTTTGTCATGGTTTGGTTACGGCTAATGTGGGAACATACGTCACTATTTTTCAAGACTATGATTAGATCATCGTGTTTTTCATTAGACTGCGCAAACTAGTTTTTCAAATGATAAAGGTTTCATTTCTGTAATTCAAACTTGTGAACTCACCAACATTCTGTTGACATTTTCAGGTAAATGATCGGGATTCATGGCTTATGGAGTTCTTTGCATGCATCTTAGGCGATACCATTTTCGTTGGGTGTGTCTTGTATTTCCTATTTGTACTTAGGATATATGCGCCAAATCCCTGGTTTATAAACAATATCTTTTAGTTTGATGTTTTTGAACAAGTTGTCTTTATTTGGGTTATGTAAACCCTAACATGTTACATTTGGTATTTAACCTTAAACATTTGGTATCGTAATGACGGTTTAATCATTTAGATGTTTGATAATCAAATGATATGAAAACCTTTCGTGTCATGCCTCGTGTTTGCGCCTTTGGCGGGAAGTGACAAAAGTGGTGCCAAGCATTATGAGACTGATCGAGATACTTTGTGACAACACATGTGCTATTTCTCAAGCAAAAGAACCAAGATGAGATCACAACATCAAGCATATACTCAGGCAGTTCCACTACGGGAGACATTGAAATGGGGAGACATCATGGTAACCAAAGCTAACCATGAGGAGCACGCTAACCAAATAGGGCTTAGGATGGTTAGTGATTGTTGTTGATTTGTATTTTAATATTGGATGTTATTGAACTATAATAATTACATTTTTTTGTTTTAGTTTAATGGTTAAGTTGTACATTTAAATCCTTAATAATAGTTATTCTAAAATATCCGTAGTCGATCAAATTTATGGTAAGCGATTATGAATGTTTGGTTTGTTCATATTATGAAGGCTCAAGGTGTTCAGGACCAAATTCACAGATATTCATTAGAGAATGATATTGGATGTAACTCGCTTCAAAACGTTCTTCATGGATTAAGATCATAAAAAGTTTTGAAACTGGTATGGTCTGTATATCCTTCAACCTGAGATACATATTAGAACTCCCGTATACTAAAGATCGTTCTTTGAGATTCGCCTAATGCTAGTCCTTAAAGGTAGTAATAAGGGCAACGGTTGTGAACAAATCAGAGGTTCAGTGATAGTTATATTTTATCAATATGGATTTTTGTTCTCGTGCTTTTGTAAGATATTGACATCTAGAGTCATTCGTCTATTCAAACTGGTGTAAATGCATGGTCATGCTCAAAGTATTAGTTTTTAAAACCCATTTGAATCTTGATCAAGAAATGAGAATGATTGAACACTAAGGGATAACTAATATGGTACCATGGCTATTACACTTGGTTAAGCAAGGAGTTGTTTTAAACTAAAGACGAATAGTTGATGGCTTGTAAAACGGCATACCTTATTAGGGGCGGCGAAATGCAACTAGGTGTCCACTATTGTTTGTGTTGAAAATATTATCGAAACTTATTCAAGTGGGAGACTGTTGGATTAGTATGCCCAATAGTCGATATCAACATTGCTAATAAGATACGATCCAAAGAGTTACGCTTTAGGAAACGAACAAAAAAGAATTTATGCTATGGCAAAAAGAGGTCATTTGAGAGTAAATTATAAGTTGTGAATAATTTATCCAAGTTGAAGGGTTTTACTTTAAATAAATAAACTCTAAGGGTTACTAATTAAAGAGTTAGTTATAAATATTATTTATTTAATTATCAATTACTGGATAAATAATCTACGTCTATACTATATAATAAAAGAAACCAATTAAGGGACACTTGTCAATATTCTAGGCTACCCTTAATTGTAATAATTATTAATTAATGTAATTAAATTTAATATATGTTTCAAACATTTAAGAAATTACAGATAAAGTTTCATAAAATATCCTATTATTTATTTATATTAATTACTAATTATATCTTAAATCCTTAATTGTAGATAATTATTATTAATTCAAATTATTAAATTTAATATATGTTTCAAACATTTAAGAAATTACGGATTAAGTTCCATAAAATATCTTATTATTTATTTATATTAATTACTATGTTAGAAATTATATCTTAATAATTGAAACAAATATCGAGCATTTTCATAACGAGTGTGGAGAGATTGATTTTCTTGCTTAAAAATTATTTATTTATTTAATATATTTAAATGCAAGAAGAATAATAACTCTATTTATCATACTAATAAATTTATTCAAAAACAACAATTCTTTTAAGATGCAACTCACGTCCAGATATTTAAATTTTAAAGTTATATAATTTAATAATTACAGATAATTTATACTTATCTAATTAATTTAAATATTATTTTGTAGCTATATGTTTTTAATTGGCTGATTGCGATATGCCTGGACCTTTCAACAATTTTTTTAGAAATAATAAATTAAGACCACTATTATTTAAATAAAACTTGGGTTATTAAATGTATGTTCACATGACTGTTAAAACTCGTGAGAAAGTTGATGATACAGTTTGTCTTCTAAGGATGGTTCAAATGCTTTCATATTTATAAACTTGACAAACATCACAAATTTTGATCATGCATGACACAAAATTTTGTTTGGATATCAGAAAAGCGTCTTAAAAACATCGTTTATAATTATTAAATCGTCGTTATTAACTATTTAATTTTTTATTTACTTAACCCGTGTAATACACAAGGTTATAACCTAGTAATGTATAAAAAGGGATATTGGTCTGTAATAATCCCTAGTAGACGTATTGGCCGTTAGCAGTCCCACTTTTAAATATTCCCTATACCAGTCCAACCTTTAACCTATATTTCCTCCACTGGTCCACCATTAAAAAAACTTAGCTGAGTTAAGTTTTTTTTCCGAATTATAAACGGATGTTTTAGGGCTTTTTATCAGAACGACGATACGAGTCGATTGATTTAAAAGTCACCTCGAAGCGATGCTCTAAACGACTAGATTTTTATTTAATGGGAAGTTTAAACACCCGAATGGAAGCATTGTTTTCGTCGTTTGGAGCACGGTTTCGAGGTAAGTTTTACATCAATCGACTCGTATCGTGGTTCTGGTCAAAAGCCCTAATACATCTGTTTGTAAGTTTTTCTAATTGGGACCGGTGGAGGAAAAATAGGTGAAAAGTTGGATTGGCAGGAGAAATATTCAAAAGTGGGACTGCCAATGACCAATGACGTCTATTAGGGATTATTACAGTCTAATTTCCCTAAATAAATCAGGAAATTCAAATTAATTATTATTCTTTGTGATATTTACCAATTTTAACTAAACTTTTATATGATCCCAAAGTCACAAGAGGCTTGAGGTTATTAAGAGACTAGATCAAACTCACACCCTTCCTCACTCTTCTCTTTCTGCGCCATCAGCCACCATAGTTGCCGCCGACCACCATCATCGTCGCTTGCCATCGTCGCTACATGCTGCCGGTACAAATCGGTGAAGACCGATTTTCAGTTGTATCACGAGTATAATTCGAGGGTGTTCGAATTTTACAGGTGTTTGTGTCATTGGATCAAGCGACCGAGTCATGGAACCAAGGTGTTACAACTTGGTTAGCCACGTTCTCAAAGAGGTATCCTATAACACCCTTTGGTTGTGATTTATTGTTTCTAACTTTCTATTTGTTTTGTATCTAGACTATTGATGGGTAATCCAACGTTTTTACTATTTTGACTCATATTTAAAAACACGTGTAGGAAATCCTGAGGAAATTTAGAAGTTTGTTTTATCAAGTTGAATTAGAGAGCAAATGTACGTCACCAAAACAACAAGATATACTATGAAATTTCTTGTTTTATTATAAGAAAACTAACAATTGGTTTTTGTTTTGGTCAAAAATTACGGAAGCAATTTAGTGATCAAATTAGTTTTGTGAGGTAATGTGCTAGCAGTGTTTATGAAGCTTGTATTGGTTTGCTAGTTTGTAAAAAAACTTTTCAGGATACAGCTCAGGATATTGAGCTATATCAACAATCAAACAATGAGCAAAAATTTAAAGGTTGACACGAGATGTACGAGGAAAGCCCTTGATCAATCTAGATCTCCGGCATAAAACCTCGGGAGCTGACAATCGCCGCTGCCTTGTTCTTCTTATTGCTTAAAAATCAGGATACAGTGCATGATAATTCCCAGATCGTTGCTAAGTGTTACAAGAATTGCTAGTGTTGAGTGTTTGTGTGTAATTGTTAAAGTAAATGACAGAATTCGAGAGTAGTGAGTGAATGTGTTGTTACCTATCGATCTGATTATCCAGTATATACAGTTACAAAGAAAAACGAACTTTCCTAAAATGGTGGGATCCCTTGGAATATTCTCTATCGAACGTTATTGACCAAGTATTGCGGCTTCAACATCTTTATTCTAACCATTAAGACCGAGTCTTCAGGTGAACAAGTCTCCATGAACGTTGTGATCCTGCAGCTATGACCTGCACGTGTATAATTAGTAACTACTAGGATACTACACCAGGATGTTACCAATATCCTGATCCGGTATCCTGATCGTAATCAGAAATAACAAAGTCAAGATATAATCCAGGATATGGGCTTAGAATTTCACCCATAACAATTGTCCCAAAAAATGTTACCGTTTGAGGACACCAGGTCCTAACGGTTACATTTTTACGTTGTTCGAGGCCATTAAGAGATAAAATTTATTTGATTTGACAAGATATAACCGCCCAAGCTATATTTACTCATCGCTTCCCTATATCTTCTCCACTTACTCATCATTTAAGCGCAACCCATGGAAGTGAAAGGTAAAACTTCTCTCTCATCTTCATCCTCCTTTTTTCTTTTTTATTCCGATCGATGATGGCTAGGCAAACCAGGTTTAGTTCCAGCGACTCGACCCCTACGTTCATACCACAAAACCTTCTCCAATATCCAGAGAGAGAGCTTTGTACCTTCGATGATGCTCATCTATCAGCCCTTCAAACTTCCGATCTCTTTCCGGACAGTGCGATCTTCCGGCCATATGATCGAGAACTCCGGTCGGATATGTCGTCTACGGAATGGCTCTGTTTTAACGCCTTCCCCTGTACATTGGGTCTTAGGTTCCCGTTTTCTGATTTCATCACAAATATTTTCAATATCACCGACCTTAGTTTCTGTCAGATCATGCCCATGCTTTGGCGTGTGTTGACCGTTCTTGATCGAATCAAGAATACCCACATTCCTGAGCTCTCTGTCAATGACCTTCCGCTAGTATACCGGCTAAGATCCCACGGGTCTAGTAGGTTCCTATTTTATTCCACTTCCAATGATCCTCTGATACTCCGAGCCACCAGGAATGAAGAAGAATGGAAATCCAAGTTCTTTTTTGTAAAAAGAGATTCAATTCCTGGTGGAGCAGATTATCCAGTGAAGTGGCTCACCAAGGGTAGGAACTAGGGTTCTAGGGTTATCCTTGGACATATCCTATTCGATATCCTATCTGATATCTTTCTTATGTTTTGTACAGCTGACTTCAGGAAACTAGCACCTCCCCTCGCTGATTGAAAGAAAAGGATCAAGGTTGTCTACCAGCTTCCGGATTCCGAAAGAAGTTTCATTCCGCCTCCATCATCCTCAACTCAAAAGTTCAAACATGTCTGGTAAGGATCCTGTCTGATATCTTGCACATGTCTATTATTCAAGATATAGTGAAACTGTATGGTTACCTCCCTTTTTGCGCAGAACCGGTTAAAATCCCTGAAGTCTTTGACCTCGATGAATTGGACAGTTACTCCGGGCCTGCACTAGTGAAAATAGAACCCAAACCCAAACCTTCAGTCGCATCGAAGCCCTCCTCCAGCTCTAAGCTTACTGTTGTCCCCAAGCCTGCCTCAACTTCCAAACCCCGGGTTTCCAGTTCTCGAAAAAGAAAAGAAACTGACTCCCCTTTTGCTTCTGCTGAGTTCCCTTCTTACGAGAATCTTGGGTTCGCTGAATCCAGCAGCCTCATGACTTCATTCCTCAACCAGGTAAATATCCTTATCCTATATCCTGTGAGTATATACTGGATTGATATCCTCATTAATTATACTGATATTCATACCTTGCACTGTAGGGTCTTGAGCGCTTGACACATCTCCAGGTCTTGGCCTGTGACTCAGTGAAGGCGTTGGAAGCAAAATTAAAGAAGGCAGAGATTGCTAATGAGGACCTGAGGAAGATCACTAAGGCTATGTCACAACACTACGAAGACAAATTCAAGGCAGTGACCCAGGATGCTAGGCTTTCGGTATAGAAGGCAACTCAAGAGTCTCAGGCTAAATCGGATACTGTTCAACTTCAACATGAGCAAGACCTACTCTCCTACCGGGAAGGCCTCAAAGGTTCCGTCGTCATCTCCCTTCTTCAGGCTAGGCTAAAGATGGCTCATGAAGCCAGAGCCGCGGTTTTGAATATCCTGCCTGGAATATTGAAGCCTGGGAGACGAGACTGAGGGACCTTGGTGGCAAGCCCGTGGAGCGCATTGCTATACCAGTTGTTGTTGAGCCTCCAAAGGCGGTCGAGGCAAACAAGGATTCTGGGTCCAATGCTGGAGCGCACGCTGGTGGCGATGCTGGTTGGGATGCTGAGACTGAGGAGGTGATGAAGGTTGGTGATTATGCTGCTGTATGAGAGCATTGAAGTGGGCAATGATGGATATTATTGCTTAGGCCTGAGCCCACTTCTTCAATTTGATGGTTTGTAATCCCAAACAACTTACTTTTCCTGCACTTGAACATTTTATATTTCATGCATGCTTTTGGACAATATAACAGTTGGAGGTGGAGGGATCCTGTGTTTTCAGGACGAAGCCTTCAACTGTTTACGTAAATATTCCATATAAACTAGTTGTACTTTTGGTGAATGGGTCTCGTTTTGAGATGAAGCCAAGAGTACAACCTTTTGAACCGTTAACAAACTAACCTTTTAGCCTTATCTGTTGTTGTTATGTTTTCGTTTTGAGAAATATGTTTGAAATATTCTGATCAGATATCCTGGTCAGGATACTGATAAAATAGTCAATACTTCTATTATTTTTGAAAATATTAGACAAAAGTCTGGTTGAACATTACTTTGTAGAAAACTTAGGTTATTTAGATAGGGCTTTCAAGTATTGCAAAATGGAAAGTCATACCAGAAACACTTATTCAATAATTTCCAACTTCAACCTTTGAATCCTTCGCAATGTCCCCATCATAGATGTCCCCAGTCTCTGCAGGATCAGCTTATTGCATCAGGATATCATCCACTAAGTAATTTTCCAATTGATCTTTGAACTTAGTAATCTTCCTTCAAACTCGTTTAAGAGTATTCGTGGTAAAAATCCTGTATTTTACAGGGATTAAACCCATTTTCCACGTATAAGAACCTCAAGACTTGAAAAGGTGAAAACCTTTAATCCTTTGAGTTTTACTGGGGATATTACCCACGTTTCGTGCTCTACAGGCGGGAGTGTATAAACTCCAAGACTTAGAAAGGTGAAAACCTTTAAACCTTAGAGAGTATGAAAATACCCTATCGCGAGAGAGGGTGATCAATCCTCATATACCATAAGGATCCATGATATAGCCAACAACAACGAAATTATCAGCCACTTTTACATGAACTGGTCCCGCCATCTTGAACTATACCCGAATACTTGCGCTCCAGGCGGAGCGTTTAAACCCAATTCGGAATAAAGGTGAATACCTTTAAACTTGTGAAGGGATCGAAATCCCTTAGACGTGAGAGAGGGGGCCAATCCTCTAGTCTTTCGATCCGTCTTGAGCAAATATCTTGGAGTGACATCCTAAAGCGTATCCTACAAAACATCCTTTAAACCCAATACTGACTTAACACCCCTCCTATGCTTAAGTCAGTATTGGGTTTCAACATAATAACTCAAATTAAATATATATTTAAAAGAGGTAGAATTCATACCATTCTGAGTTATAAATTAAATTCTACACTCACTTGAAATAGGCTTTAAGATGTACAGCATTCCACGATCTTGGTATCATATCCCCCTCCACGGTCTTGTGTCGGTATGCTCCCTTTTCGGATTCTGATTCAATTTCATAGGGTCCTTCCAACTTTGGAGCTAACTTCCCATCAGCAAGATTAGTCGTATTCTGAAATGCCTTTCTCAATACCCAATCTCCAACTTGGAATCTCCTAGTCCTTATATTCTTGTTGTATGACTTGGCTATCCTCTGCTGGTATGCTGCCATCCTTAATTTTGCTGCGTCCCTCGCTTCGTTGATATTATCTAAGTCTTGACATAAGGCTTCAGGATTTGCTATAGGATCCCTAAGGCTCGATCTTGCTGTAGGTATCACCATTTCTGTTAGAATCACTGCTTCTGCCCCAAATACCAAAGAAAATGGAGTTTGCCCAGTAGCATTCTTCACAGTTGTTCTATCAGCCCATAGGACAAATGGTAGTTCCTCAGCCCATCTTCCTTTCCTGGCACCTAACCTCTTCTTCAAGTTATTGACAATTATCTTGTTGGAGGATTCTGCTTGTCCATTAGCCTGAGGATGCACTGGTGTTGATGTAATCATCTTGATCCCCCAACTTTTACAAAAATTAGTAGTCCTCTTGCTGATGAATTGGGAACCATTGTCACAAATTATCTCCGTCGGTATCCCGAATCTTGTCAGGATATTCCTCTTGATGAAAGATACCACTTCTTGATCCCTAACTTGGACAAACGCTTCTGCTTTACTTGGAGAAATAATCCGTCATTGCTAGCATGAAGACTTTTCCTCCTGGAGCTTTTGGGAGTTTTCCTACTATATCCATAAATGGTTTTGCAGGCTGATGTAGTACATTGCTATGTCTCTGACATGCATCACATTTTCGAACATACTCCGCAACATCCTTCCTCATGGTCGGCCAGTAGTATCCTGTTCTCAATACCTTAGAGAATAAAGATCTGCCCCCAGTATGGTTGCCACAATCTCCTTCGTGTATATCCTGAAGTACCTCCTTAGTTTCAGGATCTTCCAAGCACCTCAGGTATGGACCTGCAAGGGATTTCTTATACAAAACATCATTTATAATTGTAAAATGAGATACCTTCATTCTGAAAGCCTTAGGGTTTTCATCCTTCGGGATATCTCATTTTTCAAGATACTTGACGATTGGCGTCATCCAGGATTCAGGATCCTTATCAGGATATGCTTTACCGGGATCCTGAACACTTGTTACCTCCTTATCCTGAGACTTCAAAAGTTCCGTCGCAGGGTACAGGATATGTAATATTGGTATCTGAGTTCCTTCCGGTATCCTTTCAGTATATCCTAGATTTGCTAGAGCATCTGCTTCAGCATTTTCTTCTCTTGGTACCTGCTCAAGTGTAAAATTTTCGAATATCCTGCTAATTTTTTAACAATTTCAAGGTATTCAACTAACTTTTCACCCTTAAAGGCATAAGATCCATTGAAATGGTTAATAATTAACAGGGAATCAACATACACTTGTAAAATTTTAACATTCAATTTCTTAACTAATTCTTATCCTGCTATCAGAGCTTCATACTCAGCTTCATTATTAGTAGCAGGAAATTCACATCTAATAGCCTAGGGTAATATGTCCCCCTGTGGCGATTTTAGTAGTATACCTAACCCTACACCTCTTATGTTAGATGCACCATCAGTATACAATATCCAAGATCCTGAATTTTCACCTAATTGTTGTACTTCTAGGTTAGGCTTATTTTGAATATCACTACTAAAATCAGCCACAAAGTCTGCTAAGGCCTGAGACTTTATAGCATTTCTAGGTTCATATACTAAATCATATGCACTTAGTTTTACGGACCACTTAGCCATTCTCCCAGACATTTCGGGTTTCCTAAGCACATTTTTAACAGGATAATTGGTTTTAACATGTATCCTATGTGTTTTAAAGTAATGTCTAAGCTTAGTTGACGCCATAACTAGAGCTAATATCAATTTTTCTAAGTGTGAGTATCTAGTTTTAGCATCTAACAAACTTTTACTAACATAATAAACAGGATACTGCTGACCTTCATGGTCCTTTACCAAAACATCACTTATTGCATTCCCTGATACTGCAAGATATAGGGATAAGGGTTCACCATCCTCAGGCCTCATCAGCAGGGGTGCACTTGAAAGATATTGCTTCAACTCTTGTAGGGCAGCTTCATGTCTTTCACCCCATTCAAACTTTTTGTTTTTCTTTAGGATATCATAGAATTCCTTGCATTTTTCTGAGGATCTTGATATGAACCTGTTTAATGCCGCTACTCTTCCCATTAACCTCTGAACATCCTTCATATTGGATGGTGATTTAAGATTCAGGATAGCTTTAATTTGTTCCGGACTTGCTTCTATCCCCCTCTTGGTCACCATGTATCCTAAAAACTTTCCTGCCCCCACTCCAAAATGGCACTTAGCAGGATTCAGTTTCATATTATACTGGTCCAGGATATTGAAGGCACACTCTAAATCCTGGATATGTTCCTCCGCCTTCTTGGATTTCACCACCATATCATCAATATATACCTCCATGGTGTCCCCCAGTTTGTCTTTAAACATCATATTAACCAGCCTCTGGTACGTTGCACCTGCATTTTTTAAACCAAAGGGCATGGCAGTATAACAGTATATACCTGTGGGTGTCATGAATGTTGTATCCTCCTGGTCGGAAGGTTCCATTTGGATTTGTTGAAATCCTGAGGATGCATCCATGAAAGTCAGCATTTCATGTCCAGCAGTTGCATCCACCATGGAATCTATATGGGGCAGTGGAAATGGATTTTTTGGACAAGCTTTGTTGAGGTCTGTGTAATCTACACAAACTCTCCACTTCCCATTCTTCTTTTGGACCACCACCACGTTTGCTAGCCACCTAGGAAATTTGACTTCCCTAATCATCTTGGACTTCAGCAATCTTTCAACTTCCTCTTGTATAATTGTATTTCTTTCAGGAGCAAATTTCCTTCTTTTTGTTGAACGGGCCTGAAAGATTTATCAATTCCAAGTGTGTGAGTTATAATATCTTTTGATATACCTGCCATGTCTTCGTGTTTCCATGAAAACGTAGACATCCTGCATTCAAAAAGTTAGTAAGTTGACTCTCAATATCCTGAGGGATATTGGTCCCTACAAGCACCGAGATATCTGGATTATCCTGATCCAGGATAACTTTCTTAACATCCTACTCAGAGGCTTCCACGACATCCTAGGCTTGCATCCTTAATTGCTATCCTGCTTTAGATCTTGTTGAGGCCTTCATCGAAGAGGAATAACATTCCTTCGCCTCCTGTTGATCGCTTTCCACCTTGACTACGCCCCAGGGAGTAAGGATCTTGATACATTGATGATAGGTGGAAGGTACAGCCTTCATATCATGAATCCATGGCCTGCCTAAGATAATATTATAGCAGGATAATGAATCCATGACACAAAAACATTGCATTGAATTTACTCCTTCAATATATACAGGCAACTTTATTTCTCCAATAGTGTTCTTTGCTTCTCCACTGAATCCTACGAGCACAGTGGATTTCGAGGTAATCTCCATTTCTGAATGTTCATTCTCTTTAAGGTTTCCAACTGGATGATGTTGACCGAGCTCCCATTGTCTACCAGTATCCTGCGTACAAAATGATTAGCAATATATAAAGTAATCACAAGACCATCATGATGAGGATCCTGAATGCTATCCCGGTCATCATTATCGAACGTTATCACTTTTTCATTCGTAAGCGTTGTCATCCTTGTTAGCTTGTCTCCTCTTTCTACCTTAGCTTCCTTGGCATGTCTTTTAGCGGCAGAATATGAAGTTCCACATATATCGGATCCTCCGGATATGAAATTGATTATCTTGGCGTCTGGAGGAGGTAATGCTGCTTGTTCAGGATCCTTGTCAGTATCCTAACCCTTATTCTTCTTTCTGCCAAGAAGATCTTTTAAGTAGCCTCTGCTCAGCAAGTAGCTTATCTCCTTCCTCAGGGCTATGCAATCTTCTGTTACATGTCCAAAATCTTCATGGAAGGCACACCACTTGGACTTATCCTTCCAATCAGCCTTTTGCTGGTTCTTTCTTGGCCACCTTGCCTTGTCTCCTAGTCCCTGCATGGCATATATTAGTTCTGGGATATTTACTGAAAAACAATATTGTGACAATTCAGGATATTCTTCAGCATCTTCGTCCTCAACAGCATTCACTCTTTTGTTGTCATTTTTAGCATATGGCTTTGAGCGATATGGTTTATATGAGGATTCCGACTTCCTATTCGTTGATTCATATGTTGAGGATGCATTCATCCTCTCTTGCATTTTCTTGTCATCTTCAAGCTTGATATATCTTCTATTTCGAGCTTCGTCCAAATTCCTGCAAGGGTTCATCACAAGATCCTGATAAAATTGGGAATCCTTCTGTAATCCCATCTTGAATGCCTGCACTGCCGTAGCAACATCAATATTTGGGATATATAGGGATTCCCTGCTGAATTTGTTAACATGATCCCTTAAGGATTCTTGAGAGCCCTGTGTTATCCTGTAAAGGTCACTTGTTAGTTTTTCAAAGCTTCTACTACAAGAAAACTGACTGTTCAACAGATTAACCAAATGAGCAAATGATGTAATCGAATAAGGTGGAACGTTTAAAAGCCATTTCAAGGTTGATCCTGTTAAGGTGGAACCAAAGCCTTTGCATAAGCACGCTTCTTTAAGATCTGGTGGAATTGGGTTTACTTCTATCCTTTCCCTATACTGAGCAATATGCTCCTCAGGATCCGTCGTCCCATCATAAAGCTTCATGTTGGGTGTTTGGAATCTCTTGGGAATTTCAGCATCACAAATATGGCGAACAAAGCGGGATATGTTGTGACTATCCTGGGATACTTCTGGTATTGGTTGCACTACCCCAGGCACACTTGATATCATATTCTTCAATTTCTGAAATTCTCTGGACAATGCCGATGTTGCACTTGTATCCCGCGAAGATCCAATATTGTTAGTAGCAAGAGTATTAGCATTATTAAATAGATCACCAGACTGCTGATTCTGGCCATCTCCTGGAGCGTATCCTGGGCCCCTCACAGTCGATATCCTGCCTGATGAGGGTATCTCAGGAGCATTGCTCTGGGAACGGGTTGGTACGAGATTGCCCTGATTATCCTCGGTATACACCGTTGTACTAAAGTTCAGATTCCTGGGCTACAAGGGAGTGACGACATCCTCATCAAGTCTCTTGGAGTTGGATTTCAGGAGTTGTATTTCTCTCATTAACATCTGGTTAGTTTCCTGTTGTTGTTTCATCCGGTCCTGTATATTACCAAACAAAGACAAAATTTCGTCATTAGAAGCAAAAACGGGAGTTCTCCCCGAAACTCCGGATCCGGAGACATCTTGAGCAATGGTTGTGTCTCTTGGTGTATGTCTTTCATTCGTCCTTTGGAAAGTCTGAGCTTGAGAAGGCGGGGGAGGTAATGAACCAGTTGTAGCAGAGGTCATAGCATGCATGGAGGAAGAGCTCAGGTTTGATTTCGAAGCCATTGAAAACAGTTGTGAAAAAAGTTTTGTCGATAGAAAGCCAAGTAGTGATTTTAACAAAGTTTTTAATAGAAATAGTACCACTTGCCCCACGGTGGGCGCCAAATTGTTTTGGTCAAAAATTACGAAAGCAATTTGGTGATCAAATTAGTTTTGTGAGGTAGTGTGCTAGCAGTGTTTATGAAGCTTGTATTGGTTTGCTAGTTTGTAAAACACTTTTCAGGATACAGTTCAGGATATTGAGCTATATCAACAATCAAACAATGAGCAAAAATGTAAAGGTTGACACGAGATGCACGAGGAAAGCCCTTGATCAATCTAGATCTCTAGCATAAAACCTTGGGAGCTGACAATCGCCGCTGCCTTGTTCTCTTATTGCTTAAAAATCAGGATACAGTGCATGATAATTCCCAGATCGTTGCTAAGTGTACAAGAATTGCTAGTGTTGAGTGTTTGTGTGTAATTGTTAAAGTAAATGACAGAATTCGAGAGTAGTGAGTGAATGTGTTGTTACCTATCGATCTGATTATCCAGTATATACAGTTACAAAGAAAAACGAACTTTCCTAAAATGGTGGGATCCCTTGGAATATTCTCTATCGAACGTTATTGACCAAGTATTGCGGCTTCAACATCTTTATTCTAACCATTAAGACCGAGTCTTCAGGTGAACAAGTTTCCATGAACGTTGTGATCCTGCAGCTATGACCGGCACGTGTATAATTAGTAACTACCAGGATACTGCACCAGGATGTTACCAATATCCTGATCCGGTATCCTGATCGTAATCAGAAATAACAAAGTCAAGAGATAATCCAGGATATGGGCTTAGAATTTCACCCATAACAGTTTTGTATTTTTCATGCATCAACATGTTGTATTTTGTTGATATGATGAGGTTATATTTTGTTGATGAGGATGTTGATTGAACATATTATGTATTTTATTAGAGTTTGAACTTATTTGTATTTTGTTAAATTTGAAATTTGTGTTACATGTTAAAAACAAAAGCAATAATTCTTTTTAAATCGAGCCTAATCAAACTAATCTGAGATGGTTCGGTTTAATCAAATCCGACTTCAAGCTTTACTCTTTAGCTCGATTTATAAATTTGAACCGAGCCAAGCTGGTTTATATTAAAACAATCCGAGTATCAATTGACCTGGGCTAAATTTGGTGCTTCGGCTCGTGAACATCCTTACATTATTTTATTTTTGAAAGGTGAACATCCCTACACTATCATTAGTAACATTTGTAACATGTGTAATGTATGCAACTATAGTTACACTAACGTATAGTAAGTTGCACGAAATCATGAATAATACAAGAGATTACTAACATTTAACTTATTTACCGTGAGAAAGTTTATATGTCAAATAATGTAATCACCAACGCATACAGTTTCATTAAGGCTTCACTTGTTTACGATATCGCTAGTTGCTACCAAGTCGTTTTTCTACGACTTTTAGTAGAACTTGCACTTAAAGTTTCACTAATTACAGAATATCAGAGCGTATTTTTCTTTTCATCTGGACAAACGAAAAATGTACACAAAATCCCCAAGGGTTCTTACATTTTGGGTGGGTCTTGAGTGAGATGAACCACTATATATCATCATATACTCGCTCACGTATTAGGTCCTAATCAATAATGAGATAAAAATGTATTTGGGCCAAAGCATATTATGGGTCAAGAGAATGTTGTGAACAGAGTTAAAGATATGGGCCAGAGAAGAAATACGGTCGGTCAAATAGAAAGTGGGCCAAGGTGACCGGTTTAAATGTTCAACTATTTAAGCACAAAAGAAAACCCAAAACTTCAAAAAGATTTTTTTTATAAATAATGTCATTTTAACCCAGTGGGTACATGTCGATAAAAAAATCAAGTTGGTTTACGTTTTAACGTAAGTTTTGTCGAGTCAAATCTAATACATTTTCGCGCGTATTTTATGTATGTTTTCAGTTGGTTTGTGTTTTAATGTAAAAGTTTTTTGGAAACGAGTCGGGTCAAATATAATAAGTTTTCATTAGACGGTATAAATTTGCGTTACTTTACGTTTCAGCGCCGCCGCAATCGAGTCAAATATAAAACGTTTTCATGCTTATTTTATTAATTTTTTAGTTGGTCTACATTTTAACGTAATATTTGTTCGGAAATGAGTCGGGTCAAATATAATACGTTTTCATTAGACAGTATAAATTCGCATTACTTTACGTTTCGACATAGTCGCAACGCGTGGGAGAAATATACTAGTTAGAATAAAAATTAAAAGATTTTCATTCTTTTTTGTGTGTATTTGAACTAGGGCCGAAAGTTGTTTAAAAGTATAATATTTGTACGGACGGTAGATAAGTAAGTCAAATTATTATTTTAAAGAAAACATGTTGTAATTTCATGGGAAAAATGTTAAGCCGATTATATTATATTATAGTTAAAGAAGATTGGGCATATATTTTAGTAATACTTTAGGTTTTTTACGACAATTTTAATAATTTTACTTTTTCACTCTTAGAGAATTTCAAAGCGTTCACACTGATTGTTTCGACTTTAATTTATCATCATAATACATTGACCAAACCATTAAAAAATAATAATTACTAAAACCATATCTGAATACTCCATAACCTTTTTATACTAGCAAATGTTACAAACAGGGTAGCCATAGATAGGCCCATGGCACAAGAAAACAACCAAAGACATTCAGTAACACCTCTCCAACCTACATGGTATAAACATTAGTTCTTTTAGATTAACTAGTTTTAGACGTAAATTGTGTCAACTTAAATGGGTTGGACCTAAAAACAAGCTCGTTTAATAAACGAGGATGGACCCAAGCTTTACCAGCAAGTTTAAAACAAGAATTCGAAACAAGCCGATCTCGACTTGACTTACTTACACTCCTACTCCCAACAGGGGCGTACCCACTATGGTCCGTGGGGTGATGGGCACCCATTTTGAAAAAAAAAAATTAGTGTATTATTTAGGAAAAAGTTCCGATCACACCCCTTAAAAATATTTTAGAACCCTCCGATTACACACCAAATAATAAATCATGGGTCCGTCACTTCTTCCCAACCCCACACTCTTGAGAGGCATGTGATTAAGGTGTCATGTCCTTTAGAGATGGGCAAGGGCTAGGGTGGAAGCCTTGGGGGTGAGGCCCTTGGGGAATGACGAGTCGAACATCTTGGGTCAGCCGTCAAATTTATTTAGTAATGTATGTAGATTGAGTTTATATTGGTTGTACCATCTGCGTTAATAATTTACACCACTTGCTTTAAGTGTAAATCATCTTAAATTTAGTAATTATAGGGGGAAAATAATTTAAAAAACCGGTTTAAAACAACGGGTAGTACCGGTTGAACCGTCCAGTAGAACCGGTTAAACTGTCTACTACACCCGGTTGAATCGTTTCTGAGCCAAATCTGATACGGTATAAAAACCGATTTTTAAAAATTTAAATATGTAATTTTTAATTTTAACAATATTATTTTATATATCTTTTTACACTATTTTCTATGTCTTTTATGCAATACTCTATATAATTATTTTACTTATAAGTTTGTTAAATTCATAAAATAACATATATTTTATGAAAAATAAATGTAAAATTTAGTTATTTTTTCTGGGCTCTCGCAGGGCCGGCCCAATAGTGTATAAAAGTAAGGCGGCCGCTTAGGGCCTCCACCTCTAAGGACCTCCAAATTTCTTTTAAGATTTGATGAGTTGCAGATGAAGAAATAGCCATTAATCTATCATTTGAGCAGGGGCGGAACCAATGTATAGTGAGCTTAGCACGGGCTACGGCTCAATCCCGTATTCGCAGTGTAATTTTTTTAACTTCGTTTTTATTTATTTGGGATACTCGGGAGTAAATATTATAATACCCCTGAGTGTATGTGAAGATGAGATGAAATGAAACTTTCCGGTAAGAAAAAACGAAAATTTCCGATCAACAGTTCAGTTGCAGCGGCACTTTGTTAAAATGGAGAAGATGAACTTGAGAATATGAATTTATATGTATTAACATATTAAAGTAATTAATATGTACATTGGGAAATGGAAAAGGAAACACGGCTCTACAAAATTCAAAAGTAACAATTACAATCAAACTTCATTTAATATTTATTTAATTTGTTGTAATCATTTTTTGTTTTTTTTTTATTTTGTTTATTTATCTTTTTATTAAGTATATTGATAAGTTTTTGATTCTTTTTGCTGAAGTTATTTTTATTACAAGCTAAACATTATTTATAAAACTTACAAATAACATGTAAAGTTATGTAAAGAATCTTTTATGAATGTTCTAAGAAAGGTTGATTAACAATTTCGCTTTTAAAAATCGTTTCAAAACACAAATGTCTTTACCTAATTAATACGTAATTTTATTATATCTTATCCAAAAAATTTCATATTAAAATTTCTAAATCTTATTAATATGTTTTTATTCAACCCATATATTTACGGATTTTTAACCTAGTATACATACATACGCACGTACGTATGAACATGTAGATAATTTTATTATCTAAATCTAATTAATACATACATACCTACATACATACATACTAGCCGTACATGGTCCTTAATGGCAACCCTAGGTTTAAAAAATTAATGGCCCATTTTGAGTAGCCGCACAGGCCCCTAAGAGCCCTCAAATTCTTAAGGATGGTCGTAGATAAAAAATTTGGATACCCCTAAATTTTTCTTCTAGTTCCGCCACTGTATTTGAGAGATGGTCGAACTCTGTTTGTAGTTGTAATACCTAGTTTTTCATACTTGTTTGCAAAAGTTTTCATTTATTTGATTAGATCATGAGTATATCAAGATAAACATTGAATTTTAGTTGATTTTTCAAGATTTTGTGAAGTTGATTTAGTTTAGTTAGATACTATAATTGTGTTTATGTGCCCATGGCATTCAAGCTTGTGTACGACTCTTAAGCGAGATGCCTGGCCCCACAAAATCCCAAAAACTATGTATCACTATAGGATTGTTTCGGTGAAATAAGACCCATAAAACAAAGCTTCTTATATAAATAATGTTATATGTATTAAAATATAATAAACGGTTATTAAGTCATGTATTACATTAGTATATAGAAATGATATAACTATATAATTTTAAAATAAACTTAATACTGACGTATTTTTATTATCATATGGCAATTCCAACATTATCTATATATTATCTATATATTAAGCCCTAGGAATAGTATTAGTATCATTTAAAATCAGCCACGTGACAAGTTATCTTTTCCTTTTTTATGTTCCATTTTGATTTTTTAACGGCAATTGTGGATCACTAACGTACCACTAAAATATCATCGCGCCATCAGCAGAACCACCCGATCATATCCATCTCCACAAAATCAGCCACGTGACAAGTTATCTTTTCCTTTTTTATGTTCCATTATGATTTTTTAACGGCAATTGTGGATCACTAACGTATCACTAAAATATCATCGTGCCATCAGCAGAACCACCCGATCATATCCATCTCCACTATGGTATAATGCATAATACACCAATTCATGAGGAAACCCAATAAATCTGGAAAAAACCCTGTTGTTGTAATCGAACCCAAGCCCTCATGGTCCTTAAGTCTTATCTTACTCCCAAGATGACACTAGGCTATAATGCCATGACATGTTTCATTTTCTTTAATGAATAGTAATTTTAATGACTTCTTTTTCTTAGTATCAAGGGTATGGATGAGCTCGGTGCCAACTGATACCGAATGGTATTGGTACCGATAATACTGGGTATGGTACTGGTATACGAAGGTAAAAACCAGTAGCGAACCGGTACCAGGAACGACAAAAGTCAGTACTGAATTGGTACTTAAGGTCTTTCGGTTCGGGAACTTCGGTGCCGGTACCCAGTACCATTTGCTCATCTCTGACCACCGGTTTCATATGAACAACATCGTTACCATATAACTTTTTTCGTTGATTTTCTTTTGGTTATCTTTTAGCGTTTTTTTCTACGTTTTCTTTTTATTCTTGTAAGCGGTTCCGATCCGAACGTGCTCATAGTGATTTCAAAACACATGTAAACACATATTAAATAATAAAGAAGTTCGGCGCAACACGACGAATTTGTTTAAACCTAGTTAACTTGAATTTTATAACACAAACTGATTTATGCTAATAAGTAACACCGAAATTCCATAATAGCCTGTGTATCACATGCGTTGAATACTAAAAATATTGTGTGTGTATGTATATACATATATTTCATATGATTGGAATTACGTATTACAATATATATATATATATAACAGAGTTAATGCATGCTATTATTTAAATTAGTATTGTTAATAACTAACTTAGATTTATCATAAAAATTGGCTGGCTTATGTTAATAAATAATACAAAATTAACATAAAAGCCTTTTATTACAACAGGTTGAATAGTTACATATGTAATACATAAAGGTATATAGATTCTTCATATGACTGAAATTACGTATTACATTAAGTATAATGATGTAAATAAATAAATATTTTTAAATATTTTTTTATCTAAAGTAAATGAATATAATTTTATTGATATGTCATAAATTAGAAATTGTTATTTTTATTAATAATTCTTATGTAGATTTAATTAATGATTAATTATTATAAAGTTATGATCTAAGTTAATAATTTACACATGGTGAATTAAATATTTTATAATTAATTATAAATTTATTATGTCACAGATGGGTAAAAAATAATAGTATTAAAATAGAAGTAAGTTATTCTTTCCCACTTTATAAAAATTTCTTTATCATGGAGAAATTTAAGAGGGATAAAATTGGTGAGATGAAAATATGATGGCGACACGTGTCCAACTTTGTATTAATTTATTAGGTAGTAGATAATATTAACCATAAACAATAGTGTATATTAAAAGACATAACAAAACACTGGAGGAAAGCAATTTAACCATTTCTTATTTGCGTGAAAATAGTGATAAAATTTTAATTATCATTTTGTTGTAAAGTATTTGATATTAGAAAACTATTTACCACTTAATTATGAGCAAATACAAATAAAATTATCCTACAAATGGTACGAAGTGAAGAAAACTCAAATAAAGCACGGCAACATTGTTTTAAATATATGTTTGAATACTTTAGAATAATTATATAATTACTTTTGGATATGTTTGAGTTGGATCGGATTTACTATAAGGATCGAGTACCATACAATTCATTCGATTAGCTTGTTTGGAGTGTGGAATCCAACGAATACGGTGTGGTGAATCAAAACATACAATGAGAACACACAAGATCTAAATAAATCAAGCTTGAATTATGATGAATATTGTTTATATATAATTCCCCATACTTTCTCTCTCTAGAATGTGACAAATGAAGCCCTAGAAAGTGTTTAGCAAGTCCCACTAATACAAGTTTGATCACTCTATTTATAGCCCCGTGACCTAAAGTCACATAATACTAGAATATTACAATTATACCCCTTATGACCTTAAAGTCAATTGATTTATTGTTACATAGTCACTGCACTTAGAGACACGCCCTTTAGCAATAACATCAATTTCCCATTTCTTTAATGACTTGATATCTTTAGAATGCTTCGACTTCATCGTCACTAACAATTCCTTTAGAGTGAATATATGTAAAGTAATTATTAACTATATAACAATTGTAGATATAAGTTTACTATAGGATATATTTGAATTGGATCAAAATTGATCTAAAATTATTATAAAATTACATTAATCATATAATTACTCTAGATATAAGGTATTGTTAAGTTTTTTTGGAGTTTCCATCACTTCTTACCATTTATACAAGAATATATATATATATATATATATATATATGTAGGGTAGGGTTCATGCGAGAACCATCTTTATTGCGAGAACCGCGAGTACCAATGTGAACACAAAAAATACCAAAAAAAAAAAATCTAAAAAACACTCAAATTTTTTTTAATATTTTTTGAAAAAAAAATCGCTATATTTCGTCACCAAAAAAATTTCAAGTAACATTTATCGATGCACATGTGCATGTGTATCATTTCTTTAACAAATTCCGTAATACATGACCAGTAGTAGTTGATAATTGCACTTTCATTTACACTGTACCCCGTAATACACTACTTCTTACATTATCAACATTAAAAATGCACATGTGTATCTTTATGTATAACCATGATATATCGTGTTTTGGTAAAAAAATTTTGTGATTTTGAATGATGAAGTATGCCCATATACATGTTTTTTGGTTAGTTATATCTAGTGGTTGATGGTTTGGTTATATTTGTCACTTGATGATGTAATATGTTGTTTGGATTGTATGAATGGGAGTAGATATACATGTACATAAAGTGAAAATATTATACATATTGGTAATGGTATTGTATTATGGATGGTAGGAGGTAATGGTAGTGTATTATGGGTGGTATGATAAATGAAATAGAAAGTATATTCAAAGTAGTGTACCAAAAACACGTTATATCATGTTCATACATATAGATGCACGTGTGTATTTATAATATTGGTAATGTAAAAAGTAGTGTATTAATGATGGTAGTGTAAATGAAAGTGCAATCTAATATTGATAATATATTACAGAATTTATCAAAGAAATGATACATAAGCACATGTGCATCTATAATTTTTACTCGATTTTTTTAGTGACCAAATATAACGATTTTTTTATAAAAAATGTTAAAAAAAATTTTTGAGTGTTTTTAAAATTTTTTTAGGTATTTTTGGTTGTGTTCACATTAGTTCTCGCGGTTCTCGCAATAAAGGGTGGTTCCTAACGGATCCTTCTCCTATATATATATATATATATATGATCAAGATCAAGGGAAACTCTCTTGAGTTGTGAGAACTTAGAGAACTCGGCCTTCCCGTGCGAGTTTTCCCCCCATTTTTTCACACCTCTAGATATAATTTTAGCAAAGACTGCCGTAAAAGAAATAAAAATTTTGAAGTCGTGTTTTTCAGCCCCTTACATCAGCTGTAAAAAGTTGATAAAATAAGAATGACATCACTTTTTACATCATTTACGGCTACCGTAAATGAAAAAAAAACTAGGTTTTTTGGAAAAGTTGATTTTTTTTAGATTTTTAGTAATTAAAAAAAAACCTTTCGTAAGGCCAGACAGAGTTCTCTAAGTTCTCACAATTCGTATAACTTTTCATTCTACCCTAACCCTATAATATTTATAAATATAGGATAAGGATCCGCTAGGAACCACCCTTTATTGTGAGAACCGTGAGAACCGCGAGAACCAGTGTGAACACAACCAGTAATACCAAAAAAAATCTAAAAAACACCCCAATTATTTTTTAATATTTTTTTGAAAAATCGTTATGTTTCGTCAATAATAATAAAAAAAATTCGAGTAACAGTTTTCCATGCACATGTGCATATTTATCATTTCTTTGACAAATTTTGTAATACATTACAAATATTAGACAGTTGTACTTTCATTTACACAACCATGTGTAAAACTCTACTTTTTTACATTACCAATATTAGAAATCACACGTGCATCTATTGTATAACATCAAATAAGGTGTTTTGGTACACTACTTTGAACACACTTTCTCTTTCATCTATCATACCATCCATAATACACTATCATTACTTCCTACCATATATAATACAATACCATTACCTATATTACACTTTATTACATGTATATCAACACCATTTATACCATCCAATCAACATATTATATCATTAAGTGACAACTATAACTAAACCATCAACCACTAGATATAAATAACAAAAAAAAACATGTATATGGGCCTACTTCATCATTCAAAATCACAAACTTTTTGTACCAAAACACGTTATATCATGGTTATACATAATGATGCACATATGCATTTTGACTATTGGTAATGTAAAAAGTAGTGTATTACGGATGATATTGTAAATTAAAATACAATTATCTACTACTGGTAATGTCTTTTATAAATTGTCGAAGTAATGATACATATGCACATGTGCATGGATAACTGTTACTCGAAAAAAAAGTTTTTTTTGTATGTGTAACGAAATATAGCGAATTTTTTTAAAAAAATATTAAAAAATTTTGAATGCTTTTTTGAATTTTTTTTACATTTTATTTTGTGTTCACACTGGTTCGGTTCTTGCGGTTCTCGCATGAACCCTACACTATGTATATATATATATATATATATATATATATATATATATATATATATATATGTATATATAAGATTCAGTCCAAATGAGATCCACCACGAGTTGCGAGAACCGCGAGAACTTTTTTATCCGAGACGAGTTGGGCCAATTTTTTTTTTTTACAAAAACGTAGATGAAAATATTATAAACACATCTGTAAAAATATTAAAAAATTGTTGAGTCGGTAGTTTTGATGACTGATGCAAGTTTTTTTATGCCTGGCATAAATTTTGTATTTAATTTTACGTCAAACGTGAAAAAAACTTGCATTAGTCAAAACTACTACCTCAACAATGGTTTTTACTTTTTTTTACAGATTTATTTATAATATTTCATCTACGTTTATGGAAAAACATTTTGGTCCAATTCGCCCCAGATTAAAAAGTTCTCGCGATTCTCGCAACTCGTGGTGGTTCTCATTTTAACCCATCCCTATATATATATATATATATATATATATATATATATGGGATAGATCATGAGAAAACTAGTTTAATTGAGAAAACCAAAAAACTAACTAAAAAAGCCAAAAAAAACATATCAATTTTTTTTTGATTTTTTTTATTAAAGTTCGCTATATATATTATATAAAAAACTTAAAAAAAATAAAAAAAGCATATAATGCACATGTGCAACATAAACATATAATGCACATGTGTAGTACACATATAGTACACATGTGCAGTACAAGTTTTTTTTTTAAAAAGGTTTTTTTACACATAAAATGCAGCGATTTTTTATAAAAAAATTGTATGTTTTTATGCTTTTTTTGGTTTTTTTTAGTTAATTTTCTAGTTTTCTCATTTATATCTAGTTTTCTCATGATCCTCTCCATATATATTTAGGATAAGGATCCGTTAGGAACTACCTTTTATTGTGAGAACCGCAAGAACCAGTGTGAACACAAACAGTAATACCTTAAAAATCTAAAAAACACCCAAACTTTTTTTTTAATATTTTTTTTGAAAAATTCGCTATATTTTGTCAACAATAAAAAAATTTCAAAAAAATAAAAATTTGAATAACACTTATCCATGCAAATGTGCATTTTTATAATTTCTTTGACAAATTCCGTAATATATTACAAACATTGGACAATTGTACTTTCATTTACACTACCACGTGTAATACACTACTTTTTACGTTACCAATATTAGAATTGCACATGTGCATCTATATGTATCAACATGAAATAAAGTGTTTTGCTACACCACTTTTAATACACTTTCTCTTTCATCTATCATTCCATACATAATACACTACCATGCACATATGCATATGTATCATTTCTTCAACAAATTCCATAATGCGTTACAAATATTAGACAATTATACTTTCATTTACACTACTATGTGTAATACACTACCTTTTACGTTACGAATATTAGTAATGCACATGTGAATTTATATGTATCAACATGAAATAAGGTGTTTTTGTACACCACTTTGAATACACTTTCTTTTTCATCTATCAATACCATCCATAATACACTTCCATTACCTCCTACCATCCATAATACAATACCATTACCTCCTACCATCTATAATACAATACCAATACCAATATTTTCACTTTATTACATGTATATCAACACCATTTATACCATCTAATCAACATATTACATCATAAAGTGACAACTATAATCAAACCATCAACAACTAGATATATCTAACCAAAAAACATGTATATGGGCCTACTTCATCATCCAAAATCACAATTTTTTTTACCAAAACACGTTATATAATGGTTATACATAATGATGGACATGTGCATTTTGAATATTGTTAATGTAAAAAGTAGTGTATTACTGATGGTATTGTAATTAAAGTGCAATTGTCTACTACCGATAGTATATTACGGAATTTGTCGAAGTTATAATATGTATGCACATGTGCATGGATAATTGTTACTCGAAAAAAAAGGTTTTTTTTTAAATGAAATACAGCGATTTTAAAAAAAAATTAGTGCTTTTTGATTTTTTTAGATTTTATTTTGCAATAAAGGTGGTTCTCGTGGTTCTCGCAATAAAGGTGGTTCTCGTATAAACCTTACCACACACACACACACACACACACACACACAACAATATATATATATATATATATATATATATATATATATATATATATATATAGGAGAAAGATCCGTTAGGAACCACCCTTCATTGCGAGAACCGCGAGAACCAATGTGAACACAACCAAAAATACCTAAAAAAAATCTAAAAACCATCAAAGTTTTTTTCAAACATTTTTTCTACAAAAAATTGCTACTTTTGAGGGTGTAGTTATTAGCATTTAGCTTGGGTTGGGGGGGTTAGCTTTATGGTTTAGTTTTTTAGCATTTACCTTGGTGGGGGGGGGGGGGGGGGGGGGTGGGGGGGGGGGGGGGGGGGGGTGGGTTAGTTTTTTTAGGTTTTGGGTGGTGATGTAGTGGATTACTTTTGTGTTCACATTGATTCTCGCGGTTCTCACAATAAAGGTGGTTCTCACATGAACTTTACCCTATATATACGCACACACACACACACACATACAGGGGATGGATCATAAGAAAACTAGTTTAAATGAGAAAACCAAAAAGCTAACTAAAAAAACCAAAAAAACATATCAATTTTTTTTTTATTTTTTTATTAAAATTCGCTATATATATTATATAAAAAACTTAAAAAAATAAAATAAAAAAGCATATAATGCACATGTGCAACATAAACATATAATACACATGTGTAGTACACATGTGTAGTACACATATAGTGCACATGTGTACTACAAGTTTTTTTTTTGAAAAAAAGTTTTTTTATACATAAAATGCAGCGATTTTTTATAAATAAATTATAAAAAAATTGTTATGTTTTTTATGCTTTTTTTTGGCTTTATGAGTTAGTTTTCTAGTTTTCTCATTTATATCTAGTTTTCTCATGATCCTCTCCCTATATATATATATATATATATATATATAGTGGGAGTGGCTAGAAAGCCTAAATTTCCTAGAAAGTCTAGGAAGCAATAGGAAGGTGACATGTGGCTTTTAATTTTTTTCTTTAAAAGGGCATGATGGTAATTTGATTATTAATTTAATTTTGGAATATTATATATCCTAAAACTAACTATCCAGATATTTATGGAAACGTATATCTCTTTGACAATTTCAAATCATTACAATTTCAAAAGGGCAGTTACTTTAAATTATAAATTTTAAATCTTTAACAATTTCTTCACGTTGTGTTTTATCAGTTACTGGGTTCATCACAATGTGTTTTAGCAGTTACTGGTTCAAGTTATTGTTTCATCACAATGTGTTTTATCAGTTACTGGTTGATATAATTTTTTGCATTCTTGATGTTGTGTTTTATCAGTTACTTACTGGTTCACGTTGTGTTTTATCAGTACTGGTTTCATCATAATGTGTTTTATCAGTTACTGGTTGATGTGATTTTGGCATTCTTGATGTTGTGTTTTATCAGTTATTGGTTTCATCACAATGCGTTTTATCAGTTACTGGTTGATATGATTTTTGGCATTCTTGTTGTTGTGTTTTAGCAGTCAATCACTAGTTTGTCACATTGTGTTTTATCAGTCAGTCATTAGTTCGTCACATTGTGTTTTAGCAGTCAGTCACTAGTTCGTCACATTGTGTTTTAGCAGTCAGTCACTAGTTCGTCACATTATGTTTTATCGCTTTAAACACACTACCATGAACACATCTAGATCTGATTTATCGTTATTTTTTGTATGATTTGGTGTTTTCAAATGTGAGGGATTAGAGAGGGAGAGAAAAAAAAATGGCAACATTTTTGGAGGTGGTTTATGATTGGTAGTTATTTCCTTGTTTAAAACAACTTAAATGATATATCTACCCCTAATTAATTAAATAATCCTATTTTTAAGACGCACATATTACCAAAATGCCACCAAGATGATCTCAACCATTAAACACCTCCATCGGATGGCCCAGATCGCTTCCTAGACTTTCTAGGAAAAACACACTTTGCGCAGGATCGCCATATATATATATATATATATAGGGTAGGGTTCTAGAGTGAACACTAGTGTATTTACGAACTGAGTGAAAAATCCTGGCCATTGATCTACACACGTGTATGGCTAGGATTTCATCATAAAATCATAAAATACACTAGTGGTTGAGATCATAAGAAGGAATTTAAACCATTAGATTAGATCTTTAATCTAATGGTTGAGATCTTGATGACAATATTGTAAATAGTGTTTACCATTAAATAATTAATTTTACAGATTAAGGGTATAAAGGTAAATTTAACATTTTTAAATTTAGAAAGTTACATGCAATGCACATGAAAGTTTCTCCCTTTCTTTTTTAAACGTTAATAACTTTTTATACGTAACTTTTATTTAAAAAATTACACCATAATAACGAGTGTTATTTTATCTTTAATATGAGTACCATATTGTTATACTTATCTAGAGAAAAAAATTACGTTTCGATTGGATGTTTTAGTCCATGGTGTTTTTTCAATGTTCATACATTGATGTTTTAATTGTATTGTAAGGCATTGTGTTTTACAGTAAAACACCATGGCGTAAATAAGATACCATAGCATTGCAAATAATGAATTATGATTCAAGTCATGGTGTTTTAACATCTAGAGTATGTAACATTGTATTGTGATTACAGTCATGGTGTTTTAATATCTGGAATAAGCAATAGAATCATTCTAAATGTTATAACACCATGACTGTATTATGATTCAATTCGTGGTGTTTTTGGAATCTGTATGTTGTTTTATACCTACAAAAATAACAAAAATCATTACAGATGTTAGAACACCATGGCTGTCATACAATTCAAGTTATGGTGTTTTCTGGAATTCGTATGGTGTTTTATACAAACTGATGATGAATTCCTAAAATAACTTATGAATTCGGTTACAAGATTATATCTTTAATTAGGATTATGGGTTAATTACTATCTTACCTTTAAACTAATAAAATAGATAGGACATGTGTCATCACCATAGTGTTTCTTATCTTTCTCACACTTTTAGTCTTTTGTATAAGATCCTCTACCTATATATATATATATATATATATATATATATATATATATATATATGGCCAAGGAAAGTGTGGGGTGTGCGAACGCATAAAACCAATTTTCATATGGGCTTAAATTTAAAATATATATCATTATCATTTGTAAAGTATATTTGTTTAATTTAGATTTATGAAACAATTGTCTGCTTAGCTTGATGGCGTGCAGTCCAAGGGCGTAGCTTTATGTTCGGGGTGTCTCGGTTCTCACCGATTTTTCGTTCGTAATGTTAACATATACCAAAAACCTTTGAATTTTCTAGTGCAAAATGTTGTATTTTTAAAGTCCGACCCCATCGATTTGGATTTTGAAAGTCCGACCCAACCGAATTTTAGTTCAATCCACCAGTGGTGCCGTTCCCTATTGAGAATCAAATAGACTCTTAAGTTAAAATTCAAATCCTGCTAAGGGTTGTTCTTTTAAACATCGTTTTTACCTTCCCACTAAATTCCTTAGATGGAGATCATGTTCTGAGTTATGTTCCCCCTAAACCTTTTTCTGAAATTAAACCTAACTAACCCATTTAAAACTAAACCCACCAAATTACATTTTAGTTGAAGCATGACGAGTATATATAATGTCAATAATTGTAATGTTAATTATGGTTTGATGTGAAGATGATATGATTTATGATTTATTACTTATGTATAACCAGTGGCGAAGCTTGAGATTTCCGACTTAGGGGTCGAAAACGTATATACCCAAAAGTTTCTGTAAATCGGGGGGTCGAAAACGTATATACCCGAAAATTTCTATACGAAAACTAAATACTCTCCATTACTGAGCAAAAAGTTCGGGGGATCGGCTGCGCCCTCCCGCTCCTTGTAACATGCGCCCCTGTGTATAACTCGGTTTGTTTGCATCCATATATTCTTACAATTATGATTTGTGTCGAAACATGCCTTCATAGATGGATTTCTGAAGAATTAATCGGTCAGTGATGATCACCATTATTAAAGTTTTTACTAAATTTGTCTCAGATGTAATATCATCTTTAACACTATAATGTCACTCCATCGTCACAACCAATAATAATTTGTTCACATGAGACTTTGTAGTATTGACACATGTTAGTTTCATGACATGTAAATAAGTCTTTATCTTCATCACCAACTTTGACGATGTTTCAACTAACTTGCTGTTGGGTTTGACGTTAATAGGAATATAATATTGAAATAGCATGACTTGGTATAAGTGTTGCAAAACATCCTATGATCTAGAAGTACGAGGCCAGGAAGAGGACAAGTGTCGTAAAGATTCTAAGCTCATGAGGTTGTCTGTAGGAATAATTTTCATAAAGGGTTTGACGATGATAGGTCGAGGTTTAAGTTCGGCTGTAAGGGTATACGAAGTGTGCGGTAAAGGGGTGCGGCAAAGTCGGTTTGCCGAGCGGGAACACCGCCGCCGACCCCTTTACCGATCGGCAAAGTTTAAACAGATCGGCAAAGTTTAAACAGCGGTGAACCTTTACCGAAGCGGTGAAGTTGTTTTGTTCGATCTTTGTGCATTTTACAACGGCTATATAGCCGTTTACTATAAAAAAATTCAGCTTTATAAAACGAACCAAATTCACTACCATTGTCACCAAACAAACCATATTCTACTCATTTTTTCGAATCTTTTCAAACAAATGGAAGGCTCAAACAAAGGTGAAGGGAAGAAAAAAAATGTAGGGTCCGGTTCGAAGGCGAGGGCTCAGGATAAACGTAATTTTTTTGTTGTTGCGTTGTTTTATTATTATATTTTTTAACTTAGATTTTATTGTATTGCTTTTTTTATTTATAAAAGTTTGATGTTTTATTTGTTTTATCTTAAGTTAAAAATATAAAAAATAAAATAAATAGTTTACCTATTCCAAAGTGTTTAACCACCGCCAACGTTTTTGATGAATAGGTAAACAAAAAAGGTAAACCGACGTTGCACTGTTTGATTGGTCGGTTTGAAAGTTTTGTCTAACCACTCCTTATACCCTGATACCCTGATGACATTTGCATTACCATCGACCCATATATGTTGAGTTAAGTTGCTGGTCATCACAAGCGTATTACATGGCCCTCGTGTTATAATGAAAGGGGTAATGCTATTTGATATAAATATATTTAGACAGGTAAGAATGATTAGCTATAGAAGATGATTGATACATATTATATGAAACCTTTTCTTGAGGGTTTTATCGAAGTTTAGATGCAATTATGGATGCCTCATGAAGCTTCAAAGTTACAATTGGATTTTTTTTCTTCGATAAAGAAACTTGCTAAGCTAATTTAGTTCAATTGGATTTGACAATTCACAATCAATTATGGATTTACCTTTCTTTCTTTTTTTTGCAAGTTTTATGCTACCATAATGAAAATCGAAAGTTGCATGCACGCAAATTTTACAATTTGAAAACGATGTGAATTATGAAAATAATGTGCATGACTCTTTGGAGTATACTGAAATAATATGGCCGAGTTTATTTATTTTTTTCTATTTGTTTAATAGAAAAGGGAAACCTAGAGATGACAATGGGTCGGTCGGGTTTGGGACGGGTTTAGATAATCCTAAACCCGGTTAGATAAGGTTGTCCCAAACCCGTTTCAAAACCCATCGGGTTTCTAGCGGGTAACTACCCATCGGGTGTCGGTTATACCTGCGGGTTTCAGGTAAACCCGTTGATTTTTTAAAAAATTACCCGTTGGGTATATCTAACCCAAAACCTATCGGGTAACTACTAATCAATTACATTTAATATTATCACTATAGAAATATATCAAATAATTACAATGTATATGAAATAAAATATCGCTATGTATAAAAAATGAATGTATCACATATATACATATTTGAAAATATAAAAGAAATTATATCGGTTATACAATCAGGTAAACGGATATATCACCAAATCTCAAACCCATGAAAAATTCCAAACTAGTCCCAAACCCAATTATCCGACCCTAAACTCGTCCCAAATGTGTTGGGTTTCGAGTTTACCTATCAGGTTCGATTGCTTATCCCTAGGGAAACCCGAGTTGTGTTTGATCACAAGAGTGGATGGATTCGGCGAAAAGAAAAGTCAACTTACTGGTTCAAATAGCATAATGTGTTATCATAATTCATAACTAGAAAGTTAGTAGGTTTAGAAAATAAGAAACATCAAAGTGATTTTGGTCTAACGGAATTAAGATGTGTGAAATGGTGCCCCTTCCAATAACGTTGACGGTTCAAGTCCCGCTGTTGAAAATGATCTAGAATTAGAAGTAACTTCGATTGTTGTTAACAAACAAGGAAAATGAGAAATGTAAAGACAAAGTAATGAGAGCACTAGAAAGCTTCGATAACCAAGCCCTTAGAACCTGCTTAAAACCATAAACGGTCCTTTTAATTAGGCAACAATGATGCAGATGAGTCTTGTCAACAAAGCCGGGAGGTTATGCCATATACATTCTTTGAGAGGTCTCTGTGAAGATAGGCATTGTTGACATCAATATGCCCAATATCCCACCTTTTAAAAAAAGCCACTAATAAAGTTAACCAAATAGTAAGTGTTTAACAACTGGCCTAAATGTCTCAGCATAATGAACATCTTCAATTTGATGAAAACTCTTATTAACCAGTAAGTTTTTATAAGGTGTGACTCCTTGTATTTTTTACGGACCTAACTGCTCGACACGTGTCCAAAACTCGATCCGATTTAACTTGTGTACAAGACTAGAATTGTCATTGTACAACATGTAAGTTCAAGGACTAACTATGAAAATTCAGAAAAGTTGTACATTAGGAACTGTAATGTCTTCCTCTTCCGGTCCATAATGCAATGTGGACACAGGTGTAGTAGCTTAGCAACGTGGAAGCAACTGCATGTATCGATGTTGTCAAATTTTTTAGATGCCATCGTTTAGAACCCATGATTAACCATTTCATTCGAACTCCCTATGACCTATGCGGTAGATCACTTCATTCTCACATTCAAAATCAATTTAGAGTAAGTTCTTGTGTTTGAAGCTCTAAACCCTTAGTAGCTTATCAACGTGGAGGCAATGTTTTGATGTTGTCAACCTTTTTAGATGCCATCGTTCTAGAACCCATGATTAACAATTTCATTCGAACTCCTTATGACCTAAGCGCTAGATCACTCCATTCTTACATTCAAAATCGTTTTAGAGCAAGTTCTTGTGTTTTAAGCTCTAACGCTTGCAATCAAGTCATTTTCCTTCTTGTTTGTCTAAATCTAAGAGATTTCAAACTCCCTTAGATAATTCATATCGACTCTCAGCTGATAGTTTCTATCTCAGACTCGATTAAATTATTAATTTGGTTGAATCAATCGATAACCAAATTGAGAATTCTAATAATATTTGGGGTATGACTGTAACTAGTCATTACGAAATGTAATCAACCTGTTCTAAATTAGACCCAAAGTAATTGGGTTATGGACTATAAGGCCTATGCATTACGGTTCGTAATCAACCTGTTTTCGTCAAACCCTAATATTTGGGTTAGGATTCGTAAGGTGAAAACATTACGGTCCATAGTGCTTCTGATTTTGACCAGAACTTTAATTTTTAGTTATGGGGCATAATATGTAACGCTTCGCATTTTATACTTTCCTTATTTAGAAAGCGTCGTATTTCTATTAATGGAAACTTGTATTCGAATCGCATTCGTATTTTATTTCCAATATTGTAATCTGAGGCTTTGATCATAATGGAAATTCATTTTATAAATATACGTGTTACCTTTCATATTTGTGTTATATACGCAATCAAAATTCAAATACGTGTTTATATGCAAAACCGAGACTTAAAATACACTTCGGATACCTAAAAACAAGCTAAAATAGAAGAAAACATTATAAAATAACCTAGTTACAAAGTGTAAGGACTAAAAGTGAGCAAAACCAAAAGCTTTTCCACCTCCTTTCTCCTCCAATCACCTTCCACCTTTTTTAAGCCAATCATATTTCACCCTTCTCCACCTATTTTCTCCTCCAATCACCTTCCACCTTCATTAAATCTTAAACCCTACTACCCACTTATAAATACAAGCCTCCACCACCTCCTAAATATTTCCACACACCAAATTTTCTCTCAAACTCCCAAATTCTCTCAAGTCTTCCAAGCAAGGAAGAAAACTCTAAGTGTTCTAAGTGAGTTTTCACTCACTTTTCTTTATCGTTTTCTTCATTCTTCTTTCAAGCTATTTGGGCAACCTCTAGGAAGGTTTCCACAAGTTTTCCATGGCAAACTAAGGTGGAACATCACTATTTTGAGGTCCAAACTTTCTGTTTTACTAGGGTTGTTAACCCACAAGTGTTGAAACAATCCAAGCTTGTTCTTGCAACAAGACTTGTGCTTTGGTATGAGTGTGATTACTTGGAAGCCTTGGCTTTCCTACCTCTAATCCACCACCTCACTTGATGATTTCCCTTGCTACCCCAAGTAGTTTGCTAGACCCCAAATTGACATAACCCCACTTGCCTCCGACACTTAGTTAACTCTTTCTATGTCGAGCATGGCTCATCAGGTTAAAGATTGCTTGGCTACTTGATATAGTGAGAAGTATATACATTTCCTTTACATTTCATTCATGACCATCCTAATTGTCCTTGTGATAATTTTGTATTGGTGAATCTTACGAAAGAGGTTAAAGGACGGTTGTCCTCCTACCTCCATGCATGACATCTATGAAATCTGTGATATATATGTTGGACTTATTATGTACTATGTAATATCTATATAAACTTACACATAAACGAACCCTTGATATTAATCTTATGGTTACTTGTCATGACAGTAGGTTATATTATCAAAGGCTTGAGCCTCTCGTTACGATTCTAATGGGCAATTAGACCCATGAAACCACATTATCCCCTACGAGACTTACAGTGTCAAAAACGAGCGTTTGAGTCTAGATAATTACTTTTGATTACATACTTTCGCATACTTTACATTCCAAATCTGAATCTTCTATTAAAATTCCGAATACTCGCACACCCTCATTTCCCTATTCTCACCAACTTGTCAAATGTAACATCCGTCAAAAACGGATTTACCAAACCCGCTCCGTTTATCAACCGAACAATCAGTTAAAATTTTCGTTGCGAATTAAATGCCCAAAATAATTTTAAACGATACGTAATCAATTATTATGCGGGGATATATATTTAGTTTTTGAAAAACTGATAAAAATCGCAAAATAAAAATATTTTACTCATGCCGGGTTTCGAACTCGGGTCCATACCGGTTCAAACAAACACTTATCACTCAACCGAACAACCGCTGCGCCACTTGTGACTTTTGTTTAATATTAGAATCATTTAAGTGATATCATGTTTTTCCGAATTCGATATCGGCGCCCTGTATCAGCCGAACTTGAAATCAGGCATCAATCAAGTTTCCGTTTCTGTTCTTCGCGATCAAGAGTCTAAAGTTTAACCGTTTTCAATCAATTGGTCAGACTTAATCGAACAGTCAAAGACCAATCCCGGAAATCAAGTCGGCCGAAATTTTCTTTACCAAATTCAGGGAATCACTTGTTACTCTATAAATACAACCCAACCTATCACAAGAGAACTCGCACCACACACTTCTTCATCACTCAAAATCTTTGTTCTGTTCGTCGGAAGTCCCTTCAGTCGCCGGAATTTTTCTGCTTTTCGCCGGAATTTGGCCACCGGAAAACCGAAACCTTGCTTCCAGTTGGTATAAGCCTCTAAACTCTCCTATATCTTATGTTTAATACGTTCTAAACTTTTATGCAACCCAGATTCTGTTAAAACGTTTTTAACAGATCAGATTTCCGGTTTCTGGGTTTATGTACGAAGAAGAGGAAGTATCTGTATCATATATGTATAACTAAAATCCAGTTATTTACCGGGTTAGACACACAGTCCAGCGGTGGACTGTGTGCACTTTTAACGCTAAGGTCACGAGTTCGATTCCGGTTTCACACACGCCGCCTTGATAAAAATTCTTTTTTTCAGCAAACTGAACCGGAGTCGCCTTGAGTATATGTTAAGTATATTGATAACCGAGTTTATAACCAAGTGGGACACACAGTCTAGTGGTGGAGTGTGTGTCCGCTAACCCACAGGTCCCGGGTTCGAGACCTGTGGAGCGCACCGGTTTGTGAATTAATTCGTTTTTAAAATAAAAGGATTTATGTTTAACTCTAATTAATATATATATATAATTAAAATCGGATATATAACGGGTTAGACACGTAGCTCAGTTGGTAGAGCTGCGTGCACGCGTACGGGAGGTCTCGGGTTCGAGCCTCACCCGGCGCACAACAATATGCCTTCGAACCGGTCAACGCTAGTCAAAGTCAACGGTCAAACGTCAACTGTAGCAAAAATAAAATATTTTATTATTATTTTTTTTATTTAATTATTTTAATTAAAAATCAATTATAAATACTTAAAAATAACATTTTTAAGGTTAGAAAATAGCCTCAAACTCACAAAAATACACCCAACAAACCTACTAAAATAGATTAATAAAACCCTTTACTTACCAAACCATAATGCGATTTATCTAGGTTAATTTCACTCGTGGTTAACACCATTTCGCGTACATTCAACCTCATCAACCGAACGCACCCAATGTGAGTGAATTCTTGCAAACTCCCCTTTTTATTCATGTTTTGGGGTGTATCATGTGTCGTTTAAACTAATTCTCTTATGCAAATTTGTGCTATACCATTATATGAACTAAACTAGAATGTAACTATTATTGGTTGTGATGTATTCATATTGTCAAAGTTGTATACAAATTATTTAGGCCCATCAGTTCCTCGTGGGAGACGAGAACAACGCGTGCCTCAAAACTCATTCATTAGGCCCATCAGTTCCTCGTGGGAGACGAGAACAACGCGTGCCTCAAAACTCATACATTAGGCCCATCAGTTCGTAAGAACAACGCGTGCCTCAAAACTCATTCATTAGGCCCATCAGTTCCTCGTGGGAGACGAGTCGAACAACGCGTGCCTCAAAACAATTATTTGGTGTTTGTGTGTTCAATATTCAATATCATGTGTTGTGTGAATAGATTTACATCTACATTTACTCATATGTGGTATGCACATTATTTATAATCAATTGGATAAACTTGTTCAAATGTTTTTCCATAGGATTCACTCGCCAACATTATGTTGATCCAAAAACCTTTTTACACATGATACAGGTGGACAGGTTGAAGCAAGGAAAACATAGGATATGCCTTAGAAGAGAACCAAGAAGCTTAGACTGATAGTTAGAACATGTTGTATCATTTATTGTAACTTTCCATTAAATTGTATTAATGAATATGAAACATATAATAAATGTCATGAGCTTTGATGATAACCCAATTATGCCCCGATCACCTTTTCCGCTGCGGGTCGGGGTGTGACAGATTGGTATCAGAGCCAGGTTTATAGGGATATAGGATAGGTTATTAGACCCTTAGAACCTATACTATAGTCTGCCTAAATTTTAATTGATTAGGTGGTTACATACAAACTTGTGATATTTAATTGTTTCATATTTCAGTCAAACATACATGCTTATATACATATTCGTTATATATATATCAATGTTCATATATTCAATTCATTTTTCATACTCTCATTATTCAAGGATTTTGTGCAATTTTCAAATCCCATCAAAGTAAGTTCTGCGACGGGCATGTAGTAACCGGAAGGGTACAAGTACCGGTAGTCGGGACGTCCTGTCTAGGTTGGCATTCGTATAAATCCAAAATAACGGACCAGTTTGCCTACCTGGGGACTAACGATGAGAGTACGACGGACCTATTAGGCCAAAGCATGCCACACCAAACGTCGTTCGAACTAACCTCACTTTGAGATGTCACCGTGTCCATGCCTGGGCACATTCCGAACATCACACGTTGTATACATATTTCTCGATTTTCTCCGGGTTTTTGTGTACGCAACCAGGCAGAAACCGTGCGAACCATATGAAAAACCGGTATTCATGGGGGCCCACATGATTACACAGGTAAAGTATGGCGGCATGAAGGGCCTAACAGCAAACAAAACCCAAGACATCCTATGGATGTAGTAGATTTATTTTTCTATATTTATTTTATGAACGTTCATTCCCAAACTCGACCCACGATCCCAAAGGCATCCAACTCATACTCTTGACATGTATTCCTTGTAGATGTCTTCTAGCCTCGCTCGTAGTAAAATGAGAGCAGGAAAAGCCCGTGAACGCATGGCTACCCAAATCGCTCAGCAAATGGCTACCGTAATACCAAACATCGTAGTACAAGTTCAACAAGCCCTTACCGCAAATTCCGTTAACCCAACCCAACAAGAAGATCCAAACACTATCAATCCTTCAGTCACTAAATGCACCTACAAACATTTCAAATCCTGCGATCCTCCAAAATACGAAGGTACTGAAGGTGTCACCGCTCTCCTCATTGGTTCGAAGAAATGGAGAACACTTTTCTAAATTGCGATTGCCCCGATGATCGCAAGGTGCGTTATGCTACCGGTCGTTTACTTGGAACGGCACTCACATGGTGGAATACAGAGAAGACCAAACGTGGTGTTGAAGAAACTATGACCTTGACTTGGGAAGAGTTGAAGGGAATCATGACAAGACGGTTTTGCCCAAGAAGTGAAATCAAGAAATTGGAGGATGAGTTTCACGCTTTAAAACAAAAGGAAGGCGACCACACCACATACAACAAGAGATTCCTTAAGTTAAATCAAATGGTTCCCAATTTGTTTACTCCCCTCTATCGTTTGATCGAGCACTACATTCGTGGTCTTCCATCAAAGATTCAAGACTCTGTAATAAGTACCTCGCCTGCAACTTTGGAAGCAGCAATGGAGCTAGCAACCGCGCTCACTGAAAACCGAATCCGAAACAAAGATCTCAAAGAAGAGAAGAAGAAGGATAAAGCATCAACCGAAACCTCAAACCCCACCCGAACCGAATCCTTTACACCATCTACTTCTAAGAGAAAACGTGATGGGCAAATCTTCGCCGTCACCCAACGCAACCAACCCGCTTCACAAGTTGTACCTCCTCAAACTATCCCAAACGCCCAAATAGCACCCAACTCAACTTACCCAAACAAGAAGCCTTACATTGGACCTCACCCTCAATGCAACACCTGTTTCTATCACCATCCATCTACTTTACCCTGTCGGCTATGTGCGAATTGTGGACGCTACGGTCATTTGAGCAACGTTTGCCGCACCGCTCAAAACCAAACCTCAACCCCTACTCAACCCATGATCCAAACATATCAACAACCTCAATACCCCATGTACCCATATGTTCGAGCTTGTTTCAATTGTGGCGAACCTACCCATTTTAGAAACACGTGCCCTCGTTTGGTTAACATCATAAACGCCCAAGCTCAAGCAAACCCAGTTAACCAAGCAAACCAAGCAAACCCAGCTCCACCGCCAGCAAGAGGAAGAGTTTATAACATCAACACCAATCCTGTTGAAGATATTAACGGTCCAAACCAACCACTTAACTAGCCTTCTCTCACCAAGAATCAAAATTCAACTCCAACCACTTAGTTTTTATGTTTTTCTCTATGTTATCTCAATTTTCACGTATCTCAATTGGAGTTTTATCCAAGAATTTTAATGCAAATTACTAGTTCAGTTTGTTTTATACTCATTGATTTAATATTCATATCATCATACTTCACGACATATCTCAGTTTCATCATTTAAAGAAGTTGAGTTGTGTCTCACTTCTACATAGACTAACCTCTCCATCATATTAAACGAGAAAGGTTTTGTCAAACACGGATGCTATCAGAATTAAGACTCAAGCGCTGGTTGTTGTGTTGTTTATGTTGTAGAGTCGCATAGAACTAATCATAACTTGCGGATAAAGTCAATGAGAATTTGACAAGAATATGGTGGATACGCCGCTGGTACTTCCTATATATAAGTATTCTTGTCAAAAGATCGGAGGCATTATCAGGCGGTTATGAGAGGTTCCATGCATAGGTTGTTGTGTGATTAAGTTTATTCATTTTCAATACATGCAATAAGCTCGGCTCCGTTTGATTGAGCCTTGAGCACACAAACAATTTCATATTCAGTACATGCAATAAGCTCGGCTCCGTTTGATTGAGCCTTGAGCACATAGACAATTTCATTTTTCAGTACATTCAATACAATCGGCTCCGTTTGATTGAGCCTTGATCGCACAGATATATTTCATTTCAGTATTTTTTTTTTATGTTTGATGTATTGGTTGTAGAGTTATAGGACTAATCATAATTCACTGATAAAACCAATGAAAATTTGACAAGAATATGGTGGATACGCCGCTGGTACTTCCTATATATAAGTATTCTTGCCAAAGGATCAGAGGCGTTATCAGGTGGTTATGAGAAGTTCCATGTAGGATTTAGTATTGCCTTGATTGAAATTTGTGTTACATTTATATCATCTCACTATTTAAAGAAATTAAATTGTGATCCATTTCTACATAGACTAACCTCTCCATCATAACAAACGAGAGAGGAACTGTCACCATTCCAACATATATACTATCAGAATGTGGATTCAATTATTAGTTGTTGTGGTTATTTGGGTAGATTGTAGTATTGGAAGTTTTGCCTTAGGATATAACCATACCTTTTCCAAACATATCTAAACTCTTATGCATGATATCATTTTAGCGAATCATTCCTGCTTAACAATACTCGTACAGTAGGCAACAAAAAACGATTCCTGTATTAGGATACTTAACCTTTACAAGGAACGTTACCGCCTCAAACAAAAACTTAAACCCTTATTTCTTCTAAGCGTGTAACTGTCAAACTAAACACCATCATTTTTTTTCAAATATATCACTATTTAAATTTCGGGACGAAATTTCTAAAAAGCAGGGGATACTGTAACATCCGTCAAAAACGGATTTACCAAACCCGCTCCGTTTATCAACCGAACAGTCAGTTAAAATTTTCGTTGCGAATTAAATGCCCAAAATAATTTTAAACGATACGTAATCAATTATTATGCGGGGATATATATTTAGTTTTTGAAAAACTGATAAAAATCGCAAAATAAAAATATTTTACTCATGCCGGGTTTCGAACTCGGGTCCATACCGGTTCAAACAAACACTTATCACTCAACCGAACAACCGCTGCGCCACTTGTGACTTTTGTTTAATATTAGAATCATTTAAGTGATATCATGTTTTTCCGAATTCGATATCGGCGCCCTGTATCAGCCGAACTTGAAATCAGGCATCAATCAAGTTTCCGTTTCTGTTCTTCGCGATCAAGAGTCTAAAGTTTAACCGTTTTCAATCAATTGGTCAGACTTAATCGAACAGTCAAAGACCAATCCCGGAAATCAAGTCGGCCGAAATTTTCTTTACCAAATTCAGGGAATCACTTGTTACTCTATAAATACAACCCAACCTATCACAAGAGAACTCGCACCACACACTTCTTCATCACTCAAAATCTTTGTTCTGTTCGTCGGAAGTCCCTTCAGTCGCCGGAATTTTTCTGCTTTTCGCCGGAATTTGGCCACCGGAAAACCGAAACCTTGCTTCCAGTTGGTATAAGCCTCTAAACTCTCCTATATCTTATGTTTAATACGTTCTAAACTTTTATGCAACCCAGATTCTGTTAAAACGTTTTTAACAGATCAGATTTCCGGTTTCTGGGTTTATGTACGAAGAAGAGGAAGTATCTGTATCATATATGTATAACTAAAATCCAGTTATTTACCGGTTAGACACACAGTCCAGCGGTGGACTGTGTGCACTTTTAACGCTAAGGTCACGAGTTCGATTCCGGTTTCACACACGCCGCCTTGATAAAAATTCTTTTTTCAGCAAACTGAACCGGAGTCGCCTTGAGTATATGTTAAGTATATTGATAACCGAGTTTATAACCAAGTGGGACACACAGTCCAGTGGTGGAGTGTGTGTCCGCTAACTCACAGGTCCCGGGTTCGAGACCGGTGGAGCGCACCGGTTTGTGAATTAATTCGTTTTTAAAATAAAAGGATTTATGTTTAACTCTAATTAATATATATATATAATTAAAATCGGATATATAACGGGTTAGACACGTAGCTCAGTTGGTAGAGCTGCGTGCACGCGTACGGGAGGTCTCGGGTTCGAGCCTCACCCTGCGCACAACAATATGCCTTCGAACCGGTCAACGCTAGTCAAAGTCAACGGTCAAACGTCAACTGTAGCAAAAATAAAATATTTTTTTATTATTTTTTTATTTAATTATTTTAATTAAAAATCAATTATAAATACTTAAAAATAACATTTTTAAGGTTAGAAAATAGCCTCAAACTCACAAAAATACACCCAACAAACCTAATAAAATAGATTAATAAAACCCGTTTACTTACCAAACCATAATGCGATTTATCTAGGTTAATTTCACTCGTGGTTAACACCATTTCGCGTACATTCAACCTCCTCAACCGAACGCACCCAATGTGAGTGAATTCTTGCAAACTCCCCTTTTTATTCATGTTTTGGGGTGTATCATGTGTCGTTTAAACTAATTCTCTTATGCAAATTTGTGCTATACCATTATATGAACTAAACTAGAATGTAACTATTATTGGTTGTGATGTATTCATATTGTCAAAGTTGTATACAAATTATTTAGGCCCATCAGTTCCTCGTGGGAGACGAGAAAAACGCGTGCCTCAAAACTCATTCATTAGGCCCATCAGTTCCTCGTGGGAGACGAGAACAACGCGTGCCTCAAAACTCATACATTAGGCCCATCAGTTCGTAAGAACAACGCGTGCCTCAAAACTCATTCATTAGGCCCATCAGTTCCTCGTGGGAGACGAGTCGAACAACGCGTGCCTCAAAACAATTATTTGGTGTTTGTGTGTTCAATATTCAATATCATGTGTTGTGTGAATAGATTTACATCTACATTTACTCATATGTGGTATGCACATTATTTATAATCAATTGGATAAACTTGTTCAAATGTTTTTCCATAGGATTCACTCGCCAACATTATGTTGATCCAAAAACCTTTTTACACATGATACAGGTGGACAGGTTGAAGCAAGGAAAACATAGGATATGCCTTAGAAGAGAACCAAGAAGCTTAGACTGATAGTTAGAACATGTTGTATCATTTATTGTAACTTTCCATTAAATTGTATTAATGAATATGAAACATATAATAAATGTCATGAGCTTTGATGATAACCCAATTATGCCCCGATCACCTTTTCCGCTGCGGGTCGGGGTGTGACATCAAAACTCGGATAATCGGAAAGCTATGCAAACCTGTGAGTACACTTGACCCATTTTCATTTCTACATAATCTGGGTTGTAACATGTTAACTTACAAAATACACAAATACACATAACCTACTTTATACGCTTAATCCGGTATACATGCTTATTGTTATGCTTAGGTTCATGCTAGATACATACATGCTTTTGTAATTAACTTAGCTAGCCCAACTTAACATATATAGCGCTATAGGAGTAGCACGCCGCCCGTCGGGGTATTGTTAAGCTTTTTATTCATAAATAGTCTCGTTACTTTTGTGGCGAGGGATACATAATTCTTGTGGACACTTGGGGTTTGACATTTAGTATTGCATGCTAGTTTACCTTGTATACAATTGCCATGTGGATTCGAGTAAATTCTTTTCATACTTATGCTATATCAAAACTTGTGTGCTCGCCAATGCTTTTGTCTTGAACTATGCTTTAAACATGATGCAGGATGATGATGTTGATAACGACGAAATCTAGTAGGAACGACCCTAGAAACACACTTAGAAAGAGTAGATTATGTTATTTCATTATGTTAAACTTGTTGTAATTTGAATTTATCCATGTTGTATTTTGTTTCCTTATAATGTTTGAAAATTATTATCAATGAATGAAATCGGTTTTTGAATTAAATATTGTCACAAATAGTGTTATGATGTCTCGAGCAATCTACTTACGTCCGCCCCGATGATTCCGCGATCGGTTGGGGTGTTACATAATAGTACAGTAATAAGGCCCATAATCCACTGGTTTTGACTAAATATTGACCTAAGGAATACGGACCGTAAGAGGGCCATTATACAGTCCGTAATGGGTCATCTATTCAAAATCTAACTCTTTCGTTTCAACATTTCAAACATGTTTTCATACCCGCCTTGTAACTAATGTGTCTAGCATGATAATTAAGATCGATAATATTTGTTATGGATATACATTCTATTTATGACTAAGATGAAATTAATTTGGTATAACGCACCTTGAGACCGATACACTTCAATAGTGCTAAGTTTCCTTAAAAATCAGGTAAATAGATATTAACTAATTTAAATCTTGAGATGCTAGTAAAAACTCTTGGTTAATGTATAACAGATACATGTGCATGTTTGACTACATGTTCTTTAAGAGGTTTGATTTACTCTAGTATGTTTATCATAAAAAGATTTGGATTATCAATGCATGTATGCAGTACTGGTCATATACATTATTGCCACGACCACTAACTAGAAGTTAGTAGGCATACGTAATTATCTGTATGTGGCGTGTATACGTGGGAAACCTGGTATTTAAACTATAATCAAAAGTATAAACTCAGATTATAATAAATCACGATACTCATATCATGGTTGAGCGAAGGCTGACATATTTACAAGATTGACTCACAAGTAGTCATTCCTCATAAGATCTACGTTGGTCTAGTTTTGCTCTCTTTGGAACTTGCAACTCGATCCTCAGACCGGAACCTATGATATCATCAAGTCATTGTGGATTTTTTGATCCACTATTAAGCTTTTGTTATAAAACAATATTATATTAATTTAGCATTTTGAGTTTTCATGTTATAACTTATAATTTGATATAAATATGTTTTCTACCTTCCACTGCAATATAAATACGTTAACAATCAGTCATACTTATTACCCTATCAGCATGCCCATTGAAATTAGGGGTGTGACAAGTTGGTATTAGAGTTGCAGTTTGAGAGATTCAAATACCATCCTTTTGTGACTAAGCTAGAACCTTAAACAAAAGCTCATAGTTTTGCAGATTCGGTGATCATTATTAATCTCGAGTCTAGCTAATAAGACTTAGGATAATCATCCTAAGTCAAGATCTGATTTTTCTGATTTTCGAGTATGAGTACTTCCTCTCAGTGATCACATATGGCAACAACACTCAAAGTATTGGCAAAGGAGCTATACTTAGAGGTAGCACTTCTGCCTAGGAAGAACTCGAAAATGCACCTAGATCCTTTTTTGATCAATTGCGCCATCTAACAACACTCGAAGCCCACCACTATAACTAGAGTGGTCATTCGAGACATGGAATGCAATCTCAAGGGATTGAGCAAGATCCAATTATGATATCTAGCAGTGGTACTTCTATTCATGACACACACTCAACATAGCCCAACTCAACAAATGTAGGATGACCTTTTCACAGGCTATGGATTTGGAAAATAACATGTCGTGAAACAAGAAGAAGAACCATCAAAGAATTTAGGCATCTGGAATCAAGTAAAGAAGCCAAGATCACCTGAAGACTACCGCTATAACTTGAGTGGTGATTCAGGACATGGAATGCAATATCAAGGCAATGAACAAGATCCAATAGTGATATTAAGCAATGGTACTTCTATGCATAACACACCTCAACATAGCCTAACTCCACAAATGTGCGATGGCCTTTTCACAGGATATGGATTTGGAAATCAACATGTGGTGAAACAAGAAAAAGAACCATGAGAGCATTCAAGTTAATAGAATCAAGTAGAGAGGCCACCACCACCACAATTAATCACCTTAGTTGTTGGCAAGGATGATGTTACTATGCATAGACCTTGAAAAACTGTGTAGAAATAAGGTTCACATTCTGAATGCCCTTAGATCATCACTACCCTAACATTCCAGATGATGAAGGTGAATAATATGAACCCATGGAAGTGGAGCATCCATCAGAATCCACCGAAGCTTATGACGCCATTGAAGTAGAGATAGATAATCCCTTACCACCTCATAATCAGTTTGTGACAGAAGAAGCGTGTCGTCAAGCTTATATATACAAAAGATTTTTTTTATTTATTTGTGCCAAACAATCCCCATCTTAGACCCAACACCATATGATGTGAGTTTGAATTTACACCATATAATCAACATCTTAGACCCAATATAATGTGATGTTAGTTTGAATTTGCAATCAATAATCCTCATATCCTATTACTATGCAATTAAGTCTCCTCTTTAATGGTAGTTCACCAACTATACCTGATTTGTGTTTAGTGGTGGAACTGAAACTTATTTATCGCGAGTCATTATAAGGTTCTCTTCTCTACAATCTTTACCGTCTAGAATTAAATGGTTGATGTGCCTTCAATTATACATATTTTTAGTGCATAATTATCCCCATTTTAAGGTACTTTTTATGTCTTTATAGTTGAAAATACTACCTAAATCGTTCTGATTTGGTAATTGAAGATTTGCAAGGGCAATGGATAAAAGGAAGAGAAAAGCGAGCAAAAAAGAGGCAAAAATCCAAAATTCCAAGAAAATTAGCTAAGGGCTAGATAGTCACAGCCATGCCAGGCTATGGGTACTGTCGTGCATAGCAACCCAATAGCACAATTCAATCCAAGTTTGGCAACAAAATCCACGAATCCGGCGGCACAATGGTGCAACACTTTGGCATGCTCGTGCATAAATAAGACAAGGAATAGAAGCTTCGAGACTCGACAAGACTAATATCTTTTCAAGAATTGTCTGGACAGTTGTCCATGCACGACTGCGCATAACCTAGGTATGGTCGTGCCTATAACGGAATGCAACAGAAAGGACCAGGAAAGGACGAGAAGGACAACCGGCTGCCGGGGAAAAGCTGACGCACGAACATGCCCAACCATGCACGGCCGTGTGCCCCTGCACTTAGCCAGCCTATAACTAGAGTCCTTGGCTGCCCATTTTCCTCATTCCATTCTAATCATTCTTCTCACACTTTTCACACACATACTCTCTGATCTTGAGAGGTCATTAGGAGTTTGGGATCACTCAAAGAAACACTTGTAAGGTATGCTCATATAATGTATATATCTCTGGGCGCTCGGAGGGAAAAAGTGAAAGTGTACTAATTTTAACGTTGTTTTACTATTTCGTGAAAATAACGTTAAAGGAGGGGGATGGTTATATGCATCATGTGGTGGCGTTGATAGCCGAAGATAAGGGGGTACCTGCACCAATTAGTGTTTGTCTCAATTGTTGAGTGTTATGTGTCTTATGTCCAAGACTTGATGCAAAACTGCTATCGAGCAGGGGATCTCACTGGAAGCAGCCTCTCTATTCCTACGGGGTAGAGGTAAGACTGTCTACATCTTACCCTCCTCAGTCCCTACCTTAGCTTTGCTATTGGTGGGATATACTGAGTATGATGATGATGATGATGATGATGATGAGAGAGAGAGAGAGAGAGAGAAAATTGTAATCAACAACCTTCACTTAATTGTTTGATTCTTACACTTGATTCACCATGTCTTTCCTATGATCATTGTTTGTGGAGAAGTTACTATGGTCATTCTTGGCTAAACTCTTTGTGTTGCTTGGGTTGTTTAACTTTGTATGAATTAAATGTTTAACTTTGGCAAAGTTGTGTGTTATGTCTTTGATAATTCTTTCTACCCTTCTTCTTTGTGAATGAGGCTTGTGATATGGTTTTGGTCTTTGATCCCGTGGGTGTTCTTGATAAACTTAGTGGTGTGAAGTCAACTAGTACACCCATGGTGTGTGAGAACCCATATACTAGTAGGGGGGTCTCATTTTGGTAGCAGTTAACCTATTTATGGAAACACATCTTGTGATTAACCCTCAATTATCAAGGATATCATTATTGCCCTCATGGTCTATATGCTAGGCTTCAATGATAATCTAAAAATTGATTATGCCACTTGTCTAACACAGTCTATATGTTAAAATTGTTGTGGGCCAAGAGTTGGTGAAACCATGTTAAAATCTATACATCTTTATATATGTTTTATTCTTATAACACCACCCGTTAAATAAAGATCAATCACCTCAATCAATCACAAGTGTCATTAGCACCTATACGGAGCACCATAACATATATTTGAAAGATGGAACCCATAAGTATGGACTATCATCAAGGATCACAAAATATAGTGTTATGGAAGAAGAAGAAGAAGAGTGGTTGGATGTCTTAAACTTATACTTAGTTGATTTGTCTCTAAAAGGAGTCTTCATCTAAGCAAAGATAATGAATTAACTTTAAATCATCTCTAATTCTATTTTAACCTCAAATTCATTATTTGTAAATTTAATGGAAAGCCTTAATAGGGTCTTTTTCTTAAACCACCACATCACTCGACAATATCCTAACTATAATTCATCCCAAGTGGAGTGGAGAACTCAAAGCAGCACTCTTCGTGCTTTTGATATCCTCTACTAATTCTCTATTATTTGCTGTAATTTTCTGGTTTTAAATATTAGATTGATAAACAAAAAAAGATAATTAATTACATAGCGGTAATTTAAAATTGGGTACTCAAAGTCGTGTCCTTTGGGTTTGATACTTGGTTCTTACATAAACTTTACTACAAATGATGAGTACATTTGCCTATCGTGTGTGTTTAGTCTAAGTAATAATTATTTCTTATAGATTTAAAACTATATAAACGTATTTAAAAGTTATTGAGTTAACTCCTAATCATGTTAAAAGTTACTAAAACTAACTACTAAATAACACGCATCAATGGTCTAAAACATTTTTTCTTAGAAGAAACTATGATTTTATACATAAAAGTCTACAATTTTTTTTTGGCCATATGTGAGCAACTTCTCTTCATACCTCTTAGTTCCGCCTCTAATCGTGTTACCTAGGTAACATCATCCACAACATCATTCACATCCTAAGTAAGTTGTGGCTCAAATACAATAAGTTTGGAATGTATATTTACAACATCATCCACATCCTAAGTGGGTTGTGGCTCACTTACTTTAGAAACTCAATTTTGGTTGAAAAATGCAATTGGCACTAGTACACAAAACATCAAAGGTGCGGTGAATTTTTGTGTACTTGTGTAAGTTCGGCACAAATGCACAAAGTCAGTCTATATATTGAAAAGAAAACAATACTTAGAGAAGTCACACAAATTTTGAGAATTTTTATTTGAAAAACTACAATATATGCATAAAAGTAAACTAAAAAGTATATTGGTGGGTTGGTTATGTTTAGTGCTATGTAAATTTGGTGGTTCCTTTTAACCTGTGCAGTTGACCTAATTCATGACCAAAGGTCAATCGATGATGCAATAATTTGGTTTCATCACATCTGTCCATTTTATTTTTATAATAAAGTTAAGTTTTACTTAACTAAACCATATAATACAAATCTAGAAGAAAAAATACGAATCCTGTGAATGCGAAGGTCCGTTGTTGAAATTTACATATGTTATTATATTTTTAACCAGAGACGCTCATACACGTACTCATTAACTAAATCTAATACATTCACACTTAAAAAGAGATATGAACATAAAATCTTTTGGAGTTTTGTTTGTTGGACCATAGAGATATCACTACACTGAAGGTAAAGGGTAGAGGTACTAAATTAGAGCTATGAGAGCTGTCAATAAAAATTACTAATTTTTTTTCATTGTCTTATTGTAACACTATTCCATCTTCTAAATTCTTCATAAATGTATATAGTAATAATATATATGAGCCAAAAATAAATTTGAAACTTAATTATCTTTATCATCTATAAGATGTTATTACATAAAAACATTAAATAATAATAATAATAATAATAATAATAATAATAATAATAATAATAATAATAATAATAATGTTATGTAAAAAGTTCATAATAATTAAACATTATGAAACGTTGTTTTAGAGTATCAGCAACACACGAGTTCACAACCACCCAAAAGTCTACCCTCCCCATGGAAGTCTGCACCCCCTCCCCCACCACCACTATGGACAACTCGTGGCTACGAACCACATTCTCCCTCTCTTCAAACTCTGTTGACCGTGTCATAAAAACCACCCATTGTACACAGTGGCGAAGCTTGAGATTTCCGACCGAGGGTCGAAAACATATATACCAAAAAATTTATATAAAACCGGGGATCAAAAACGTATATACCCAAAAATTTCTATATGAAAACTACATACTTTCCACCACTGAGCGAAAAGTTAGAGGGGTCGGCTGCCCCCTCCCACCCCCACTATGTTGCGCCCCTGCTTACATGTTTTTATATATAATTGAAATATAAAAATATAACGTTGTAAAACAATATTAAAACTTAATTTTTATTTAGTGTTTCAACTCACAAATACATTGGTGAGGAAAACTTGATCTGTTTTCATACTAGTAAGTTGAAAATTTTACTATATAACAACAAACCCTTAATATTTTATGTTAATCTATCCATTTACCATCTAGTAGAAAAACTAGGCTAAAGGTGGTAGGTGAAATAAAGAAAAATGCTAAAACATTTTTCAAAAGGCAGCTTCAACCAACTTTTTCCCTCATAATTTTGTAGTAATTCTAACACACCCATTTTCCTATATAAATCACCCCTTTTCTTTCTACTTTCCCCACACATAATTTCTAATCCACTTTCAAAACAGTCCTTTGTTTCCAAAGACCAAACCACTTGGTGTATTTGTCAATTTTTTTTTTCACTTGTAGCACACCAAGCTCATAAACAATGGGTTCATGTGGAAAAACTTTTTCAGTTAGTGTGAAGAAGAGAGATATCGTAGCCGCCGCGTTGCCGGTCCAGGACCACTGGCTACCAATGTCTAACCTAGACCTACTCCTTCCACCACTCGATGTCGGGGTTTTCTTTTGCTACAGGAACTCTCTTCCACTCGATGAGAGCGTGACGGTAGTGAAGAAATCTCTGGCACAAGCGCTAGCGCAGTTTTAACCCGCTGGCGGGTGAAGTTGTCCAAAACAACCTCGGGGAACCCGAGTTGCTTTGTAACAACCGCGGTGTGGATTTTATTCATGCACATGCTGATATGGAGCTTAAGAACATTGATCTCCACCACCCTGATGAATCTGTAGAGAGAAAGCTTGTTCCACTTAAAAAACAAGGTGTTCTTGTTGTTCAGGTATATATATATATGCATATCACATATCAGTTCATTATGCAGAGCGAAGAAAAAACTTAATTCCAGTTTTCTTCAATTAGTTAAAAAGGTAGTAAAAGAACTATGGCTCTTAAATTATTTTTATGATTTGATATTTCATGAACCCTGAAAAGAAAAAGCTAATTGATATTTCATAAATGTGAAAAGGACTCGGACATATCATTGTTAATAAATGCTAAAATTCTTTCGTCTCTTTTGTTCGGACTTTTAATTAATGTTAACAACAAGTAGACTATATGCAGTGACAACTGACACGTTTATAAACTTACAAGTGTTAGTGTCATGTCGTATATGATATTAGTAAATAAAATTAATACACTACAGTAAATTGTATCATAACTTTTTTTTATTAATAGTAAACTCTAAATACAATTATATACTTCAATAAACTTGTCTCGTAACTTTTTCATTAATAGTAAACTCTAAAGACAGTTATATACTTCAATAAACTATTTATTATTTTTTTATGTAAATTAATTATCTTATATATAAGAGGACAACATGAACATTCTTGGATATCTGTTATTACACATCCTATGTTTTTGTAATGCAAATAGGTAATCACATAACATGTTAGTTTTTTATGTTAAAAAAATATAGCAATGCCATACGCAAATTAAAGGCCATGCTAAAATTAAAGATTTTAAATGTCTGTGTTTATGATCTACTTTTTTCAAAAAATAAAAAATAAAATATCAATGCATGAAAAAATTATAGATTTTTAAAAATCATTGAAAAGTTGGTTTAAAATTTAACCGTAAGTTTTAAAAGAACTATTTGTATTCTTCTTATATATTCAAACACGATCATTATCTCATAACAACAATATATTGAAAAGTGTGACAACCAATTTAACACTCATACTATTTATTATTTTAATGGTATTGACCCCATTTTATTGTATAAATGCAAGTGTGTATGGGTGTATACATATAAACTATGGAATAGCGCCGAGAGAGATGGTTTTTTTTTTTAATTTAAGCGTAAGTACACTTGCTATGCGCTATATATTGGTTGGTAACATTACAAAACTACTTTTTATTAAAGCATATGTTGCCATGAGGAAATCAACGCGTGCGTGTTGTGCGAGAGCCTTTAAGGGTGAAAATATTTACGTTAATATACGTATACGTGTACATGTTAATTTCTTGCACACACCATGAAAAACAAGGTAAATGAACTATGTTAAACTCTTTACACACTTGAGCACACATATTAACTTGTAAATGCATTATGTACACAGTGGTGAATCCATAATTTGTTTTATGCAGGTTCCTTTTGGTAGGTTTTCACTAAATCTCATCTAATATTTTTCAAATCGTATAAGATTTCCATTAATTTTTTTCAAATCAAGGGGTTTCTGAAAACCCATAAAAACACACTGGATTCACCATGTATGTACATATTCGTATTGTGTAAAATGAGATAAAGCACCTTTTAAAATAATATTGTTTTATTAGAGAAGTTTACGCCTTTCCAAAGAGAGAGAGAGAGAATTGAAGTTTACGATTTATTTAGAACTCAAATAAAGTCAACAACCATCTATTAAAATATGATACGATGATTAAAAAGTTGATTTAAATGGTTCTCTGCGTATAGTGGATCTAGAGAGGGATGAATGAAACTACGAATACATTACTTGAAAGAAACGTGGTTTTTAATTCAAGGACATATTGATTTAAATAAATCAAAGGAAGGAACTTTTTTAAATAAAAACTTGAAACTCATTGTTTTTTTTATACGATTCATTAATACATTCTGATTTCATCTCAAATGTTTTATCCTTGTCCCAAAATAGGTCACTGAGCTAAGGTATGGAGGTTTGGTAATTGGATGCTCATTTGATCATCGAGTAGCCGATGCATACTCGATAAACATATTCTTGACTGCATGGGCTGAAATTGCTCAATCCAAACCAATTTCAAGTCTTCCATCTTTCAGGCGTTCCATGCTTACCCCTAGACACCCACCCGTCATGAACACCTTCTACGACAAGCTGTTCCTACCCTTATCATCTCTCCCTCCACCGCGGTCCTTTTTGCCTATCAATCCCCTCATCAGTCGAATATACTACATGGAAGCCAAAGATATCAGTCTCCTTCAATCGAAATCAAGCTTCAATGGAAACCCAAAAAGAAGCAAGCTTGTATCATTTACTGCATATCTTTGGAAGATAATGGCGGAGTGTGAAGATGGGGTCAACACATGCAAAATGGGCGTTGTAGTAAATGGGAGAGAAAGGCTAGATAAAGTCAACTTTGACAAACTCTCTTTGTCAAGTGCCATGCCATGTTCAATGCAAAACTACTTTGGAAATGTACTTTCTATACCTTACGGTGAGGCAAGTTCGAGTGAGCTTAAGGAGATGCCACTCAGTCGCGTAGCTGATATGGTCCATGAGTTTGCGTGTCCTGCAATGACTGAGGAACATTTTCGAGGACTTATTGATTGGGTTGAGTTGCACCGACCTGAGCCAGCAGTTGCAAAGATATATGTCAAAATGGACGAGCATGATGGCGAAGCCATAGTGGTGTCCTCAGGGCAACGCTTTCCGGTGGATAGTATCGACTTTGGATGGGGTAAGCCGCAGTTCGGGTCATATCATTTTCCATGGGGTGGGCAAACAGGATACGTAATGCCTATGCCGAGTACAAGAAAGAATGGGGATTGGATAGTATATATGCATCTTCTTGAAAAGCATTTGGACATGGTCGAGACCAAGGGAAGAAATGTGTTTAACCCATTAACTCCATCATACCTAGACCTCTAAATTTCTAATGGTCATCTTCTACCATGTTAACACACCATTGTAATATATTAAAGTTTGTGTACCACTCGATCTATCTTTTTAGTGAAACAAAATACGTGTATAATCAGTTATCTTTCCATTTTGGAATTATCCAAGGTTTGGGATTAAATGTCAGTTTTATGACAATTTGCTTAAGTTTTTTCTCAACTAACCAAGTAAAAATTGCATTTGATTCTAACTCTATGATATATCATAGCTAGACACATAAAAAAATATGTGTATATATATAATGGAAAGATGTTTTGAGATGAAACTTTAGTTAAGAAGAGAAACAACAAAATGCATACGGGTTTAAACACTTTAATAAGTTATAACTCATCTCATTAATTATTGACTCTCTAATTAATTAGGTAAAAACGTTTTATTCTACATATTTCGAAATTTATCCTACACACATCGAAATATATCCAACAAATGTCGAAATTTATCCTACACTTTATCTTAGACACATCAAAATTTGTTCTTCACCAAAAGTTAGGTTTGTTTGAAAGAACATATTTTATATATGAGTTATTAGTTTGACCTAGTTAACTAATTTAGGGAAATACAATAAAATAATCAATTTTATAAATTTATCTATATGCTATTACAATAACATTAACTACACATATCAAATGAAACATTTATATTGGGTTAAACTTCTTTATATTTTACACAATAGTTTCTTCTCATTTGAACCATATGTTAGAAAGGAAAGTCAAACCTTGGAGGAAATCGCAGCTAATCAACAGCCGGACATCCTGCGGCAGCTAATCAACAGCCGGACATCCAGCTAATCAACAGCAAATCGCAGCAATGTTTTCCTTTTTTATGTGTCTCTTGTAAACCATTTAAGGTGCCCTGCATTTGTAATCTAAGGAACCATAACACACAATTATGAATGAATAGTCTTGTTCGGTAATTCACTCTGAAACTCTGATTTTAACATGGTATCAGAGCGGGTTATTTAGACTGCTCATCATCTACCCAAAACACAACCGAGCCACAACCGAGTCACCATGTCCGGAGACGGTAACTCGAGTAGTGATCTCACCTTACAACTAGCCAACCTTCTCAAAAATTCCCAATCAAAAAGCCCCAAAATGTCCGATAGTTTACAGATAAATCTGAAACTAAACGGCCAGAATTATCCCCTATGGACCCGAATGATTCCAGTCGCCAAAGGAGGAAAATCAAAAATCTTGCTGCAACATTTAACCACAAATCCCCCAGACCAAAATCATGAAACCTACGAACAGTGGGAGCAAGATGACCTAATCGTCTTTTCATGGTTAATTCAGAATATCGAACCTGTTCTTGCGGGTAACCTCACCGAGTTTCCCACAGCGAAACCGTTGTGGGATGCCTTGGTAGTTACATATAGCAGTGGACGGGACAAGCTCCAAACCTTTAATCTTCATGTCAAAGCGAATGACATCAAACAGAACAATACTTCTCTCGAAGAATTGTGGATCACCCTCCAAGGCGTATGGGGAGAAATCGACCGAATTGATCCGAATCCGATGACTTGTTCAACGGATATTCAAACATACTCCAAAATCCGAACTGAGCAAAAACTCTTCCAGTTCTTAAATGCCCTTGACCGGAAGTATGACCCTATAAAGAGGGAAATACTCCGGTCGGAACCACTTCCGACTGCAGAAGCCGCATATGCCACTGTTCGCAAGGAGGCCGCTCACCGAAACATTCTCGGAACACCTCTCAATGACGCACAGGGCATCGCAGCAGGTCTTATTGCCACAGAAATAGAAGGGGCAGGACTTGCATCGAAAGGGCTCCGACGGTTTGACGGAAGAAGAACTGGATCTGTAAGCAGAGATGACAAAACTCATCTCAAATGTGACCATTGTGGCATGACTAAGCATACCAAGGAACAATGCTTCAGACTCGTCGGATACCCTGATTGGTGGTCCGACAGTCATAAGAAGGGCACAAAGGCTACTGCTCACGAGAAAGGAAAATCACCCAGCACCGGCAACCGAGAGGTTCCAGGAGATGGAAGCCGGAGTAGGGTTGGTTTCGGCGGAATGGCCGACACAACAGGCGAAGAAGACGAAGGGTTAGGTAATGGCGGAGAAGATGAAGGAGAAAGAAATGGGTTTGGGGCGGATAAACCGTGGGTTTATAACCCAAAAGTGAATATGTCACATTTGGTCCCTGAAAATAATGGGAGTGCTAATATGGCCCAAAAACATCATGAAAAACAAAAACGATGGATATTCGATTGTGGCGCAACCGACACAATGACTTATGAGTCATCGGATATTATTTCAACAACTAAACCAGAAAAAACACATATTCAAACGGCGAACGGAGGGATAATGGATGTAAAATCGGGAGGGACTATTGAGATTTCACCCACAATAAAAATCTCTAATTGTCTTTATGTTCCCTCATTGTCACATAAACTGCTTTCCATTAGCCACGTCACTAAAGAACTCAACTGTATTGTCCTAATGTACCCTACGTTTTGTATTTTACAGGATATCAGGACGGGAGCGATCATTGGGCGTGGCACTGAAAGTCAAGGGTTATATTATGTGGACGAAGTAACTCAAAATGGTGCTGTGATGTTAACCCATGGTACATCGGAACGAGAAGCATGGCTATGGCACCGAAGATTAGGTCATCCCTCTACAAGTTATTTACATATTTTATTTCCAAAACTATTTCCAGTTAATTCTATGTCACATTGTGAAACATGCACTTTAGCAAAAAGCCACAGGAAAACTTTTAAACCCAATAATACTAAGGTTGCTTTGCCATTTTCATTAATCCATTCTGATGTATGGGGTCCTGCCCCCGTTCTTGGGGGGCAAAACCTTCGTTACTTTGTGATGTTCGTTGATGATTGTACCCGAATGACCTGGGTTTATTTTTTAAAAAACAAATCCGAAGTCTTTGAAAAGTTCACTATGTTTTACGCCATGATCCAAACCCAATTCCAAACAAACATCCAAATTTTTCGATCAGATAATGGAGGTGAATTTGTTAATACCTCCTTTAAATTGTTTTTTCAAAACAAGGGAATAATCCACCAAACTACATGTACAAACACTCCAGAACAAAACGGTGTCGCCGAAAGGAAAAATCGCATTTTGCTGGAAATGACACGAGCCCTCCTAATTGAATCCCAGGTCCCGAAACATTTTTGGCCTGAAGCCCTTGCTACCGCTACCTATCTTCTCAACCGACTCCCAACAAAAATCCTCAAACTTAACACTCCATTACACACCCTTTCAAAATTTTTCAAACTACCCTCAGTCCTTACTCTTCAACCACGAATCTTTGGATGTACCGCTTTTGTTCACATACCTAAATCAGATCGAACCAAACTTGACCCTTGTGCTGGAAAATGTGTCTTTGTTGGGTATGGAATGAATCAAAAAGGATACAGATGTTATAACCCAAAGACACGTCATATGTTCACCACAATAAACTTTGACTTTCTTGAAACCGAGTATTACTACAATTCCCAACTCAGTGGTCAGGGGGAGAAGGAATGTTTAGACACACTAAGTTGGTTGAAATATGTTCCCTATGTACCAACTACAGAGTCACCAGAGTTCAATTTCAGTGCCACTGAAGGCCCTAATGTTCCTCCTAACCTGGTATCCGAGGTAAGTAATACTCACCCTATTCAGTCTAGTGATACTTTTGGAGTTTCTAATGACTCCGAAGATACCAATACTTCTAACCATGCAACTGCCACAGAACAAGCTGAGAATTTACAGGCAGATGAACCCATACAAGAAGAATCACCATCAAGATATGTGTTACCCCCTAGAACAAACAGAGGGGTTCCTCCGAAACGGTATTCTCCTGGAAAAGAGCCAAGAAGGTCTAGTTATCCTATAGCTAATGTGGCTAATGGAAATCTCACTAAGGAGCCAAAGCGTTTATCTCATCTGTTTATTCTGAAGAAACTCCTACAAACGTGGATCAAGCTTTAAAGTCTAAACATTGGAAGGAAGCAATGAAAACAGAAATGGAAGCTTTAATCAAGAACAATACTTGGGAAAAGTGTACTCTTCCGTTGGGAAAGAAATCCGTGGGGTGTCGTTGGGTCTATACGGTTAAGTATAAACCAGATGGTACAATTGAGAGATATAAAGCCCGACTGGTAGCAAAAGGGTATACCCAGACACATGGGATTGATTACGCTGAAACATTCTCCCCAGTTGCAAAAATGAACACAATTAGGGTTCTTTTTTCGATAGCCGCAAATGAAGGGTGGCCACTCCAACAGTTTGATGTAAAAAATGCATTTCTACACGGGGATCTAGATGAAGAGGTATTTATGGATGCTCCTCCAGGATTCACAAAAGATTTCAAATCCGGAGAAGTTTGCCGTCTGAAGAAATCTCTGTATGGTTTGAAGCAATCTCCCCGGGCTTGGTTTGGCAGATTTACTGTAGCTATGAAAAAATTTGGATATAAACAAAGTAATGCCGATCATACTTTGTTTCTCAAAAAAAGAGGAAAATTCGTAACCTGCCTAATTATCTATGTAGATGATATGATCATTACAGGGAACGATAAAGAAGAAATGAGAAAACTAAAAGAAAACTTGTTTGCCGAATTTGAAATGAAAGATTTGGGCAGGCTGAAGTATTTCCTCGGAATTGAAGTGCTAAGGTCAAAACAAGGAATTTTCATTAGTCAGAAGAAGTATGTCTTAGACTTGTTGGCAGAGATTGGAATGATAGATTGCAAACCAGCAGACACTCCTATGAGTGTAAACCAAAAGCTCTATATGGAGGAAGGAGCAAAGTTAGCAAATAAAGAAAGATATCAACGGCTGGTGGGAAAACTAATATACCTCTCACATACTCGCCCAGATATTGCATATGCTGTAGGGGTGGTAAGTCAGTTCATGCACCAACCTCAAGAGTCCCATATGGAAGCAGTTTGGAGAATTATTAGATATCTCAAAGGAACAGTGGGTCATGGAGTCCTGTTTCAATCACATGGACACCTAAATGTTCAAATCTATACTGATGCAGACTGGGCAGGAGATAAGGGAAGTCGGAGGTCAACAGCAGGCTACTTCGCTCTAGTTGGTGGGAATCTTGTCACTTGGAGAAGTAAAAAACAAAAGGTGGTTGCTCTCTCAAGTGTAGAGGCTGAATTTAGAGGTATAGCTCGAGGTCTAACAGAAGCCATGTGGATGCGAAGACTCTTAGCTGAGATTGGCTTTCCTTCAAGAGAAACGAGTAAGATTATGTGTGATAATAAAGCTGCAATTCAGATTTCAGAAAATCCAGTACAACATGATCGAACTAAACACATAGAAGTTGATAGGAACTTCATCAAAGAAAAATTGGAAGATGGTACAATTGAACTACCGTTTGTTCGATCAAAAGATCAATTAGCAGACATACTAACAAAGGCTGTCAGTGGGAAAGTCTTAGGCGAATGCTTAGACAAGTTGTGTATTGGAAACCCCACTACTCAACTTGAGGGGGAGTGTTAGAAAGGAAAGTCAAACCTTGGAGGAAATCGCAGCTAATCAACAGCCGGACATCCTGCGGCAGTTAATCAACAGCCGGACATCCAGCTAATCAACAGCAAATCGCAGCAATGTTTTCCTTTTTTATGTGTCTCTTGTAAACCATTTAAGGTGCCCTGCATTTGTAATCTAAGGAACCATAACACACAATTATGAATGAATAGTCTTGTTCGGTAATTCACTCTGAAACTCTGATTTTAACACCATATGTTAGTACATATTGTGTTTAGGTGATTCTTTGTTCTTGAAAGTGTCGAGATTGGTAACTTAGACAGAGTTTTGGTTTATTTTTTCAGTCATTTAAACCAACGCCTGAGTCATGGCGTTGGAGTTTGTAAACAGATCAATCAGTCATTTTGTTAGTTATGCGTTATGTTTGTTGGACCGCATGACTCATAAGTTAAATATTAAGAACATATGGGTCATAAATATAATTAGGGGTCAATGTGTCTTAGTTGATAGATTTTTTTAGATCATGCATGTCTATCGTGTTGCTTGTGTAAATAAAACTCTGTCTAATTTTCTGCAGAAATAGAAAGAACGTTTATCTACATTTTGTGTTATAACAATCACACTAATATCACGGATTCCGAACTTCGTATTAGCTAAACGTAGAAGTTTGTTTGTTTCAACACGTTTAATCACGTTTAACAAGATCAAACTGGGATTTTACTTTCACTATATATATATGTGTGTGTATATATATATATATATATATATATATATATATATAATTTACTAAGAGTAGGATCAAATACAAACCAAATGTCGTATACAAACTGTAAGAACTATTCAAAAAGTGTCATGTGGCATCCAATCAATTATAGTGAAATGGTAAAATAATAACCTAAGTAATATTAATTATATTGAATTCCCTATAATTATGTTAACAAATAATTAATTCTTTATTTGAATCTTCCTTTTGTTTTCAATGTGTTAATATAATTTTTCATTAAGAAAACTGCTCATATCATACATATGTGCAAAAATCAATTATTTTAATTAATTTTCATGTGCTAATTTAATTTAAAAGTGCTACTTTTATGTATGTATGTATTGTTTTAATATGTGATAATTTAACTTTTTCTAAGTGCTAGGATCCGTTCTCATGGTTTATAGGATAAATATAGTTTGTACCATAACCAACCCCTTATTTACTAATATCGCCATTATAATTTTTTTTATGTTAAATACAAGTTATTTCATATTTGTCATTATTAAATTTTTTATGTTAAAATCATAACCGTTCGTCTGACTTTGCTGTTAGTGTCAACCTTACAGTTTTCTCCACTTATCTTTACCGGTGTTTTTATCAGTTTTGTTTTTCTTTTTTTATTCTTATATCTTTCGATATAGTGTGTTTTATAAATTCTAAATACCCAATTAAAACATGCTTATTTTTGTAGACGTGGCAATGTAAATTTTGTTTAATATCGAGATGTAAATCATAATTTACAAGTCACTTAGGCATTCATGTACAAGTCTTTCGATGCATTATAATGTACAAATTAATTGAAAAGTTATAATGTACAAGTTATTAATGCATTAATGTACACATTCGTTAAGCACTTTTATGATTTAATTCAGATTAACTAAAAATTTTAAAATACGTGTATAATCGTAACCGTTCCCTTAAGTTAGTTTAAAACTTACAATTTTCTCCCCTTATCTTTACCCACGTTTTTCTCAATTTTGTTTTTTTTATTCTTATATCTTTCAATATAGTGTGTTTCAGAAAATATAATATGTACATACCATTAAGACGTGCTTATTTTAGTAGACGTGGCGATTTAATGCATTCATGTAAAAGTCTTTTGATGCATTATAATGTACAAGTCAATAGGTTGGTTACAGTGTACAAGTTATTAATGCATTAATGTACACATTCTTTAAGCACTTTTATAATTTAATTATGTATAATCGTAACCGTTCCCTCCAACTTTTCTGTTAGTTTAAAACTACAGTTTTCTCCCCTTAACTTTACCCATATTTTTCTCAGTTTTGTTTTTTTATTCTTATATCTTTCAATATAGTGTGTTTTAGAAAATTATGTACATATGATTAAAACATTCTTATTTTAGTACATGTGGCGATGTAAATTTGTTCAATATACATATGTGAATTAAAATGTACAAGTCATTCATGCATTCATGCACAAGTATTTTTATGCATTATAATATACAAATTAATTAGACGATTATAATACGCAGTTATTAATGTATTAATCTACAGGTAGTCCTAAAAGTATTTTTATGACTTATATCAAACTAACTAAAATTTTTAAAACGTGTGGTATAATCGAAACCATTCCCTCAAACTGTGCAGTTAGTTTAAAAGTTACACTTTCTCCCCTTATCTTTCCTCATGTATTCCTTAATTTTATTTTTCTTTGTTTTTCTCTTATATTTTTCAGTGTATTATGTTTTATAAATTATGAACATATCGTTAAAACATGTTTTTTTCGATGTTTCAATGAAAATTTTATTCAATATCAAGATGTTAATTCTAATCTACAAGTCATTCATGCAAATAATGTATAAGTCTTTCGATGTATTATAATGAACAAGTCAACTAGATAGTGATGATTTACAAGATATGAAAACATTGCCGAAGTTTTGTGTTCTTGCTGCAATGCACGAGACACCTTACTAGTTTTAGTTTATGGAAATCTTGACCAAGAACTATTTTATCTGTAGATAAAATGATAATCTTGATATAAATAAATGTTTTTTTTTCGGTTTCATATGAACAACTAATGTGTGGGGTTTCAAGAAGTTATGGAAATTCAACCCTTACAAAAGTAGGGATAAACAGAATTACATAAATATAAGATGAAAACAAAAATAATTATTTCAAACGTACTATCATTTTAGATGATTTGTTTCATCTTTCCATTTATTTATTTCAAATGGAAAGATATAGATAATTACCTAATAATGAATTGACTTGACGTTAAATGCATAGTTCCAAATTTTTAAGTGGTTATTATTATTATTATTATTATTATTATTATTATTAGTAGTAGTAGTAGGTTTGAATATCGTGCATTACATGGTTTAATTTATTCAAACTTGATTTTATATTTGTAAATATTAAATATGTGTGATCTTAAAAGGAAAATGAGTGTAATGTATCGGTGATACATATACGGAAATCAGACCTTGAAACACCTGACATTGTTTACGTACCGGTCACCCGCAAATGGTGGAAAATCTTTATCAGGGGTATGTATGTATGTATGCATGCATGCATAATTATGTACCTATCCCCCTTTAATAATAAAAAAAACTTTATCAAGGTTTGTCATTTTAACGTTAGATGTCTTTCAACGATTGCATTGCAAAACTAGCTTTGGGATTAGTTGTTATTTCACATTATCCATGATATTGGCATTGGTTGCGGCATTATTTGTTGTTTCACATTATCCATTTCCTTTTCGAGATTAGTATCGTCTTTCTCTATTTTCTCTTGTTTGTAATAAGTTTATCCACAAGGCATCTACCGCGACAAGTGGAATTTTAAATCTATATTAAAAATTCATATTCAAATAGGGGAGGGGGTAATCATATGAAGGATGAAAAAGTGTAAAATGTTGTATTTATTACTTGTATTTTCATTTATTGCCAACTGACAAGCACATAGCAACCCACAACTCGTAAAAAGTTGGTGGCCACAAGTTCCATTTTCCAACGGCAACACATATGATTTTTTTTTAAATCAACAACTAACAAATCTAGAGCTTTATGTGAAACATTACCACGTAGGTAATGTTACAATGCTAGTTTGTGTTCCTTCTTTAGCTTGGACCGACTCGTTTGAAAAATTTCTCGTATTGCTATACGTTGTGTCTTTACAATCTTATCTACAAGCCACATAAGTCTATTGAGCGAGCTATTAGGCCCCTTAAGGTACCCCTTTAAGTAACAGGTTGGCTCTCAACTTTGTTGGTTGTATGATGACCAAAGTTACGGATTTTGTTAGTCCATGCTACAACAAACTTTTGTTTATAATCATGCAACCAGACAAGATACACATAGTTCATAACACTTGTAAATAAAATAACTGGCCGGTATGTATATATGTATGTAAGTAAATAAATATAATATGTACTTGATCGGCCGACAGTCGTTGATAGAGCCGACCTAAGTTATATTCGTACATTCCCAGGAAAGCTTAAATATTTTATAGTCCTCGTCTCTAAATTTTTCCTTGCTATGTTTTAGAATATTTCATACGATGTGCCACCTGCGTAGATACTTGGAAGCATCTGGGAATATTTTATAATAAGCATTCATAGGAGCCATATATCTATATGTTATTATCACATGTATCTCCACACACTTTCACAATGTGTCTTTTATCCTCTATAGGACCCATAAGAAGTTATCCTATCATTTGTTAGATGCAAATACATGATCAGCACAAAATGATTTTTTTTGTCAATGTCACACCCAAAACTTGAACAAACAAAAGTTTATATGAGTTTGTATGTAGGTAGCGTCAATCATCAACACATGTGGGAATGCACACCACGAATTGTACGAGTGATGATGAACCAAGAAAACCTCCTCGATCGCATTTGCGGAGAGATTCTACTAGGGTAATAAATGTACTTTTATGGAGAGATTCTCCTGGGTGTTATAAATTGTACGAGTGACGATGAACAAATCAACATTGTCTCTACTATCTACATTGGGGTTTGACAGTCGTGTGTTTTGTGTTTAATTTTCTTTATCTCGTTCTATAGGTTCTTTTATCTTATGGTTAAATGTATGTTACATGGCTCCATGTTTTGAAAATACAACCTTTCCAGTTCTTCATCTCGAGTCAGCCTCCTAGCAAACGCGTGACCCGTCAGATGTTCTGCAGGATCATGGTTATGTTCCTCATGCTTCACCACTAACCTCCAAGCACCTCTCTTTGCGACTAATTTTCCTACCAGTTTAAAAGGACAACAAACCTTTTGCTACCAGATGTTAAACAATGGTTGTGCTATTGTATTCGCCACCACGATCGCATTAAAACCATATCTTCACGACCCATTTTGACCGACATTCGCCTGTTGTATTCGTTTGCCAGGTCACAATAACTTAACCATTCTCAATTGCTCTTCTGATAACCCAAGCCTTCAGCTCTTCAAGAGACATGTAATCCTAAAACAAAACATGTAAATGATGGGAATGTCAAACCTGTTCGGTTTCAAACAAAACTTCGGGTTAACCTTTTCCTCGTACTTGTTAGGAGCTTCCTCGAAGTCATTGATGTGTTATTCTTCCACGTGCGAATGGTAAGCCCCCATATGCATATTACGGATACCTTTATGCTATGTTAGATGGTTTAGATTCTTTTTCGAACTTCTGTAACAACTTAATGGTTAGACTTTGGTAAAAATAACGACAGTACATCTTATAGAGATTTTTTTACCTCACCCAAGTACTCTCCAGTCATCACAACTAACCACGGACACAACCTCCTCACCTCGTTCAATACTGGGTCCGAAAACGCTTCCTAAGACCCACGACTCGTTCGATTGTTTTCCAAAACCAAAGCTAACGTCCCAAGATGACATTGTGATGCGTAGGGTTTAAGTGAATGAATTTTGGTGTGAAATTTCACTTGATTTAAAATCCATCTTATTGCTAGAGTTTAAAGAAATTTTCCAGACCTATATGACGCATATAACGCTATACGAGTCATATAGCCTTAATTCTTACACCTAACACCGCTGAAGATTGTCGGACAATACACATTAATTAGTCAAACCCTATACGATATGTATAATGCTATACGCACCGTATAAGGGAGCTCATTTTAATGCAGGTTAAACCTTATGCGACATAGCCATATACACATCATATACGGGGTGTCCAAACAATTTTGGAGGGTGTCTAATTATCTTGAGCGTTTAATTTGTGAAATCTTTAAAAATGATTTGTTGATAGATAAAAGTGACAAGCTTGATCACAAAATAAATAAATATATTTTCTTTTCGGTTTCATGTGAACAATTAATGTGTGGGGTTTAAGATTTAATGGAAATTCATCAATACAAATGTCAAATTTGGAATGAAGAGATTTACGTAAAAATAAAATAAAAACAAAAAGTATTTATTTCGACAGTATTATCATTTTCATTGATTTGTTTCATCTTTTCATATTAATTTCAAATTTAGATATATATAATAATTTGATAATGATTTGACTTGACTTTAAGTACATGATTACAAATTTTATGTAGTTGTTATTAATTATTATTAACACTAGACAATAATGTAGCCCATTGCGTTTAGGTAGGTTAGTGAAACTAGAAAACCACTAGTGTATTTTGCGACAAGAGTTTCCTGCCAATACTATGGGAGAAATTCTATAAAGTTGCAGTTCGACCAGCTAATTTATATGAAATCGATTGTTTGGCGATCAAGAAGAGACAACCGTAAAAGATGGAAGTGGCATAGATGAGTATGTTGAGGTAGATGTGTCGACACACAGAATAGAATTAGGCAAGAAATGAAGTTCTTTACATGTATCTTATATAAGATGTGGGAAGGTTGAGTTAGTTTAGTCATGTGGAGAATGACAAATGATAGCCTCTAGTAAGAACTGCGAAGACCCTAACAGTGGGTGGGAGTGGCAAAAATGCATGCCCAAACTGACATGGAATGAGTAGTTTAAGGAGGTTTGTTAAAGTTGACCTTATCGATATGTGTAGATTTGTTTTGGAAGCATAGTTGTTGCCTGCATTTAGCATCTTCCTACACTTTTGATTTGCCTTAGCCCTAACTTTCCCTTAGCTTTTCCTTACATTTAACTTAGCATAGACACTTTCTTAGATCATCCAAAATTAGGAAATCTAAAACATCACAAAAAGGCGTGTCTAGTGAGCTGTCACGTCCTAAAAACACCCACTCTTTAAAAACACACAAAAAACTCACCTATAACATTTAAATACACTGCCACATAATCATCATCTTTTACATTATTTTTATTTACCTATTTTTATTTTTAATTACTTTACTAAAAACATTTAAATATGTTTTATTAGAGAAAAATTCCAAAGTTATAATTTACTAAAATAATATATTTAGTGGGAAAATCTTGAATTTTAATATTTGAAAACATTAAAATGTTAAAATATTATGTAAATAAAAACATTACACTGAAAGTTAAATATTTATAAAAAATTGCTTGTTATATATATATATATATATATATATATATATATATATATAACACTACGAGTTGTGAGAACCGTGAGAACCTTTTATTCCTGCACGAGTTGGGCTAATTTTTTTGTACAAATGTAGATGAAAATATTATAAACACATCTGTAAAAAAAAGTAAAAAAAATATCGAGTCGGTAGTTTTGACTGATGCAAGTTTTTTTACGCTCTGCTGTAAATTTTGTACGAATATAAATATTTTTTTACGCCACATGTAAATGTGGGTATGCGGCATTTAATTTTTTTTGCTGAATCTAGTGATTTTTTATGATTTTTGAGAAAAGAAAATTCGGAAAAACCTTTTGGATGGCCAAGTTCTCACAACTCAAGGTGATTCTCATTTTAACCCATCCCTATATATATATAGGGTGCGGTTCTAGAGTGAACACTAGTGTATTTGCTAATTAAGTGAACAAATCCTGAGCATTGATTTACACTTGTGTATTGATAATCAAGTGTTAGGATTAGTTCACTAGTATTCACAATCAAGGGGTTATTCGCAAATGAACCTAGGCCTATATATATATATAAGGAAAGGTTAAATGAGAACCAACATGAGTTGCGGGAACCGCGAGAACCTTGTGATCCGGCACGAGTTGGGTCAATTTTTTTACACAAACGTAGATGAAAAAATTATAAACACATTTGTAAAAAAAGTAAAAAAAATTGCTGAGTCGGTAGTTTTGACTGATGCAAGTTTTTTTTACGGCAGATGTAAATTTTGGAAGAAGATAAATAATTTTTTACACCTCATGTAAATGTGGGCATGCGACATTTTTTTCAAATTTTTTTGCCTGAAACAAGTGATTGTTTTTACGACTTTTGAGTATTTATTTTTTGAAAAAACCTTTTGGATGGCCTAATTCTCGCGGTTCGCAACTCGTAGTAGTCCTCATTTGAACCGAATCTTAAATATATGTAACCAATTATTTTTTAAATTATATACCCAACCTACCCAACCGACATGTACTCATCTACCATTGTAACTAGGATCGTCCTTACCCGTTAACATTGTAATTTTTTTTTGTTAAGTCCATGTAAAATGACCAAAATACCCTTACTAATAAAAAATAATAGATCTAATATAAGAAATATAATATAAAATTAATTAATTATTAAAAATTTCAATAGGACCAACCTTTTTCATCTTCTTCCCCACTTCATTTTCTTCCTTACCAAACCATATTCTTCTTAGCCTTTTTCCTCTTCACGTGACACTCGCTCCTTCACCACACACCTAAACTGGCAGCCACGTCATCGCCACCTGAAACCCAAACCACCAAAACCGGCGAGAACATGCACCTTCATCGAGAACAACCACCAGGTGGGTGTTTGGGATTCCTTATTTTACCAACTTATTGACTTATTGTTGGTAACAAGGACTTTTTGAGTGTTTGGGATTCCTTGTGATACGAGGGAAGAAGTCAATAAGTCAGGAAATCATGACTTATTACTTTTCAAATAAGTTGAAAAGTCCTTTCCAAAAGGAAAGCCAAACATGCTCCAGATCTGCAACATCTCCGTCAAACACCACCATATTGTTTTTTTCGCCATAACATGCAAATTTGTTTTTTTTTGTGGCGAGACCATCTTTCCCGTTTAACACCCACAAGATCCCCGACTTCCCGCTCGAACACCCATCAAATCTGCAACTTCGTTTTTTCGGCGAGAAACTAATTTCCACACCAACTTAGTGGCGTCGATGTCGGTGATGGTCATGGTGATGGAATGGTTGCTGATAGTGGTTGATAGCTCGAAGAAGAAGTAGGGTGGGGTTGGTGGTGAGTGGAGTGAGTGGTGCGGTGAGGAACTGATGGTGGCTGGTGACTTAGGTGTAACATGTAGGGGTGTTCATATGACAGTATTTTTTCCTTCTTTTCATCACCACTTATGGTGGATGGATATAGTGAATTTGTCGGAACTTTTGTGAGGGGGTGGTGCGGATGAAGATGATTAAGAGGTTAGGGACAAGCGGCTGAATTTGATTGGCATAAGAATAAGTGAGGGTTGGGGTGAGACCCACAAGGTCGAATCTAATCAACTTTTCTTAAATATTTATTTGAGTATTATATATAAAGTCAACACTAAGGGTAATTTAATCATTTTACACAGCTGAAAAATTTAACTGCGTTAGTTTGTAAGGATCATCCTAGTTACAAAATTCAAACCTCAGAACCACTTAAGTATTTAGTTTGCAACTATTAGTTTACGACTATTAGGATCAATCACGTAATTATTAAATGTTGAGGACCAACTATGTAAAATCAGCTAATCTCACGGACCAACCATACATTTAACTCAAATATGTATGAAAAAAACATACCTCAAAATAGGAAAACATGAAAGTATGTATACCAAAGACATGTAAAAACATAAATAATGGTTTATTGTTGGTGGTCTTAGACGAGCATCACTACGTCAAAACTGGGCTTTAGCCACATTTTTCCAAAACCGACCTGCCACACAGAATAAATGTGTGGCTAAAGGCCATTTATAATATTTTAAAAAACTTTTAGCCACACCTTTTATTATTAATGTGACCATTGAATAGCAGTTCACTACTTTTCACCACACTTTCTATTATTAATGTGACCATTGTATAACACTTCAAAACCTTTAGTTACATTTTTAGTAAAAAATGTGACATTTACTAGCCACATCTCGAAAGTGTGGCCAAAATATGACATATTGCCACAATATCTTTTTGATTCATGTGACGAAACACATCTTTTATGAATCAGTTTATAAGTTCATTTAATGTGAAAGTCAAATGCGGTAGCGATGGCTAGGTGTGAAATGAGAGGCAGAGATTGAACATAAATAACCTGTTGTACTCTTGTAAAATGTATCTGATGGTTATGTTTAATTTTTGCAGATCTATTAAAGGCTCTTTCTATGCAAATCCAATATTAGACAAACCTACTATCCATGGCCGGGCCTGAGATTGAAAAAATGTACCCGGTAGGCCTTAACGAAATATATATATTGTAAACTTTTTTTTAAACAATGGTTGACAAAATCATCATATTTTTCTAATAAATTAACGCCTAAATAATCAACAGATAGCCAAATAACACCTAAGTAAATAATTAATCGACAATTAATGCCAATAAAACCATAATAAATTTTCAGAAATAATCGATAATTAACACCTAAAAGTCCTAACTATTTAATGTTCTTGAATCTTCAACCTTATTATTATTATTATTATCACTATTATTATTACAAAACCCTAATTTTGGTTAGACATTTATTTTTTACCTACTAGTAGGGAAGCCCGTGCTTCGTAGCGGGTGTGAAATACGACCGCATTACTCTTGGGCTTGTTATTTGATCTTTAACTTAAACCTAATTAAATTCTCCACGCGTTGTGACGATTTTTATGGCTTCACAGGCTTGAGATCAATGTAGTGGTGCTTCTAATGACGGGGGTATGGTGGTGCTTCTATTGACGGGGTATTGTGGTGGTTCTAGTGACGAGGTGGTGGTGGTGGCGGTTTGACGGAATCTATTGTGGTGGTGGTGTCGGAAGTACCGTGGTGGTGACAGAAGTACCGTGGTGGTGACGGAATCAATGAAGATAATATTGGGGAGAGCGTGAGATATGGTAATTGGTAAGGAATAAGGATGGATGGTGATTGTGGTTGTTGTTACAGTAAAGGAGAGAGAGAGATATATTTCATTTTTAGATTAATAAATTAGTTATATATAACTAAATCACTATTTATTAAATTACCATAATACCCTTGTCTTTAACAAACATTTTAGACAAAGAGACAGGGAGTTAAATAGAGATAAGTTAAATAGATCAAGGAGTAAAATGGCTATTCATGTTGGTCCTAAAGGATTACATGGTCAATAATAGATCATACATGTCTTATTTTTTATTTATTTTTTTCGAACGACAGATTTGGATCACTGATGGACCACTGAAGTATCATCGTGTCACTAGCGAAACTACCAGATCATACCCATCTCCACTAGGTAATAATGTTTATAAATAAATTCAGAAGGAAAACCAATAAATATGGTAAAACCCCCACTGGAGTATCTACTATTGGGTCTTAATGGACTATATTGGGCTTTAATGGATCACAATGCCCAATAGTGGATCATACATGTCTTAATAGACCATATTGGGTCTTAATGGACCTAACTAGGTCTTAGTGGATCATATTAGGCCTTAATGGATCACAATGGCTAATAGCAGATCATACATATCTTAATGGACTATATTGACTCTTAATGGATCACAATAGCCAATAGTGAATCATACATGTCTTAATTGACCATATCGACAAATATGACTATTAGTTAGGGTGCAAATGAGCCGAGTCAAGCACGACCAGGCTCGAGCTCAAGCTTGTTTAACTTATGAAGGTTTGAGCTCGAACTCGGCTAGATTTGTGCTTAGTTTTTCAAGCCCGAGCTCGGTTCATAAATAGTTTTTTCAAGCTCGAGCTCAGCTTGTTTAATATTTATTAATAAATTTATATTAGTTATAATTAATATTTATATATAAAATAGTTTTTTTATAACATTATATATGCTATTTAATATTATTTTAATATAATTTAAATAAATAGTGAGCTCGTGCTTGTTTTTGGGTTCAAGCTCGTTCAAGCACGACTAATTTTGAGTTTTCTTGGATTCAAGATTGACTAACTCACGAGTAGCTCAACTCGCACACTTATGCTTAACTATTATTTGTCTATGCTCATAAGTCGTATCCCATTTATTTACCCAAAAATTCATTTCTCTCCCCCAAAATTTTCATTTACCTACCCAAAAATTCATTTCCCTCCTACCGAAATCAATCTGAATTTTCATATCCCTTCTACAAGATTCATTTCCCCCAATCAATTCAAATGAAAGACCTAGCTTCCTTTTACATACTCAGCCTTTGAACCGCAACCCTAATCCCTAACAATCGAGGATGACGATGGTGGTTATGACAGTGGTTCTTGTTGTAATGTTATAGAGACTAATGTTTAGATCGAAGGTGGTGTCGTGAAGGAGGGTGTGCGGGAGAGGTGGTTGTTGACGGTGGGTAGGAGCGGTGGAGGTTTTTGTCAACTTCCTCTATCCCATACAGTGAGTCTCGAACACACGCAGATGATTCTATTTGTTTTAATCTCAATTAGAACCTATAATTACTTTGATGTGGTTCTTGAACAGTTTAGCCCAGAAAATTGAAGGAGTTTTGGATAGAAAATAGAGAGATATGGAGATTTGTTTTTTAATTCATGCATGACCCATTCTTAGCTTGGTACATAACATACTTCTTAATAGAGTGGATATATTTATAGAGAAAGAATCAAATACAAAAGACTCTTATTGTAAGAAGGGTAAGAAGGATTTTAGTCCACTGATCTTAGATTTGGAGGGTTGAGATTAATTATAGAAAAAAGAAAATAATAGAAGGGTATAAAAGGAATCCTACATTTATGGATTTTCTCTCTCCACATGCAAGGCACATGCCAATTCTCACATCGATTTAAAACGTCCATAACTTTTTTATACGACATTTTTTTTAAAAAACTTCACCATAATAACGAGCGTTTTTTATCTTTAATATGAGCACCATATTGTTATATAAAAATAAAATAAAAATTTTCATTTTTACAGGGTTTTTTTTTGCATTGTGTTAAAGGTTCACGTCATTGTGTCTTTTAACTGGGTCTTGGGTGGAACGGGGGGTGTTAGGTTTTTGGGCGGTGGGGGTGTTAGGTTTTTGGGGGTGGGTGGGGGGGGGGGGGGTGTTAGGTTTCTGGGAGGTGGGGGGTTGTGTGTTAGGTTTTTTTTTTTGGGGGGGGGGGGGGTGGGGAGGTGTTTAAGTTTTTAGGGGTTTAGTTTTTAGCATTTAGCATTTTAGCTTGGGTTGGGTTGGGAGGGGGTGTGTTAGGATTTTTTTTAGGGGGGGGGGTTTAGGTTTTGGGGTTGTGGTGGGGGGCGGGGTGGGAGTGGGAGGTTTAGGTTTTCGGGGTTTTGCATGTGTATGTTTTATAAGAATCTATAACACAATATATGACACAATGAAGATGATGTTATATCAGGGTTTTCTATAAATTACGTTATTTGTTCAGGTCATTGTGTTTAATTTGTTATCCATTGTGTTTTAGTTTGTTGTGTATTGTGTTTTTAGTTTGTTTTCTATTGTGTCTTCATATGCTCTCCATTGTCTCTTTTATCTGTTATCAATTGTGTCTTTTATCTGTTGTCATCAATTGTGATTTTATTTAGTTTGATACTTATTGCGTTATACATTATGACCATTGTGTTATACGTCAAGGTCATGGTCATTGTGTTTTAATCTGTTGTCCATTGTGTCTTTATCTGTTGTCATTAATTGTGTTTTTACTCTACTTTATATTGTGTTTTACGTCATGTTCATTGTGTCATACACAACTGGGTTTTTGAATTTTTTTTTTAAAATATAGCAATATGGTACTCATATTAAAGATACAAAAACGCTTGATTTTATGGTATAATTTTTTAAAACAAATGATGTATAAAAAGTTACGGACGTTTAAAAATTGAAGGGGATTGCATGTGCATATTCTCTCTCCTCTTGTGACAAAATTACCCTTACCACTTGAATTCTCCTATGACACTTGTCACTCTCTGGTGACTTCTTACACTTCTTACAATTAGAAGTCTTTGTAGAATGAGAAGATGGACAGAGAGAGAAATGGGGAATACCCCCATACGATCAGACAGTCAGAGCAGCAAGCTCAGATACGAGATGGGGGTGATACCACATCCTTCTATGTTTCAAATCTCCTAAATAATTGCTCCATTGGGATGCTGTGTGGCGAGAGTTCCGCATCTGTGGACGTATGACGGATGCCTATTTAGCAAGAAGAAAATACAAAGCAGGTAGGTTTTTTTGCTTTCATAAGGTTTGAAGGTATAAAAGATAAGGAGAAGATGGTAAAAGCACTGTGTTCGGTGGTTATAGGGGAGATGAAGGTACAGGCGAATGTTGCAAAATTTGAGAAGAAGGAAGACCCAAATAAGGGGTTTAAAGCAGGTATTTACCAACAACAGAAATCATGGAATTTTCCTCCTTTGACCAAACCTGCTTGGAAACCTAGGGTAGATGAAGGTTCTGTGCGACAAGAGATCCCGTTTCAACAGAAGTCAGATTCCGTGAGAAGATCGGTGACTTTACCAAATAAGGAATTTCATCCCAAAAGATCTTGGGGGAGGTTCTCCCTTGTTGGTAAGGTACTAGACTCAATCCGGCTCTGCCGTTTGGATGAGCTGTTACGGCTCTTTGATAAGGACGTAGTTACTATCAAATACGTTGGCAGTATGCGTGCAATGTTGATTTTTCCAAGTATGCGCTCTGCCAACTCGTTTTTATGGGAGAAAAAGGATCTCTGGTGCATTTGGTTCTCATCTCTCGAGATGTGGGAGGCCAGACCTTTCTATTTGAGAGAATTGCGTGGTTGAAAATTACGGGAGTACTGATTCATCTATGGGATAGAGAAGTTTTCGATTCTATTGCTAAAATGTTTGGGCCCATTGTACACGGCTCTGTGGCTTCGGTCAAAGACGGGAATCTAGCATCAGAATTAGTTGATGTGGTACTCAAAAATGGATGGAAAGTAGCCGAACAATTGGATATCCAATGGAGAGGGGAGAGGTTCGGTGTGGGTTACGGAATCGGAATCCGACTGGAACCCAGACTTCGTGTTAGCCGAGTCGAGTAAATCTCTTAAGGTGGTTCAGAATAGTGATGTGCAGACGATCTTTGATGTTGAGGCATCTACTCCAGAGCCCAGGAAGAAGAACTCAGATCGAGAGTCGGAAGTAGCAAACCAGGTAGAGGAAGGAGCGTTTGTAGGAGGAAATGGTACGACGGAAGTGGATAATCAGGTAGAAGAAGGAGAGATCGTGGGAGATTATGGTTCGACGGAAGATGCGGCCGGTGATACTCCGGTAACGGTGCCCGATGAGGGGCAGATGGAAGGTCATGCATTTTTACATGGTTCATTGGAAAACGAAAAGTCTCAGGTAGGTAAGGATACGTGCATGGTTGATGTTTCGGCGGGGCCTAGTTCCAAGAATTTGGTGGCTAACGTTCATTTGGAGAGAGAAGATTCTGGGGCTGGTTTTGGGGATGGGCCAACTTTGGAATGTGAGGCCCAAGTAGAACATCATAATGGGCCTATAAGTTCCAACGAGATAGAGGCAGGAGACCCAAACAATGTGGTTTTTGATGGGATGGGATCTAGAAAAAGATGCAGAAAGGAAGCAGGTTTGTCTTTTGACCTTGATTTGAATAACTCTCCTCCTAGACCTAACCTCAGGCTTCCTCCCTTGTTCCAAGACAACTCCTACGGCGGAGCGAGAACCAGGCGAGAGCAGGTGACCTCGACTTCGTTGCTTCGTAGGCGTTGAGAACCTAGGATAAATTGGGACTCTGGTTCGACTACTTTCCCCTCTTTCTGTCCCATTAATCCGGTCCAGGACACTCCGGTCATGGAGGCTGTTAGATTAGCAATTGATAATATGAGATCTGAAATCGATGATACGATAACAATGGGGGACGCAGTGGGGATTTCCATGGCCGGTTTCGAAGCTGATTTAGAATCGACGATTCTAGCGGAAGGAGTTCATTCTGTTAACCATGGATGATGTAGTTTTTATAGGGGATTGGGATGAAAATTCTATTCGTAATATCATCCGGCTTATGAGATGTTTTTACTTCATTTCAGGGCTGAAAATCAGCCATAAAAAAACAAATCTTTTTGGGATTGGGGTGGGGGAAAATGTAGTGAATCAGATGGCTTCACAAATATCATGCAAAATGGGAAAATTCCCATGCAAATATGTTGGGATTCTGGTGGGGGTAAATATGAACCAAATTAAGCATTGGAAAACTATCATCGACTGTTTTAAAAACCGGCTTTCTATGTGGAAGTCCAAGATGTTATCAGTGGGGGGGAGGTTAACGTTATTGAAAGCAACCTTGGATAGTCTTCCTCTATATTTCTTCTCATTGTTCAAAGCCCCTCAAGGAGTTTTGGATAATTTAGAAGCACTCAGACGGAGGTTTTTTTGGGGTGGTAGAAAAAGGAAGAGTTGGGATCGCTTAGAGATATGAACGTGAATTTGTTATTAAAGTGGTGGTGGCGGTTCAAGCACGAGAAAGAAAGCCTTTGGGGGAGAACAATAACGGCCATTCACACTAATACAAACTCGGATTCTTATCTTCCGGTAAAGGAAGGTATCTCGGGCACTTGGAACGGAATCGTCAAAATGGGTAAGGAGCTCGAATCATACAATCTCAATTTCGGAACAATGATAAAAGGTGAGTTGGGGAGTGGTAGAGATATACGGTTCTGGCTGGACTGGTGGGTTGGGGATGCGCCTCTAAGGGATCAATTCCCGGAGTTATTTAAGCTTGAAAGACACAAAAGAGTTGCAGTGGAAGAAAGATTGATCGAATGGAACCGGAGACAATTGCCTAGTTCAGTGGAAGTGCGAAGTCATCTGCGGAATCTTTTAGACCTGACTCAATCAGTATCGTTGCAAGATCGGACTGATAAGTGGATTTGGATGCAGGCGAATAATGGTTTGTTTTCGGTATCAGCAACCCGTAAGTTTTTATCCAGATTCACAGTGCCATATTATCCGTTACATTGGGATAAATTGGTATCAAAAAGGTAAACATTTTTGGGTGGCGTGGGGTTCAGAATTGGTTAGCAACATTGAAGGGATTAAAAAAACGAGGCATGATTCAAGGCTCAACGGTTTGTACATTATGTGAAGAACAAGAGGAGGATGCAGATCACTTATTCACGACTTGCTATGCGGCGTCGATCTTATGGCACAAAGTAAGTGGATGGTGTAAAATACAACAAATCTATGCTTTCACTATGAAAGAGTTGTTGGAGCTTCATAAATACCCAACGATTGAACCATATAAACGTAATTTCCTACGAACCATTATTCTAGCAACATGTTGGGGAATATGGAAGGCGAGGAATGAGTGTGTTTTTGGGGGAAAAAGAATCAACATAGATGCAATATTTGGAGAGATGCAAGCAACAACATACTTATGGATCAGAAGTAGGGCGAAGCGGATAAATTTGGAATGGAACAAATGGGTGAGGTTTGAGGTGTCGGAATAGGACTATTATGGTTATCTAATTCATGCTTTCCTACCTAGGTGAAGAGCAATTTTTTGGTGGTTGGCTTAGTAGCTTACTAACCTTTTTGATTGGTTTTGTCTTGTAAATTTTGGTGTTGAATAAAATGCAGTTTGCTGTTCAAAAAAAAAAAAGAAGTCTTTGTAGAATAACTTAACCATATATTTATATAGTTGATGTTTGTTGATTTTAATTATTGGTTTAGTCTTATAAGTTATAAGGTGTTTTGTTTCTTATATTTCTACAAATTTGAGCCCTAATTATTTTCTGCCATGTAATGGAACCGGCAGATTGGTATTTTTCTACAAGTTTCAGCCATAATCATTTAGAGAAGCCATGATCATTAGGGTATCAACTGCATCTAGTAGTTAAAATTTTAAGAAATTTCACATTGGACACCAGCTAATGTATTTAAGTTATTGAAAAACTTGTTTTTTTAGCAGCCTACCAAGGAGACAAAGAAGCAAAAAGGCAGAAAATATGGAGAAGCGTGCAGACCGAGTGTAAGGAGTTTAATGATGTAATTGTTAAGGAGAAAATGTAATTATAATCAGTTCTGGCTCTTTTCCAAAAAAAATGTTTTTGCTACTTTTCTGAATTATTCTGATTTTATAATTTTATCTTTCAGGGATTCGCCTGAGACAAGGGGCTTATGCTCTTTCTGAAGAGCTGACCACTGCAAGTGTACGTCTTTTAAAAACTTGATATCTGATAGAATGATACTTGATATCTGAGAGCTGACCACTGCAAGGGGCTTATAATTTTAAGAAATTTCACATTGGACACCAGCTAATGATACTTGTTTGTTACTTTGCGTTTTACGCATTAGTTAAATTATATTTGTATAATTTTATTGCTTGTAGGTACTAAAAAGGCCAAGAATCGATGGGGAGTTGGTTTGTTGGAATGAGAACTCAGCTTCACACGCTTACCCGTAGATGTGAAGTCACTGACATTCTTGTTTTATACGTCTTCCAAGGTGATATCTTTATGGCTACTTTTTGAGTTAAATTCATTAATTTGCACAAATGACATGTGGGAAATTAATTTAAAGCCTTTTGGTGGTTAAATGCTGCAGGTTACTAACTGGACCCGTTCTTGCTCATGAGCTGACGTGATGCATGGTTGGTAATGTCTTAATGGTAACTAAAAAACTTTCTATTTTTCTTTGAAGAAATCAAAAAAGACTTGAATCTTGAAATTCACATTTTCCATATTAACTCTTAATTTTTCATGACCTGATGCAAGGCTAGTTACGCCACATTGCTTGCGAAATCAAAAGTGAAAGTGAAGATTATGCATAAGATATAATCTGAAATGAAGTTGAAAGCTTTGAGGTGAATTTAAGCAAGACGCCCTGTAGTTCTAGGTATCCATGTATTTTGACAACTTGCATGTTTTGAAGTTTGCGATTTTGAGATAATTTAAATCTGATATATATTCAGATCTATATTAGTGTATCAATAAAATGTAACTTGATTTTGTTGGAATTTTGTGAAAATAGCATTTTCATAAATATAGGAAATGCGTATTTCCTAATTTTGGACGATAAATAAATATTATAAACTAAGGTTTATATAGATATTTATTTCGGGGTTTGTGTTCTATGTTGGAAGAGCTTCGCAACGAACTAAACCACGTCCAAAACGGAGCTAAGATGAATGAGATATCGATGCTCAAAGTTTGGTGTTTGAAACATTAAATGCTGAAATAATGTTAGAGTAGCATCTTGTCCCACATAGGAGGAGTGATGAAACTTAAAGGGGTATTTAAGCGGGAACACTCCTTCCTTATTGTTTTAAGGAAGCACACACTAAGTGTACTCGCGAAGGGTGCGAAGCACTCGTACACGGGCGATGGGCGCAATGTGGCGCTTTGATGGCGCACTTTGCACTTCGCACGCTCGCAACGCCGTACACAGGTAGTGGCGCATGGTGCAGGCAGTCCAGGTTGCGCCGCAGATGCCTGACGTGCGCGCGCGCAGCGCACCAAAGTGAACCAGTATGGCGCGACTGTGTGGCGTGACCAGATGGGTTCCCTGGTGATGTGGCTGGCGCACCAGTAGGCTCGCGCAAGGATGTGAGCCATACTGGCGCACGCGCAATAGGACTGTGGAGCAAGGATACGCGCGCAAGGGCTGGCGCACCAGTTGGCTCGCGCAAGGATGTGAGTCATACTGGCGCACATGCAATAGGACTGTGGAACAAGGATGCTCGCGCAAGGGGTTGCGCACCAGTAAGCTCACGCAGGGATGTGAGCCACACTGGCGCGCGCACCAGCAGGCTGGCGTATGGAGGCGCGGGCGCGACCTGCTGCTTCCAGAGTTAATGACAAATCAGTTACACTTCAGCAGTTGAAACAGACGAGTCAAGGGTCTTGACCAGGAATGTAACTGACGACTTAAAGTGCATTAAAGACATTTAATGCAATTTAATTCGTTGAGTTGAATCTTTTTGACTGTTTCAACACAGATGCAGTATATATACTGCATTACATCAACACCAGAAGAGACACCGAATCACCAACAAACCCTCTACTCGAAATTCTTCTTCTTCCTCTTTCTTGCAGCAAGGTACACCTTCGGGTTGCGTCATCTCCGGCAGTGCAATTGCTTAGGCTGTTGTATCCTGGAAATAAACGAGTTCTCCTGGGAGACTCGAAATTTGTTTTAAGGGACCCGTGGCTAACACGATCCTCAGCCAAGAACTTCATCCTTTGTTGAAGTTTTGTTCTTGTATTTTCTTTATTTCAGTTGTAATCCGTACTGTAATTTACTGCTTTCTTTATTTTTCTGTTTGAATAATTCAGTTAAATAAACTTTTATTTATTTTATGCGAACGGTTCTCACAATCTTAAAACAAATTTTTAAATAACACCGTTCGTGTAGAATCAAAACCATTCTGTTTTGGCAGTTTGTGTTTTAAAAACATATTTTTTTTCCGGTTTTCATCTTCAACGGAGCGACTTTGGTTGAAAACCATTTCGGATTACTTCAATTCGTTCGTAACAGAAGTTATAAAAACTTTCTGGTTTGATCTTCAAAGTTGGACTTAGAAGCCAAACAGTTAGTGTGCACTAAAATTATAAGAGCTTTTCTGTTTTGGTCTTCAAAGTTGGACTTAGAAGCCAAACAGTAAATTCGTGGTAAATTAAAATTAAGAGTTTACTTCTGTTTTTATTGGTTTAAAACAGAATTTCGGACTAAAATTTTAATTTTACTTTTTAGAATGTCGACTGAAAACAACAACAATGTGAACACGGATGTTAACAACCTTGTCGTTGGAACCCCTGCCAACACTGTGGGAGCGACCACAGTGGCAAATCATGCTGAACGACCCGAGAAATTTACTGGTCTCCACTTCAAAAGGTGGCAACAGAAGATGTTCTTCTACTTGACCACCATGAACCTTGCGAGGTTCTTTACTGAATCCGCTCCCCAACCTGCGGAAGGGGAGACCGACGCTCAAGCTCAGTGCGCGGTTGATGCTTGGAAGCATACGGATTTCATATGTCGAGGCTATGTGCTTAAGGCCTTTTGGATGCATTGTATAATGTGTACTACAATGTCAAGACTTCCAAAGAATTATGGGATCTCTTGGACAAAAAGTACAAAATGGAGGATGCGGGAACAAAGAAATTTGTTGTCGCCCGTTTCTTGGACTATAAAATGATCGATAACAAGACTGTTATGAACCAAGTCCAAGAGTTGCAGATTATACTTCATGACATCCACGCTGAGGGCATGGTTCTTAGCGAGACATTTCAAGTGGCAGCAATAATTGAAAAATTGCCTCCTTCGTGGGTAGAATTCAAAAACTACCTAAAACATAAACGAAAGGAAATGACGGTGGAGGAACTTGTGGTCCGTCTTCGAATCGAAGAGGACAACAAGGTCGCTCTAAAAGGCATCATTGCGCAAGCTGCGGCTAAAGCAAACATGGTGGAAGTAGGGGATTCCTCCAAGGCAAAAGGGGTAAACTAACGAAAAAGGACAAGGGGAAAGCAAAAGTTAACAACCTTGGACCAAGAAAGGGGGCTGTGAAAAAGAAGTCTGCGCCTTTCCAAGGTACTTGTTACAATTGTAACGAGACGGGGCCTCGTGCTAACGAATGGAAAAAACCTAAGCGTGAGCGTGCGCATATGGTTGATGAGGATGGTATGCCTCTAATTGCAATGATAACCGAGGAAGCGGCTATGATTGAAGAAGTCAACGTGGTGGGCGCCAACCCACCAGGATGGTTCGTTGACACGGGTGCAACCCGCCATGTTTGTGGAGACAAGTTATTGTTCTCAACATTCAAGGAAGCAACGGGTGAAGAAAAGCTTTATATGGGAAATAAAGCTACCGCCGACGTCAAGGGTGAAGGCACGGTGATCTTGAAGATGACTTCTAGCAAGGAGCTCACGTTGAGCAAAGTCCTCTATGTCCCAGATATACGGAAGAATCTCGTATCGGGTTGGATGCTCAACAAGATTGGTTTTCGTCTAGTGTTTGAATCGGAAAAATTTGTTTTATCTAGACGTGGAATGTATGTTGGAAAGGGCTATGCCCTTAATGGTATGTTCAAAATGAATGTAACGGTGGTTAACACCAAGAAAAACATGAATGGAATTTCTACTTCTACTTATATGATTGAGTCTTCAAATGTTTGGCATGGTAGATTAGGACATGTAAATTTTAATTCATTACGACGTTTAATTAAATTAAATATGATACCAACATTCCATATTGATTCCGATTACAAATGCGAAACATGTGTAGAATCCAAACTTACAAGATCATCGTTTAAATCGGTTGAAAGAATAACCGAACCCCTTGATTTAATTCATACCGATGAGTGTGATTTAAAAGCGGTTCCCACACGTGGAGGAAATAAGTACTTTATCACGTTTATTGATGATTGTACTAAATATTGCTATGTATATTTACTTAAAAGTAAAGATGAAGCAATAGAAAAGTTTATCTTGTACAAAAACGAAGTTGAGAATCAACTTAAAAAGAAGATAAAAGCGGTTAGAAGCGACCGAGGAGGTGAATATGTCGCACCTTTTGCGGATTTATGCGCAAAAAGTGGCATTGTACATGAGTGTACACCTCCTTATTTTCCACAATCAAATGGCGTTGCGGAACGTAAGAACCGTACATTAAAAGAAATGATTAACGCCATGTTGATCAGTTCGGGTGTGAACCGAGAAATGTGGGGGGACGCGATTCTCTCAGCGAATTATCTTTTGAACAAGATACCATTTAAAAATAGGGACGAACTCCATATGAGTTATGGATAAAAAGGAAGCCTTCGTACAAATACTTGAAAGTGTGGGGGTGCCTAGCAAAGGTGATTGTACCACCTCCTAAGACTCTTAGGATAGGACCCAAAACTGTTGATTATGTATTCATAGGATATGCACATCAAAGTAGTGCACATCGGTTTATTGTACATGAGTCCAAGAATCCCGATGTCCACGTAAACACTATCATGGAGGCAAATCCTAACATCGTCTCATACTTTGAAAATGTGTTTCCTATGCTAGGAGAACCACATGAAACCTCACCAACAATGGTTGATGAAGCAGGTCCAAGTTCATCTACGTGGCTAGATGAAACACATGATCGACCAGAGGTCGACCAAGGTGACCTTAGACGAAGTAAACGGCCAAGGATTGCAAAATCATTTGGGCCAGACTTCATGAGCTATATGGTTGAGGGTGAGCCCAATACCTATCGTGAAGCGGTTTCTTCCACGGAAGGACCTCAATGGAAAGAAGCAATTAAGAATGAAATTGATTCTATATTGCAAAATCATACTTGGGAGTTAGTAGATCTTCCACCTGGTTGTAAACCACTTGGATATCGTTGGATATTCAAAAGGAAGATGAAAGCTGATGGAAGTATTGATAAATACAAGGCGAGGCTAGTAATAAAAGGGTTTAGACAAAAAGAAGGTCTAGATTACTTTGATACTTACTCACCTGTGACACGAATAACCTCTATAAGATTGGTTCTTGCAATTGCGGCCTTAAGAAATTTGGAAGTTCACCAAATGGATGTAAATGCCGCATTTCTAAACGGCGATTTAGAAGAAGAGATTTACATGGAACAACCCGAGGGTTTTTCCGCCCTAGGAAAAGAGGGCAAAGTATGTAAATTGGTCAAGTCTTTGTACGGCTTGAAGCAAGCTCCAAAACAATGGCACCAAATGATGATCATTGGAAAGCTATCACACGAGTGCTAAGATACATAAGATACACGAGAGATTACGGATTACATTATACCCGTCATCCAGCAATGATTGAAGGATACACTGATGCGAACTGGATTTCGGATATAAAGGATCATAGATCGACAAGTGGATAAGTATTTACACTTGCGGGAGCAGCTATAGCTTGGAAGTCGTCCAAGCAAACTGTTATAGCTAGATCCACGATGGAATCCGGATTCGTCGCTTTAGATAAAAGCGGTGAAGACGCGGAGTGGCTACGTCAATTTGTGGAAGATATTCCAAGGTGGCCAAAGCCGTTGACGGCGATTTGCATACATTGTGACAATACATCAGCGCTTGTGAGAGCACAAAGCTCTATGTACAATGGCAGATCAAGGCACATTCGACGTAGGCACAACACAATACGTCAACTAATCTCAATGGGTATTATCTCGTTTGACTATGTGAAGTCAAAAGAGAATATTGCAGACCCGTTAACGAAAGGCTTAAGCAATGATTTAGTTTATACGACGTCAAGAGGAATGGGACTAAAGCCCATGGATGAAGGGAATATGAGGGAAACCTAACCTAGTTGACTGGAGTTCCCAAGATCTAGGTTCAACAGGCAAACTTAATCATAAACCCAAAGGGAGTCACTGTGGGGGGTGCCCCAAAAGATTCATAAAGGGAGTTATATACTTCCGAGTCCATTCCAATCAGTGACATGAAGTAAGGTTAAGCATGTTGAGGTTAAGGATTTGAGGAAATCAAATTAACCATGATGCTTTTAATGATTCGACGAATCACCTATGTTAGAGAGAAGTGGGGTCGCTTCGAATGGATTTGTGGGGAGGCGCAAATCTTAGAGCTCTCGCAGTCTCAACAACATAAGATAGACATAACCACATTAAACGTATCATCTTGCCTCTGTACAGTCTCAACAACAGCATATCACGATAAAGAATTGCCTCGTCCTCTTGCAACTATAATCGCAAGCTCCTAAAAAATGAAAAAGTTGAACTCATGAGTTCCATAATATAATATAAACTCAGGAAATTTGTCAATGAAAATATACAAAAGCCAAACTCTAAGCAGCTACGAGTGTGATAAATGCTGACATTAACAAAAGGGGTCCATTGTTCAACATATAAACCATGATCAAATCCTTCTAAAGCCATCATTACATTGAACTACATCTTCGTTACGTGCTTCTTGGGATGCCGAATTGTAATCAACATTGTCAAACCTTTCCTTGTATGTTTAAAATAGCTCATGTAACCTATCCTCAAGATCAAACAACTTCATCGATACCATCTTTTTAACTTCTTCTTTAGTCATATGATCATCCTCGGTTACGTTAGACTTAATCATCTCTGTAAAACAAAGTTCAACAAAACGTAACTTCATGTTGGGATCCAAGATAACAGCAAAATACATGTAGTCATTAAGTTTGTCAAACTTCCCCCAATACTTGTCATATTTCTCATGCATTAAACTAACCATTACAGAAAAACTGGGATCGCAATCCCTACCCTTAGATGTTTGTCTACATCAACGATTTCTCTAAAAAAATAAGTGAGCTAAGGACTTTGATGTGGCCGATACAATTTTTGTTTTAGTCTTAAACTTTTCAAGAAATATAACCAACTTTTGACATATACCAAAGTCTGAATGTTCAGGCAGTCTTTCTAAATCATGATTAAAACTTTTATCTTCGATTTCATATGAGAAAAATACCTCGCTTAAATCTACCACCATTTTCAAAATCTCATATGTGAAATTCTACCTAGTAGGCATATCTCCGCACAAAAAATTAGTTGATTCAACATTCGATTCTTTCATGCACTTTTTGAACGTGGTTATTCTTTGTGTTGAATTTCGAATATATTTAACCGCTTTTCGTAAACGATCAACATGATAATTGTTTTCTGATAAACCATCTTTGACAATTAGGTTTAGTATGTGTGGCATATAATATGAAAATGTCTCCCCTCAGCATACAGGTTAGATATTTTTCTCAAGATATAATCAATTGCCTTATCATTACTAGATGCGCTGTCAACCGTCATAGTCATAACATTTTTTATACCCCGACCTTTAATACAATGCCACAACTCTTGACCAACATCCTCCCCCTTATGACTATGAATGGGTCTAGAATAAATTATGCGTTTATGCATTACCCAATCATCATCAATGAAATGTGTCGTTACAACCACGTAATTAACCCGTTGACATGAGGATATCCAAGTGTCGGTAGTCAGGTGAACGGTGTTGGTAGGTTTACTTACATATGCTAACAATGTATTCCTTTCCTAAATGTGATACTTTCCAATATCTCTAAACAATTTATGTCGTGATGGCAAATTGAACTTTCCATTCAAAGCATTGGTGTATTCAACAAAAGCCGGATTTTCCACAAGCTTAAACGGTAATTTAGCAACAATAATCAAATCTAGTATAGCTTTCTTGACTCTAGCATCATCATGTATCCAAATGTTACACTACCTTCCCCGCTAGCTTCCTTTTGTAACACTAAATTACTTTGACTTTTATATATATTGGGATTTTCCTTACAATCCTTGAATTTTTTTCTAAGACCAGACGTACCATTTCTATTTGGATCGGCTGCAATTTCATGCTTACAATACTTGCATCTTCCGTACTTACAACTCAATCCATCCTCTTCTTCTAGATAAACAACATCAAAATGATTCCAACACGCGGCCCTCTCTTTGCCAACTTTTTTAGCTTTCTATTGGGGAGCTTTTTTCTTTGTTGGTTTTTTTCTCTTACGGCTTGATTCCACCCCATTACCTGATCCCGAATCATTACCAAGTTGTTCATAATGAGGGGTCTCATCAACAAGTGTGTAATCTTCATCATCCTACGAATCACACATAACAATAATTTTATACAAAACAAAGTTACTAAGGTAAGTTGAAAAACAAAACAAACTTACTTGACTAGGATTGGGTTCATTGAAAGAAGGAGATGCCATTTATGAGGAAACTGAAGAAGCGACCTACAATAACTGATGAAAGAAATAACTGAGTCATTACATCCTACCTAAAACATCTACTACTCATTTAGACAATAAACTTGAAAGAACCAATTTAGAAAAAAAATTTACTTTACTACTCTCTGTAGGATTTTTTCATATTTAATAAAGATGTGCAAATTAAGTAAATTGGAACATTTAATAATGAATAGCAGAGGCATTCAAATGAAACCACAATTTAATTCATCATCATCGTACATCTCTAATTCTCTATCATCAATAATCAATGGCATTTACTCAAAATGCAGTACAACAATAATAAATGGTCTTGCATTTATGTATAGAAGGTACACCATTCAAGTTATACATTACTGTGCATCTTTATATCTCACAGTAATACATGCTTCAGAAAAGAACAACTTATGGATAATCCAAACAACACATTACTACTGCATCTTTGTAATTAAAAGAAAGCCCTAAAAACCATAAAAAACTGGGTCTCACCCGAAATATTTTTAGTCAAATTAAAGCAGCGACATTACAGATGGAGGCTGATGGTACTAGAGGTCCAAATACGCCACTTAATTTACAGAGAATTTCAATTGTACAGGTGGATGTGAGCCAAAGGAGGAGGCGTTGTGTGTTTTTTGACCAAGGGAGAATTGGGAAAGATGAGTTTTTGAAGGTCCGGTTCCGGATCTGTTCAGGCAAGTTTGTTTCTATTTAAACACTGTTTTATTGATTAAATTTGGCAAACCTAACGTAAACGTGCGGAATCCGTTTGCTTAGGCGACATTGTAGACAAGTTTGTTTCTATTTAAACACTGTTTTATTGATTATCAGACTTTACAGTTCCTGGAAGGAGTTGGATAGAGCTTCGCCGTCCAAGCCACAAAAGATCTAAACATTCAAATGAGCACACACCTATTTATAGGCACACACATTTCGCACAAGGGCCATCCAATTCGTACGAATTGGTGCCACTTCGTGCGAAGTGTCCTTTACAACATACGAAAATTCAACTTTATGTTCCTAAATACAGACTCGACGTTATACGATGACGTAGGCGACAGACATATGCATCAACAGTCTCCCTTTGGATGTTGCCGTAGTCATCAATCTTCAATTAAAACTTCAGAGTCTTTAATATTATCTGATCTTTATTTTTTGAATAACTTTAATCATCCATGATCTTCATATCTTTTCAATCCTATTCTCTTTACTCTAGCTTGTCTTGATAAAACTTGAATCAACATGCTCCCTCTTTCTTTGAGCTTTCTGTTATCTTCAATCAACATGTTTATCTAACTCTCCTTTAAAATCTACTTCCTATATCAAAGTACCTCAAACATTCAAATAAACATTTCAAATTCAAACTTTGAAATTTTCAAACATATACATTTCAAATTTTAGTCTTCTTATCAGTTATGAAACCCTCTCAGTTAATCAAGTCCAAATTAATGACATTGAATATCTGATTTATGTATCGAGTTCAAATTAATGATCTTGATTAAACATTTTGAAACAAAACTAATGTATTCATTCAAATGTAAGTTTCAAATTAATGAACTTTTAAACTTTTCAGAACGATTTCAATTTATTTTTAGATTTTGTTCAGCAACTCTAGATTTTGAAAATCAGCTTTTCACCATCAGTGGTCGAAACTAAAAAGATGATAAAATCTTTTTTTTATGAAATGAATATCAAACTCTAACTATGCACAAACATATTTTTGTTGGGTTTGTGTTAAAGGATTATATCATTTATTTGAGACATATCACCAGTACCATTGATCTTTTAAGACTTTAAGTTTTAAACAAATTTACATAGATTGTCAGTATACTTGTCCACTTAAACTTCAACACATTCTTCAATCGTTCCAAGATACGTTAAGTAACATTAAGAAACTTGACTTAGTTGTGTTTCCCATCTCAGAATATACTCTCGTATCAAGATTCCCTAGATTTCATCTTACAGGTGAGTATAGCTTAACTGATATCTGTATCTGGGTTATGCGAGACCTTGAGAGCTCAGGTTAGTACCACCGTACATGCAAAGAGATGAAGGCTCGACTTTAAGATAGTGTTCCAATATGGAATCTTTTGTACTGCAATTGTTGATCTTTCGATACTTACAATATGCTGCAGTTTTAGGGTTTTCATGCAAAAGTATTATACCAGTTCTAGGCCATTGCTTACGCAAAATCAGAAGAACTTATATAATACCCCATAAATCAATTATCTATAAAGACCTAGTATCTCAGAATCAGGCAATTTCTCAAATGAAATTTCGGAGTACCAAGTTCGTATATCCGAGAGATGTTAATCCACAAATTAAGAAGTTGTAAATTTAGGTTTATATCCCGGAAACAATTTAATAAACGTGCAAAGCCTACTGACATATCCTCAGTAAGACTTTTTAAACCTTTTAAACTTTACAATTCTTTAACATACTGTGATAGTCCAATGATTTACTATCATTTCCTCTTTTCACACAAAAACTCTTTTTGCCTTTTTTCAATGTTTTTGTACTTTTTGAATTTAAAATGTTTTTGGATTTTCTGAAAATTTTTTCTCCCCCTAAGATTCAAAAACATATTTTTGTATTTTTTATTTATAGAAAAACATTGACCAACCGATGAGAATCACTTCAATTCGCCATCCATTACGGCTTCACAATTTTTCTTTTAAGCCCTCTCTCACTCATGATGACAAAAACTTTAACACTTTTGTATTTATAAAACATTTATTTTCAAGAATTTGTCTGTTCAACAGTGAGGGTTCTGTGAGATTTTTCAAATTTTCTTTAAAAATTTGCAAAATTTAAAAGTAAACGTTATTAGAAAATTTATTAAGGCCTTTATGTAGAACTTGATAACCTAGCCCATGTCTTCATTGTGTGCCACGGAAATTCACTCTCAGTAATTTGCTTTTATCTCAGGAGTTCATGCACAAAAATTCAAACAATTAGTTGAATAGTGACACCCAAGTTTTTTCAGTCTTAGGTGTTATTTCTTCAACCTAAATTTTAATTTTCTTTTCCCAACTAGATTTATTTTGGACTTTCTCAAGTTTTGGAAAATCCTTGAGACATTCAATTTTCACTGATTGTTTAGTTTCTTTTTCTTTTACCAACCATGTTTGATTTTTCTTTAAAGCTTTCTTGAAATACAATGTGTAATCCTTTTGTCCATTACTTGTTGAAGATTCACCGGTTTTAAATTTTGAAAATTTCGTAGTTACTTGTTTCTCTTTGTTGATAGATTCTGAACATTGTCTCCAAACCTGTGTTGGTATGAACATTAATGATGATTTTTGTTTCAAATCTTCAGAATTTTTCCTAGCAATGTGAACAGGTTTAGGATTAATTTGTGGACATTTTCTAGAAATGTGTCCAATTTTGTTACATCTAAAGCATGTCCTACTGTCAATGACAGAAGGTTCCTTAACCTGTTTACATTGTTGCTCTTTGAAAAATTATTCATTAGATTGTTTAAAGAATTGACTTTCGTTTGAGTTTTCTGAATTTGCAGGTACAAAAGTCATTTTCTTCACATATTTTGGTTTTTCAAACTTGGTATTATTTTTCTTACCATTCTCATTCCCTTTCCAACCATGTTATTACTTTGTTGGTTATTTGAATAAACATTTTTGGGTTTGGAGTAGTAAGATTTATTTATGTTAAAATTCAAAACTTCTGATTCTTTTGTTAAACTTTCTATATCTGAAATTTTGATTTCAACAAGTTTGAAAACTTTTTCAACTCTGTTCAGGTTCACATTCTGAATCGGAAATTCAGAATCAGAATGTAGTTCATCAGATCCAATCATTTTGTACATTAAAAATACCTGGATCATCACTTGAACTATTTTATGATGTTTTGATATAAGCATCATGAAAATTTTTGTCATTTCCAGATTGTGAATTCAAGCAAGCTTTTTCAAGTTTCGGTTGAGTGTTTTCAAAAATGTTTTTATCTTTTTCTTGTCCCAAAACGTTCTCAACCACTTCCTTAATTACATCTGATCCATCATTTTCATCAGATTTTGAATAGGTAACATCGATGTTGTTAGGAAACTGATCTTCTTGTTCGGTCTTTACTGTCTTTGGTTTCAAGTTCAGCGCCTTTTCCACTCCCTCATGATTCTTTATAGCATAACTATTCCACATAGGGGGTGGACATCGATTGTAACCTAATCCTTTGTTTTGATATCGATAAGTATCTTCTCCATTTTCATCTTTTCTAGTCGGCTTCGGGAGAATATGATCCAAAACATACGAGGCTGTCAAGTAACTGATTAACTTTTTATCAACCCTTTCAGTCTCTATTCTCATTGCTTCCTGCTCACTTTTCAATTTGGCTATTGTATCAATATGGGTATTTATTGCTATACGAAGCTGTTTACTCATAACTGTAGCCTTTAACATGTTGATCGTAGCACCTTGTTCTAAGCTGACTTGTTCTAAATGTTTATATGTTCTGCTCAACACATCATAAGCTTCTTTTGTGTCTTTAAAATCACTTAACAACTTATCATAATGACGTTTAAGCCCTTTATAAGTCTCATCCTTCTTTAAGAAAGACTTGCACGGTTCGAGACATTTTGTGCATTGTCTTTCAACCACAATTATTTCCTGTTCTTGAACATTTTCAACTTTCTTGTTTTGTTCAACCCTAGAGTATGCTTCTTCTTCTTTTCTCCGATCCATATAGATTTTTTCTGCAATTATATCTTCTTCACATTGCGTATTCTAGCAATTTTCCTGATCATCATAAAAAGCATTAAAAACATTAGGAGGCATAAATACTTGTACAAATTCTCTTTCATCAAAATAACAATGATTAGACTCTTCAGGAACTTCCTCATAACGAACTTCTTCAATTTTCGATAAAAGAACTTGGTTTTCAAAAGCTTTATGCAAAATAAGGCTTTTTAATCGACAATTTTAATGTATCGGTTTGCTAAAAACGTTTAAAAATTTTCCGAAAACTGTTTTTTTAGAAACTCACTTCGTACGTACTGATATGTTCACTTCGTACGAACTACGAACTGATATGTTCACTTCGTACGAAGTGTGATCAGTTCGTGCAAAGTGATCCAAATTTTGGTGATTTTTTGCATTTTTGGCATGAAAACGTGTGTTTTATGATCTGATCTTTTCAAGGGTTTTACTATTATGGATTTTATGTATTATACTTGAAAATCAGTCCATTTTATCCGTGTAATGTCCAACAAAAATTAAAATAGAAAGAATGAGTAGAAGATGTGGTGTTATAAGTCCAATGTCTTCAAATTAGGCCTCTCCGGCTCTGATACCACTTGAAGTCCGGTTCTGGATCTATTCAGACACTAATTTGGCAAACCTAATGTAAATGTGCGGAATCTGTTTGCTTAGGCGACATTGTAGACAAGTGTGTTTTTATTTAAACAATGTTTCATTGATTATCAGACTTTACAGTTCCTAGAAACAGTTGGACAGAGCTCCGCCGTCCAAGTCACAAAAGATCTAAACATTCAAATGAGCACACACCTATTTAAAGGCACACACACTTCGCACAAGGGCCATCCAATTCGTATGAATTGGTGCCACTTCGTACGAAGTGTCACTTCGTGCGAAATGTCCTTTACAACATATGAAAATTCAACTTTATGTTCCTAAATACAGACTCGATGTTATACGATGACGTATGCGATAAACATATGCATCAACAGTTTTTGTTTTTGTGAGAGATCAAATAATATTTCTTTTGGCTTAGGTTTGTACATGGCTAGTAGTAGGGATGATATGCCTTACTTGAGAAAATCACGAGTCACTAGCCTTTTGAATTTTAAAAGCCCATCTCAGAATCGGTACTAATGAAATGTATACATAACCGGTACTAATTGGTACTCCCGGAAAATACCGGTACCCAGTACCATATGCTCATCCCTAATACACATTCCTCCTCTTGCCTTGACGACTTCCTCGCTGATTCTTTCTTCCCCTAGCCTATATACTCAACAAAGAAAAAGAAGACTCACCTGAACCACGACGTCGAGCATCCTCCCAAAATATGATACATCTTTGAAAACGTGAACTTACTCGATTCTGAATTGCTAGTAACAGTAGTTGCAGTTCCGGACCAACTATCAGGTAATGAGGATAACAATAATAGGGCTTGAACCTCATCATCAAACAAAATATTGGAGACACTAAGAGAGATAATATCGAGATTAGGTTATTGATTTGATTTGTTACCAAGCCACCCTCCTCCATGCTAGTATTCACAAGTATTCATAAGAGAAACCTTATTTGCTGCAGAAGGCTACTCATACATGTTTGATAATGCTTTCATCATACCTTTAGCCGAGGTCTCCTTCTGGATGTTATAGGCAACATTCTCAGATAGAGAAAGCGTTATCATTGCTCTGGCTTTCTTATCCAACTTCACCCGATCTGCTTGTGACATATCTTTTGGCTTCTCATCCTCAATCACTACATCTAAATCTTTCTAACAAAGTAATGCATCAATCTGCATCTTCCACTAACCAAACTTATTCCCATCAAACTTCTCTATTATAATCTTCCCGTCTATAGCCCTAGAAATGACTAAACGACACACTGGTATGGATAAATAGAGACAAACGCAACAAATCAATATGTTGGTCCCCTTTTCGATCTTGTTCAAATGATGCAACGTTCTTCGTTCGTAGAGATGGGTGTTTGTGAAATATATAAACATTCAAAGAGTAAAAAATAGAGACATTGAGAGTGGGGTTTTCTTCAATGATTAATTCTATAAATAAATGCATCAATCTATGAACAAAAGAATTATTCTTTGTTTGGCGGAATCAAACAAAGAAGAAGGGGTCGATCCAAGAATTAACTTGAATCTAAATGTCACCCCCTGGAACAGTCCAAGGGGTAAACTCTCATGAAAACTCTATAAAAAATATTACTTCACAAAAGCACACATAATTCGTACGAAGGAATTATGCATTTATAGAGAATTCCACTTGCAGTATCTCAATTGTGATAGGTTGATAGAGTGTTGGTTTGTGCACCTTATCTTCTTTGTTCACCAACTTGCTCTTTTTCTTTTATGATAAAGGCTTCTTTTTCTTTTCATCATTTTCCTTTTCTGATGAAAGTTTCTTTTTCTTTCATAGTAGAAACTTTATCACCTTTTTGAGATATATTTAATATGTTCATAAGATATATTATCTTATGAACACAACTTCTTTAATTTTTATCTTGTAGACTTCATAATGCACCGCTAACATATTGACGTCTTGTAACCTTTGTAGCGATCTTTTAATCAAAGAATTAGAAGCTTGATTATTTTCTTTCACTGTCTTCATATTTAGTGCTTCTAGGACGGTTTATCAGTCGGTTCGCCTTGACGGAATTATTTCTAAGTGACTTTTAACAATTTTCAACAACAAATAACAAAAAGTTGCCTCACACAGTCTATTTAACATGCAGCAGAATAGCGAACTTGATAATCAAAACTGAAACTTTAACTGAAACAAAAAACCTGACAAATACGGTTGACTCTGGTTCTAGGATTCTGTAGTCGGTCTCTTTCATTCAACCAAACCGTTTTTCTGCAAAATAGATCTCTTATCTAGACTAATTCGGGAGTGGTCGTTAAAGATTTTAAAAAATAGAACCCAAAACTCCTTCTGCGACGGCGGTAGAAAACCCTAACGGTAGCGCCGACGGATTCCTAGCAACGCTGGGGTGGCGGCGACGCTTGACTGGGTGGTTGAAGATGAAAGAACTGAAGGTGACGGTTCTGGTATTCTCATGTGATGCTGATCAAGAGACAAAGCTCTGATACCAGTTGCTAGGATCCTTTGGATTGAACACACACACGAAACTGAATACAGACACACAAAAGCAGTAAACGACACGAAGATTTAAAGTGTTCGGGCAGCTGACGTACGTCCACTATGTTGCAACTACGGTTTCTTTATTATTCAGGTGCTCAATGAATTACAAGTACAATGATGTTAATATATAGAGACTAATCTAGGGTTAGGTAACTTGATCCACAAGTTAGGCCTAAGCCCACATAGAGATAACTAGAGCCGGCTAAATTAAAATCCTAATTTAAATGCCAAATAAAGATGTGTGCACAGACCTAAAGCTAGGGCCGACCACCCTCCCTTGATCGGGCCTCCACACCAATTCGCTCAACAACACAAGTAGTCATGAGCCACACACTCATCAAAACGATCCGCTGGTTGTGCAGACATAAACCAAAGAGTTCGGATCTAACAGTTGCCCAAGCATAATTCCCCAACAACAACGTGATCTGCAACTCAAGGGGACCCTTTCCCTTTATCACTTGTCTACAAGCATTTGCCTTGGCATGTGTTGGGCTTAATCGAATTACTAAGAAAGTAAACACCAAGTCCTAGAATTGGGTGGAGAATAACATGCCACATATGAGGCGATTAAAAACGTATTTAATAAGAAAGTGCCAATGTATAAAGCAACAACATTTATGCATAGGCATTCCAAGATGTTTGAGATAGAAGATGAAGTTATGGCTTACCTTCACATTGTGGTTCTCAGTTCACACCTTATATCTCGTACATGATACATAGAAAGATAAAGGATGATGTATATGCTTAACAACCGAAGACATGGGCCTAAAGACTAAGTCAACAGAAGAACTTCTACTCGTATGCATAGAAGTAAACACGACCCCATAAACGTTTTTGTTGATATATGAGCAAGCCACAAATTGGTTTTAGTATAGGAAGCCATAAGACTTAAGCTCTAAATGACTAAGGATGTTATTGGATTAAATATTCTAGAAAAGACTCCAAACTAACTGATGGGGTGAAGCAAGGCATAAGGGCTAAGATCAGAGACTCTGAAGGCTCATTTGACTTGTCTATGGTGCCATGGATGACTACAAGTTTGTACTTGGTGTCAAGTTTTGTTGGTGCAGAATGTATATCGCCTACGTCTTAGGGTCATATCGAGTATATAACAGGGCTAAAATGTTAGATTTATTAATGTTTTGTATGTTATTGAGCCACTTCGTACGAAGTGTTGGTCACCTCGTACGAACTTCGTACGAAGTGCACTTTGGACGAAGTGGTAGGACACCCCTTGTGCAAAGCTGTCATATCTGTAAATAGCTGAGCAGGGGTCTTGAGTAAAAAGTTTTGTTTCTGATTGTAAGGCGAAGCCCTGTCAGTTTTGTTTCTGATCTGTACACGTTTATCAAGGTTAATGAAGTAGTAGCATTGATATAGTATATGTTATCATTGTCAACTAGTTAATGATGAATTCCATGCACGTTAATTAGCTCAAGTTGGGTCCTATGCTTTTGGAGGAGAGCCGACCCTCCCACAAGTGGTATCAGAGCCTGGAGGCCTGATTTGAAGACAATTGATCAAGTTTCAACCATTGAAGACTTCTTATTCTACTCCTTCTTATTTTTATCATATCTGAATGAATTCATGGACAAAATGGACTGATTTTTATGTATTGTATGTAAAAACCATTTTAGTCAAACCCTTGAAAAGATCATAACTAAAAACAACCGAATTCATGAAGAAAATTGAAAAAACGAAAAATTGTGAATACACTTCGTCCGATTTGACAAGACCACTTCGCACGAGGTGATTAGCCACTTCGCACGAAGTGACAAATCGGACCTATAAACTCAGATCTAGGAAAATCTAGCGGACCAGATTTAAATTGAACATATATTTGTGTTAATCAGCGCTAGTAAGTTCTAACTGAACCATCAATTGCATAAAAATCACATGTTTAACAATTGATGTTCATAACAGTCATTCTTGTGCGGAGTGAGTCACTCCGTACGAACTGGGATGTCTACTTCGTACGAAGTGAAATATGCAAAAAGTCAAAGACCACTTCGTACGAAGTGCCTTGGTCAAAATTGTTGTGTTATTATGCACCACTTCGTACGAAGTGCTAATGTCCACTCCGCACCAAGTGCACTTCGAAATAAAAAGTTGGTATTTTTGTCAAAATGCGCCTGAGTGTTTGCATTATTTGTGTTTATAGGAAAAGAAGTCGTCGTTTGAACCTACGCATAACATTTGTTGTGCTCTTGATAAATCTATCCCCGAAATCGCTCCATTCAAAGAAATACTAGATTTTATAGGACTACTATCGGTGACAAAAGCTCTAACTCATCAACACAAGGTCTACCAATCTCATATTGAAAGTTTCTAGAATGCTACAAGATATGAAGAGAATCCAAGAGCAATTGTGTCTGCTGTTCGCTTGAATAATGAAGATGTAGAAGTCAAGATCACCGAGGAGTTAATACGAAAAGTACTAGACTTTAAAGATAAACATGGTGACCCAACGGGATATCCTGAGAGAATGGTGAATGTCATACCCCGACCCGCAGCGGAATAGGTGACTGGGGCATGATCCGATTGCTCATAGCTTATGACAACATAATTAAAAGTTCAAATATTATTAATTATTTAATTTAACAAGTCACAAGTACAGACAATGATTGTAATACAATATAAATCCGGTTTATTTCTCTAAGGCGTCTTCCCTAAATGTCATCATTAAATCTTCAAACCTGTTTACCTGTATCATGTGGAAAAAATGGTTTTTTGGTCAACAAAAATTGGCGAGTGAACCTCATTGTTATTAGGAAAACAATATATCTAGTTTGTGTATTGAACAAACTTGTGTTAACCAATGTAAGTAAACATGTTGTATGTCTTATGTCAAACCTCATAAAACAAACTCAAACAATAAACAAATCAATTGTAATGATTTAAATGAATGTGTGTATATTTCACAGTATTATGGTGTGCTGCAAGGTCTAAGCTCAATCAAACGGAACTGACCTCGTATGGTTGGCAACGTCAGGTTCCGCTCGCAGGTAATGGGGAAACAGACAATCCTATAATGATGTAATGTCTGAAATGAATGAAACACCAGGTAACAAACAAACAATCAACACATAACACATATGCTTCACATAATGGTAATTGCACGTATTTGAATTTGTAAAATGTAATAATGATGTGCGACACATGATACACCCCAAAAACATATAATAAAGAAAAATTGGAGTTGTAAGATTCACTCACCTTAGGGAGAATATATTTCACAAAAGATGTTGTTGTAGTTGGGAGAATTCCAAGGAATTTATTGTGCGGTTCTGTAACGTCTATATGAGAACAATGGCGAAGGCAATGGTTCGACTCGGATAACGCCATCGGTTGCTCTTGGTTTAGCAACGGTGCCACAGTGACTGAACACAATAGTGGTAGTGAATGGCTTAACATGACGATGTCGCGGTGGCTCGGAGTTACCGGTTTGTCTTCGGCGAGAATGGAGGCTACCAACAGAAGGTGCACAAAGCGTTTACTAATTTTGCATTGGATAAGCAAAACGGTTTAGCCGGAGATCCATATATCCGGCGCGTCTTGCTGTCGATCCGAGGTACATTTTGTGAGGAAATTGGAAGTGGGTGAAGGTTTTGGGATGTGGTTCAATAGCTTGTATTTAAATTGCTTTGGGTCAACATACAAAAAGATTTGGACGGATCCACAAAAATAGTTGATACGACTGTGATTTGCAATGTATACATGGTATGACTTAGGAGATTTAATAGGAGATTTAAAGATTAAAAAAAACATTGATTTGATTAAATTTGGTAATCTCCGGATTATTCGGACTCACGGAAGTGGAGAATCGGAGAACCGGATAAAAACATGGGGCAGGTTCACAACATTGAGGTTTTTTTTTAAGTTACCACTTGGCCCCAATCTTTGGTGTAAGTTGCAAAACATGATAGAACTTTCTAAGCAATCTATTTAATACCTTTATAAAGTTGTATTATTAATTATTTTTGGGCGGATGTTACAGTCTCCCCTACTTTTAGGAATTCCGTCCCGAAATCAAGAGGAAACCATAAAGGGTATCGGTTAGTATTAACCTTAGGAGCTTAAATTAAGATATGACCAAGGTAAGGTTTAGGTAAAATTGAGGCGGTAGCGTTCCTAGCAAGGGGTGAATACCCTACTACAGGAATCGCTTTGTGATGCCTGAGATGCGGAAATGAAAATCGTCATGGTATGAGGATAACTTGTAACATGATGGAGGATTTGCTTCTGAGTCACAGACATACCCATGATATCGTAACCGGTATTCGAAACATGATATAGGATTTGAACAAAAAATCCATCACGATAACGTTAGGTATGGAAACCACAAACATGAAATCATCAGCTACAAATAAATTCTCATGACTTGTTTAATGCTACTTTTGAAAGTTTATCAGAGACACTCATATATCAAAAGTACCAACGGCGTATCCACCATGTCTCTACCAAACTTTCATCTAAATCGTTATTCAAATCATGATTTACAATACCTACACAGAACTAACCATGACCAGGCTAACAATGATTTGATCGTTTGACAAGAACACTTATATATAGGAAGTACCAGCAGCGTATCCACCATATCCTTATCAAAATTTCATCAGGTTTATTATCAGGTCATGATTGGTTCTATGTGACTCGACCTAATATAGACTTAACTAAGTAAACATAAACACAACAATTGATACTTGGGTCTCGAGCCCAAAAGGTGGGATTAAATGATGGCAGTTCCTTCATCCCCTGTTATGTGGAAGGGGCCAGCCTATGAAAAAGTGAGGCGATACCCACGTCCCCTAAATTAAGAGATGATGTTAGCCGTGATGCATGATGACATGAAAACTAGAATAACTTGAAATATAATTGATGTAAAATGTCATTAATTTCAAAAAGATAAATGTACGGGTATAAAATAACAATGTAGTGAATGATGTTAACTTGAGATGTCAATACATAACATGAAAATGATAATAATTTGAAATATCAATACATGAAATGAAAATGATGATAATTTGGAATATCAGTACATGAATTGAAATGAAAATGATAATAACTTGAAATAAGAACTTCGTATCTTCACGGTGGAAAAAAAATCGGTTGAGCTATTCGTTCACATGATTATTGTTAGCCTTGGCTGGGTCTGCATTGATGTTGAATGCTCTACCCCTTGTTGGCGGAGCTACCGGGTTTGCCTGATTCGCTTGGTTAACTGGGTTGGGTTGGGCTTGAGTACTTATGATGTTATCGAACCTAGGACATGAGTTTCTAAAATGAGAAGGGTCCCCTCAGTTAAAGAAAACTCTAACATAGACACCATAAGGTAGTTTGGTTGTGAGTAAGTTTGGATCATGTTCTGGGTAAGAAGTGGAACGATGATTATCAGGTTAGGCTCGGGATATGTTTGAGCCATGCCTTGAGCATTTGGTTGGTTTTGATGTTGGTTAGTTTCCTGGCTTTAGGTAATGCGACAGGCGTTGTTCAAATGACCTTAGCGTCCACAACTGGCGCACTGTTGGCAAGGGACATTGGGTTGAAGGTGGTAATGACAGTAGTTGCATTAGGGATGAGGACTAGTGTATGGTCTCTCGTTTGGATGATGATTGTTGGGTGCAACTTGGGTAATGGGAGTGACTTGTATAGGTAGTTGGTGGAGGTTACAACATGGTTCCTATCATTTCGCTTCCTTCTGTACTTGAAACGAGAGAATGGCTCGGTTTTGGGTTCACTTGACTCCTTTGAGTCCTTTAAAGTTTTGTCAACCGAACACTTGTCTCCTTTTCTTTTGAGATCCTTGGACTTCACACGATGTTCCGTGAGTTGGGATGCTATACGGATGGTAACTTCAAGGGTTGGTGGTTCACTGCCCAGAACTGGGTCTTGGATTATATTTGGAAGACCCTCGACGTATTTCTCTATGAGACTTGAGAGGGGGGTGAACAGATGAGGGACTAATTGGTTAAGCTCGTCAAATATCTTGTTGTAGGTCGCATATTCACCTTCTATTTGCTTTAGAGCCCAAAACTCATCTTCCAACTTCTTGATCTCGCTACGCGAAAAAAAATCGCCAGGTCCTTATTATATCTGAGGTGTTCCTAGGTTAAAGCTAAACTGCTTCGGCACCTCAAGTTGTCTTCTTGCCATTCCAACAGGTTAAAGCTAGACATATGAATTGGCCTGTAACGTAGCAGCCTATGCGATCTTCGGGACAATCACAATACAAAACGTACTCCTCATTTCTTCATACGAATAATATAGGGTGGTGGCACTCTCAGTGCCCTCGTGTTTGGGAGGATCACATGATTTAAACTACTTGGGTGGATTTGGATCGGCAGGAGCTGCTTGAGGTGTAGGCCCTTGGAGGGCTTGTTGGACTTGGACCACTATGTTGGGGATAACCGTGACCATTTCCTTGGCTATTTGAGCAGCCACGTGGCGGCCGGAGTTCCCAACATGCTTTCCGGAGGAGTGACATTTAGAACACATCTACACGAATCAATGTAATGAGGTTGTGGATTTTTATGTATTTGATAAACGAAATACGGTAAATAAAAACATACGATAAAGTGAAACTTTTGGGGTGTCATAAAAACAAAAATGCAACACTTTAAAGTGTCTTGGGCTTTGCTTGTAATTGGGCTTTGTATGTCGTCCATACGTCACCTTCGTAATCACGTAGGCCCCCGTAATTACCAAGCTTTTGTATGGATTCGTATATGTTGACCTATTAACGTACATTGAAATCCGAATGAAAAACCATGAAATATTGACAATATGAAAATCTGAAAATGATATGAAATGTACTGATGTTGGAGGGTACCTGTGGTTGGGTACGATGACTGGTCAAAGTATTGTTAGTTCAATAACGTTTGGTGTGACATGATTTGGCCTAATAGGTCTTTCATACTCTCGTTGTTAGTCCCCAGGAAACAAACTAGACAGGACGTCTCAACTATCGGTACTTGGACCCTTCCAGTTACTACATGTCCGTTACATGAACTTACTTTGATGGAACTTGGAAAACGAAAAATAAATTACACATTAAATGGAAGTAGTTGAAAAATATTTTTGAAAATATTTGAAATGTTTTGAAAGCGTAGATAGTAAACTTATAATAATAAGGATATTATAAGTTTTAATGTTTATGCATTGCAATATGTGTGATGTGATATGATTATGTATATATACATATATTATATAACATATATATATATATATATTTAAAATAAATACATAAATAAAAAATGAACATGACATGCAACACATAGAAATTAAAGTGCTCTCATGCAGTTGTGTGCGATATTCGAGAATGCGAAAATAAAACTAGTATCATAAGCATGAAGAATATTATAATTTAGCACGTAACACATAAACACATAATCAAATATAGTCTAGGTCTATGGGTCTAATAGCCTATCCTAGATTCCTATAGTCACGGCTCTGATACCAATCTGTCACACCCCGACCAGCAGCGGAATAGGTGACTGGGGCATGATCCGATTACTCGTAGCTTATGACAACATAAATAAAAGTTCAAATATTATTAATTATTTAATTTAACAAGTCACAAGTACAGACAATGATTGTAATACAACATAAATCCGGTTCATTTCTCTAAGGCGTCTTCCCAAAATGTCATCATCAAATCTTCAAACTTGTTTACCTATATCATATGGAAAAATGGTTTTTTGGTCAACAAAAGTTGGCGAGTGAACCTCATTGTTATTAGGAAAACAATATATCTAATTTGTGTATTGAATAAACGTGTGTTAACCAATGTAAGTAAACATGTTGTATGCCTTATGTCAAACCTCATAAAACAAACTCAAAAAATAAACAAATCAACTGTAATGATTCAAATGAATGTGTGTATGTTGCACGGTATTATGGTGTGCTGCAAGGTCTAAGCTCAATCAAACGGAGCTGACCTCGTATGGTTGGCAATGTTAGGTTCCGCTCATAGGTAATAGGGAAACAGACGAGCCTATGATGATGTAATGTCTGAAATGAATGAAATGCACCAAGTAACAAAACAAACAATCAACACATAGCACATATGCTTCACATAATGATAATTGCACGTATTTGAATTTCTAAAATGTAATAATGATGTGCGACACATAATACAACCCAAAACATATAATAAAAAAATGGGAGTTGTAAGATTCACTCACCTTAGGGAGCAAATATTTCACACAAGTTGTTGTTATAGTTGGTAGAATTCAAGAATTTATCCTGCGGTGTTGTAACGACAATATGAGAACAATGGCGTTGGCAATGGTTTCGACTCGAGTAACGCCATCGGTTGCTCTTGGTTGAGCAACGGCGCCACGCTAACTGAACAAGACAGTGGCAGCGAATGGCTTAGCATGACGACGTCGCGGTGGCTTGGAGCTACCGTTTTGTCTTCGCCATGAATGGAGGCTACCAATAGAAGGCACACAAAACCTTTACCAATTTTGCATTGGGGATCCATATATCCGACGCGTCTTGCTGTCGATCCAAGGGACATTTTGTGAGGAAATTGGAAGTGGGTGAAGGTTTTGGGATGTGGTTCAATAGCTTTTATTTAAACTGCTTTGGGTCAACATACAAAAAGATTTGGAAGGATCCACAAAAATAGTTGATACGCTGTGATTTGCAATGTATACATGGTATGACTTAGGAGATTTAATACGAGATTTAAAGATTAAAAAAGCGTTGATTTTATTAAATTTGGTAATCTCTGGATTATCCGGACTCGCCGGAAGTGGAGAATCGGAGAACCGGATAAAACATGGGGAAGGTTCACAACATTGAGGTTTTTTTTTAAGTTACCACTTGGCCCCAAATGTGGGTGTAAGTTGCAAAACATGATAGAACTTTCTAAGCAATCTATTTAATACCTTTAAAGTTGTATTAGTAATTTTTTTGGGCGGATGTTACAGTGAAGGGATGTTTCTATAGAACGGGTTACAGAGGGCATGTGAATTCCACGAATTTCAAGAGAGCCAATCTTGGCAAGCCTTACAAGTTCTTCGTGCATTTAGTTATTCATGCGTTCAGTCATAGAAAGGGAGGGTTCGATGATATTGTTGATTACCAGATGTCTATTGTCGCAGCTCTCGTGTTGAACAAGCCATACAACTTCACAAAGTTAATTTTTGATCAGATGGTATTGAACATTACTAGAAAAAAGTTCTGCATTATCCGAGGTTTTTGCAGATGATGCTGGATGATCTATATCCAAACTTAAAGAAAGACGATGATGATGAGCTGAAATTGAATCATATGGATAGAGATACGTTGTTGAGACTGAATTTATATTTGAAGCAAGGCTCAGAACCTGTTGCTAAGCCATTCCTTGGAGCTATCAATGATAAAGATTATGTTGCATCTCTGAAGGGCAAATGGAGAAAAGATACAAGTGCAGATGAAAAGGATGCAGTTGCTTATTTGGAAGGCCTTGTTCCTAGGAGAAGTGCCTGGTTTCAGAAGGAAGAAGAGAAAACGAAAGGGAAACGCGCTACTCCAAAGAAAATTGATGGAACCTCATCGTCAACACAACAAAGAAAACGTGCTATAGTTCGAACGATTTTACTTGATGAAACTGAGGTTGAGGAAGTACAAGTTGATGAACCTGCTAATGTTGAGGTGCAAGCTGATGTGAATGTTGAAATAGAGAAAGGAAATGTGCACGATGATGTGTATTCTGCTACGTCTGAACGTGATAGAGAGCAGGGAGAGAATGTTGAAAGCATGGCAGCTGACATAGAGAAACAAGTGTTTGTAGGTGTTGAAGGAAATGATGGTGATGATGAAGGATTGCTTGATGACAGTCCTGATCTAGAAGCTGAAGGCGCACCTAAAAGTGCAGAATTGAAAAAGAAAAGGGCTGTGGGGGATGATGATGTTTCTTATATGCCTTCTAATTCTAACGATGAATTTGAAATTATCAAGCCTGCAAGGAAACCAGCCAAACGTACAAAAAGTAAAACTTCTGATACTACTGCAAAGAGTACTAGTTCTCCTTCTGCAAAAAAGGGCAAGGAAGAAGTTCATGAGAAAGAAAACACCAGAAGTCGAAGTGGTTATACCTACAGTTTAACAACAAACACAACCACCATCACCACCACCCATCATACCACCCTCACAACCATCACCTCAACGACCCTTATCACCACATATTCCTCAATCACCACCATATCTCCAATCACCACCACATCTATAATCACCACCACACCCTCAATCACCACAACATGTCATACCACCACTACCAACACCTCCTAATCAATCACAGTCAACACCACAGTCTGCTCAGAAACGTCAATCACATCCTTTTGGTCCTTCAGCTAACGAAGATGATTTGTTGCTTTCTGGTTTTGAAGGAGATTTCTTTAATGACGGAAGGATTACTGATCTAGAAAACAAAATTAAAGAACATAAGAGCATGATCAAATTTCTCGAAGATGATATAGAGAGGTTGGAAGCATTGCTAGTTGTGTTGGTAAATGATAATGCAAAAATTGCTGATCTGGAGAACAAGATTAAAGAGCATGATACTACCATCAAACAACTTGAAACAGAGAACATGCACTTGGTATCAATGCTTACAAGTGTCACCACTGAGAATGAAAGATTACATCTGGTGGTTAAAGATCTGGAGACCGAAAAAGCCGAGAATGCTAAGAAATTTGACATGTTATTTAACATAATATATATGCGTAAAACATAACGTGTCATTATATGATAACCAAAATCGGTTCAAATAATGAATAATTAACGCGGGTGACTTTGGTAGATAGCCACTTTCCTGTTAGAATAGGTGTGAGGCAGAATGATTATAATCATTCCCCGTAGAAACTTCAAAGACATGATAGGTGATAAGAGTTTTTAGGTCTTGTGTAATGGGGCTGTAAATGTAACGCTTCGCCTTTCGCAACTTTCTATTTTTAGAAAGGACGAATCGGAATCCTATTTTCGGAAATATGGCGTCTTATAATTGTATCTCATTTTCGAATCGTTGTAAACCCGAGACTTGATTGTAATGAAATTTATATTTTATGCGAGATAGATATTATATATACACTGATTCGTGCATACATTCATTACACGATTTCTAAACATGAATTAAATCGTAAATCCTTATCGTGTATTCGTATTGCGTACACGCTTCATTCACACGAGACACTTGATTATTCGATCGCAAAAAAGTATAATTATGAAATCTACACTTGTAACCATCTTAGGAATTTTAAAACTTTAAAACCGCTCTTTTCGCTAATAAAACTCTAACTTATGAGGTTCATACTCCCGAAATAACTTGTCACACGATAATACATGTTATGTATATAATACATAACATCTATTAACCTAATATATAACATTAAATAACAAAAAATAAGAAAAAAATAAAAAATGGCAGCCCCTATTTTTCAGCTTTGGGCTAGGTTTAGTGGACTAGTTCAAGTCTAAACTCCCAAATCTTGTCCAAAGCCCAACCCACTTAAACCCAAATCCCTTCCCTATATAATAAACACTTCCCCACTCCTTATTCCACTTTTCCAAGCCCCCAAACACTTCAAAAACTCTCCCAAACTCAGCTGAGTTTCAGCCACGTTTTTAGAGTTCCAGTAATAAAAAGTGAGTTTTAACTCACTTCTACTTCAATTTTCTTCTTGTTTCTTCTCTATAACACTTGTACAGCCTCTAGGAAGGTTATCACAAGTTTACTTGGGCAAACTAAGGTGAAACCTCACCATTTTTTAGGTCCAAAGTACACCTAAAATTCTGCTCTTTTTCATCTTTTTGATTTTTCATGCTTTGGAAGAAAACTCATGTTTTCTTCATACATTCCTATGTCCTAATGCTCAAAATCACTTGTATGGTTAGTTGGGCTTAAAAACAAGGGTGTGACATTCAAATTTAGAGGATTTATCCTCATAAACTTTCTGTTTTCATGGAGCTTTAAGCTCACAAGTGTTGCAAGTCTTCAACTTGTTTATGTGTGTCTACCTTGGTTAGCTTGGGCTATCCTAACTCTAAGACCACACATCACTTGATGATTTTCATCATTATCCCAAGTTAGTTTGCTAGCTTGAAAGTGTCACAACGCCGTCTAGCCTTTGACGTGTGTCAAAGTGTGCTCACCGGGTTGTATTTCACTTGGCTACTTGGTATCATGGTGACACATCTTTACATTCATGTTATTTACTTTCTTGTATGTTATTATCTTGTTCTAAGACCCTCCTTGTTACCTTGGTGACTCGTGAAGTGGTGAACAATCATATGAGGTCCAAAGTGGATCGTTAATCCTCCCACCTCCTACTTGACTTACATGATACTAAGAGGTTCCAAAGTGGATGGTTCATCCTCCCACCTCCTACATGATTATATAACTATTTGGAACTATATTATAATCATAAAACCGAAACCTAGATAATGACCTTATAATCAACTATCAAGTTAATAAGTTTAACACTAAAGTATGTAATTCCTTGTCACGATTCTAATAGGTCCCGAACCTATGAAATCACATCCAACTCGTAAGAGTTCCTATAGTGTCAAGAACGAGTGTTACATCTTAGTGAATACTTTCTTATCATAATACTTTATCAAACTTATTTTTAATCATGCTCGAATACTCCTCATCTCCCGTCTAAACTCTATACTCATACGCCTCGTTTCCTCTTGTAGGATAATTCGGCGTCATCCTCGAACCAACGTCTTCACGGATTGTCAAGTGTAGAAAAGACTAACAAACCGTGAGTACACTCGACTCACTTTCGTTTATAACACTCTCGGGTGTAACATGTTTTTAATTATACAAAAATCACGAACACTTAAATGTTATGAAACACAAAAACAATCCTATACACATGAATACTTGAATCATATACTTGTTGCTTGTCTTGGATATTCGTCATGCTATGCTTTAGTCATTAACTATTTTTAGCCTTCGTTTGACATGCGTAGAGCTATAGGAATTCACGCATCCACCTCCATCATGTTATTCATGAGGTCATGTTAAAACATCGTGATTGCGTTAAGGGTTTGATTATTAGTATTGCATACCTTGATATTACTCTTGTATAGATTTAGTTGCCATGAGGATTGTTTAAACTTATTCGTATACATATGCTATGCCTAAACTTGTGTACTCGCCTTTGCTTTCGCATTGACATTATTTTAAAACATGTTACAGATTGAAGGAGATGATGCTATGAAAACAATATAGCAAGGACTAGATACACACAAATTAGACGTTAGGTTTAATGTTGATGTATCAGTTTTGTTATGACTTTGCAAATGTTATGTTGTTTCTTTGTTTTGTTACATTGATGTATTTGACAATTTTTATGAAATGAAATATGGTTTATTTAATTATTGTCACTTATTAATATTGTGAGCAATGAGCAATCTCGTTTTCGTCTCATCCTGTTGTTTCCACCATCAGTTAGGGTGTGACAGATTGGTATCAGAGCCATAACCATAAGGAATTACGTAGAATTGCCATGTTCGACCTAGTCTATACTTCTAAGTACCCATTTTGACTATTCTTGTTTATGCTTAGAACTTTATGCTTGCTACTTTGCTTCTCTCTTTTCTTTTGGTCTTAATACATATACATGATGTCTTTCCTAAGACACTCTTACACAATGCATGTTTGGACGCTTGAATACACTCGTAACACAAACGAGACGATTTGACTTACAATTTTTGGTGAAATCTCTCATTTCGCATATTCGATTTTTCACGAAGTTATACCATCAAGTTAGGAGTGATATCCACATCTTGATGGAAACTTCCAGTTCATACTCTAGTGGATCTTACAAACGAGTCGGAATATGCTCCTCGTTTAGTAAGAAACAACCACACTCAGGGTACGAAATCGTCAAGTTAGGGGTGAAACCCGCACCTTGTTGATTAAGTCCCATTCCTCGATTTTTAATCTCGCCAAAGTCTCGAATTTTCTAATCGATTAGAGACGTGTAGTAACTGGAAGGGTAAAATACCGTTAGTCACTTCTCGATGAGAGTATTTTACCTATAGGCCAAAGCACGTTTTCTCTAATTTGAAAGGGTCTTCGATTCACTTTGGAATTGTCGAGGATTCTCTACCCGAATCATTCCCATGTTTTATGAGCCTATTCTTTTATGTGACTCAATTTTTATGTGTTTTAATACTTGTTACCTCGTACATTTCAAAACCGTTACACACTCGCACGTTTATCGCAATCAAAAACAAAACTAATCCTCGTGAACAAATTAAATTTATACTCTTCATTCGTATTCATACGTGATTATACATGCTATACTTGTTGAATCCATGAATTGTACATGAAACTTATGTGAACTTTATTCATACTCATGCATGCAAAACCTATTTTCTTTTATTACGATCAAGTCTCATGCTTTTATCTTGTTTACAACCTCTAGATGCCTCCTTTCCGTAACTCGTTGAACCGCCACAAAAAGTCCAAGAAGTCGGGTTCCAAGAAGAAATCCAACAACGAGGACTCGATATCGAAGCAAGATCTGAATGGGCTCGTTTCGGAGCAAATGGTCGGGCAAATGGCTAAGATCATACCCGACATTGTTAGCCAAATCCACACCATACACGCCGAAGCCACACCTAAATCATCCGTTGATTCCAAAGCCGATACCCCCAAACCATCTTACCAATTCAAGCATTTCAAGGCTTGGAAACCAGTGGAATTCACTAGCATGGACGGTGTTACCGCCATGATCAATTGGTTTGATTCAATGGAGCTTATCTTCCTTCAGGGCGGCTGCCCTGAGGAACTCCAAACCCTTAATGCCATTGGGGTCTTTCGCAACAGAGCCCTCGAGTAGCGGACCACCGAACGAAACACGCGTGGCAATGAAGCGGCCCACGCGATACCATGGGAAGAGCTTAAGGAGCTCATGAAGGAGCAAGTCTGTCCTCCCCACGAGACCCAGAAACTTGGAAACGAGTTCTAGAATCTCACACAACAGGGGAGCGACGCTGAAGGATTGATCGCGCGCTTCAAACAGTTAAGTATCATTTACCCTGGGCAAGTCGATACTGTTCCCAAGTCAATCACCAAGCTCATCTGTTGCCTCTCACCGGTGATCATGAACCATGTAGCCGCAACCAACCCGAAAACTATCGAGGAAGCCTGTGCCATAACCATCCAGCTCAACCATAACTGCATCCTTCAGGGGGCCTACGACAAGGTCCCTACGAAGCATGCGCACCAAGCTGTTGCTAACACCACCGAATCACCTACCCCTCCAGCCAAACAGTCCTACAACAAGAACAAGAAGCGGAAGGCTTCTTCTCAAAATAACGCGGTCGTCACCCCGCCTAACCCTGCACCCCTAAATGCCATCGCCACTACCCAAAATAGCAACCAACCCGCACGTGGTTACATTGGCCCTCATCCTTAGTGTACTACTTGCAACTACCACCATCCCGTCGGTACCCCATGTCGAAAATGTGCCAACTGTAATAGGTTGGGACACCTCTCCAACTTTTGTCGCCTACCCCAGAGCCAGCAAACCCTAGCCCTGTTACCCAATCCTAACCCTAACCCAAACCCAAACCCAAACCGCCAAACTCAAGCGACTCCTGCTCGAACTTGTTACAATTGTGGCGATCCTAACCATTTCGCCAATGTTTGCCCGAAACGCACCAACAACCAGCAACAACAGCAGACTGAGCCTGCAAAAGGATGAGCTTTCATTCTCACCTCAGCACGAGCCCAAAGCTCGAATGACGTCATCACTGGTATGTTCCTTGTGAACCATATCTATGCTACTTGTCTGTTTGATACTGGCGCAGATAGAAGTTTTGTGTCTGTTGAATTCGAACCCTTGCTTAAATGCGAACGAACTAAAATGCTTAATCCTTTTGCTGTTGAATCACTAATGGCAAGACCATCTCCGTTGACTCCGTTCTTTCTGGTTGCTCTCTAATCTTAAACGATCATATGTTTTCCATCGACCTCATACAATGGGTAGTTTTGACATTATAGTAGGCATGGAATGGCTTAAGCGAGTACGTGGTGAAGTTGTTTGTTCCGAGAAGTTCATTCGTCTTCCCCTACCTCAAGGTGATTCCCTACACGTCTATGGCGAGAAGCCTTCTAAAGGCCTTAAGCTAATGTCGTATATCCGAGCTTGCAAATACTTACGCAAGGAATACTTTGCCTTTTTGGCCCACGTTGTGGAAAAGAAAGATAAAGGTCCAAGCCTAAGTGACGTTCCTGTCGTTAGTGAGTTTCCTTCGGTTTTTCCCGAGGATCTTCCTGGTCCTCCGCCTCCTCGAGCCGTTGATTTTTGTATTGACCTCATTCCTGGCGCAACTCCTGTTGCGAAGGCTCCCTATCGTTTAGCACCTTCGGAGATGCAGGAGTTATCGAGCCAACTACAAGAACTTCTTGATAAAGGCTTTATACGCCCTAGCACTTCTCCTTGGGGCGCTCCCGTACTCTTCTTCAAGAAGAAGGATGGATCATTTCGCATGTGTATTGACTATCGTGAGCTCAACAAGCTCAAAGTCAAGAACCGCTATCCTCTTCCTCGCATTGATGATCTCTTAGATCAATTACAAGGCGCAACTTGCTTTTCAAAGATTGATCTCCGTTCTGGTTATTATCAACTTTGGGTTCTCGAAGAAGATGTACCTAAAACCGCTTTCCGCACACGATATGGACACTATGAGTTCGTGGTCATGCCTTTTGGTTTGACTAACGCACCCGCCGTATTCATGGACCTTATGAACCACATGTGTAAGCCGTTTCTGGATCGTTTTGTCATTGTATTCATCGACGATATTCTCATCTATTCCAAAACGAAAGAAGAGCATGGACGACATTTGCGTCCCATTCTTCAACTTTTGCAAACTGAACGTCTTTACGCCAAATTCTCCAAGTGTGAATTTTGGCTAAAAGAGGTTCAATTCTTGGGTCACACCGTCCACGAACGCGGTATTCATGTTGACCCTGCAAAGATAGAAGCTGTTAAGAATTGGATTGCACCTAAGTCGCCTTCTGAAATTCGTTTATTCCTTGGCTTAGCTGGATATTATCGTCGTTTCATCTCGAACTTTTCAAAGATCATTGTTTCTTTGACTTCGTTGACTCAGAAAGATAAACCTTTTGTTTGGGGTCCCGAACAAGAGGAATCTTTCCAAACACTCAAGGACATGCTTTGTAATGCTCCTATCCTTACTCTTCCCGATGGAAACGACGACTTTGTCGTGTATTGCGATGCCTCTAACCAGGGTCTTGGTTGCGTTCTCATGCAATGAGACAAAGTAATCGCGTACGCGTCAAGGCAACTCAAAATTCATGAGAAAAACTATGCTACGCACGACCTTGAACTTGGTGCGGTTGTTTTTGCATTAAAGATTTGGCGACACTACCTTTATGGTACCAAGTGTACAATCTTCACCGACCACAAGAGCCTACAACATATCTTTGACCATAAAGAACTCAACATGCATCAATGTCGTTGGGAAGAATTGTTGAACGACTGCGATTGCGACATTCGCTACCATCCTGGTAAGACGAATGTTGTGGCCGATGCACTTGGTCGTAAAACTCATGTTATGAGTACTCATTGCTACCAAATCATGGGAAACCTTCTTGACCTCATTCGCGACTCTCAACATTCGGTCATAAGTGAAGGCTATCTCGAGTCTGAACTGAAAACCGGTGACCAGCGTCCATTTGTTGCTAAGGCTGATGGTATCTTTTACTTCGACAATTGTATGTGGATCCCCGACCGTAACTTCCTTCGGACTACCTTGATGGGTGAAGCCTACAAATCCCGATACTCCGTCCATCCTGGAGCTGATAAGATGTACCACGATTTGCGTGCATCATATTGGTGGCCTGAGATGAAACACGATATCGCTCTCTACGTGTCCAAATGCCTTACGTGTTCCAAGGTCAAGGCAAAACATCAACGTCCCTCTGGTATGCTCGAACAACCTGAAATTCCCGTATGGAAATGGGAGAGCATAGCCATGGACTTAATCACGAAATACCTCGTACTACCTCGGGTCACGATAGCATTTGGGTTATTGTTGATCGTCTAACGAAATCCGCTCACTTCATTGCCATTCGTGAAGATTACAAAGTCGAGAAATGGGCTCGTATCTACACGGATGAAATCATAGTCGTTGTCACACCCCGACCCGCAGCGGAAATGGTGATCGGGGCATGATTGGGTTATCATCAAAGCTCATGACATTTATTAAGCGTTTCATATTCATTAATACAAATTAAATGGAAATCTACAATAAATGTTACAACATGATCTATCTAACAATCTAAACTTCTTTGTTCTCTTCTAAGGCATATCCTATGTTTTCCTTGCTTCAACCTGTTCACCTGTATCATGTGTAAAAAGGTTTTTGGATCAACATAATGTTGGCGAGTGAATCCTATGGAAAACATTTGAACAAATTTATTTAAATTGATTATGAAATATGTGCACAACCAAACATGAGTAAAAATAGATGTAACTTAATCAACAATCATAAGATATTGAATGAAACACTCATGAATAATAATGGAACAATTAGAGGCACGCGATGCTCAACTCGTCTCTCACGAGGAACTGAGGGGCCTGATGATTGAATTGCATAAACATGATAATATGAATGACACAACTACAAACAATATAAACTCAAGGATACACACATGAACAATAATGAATTTGATTTGAAGCACGCGATGTTCTACTCGTCTCCCACGAAGAACTGATGGGCTTAATGTATGAGTTTCATATAATTTGACAAAAGGAAATAAGTAAATCACAACAATAAAACAATCTAAGTTTAAGTCATGATGTGGTATGGCACAAGTTTAAATAAATAAATTAATTATTTTCATAACACATGACACACCCCAAAACGTGTAATTTAAAAGGGGGAGTTGTAAGATTCACTCACAGTGGGTGCGTTCGGTTGATGACGTTGAATGCACGCGAAGTGGTTTTAACCACGAGTGAGATTTAATCTAGATAAATCGCATTATGGTTTGGTAAGTAAACGGGTTTTATTAATCTATTTTAGTAGGATTGTTAGGTGTATTTTTGTGAGTTTGAGGCTATTTTCTAACCTTAAAAATGTTATTTTTAAGTATTTTTAATTGATTTTTAATTAAAATAATTAAATAAAAATAAAAAAATTGATTTTTTTCTGACCGTTGACCGTTTGACTGACCGTTGACCTGACCGTTGACCGGTTAATTCGGAATACAAGTGCGCTAAGTGAGGCTCGAACCCGAGACCACCCGTACGCGTGCACGCAGCTCTACCAACTGAGCTACGTGTCTAACCCGTTATATATCTGATTTTAATTATATATATATATTAATTAGTTTTAAACCGAAAATCATTTTTATTTTAAAAACAGTTTAAGCGACTCGGACATGCACTCCACAGGTCTCGAACCCGGGACCTGTGGTTTAATCTAACACACAGTCCACCGCTGGACTGTGTGTTCAACATGTTATATTATTCGATTTTTATTATACTTAAATACAAATTATTTGTTTCCTTTTCTGCCTTATTTAAAAAGACTAGATAATTGTCCGAGTCGGTGCAGAAGACCGGACTCGAACTCGTGACCTGTGATATAAACAAACACACAGTCCACCGCTGGACTGTGTGTCTAACTTGGTTATTATTCCGATTATTAATATACTTAACATATAACTGTGGCGACTCCGGTTCAGTTAAACAAAAAAAATGGTTTTTATTAAGGCAGCGTGTGTTAAACCGGAATCGAACTTGAGACGTTAGCAATTTATGTGCACACAGTCCACCGCTGGACTGTGTGTCTAACCCGAGTAATTTCTTGTTTTTAATTATACTTAAACGTTCCATGACTTCGTCTTCTTCGCTGAGATATAACCAGAAATCGGTGACAGACTGGTTCGAAATTTTTATCAGTTTATTAGTGTGTTTCAGTTCATTACGGTGAGATAAATACGAAAAAAAAAGAAATTGAGCGGAGAGGTATACCGACTGGACTCTCTGTTTTCCGGCAGAAACTCCGGCGACAGAATTCACCTCCGGCGACGTGTTCCTTATAGCAGCGAGTCTCCAGGAAGCTTACAAAGGGTGTGGGTATCTCCGGTATAAGCTCAGAGGCTCAGTGAGGCTCAGGGATGGAGAAACCGGTTTTCCGGCGATGAGCAGGGAAATTCCGGCGAGTGGAATTACGCCGAGGAAAAGTGTGGTTTTGAGCGAAAAAGTTTGCAGTGGGTTGAGGGTGAATTTATAGGGGAAAACAAGATGTATTTGGTCTGATTTCGGACTGTGTTCGTTTATTTAAATTTTCCGGCGGTTATGATTTTGGTCGCGGACTTCAAACATCGGTTATAACCGATGTCTGGTTAATGGTTTACGTTATAACGTAAATTGTAGTTAAGACTCGCGAGATTTCCGGGATTCCGACGACTGAACTGTTTGGGCGCCGGTTTTGAATTCGTAACGTTACTTTATGATTTAAATGATTTCATTATATAACAAACAAAATCCGCGGCGCAGTGGTTTGTGTGTTGAGAGATAATTCTGTTTGCTGGTTCGGTACAGACCCGGGTTCGAAACCCGACAGAAGCAAATCATTTTTATTTTGCGATTTTTGACAGTTTTTCAAAAACTAAATATATATTCCCGTATAATAATTGATTACGGATCGTTTAAAAATATTTTGGGCATTTAATTCGCAAGGAAATTTTTGACTGACTGTTCGGTTGATAAACGGAGCGGGTTTGGTAAATCCGTTTTTGACGGATGTTACAGTCGTCATGGTACTCCTCTTGATATTATTTCTGATCGCGATGCTCGTTTCACTTCTCGCCTTTGGCAAACTTTCCAATCCGCCCTTGACACTCGTTTGAATCTTAGCACCGCTTTTCATCCTCAATCTGATGGTCAGACCGAGCGTACTATCCAAACACTAGAGGATATGCTTCGATCATGCATAATCGATTTTGGCGGCAACTGGGATTCACACTTACCATGGTAGAGTTCTCATACAACAACAGCTATCACGCAAGTATTCAAATGGCTCCATTTGAAGCATTGTATGGTCGCAAGTGTCATTCGCCTATTTGTTGGCACGAGATCGGAGACGTACAACTCACCGGTCCCGAACTAATACAAGAGACGACGGACAAGATCCTACAAATACGTGACAACTTACTCAAAGCATGAAGCCGACAAAAGAGTTATGCTGATAGAAGACGTAAGCCCTTGGAATTCAATGTTGGTGATCAAGTACTCCTCAAGGTATCACCTTGGAAATGAGTTGTTCGTTTTGGTAAGAAAGGCAAGCTCTCTCCTCGCTATGTAGGTTCTTTCAAGATTCTCGAAAGGATTGGCAAGGTAGTGTATCGACTGGATCTATCTCAAGCGCTCAACAATGTTCACCCAGTCTTCCACGTTTCAAACTTGAAGAAGTGTTTAGCTGAAGAAGGACTTCAAGTCCCACTCGAAGATCTTCAAATCAACGAAACATTGCATTTTGTGGAAAAACCAGTCGAGATCATGGACCGAGGGACCAAGCAATTAAGGCGCAGTCGAATCCCTATCGTGAAGGTTTGATGGGAAGGAAAACGTGGCGCTGAGCTTACTTGGGAACTCGAAAGCGATATGAAAGAGGGGAGACTTTTCGTTACACCTTCCTAAATTTCGGGACGAAATTTCCTAAAGGAGGGGAGACTGTAACGCTTCGACTTTCGCAACTTTCTATTTTTAGAAAGGACAAATTGGAATCCTATTTTCGGAAATTTGTCGTCTTATAATTGTATCTCATTTTCGAATCTTCGTAAATCCGAAACTTTATTGCAATAAAATTTATATTTTATGCGAGATAGACATTATATATACACTGATTCGTGCATACATTCATTACATGATTTCTAAACATGAATTAAATCGTAAATCCTTATCGTGTATTCGTAATGCGTACACGCTTCATTCACACGAGACACTTGATTATTCGATCGCAAAAAGTATAATTATGAAATCTACACTTGTAACCATCATAGGAATTTTTAAAACTTTAAAACCGCTCTTTTCGCTAATAAAACTCTAACTTATGAGGTTCATACTCCCGAAATAACTTGTCACACGATAATACATGTTATGTACATAATACATAACATCTATTAACCTAATATATAACATTATATAACAAAAAATAAGAAAAAAAATAAAAAATGGCAGCCCCTATTTTTCAGCTTTGGGATAGGTTTAGTGGACTAGTTTCAAGTCTAAACTGCCCCAAATCTTGTCCAAAGCCCAGCCCACTTAAACCCTAATCCCTTCCCTATATAATAAACACTTCCCCACTCCTTATTCCACTTTTGCAATCTTCCAAACACTTCAAAAACTCTCCCAAACTCAACTGAGTTTCAGCCACGTTTTTTAGAGTTCCAGCCATAAAAAGTGAGTTTTAACTCACTTCTACTTCAACTTTCTTCCTGTTTCTTCTTCTATAACACTTGTACAACCTGTAGGAAGGTTCTCACAAGTTTGCTTGGGCAAACTAAGGTGAAACCTCACCATTTTTGAGGTCCAAAGTACACCTAAAATTCTGCTCATTTTCATCTTTTTGATTCTTCATGTTTTGGAAGAAAACTCATGTTTTCTTCATACATTCCTATGTTCTAATGCTCATAATCACTTGTATGGTTAGTTGGGCTTAAAAACAAGGGTGTGACATTCAAATTTAAAGGATTTATCCTCATAAACTTTCTGTTTTCATGGAGCTTTAAGCTCACAAGTGATGCAAGTCTTGAACTTGTTCATGTGTGTCAACCTTGGTTAGCTTGGGCTATCCTAACTCTAAGACCACACATCACTTGATGATTTTCATCATTATCCCAAGTTAGTGTGCTAGCTTGAAAGTGTCACAATACCGTCTAGCCTTTGACGTGTGTCAAAGTGTGCTCACCGGGGTGTATTTCACTTGGCTACTTGGTATCATGGTGACACATCTTTACATTCATTTATTCACTTTCTTGTATGTTATTATCTTGTTCTAAGACCCTCCTTGTTACCTTTGGTGACTCGTGAAGTGGTGAACAATCATATGAGGTCCAAAGTGGATCGTTAATCCTCCCACCTCCTACTTGACTTACATGATACTAAGAGGTTCCAAAGTGGATGGTTCATCCTCCCACCTCCTACATGATTATATAACTATATGGAACTATATTATAATCCTAAAACCGAAACCTTGATAATGACCTTATAATCAACTATCAAGTTATTAAGTTTAACACTAAAGTATGTAATTCCTTGTCACGATTCTAATAGGTCCCGAACCTATGAAATCACATCCAACTCGTAAGAGTTCCTATAGTGTCAAGAACGAGTGTTACATCTTAGTGAATACTTTCTTATCATAATACTTTATCAAACTTATTTTTAATCATGCTCGAATACTCCTCATCTCCCGTCTAAACTCTATACTCATACGCCTCGTTTCCTCTTGTAGGATAATTCGGCGTCATCCTCGAACCAACGTCTTCACGGATTGTCAAGTGTAGAAAAGACTAACAAACCGTGAGTACACTCGACTCACTTTCGTTTATAACACTCTCGGGTGTAACATGTTTTTAATTATACAAAAATCACGAACACTTAAATGTTATGAAACACAAAAACAATCCTATACACATGAATACTTGAATCATATACTTGTTGCTTGTCTTGGATATTCGTCATGCTATGCTTTAGTCATTAACTATTTTTAGCCTTCGTTTGACATGCGTAGAGCTATAGGAATTCACGCATCCACCTCCATCATGTTATTCATGAGGTCATGTTAAAACATCGTGATTGCGTTAAGGGTTTGATTATTAGTATTGCATACCTTGATATTGCTCTTGTATAGATTTAGTTGCCATGAGGATTGTTTAAACTTATTCGTATACATATGCTATGCCTAAACTTGTGTACTCGCCTTTGCTTTCGCATTGACATTATTTTAAAACATGTTACAGGTTGAAGGAGATGATGCTATGAAAACAATATAGCAAGGACTAGATACACACAAATTAGACGTTAGGTTTCATGTTGATGTATCAATTTTGTTATGACTTTGCAAATGTTATGTTGTTTCTTTGTTTTGTTACATTGATGTATTTGACAATTTTTATGAAATGAAATATGGTTTAATTAATTATTGTCACTTATTAATGTTGTGAGCAATGAGCAATCTCGTTTTCGTCTCATCCCGATGTTTCCGCCATCAGTTGGGGTGTGACAGTAAATCACGGGAGCGAGGGGCATGGCGCCCCATAGCGTCGCCCAACACCACTACTGGGGGCGCTATGGGGGTGAAAATATTTGGAGCCACGATCCTCATAGCGGCGTGATTAGCTTTGGTTTTCAAAAATGGACCGTAGGAAACGGTCAAAAAAATAAAAAAATAAAAAACTTTAATTCATTTTTTAATATCTATAAATATTTCCCCATCTCTTCTGGTTTTTTTTTAAATCCATCACACTCAACACACTCTCAATCCCTCTTATCTCTTCCTTTTTTTATAAAAATCTAGAACTTTTATACAAGAAATCCCTTAAACCGCGATTTTATTCCTCCGCGTTCGAATGCGTACACGAACCAAACAAGCAATCTTAGTCATCCCGTTTCTCCGGTTCCCACTTGACCCACCCCATACGGATCCGGTTTCGTCGATTTTAATCAACATCAAACCAGGTTCATGAACCTATTGAACCAACTACTCTCATGGGACCCAAATCTATACGGTTGGAACCCGAATCAAAACATGGGCGAAATGGGGTCGTCTCAAGCATTCGAATCGGCACAAGCATTCGTGTCGCCACTACGCGAGCCCGAGGTCGTTCCGGAAACACAACCGGAAGTAGAGGAGACGCAAAAAGGAAAAGAAAAACGCCCACATAAAAAGAAAACCGAAACCCGAGCGAAAAAAAAACGTGCAACCATGTGATGATGAAGAGGAGTATGCATTAACCCGATCTTGCTCAACGTGTCGGAGGACCCCCTAATAGGTAATATTTTTGTATAATTTTTTGGTCTATTTTTTGTATTAATTATTTGTTTATTTTTTAGCAAACAATCAAAGTAAAACCGTCTTTTGGAGCCGACTGTCGTAAAGATCATGCAAAAACCTAATTAAACTAAGTAGCTAGCGTAAGTAGGGTATCATATCCATAGGGAATTTGTGCTTAGTGTTTAGCTAAATTATCTAATTAATTATCTAAGAAAAGAGTTATCGGATAAAAAAAGAAGTAACCACCACCCGGAATCCCGATTGCAAGTTTAACACAAAAACCCGTTTACAGATTCATAACACCACATAGACATGGCATTAGGATTAATGAATTTGATTAATTATTAGGGATAGTTTTGAAGATTCACCATCCAACCTAATAACCCATTTAGTTATACCAATTACCCACCAATTTACGAACCCGCTAGCAATGCAAAGAAATTGCCAATACGCTTGATAAACGACAAACAATTCAAATATAATAAACGTTCCACAAAATTAACACAAATTAAGACAAATGGTCAAGATATACCAATTAAAAGGAATCTGAAAACATAGTATTTATATAAAAATATAACAGTCGTTCATCCGAGGGAAGTCACAAAAGATAACCTCCTCCAAGTTTCAGATTCTAGGTTTATACCAAACTCAGTTTACTCAGTTGATTAGCCACCACATAGACATGGTGCTGAAAAGTTGGTTACTTTAAGTGGTAGTCAAAAATAGGTCTTTGTCATCAGATCTTTTGCAGTTCAACTACCCTATTTACTAGTGTGAGTCAACCTGCTCTATGTCACCCAACAAGCTACGATGTTTTGTCATCAACCGAATAAGTTGTAAAGGAAGAACTCAAAACACATGCAAATAGTATAAATAAACCAACAAATCAAATTGTTTATAAAACGTTGTCAATATCAAAAACAAATCCAACCATAAATAAAACTGAAAAAAATATTCAACCCTATGAACCATTCACTTGAAGTAAGCCACCTAGTCGCTCATGCCTTGAACCGTGCATAGCCGCCAAAAGACGGCTGCCTTCTCCGTGCGTCTCATTTCCCAAAAATTGCCGTCTGCCAAAGATTCCTCCTGCGATATATAATGTTTCCCTTTTTATCACAAGAATTCCCACTTCCTCTTCTTTATTTTAGTTCCTTCATGTAAAACCACTGAATTCAACGAATTGGCTGCTCGATTTCTTGAGCCAACAATTAAATCATTGGTCCAAGTCCAACACATGTATAAATACCCACTTCAATGATATATGAGCCCAATATTGAATTTAGTTACAACTCCACCATAATCTTGTGAGTTGTTTGCTACTGATGCTACGTCATTAACTCCACAACCACAATTTCATTCCAAGCTTCAATATTAATTATAACATTCTACGTTTCATGTATTTGTATTATTTCAAATCATCTCGATCATGCAACCTTCACATTTATAAACTAATCGTTTTAGCGCTTTTTCTCAAAAAATCTGTTAAATACAAAACGAAAGAAAAAAATAATATATATTATACCGATATCAATGCATTTTTACCGTAATTGATATTCAATAAAGTGTATCTTAAATGCACTGATCAAATCCTCACACTTATCTTTTTTCGTTCCGAAAAAACTATATGCAATGGAATCACAACCAGACAAATGGCTTTCAATATATTCGGTTATTTTACTAACGATCTAATAATACGTTAACCAAGATTGCAGGTACATGATCCACCTAAACCAAACCACCGAGTTCTAAGCCATTACTCACGAATCGTTAAGTTCAAGTGAATTATTCATCTATGGATCCCACTCTTAAAAGACCACACGCTTCCTAATCCCGCTGCGAGCTTATGAGGTTAAAATATTATTATCTACCATTTTATATAAAAACCTTTTCGTAATTCCGATTAAATTTTTATGGATGATGGATGATGGTTTTGAGCTTTGACATTTTTTTGCCTATGTTTAACTTAGAGGACATATACCACCCGAGTCACCATCCCAGTGGCAATACCATAAGTTTCATCATATTTATCATTTTTTTCTAACTCCACCTAGAGGATATGTACCACTCGAGTCACCATCCCAGGGGCAATACCATAGGCTTTGTCAATACACAGCTAGCTCAGATAAATGGATGGATGGAATTTTTATTTTCGGGCGCCACCTAGTTTCGGATTTATTTTCATAAAAAAGAAACAGATGTGCCATTTAACCAGAATACTTATAAGCTTTTTATTTATAACGGTACCCCTTATACTCTCAACAGTTTCGGTTTTGCTATAACTCCTAAGGCGAGAACCCACAAGACTCCTAATATTTAATTATATTATATCGATCCTAAGGAACCTGTCGACCAGTTGGGCCTACCCACATATCCCAAATTAGATGCGTGTTCGATCGTTTAATTACCTCATATATATAGTAATTAAAAGCCAACGATCTGATTACACCGTAATTGATATTCAATAATGTGTACCTCAAATGCACCGATCAAATCCGTGAGCTTTTTTTGGGCTAATGGGTAGGGGAGATAGCTACCGGCCAGCGGATTCAATATCGGGCCAGTGGACCGGTATCAACAAGAAGTGTACAAATTTTCAATACATTTACCAATGGATACAAAAACGGATGGAAAAGTGGCCACAACGACGAGGATATTACACAAAGCGCCTTAATCGAGTATCAAGTGTTACAAGGTAATTTCCCATACTTGAAGTGTTGGAAAACTCTTCGGAATAGCCCCAATTAGGCCGACGTCCCTACGTAGGAACTCCTTCGTGTCGGTCGGCAAATAAAAGGTCGTCAAACAGATCAAAAACCAACGAGTCGGGTGAACTTGAAACGCCAACCTCCAACGCTCAAAATATCGACGTAAACGATGATATTCCAAAGGAAGAGCTACCACGACCCGCCGGAAAAAGAAGCGATGCAAGATCGAAAAGGTCCGGGTCATCGTCGAAGGATCCGACATGACTAATGCATTTTCGGAGATAAACCGACGCCATCAGGACATAGACGAACTAGGGACTAAACTTATGGAAGAGAACCGGGAAGTGACCGAGATTATGCGGGATAGACAATGGGCTCATGACTTTGAATTCTACTCGAAACCACACGACCACCTAACCGGAAAAGCGTTGAAGATGGCATTGGCACAAAAGGAGCGAATTGAAAAAAAATATAATCTTTGAGTTTTTTATTTTATTTTCGTGTAAAAAATTTTTTAGTGTAATGTTTTTAATTTAATGAAATGGTTTTTAATTTTATAAAGTTAGAAATTAATTATAAAAAATTGAAAATTAATAATTGAGTAATGATGAGGTAGGAGGCTCTATGCCCATACTATCTAGTACTATAGCGCCCCATAAAACACCTCTATGACGTGGCATGCCATCTATCACGTAACGCTCCTAAAAAGACTTTATGACTACACATGATCTTAGCATAGAGCGTGTACTGGGGTTTACACTGCTTGTCCTTTCTTTGCTCTATGCTCAGTAATATGTTACTAATTAAGTCCTCTTGCACTACCAATTATTTTCTCCAATACATTGTCGGTTACAAACACAAACACTGATACAATTTCCTGCTTGTTCTTGTGGAATCTTGCCACTTTGACAACTATCTTTCCACCATCGATTATCATCGAGTTGAGTTTTTCTTCCAATGCTCTGATCTCTTTTACTCCATTGAATCTATCAAAGGAAAATTGCATCCTAAATTATCTTTCCTCATTGCCACATACGATCTATGAGTTCCCAAAATGATTGATATAACTTCCGGATCGAACTGCTTAGGTTAACCCTCAGTAGCCTTATTATCCCTTTGATGCTTGGTACCGTGACTGACTTGAACCATCCTTTTGTTGCTTCTCACCCTTTGTCATCCCTTATTGTATGGTTTCTACTCTCTGTTGCTCTTCCACAGATCTCCAATAACCGTCTAGCTCTCCGGGGATACATCTTTTTGATGGGTTGGTTGTGTAGAGTGCTATGTAAATTTGGTGGTTTTTAACCTATGTAGTTGACATAATTCACTAATGAAGTAAAGCTAGGGTAGAGTTACAAAAGTAAAAGAAAGTTCACTTAAAAGTTGTCAAATTTTAACATAGTTTTATCAGCACAAAAACTTTATCAATCAATGTTAAAAACTAGTATCGAAGCCCGCGCTTCGCGGCGAGGTCGTAGGAAGATGTTGGCGAGGATATATATTTGTTACATGATATATGGATGAGTTATTATAGACCATGCATGCTTTAATCTAAAAAACGGAAAAACTAAGCAATCAACACGGTTAAGTAAACATGTCTAGAGTTAAAAGTTAGTTATAATCTAAACGACGGTAAAAATAAGGAGCCACACGATTAAAGTTACTTAGTAAAATAGGAAAAGAATTAAACTCATAATAAAGATTAAAAAAACACATATTTGTTAAAAGAAATTAACTTTATTAAACTTTAAGGGGCATGTGATAACTCTATTAAAGTTTTGAGTTAAAACATAAATCGTTTATAGAAAAAAGAAAAAGTCTTATTAAACTTCCATAAAATAAATATATTAAAAATCACGGGTATACATAAATCATTTATAAAATAATATTAGAGTTCAAAGATTGTTTAATAACTTTATGAAAGTTGAAGGTAAGAAATATAAATTAACTAAAATAACAATAATATTATATCCCTATAATAATTGTAATAAATTAAAATCAAAGTGGAACAAATATTTGACAGTTAAAAGAAAAATGGAACAAATATTTATGTACCACTGTTCACAAACTCTTTTGTTACTATATAGAATGTTTCGTCGTTTTAAATTCTTCATAAGTGATTAAAATTAAATGAGTTAAATAAAATTAAAAGTTGACTATTATTGTATATTTAACCCAATATAAATAGTCACAAAAGTTTGAGCATTTTTCTTTTTAACCCTCTTAAGCTAAAAATTAATGTGAAATTATCCATTTTACTATTAATGGAAAAAGCAGGCTAAAAATGGTAGTTGATATGGGTAGTAAATGTCAACATTTTCAAAAGCCGGCTCCAAGTAACCTTTCACTCTTTTGGAGTGATTTTTTAACAAACCAAGCATTTGATTTTCCTATATAAGTCATTACTTTTGTATCTATCTTCCCCACCCATAATTTCTAAATCTTCTTTCAAACAAAATAAACACCTCCCTTTAACAAACTTATTCACTTGTGGTACACTAAGCTCATATACAATGGGTTTGTGTGGAACTTTCTTAGTTAATGTAAAGAAGAGAGACATCATCACGGCGGCACTGCCAGTCCAGGACCACTGGCTACCAATGTCGAACCTCGACCTACTCCTTCCACCACTGGATGTTGGAGTTTTCTTCTGCTACAAGAACTCTCCTCCACTCGATGAGAGCTTGAACATACTCAAGAAATCACTTGCAGAAGCGCTGGAACCATTTTACCCGCTCACTGGCGAAATTGTCCAAAACAACCTTGCTGAACCCGAGTTGCATTGGAACAACCGTGGTGTGGATTTTATACATGCACAAGCCGATGTAGAACTTAAGAATATTGATCTTTACACCCTGACGAATCCGTAGAGAGAAAGCTTGTTCCACTTAAAAAACAAGGTGTTCTTACAGTTCAAGTATATGAATATCAGTTAATTATTTTCACTGAATATCCATAAAATCAGTATGCATTGCTAAATTTTTTTATTTTAAGTTGTTTACAAACGGCATAAGGTATATTACAAGGCCATCAGGAAGATGCTGGAGGCAAAATCGAATATTAATATATTCAGAATTAAGCTCTTCTCCGGTATTAGTTCAATCTGTTAATAATCCAAAACACCAAAGTTCTAGTTTCCTCTAATAACGACTTAAAGTACTAAAAAAATATGATTGCGTATAAAATTTATGACTGTATTATATGATTTCATAACTTCATAAGTACTGAAAAAGACTCAGAATGTTATTTTCTTAGTTAATACTAGACCTCTTTTGTTTGTCTTTTCTTTAATTATTAAGTTTAGTACTAAACTAAAATTCAAGTTTTCTTTAACTACTGGTACATTATAAATTACATGTTAACTACTGTACATTATAAATTACATGTTTTTAAATCCAATTGTGACATTACTTTTTTAATAATTAAGATCCAGCCCAACAATGTTTTTATATGTAATATTTTTATATGTTTTGAGAGAAACATGATTTTAATTAAAGGATTTGATCTTAAATAAAAATCAAAGGAATGAACTTTTATAAAAAAAAAATTATCATCACAATCGTTTTCCAACCATTCAAGAATACTTTCTGATTTTATCTCAAATGGTTTATCTTTACTTGTCCCAAAATAGGTCACTAAGCTAAGGTGTGGAGGTTTGGTAATTGGATGCTGATTTGATCACCGAGTAGCCGATGCGTACTCGATACATGTATTCTTAACTGCATGTGTTGAACTTGCTCAATCGAAACCAATTATTTATATTCCTTCGTTTAGGTGTTCCGTGCTTAACCCTAGATGCCCACCTGTCACGAACACCTATTACAACAAGCTATTCGTACCTTTATCATCTCTCCCCTCACCCGGGTCCTTTTTACCAACCAGTCCGCTCACAAGTAGAATATACTACATGGAAGCCAAAGATATCAGCCACCTTCAGTTAATATCAAATTTTAATGGAAGCCCAAAAAGAAGCAAACTTCTATCATTTACTGCATTTCTATGGAAGTTAATTGCAGAGTGTGAAGAAGAATTCAACACTTGCAAAATGGGCGTTGTAGTTGATGGGAGAGAACGGCTAGATATGGTCAGCTTTAACAAACTCTCTTTGTCAAATACCATGTCATACTCAATGCAAAACTACTTTGGAAATGTGCTTTCTATACCTTATGGTGAAGCAAACTTGAGTGAGCTTAAAGATATACCACTCAGCCAAGTAGCTGATATGGTCCATGAGTTTGCGTGTCCTGCAATGACTGAGGAACATTTTAGGGGACTCATTGATTGGGTTGAATTGCATCGACCCAAGCCAGCAGTTGCAAAGATATATTTTAGGGACAAAAACGATGGTGAAGCTATAGTGGTGTCTTCTGGGCAGCGCTTTCCGGTTGATAGTATTGTCTTTGGATGGGGAAAGCCGCAATTCGGGTCATATCAATCTCCATGGGGTGGACAAACCGGATACGTAGTGCCAATGCCGAGTACAAGGAAGAATGGAGATTGGATAGTTTACATGAATCTTCTTCAAAAGCATTAGGATTTGATTGAAACTAAGGGAAGGAATGTGTTTAAACCATTAACTTCATCATACCTAAACCTCTAATAATGCACATCCCCTACAATTTTAATGCACCATTGTATTAATTTATATTTGTGTGCCACCTGATCTATCTTTTTGGAATTAGCTATCAGTTATATGATAGAATTTGTTTGAGTTATTTTTTTGTCATAGAAAACTGTTGCAGTTGAGCTCAAAATAATCTTTGAACACCCAAGTTGTATTTGATTCTAATTCGTTGAAGTATCATAGATGTATACATAAACAATATCATACATGAAACTTCATAATTTGCAGCAAATCTATAAAAACATATGTCAGAACTATGTCATCCTCCATCAAGGTGGATGATGCCATTTGCATATGGACAAATTTTCTTGTTACAATCATACAATACAAATGATGATTTCAGCAAAATCTCGTAAGAGATTCGTTTAATGGAAATCGCCTTTGCCTTCCCATGATTTTTCTAAAAGAAATAGTGATTAAGGAGTTAGACTTTGATGGCTTATAAGTGTTTATTTTGGGTGGGACTAGATTCTAAATGTCAACCCCACTCCACCAACCCTATGGGAAGACATCCTTGTTGCACTTCATTTTGGGTTTCCCACACAGTCGTCGTCGGTAGATTCGATATCTTGGTCGAGGGCCGTTTCTAAAATATGGCCCACATCATTCCATGCGACATTTGTTGTTCATGTTCCAAGTTTTTTTTCCAAGAATTTGTCTATAAACAGTTTTAAAGTTGATCACTTCTAAAAGGGGTAGTAATTTCTTGGCTTATTTTTAGCTTACTAGCTTGTAATATAAATCCAAAATTTGAAAATCCAAAAACTAGAAGTAATAATAAGAAATATAATATTTTTAGTTAATGAATAATATGTTATGCATAATTCTTATACCTATTCTCGTTTCACATGTTACCTTCCTTCACTCCACTTACCCTATCTCCACCACCACTCCATTACACGCGTCTTCTTCGGAACTCACTTCTATTTTTTTCTCTCCAAGAGGCTACACCAGATTCGATCATGATCATGATCATCATCATCTTCTCTAGAATCCCATACTCAAATCCAAAAATCACATTCTGAACCAACTGATAATGATTGTTGGTTTCTGGAAGTGTACAATGGTTTAATGTAATGCCCCAAAACTCTAATTTTTTTATTCGCCAGTATGTTTTATTAGGCCATGGTGTAACAACTCGGAAATTCGATTGTTATCTTTTCTTTTGTTTTCCGTTTATCTATCCTTTGTAAATCCGAGATTCGGTTAATAATAAAGTTTATGTTAATTAATTATGGTATTGTACGTTATTATCGCGTCACATCGCTAATCTCATCGCATCGCAAATCGCAATTATTTATGTGGTTTTATATTACTTATGTGTTAAGTGCGTTTGTGGTTATGTTTACGCTCGCTATCGCATTGCTCTCGCACTCTCGAATCGCTAAATCGCACAATCATATCAACTATAACGCTTAACGCTTTAATTTTAACGCTTAATATAACTATCTAATGCGAACCGGATAACCAAACGAACTCTTAAAGCGAAATAATCAACGAAAACCCAACTTTTGGGACAAGTTCGCTCAAACTTGGTAACCCCAAGTTCGGCTGAACTTGCCTGGCCCAACATAACCCCTCATTTGCCTCAAGTTCGCTCGAACATGACCTCAGGGAGGTCAAGTTCGGTCGAACTTGGCTCCCATTCTCTCAAAATCTCTCAAGTTCGCGCGAACTTGCATGAACACATGCAAGTTCGGCCGAACTTGTCTCCCTCAGCCCCTTCTCCTATAAATACCCATGCTCCTCATTCATGCTCCTCATTCATGCTCCCCTTGCTGACCAAGTTCGCCTAGAGCACTCAAAACCCGAAACCTTCGTGTTCTAAGTAAGAATCAACCCGATTTCACTGCAACAATGTTTATCAACGATCTACAAAGGTTTACAACGATTTTGGCACAAGGCATAGCCTTCGTTTTCATCAAAACTCATTCTTTTACGAAAACCTTCATCTTTTTCTTCAAAAACTTCTGTTTTAAGCTTAGATCTACACAATACGAGTTCGTTTGGTGATAGTAGAGACTTCCCAAACACGAGATCTGCAAGATCTTGGCTTTTAAGTGATAGATCTGAGAATAACCTTTGAAAACCATTGATTTCTACACAAGATATGGACTTTTGATGATGTTTTGTTCATTTTCTGGTATGAAACGAAGCATCTATCATTCAAGATCCCAGATCTGGAAGCACAAGGACGTTTATGTTGGTTTACACAAGCCGGACAAATCCGAACGAACCCCGAGTTCGCCCGTATTTGCCCACGCTTTTGTAAAACGGCTAAAACAGCTCTAAAAGACTTCTCCGACCTAAGTTTGCTCAGTAGCACAGGGTTGGAGGGATGAACACTCGATTTTCCTCAGCAAACGACGCAAAAACGCGAGATTTTGGACCCGAAAACATCAAGTTCGCTCGAGAATCACCAGCTTATCAGGTCAAGTTAGACCGAACTTGTACCCATTTGGGTCAAGTTCGACCGAACTTGAGTGTTTCTTCACCAAGGTTTCTTGCAAGTTCGCCCGAACTTGCCTGGTTTCTTAGGAAACCATACAAGTTCGACCGAACTTGCCAAATCTGTAAGGTTTTTCTACAAGTTCGCCCGAACTTGACAAGTTTCTTAGGAAACTCATCAAGTTCAACCGAACTTGGCTATAAACCCACTCAAATCATACAAGTTCGCTCGAACTTGTGTGTTTACACACAAGTTCTCCCGAACTTGGCTACTGCCCAACCAAGACTTCACCGTTTCGGCTTTTCGGAAGACTGATGTGCTTCTGTTCGTCTACAGGCTGAACCGGCATTCTCCGCAACTCTCCTCAAAATCTCTAAGCTAACTAAAACGCACCCACAGTGAGTATACCATTTTCGCTTTAACGCACTTTTTGGGTGTTACATACGTTCCTATATCAAAATCACTTCACAAATCAAACTGTTTATCACAAGCGAATAATCTGATTATATATGCTCAATACGTGATACTAGAAACATGTGACTAGGACTTATTTTCGTTAACTTGCCTCCTTAGCTAGTATGGTACTATAGTGTGGCTTACACCCGACGGGGTCTAGTTAGGATGGACGCGCAAGCCTTCTCACGGTAGTTAGCATGAGAAATGAGCCTATGTTATGTTAAGTGTTTTGGTGCATCATGATATGTAATTAGATTGTTTCGCAAACGCTTTCTCGACTATGCTAGTATTATTCAAACTAGTATGCTCACCTTTACTTAATTGTATTGACTTGTATTTTAACGTATGTAACGGGATGAGGATTTTGTAGCTTGGATGCTTGGATGTGGCTTGCGTAGTTTAGTTTTGTTTATCTTGTTTAGTTTCAAGTGTAATAAATCTAGGGGAGATCGGATCAGATTTTACTGTTTAAGAGATTTTGTTAATGTAATGATTGTTTAAGGATATTATGAGTTTAATAGTATGGGATGTTAAATATTGATTTAATTTCTTTAAATAATTGTTATGGAATCTTTTGAGACAATCTGGTTCGCCTAGTGCCACTACCCCCATGATTCCGCCATCGGTTGGGGTGTGACACATGGCATGACATAAAATAACTAGGTAACCTGACTTAGTTAAAAGGTTTTTAAGTAAAAATAATGAAGGGAAGTAAAGGGGCCATTTGTGACATTATTCCAAAGTTATATACATATGGGGAAAGATGCAGAAAAGGGAGTCAAAATAAGATTTTGGGTTGTTTATGTATGTGTCGACATGTGTTCTTGTGAATCAAATGAGGAAGAAGAAGGGGAAGAAGAAGAAGATGATGATGGATTCGAATTTGCATGGATAATCCTTGAATTTCAAAGTGTTCGTCACCTCCTAAACATCAAGTAACTATCCAATTTAACTCTTGAATCTTCTTAGTTAAAGTTCAAGTTTTGAGGAATTCCGTTAATTTGGGTAATCTGGAAGAATGGGATGGCTGAATTTGTGTTTAGATGCTCTATTCTAGTGTTATTAATGATGTAAACATCTCAATTGAGCAATTTGATTTGGAAACCCATGTTCAAAAAATGGGCTTTTGAGTAAGTATGGTTTAAAATGAATTGATTGAAAGAAATTTGGTGTTTTACTATGTTTGATGTTATGAAAAGAATGATACTTGTTGTAGGAAAGAAACTTGATGATGAATGCTATGAACTAGGAAGATTAGGCATGTATTACTTCTATATTGTGTCTAAATAGTGTATGCACACCAAGTGTTTGATGAAATGCCTAGTATAGGTTAGTATGTGAAATTATATCTAAAAATAGATCAACATGTGTAGAATGTGATAATGGCATGATTGATGGTAATTAAACATGAGAAATGTGTTTTAGAAGGAATCCATGTGAGGATGTAGTTAATGGTATGATTTGGTAGAAATATGCTTTAGGAACGTGTACTCTAAGCTTGAATGGGGAGGTGCACACCATGTGTTGGACCAATTACTTATTGGTGATTTAGAAATTAATGTCTACTATATATAGCATATGAACTTACTAGTAAAGGATGATATTATGATTTTGTTAAATTGGCTAACTGTGTATGTGGTTGTCAAATGTAGAATAATGAAAGCATCAACATATGTAAAATTGATTATGTCTATATTGTGTATGTAACTAAGTGGTCATGTAGTTATATGTGTCATACAGTATGAAATGCGTATGACATTATTACTATGGTCTACCAATAGTATGAGTGTGTGTTCAAAAGTTGGAAGTTATATGCCAGAAGGTTAACTTTATGAAAGTCAACAAGGTATAAATAACATATTAAGGCATTTTGACACACATGTAAGACTAGAGAGATCATGAGATATGTGTTAGACCAATTACGTGTTATGTATGATGATGAATTTGGATTTTGTGGATGTTGAACAATGTGGTTGTCAATCCATGTCTTATGCATGTTAATGAACTACTAATGAAAGTCAATGTAACTAAGAGTTGGAAATGAATGTTTATATGAGTTAGCATGCATACTAACAATGTTATGAACATGATGACTTGAAAGGGTAGGAACCACACTAACATGGACTTGAGCATGGAAGGCTAACCGGTTAAAATGATGCAAGAAAGCAAGCACGAACACAAACTCTTAAGGTAAGTGATTCTTGTTTTTGTTATGTAATGTATTTTTGAATATAAGGTGATGGGGAATCATGAAAGAATGGTAAGTGATAGTAGGTACGCAGCCATGTTGTTACGTTGTTATTATTATTATTATTATTATTATTATTGTTGTTGTTGTTGTTGTTGTTATTGATTAACTTATTGATGTTTATAGAATAAAACGCTAAAAGAGTTGATTTATGAAGTGTGGAATAAGTAAAGAAAAATGAGTTTCTAAGAAAACTGTGCTGAAGACATGTAAAACGAAATCATAATGACCTGCGGGTCATAGAAGCAGAGGTGGTGCCCAATGCAAATGAACATGGTCAAGGACCATGATGAAAATTGTTAAAAGTGAAAATTCTCCCTTGTGGATAGCGAAAGCCACAAGGGTGAACCAAACGGGTCGCTTGTGGCCGGTAAGGACATAAACTAGATACTCGACGAGTAAAACCAAGGTATAAATGACCTGCGGGGTCGTAGAAGCTGAGGTGTTGTCCGAGATACCAACCATGATTCTTGATCATGGTTGGAGAATGATAAGAAAACTTTATGAAAGAATGTGGATGATATTTGAGCAAAAGAGCTTAAATCTCATAACGGGTCTAAATGAAAAAGATTACGTATCGATGTCGTGGTTATTTTTATGAAAAATCAACCATGACCTTAGTTGTGGTTGGGGAAACTATTGAAAAGTTTTGCCAATGATATAAAAGACTTGAGCTAACCCAAAGTCTCATAATGGGTCAAATTTGTAATAAACCCAAAGTGAACAATAGGAGTGAAAAACTTAATAAATAATGTACCCAGATAGTGGGTCATCGCTTAAAGACGTTAAAGAATGAGCCCAAATGAATAAATTGGGTTTGGACTTGAATTGGATGTGAATTAAGTGAAAAATGGTAAAAATTGCCCAGCTAGCTGAAACTGCTAAAAGATTGTGTTCTCCGCGCCACGCGGAGGACACACCAGACTCTCCCGCGACACGCAGGGGCGCCTGGTTAATTGTTTTGGTCATCCCCGCACCGTGCTGGAGAGACAGAGGAACCCTCCATGACGCGCGACGGATCTCTGATTTACAAAGTTTATTTCGTTTCCTAGTTTTAATAGTTTCATTTATATGCCTAAATTACTAACCGTGTGAATGATTTGAAATGATAGGTTGCTCTCACCTTAAGATTACGGATGAAGATCAAGTGGCGTGAAGAACCTAACACACCTTAAAAATGTTTGCTTCCGTGTTTTGCAGTCTATGTTTTGAAACTTGAAATTTTAATGACATGTAAATCAAACGAATCTTTGCTACCTTGGTTAGCATATGATTTGTTAAAACTTGTAATCTTTTCTTGAAATTATTCGTATCAAATATTAGTTTCATGCATATATTGAGCGGGTCTTACACGTTTATGGATGGAACACGAATTACAATGAAAGTTTTGAAGATTAAATTGTAAACCTAACATTTAGCTAATTTGCTTAAATTCTAACGAAAGGATGCCCAAGTTTGTCGTGCCAATCAAGGGACGATGTGGTGGAGACCCTATTTATTTGAGGCAAGGGTGGGACATTTTCATAGTTGATATCAAGATAATTTTCTCCCCACATTAGACGAGCTCCTGTACGAAGGTCCTTGACAAAGAAATGTGTAGGAAAATTTTTCACATAAACTTGATTAGTTTTGCATAATTTGGAAAATGAAATTAATTTGTTTTTTTTTTTGAAGTGAGGAACACATAAAACGTCTTTTAGGAAAGCGAACCTTTGGGCGTTTTAATGTATTGTTGACCAATGTGAGTGATAGAAAGAGTATTACCACTGCCAAGGACTAATTCGCCCTGACCTGCACATTCGGATATGGAGTGAAAGGCGGCATGATTGGGATTGACATAATGAGACTCACTTGTATCAAACATGAGATGCGAAGTGGTGACATTAGCAATGGGTGTATTTTGGTGCAGGGCAAAGAACCCCCAACGGTGACTTGATTTTCTTTTAGAAACCGAGCGAGTTTTTAGCATTCCTTTGCTTCATTACCTGCAAAATTGCAATATTAGCAATAAGAATTGTTACGATTGTCACGATTACCACCATTAATACTGTTTGAAGGCTGATTATGTGATCTATTGTTGTAGTTTCCACATTGTCCTGACCTTGGTTGTCATTGAGTGTAGTTGGCGGTTGCCATGATTGTGGGTGGCAGTAAGGCAGTAGCATTGATTTCCCTTTCATAGTCCACGAATTTTTATTAACTCGGGAAAAGTATATTTTTAACCAAATAAGTGAAGAGACGTGGAGGCAGTTTTAAATTCCTCACCCAATTGACATAGTATGTGCACCATGAGATCTTCATTGGTTACAGGACTTTGAACCAACGGGAGTTCATCCGCAATGGATTTCATCTCGCATAGGTACTCAGTAATGGCACGATTCCTTTGTAGATTAGAAGCATTTTTTTTATTTCAGCGATATGATTTTGGATCTGGATGAGTTTGCATAGCTCGTGACGAGCCGCTCCCAAGCCTGTCTAGATGCCTCAGCTGAGGCAATTAAGGGTTCGATTGTAGGAGAAGAGCTCCCAAGCAGAGCGACCAAGATTACCTGGTACTGAGGATACCAAGGGTAGAATTCAGGTTCGGTTTGTTTGTTCTGAATCGAGAAATTCCGGCGGAGTCAGTTTGCTTTCGGTAATGAATTGAACTAGGTCCATTCCGAATAATGTGGATTGGACATGTTTGCTCTAGATAGACAAGTTATCGGAGGTTAGGGTTACGTTAAAGTTGGTGGTGGCATTGAGTTGGATAACAGTGTGTGGTGCCATTGGTGATCAGAGGAAAAAAGATTGTAACAGGATCGAGGACTCATAAGAGTATTACGCTCTTGATACCATATGAGAGCTAGAGTATTGTTGTTCAAAAGCTTGATTAGTATTCACAATACAAAGGCTATAAATAGCCGATACACCGACTGATTACAATACAATCCTAAGGCTATGCATAAGGCTAAGATTGTGGAGATAAATGTCACACCTCAACCGATGGTGGAACCATTGGGGTCGTGGCACTAGGCGAATCAGATTGATCAAGAGATTCCATAACGATCATTTTAAAAACAATAATCAACATTTAATATCCCATACTATTAAACTCATAACATCTTCAAACCACCATTACAATTCCAAATAATCCCTTAAACATATAATCTGATCCGATATCCCCTAGATTTTATTACAAACCGTTTCAAACAAACTAAACAAAACGAACTAATCTAAGCAAGCAATATCCAAAGCATCCAAGCTAAATCCTCAACCTGTTACATACGTTAAAATACGAGTCCATACAATTAAGTAAAGGTGAGCATACAGGTTTTAGTAATACTAGCATAATAGAGAAAGCGTTCGCGAAATAGTCCAATTACATACCATGATACACCAAAACACTTCACACAAATAAACATAGGCTTATTTCTCATGCTAACTACCGTGAGAAGGCTTGCGCGTCCATCCTAACTAGACCCCGTCGGGTGTTAGCCACACTATAGTACTATACTAGCTAAGGAGGCAAGTTAATGAAAATAAGTCCTAGTCACATGTTTCTAGTATCACGTATTGAGCATATATAATCAGATTATTCGCATGTGATAAACAGTTTGATTTGTGAGGTGATTTTGATATAGGAACATATGTAACACCCAGAAAGTGCATTAAAGCGAAAACTGGTCAAGTATACTCACTGTGGGTGCGTTTAGGAGAGAGTAGACGACTGCCGAGAGGTTAAGAGGAGCGCCGGATCAGCCTGCATACGTGAACGAAAGTGCATCAGTCTCCGAAAAGCTGAAACGGTCAAGTTTGGGTTGGGCAGTAGGCAAGTTCGGCCGAACTTGTATGTAAACATACAAGTTCGAGCGAACTTGTATAGTTCTGTTGAGGTTTGAGTCAAGTTCGGGCGAACTTGTAAGTTTCTCAAGGAAACTTGACAAGTTCAGGCGAACTTGTGGAGTTTTGGTAAGAGAGGAGACAAGTTCGGCCGAACTTGTGAAGTTTCCTGAAAAACTTTGCAAGTTCGAGCGAACTTGAGGGTTTCTGAAGTAAATTTTGAGTATTTCCACTCAAGTTTGGCCGAACTTGACCCCTCAAGGGCAAGTTCGAGCGAACTTGACTTCCTGTGCGGTCAAAAACAGTGCAATCTTGAGCGAACTTGATGTTTTTGGGTCCAAGATCTTGCGTTTTCGCGTCGTTTGCTGAGGAATCGAGTGCCCATCCCTCCAACCTTAAGCCACTGAGTAAAGCTTAGGCCGGAGAGGTCTTTTGGAGCGAACTTAGCCATTTTACAGAAACTCGGGCTAATCCGGGCGAACTTGAAGGTTCGTACGGGTTAGTCTAGCTTGTGTAAAGTGACGATTTCGTCCTTTTGCTTCCGGATCTGAGATCTAGCTTCGACACGCCTCGTTCCACTCAAAAGTGAACGAAACATACGTCATTAGTTCGAAAATGGTGTAAAAATCAAGGATTTAAAAGGTTTTGCTCAAATCTAGTATAGATCTGAGTGAAAACAGAAGTTTTGATGGAAAAAGATGAAGATTTTCGTAAACAGAAGAGTTTTGATGAAAACGAAGGCAATGCTTTGTGCAAAATCGTTGTAAAACGTTGTAAATCGTTGTTGAACATCATTGTAGTTGAAATCAGGTTTATTCTTACTTAGAAAACAGAGGGTTTCGAGTTTCGGGAGCTCTGGTTGAAGTTGCAGCAAGTTCAAATGAAAGAATGGGGCTGAGTATTTATAGGAGAAGGCAAAAAGTGGGGCTGATGGAGTCAAGTTCGGTAGAACTTGCATGAAATTCATGCAAGTTCGGGCGAACTTGCTAGGCTTTCAAGAGAATTCAGCTAAGTTCGGCCGAACTTGTACATGTGTGTACAAGTTCGAGCGAACTTGTGGAAATATAAGAGATTCTTGTGTCTCAGACAAGCTCGGGCAAACTTGTGGTAGTCAAGTTCGGCCGAACTTGGCCTGGTGACCAAGTTTCGTTTGCTGATTTCGCGTTAGGTGTTCATTTGGCGATTCGGTTTGTATTAGATAGTTACGTTAAGCGTTATATTTGATATAATATTGCGATTTAGTTATTTGAGTGCACGAGAGCGATGCGATAGCGAGCGTAATCTTAACCACAACACACATAACACATAAATAACATAAAAACCATATAATTTAACTGCGATTTGCGATGCAATGCGATTTAATAAGCGATTAGATGCGATATAACATACACAAATGTAATTAATTAACATAAACTTTTCTTATAAACGAATCTCGGAGTACAAAGGATAACAACGAAATTTTAGAGTTGTTACAATAAATGATAACAAACTAGTCTTAAGTCCCCCGCGTTGCGAGGCGGGGGCGTAAAACTGCGTTACTAGCATTGTCGGGCTGGGTGTAAATCGTGCTAAGTAACAACAGAACTACGATCAAAATGGAGAAAACACATAATATAAAAACACAAAATTTTAACACAAAGTGACGTAAAAACTACCAAACATCGTGCTAAATAGCAACCGAACGAAAATACCTAAGGAACCAAATATAGCCACCAAACACTATATTAAGTAGCAACCGAACGAAGGCCAAATTCTCGAAAAAACTTACAACAAAAACTAATAAAAAACTAAGCTTGTTAACATTCTATGGCAAAAAATATTAAAATAAAAAAAAAACTTGTAAAACAAAAATAAATAAAAACCCCTAAACTTAAAAAAAACCTTAAAACCACAAAAGGAATATCGAGATTTATGAGCTTCGGTCATTAGCAATTCACGGAGATTATCACGAGTAGGGATCCAAATACGATCGAGATAATAATAAATACCATTAGGTTTTACGACGAGCTGATTTTCGGCACCACATTTCATTTCTTCCTCCAAAGTATTCTCGTTAAAGCAGGCGAATTGAGCGGAGCGAATCATGATTTTGAGATCATTCAAAGCTCGAGATTCACGAACACTATATACATAGCTTCGTCGACTTAGAGCATCGGCGACGACGTTTGCTTTGCCGGGATGGTAGCGTATCTCACAAACGTAATCGTTGAGAAGCTCAACCCATCTGCGTTGGCGCATATTTAGTTCTTTTTTATTAAAGATATGTTGTAAGCTCTTATGGTCGATGAAGACCGTACACTTAGTACCGTAAAGGTAGTGCCGCCATATCTTCAATGCAAAAACAACTACACCGAGTTTGAGATCGTGGGTTGTGTAGTTTTTCTCGTGGATCTTGAGTTGTCGAGACGCATACGCGATAACCTTGTCTCGTTGCATGAGAACATAACCAAGACCAAGGTTTGAGGCATCGCAGTAAACAATGAAATCGTCGTTTCCGTCGGGTAGAGCGAGTACGGGAGCGTTGCATAGCATGCACTTGAGAGTTTGAAAGGCTTCCTCTTGCTTGGAATCCCAAACAAAAGGTTTGTCTTTATGAGTTAAAGCGGCACGGCGATTTTCGAGAAGTCGGCGATGAATCGACGGTAGTAACCCGCCAAACCAAGAAATGAACGGATTTCGGAAGCATTCTTCGGTGTAATCCAACTCTTGACGGCTTCAATCTTTGCAGGGTCGACGTGAATTCGTTGACTATTAACGATGTGGCCGAGAAATTGGACTTCTTCGAGCCAGAATTCACATTTAGAGAACTTAGCATAAAGGCGAGTGCCCTGGAAAAGTTCGAGGACTAAACGGAGATGGCGCGCGTGTTCGTCTCTCGACTTCGAATAGATAAGGATGTCATCAATAAACACAATGACGAAACGATCTAGAAAAGCTTTACACACACCCGGTTCATCAAATCCATGAAGACCGCGGGTGCATTGGTAAGACCAAAAGGCATGAACACGAATTCGAAATGGCCATAACGGGTACGAAAGGCGGTTTTTGGAAAGTCTTCTTCCAATACGCGTAACTGATGATAACCGGAACGAAGATCGACCTTAGGAAAACAAGTAGCACCTTGAAGCTGATCAAATAAGTCGTCGATTCGACGAAGAGGGTAACAGTTCATTATCGTGAGTTTGTTAAGTTCACGATAATCGATGCACATTCGGAACGATCCATCCTTCTTTTTCACGAAAAGGACAGGTGCGCCCCATGGCGAAGTGCTCGGGCGTATGAAACCTTTATCAAGAAGCTCTTGAAGTTGGCTTGATAGCTCGCGCATTTCGGATGGTGCGAGGCGATAAGGAGCTTTAGCAACTGGAGTAGCACCGGGAACTAAATCGATACGGAATTCAACATCTCGGGTAGGGGGTAAACCGGGTAAATCATCGGGAAAGACTTTAGGAAATTCACAAACAACAGGAACATCTTTATAAGTCTCCCTTTCTTTCTCCGGGTTCACAATATGGGCGAGGAAAACAACACATTGCTTTCGCAGACATTTGTGTGCTCGAGTACATGACAGAAGCATCAACTTCTTTGAGGGAGTTTCACCATAGACATGAAGTTGATCACCGTTAGGGAGAGGGAAGCGAATCATTTTATTGAAGCATACAACTTCAGCATGGTTTTCACAAAGAAAGTCCATACCTACTATGATATTGAAGCTACCTAACTGCATAGGTATGAGATTGATCGAGAAGATGTGGTTGTTGAGATCGAGAGAACAACCACGTAGGACGGAGTTAATGGTAATGGTTCTTCCGGTGGCGACTTCCACATCGAAAGTCTTTGGGAGTTTAGCGCGTTTACATTTTAAAACCTTTTCGAATTCTAACGATACAAAACAATTATCGGCACCAGTATCAAATAAACATGAAGCATAAATACCATGAACAAGGAACGTACCATTGACAACATTGTTGTCATTCTGAGCTTGGCAGTGATTCAGGTTGAAAGCCCTTCCACGTGCAGCTGGTTGTTGCTGCTGAGGCCGCAGTGGTGGCTGCTGCTGGGGCTGCTGTTGCTGCGGCTCTTGCTTGACGGTACGGTTTGGGCAGACATTTGCAAAGTGGTTCGGATCACTACACACGTAACACACACGTGCTTTTGGAGCTGCTTGTTGTTGCTGGTTGTTCTGGGGAGTACGCTGAGGAGCTGGCAGTGCTGGAACTTGAGGAGCTGGCTGATGAGGGCCGGCACGGCAACTAACAGTAAAATGACCGTAGATTGCAGTTTGTGCAAAAACGGCAGTTTCCACCCACCACATGATGATATGTGCACTTAGGGCATAGTGGGTGAGGACCGGTGTACGCACGTTTAGCTGGGGGTGCGTCCTGGGCAGGAGCCTGATAAGGCTGAGAGTTAAGCGGTGTAGCAGCGGCGTAGTTCTTGCTAGGGTTTCCTCTTTTGCGTCCCTGACGTTTTCCCTTCGGATCGCTGGATGGTTCGATAGCAGCAGTTGGTTTGGTGACAGCTTGATTGGCAACTTTCGCATGGTTCTTGAAATAACCATCTTGAACTCGCTGATCGTTGATCTCAACGGCGAGCATGTAGGTTTCCTTGATGGTTGTAGTACGAGCAACTTTCACAAAATTCGTGACACATTCGAGTAAACAACGGATATACTTGTTGATAGCTTTCTCAGTAGTATCAACTTGGCTGGGACAGAAGATGCTCAAAATCTTAAATCGAGCGGTAAATCCAGCATAGTCGGGACAATCTTGCTTTATACCCCAAAACTCATTCTCGAGTTTCTGAATCTCGTGCGGAGGACAGAACTTCTTCATCATCACTTCCTTGAGTTCCTCCCAAGACAGACTATAGGCTTCATCATTACCGCGCCTATTCCTTTCGGTTGTCCACCAGTTGAGAGCACGGGACTGGAAGACTCCGGTAGCGTTCACCGTGCGAAGGTCATAGGGGCATCCACTTTGCCTAAAGGTGACCTCAATGGCGTCAAACCAATAGAACATAGCAGTCGGTCCATCGTTGCCCGTGAAGGCGAGAGGTGCACAAGCTTTGAAATTTTTGAAGCTGAATCGTGGCTTGGGGTTTTCAGCTTCGAGTCGACCGATGAGTTACTGCTCACAGCATGAATTTCTGAGACGATTTGCGGGATGACTGTAGCTATTTCCTTGGCTACCATTGTAGCGATACGCTTGTCGGCGTTGCTGCGCTGGAGATTCCTTCGGGTGTGTGATCCCATTGAAGACATCTACACGAAGGATTTAGATCAAATGAGATTCGATTATAATAGAGTTATGTATAAGTATTTATTATTATTATTATTATTATTATTATTATTATTATTATTATTATTATTATTATTATTATTATTATTATTATTATTATTATTATTATTATTATTATTATTATTATTATTATAAGCAAGCAATATCCAAAGCATCCAAGCTAAATCCTCAACCTGTTACATACGTTAAAATACGAGTCAATACAATTAAGTAAAGGTGAGCATACAGTTTTAGTAATACTAGCATAATAGAGAAAGCGTTCGCGAAATAGTCCAATTACATACCATGTACACCAAAACACTTCACACCGATAAACATAGGCTTATTTCTCATGCTAACTACCATGAGAAGGCTTGCGCGCCCATCTTAACAAGACCCCGTCGGGTGTTAGCCACAATATAGTACCATACTAGCTAAGGAGGCAAGTTAACGAAAATAAGTCCTAGTCACATGTTTCTAGTATCACGTATTGAGCATATATAATAAGATTATTCGCGTGTGATAAACAGTTTGATTTGTGAGGTGATTTTGATATAGGAACGTATGTAACACCCAGAAAGTGCATTAAAGCGAAAACGGGTCAAGTATACTCACTGTGGGTGCGTTTAGGAGAGAGTAGACGACTGCCGAGAGGTGAAGATGAGCGCCGGATCAGCCTGCATACGTGAACAGAAGTGCATCAGTCTCCGAAAAGCTGAAACGGTCAAGTTTTTGGGTTGGGCAGTAGGCAAGTTCGGCCGAACTTGTATGTAAACATACAAGTTCGAGCGAACTTGTATAGTTCTGCTGAGGTTTGAGTTGTAACATTTGTCAAAAACGGGTTTCCAAACCCGCTCCGTTTTGTAATCGAATATCAAGTTTTAAATGTCACGTTGCGTATTTATGGCTATTTTGATTTTTTATGATAAATAATTAATAAACAAACTAAACTATAAAAATTATAATTGATAAAAAGTAAAAATAAAATAAATATAAATAAAATGAGGCTGCCGGGACTCGAACCCGGGTCAGCCGGGTTGAAACCCAAAGACTTAACACACACACACATCACCACTCCGCCACTTGTTGTTTTCTGTAAATATTAAGAAACAATAAAATTTTATGGTCTTCCATGAAGCAACCGGTTACGCCATCTGTAACCGAAATCGGTCGTCAAACGTCCAAAGACGTTTGGTTGATCGCGGTTTACCGATTATAACCGCTACACCGACGTTTTCAATCAAGTTGTTTTGAATGAACTTGAATTCTAGAAGTGAATCGATTTTTATAACCGAAAACTTTCAATTCCAGCATAACATCAATCTCTGTTCTCTCTCGCGACGTAAACACACTCTACAAACTCTCAATTACATTTCCGCACAATTTTCAGTCCACCGGAGAAGCTATTTGAACTCGCCGGAAAGTTTCTGCAAGTCGCCGGAAAACCGTATTCTTCATCAAAACGGTAAGTCTTTCAATACCGTCGTGGTCTATTAATTGTTAAGCTATTTCTAACTCGGACCTTTCAATTGAAATCGAATTCAGACGCTGTTATCGGATAATTCCAGTTCGCCGGAAAATTTCTGGAAATCTTTATTTTCATCTGTGAAACGGTAAGGACATTCAAACACTCTGTAAACGTTTGTTTAGCACTTCAATTCCACGATTAGCTAATCAAAACGGTTAATTTGCTTGCTCAGTTGAAGTTCATAAAAACAGAGCCGACACCTTGCCGGAATTCTGTGATAAATCGTTCACCGGTATGTTTACTTCTAAGTATCGTCTCTGTCATTTCATATTTGTCTGTACAAAGTTTATCAATCGAATTAAACAAGATATAATGGTGTAATCGCAGTCTGTAATTTTGAAATGAAGAAGACGATGATAGTTTGATTATAAGTTTAATAAAATCTGGATATTATCTCGGGTTAGACACACAGTCCAACGGTGGACTGTGTGCATATACATATCACACGCCGCGAGTTCGATCCCTGTTAGACACGCTCTCTCGGTAATAAAAACGTTTTATTTTTCTAACTGAACCGGACTAACTACGTTAGTTGTTAAGTATGATAAAAATCTGTATAATAACCAAGTTAGACACACAGTCCAGCGGTGGACTGTGTGTAGCGTCAAAGCACAGGTCCCGGGTTCGAGACCTGTACATGGCTCCGGTTCGATGATTTAAAATGTTTTTGAAAATAAAAGAATTTTGAATAAGCTGAGTTAATATATAAGTATAATTAAAAACAGAATTATTTCGGGTTAGACACGTAGCTCAGTTGGTAGAGCTGCGTGCACGCGTACGGGAGGTCTCGGTTCGAGCCTCACCCATCGCATGTATTTACACAATAAACCGGTCAAACAGTCAACAAGTCAACAAGTCAAACGGTCAACAGTCATCGAAAAAGTCAACACATTTTTATATTTTTATTTATTTAATTTAATTTAAAAATCAATTAAAAATACTTAAAAATAATGTTTTTAAAGATAGGAAATAGCCTAAAACTCACAAAAATATATCTAAAAAGCCTATTAAAATTAATAATAAAATCCACTCATTTACCATATTTTCCGTTATTATTTAGGTTAGTAATTCTCGTTGTTCAACTCTTTCAACTCGTGCGCATCTCACCATCTCCAATCAAACGCACCCATTGTGAGTGAATCTTTACAAATTCCCCGTTTTAATCACGTTTTTGGGGTGTATCATGTGTCTTGCCATTTATTATACTTAAATCATTGTGCATACATCATACCATGAACAAATGTGCATTCAGTTTGATTCAATTGATTGTGTGGTTATTGTTAGATTTAATTCATTATTTTCAGTACATGCAATTTCATAGGCCGCCGCTCCCCATTACATTATGAGCGTTGAGCATGTTCCCCATTACATTATGAGCGTGAACCTGGCGTGCCAACATACGATCGGCTCCGTTTGATTGAGCCTTGATCGCACAGACATTCATCATTTTCAGTACATGCAATACGATCGGCTCTGTTTGATTGAGCCTTGATCGCAAAATTTCATTCATGTTATATATTATGCAAGTTGATATGTTATGGTATGCTGTTGGTATGTTATTGTATGTTATAGTTTGTGGTTAACATTGTTATTGATTAATTATTTACATTTGCTCGCTTATGATTATGCACAATTTTTCCTTGATAAAATAACAAGAAAATCAATTATACATGTTTATCTAACAAGGTTCACTCGCCAACTTATGTTGACCCAAAAACCCCCATTTTTACACATGATACAGGTGAACCAGCTGCAGCCAGAAACACATAGGATTGGCCTAGAAGAATAAAATGGTTTAGAGCTTGGAATTGTTTAGTTGGTTATTTTCTTTGTATTTGTATGGACATGTTTGGATTATTGAGAATGTAATTTTGACTTTAATAAATATGAAACATAATAGTAATATCATGAGCTTTGGTGATAACCCAATTATGCCCCGACTCTTATTTCGCTGCGGGTCGGGGTGTGACAGATAAGTGTCAGAGCCATGACTATAGGGATATAGGATAGGTTATTAGACCCTTAGAGCCTATACTATAGTTGTTTAGAAATTTTTAAGATTTTTGTGTGTTATATGCCAAATTTCATGATGCTTATATGCTTTATGTTAAATGTTACATTCAATGTTATGGAAGCATGTTCATAAGTATATATTATCATATAATGCCTATCATGAATCATTTTCTCATAACATATCATATCCATGAAAGCACACATCACATCATTTTCATGATTGCTTTTACAACGATTTTTGTATTTTCAAATCTCATCAAAGTGAGTTCTCATGACGGGCATGTAGTAACTGGAAGGGTACCAGTACCGGTAGTCAGAACGTCCTGTCTAGGCTGGCATTCGTATAAATCCAAAGTAAAGGACCTGTTTGCCTACCTGGGGACTAACGATGAGAGTACGAAGTACCTATTAGGCCAAAGCATGCTATACCAAACGTCGTGTGAGCTAACCCCACTTTGAGTTGTCATTGTGTCTACACCTGGACACATTCCGACCATACATCTCGTAAACATATTTTGTGGTTTGCATTCGTGTTATGCAAGTGTTAAATCGCCAATACTAATGTGAATCCTACCAAGCCAATAGTCATGGGGGCCAACATGACTATACAGGTGAAGGTATGGGGGACATTTGAGGCCCAACATGAGCAAACCCAAGACATCCTATGGATGTAGTTGCATTATTGATATTTATGTTATTTTCATTTTCTTAAAGACACATGACACCTAAAAAGACTCCATAAACTCACAATCTTCTCATGTATGTTCCTGTAGATGTCGGCTAGACAACAACGAGGGGGTAAAAGATCAGGAAGGTCTCACGAACGCTTGGCCACACAAATCGCGAAACAAATGGCCGCGGTGCTTCCTGACATTGTGGTTCAAGTACAACAAGCTCTCGCCACGAATCCCACTAATCCTTCCCAACAACATGACCAGAACATCGGCAACCCTCCTACCAGCAAGTGCTCATACAAACATTTCAAGTCTTGTGATCCTCCTAAATTTGAAGGGACCGAAGGTGTCACTGCTCTCCTCCATTGGTTTGAGGAAATGGAAAACACCATCCTCAACTGCGATTGTCCTGAGGATCGCAAGGTTCGATACGCCACCGGGAGACTATTTGGGGTAGCTCTCACCTGGTGGAATACTGAAAAGGGAAAGAGGGGAATTGATGATGCAATGGCCTTAACGTGGGAGGAGTTAAGGGAAATTATGACTAGGCGGTTCTGTCCTAGGAGTGAGATTAAAAACTTGGAGGACAAATTTCATTCTTTGAAGCAGAAGGAGGGAGATCATGCTTCCTACAACAAGAGGTTCTTAGAGTTGAACCAAATGGTTCCTAACTTGTTCACCCCAACTTATCGTTTAATCGAGCATTATATTCGAGGACTTCCCTCGAAAATTCAAGATTCAGTTCTCAGCACTTCACCAGCAACACTTGAAGCTGCTATGGAACTAGCCACTGAACTGACCGAGAATCGAATTCGCAACGGTAAGTTTAAAGAAGAGAAAAAGAAAGCCCCTGTTGAGGGACAAACTTCAAACCATTCCATCTCCTCCTCTAAGTTTGCTAACAAGAGGAAGCGCAACACCAGAAACTTCGCTGTCACTCAAACCAATTTCCCTATTCCTGCTGCACCCATTACCCAAGTCGCCCCTTCACCTGCACCATGCAAAAGACCATACTCTGGCCCGTTACCAAAATGCAACCGTTGTCAATACCACCATTCTCCTGATCATCCTTGCCAATATTGCACCGGCTGTGGTCGCGCAGGTCATACTGTTCAAACCTGCCGCATGCCTCAGCGAACGAACCGCCACCAGCCTTCAACCCAAACCCACCAACAAATAATGGGTCAAGCCCAACAACCCCTACTATTACCACCTACCCAACATTTAGCCCAAACATATTACCAACCCAACTATCCTATGGTACAACCTATGCGGGCTTGCTACAATTGTGGAGACCCAAGCCATTTTAGAAATACTTGTCCAAGGTTGATGAACATTATTCATGCTCAGGCCCAAGCCAATCTGGTGAATCAAGCGAACCAAGCTCCTCCACCTGCAAGAGGAAGAGCTTTCAACATTAACGCTAATCAGGCTAGAGCTGACGGCAATGTGGTTAACGGTACGTTCCTTATAAATGGTAGATATGCATCCATGTTGTTTGATACTGGCGCGGATAAAAGTTTTGTGTCCTTAGAGTTTGAACCTATCTTAAACCAAAATCGTGATAAGCTCATGGAATCCATAACAGTAGAAGTTGCAGACGGGAAACCGGTCTCATTAAACTCTATTATACGCAACTGTGCACTCACCTTAAACGACCACGACTTTTCAGTTGACCTTATTCCTATGAAGTTAGGAAGTTTTGACATCATAATTGGTATGGACTGGCTCAGTCAACATCAGGCAGAAGTTGTATGTCGCGAAAAATTTATACTTATTCCTCTTTCAAACGGTCAGACTCTTCGAATCTTTGGAGAAACCTCGTCGAAAGGGCTCAGCTTAATGTCTTGTCTTCAAGCTCAAAAATATCTTCGCAAGAATTATGTCGCGTTTTTAGCTCATATCATCAAAAAGGGAACCATGGAGAAGAAACTTGAAGACATCCCGGTAGTAAAAGATTTCCCGCAAGTTTTTCCTGACGACATTTCAGGACTTCCTCCAGTTAGAGAAGTCGAATTCCGTATTGATCTTATACCTGGTGCTACATCAGTTGCAAAGTCTCCCTATAGGTTAGCCCCCTCTGAAATGCAAGAGCTAGCCAGTCAATTGCAAGAGTTGACTGACAAGGGATTCATACGCCCTAGCTCCTCGCCTTGGGGTGCACCTGTCCTTTTTGTAAAGAAGAAAGATGGATCGTTTCGCATGTGCATCGACTACAGAGAACTCAACAAGTTAACAATCAAGAATCGCTATCCATTACCTCGCATTGATGATCTTCTTGACCAACTTCAAGGTGCCAGCTGCTTTTCAAAAATCGACCTTCGATCTGGTTATCATCAACTTAGAGTGCATGAAGAAGACGTCCCAAAGACCGCTTTTCGAACTCGTTATGGTCACTATGAATTCATGGTCATGCCATTTGGTTTAACCAACGCTCCAGCTGTCTTCATGGATCTAATGAACAGAGTCTGCAAACCTTATCTCGATCGTTTTGTTATAGTCTTCATCGACGACATCCTCATTTATTCAAAGTCTAAGTCTGATCATAAGCGACATCTTCGACTCATCCTTACACTTCTAGAGAATGAAAAGCTTTATGCCAAATTCTCCAAATGCGAATTCTGGTTAAAAGAGGTGCAATTCCTCGGACATGTAGTCAATGACAAGGGAATACATGTCGACCCCTCAAAGATCAAAGCGGTACAAGAATGGCAAGCGCCACGTACACCAACTGAAGTAAGATCTTTTCTTGGTTTGGCTGGTTATTATCGTCGTTTCATTTCAAACTTCTCACACATTGCTGTACCACTCACGGCTTTAACTCATAAGGGAAAACCTTTCATATGGGGACCCAAACAAGAAGAAGCCTTCCAAACCCTTAAACAAAAACTCTGTGACGCACCAATCCTCACTCTGCCTGAAGGTTGTGATGACTTCGTGGTTTATTGTGACGCGTCAGGGCAAGGACTAGGCTGTGTTCTAATGCAAAGAGGAAAGGTTATAGCTTATGCCTCGAGACAACTCAAGACTCACGAGAAGAACTACACCACCCATGACCTAGAACTTGGAGCCGTTGTGTTCGCTCTTAAGATATGGAGACATTATCTCTATGGTACTAAGTGTGAAATATACACTGACCACAAGAGTCTTCAACATATCTTCAATCAAAAGGAGTTAAACATGAGGCAACGAAGATGGGTCGAACTTCTAAATGACTATGACTGTGAAATTCGGTACCACCCTGGCAAAGCAAATGTGGTGGCTGATGCACTCAGTCGAAAGGGTTATGCGAACTCCATTCGTCTTCTATGTTCGCAAATCATATCTGACATTAAAGACCAAATTCGAGAAGCCCAACATGTTTCAGTAACGGAAGATGATGTACGAAAGGAACTATCCTGTGGAGCTGAACTTAAAATTGAAACAAAATCTGACGGTATTCTGTACTATCTAGATCGCATTTGGATTCCTGACCACAACAATCTTCATGAAATCCTTATGAATGAGGCTCACAAAACATGATATTCTATACACCCAGGAGCCGATAAGATGTATCAAGACCTACGATATACCTATTGGTGCCCTGGAATGAAAAAGGATATTGCTGTTTTTGTTTCTAAGTGCCTTACATGTTCCAAGGTGAAAGCTGAACACCAAAGACCCTCAGGACTTCTGGTCCAACCTGAAATACCTGTATGGAAGTGGGAAAATATAACCATGGACTTCATTACCGGGTTACCTCGCACTTCTGGTGGGTAATAATTGACCGACTTACAAAATCAGCTCACTTTATTCCTATCCGTGAAGATTTCAAGAACGAAATGCTAGCTCGTATTTATATCAGCGAAATCGTAAGCCAACATGGTGTACCGTTAAGCATTATTTCAGATCGTGATGGTCGTTTCACTTCACGAACATGGCAAGCAGTGCAAGCCGCTTTGGGTACGCGATTAGATCTCAGTACCGCTTATCATCCTCAAACTGATGGACAATCTGAACGCACCATTCAAACTCTTGAAGATATGCTTCGAGCATGTGTTATAGACTTCAAAGGAAATTGGGACGCTCATCTACCATTAGTTGAATTTTCGTACAACAACAGCTATCATTCAAGCATCGGTATGGCACCTTTTGAAGCCTTATATGGTCGTAAGTGCCGATCTCCAGTATGTTGGCACGAAATTGGGGAAGCTCAAATCACTGGTCCAGAATTGATCCAAGAAACCACAGACAAGATCCATCAAATCCGAAACAATCTTCTAGCGGCTCAAAGTCGTCAAAAGAGTTATGCAGATAAACGACGGAAGCCTTTAGAGTTTAACATTGGTGATCATGTACTTCTAAAAGTATCACCGTGGAAGGGAGTAGTTCGTTTTGGTCAAAAAGGCAAGCTAGCACCACGCTACGTAGGACCTTTCAAGATACTCGAAAGAGTAGGACCTTAAGCATACAAGCTTGATCTACCAGAAGAACTCAACAGGATTCATCCCACATTCCACGTGTCGAACTTGAAGAAGTGCCTCGCTGATGAAAACCTCGACATTCCTCTGGAAGATATTCAGATTGATGAATCTATGCATTTTATTGAAAGACCTGTAGAGATCATGGACTTCGGAGAAAAACGTCTTTGACGAAGTCGCATTCCAATTGTTAGGGTACGCTGGGAGTCGAAACGGGGACCTGAGTTTACTTGGGAACGTGAAGACTCAATGCGTGAAAAATACCCACATCTTTTTCCTACTACTACTACTTAAATTTCGGGATGAAATTCCTAAAAGTAGGGGATACTGTAACATTTGTCAAAAACGGGTTTCCAAACCCGCTCCTTTTTGTAATCGAATATCAAGTTTTAAATGTCACGTTGCGTATTTATGGCTATTTTGATTTTTTATGATACATAATTAATAAACAAACTAAACTATAAAAATTATAATTGATAAAAAGTAAAAATAAAATAAATATAAATAAAATGAGGCTGCCGGGACTCGAACCCGGGTCAGCCGGGTTGAAACCCAAAGACTTAACACACACACACACATCACCACTCCGCCACTTGTTGTTTTCTGTAAATATTAAGAAACAATAAAATTTTATGGTCTTCCATGAAGCAACCGGTTACGCCATCTGTAACCGAAATCGGTCGTCAAACGTCCAAAGACGTTTGGTTGATCGCGGTTTACCGATTATAACCGCTACACCGACGTTTTCAATCAAGTTGTTTTGAATGAACTTGAATTCTAGAAGTGAATCGATTTTTATAACCGAAAACTTTCAATTCCAGCATAACATCAATCTCTGTTCTCTCTCGCGACGTAAACACACTCTACAAACTCTCAATTACATTTCCGCACAATTTTCAGTCCACCGGAGAAGCTATTTGAACTCGCCGGAAAGTTTCTGCAAGTCGCCGGAAAACCGTATTCTTCATCAAAACGGTAAGTCTTTCAATACCGTCGTGGTCTATTAATTGTTAAGCTATTTCTAACTCGGACCTTTCAATTGAAATCGAATTCAGACGCTGTTATCGGATAATTCCAGTTCGCCGGAAAATTTCTGGAAATCTTTATTTTCATCTGTGAAACGGTAAGGACATTCAAACACTCTGTAAACGTTTGTTTAGCACTTCAATTCCACGATTAGCTAATCAAAACGGTTAATTTGCTTGCTCAGTTGAAGTTCATAAAAACAGAGCCGACACCTTGCCGGAATTCTGTGATAAATCGTTCACCGGTATGTTTACTTCTAAGTATCGTCTCTGTCATTTCATATTTGTCTGTACAAAGTTTATCAATCGAATTAAACAAGATATAATGGTGTAATCGCAGTCTGTAATTTTGAAATGAAGAAGACGATGATAGTTTGATTATAAGTTTAATAAAATCTGGATATTATCTCGGGTTAGACACACAGTCCAACGGTGGACTGTGTGCATATACATATCACACGCCGCGAGTTCGATCCCTGTTAGACACGCTCTCTCGGTAATAAAAACGTTTTATTTTTCTAACTGAACCGGACTAACTACGTTAGTTGTTAAGTATGATAAAAATCTGTATAATAACCAAGTTAGACACACAGTCCAGCGGTGGACTGTGTGTAGCGTCAAAGCACAGGTCCCGGGTTCGAGACCTGTACATGGCTCCGGTTCGATGATTTAAAATGTTTTTGAAAATAAAAGAATTTTGAATAAGCTGAGTTAATATATAAGTATAATTAAAAACAGAATTATTTCGGGTTAGACACGTAGCTCAATTGGTAGAGCTGCGTGCACGGGTACGGGAGGTCTCGGGTTCGAGCCTCACCCAGTGCATGTATTTACACAATAAACCGGTCAAACAGTCAACAAGTCAAACGGTCAACGGTCAGCGAAAAAGTCAACACATTTTTATATTTTTATATTTATTTAACTTAATTTTAAAATCAATTAAAAATACTTAAAAATAATGTTTTTAAAGATAGGAAATAGCCTAAAACTCACAAAAATATATCTAAAAAGCCTATTAAAATTAATAATAAAATCCACTCATTTACCATATTTTCCGTTATTATTTAGGTTAGTAATTCTCGTTGTTCAACTCTTCCAAATCGTGCGCATCTCACCATCTCCAATCAAACGCACCCAATGTGAGTGAATCTTTACAAATTCCCTGTTTTAATCACGTTTTTGGGGTGTATCATGTGTCTTGCCATTTATTATACTTAAATCATTGTGCATACATCATACCATGAACAAATGTGCATTCAGTTTGATTCAATTGATAGTGTGGTTATTGTTAGATTTAATTCATTATTTTCAGTACATGCAATTTCATAGGCCGCCGCTCCCCATTACATTATGAGCGTTGAGCATGTTCCCCATTACATTATGAGCGTGAACCTGGCGTGCCAACATACGATCGGCTCCGTTTGATTGAGCCTTGATCGCACAGACATTCATCATTTTCAGTACATGCAATACGATCGGCTCCGTTTGATTGAGCCTTGATCGCAAAATTTCATTCATGTTATATATTTATGCAAGTTGATATGTTATGGTATGCTGTTGGTATGTTATTGTATGTTATAGTTTGTGGTTAACATTGTTATTGATTAATTATTTACATTTGCTCGCTTATGATTATGCACAATTTTTCCTTGATAAAATAACAAGAAAATCAATTATACATGTTTATCTAACAAGGTTCACTCGCCAACTTATGTTGACCAAAAACCCCCCATTTTTACACATGATACAGGTGAACCAGCTGCAGCCAGAAACACATAGGATTGGCCTAGAAGAATAAAATGGTTTAGAGCTTGGAATTGTTTAGTTGGTTATTTTCTTTGTATTTGTATAGACATGTTTGGATTATTGAGAATGTAATTTTGACTTTAATAAATATGAAACATAATAGTAATATCATGAGCTTTGGTGATAACCCAATTATGCCCCGACTCTTATTCCGCTGCGGGTCGGGGTGTGACATGAGTCAAGTTCGGGCGAACTTGTAAGTTTCTCAAGGAAACTTGACAAGTTCGGGCGAACTTGTGGAGTTTTGGTAAGAGAAGAGACAAGTTCGGCCGAACTTGTGAAGTTTCCTGAGAAACTTTGCAAGTTCGAGCGAACTTGAGGGTTTCTGAAGTAAATTTTGAGTATTTCCACTCAAGTTCGGCCGAACTTGACCCCACGAGGGCAAGTTCGAGCGAACTTGACTTCCTGTGCTGTCAAAAACAGTGCAATCTCGAGCGAACATGATGTTTTCGGGTCCAAAATCTTGTGTTTTCGCGTCGTTTGCTGAGGAAATCGAGTGCCCATCCCTCAAACCCTAAGCCACTGAGTAAAGCTTAGGCCAGAGAGGTCTTTTGGAGCGAACTTAGCCATTTTACAGAAACTCGGGCTAATCCGGGCGAACTTGAAGGTTCGTACGAGTTAGTCTAGCTTGTGTAAAGTGACGATTTCGTCCTTGTGCTTCCGGATCTGAGATCTAGCTTCGACAACGCCTCGTTCCACTCAAAAGTGAACGAAACATACGTTATTAGTCCGAAAATGGTGTAAAAATCAAGGTTTTAAAAGGTTTTGCTCAGATCTAGTATAGATACTGAGTGAAAACAGAAGTTTTGATGGAAAAAGATGAATATTTTCGTAAATAGAAGAGTTTTGATGAAAACGAAGGCAATGCCTTGTGCAAAATCGTTGTTGAACATCATTGTAGTTGAAATCGGGTTGATTCTTACTTATAAAACAGAGGGTTTCGAGTTTCGGGAGCTCTGGGCGAAGTTGCAGCAAGTTCAAATGAAAGAATGGGGCTGAGTATTTATAGGAGAAGGCAAAAAGTGGGGCTTATGGAGTCAAGTTCGGTCGAACTTGCATGAAATTCATGCAAGTTCGGGCGAACTTGCTAGGCTTTCAAGAGAATTCAGCTAAGTTCGGCCGAACTTGTACATGTGTGTACAAGTTCGAGCGAACTTGTGGAAATATCAGAGATTCTTGTGTCTCAGGCAAGTTCGGGCGAACTTGTGGTAGTCAAGTTCGGCCGAACTTGGCCTGGTGACCAAGTTTCGTTTGCTGATTTCGTGTTAGGTGTTCGTTTGGCAATTCGGTTTGTATTAGATAGTTATGTTAAGCGTTATATTTGATATAATATTGCGATTTAGCGATTTGAGTGCGCGAGAGCGATGCGATAGCGAGCATAATCTTAACCACAACACACATAACACATAAATAACATAAAAACCATATAATTTAACTGCGATTTGCGATGCGATGCGATTTAATAAGCGATTAGATGTGACATAACATACACAACGGTAATTAACTAACATAAACTTTTCTTATAAACGAATCTCGGAGTACAAAGGATAACAACGAAATTTTAGAGTTGTTACAATAAATGATAACAAACTAGTCTTAAGGCCCCCGCGTTGCAGGGCGGGGGCGTAAAACTGCGTTACCAGCATTGTCGGGCTGGGGCGTAAATCGTGCTAAGTAACAACTGAACTACGATCAAAACGGGGAAAACACATAATACAAAAACACGAAATTTTAACACAAAGTGACGTAAAAACTAACAAACATCATGCTAAATAGCAACCGAACGAAAATACCTAAGGAACCAAATATAGCCACCAAAGACTATACTAAGTAGCAACCGAACGGATGCCAAATTCTCGAAAAAACTTACAACAAAAACTAATAAAAAACTAAGCTTGTTAACTTTCTATGGCAAAAATATTAAAATAAAAAAACTTGTAAAACAAAAATAAGCAAAAAACCCTAAACTTAAAAAAAAACCTTAAAACCACAAAAGTCAAAATTTGCACTATTCATTAAGATGTTATGAATTAATACATACAAGATGTTATGAATTCTATGTAAAAATAACCCTAGCTTTAATCAGGGAATATTTTGGGTGGGATAAAGCATTGGGACCAATAGGGCCTGGGTTCGATTCCCACAAGGCGGGTTTTCCCATATTTATTGGGTTTCCTCCTGAATTGGTGTATAAGCATTATGCCTAGTGGAGATGAATATGATCAGGTAATTCCGCTCATGACACTGTCAGTGATTCAAATTTGCTGTTAAAAAAATCATCTCTATTATTTTATTTAGCCTTAATATCTAAACCGTTAAGGCGGTCATACGCATGTGTATTATGTTATATTAACAATCATACGATGTCATTATAGTCACAATTAATATTTTGTTCGTATGACTGTGTCTTGTGTTCTCTTTTTTATATTGAACGGAAAAATTCTTTACTTATGTTGTTCGTGTGACTTGAATCCAAAACTTTTCTCTCTTAAAGTGTTTAAAGATTTTGGGTTTGTAAATGGACCACCATCACATTAGTGTTAAGAAGCTTAGCGATATAGTTAGTTTCATGATTCATAAACAAGCAGGGGCGATGCTTTTTAGGGGCGGGAGGGGGCGCTCGACCCCCGAACTTTTCGGCCAGTAGTGTTATATATGTTGTTTTCGTATAGAAATTTTTGAGTATATACGTTTTTGACCCCCCGGTTCTATAGAAATATTTGGGTATATACGTTTTCGACCCCCGTGGTAAAATATTTCAAGCTTCGCCACTGTAAATAAGGTCTATGTATATTCATCACCAACCTTGGCGATATTTCAACTAATTAGTTGGGTTTGACTTTAACTGGAATAAAAAAATTTGAAAGAGCTTTGACTTCGTATAAGTGATTGTAAACGTCCTATGAGGTAGTCCCGGGCATTTCAATCCATCATAAAATAAAACAAAAAACTGCTTGATATGGACATCTACCTGAACTATACATTTTTAAATTCTAAAACAACTAGACAGTAATTAAACCTCTTTAAATTAAAAAAAACAACTAGACTTAAATTCTAAAAGAACTAGACATTAATTAAACCTCTTTAAATTAAAAAAACAACTAGACATTAATTAAGCCTCTTTAAAATTCTTATGTTTTTTTCCTTTTTTGAAAATAAAAATATATTAATTAGGAAAATAAATACATCAGAAGGTGCATGCAAAAGACAATCCAACCACACAGAATATGAAAGAAAACACTGGCAAGTGCAACCAAAATAAATCGAACAACATATAAATGTATGATACATGACTAGATGTCACATAGACCTAATGATCTAGTGATACGGTGCCTCCCCTCTATTCATGAGAGAGAAAATTCAAATTATGCAAAATGCAAGTATAGCTAGTTTTAAGAGTAATTAAGAGTATGTTAGTTTGTGGTTAAAAAAACATGACCACATACCTAAAAAATATTTAGAAATAGGTTAGTATTTGTTAAAAAAACAGCTTATAAAGGTAGGTGAAATGGGTGGTAGATGTAAACATGTATGAGGTGGGGCAGCGTTTTCCGGTCAATAGTATGGACTTTGGAGGGGGTAAGCCACATTTCGGGTCATATATATTATTTTCCGTGGGGACAAATCTCCCTTACCTTATTTACTAATAATAGTTCAATTCAACATAATCTAGTAAAATACAGGCTAAAAAGTAGGTGAAATGGGTGGTTAATGTAAACATGTATAAAGCTCCAACTAACCCCTCATTTGACTTTTCTATGTAAATCTTTATAGTAATTTTATAACAAAACAACTCCCAGTTGACTTTCCTATATAAATCATCACTTTTCTATCTATATTCCCCACTCATTGTTTCTAATCTTCTCTCAAATAATCAAACACCTTTCCTGAACAAACCTTTTCATTTGTGAGACACTAAGCTCATACGCGATGGGTTCGTGTGGAACTTTCTCAGTTAATGTGAAGAAGAGAGACATCATTGTAGCCGCGTGCCGCTCCAGGACCACTGGCTTCCTATGTCGAACCTAGACTTACTCCTTCCACCAGTGGATGTAGGAGTTTTCTTCTGCTACAAGAACTCTCTTCCATTCGGCGAGAGTGTGAACATATTCAGGAAATCACTTGCAGAAGCCCTGGTGCCGTTCTACCCGCTTGCAGGCGAAATTGTCCAAAACAACCTTGCTGAACATGAGTTGCTTTGTAATAACCGCGGTGTGTATTTTATTCATGCACATGCCGATGTGGAGCTTAAGAACATTGATCTTTACCACCCTCACGAGTCTGTAGACAAAAAGCTTGTTCCACTCAATAAACAAGGTGTCCTTACGGTTCAGGTAAAGTATAGAACAAACAAGTTTATTAGTTCATTCCTGACATTTTCCATCTATAAATAATCCAAAAGACCAAACTTATAGTTTTCTTTAGTTTTAAAGTAATAAAAAAAACTTCTGTATAAACTAATTTGACAATTTTATATTTCAGTTAAATAATGCTAGAGAATCTTTGTTTGTTGTTCTTTTATTTTATGTTAGGGGTTCATATTAGTTTTTAAATATCATTTTTATAAAGAACAAACCCCAACCATCTATTTTAAAAGGAGAATAGTTGAATATTAAGGTTTTAGATATGTAACATTTTCATATGTTTTGAAAGGGATGCATGAAATTACAGATAGTTGCTTGAGAAACATGGTTTTAATTCGAGGATTTATGAACTTAGATAAATTAAAAGAAAGAACTATTATCAGAAAACTTGATACTCACTCTCATTTCCCTATCATTGATGAATACTTACTGATTATATCCCAAACGGTTTATCTTTATATGTCCCGAAATAGGTCACTGAGCTAAGGTGTGGAGGTTTGGTAATTGGATGCGCATTTGATCATAGAGTAGTCGATGCATACTCGATAAATATGTTCTTGACCGCATGGGCTGAAATTTCGCAATCAAAACCAATTTCTAGTCTTCCATCTTTCAGGCATTCTATGCTTAACCCTAGACGCCCACCAGTCATAAACACCTTCTACAACAAGCAATTCTATCCTTTATCATCTCTTCCTCCACCCCAGACTTCCGAATTGATTAATCCCCTTATAAGCCGTTTATACTACATTGAAGCCAAAGATATAAGTTCCCTTCAAACGCAATCAAGTTCTAATGGAAACCCAAAACGAAGCAAGCTTGTATCGTTTACTGCCTTTTTATGGAAGATAATTGCAGAGTGTGAAGATGGCTTCAAGACGTGCAAAATGGGCGTTATAGTTGATGGGAGAAAAAGGTTTGACAAACTCTCTTTGTCAAATACCATGCCATTATCAATGCAAAACTACTTTGGAAATGTAATTTCTATACCTAACGGTGAAGCAAACTCAAGTGAGCTTAAGGAGATGCCACTAGGACAAGTAGCTGAGATGGTTAATGAATTTGTTTACCCTGCAATGACTGAGGAACATTTTCGAGAAATCATTGATTTGGTTGAGTTGCATCGACCTGAGCCTCTAGTTGGAAGGATATATGCTAAATTAGATGAAAACGATGGTGAAGCCGTAGTGGTATCTTCGGGGCAGCGTTTCCCATCAATAGTATTGATTTCGGATGGGGAAAGCCACAATTCGGGTCATATCATTTTCCGTGGGGTGGACAAATTGGATTCATAATGCCAATGCCAAGTGCTAGGAATAACGGAGATTGGATTGTTTACATGCTTCTTCTTCCAAAGCATTTGGAGTTGTTAGAGACCAAGGGAATGAATGTGTTTAGACCATTAACTCCATCATACTTTAACCTCTAGTGGCCATCCCCTACTATTTCAATATACCATTGTAATTGATAAATAAAATTTGTATGCCACCTGATCAATCTTTTAGTGAAACAAAATATGTGTATAATCTGATAAATACCTTTCCATAACGAAATATATATCAAAGGATTGGGATTGAATATCTAGCAGTTATAAGATAGGATTTTCTTGCGTTTTTCTTCTCATAGAATTTTATTTTTTGTTTGTGGTTAAGTTCAAAATAATATTTGAATAACCAAGTAAAAATTGCATTTAAATATTTGATTCTAACACTATGAAGTATCATAGATAGACGCATAAAAATTTTCATACTCGAAACTTGATAACTCATAACAACTTTAATAGACCATATGTCAAACCTCTGTAGTCTATGGTCTCCAACAAGGTGGATAATTCCTTTAGTAGTGTAACATCCGTCAAAAACCGGATTTACCAAACCCGCTTCGTTTATTAACCGAACAACCAGTTAAAAATTTCGTTGCATATTTAATGCTCAAATTAATTTTAAACGATACATAATTAATGAGTATAGCGGGTCGGGGTGTGACAAGTAGAAGGTCAATCCTTTGAGTTCATGAATGAAATATATTATACAAATGATGATTTCAGCAAAATAATGGAGATGATAGACACCTTATAATACATAGGTAATTCATATAAAAGACATTGCCTTTGCCTTGCCATGATTTCTCTTAAAGAGAAGGTGATTAATGAGCTACACACTTGAGGCTTAGGAGTCAACCATGGGCAGGATAAAATGCTTATTGCTATAGAAGAGAGGTACTTTTGCCGCCATCTAAAAGATATGTGGGTAGTTTTGTACATAAGTGTACAACATACCAAGAGGGTAAAGGAAGGTCTCAAAACACTAGACTCCACACCTCACTCTAAATTTCATTGAGCCTATGGGAAGACATCTCCATGAAGTTCATTTTGGGTTTCCCCCATACTATGTGTAATAGATTTGGTATATGTGATCATGGGTTGTTTATTAAATAGGGTCTACACTGTTCCATATAAGAAGACATGAATTATGATGTTGTTCATGTTATCGAAATTGTTTTTACGAATTTGTATGCCTACATGGAGTTTCAAAGTCATGGGCATTTACTAGCGTTCATGGCTCATTTCTTTTTTACCCTATCAAGACATGTTAGCACATGGCTTAACTTTAGTATTACATCTCACCCACAATCTAACAATCACATGAAAGTGGTCTAAATGATATATTTCTTATGTAGACGAAAGCAAAGATGTTAGATATAACACTTACCCATGCAAAATTCACCTACAATAGTGCAATCCACAACTCAACAAGTGCACATACTTGTCTCTGTGTACGTTGTTTACAAGCATTTGCCTCGACGTGTGTTGTTCTAGGTCTACTTACTAGAAAAAATAGGCATCAAGTCCTAGAATTTGATGGACCTACATGCACATATTGTTAGGATCGTACACGAGTAACACACAAACAAACACAAACAGAAAAGCAAGAAATCTGACATGAGTGATTTACATGGTTCAATCGCAGTGTGCAACCTACAACCACAAGGGCAATCACGGTGTGCAACCTACATCCACAAGGGCAACTAGGGTTTCGTACAAGTACAAGAGCTATATTTATACTAACCTATTAGGGTTTAACCCTTTACTAAACTTACTAAACAAGATACTAAGTAAACTTGGCCCATTAGGATTATGACCGGCCAAACCCCTTCCCATCTTCTCTCTAATTTCTCGGTTAGGCTTAGTGGGCCAGGCCGATGATAACACATCACCAATAACTCCCACTTGGTGTCTTCGGACCTCGAACTGCACCATCTCTTGTGTACTTCTGTAAATGAAAATTTCCCCTGATCTTCATAGTCTCTATAGTTACCCCAACTTCTCATCACTATTCCTGCAAGCCAGCTGAAGCTATCAGCTTATCCAGCACCACATACTTGGTAAACATATCTGCTAGATTCTTATCAACTCATATTCTGTTGTTGATAAAGCCACACTTTTCTGATGTCTAGACATCTAGCTCAATGTTGTTCCTCCTACTCTAAAGACATACCCTATAGTTGTTTTAAATGTCCCTTTACATCTAGCCAGATCTGCACCTGTATAATCCCTTAGAATGGCATTCTTGCCTCTGAAACATAACCCCATCTATTGTGTACCCTTCAAGTATCTGAGCACCCATTTAACAGCTTCCTAATGTTCTCTTCCAAATCTGATATAAACCGACTAACAACCCCAACGGCATGAGCGATATCTGGTCAAGTGCAGACCATGGCATACATGAGACTACTGACTGCTGATGCATATGGAATCGTAAACAATTCTGATCTGTCTTCTTCAAATTTCAGAGACTCGTCTTTGGTAAGCTTCCCAAGGGAGTATTTCTAGGCTTAGTCTTTTCATCATTCATCTTGAATCTTTGTAACACTTTCCTTATGTATTTCTCCTAGGATAGTGTTAACGAACCATCCTTCTTGATTTGTTGATGTTCATCCCAAGTGTTTATTTCGTTGGACCCAAATCCTCCATCTCGAATTCTTTGGACATTTGCTTCTTTAACTTGCCAATTTTTATTTATATATGATCTTGCAATCAACATATCATCAACATACAGTAATAATATGATATAAGAATTGTTGAATTTCTTGAGATAGCAGCAAGCAACAATGATCCATCTGGCATCTATTGAACCCCCAACTTGTCCATGAAGTTATCAAACTTCATGTACTGTCTGCTGTTTTAGACCATACAAGCTCTTTTTTAGTTTGTTGACCCAATTTTCTTTCTCCACAACCTGAAACCCCTTTGGTTGTGCCATATAAACGTCTTCATCTAGGACGCCATGTAGAAACCATTTTCACATCTCGCTGCTCTAGATGCAAGTTTCTGCAGCTACAAGACTAAAAACTAATCTGATGGTAGTCAGCTTCACCACTTGAGAGAATATCACATCATAATCACCCCCTTTTTTCTGCTGAAATACCTTGACCACTAAATGGGCTTTGTGTCGTTTAGACCCGTCTTATCTTCCTTGACCCTAAAGACCCATTTATTCTGTAACGATCTCTTATCTGGCGGAAGCTTGACCAAGACCCATGTGTTGTTCTTTTCTAGAGAGCTCATCTCACCCTTTATAGCATTCTCCCACTAGCCACAATCTTTTATCTTGACCGCTTCAGAGTAGCTTTCGGGCTCACATTTTTCTGTCAAAAAGAATATAATTAAAAAGAGCTCGCGCAGACGTTTTTTAATGAAACGTCTTCGGAAAAACAAACAGTCTGTAGATGGCAATGTCTGTGCATGGTCTGCATCAGGGGCGTAGCTTAGTGGGGGCCTGGGGGCGCCCCGACCCCCCGAGCTTTTCGCTCAGTAGTATCCGGTATGTAGTTTTCGCATGGATTTTTTTAGGTATATACGTTTTCGACCCCCCGATTTTATAATTTTTTTAGGTATAATTTTAGGTCCGCTAACTTCCGACCCCCCGAACTTTTCGCTCAGTAGTGTCCGGTATGTAGTTTCCGTACGGAATTTTTTAGGTATATACGTTTTCGACCCCCACCCCCCCCCCCCCAATTTTATATTTTTTTAGGTATAATTTTAGGTCCGCTAACTTCCAACCACCCGGTCGGAAATCTCAAGCTTCGCCACTGGTCTGCGTGGCGCAGACAGAAGAGCTTGCACATATCTTTTTTAGAAAAACAAACACCATCTTAGAGAATATGCTTTGCAAACATGGAATGTTACGATTTGACTTCGGTTTATTAAGTTTTTTCATTAAAATTAGCTATCGTGTTTTGCTAACCACTTTAAGCTAATTAAATTAATGTACTTTACTTACTCCCTTTCGTTTTCAATTACTTCATTCTCTTCGCTTCCATGTACAACTTTCATGCCATCTTGATGCCGTTAGTCCGATATCTATCCAAGATATCCGTAAGAAGACAGATCGAAAAGAATGCTGAAGTCAAGACTAGTGAGATTAGTTTGGCATACTTATGTGAAGATGGATAGACAATTACTTTTATATATAATTACACCACAAGTTCTAAAGTTCTGTCATGCATTGAGTCATGCGTACCAGATTAATTATCACTAAACATAATTCCACTCTTTTGTCAAAACATAAAAAAACATGCTTAATTATTCGTAAACTTATTACTAAGAAAATTGTGTAATCAAAGTGAAACCAAATTGTTGGTAAAAATCTGCTTTGGTTTAGTTTCATTTTTCAAGGTTTGGTTATAGTTTGCAATTTATGATTGATCTTGTTCTAAAAATAGATCGTCCATGTATAAAAAGCCGAATTTGAACTTTAAAATCTTGAAAAGCTAATACTTACTTGATTCGTTAGATTAGATTGTATTAAGACTTTGTTTATACTTTAATTTATCAAATTAAATGAGTTTTATTCTATAATGTATCTAATTTGGAATTCACACATACATCACATTAACACCATGGAATTAGGGGTGTGAATTTCGTAATGACACTAACTTATTATGGAATTGACGGAATCGAGTTAGTCTAAGCGGTTTCTGGTCACTTTCAAGTCAAACCTATGAACACGTTTAACTAACGATTAGTGGTGGTGTCAACTTGACGAGTTTGAGAGTAAACTCATTTAACCCGTTTGTTTACTATTTTTTTTAAATGTAAGCTATTTGGGAAATTTTTATGCCAAAATTTCAAAGTTAAAAGTAAGTTACATAGTTTAGCATATAATTACTTTAAAAAAATAGTGTAATTTAAGATTTTTAAATTGTTTATATGAAAAATAATAATAATTACGTGACAAAAGTAAAATCTTTTCTTCGGTTAAACATGACCGATTGAGCCATCCTGCAAATACAGATGTCTTTGTTCTGATTTCTTAAGTGCGAAACTTTTAGGTTACTGTCTTGTTTGGATTTATGTAAAATTTACCCGAGTCATTTTTGAATTAACCTAAAAATCAAGTATCGCGTTCTTAGGGTGAGGAGTCCTCCTTTAGAGACTACCCTAGATTTTACTAATCCTACAATGTCACTCCACTTTTACTTCAACCACCTTTGATCTGATTTGGTGGAACATGTTTCAACGATTCCTGGGTTCGACTCCGACGAAGACGACGATTAGTGATCTTTTTTTTATGTATAATTTTGTAATTTTTAAATATTTTTAATATTATGTTTATTTGTAAAAAAAATGAAATAAAAAATAAATACATGTGTCCTACCCACACGCTCTAGCCACGCCCCACCATACCCACCGTTCGGTTGCTTGACCGGCGGTGCCCCTCAAAATCCACGTGTCGGCCCATGCCCCCAACCCCCGCCCCACCATACCCCACGGTCTAACCTAAAAATCAAGTATAGCGTTCTTAGGGTGAGGGGTACTCCTTTAGAGACTACCCTAGATTTTACTAATCCTACAATGTCACCCCACTTTTACTTCAACCACCTTAGGCTATGGGGTATGGAGCGGGGGTTTGGGCTTGGGTTGGGTAGAAACGCCCGCTTCACCACCCCAGGTGGGCTTGAGATTTGGCGTGGCCTCTTGGGCGGGCGATATAGGCCGGACGTTGGGCTGGGCTATCTGAGTGACATGGCGGCAAGTAATTGGGGGAGAGCACTAGCCGTTGGGTGTGAAATTTAATAAAAAAATTCCTTATAAATACACTAACAAATAACAATTTTCTCACAAAATTTTCAAATTCATAAAACACAATGAATTATTCAAGTTCGAGTGAATCGTCATCATCATCCGACGACGACGCGGAAATATTTCTACAAACGATCGCGACTGTGGTGAAAGCTATCGTAGAAAAAGATAAGGGAGAGACTTCACAACCGAAACGGAGGAGGTATAACCCTCGTGAACGGCACACCGCTAACGATTTGTTGGTAAGCGATTATTTCTCAGCTGAACCTAAATACGATGAAAAAATGTTTAGGCGTCGTTTTCGTATGAGTAAAAACTTATTTCTATAAATATGTACGATTCTTGATGAGAAGTATGATTTTTTTCCAACAAAAACCAGATGTAACCGGCCAATTAGGATTTAGTACATGACAAAAGGTCACGACCGCACTTAGACAGTTAGCGTACAGCAATAGTTCAGACATTATGGACGACTATTTAAAAAATGTACGGCAATGTCGTGTCGACTATGGGACAAGGATCAGATTGGAAGCGTGATGTACGCATGCATCATTCTTCACAACATGATATTGGAGGATGAAGGTCGTGCGGTCGCTGCCTACTATGAAGATGACAATGTCCAAGTAGATAACGTAATCGTTACAGACGAAGAGAAATCAACTAACGAATTTTTGATCAAGTCTAGGGATATACATCACAACCTTCGATCTGATTTGGTGGAACGTGTTTCAACGATTCCTGGGTTCGACTCCGACGAAGACGACGATTAGTGATCTTTTTTATGTATAATTTTGTATTTTTAAATATAATTAATATTATGTTTATTTGTAAAAAAAATTGAAAAAAAAAATAAATACATGTGGCCTGCCCACGCGGTCTAGCCACGCCCCATCATACCCACCGTTCAGTTGCTTGACCGGTGGTGCCCCTTAAAATCCACGTGTCAACCCATGCCCCCAACCCCCACCCCACCATACCCCACGTTCTTAAAATACCTTAATCACTGACGACAACAACATAATTGAAAATAAATCAGAACACATTAACCATGGCCTCAATTGGTAACTACTTAACGAACTCATTACCCGATTTGTATACCCGAAACTAGGGATGAGCAAATGGTACCCGGTACCGAATTTACCGAACCGGGTACATTTTCGGTACCGACTTTTGACATTTTCGGTACCGGTTCAATACCAGTATTTACCGGTTTTTACCCTCAAATACCAGTACCGTACCGGTATCAGTACCGAACCGTACCGCACCGGTATATTCGGTACCGGTACCACCTTTTGAGGATTTTCGGTACCGAGCTCATCACTACCCGAAACTTTGAAAGGGTGACGACGGTGTACCTGATCGAGTACCATTACCCGGCCGAGTGTTACCGAGACACCCCGCCCACTAGGGATGAACAATTAGTACCCAGTGCCGATACCGAATTTACCGAACCGGGTACATTTTCGGTACCGACTTTTTATATTTTCGATACCGGTTCGGTACCGGTATTTACTGACTTTTTATATATTCGGTACCGGTACCCACTTTTAAGAATTTTCGATACCGGTACTTTTGATTCCGATACCAAGCTGATTCCTACCGCCCACCTTACATTGTGTGTGTGACACAATTTTGGACTTTTCGGACTCGTGTAATTTATAGATACTTGTCCTAACCACGGTGCTTTAGACTCCCTTCCAAATCTTTGAGTTAGCTACGCGTCTGGTTATCTTACCACACACTTAACCGCCAGCACCGTTCTCCTCCATGAAGTTATGAGCTCTGATCGGAAGAATTCAGTTCGTCAATTCCTCTGATCAGCTTTCGATTTGTGCTCATTCAAGGTGTGCAATTGCCCTATTTTGCCCCAACAATTTGCCGAACAATAAGAACGGCACGTTTCTGATTTCTATCGCACTTACAGAAGAATGTTTGTTTAGAATTAATAACCTATTTTGAGTGTTAAGTGTTGACTCTAGGTTTCGAAGTTTATTAGTTTGTTAAATTTAATTGATTTGAACTTTGGTTTGTGTTTGTTGATCTGAATATATGGAGCCATAGTTTCAACTTCTGTTAACATGATTTAGGGATACCTGTATAGGAACTAATAATTTATGCATCTTAAGATGATTTAACACTAAGTTGACACTTATCTCTTGCATTGCTTGTAGCTGATTAGATTTTAGAGCTTTTGATAAGGCCGGTCGGTATGGCGGGCGTCCCCGGGCCGTCCTGCTCTGGCGCCGGCCCTCCTCTCCATTTCCTGTGCAGCGTCGGCGTCCTCCCTGTCTGCTTGCAGACGTTCAAGACGTCCCACCCCAACACACACACACACACCTATACATACAACACACACATATATATATATATTTTAGGCCCATCCTCCATTTTCTTAGGTCCATCCCCCTTAGGCCCATCCTCACACCCATCCTACGTGGCGCCTACGTGGAGGGTCACCCTCCAAGGAGGCCCATCACCCATACGGAGTAGCCTAAGGTCCGTATTTGTGGATTGATATGCCGCTTAGCGGATATGCTTTGCAAACATGGAAGGTCACACTTTGACTTTGGTTGACAAAGATTATGCATTGGAGTTAGTTATCAATGCAAGTTGCGATACGTATTCCGACTACAGAACATGAATAGGGTTAGGAACAGTGTCTCATGAGTGATGAATATTCCAATGAGTGAACGGGGGTGAGCCGCTGAGGAGCAATTGGTGGCTAAGTTAGGCTTTAGAGGGACTAAATAACCAAGAAAAGCACTTATAAAATAAAGATAATCAACGATTCTAGCTATAATGGAACTATGGTTGTTCTGAATTGTTGTCTTCAACTTTTAAATCTACCTCTGTTTCCTTACATGAGATTGAACCGTGCAGATGGCGGAGCAGACAACTACATATACATTAGATGAAGCACTTGTAGCCGTTGGATTTGGGAAGTTTCAAGGATGGTTGATTGTTTATGCGGGCCTTGGTTCCATTGCTGAAGCAATGGAGGTGATGATTCTTTCTTTTATCGGACCATCAGTTAAGTCCGAGTGGAATTTATCATCTACTGAAGAGAGCCTAATAACAACTGTAGTTTTTGCTGGTATGCTTATCGGTGCATATTCATGGGGATTTGTCTCAGATAACTTTGGAAGGAGGTATCATTTTTCTGCTTTGTAAACCGTAATAATTCCACTTTACCAGTGATAATGACAATTGGTTACTTGTATTTCCTTCAATAGAAAAGGTCTACTGAGTATTGCTATTGTGACTAGTGGAGCTTCGGTTTTAAGTGCGTTCTCTCCAAACTATATTTCATTGGTCATTCTTCGTTGCATAGGAGGCATCGGTCTAGGTGGTGGACCCACTTATAACTCCTGGTTTTTGGAATTCATTCCCGCTCCAAGCAGAGGCATTTGGATGGTTATTTTTTCAACTTTCTGGACAGTAGGCACAATCGTAGAGGCTTTTCTTGCTTGGGTATTTATTAATGTTAACATCTTGTGAATATGAAATATTATGATAAATTTATACAATTTTCTTTACTTGTTTAGATCATTATGCCCCGTTACGGTTGGAGGTGGTTGCTAGCAATATCTTCTATTCCTGCTTTGGCTGCTCTTGCGTTTTATAAACTCGTACCCGAATCTCCAAGATATCTATGTTTGAAAGGTCAAACAAAGGAAGCTTATGATATACTGAAACGAGCATCAGTGGTCAACCAAAGTCAACTTCCTTCCGGGACCCTTCTTTCTGATCAAATTACCTGTTCAGATGAAGATATTGATACAGTGGAATATACCCCTCTGCTTTCTCCAAAAAGAAACAAAAAGATTGCTTCGAGAACAAGTTGCTCAACGTTATGGATGCTATTTTCGTCAAATTTGAGTAAAACCACCTTTTTGTTATGGATGTTATTCTTTGGGAATTCGTTTTCATACTACGGGATCATATTGCTAACATCGGAACTGAGCAATGGCGACAACGTATGTACCTCGTTTACTTTACTCACAGCTAACGGTTCCGATGATGCTACCTATATAGACGTATTCATCACCAGTTTGGCAGGTATAAAAAACTAACTCATGAAGTCGAGTATAATGCCATTTTCGTCCCTGAGGTTTGGCTACTTTTGCGACTTTCGTCCAAAGGTTTGTAATTCTGCATCTGGATCCAAAAGGTTTGAAATCTTGTCATTTTCATCTGACTCGTTAACTCCATCTATTTTTTAACGTGAAGTTAGGGGTATTTTCGTGTTTTTAGACATTTTTTGTGATGATTAAAAGGTTTGGGTGGGGAGAAAGTCAACAGAGGTGTATCTTTATTTTTGATAGTGTTTATTATTATAATAAAATAATGGCTAAAAGACGGAAATGACCCTCATTTAACGGAGAAAAATGGATGAAGTTAACGAGTTAGGTGAAAATGGCAAGATTTCAAACCCTTTGGATGCAGAAAAACAAACCTTTGGACGAAAGTCGCAAAGTGGTCAAACCCCGGGGATGAAAATGGCATTTTACTCCATGAAATCTTTTGAATATTTGCATCTATAAAATCTTGTTGTCATCAAAACGACATATTTACCCTTTGTGTCAACACTGGTATATTAATATATTATCATTTCTGGACAATGGGATTATCTTCTAATTATATTCAGGTTTAACAGCGTGTCGTGCGCTAACATAACAAAACAACCTTTGAACCATGTATTTTGTTGTTTTTTTCAGAGCTCCCGGGTCTGGTTTCTGCAGCTTTTATAGTGGACAGAATTGGCCGCAAGCATTCAATGGAACTCATGTTCTTCATAGGGTTTGTATTCCTTCTACCACTGCTTTCGGTTCAATCCGAGATTTTCACAATGGTTTCGTTATTTGGATCGCGTATGTTCATCATTGGAACGTTCACCGTCGCCAATATATATGCTCCAGAGGTACATGTTTAGCACATCAATAATATATAGTAATAAATAAAATTTTGTTTGTGCGTCGACTAAATATAAACACTTGTTTTTATAGATATATCCAACCGCTGTGAGGGCTACAGGTGTCGGAATAGCGAGCTCCGTGGGTAGAATAGGGGGAATGATTTGCCCTCTAGTAGCTGTTTCTCTGGTCAGTGAGTGCCATCAAACTGCCGCAATCATTCTGTTTGAGGCTGTGATAATTCTTTCAGGTTTGTGTGTTATGTTATTCCCGCAGGAAACCATGGCCCGGGAACTGGCTGATACGGTTTCTGATCCCGTTTCGCCAAAGGAAGAAAGTGTTGATGTAAATTAGGAGGCATCTATTCATTTACAGTGGTAGGTAGGTCATTAGGCCTGAGTACGATATTCGGTCTGTCTTACGATTCGAAGGTTATTACGAGCAAGCCATAACCATTCGAACAAACGCAAGTACATGTGTGATAATGAGTGTATAGAATGAAAACTGTTTCAGTTTCAAAGTGCAAACCATGGGCCCTTATTGAAAACAATATATATTGTTTAATATGTGAAATAAAATTTTTATAAAAAATACTCGTTTAAGCATGTGAGTCTAATCAAGCTCAAGCATATATATCGAAAGCGCTCCAATATAGGTTCGAGCTTCAGTTGAGCTTGTTTAAGCTCGGCTCGGTTCAAGCTTTTTGCGATCTGATCTCAAGTAGATCAAAGGCAACTCGGCTTGTTTACATCCCCCTTCACCACATTTTACTACTTTTATGTTTTATAACTGGTCATATTTTTTTAAAATTTCCATAGTACGATAGGAGAATGGTCGAATGGAGACAAAGCGGTTTTGGACCAGATCGTTTGATGTTAAAACCGACAGCAGTACCTAAAGACGTGTGGTCGGACCGATTAAGGTAACATGTATTCACATCACTTAAAATTCAAATCCCACATGTATTCACATCACTTAAAATTCAAATCCCACCGGGAACCATGTGAGTCTAATCAAGCTCAAGCATATATATCGAAAGCGCTCCAATATAGGTTCGAGCTTCAGTTGAGCTTGTTTAAGCTCGGCTCGGTTCAAGCTTTTTGCGATCTGATCTCAAGTAGATCAAAGGCAACTCGGCTTGTTTACATCCCCCTTCACCACATTTTACTACTTTTATGTTTTATAACTGGTCATATTTTTTTAAAATTTCCATAGTACGATAGGAGAATGGTCGAATGGAGACAAAGCAGTTTTGGACCAGATCGTTTGATGTTAAAACCGACAGCAGTACCTAAAGACGTGTGGTCGGACCGATTAAGGTCACATGTATTCACATCATTTAAAATTCAAATCCCACCGGGAACCTGCTGTTGACCAAAACCACAAATCTGACATGGAAACAGTCTCAAAACCAAATAAAACCAAAAAAGTTGCATACAAAACGGAAGAGCTCAAAATCTCAAATCGGACCGAAGCTCTTCACCAAAAGATTACTGGTTTGATACATAAAACAACACAAGTCATTTACAAAATCGTAAGCAACAACAGTACGAGTCCTGCAACAAACCCACCCGAGCACAGCCTTCTGTCAGCACCTCCGTAATAATGCTCGATCATGATCCCAAACCTGCAGGACCCGGTTGTAGGGTCGTCTTTTGTGATGGTCGAAACATTAGGGAACTTGCAGGCCTCATCAAGCTGGTCATTTATCTGGTAATAACTGTTAAAAGCATACGAAATGTTCATTTTAGCATCTAAATCGCCACAAGAGGTTCCATACCCGAGACTCGTGCAATCCCCAAGTGCACACGCATAACTAACCGACTGAGCTATAGACGGATCATCCATCTTAACTGAATCCTTAAGAACACACCACTTCCTCTGTTGATATCTCATATTACGGGCAGGAACGAGGGCGCCGTTGGTTGTTGTTCCGAGGTTTAACGAGTATTTGGGCTGCCCGTCATAATAAAACACTCCCCAATGCCTTTCGAAGTTACCGGGTTGAATGCTCTTTTGGTCTTCATCAATCAAACTGAATAAATACGCTTCGATGGGCGCCTGTCTCATCGGCGTCCCTTTCCCACCCGCGATATGAGTCATGAACCCTTGCATGAACCGTTGAGCATACTGATTGTTAGCGTTCCGGTCCCCATCACTAGGCCACCCGATCTCTCCTACTATGATTCCCATATTAGGAAACCCGTTCTTTTGTAAGGCCCACACAAGGGTATCATAGTTAGCATCAAACATGTTGGTGTAGGTCGTCCCACCATCGTTCACGGGAGTTGCTTGACCATCAAAGAATGCGTACTCAACTGGGAAATTTGAGTCAATATAAAGACTTATGAACGGGTAGATGTTGACTGTGAAAGGAGACCCGTTGTCATTCAAGAATTTGGTGATTTGGAACATGTAGTCATGGATGTCAGCCCGGAAATCACCATTAGACGGCCCCCCTGACGAGCCGCTGGAGTAGACATCTGCATTCTGGGGCACGGTTACTTTAACTTTGCCCCCGAGCCCAGCATTTACTAGAGCGCGTTGGATGTTTACGAGCGCCGGATAAGTGGTTCTCAAAAAAGATCCGTTATATGTTGCTAAGAATGGTTCATTTCCAACTGCCACATATCTGCAACGGTTCAAAAGTCAGGTCAAAGAGTACATAAGAACCTCTTCAATAGCTTAAAGGTTCCTACTTTTGTCAATCTAAAGGCCATCAAACTCATGATTTATATAGCAAATGGATTATAAATGATAATGACATAAAAGATATTCTTTTCCTCTTTTAAAAAAAAAAAAAAAAAAAAAAAACAGAACATAAGATAAGATAACTTCTACCTTAATAAATAAAGTGTTAACACCATAAAAAACCAACATACTTTCTTATTGTACACAAAAAAACCTACCAACCAAATTCTAGTATATTCAAGTCCTTCATGTAGACTCTTTCGATAACTTGAAACGCAAATTTTATCAATTTTGAGTTTAAAATGCAAATTCATACCATTTCATATATATGAACAAATAGGAGTAAAACTGCCATCTTTAAAACAATTTCATAAGTTCACGTACCTCATCAAATCTTAACATTTGTGCAACTATGTGACAAGTAAGAACGTTGGTTTTTTTACAATATTAACCTAAACAAAACTATAAATACGAAGATACCCATTTTAACGGGTCCTACTATTTACACCCAACTTTTTGCTATATGCACCAAGTGATGTGACATTAACAAACTCAAAATTGTGTTTTTCTTTTATAACTTCCAATATATAATGCTTTATAAAAAAACGAATATGGTTTTGCAATGTGCTTATTTTTATCTACTTTTTGATATAAATTTTACAAAAAACAAAGCCGTATCAAATATAACTTTTTATATGTCGTTATAAAATTTTATATTCAGTTTTTTATAAAATTTATATCCAAACGTAGATAAAAATAAGCACATCGCAAAACCATATTCGTTTTTATATAAAACATTATATATCGGAAGTTATAAAAGAAAAACACAATTTTAAGTTTATTAATGCCTCATCATCACTTGGCGTAAATAGAAAAAAAAGTTGGCTGCAAACAGAATCATCCTTAACAACCAAGACAACACAAGAACCATAGCTTATAAAACATAAAAATGTAAAAGTAACAACATTATTAACATAAAACTAACTACAAGTTTAGATCAATGAAACTGCTGACCTGATCTCAACACCATTAGAAAGATGGGCTGAAACATTTTTTGAAACCCATTTTTCAGCAGCCTTCAAGTTACCCATGGTAGCAAGCATATCATTAGGGATTCCAACCATGACTTCAATCCCAGACTTACTCAGAGCTCTTAAAGCACCATAATCTGCATCAAAAAGCTTCACTTTTTGGATCCCATTATCCAAAAGCATCCTCACTACTGTTTCTGGAGGCAGTGGGTGAGAAGACTGTGTTCCCCAATTAGCCCCAATCCCATTCACTGAGTCAACCCAACTCAGGAATGGAATCAACATAACCATCACACAAAGTTTGCAAACCCTTGTTGGGTTCCTCATAATTATGCTCAAAGTTGAACAAGAAGTAGATAAGGTTACTTGAAACTTAAAAAAGGTGTCTTTTTTTTTAAAAAGTTTGTAGGTACCCAGATGGGGATAGTGTTGGATATAGAAAAAACCAAAAACCCACAAAAATTTTAGCTAAAAATAAGAAAAAAGATATCAAGATTCATAAATCCAAAAGAAAAACAGCACAAGAAAGGAAAAAGTTAAGAACTTTCAACTCAAGAACACTAGCTGAGTGTACAGATTTGTAGATTTGGGTGTGAAAAGGAGGGATTAAACAAGTAAACTTGTGGAAAGATCTTCAAGTTGAGGACTTGATTGCTTGAAAATGACTGTTGGCTTGAAGATGATTCCAAAGTTTCTTGCTTGAAAGATTTGGGTTGAACAATAAAGGAAATCTTGGGCAGCAATAAGCAGCATATAAAAGATTATTTTAGGGTTTAAGGAGAAGAATACTAAGTTAATATAAAAGGACATACAAGTTGCAAGAGGGCATAGGCTCTTGGTGAGGTGAAGTTAAGAGCCCCACTTCATGAATCAGAACAAAAGGCTGTTTGAGAGAGAGACTCTGAGCGAGTGTGGTATAGGTCAGATAATTTCTTTTTATTTAATTTTTTCTTTTGAACGGCCAACTAATAAATCCCGAGTTGTTCGGGTGATCTAATTGTAGAAGGCGACCTGATGTCCCTAGGGTGTTTATCGGGTTTTTTTTTTCGAGTTTTAGGTTTTCTGGTCAGGTTGTTCAGGTTTTTCTCTGGGTAACATTGACCCGATAACCGACCCATTTTAAAGTTCGGTTTAGTCGGGTTTGAGTTGTTCGGGTCGGGTTATTCGGTTTTCAAGTTTAGATGTAAAATGAAAATAAATATTATCAAAATTCATATTGCTACTTTAAAAATATTATAAAGTTCAAAGATTAGTTGACAACATGCTATTATAATATTTAAAAGTTCCAAAACTTGGTGTTCCATCTATTAAAGACTTCAAATCTAAACATTTATATAAGAAAAAAACAATAAATGATTGGGTTTTTTTTCGGGTTTCGTGTTTCGGGTTTTTTGGGTTTTTGGCCACGAAAAAGTGACCCCATAACCGAACCATTAAAAGTTCGTGTTGGTAGAGCTCGGGTTGGTCAAGTTCGGGTTTCTCAGGTTCGGGTTTTTTGAGTATTCACTAATTCGGGTTCAGTGGATTTGAATTCGGGTCGGGTTTCGTGTTTTGGATAAAAATGAACAACCCTATCCTGGGATTGTAGGCAATGCTATATAGCTCAAGCCTATCTCTAATTTTAGGAAAAACCCGCCACTTAAAGATTCACTACGATAAAACCAAGTTGAGATCAGATTTAAACTTAAGACTAGTAGTTTTTTTCTTAAATTTTTGCTTCACCCCAAATGTAAGTTGAGCTAAAGCTTATTGGCTTATTTCTATTTAATTATCTTCCCCTTTTGATTTGGTCGAATACTTTGCCTAGTGCTAACTCCAATGATATATTAAAGATTCGATCTTTGTTAGGGTGTTGTTCACTATTTTGAAAGCAGATTCATTAGCAAATAAGGTAAAGTTGCAAAAGAAAATAATTTGTATAAATCATCTAGTTATTATTATTATTAATCATATAAAAGTTGAATATATCTTGTTCAATTCAATAATGGGTATCCTAGTCATTGTTATTGCCTATTCATCATGTGATTACGTAAGTGTAGGGGTTAGATTTTATATATTTTTCTATAACGGATATTTTAGGTTTTTAACTTTTTCTTTTCACAACACACCATTAGACTATCCACTAACCATTTTTCCTAACCGTTCACATAACACAAAAGACAAAACTCATTTGTAATTTAAATACATAAAATTTAATTTAATGTCTTAACCAGTATGATAGAACAACCATAGGTTGCAACCGGTTGTTTAATATTATAATATTTTTTCTTTTTATTATTGATATGTTTTCTTTTTGATAAAATAATAATAATAATTTAATAAAATATTGATGTAGGTTGGGTTGTGAATGAGAGTGAAAAGTTGAATTGGGTTGGGTTCTGTATGTGGAAGAGAGAAATTGATTTTTTTAATGAAAGGTTGGGTTGAGTTGGGTTGTGATAGTAGATGGTCTTAAAAAAGGTGTAAAATCCATAATATTTGTTATAAAAATGTAAAATCTAACATATTTGCTATTCGGGAATTTTCAATGTTCAGGATGATATATAACGAGGATAAAAATTAATTTTATATAATTTTTAAATAAAAGTTTAACACCATCTTTTAAAGGTTGTATTATTTACTTATTTTTAAATTAGAGTTAATTGCCCGGATAGTCCTTGAGGTTTTCTATTTTTTCATCTTTAGTCCCCAACTTTTTAAAATTACATGTTTGTTCCCTGTGGTATTCTCACTTGTTATTCGGATATAGGGATGAGATTTTTTTACCGAAATACCGGTATCGTACCGATACCTTACCTGTACCGTACCGATAACGTACCGTACCGTACCGATAACGTACCGTACCGATCATAAACGGTACCGATATCGGTAATAGATTTTTCGAATTTCGGTATCGGTATTTAACGGTATCGGTACCGGTATTTTTCGGTAAATATCAGTATTAATACCGAATTTAATAATGAAGTCCAATAGGTTTTTAGGTAGGGCTATGAAGAGTCGACATTTACAATATATTGCACTAATACATAATAAAACCTAAACCTAAAATCCTTTATCACTCTACAAGAGACTCTGCTATCAATCGAGAATCCATAATCCAAATCCATCTTTTCTTTAAGGTATTTAAACATATTTGATTGAACAAATAAAACTGTCATATCTTTTAAGACACCATATTTGGTTGAATTAATTTAATCTATGTTTTCCATTTAGATTTGTATTTCACCGAAGTAATTTTTTAGGTTGTTTATGACATCTTTATTATCACTAAAAGTTGAACGCATGTATGTTTTCCTTTTGATTTTTTACTACTTGCATTTGTCTAGTTTTCTCACTATACATTACTCAACTTCAGTTAATAATGAATGGATGGATTTACATGATATTTTTTTAGGTAAAACAATGGAAAACACCACAGCGGTACCAATACGGTAAAATACCAAAATACCGGTACCGTACACGGCGTACCGTTACCGAACTGAGAAATTTGGTACGATATTCGGTATTCACTTTTCCTCAATTTCGGTAACGGTATTTTCGGTATCGGTACCGGTATGATACCGATCTCATCCCTACTCGGATAGCCCCTAGATTAGATGGACGTTAGTTTTGCAGTTAAGTCTATTTAAAATTACTAAAATACCCTTAATGATAAAAAATAATAATAATAAAATTAAAGAAACACATGGCCCACTTTCTTCTTTAACAATAAAAATGTATACTAAATTAAAAATGACCCTGAATCAGTTTTAGCTTCAATCTCCCTCTTCGACACCACCATCGATCGCCGTCAATTTTGTTATCACCACCATACCACTGCCATTTAGCCCCTGCAAATAATATTTGTCACCCTTTTTTTTAATCCCCTCCATTAATGCCCCTCATCTCAACCTTCATCTTCTTCATTACTTGATCGCCGACCGCCACTACCGGAAACCTGCAACTTGCATTATTGGTGAGTAAAGTGTGGCTCTTACTAGCATTATTGAAAAACGAAATGCAGAAAAACAATAACTCGTATTACTTTGTACTTTTTCATCAGATTCTAGCATGTGTGTGTGTATAATGAATATTGCTTGCATATGAAACCTCCTATTTTGACTCTTACTATAATACCTAGATTGACTAATACAAACTAAACAGAGTTGAATGAATTTAAAACTCAAAATATGAGTTATCCTAATCTGCAGCTTTCTCGTTCAATCCTCTGTTTCAATAGCCAATGTGGTATTGATGGACTTAACCCAATCAATCAAACCATTAATTTTGTTGCCCTTTAAGATTAAGCGCAACATTTGTCGCTTGAGTTAAGACGTTTTTCTTATCCGCCCATCACCCACCATGGTGGAGTCAGAAAAAATCACCTATAAGACACTGGTTTTGTTGTTTGACACCCAGAAACAAAAAAAAAAAGAATGGAATTTGAGAGAAACTCAGACCAAGAAACAAGATCTAAAGGTGAAATCTTCAGTGGAAATTCGAAAATCTTCAAAATTGATGGAAGGTGTTCACCGGATTTCTTGGTGGTTATGGTGACGGTGATTGTAGAGGTCGGAGGGGTTGAAGATGGTGGGAAAGCGTTGATTGGGTTAGGGGTAGGGTGGGGCCAAGCCCCTATTGTCTTATATATTTTCTAAAATTTTAATTATTGTTATTTAACTAGAAGGTATTTTAGGGATTTCATACCAACTTAACTGGAAAAACTAACATTAATTCAATCTGAGGACTATTAAAGTAACAAATAAGAATACAATAGGGGACAAAAATGTAATTTAAAAAGTTAAGGACTAAAGATAAAAAAATAGAAAACCACAAGGACTATTTGGGCAATTAACTCTTTAAATTATGTTAAATTACGTTTATACTCTCCTTAAATTACGTTTATACTCCCCTATATGTATTATAATATATATAATATTAATTAACGGATGTAAGATCAAATAAAAAAGTTGATTTTGCTTAAATATGATAAGACTACGCGTAGTTGATCAAATTGGGGCTTTTTTTACCCCAAAAAAAGCCCCCCTTCGGCCCCCGTGAGCTTTATTTTTGAAAAATTTGTGTTTGGCGTTGGCTTTTCCGCGCCCTTGCCCCATTTGTTTGTCCAATCACCCTTCATCTTCCTATTCTTTGTCCAATCAATTTTTTTCATGCTTTTTTATTTATTTAATTCTTTACACCCCTAGTAACAATTTAACATAATACCTACATCCCCACTACACCCATTTTTAAAAAACGCCTCTTTGCTGACTAGGACGACATGTGGCGGACAACGCCCAAAGATGGGACATTATTCACCTCAACAGCTACGCATGGTCTAAGAATCTTAACATTTTCTCTTTCAATACAATGGTTAAGATGAAAGTTTAGAAAATAGAGAGATGTAACAGTATTATTGGAATAGCCTATTGTTAACTTTATCTTACACATGCAAGGCACATGCATATTTTTCACATCCTCTTATATTTTAAACGTTCATAATTTTTTCATATGACATTTTTTTTAAAATTACACCATAAAATCGAGCATTTTTTATCTTTAATCTGAGCACCATATTATTATAAAAATATGAGAACCAAAAAAACTAAAAAAATGTCTTAGATTCTATGTTGTGTAACATTTGTGCTGAATTTTTTTATAATGTATTAAACGTTCATAACTTTTTCATATGACAATATATTTGTTAAAATTGCACCATAACATTGAGCATTTTTTATCTTTAATTTGAGCACCATATATAAAATATGAGAACAAAAAAACTAAAAAATTGTCTTAGATTCTATGTTGTGTAACATTTGTGCTGAATTTTTTTATACAGTACCTTTTGTGCTGTATTTTTTATGCTGAATTTTTGTGTTGCATTTTTTATACTACATTTTTTATGTTGGATTTTTTTGTGCTGCATTTTCTGTGCTACATTTTTTTGTACTAGATTTTTTGTGCTACATTCTTTTACTAGATTTTTTATGCTAATTTTTTTGGACAATATTTTCTATATTCAATTTTGAGAAAACAAAAGGGTAAGAGTTTGTGTTCTAGGACTAAAATACTCATCCATCCTACCTATAATAAGTATCACATGTTATCTGAACAATCATTTTTAGACTATTTATGCAAAACCTACTTTTTAGTAGATCTTTTTTCTAATATTAATATAACTAGTTTTTATTGTTGACTATTTAAAATCTCGACCATAGGTAACCTATACAAACCGACTGAACTTTTAAAGATACAGGCCACGGGCTGCTGAAGCATTAGGAAACAAGTTGAAAGTAGAAATATTTAAACTGAAAACTGGTCGAAAAGGACGTGTCCCAGGCTGGGTCGAAATTTCAAATTGCATGATTTGCAGGCAACGGGCTTCAAAAGCATTAGAGAACAGGTCAGGTCAAGTATTTAAAATGCAGGCCACGGACTGCTAAAGCATTTGAAAATGGGTCGTATTAACCAGGTAGTGGTATATAGACTAATATATTATACGAAAAAAACATTTTAAAATAATTAGTTTTCTGATTGTACTATACGTTAATTTTAAAAAGAATTTAGTAAGCGTGTCTAAGAGAAAGGCGACCTAAGGCGGAAGTTCCTTTATTTTGTGTAAGTAGGACGCGCTATCTACAAAAAGTGACGTTTAGACGCAAAAGGCGCACCAAAACTGACTTAAAGCACAACTAGGCAGGCAAATAACACATATGCCGAATTTTTGTACATCAGAATGATGTAAAATGGACCTTTTATATCGCACATGCAGGTAATAGCCAACAGGTAACCAACAACCATAACACCAACTATCAGATTTGTGTTATTCAAAAGTATACTACTGACGAAAGCTACAACATGCAACATATAGCAACAACAGTGAATAAAGGGTAAGAAAAAAGACCTGAAGAACGATGTGAGATCAGTGAAGGAGAAGAGAAAAAAAATCGAATGAACTTAGCATTTGGACAATTTAAAAATATTTCGACCTCGTCAGTTTGTGTTGACATTTTAAAAAAAACATTGACTACATTAATTGTCGTGTGTTTATGACATGTGGTGTCACACGCCAACCGATGGCGAAAACATCGAGGCGAGACGAAAGAGATTGCTCATTGCTCATAAAACTAATAGTGACAATAATTAATTTAAACCGAATTTCATTTCATACGTAAAATGTCATACAATACAAAGGAAATTCAAATACAACAATAGCTAAAGACAAAATTTGATACAACAATTATAAACCTAACGTCTATGTGTGTATCTAGTCATCAACACTACTCCAATTTCATGGCATCACCTTCATCAACCTGTAACATTTTTTAAAATAGAGTTCAATGCAAAAGCAAAGGCGAGTAAGTTTGGTGATACATAAGTATAGAAGGTATAACTCGAATCCACATGGTAATTTTAAGCAAAGTACATACTAATCATGCAATGCTAGATCAAACCCCGAGTTTCCACAAAAGTTTACGAGATCGAGCTTCCCTCGTCATAAAAGCGACGAGACTAAAATGAGTATGCGAATCTTAACATAACCCCGACGGGTGGTGTGCTACTCCTATAGCGCTATATATGTCAAGTTGGGCTAGCTAAGTTAATGATCGAGCATGTATAATTCTAGCATGTATCTAAGCATAACAAGCATCATGTATTAAGGATTGAGTATGTAATAGGATTAATTTGTGATAAGTGTATTTTGATAAGTAAACATGTTACAACCCAAAAGTGAAAAAGCGGTAAATGGGTCGAGTGTACTCACGGTTTTACTAAAGTGTTCCACTTAGAGAAATCCCACGAGCTTGTTGTGATTAGGGTTTGGCACCTTGTCCTTCTACAAGAAGAACATAGTCATGAGTATGAGTTTTAAAGGAAGATTTGGATTATCGAGCATGATTATGAAAATAAGAATAAAGTATTATGGTATGAAAATAATCTCTAAGGTATAGCACTTGTTCTTGACACTATGATAACCGGATTGGGTTTGATGTGATTTCATAGGTTCGAGACCTATTAGAATCGTGACAAGGAACTACACACTTTAGTGATAAAACTTATTAACGATAGGTGATTATTTAGTCATTATCATGGGTTCAGTTTTTGGGATTATATTATAGTCCATAGATACATATTTACATAATAATAAACTATAACTTAACAAAGATTTCATGGAAGTCATGTAGGAGGTAGGTGGCATAGCCATCCATTTAGGAACCTCGTATGAGTTCACCGCTTCACAAGTTGCCATAGACAACAAGGAGGGTCAAGAACAATAGTATTAACAAGAATGTAAATATGGTCACTATTCCAAGTAGCCAAGTGAACTTCAACCTGGTGAGCCGGCGTCGACACACGTCAAAGGCTAGACGGGGTTGAGTTACTTTACAACTAACAAACTAACTTGGGATAATGATGAGAAATCATCAAGTGATGTGTGGTCTTAGGTTTAGGATAGCCTAAGCTAACCAAGGTAGACACACTATCAACAAGCTCTTGGCTTGGCATCACTTGTGAGCTTAAAGCTCTATGAAAACAGAAGGTTTAGGGTGTCTAAAGAGCCCTTAGTTCATGTAAACAAACTTGGTTTGGCTCTACTAACCATAAACTTGGTTAGAAGCTCAAGAACACAAGGTTGTATAAGGTAAGACATAAGTTTATAAAAGTTTCAAATCAAACAGAAAGTTTGGAGCCCTTTAGGTGAATATCCAGGTCTGGATTCTCCAAGGAGAACCCGTGGACTCAAACCTAGGGTTAATCCAAGTATGTAGGAAAAAGAATGGAGTAATTTCGTTAAGAAATGAGCAAGTTATGCTCACTTTAGTGAAGGAGGTACAATCTGCCCGAATTCTGATGTTGCAAGTGTTCTTAAGATGATTTGAGAGTGTTTGAGTGAGATTAGATGGAGTTTGGAAAGTGAAAATGGTGTGGAATAGGGTTGGTAATTATAGGGAAGAGTTAGGAGGGTGTTGGGTGAGTTTTAATGAGGTTTAGAGGTGATTGGGTAAGGTGGTGATATGTGGATTCGTGCATTTTCGCGAGCCAAAACACATTCTGCCCACCCAGAGTGCCTTACGGACCGTACGGGTTTCCCCTTGCGGTCCGTAAGGACCTGGTCAAGGCAAAACATTTTAATTTTTGTTATTTGTTGATGTGGGACGGGTTTACAAGTTTAGTTATGATATTTTATGCTAATGTAAGGTATTATTAGCTTGTGTAACATGTCACAAAGAGTATGTATGTATATAATGTTCGAGATTGAGTATAAATACCAAGTGTATCACGTGTATGAAGTATAACACGTATTTGCAAGTAGCTCACGTTTTCGAGTATGGACATCATGTATGTGTATGTATGATTGTGTATGACAAGTATAGAGATAAAAATGTATATTCCATTATGATTCAAGTCTCGATTACAAAGGTTACAACGAAAATACAAATACGAGATAGAATGGTTTCTGAAAATAGAAATACAAACGACACCTCCTAAATATAGAAAGTATAGAAACGCGAGGCTTACACTCTCCCCTCCTTTAGGAAATTTCGTCCCGAAATTTAGGAAGATGCAACGAAGAGATGCAGATACTTAGTCTTCATATCACTTTCGAGCTCCCAAGTAAATTCAGCGCCACGTTTCCCTTCCCATTGATCCTTGACGATAGGGATTCGACTGCGCCTTAGTTGCTTGATTCCTCGGTCCATTTTTTCGACCGGTTTCTCCACGAAATGCAATGTCTCGTTGATTTGAAGATCTTCGAGTGGAACTTAAAGTCCTACTTCAGCTAGACATTTCTTTAAGCTTGAGACATGAAACACAGGATGAACGTTGTTGAACGCTTGTGGTAGGTCCAGTTGATATGCTACCTTGCCAATCCTTTCAAGAATCTTGAAAGGACCTACGTAGCGAGGAACGAGTTTGCGTTTCTTACCAAAACGAACAACACCCTTCCAAGGGGATACCTTGAGAAGTACCTAATCACCAACATTAAATTCCCAAGGTTTGCGTCTCTAGTCTGCGTAACTCTTTTGATGACTTCGAGCTTTGAGGAGGTTATCACGGATTTGTAGGATCTTGTCCGTCGTCTCTTGTATTAATTCGAGACCGGTGATCTGAACATCTCCAATCTCGTGCCAACAAATAGGCGAACGACACTTACGATCATAGAACGCTTCAAATGGAGCCATTTGAATACTGGCGTGATAACTATTTATTATACGAGAATTCTACCAACGGTAAGTGCGAATCCCAATTGCCGCGAAAATCGATTACGCAAGAACGAAGCATATCTTCCAAAGTTTGGATTGTGTGCTCGGTTTGACCATCCGACTGAGGATGAAAAGCGGTGCTAAGGTTAAGACGAGTGCCAAGGGCGGATTGAAATGTTTGCCAAAGGCGAGAGGTGAAACGAGCATCACGATCAGAGATAATATCGAGTGGAGTACCATGACGATTGATGACTTCATCCTTCTCGACTTTGTAATCTTCACGAATGGCGAGGAAATGAGCGGATTTGGTCAATCAGTCAATGATAACCCAGATGTTGTCATGACCAGACGAAGTACGAGGAAATTTGGTGATAAAATCCATGGCAATGCTCTCCCATTTCCAGACAGGGACTTCTGGTTGTTCAAGCAAACTAGAGGGACGTTGATGTTCGGCCTTGACTTTGGGACATGTAAGACATTTTGAGACGTAAAGGGCGATATCTTCCTTCATCGCAGGCCACCAATAAGATGCTCGTAGATCATGATACATCTTGTCGGCGCCAGGATGAATGGAGTATCGGGATTTTGGGCTTCGTCCATCAAGGTGTTTCGAAGGTTGAGACGATCGGGAATCCAAATGCGATCATGGTAGTAGAGAATACCATTAGGTTTAGCTTCGAGTGGGTTTTTGACTCCACAATTCAACTCTTTAGCGAGGTTACCCTCGTTAATGACGGCAAATTGTGCTTAGCGAATTAACTCGTGAAGTTTTCCCACGATTGGTAGCAACGAATACTTTTAACATGAGTCCTACGACTGAGTGCATTGGCCACATCATTCGCCTTACCAGGGTGGTAGCGAATGTCACAGTCGTAGTCGTTTAACAATTCTACCCAACAGCGTTGATGTATGTTGAGTTCCTTTTGATCAAAGATATGTTGGAGGCTCTTGTGGTCGGTGAAGACCGTACACTTTGTACAATAAAGGTAGTGTCGCCAAATCTTTAATGCAAAAACAACTGCACCAAGTTCAAGGTCGTGAGTAGTATAGTTTCTTTCATGTAATTGAGTTGTCTCGACGCGTAGGCGATGAACTTGTCCCGTTGCATGAGAACGCAACCAAGACCTTGTTTGAAGCATCGCAATACACGATGAAATCGTTGTTTCCATCGGGGGGTGTGAGGATAGGAGCATTACAAAGCATGTCCTTGAGGGTTTGAAAAGACTCCTCTTGTTCGGGACCCCAAACAGAAGGTTATCCTTTTGGGTCAAGGACATTAAAGGAACGATGATTTTAGAACAGTTAGAGATGAAACGACGATAATACCCAGCTAGGCCAAGGAACAAACGAATTTCATAAGGCGATTTAGGTGCAATCCAATTCTTCACAGCTTCTATCTTTGCGGGGTCAACGTGAATACCGAGTTCATTGACGGTGTGACCAAGGAATTGAACCTCTTATAGCCAAAATTCTCACTTGGAGAATTTGATATAAAAAAGACGTTCGGTTCGCAAAAGCTGAAGGATAAGTTGCAAATGTCGCCCATGTTCTTCTTTCTTCTTGGAGTAGATGAGAATATCGTCGATGAATACGATTAAAAATTGATCGAGGAAAGGTTTACACACGCGGTTAATGAGGTCCATGAACACTGCAGGCGCATTGGTCAAACCAAAAGGCATCACCACAAACTCGTATTGTCCATAACGTGTGCGGAAAGCAGTTTTGGGTACATCTTCCTCGAAAACTCGAAGTTAATGATAGCCAGAACGGAGATCGATTTTCGAGAAACACGTTGCACCTTGAAGTTGATCAAAGAGATCGTCAATGCGAGGAAGAGGATATCGGTTTTTTACTGTAATTTTGTTGAGTTCACGATAGTCAATACACATCCGAAAGGATCCAACTTTCTTCTTGACGAATAAAACGGGAGCGCCCCACGGAGAAGTACTAGGGCGTATAAGGCCTTTATCAAGAAACTCTTGAAGTTGGCTCGATAGCTCTTGCATTTCCTAGGGTGCTAAACGATAGGGAGCTTTCGCAACAGGAGTTGCGCCAGGGATGAGGTCAATACGAAAGTCAACCGATCGAGGAGGCGGCAGACCAGGAAAATCCTCAGGAAAGACATTGGGAAATTGGCAAACAATAGGAACATCACTTATGCTTGGGCCTTTACCTTTTTTCACGACAACGTGGGCAAGAAAGGCAAAGTACTCCTTGCGTAAGTACTTGTTTGCTTGAATACACGACATAAGCTTGAGACCGTTAGAAGGTTTCTCACCATAGACGTGCAACGAATCATTGTTAGGAAGGGGAAGGCGAATGAACTTCTCAGAACAGACAACTTCAGCACGAACTCGCCTAAGCCAATCCATACCTACTATGATATTAAAGCTTCCCAATTTCATGGGAATGAGGTCAATCGAAAACATATGATCATTAAGATTCAAAGAGCAGTTAGAAAGAACGGAATCAACGGTGATGGATTTCCCGTTAGCGACTTCGACAGCGAAAGGATTAGGTAACTTGGAGCGTTCGCACTTAAGTAAAGGTTCAAATTCGACAGACACAAAACTTTTATCCGCACCAGTATCAAATAGACATGAAGCATAAATATGGTTGACAACAAAACGTACCAGTGATGACGTCATTGGAGTTTTGAGCCTGAGCGGAGGTAAGCATGAAGTATCATCCTTTAGCAGGCTGAGGCTGCTGCTGCTGTTGAAGTTGAGGCTGCTGGTTGAGTAGAGGACAAACATTGGCGAGATGATTTAGATCGCCACATTTGTAACACGCTCGCACAGGAGCATTCTGACGCTGCGGTTGAGGTTGGTTTGGGTTAGGGTTAGGGTTAGGCATGATGGCCTGGGGTTGGTTGTTTTGGGGTTGGCAACAATGGCTGGCGAAATGCCGCATCCTGTTACAGTTGGCACATTTTCGACAAGGGGTGGATGGGAGATGGTGGTAGGTGCACCGTTCACAAATAGGCTAAGTACCGGTGTAGTTTCGTGTGAGTGGCTTGGTGTTTTGGGTAGTGGAGACGACATTTAGTGGTGTAGGGGCAAGCGGAGTAACAACCGCGTTGTTCTGAACAGAAGCCTTCCACTTCTTGTTCCTGTTGTTGTTTTGTTTCTTGGGTTGGGAGGGAGGTGAGTCGGTAGTGGTGGTGGTATCAGCGATGGCTTGGTGTGCATAATTCGTGGAGACCTTGTCGTAGGCTCCATGACGAATGCAGTTGTAGTTCATTTCGATTGTGATGCTATAAGCATCTTCGAGGGTTTTAGGGCTTGCGGCGGCGACATGGTTCGTCAATACCGGCGAGAGGCCACGAATGAGTTTGGCGATTGCCTTGGGGACGGTATCCACTTGCCCAGGATACTCAACTGTTTGAAGCGCGCGATCAGTCCTTCGACGCCGCTCCCTTGTTGAGTGAGATTCCAGAATTCATTTTCGAGTTTCTGGGTCTCGTGAGGAGGACATAACTGATCCTTCATGAGCTGCCTTAGCTCTTCCCAAGGTAACGAGTGGGCTGCTTCATTGCCACGCTTGTTTCTTTTGGTGGTCCACCACTCGAGGGCTCTCTCACGAAATACCCTTGTGGCGTTCAAGGTTCGGAGCTCATCAGGGCATCCGCTTTGCAAAAAGGTGAGTTTGATCGCGTCGAACCAGTTCATCATGGCGGTAGCGCCATCGTTACCAGTAAATTCCATGGGCTTACAAGCTATGAACTGTTTGAACTGGAACGTTGCTTTGGGAGGGTCCACATTTGAGTCAACGGAAGACTTGGGGGTTTCATGGATGGTTTGGATTTGGCTCACAATGTTTGGGATGATTTTAGCCATTTGCTCGACCATTTATTCCGCGACTAATCCTACCAATTCCTGCTTGGAGATGGAGTCCCCTTGGTTGTTCGAACCCCTCTTGGAACCCTTGGATTTCTTGGAAGACATCTAGGGTTGAAATAGAAAGGAAAAAGGATGAGACTTGATCATAATGTAAGAAAATAAGTTTTGCATGTATAAGCATGGATAATTCACGTATGTTGCATGTATTTGACGAGTATTTAACGAGTATTCAACAAGTATAATCAGGTATGAATGCGTATAGAGAGTCTAAATTTAGTTTGTTCACGAGGATTATTGTTGTTTTTTATTGCGAGAGACGTGCGAATTGTGTAACGGTCCGAAACGAATAAGGTATCAAGTATAAAATTACATAAAAATTGAGATAACATAAAAGATTGGCTTAATAAAACATGGGATTGTTTCGGGTAGAGAAACGTCGACTATTCCAAAGTGATTCGTAAGATCTTTTGAGTTAGGGAACATGTTTTGGCCTAATAGGTAAAATGCTCTCGTCGAGAAGCGATTAACGGCATTTTACCCTTCTAGTTACTACATGTCCCTAGTCGATCAAAAATTCGAGACTTTGGCGAGATTGAAAATCGAGGAACGGGACTTAATCGACAAGGTGCGGGTTTCACCCCTAACTTGACGATTTCATACTCAAATTGTGGTTGTTTCTTACTAAACGAGGAGCATATTCCGACTCGTTTGTAAGATCCACTAGGGTATGAAATGGAAGTTTTCCATCAAGATGTGGATATCACTCCTAACTTGATGGTATAACTTCGTGAAAAATCAAATACGCAGAATGAGGGATTTCACCAAAAATTGTAAGTCATTGGACCTATCTTGGTGCAAATCGCCTCGTTTGTATCGTGAGTGTCTTCAAGTCTTAAGTGTATTGTGTAAACGTCTTTGGAAAGACGTTATGTAAGTTTTAGGACCAAAAGAAAGGAAGAAGCAATGAAGGAAGCATAATGTTTTAAGCATGATATAATAGAATGGTAAAAAACGGGACACTTAAACTATAGACTAGATCGAACCTGGCAATTCTACCTAATTCCCTATAGTTATGGCTCTGATACCAATCTGTCACACCCCAACAGATGGCGGAAACATCGAGGCGGGACGAAAGAGATTGCTCATTGCTCATAAAACTAATAGTGACAATAATTAATTTAAACCGGATTTCATTTCATACGTAAAATGTCATACAATACAAGGGAAATTCAAATACAATAATAGCTAAAGAAAAAATTTGATACAACAATTATAAACCTAACGTCTATGTGTGTATCTAGTCATCAACACTACTCCAATTTCATGGTATCATCTTCATCAACCTGTAACATTTTTTAAAATATAGTTTAATGCAAAAGCAAAGGCGAGTACACAAGTTTGGTGATACATAACATAAGTATAGAAGGTATAACTCGAATCCACATGGTAATTTTAAGCAAAGTACATACTAATCATGCAATGCTAGATCAAACCCCGAGTTTCCACAAAAGTTTACGAGATCGAGCTTCCCTCGTCATAAAAGCGATGAGACTAAAATGAGTATGTGAACCTTAACATAACCCCGACGGGTGGTGTGCTACCCCTATAGCGCTATATATGTCAAGTTGGGCTAGCTAAGTTAATGATCGAGCATGTATAATTCTAGCATGTATCTAAGCATAACAAGCATCATGTATTAAGGATTGAGTATGTAATAGGATTAATTTGTGGTAAGTGTATTTTGATAAGTAAACATGTTACAACCCAAAAGGAAGAAAGCGGTAAATGGGTCGAGTGTACTCACGGTTTTGCTAAAGTGTTCCACTTAGAGAAATCCCACGAGCTTGTTGTGATTAGGGTTTGGCACCTTGTCCTTCTACAAGAAGAACATAGGCATGAGTATGAGTTTTAAAGGAATATTTGGATTATCGAGCATGATTACGGAAATAAGAATAAAGTATTATGGTATGAAAATAATCTCTAAGGTATAGCACTTGTTCTTGACACTATGATAACCCGAATGGGTTTAATGTGATTTCATAGGTCGAGACTTATTAGAATTGTGACAAGGAACTACACACTTTAGTGATAAAACTTATTAACTTGATAGGTGATTGTTTAGTCATTATCAAGGGTTCGGTTTTTGGGATTATATTATAGTCCATAGATACTTATTTACATAATAATAAACTATAACTTAACAAAGATTTCATGGAAGTCATGTAGGAGGTAGGTGGCATAACCATCCATGTACTCACAAGTTGCCATAGACAACAAGGAGGGTCAAGAACAATAGTATTAACAAGAATGTAAATATGGTCACTATTCCAAGTAGCCAAGTGAACTTCAACCCGGTGAGCCGGCGTCGACACACGTCGAAGGCTAGACGGGGTTGAGTTACTTTACAACTAGCAAACTAGCTTGGTAACAGGTAAGGTATTATTAGCATGTGTAACATGTCACAAAGAGTATGTATGTATATAATGTTCGAGATTGAGTATAAATACTAAGTCTATCACGTGTATGAAGTATAAGTGTCACGTATTTGCAAGTAGGTCACGTTTTTGAGTATGGACATCATGTATATGTATGTATGATTGTTTATAACAAGTATAGAGATAAAAATGTATATTCCATTATGATTCAAGTCTCGATTACAAAGGTTACAACGAAATACGAATACGAGATACAATGGTTTTCAAAAATAGAAATACAAACGACACCTCCTAAATATAAAAGAGACTGTGAGCATTTGCACAAAGCTTGTCCTAATCTAAGCTATATAACACATATATATAGAGTAAGTACTAAACCCGGACAAAACACATTGTCCGGGATACACCAAACAACCCTATCTAAATTTACATAAAATCGGACATTACATAAACGTTTAATAAACTCGGACTGCATAAGCCTGACTCAACTATCCGAACTTATAATAAATTCGGACTAGACATGATATCAAACTCGGACAACATTTCAGACAAGACTTGGTTTATTCTTTGACTTTTCTTGACTTGGATGTTTGATTTTGTTGACCTTTGATCAGAACTGATAAAGCACAGTTGCTCGGAAGGAACTGAACTTAAAGACACCCCCTTAACTGTTGCTATCAGTTTTGTGTAGCATCGATAATCTTCAGTCACCGGATACTACACTTACACAAATTTTCTATTTCTATAACTTGCTACCATTGTTCTAATGGTGTGTTAAAGAATTTAAGGAAACTGATATATATCACACCTCATAACTCATCAAGAGACACAAACAAAACGGTAACAAAAACATACTCCCAAATATGCACTCATCCATATTAGTCAAACTACTGTGCATTCTGGTATCGTATCTTTAAACCACAATTCTAATTTCTCATACTTATTAAAATTTCCAACTACCAACCTCTAGAGAATGAAGATTGTGAAGTGATGGGTCAAAACAAATATTTCACAGAGGAAAGAACAAAATCAAAGAAAATGCACCTACCATAAACAATGTAGCTATCACGTATTGCAAAAAAAAATTAAAAAAAATTAATGAGATGTACCTACACAAAAGATGGACAAACACAAAACGAAATCTTCCAACACCAACAAATGAAATTGCACCTGCATAAACCATCAATTCTGACACCAATAAACAGCAATTCCAAAATCCCCAATTCTCTAAGAATAACCGCATATGAAACCCTAAAACATCTAATTGAAAGAAAACAACGGAAGGAAAAAATAAGAGGTGGCGCGCAAAAAACCCTTTAACGACACGTGTCTTACACTTCAAGCAGAAATCTGGTAACAAAAAATTGTCCCCCATGGATCGAACATGTGTCAATCAAGAATCCAGACAACCACAAAACCACTTTATCATATATAATAACATAACAAACCAAAAAGAAAATCCATATATACACACAATAAAAGAAAAAAAAGGGTATAGAGAAAAAAGAGGTCCAATGAAGAACTGCCACGTGTCGGACACTATTTACAAGATCATAGATTAATAATATAATATAGGTTATAACAAATTCACGTTATAGTTTTTTTTATTGCTATGTAACACATGGGTATTTAAGGTAGTTAATATAGTAAAAGACAATAAAAATTAAATATTATATTTGACCAAAATAAATGTATACAAACCTACCATACCATTTAATATGTCTCAAAGAGATATGTCGATCCTCCGGAGGCGGTTGTTGGTAGATTTTGGGGGACGATTTCAAGTTTGATTTTGTAAATCCTAGGGGAGGTCGGGAGGGATTGCCTTGATTTTGGACCCCCAATTCTTTTGAATATGAAGAGTCTATCAAACACCTGAATTTCCTTTTAGTCGGGGGTAAGATTAAAGGATTAAATCCGGATATAAATATGGTTAACGTCTATTCCCCGCAAGGGGTTGTTTGAAAAAAGGAGTAATCGCGGGGGGGGGGGGGGGGGGTTGCGGCTCTTAAAGAGATCTTGCTAGGGGCTTGGATTTTGCTTGGCGGTTTTAACGTGGTTAGATTTCTAGAAGAGAGTCAATTCGGTTTTTAGTCACGTATCTGCCAGGGATTTTAATAGGTTTATTCATGAGGCGAACCTGCTGGAGTATAACATGAGGGGAAGGAACTTCACTTTCAGTACAATAATGAATAAAAAACAAAGTAGAATTGATCGGGTGTTGGTTTGTTCAACAAATGGCCCGATGTGTGTCGTGTGGCGCTTTCGAGAGATTTGTCGTGCCACTATCCTTTGGTGTTGTCGATCATCCATAACAATTACGGGGCAAAACCGTTTTGATGTCTTAACTCGTGGCTTGAACTGGGGGTCGATGCAGTTATTCATAAGGAAAACAATGATTTTACCTTTGTTGGCCCTGCGGATGTGGTTATTTCGAAGAAACTCAAGGCGTTCAAGAGTGCTCTAAAGAGTTTGAGAGATGATAATTTGTATAAAGAAGAGGAATTAGCAAAAAAAAGTTGTCGGCTGAGCTGGTGGGTATCGATGAGGCTCTGGATGACAGACTTATATCTGAAGAAGAATTCTGGATTAAAGTTGAGTGCCAAAAAGGTCTGGTGGAGCTGGAGAATAATAATATAAAAGATATGAAACAGATTTCTAGATTTAACTGGGCTATGTTTGGGAACAATAATACAACCTTTTCTCACGGCCTTATTAATAAAAGGAAGTCTATCAACATCAATCCAGGTTTGCTTGTAGATGGTAGATGGGTTTCGAAACCGAGTCTTGTTAAAAAAGCTGTTTTCAGGTTTTTTAGAAGAATTTTCATTGGCAGCCGGTGAGGCGTAAGTTGTCGGTTTCGGGTGGAAATAGGTTATCGGCAGTAGACGCTTTGATGCTCACAGAAAGGTTGTCTAATTCTGAGATTAAAGAAGCAGTGTTCGGGTGTGGGGATGATAGGGCCCCGGTTTCTAATGGTTTTAACTTCCATTTTGTTAAAAAAATTATAGGGTATTTTTTAGCAGGATTTCATCAAATGGTTTCAATAGTTTCATGACAGTGGATGTAACACCTCGCAAAAACGTGTCCAATAATGTGAAGACACGTGTCCTAAACGCTTATTATGTGAAAGATTCACTTTCAAGGAGTAAATGTGTCAACGAGCGAAACTTATGCCTTCGGGTGGTCTACCGGCGAACCGGGAATCTTAAAATGATTATTTATACTCCCATATATGCTTAGTATCAGCTTATGATGGCTTTATACAAGTTGCAAGTCCCAAGATACGTATATATAAGTTGAGGGGCCAAACTTGTCAAAATTAAAAATTTGGTTCGCTGACAGACTCCTTACGGACCGCAAGGGTCCCAAGCTTACGGTCCGTAAGGCCTGCATCTGGGCAAATTTTTACTTGGCCTCCACACATAAGCTTCCAGACCGCCTTATTCGAAACCAGGGGCTGCATGCTTGCTCCTTACTCGTCCAAGGACACCTGGAGACATCCTAGAACACCTTGCAACACCTGGATTGATCTTGAGAAGGTCCTTGGCACTATAAATAGGTGCCTTATGTTAGCTCTTGAACTTAGACCTTCCAAAATCACTTCTTCCCTCTCTTGCTTGGCATTCTCTGGGATTCCTGATAAAAAAAGGAAGCCCATCTAAGTACATTTCCGTGCTAGGACCAGTGGTAAGTGTTCTTAGCCACTCTAGTTCGGTTTTTATGCGTTTAAAGGCCGAAAGTCAAAGTTACCGCAAAACGGCTTTGACCTTCGGCTTAGACCTAAACGGTCCAGCCATTGTTCGAAGCGAATGTGGCTACGTGATCGTAATTAAGTGGGTGTTAAACCCTCAAAAGGGCACCTCCTAATTACCACGTTTACTTAGTTATTTGTCGGGTCAAAGAAATTAATAATAAAAGTCAAACTAGTCAGATTTTAAATAAAATCAAATCTGATAATGTAGAGGTTATAAAACACGTTTTATCACTTTAATAACTTGGTAAATAATACTAGAACATGTCTAAACATGTTTAACCTGACAATTCCGAGTTTAGGCTCATTTCGCAACCGAAAGTCGCAAAAGCTTGACTTTCGCTTTGACTTTCAGTTCTGACCCGAATTAGCTTATTTCCTTTATGCATTAGGGTTCCTTTAGGACCATTTTATGTTGTAGCATAGCCCTCTGAGGTTATATTACATGGTCCTTTAGTAATCTAAGATTATATGCTTGTTTCCGTCATTATGCTTTATGTTGACTAGTATGCCCTTTTTGTCAAAAATGAGACTTTTAAGGTAAATGGTCATGCAAACAAATTAGGTACTGATTAGTGAACATATTTAGAGTATTTTGATGCTCCAAACCTGGTCATAAACTGAGATTATGTAGAAAAGCGAAATTCATACTTTTATGAGGACTAGAATGCCTTTAGCATGAAAATCAAATGTAAAACATAATTTTTGACCCAAAACCCTTACCTACTGTTATGATATCATATTTAGGAATTTTTGGGATAACGGGTCAGATTGTTACTGACTTTAGCCTTGAGTTCTTACCTAACGTTTATAAATGACGACAATACCCTTTTTGCAAATAAAAATGAGTTTTACATATAATTAACATGTAAAACGTTTTGCTACTGATATATAATGATAAATAAATTATTTTGACACTTCAAAGCTGGTCATAATCTCAGAATCACTTAAACTCCGAAATTATCGTCATTTGTCGACTTTTACGCTAAGTAAGCACCTGGTTGACTTTAAAACTATCTTGAACATTCAAGACTTGTTGCCTACTAAATTTATAAATGAATTCAAATGTTTTTAGAGTGGAGGTAAGTCAAGAACTCAGAATCCCAATTAAGTCCCTAAAACCATGTGTGAAATGACCAAAATGCCCTTCCGGGGGCATAGTTTGGCCATAAGCCTTAAACCACACATATGTATGATGTCCTACCATTTTAATATCACGAATTAAATGTTTTCACAGAATGTTTATGACCAGAACCTCAGTTTACATAAAAACCCCTTTTATGAACTTTTGAAATGACCAAAACGCCCTTATAGGGCTTAGTTCGACTTTAAAACCTTTACGGGCATACTTGTTGACATCTTACTAATATTATAACATATCATAAGCATAAAAGCTTAGGGAACTTGTATATGTCTCGTTCGGTTACCCGTACGTGCTTTTATGCGTTCGGTTCTGCCTATGTAACTAGTTTCACAAACGGACCGTAACGGGTTTAACCTTGGCATCTTAAACTTCAAAATCCATAATGTATTTAGTTTACCCATATTATAAAAGTTCTCATACTTATTGGGTCTAAATTACATTCCTTTCTGGTCACCGCTTAATCTAACGTTTTGTACCGTAAATCATCTTTTAAACTAACCGGTTGAAGTCTTTGACTTAAATAAAGACCCGTTAGCATCCTAATAGGTTATATAAAACCTTCCTTCTAGATTAGGTAGCCCAGTAGAAGATACATTCATAAAGTCTTAGTGAGATACGGCTAAGTAGAATCTTGCAATTAAAACTAAGGTAAATACATTTAACTTATTTTCCCTTATACGGGCTTGGGATACGGTAAATTATTGCCGCTTGGTCGGGTATAGGATCATTTAGTCGGATTGTGATTAATAAATCCGCATAACCCGTTTTAATCTGTTTTGTATGATAACATAAACTATGGGGTTAACAACCATGTCCTGGATATCCTCGGCTCATCTAAGTTATTGATGGCCACGACCTAAGCACGGGGCGTAGGCATACACCTAACAGATGTGAATGCTAAAATATAATTACCCACAAGTTGGGGATAACTCCTTTGTGGGTTTTATATGTGGTGAGTTAGTTAATCATGTTCGGTTTTCAAACCGACCCTAATAGTATGACAAACATGTAAAACTGTATACAAGATTATAAATATAATTGTCCCAAGTTATAAAAGATTTTTGCGCCGTGTGCACCTGAATTAACATTTCCAAAGTTTACAAAATGAGTCAGTTATTTGTATTTACCAGTGGAAACTGACGTATTTTCCAAAGACTAAGTGACAGGTACCTCACGAAATAGGCTAGAGCTAGTTGGCATAATTAGAGGACTTTGCAAATCCCTAGATGCCTTAAGTCTGTGGAACTCAGTTTTATGTATTCATTAATAGATCCGCCTGTGGATCCTTTTTACAACCGTCGGTATATTATTTTATTCGTACTTTAAACTTTTGGGTTGTAATAGTAATTTCCTTCCAAGCCTTCCGCTGTGGTATAACTGTGTATAATTGACTATGATGATATCAACTACGTCATGATACTCCCCACCGGGCCCACCGGGTTATACGTGAAAATCGGGGTGTGACAGGTTGTTATTAGAGCCAACGTTGAGTGATAACACTAGCCTTTTTGTGTTTAATCTCAATGACACAGTAGCACATTCTTAGACTTTCGAGTCTAGACAACGACCTAGGATTACTCTTAATCTTTACTTGGTTTATATAGATATTGTTATTTGTATTTTGTCAAGCTTCCATGTAAGATGCCACCACGTGTCAGAGGAAGAGGGAAAGGTCCAGTGAGGGGAGGATCGTTTAGCCATGCGGGGCCTTCTCACCGCTGTACGCCTTCAGAATCATTTAGCTCCGATTCCAATGACGACTGGAGACTATCATTGGAACCCGCAAGGCGATCCATTTCACTAAGCACTTCGCCTTCTTACCATCATTCGTTTGGGCCACAGCAATCGCAAGAGCCACAACACTCTCACCATTCGCAGCATTCGCTGCAACCGTCTCAATCCCATCATTCTTCCCATCATTCGCACTATCTTTCACCTTATTCTCCTAGACATTTTAACCCTAACGATTATATTAACTCACCAGCGGGTCATAACCTGTTGGGTCCTGAAGATCACTTCCCTGAAGATATGGATATGGATGATGATCCGGATCCATCCAAGCCACCTTCGGGAACGCCCACGCATCCCATCGATACATCCGATGGGTCTTCCTTCACAGGATCACCCTATCATGGACCTGATGAATTTGCTGAATGGTGGGGACAATGGAAATTCGTGAACACTCCTTCCTCCCATAAACACCCCACCACAACCTCCATTCGAGTAACCACATTTTCAAGCAATGACACCATCACCACCACCACTCCCCGAACAGGAGCAACACCCGTTACCACCAGAACCACCAAGAAGGAGAAGATGCACGCATGTCTGTGCGAGGGGGAACACGTTTTACAACCACTCAAGGTTCTAGTAACTATCCTCCCATTCCTGAAGATCCACAAATGGGTGGACCTTCAAATCCTGCGCCGAAAATTGATATCACACCGGCTACCTTTGCACCACAACCACCTCCACTGGGTTATGATAACCCAATTCCTACCTACCCGCCTACGACATAGTATAATCCTTTCGAGCCTCAAGCTCCTGCTGAGTTTAACTACCAACCCCCTGCTATTGACCCATACGTCGAAGCAGCCAACCATAATGCTCTCTATCATTCATCTTTTCCTCCAGTACCCAACTGGGTATCCTGTCTATATATACCAACACCCTATACCTCAACCTTCACCTCAACAACAACAACCACCCCAACAACAGTTAGAAATTCTGCAAAGGGTGCAAGATGTGGAACGTAGAATGGAAAGAGGAGAGAAGAAGAACAATAAGTTTCTTAAGAATCTTGCAAAAATTATCAGGGGAAAAATGAGTGGCGATTGAAGATTTTCCTTGCTTTTATCTTGTATTTGTTATTTAAATTAAGTCCCTGCGTGGACATTTCTTTTAAGTATTAGTCCTTGCGTGGACATCTCTTTTAGTACTAGTCCCTGCGTGGACATCATCCTTATGTTTTAGTCCCTGCGAGAACTTATTTCTTTCTTTTCATCCCTGTGTGGACAATCTATGTTATTTAAAGACCCGTTTAGGGCAATTTTTTAACCGCTAGTGGTATTAATGAGAAATTTTCTTTTGGAAACTTTATAAATATTGCATCATTGTTCAAGCAAGCATCTCAATTTTATTTGATCTGCCATGAAATCCCAAAAGATCCTCTTAATGGTATAACCTAGCCTATGTGTCAATACGAACATGGTTATGATGGTAAAACCCTCTTAAGACTATAAATCCTTGTTAGCATCTAGAAAATGTTAGCACTCCTGGCAGTGTGGCTTGAGAAACCACACCAGCCGTCAAAGTATTTGGATTCTTCCAAGCTTTCTTATAGCCTAAATGATCATTGTGAATCATGGCTGATATCATCCAATAGAATGCTGTCAATAAGACATTCATAGATGAAAATTCCTTGTCCATCCTATGGGACAAACTACATTATTTTATGACAGTTGAAGTTTATAACTCTCTATCGTAGGGCAATGAACTATGTTCAAATCCTTAAAAATCTACAATCCAATAAGGTCGTAAGTATATTTCAAATTGCCCAAGTGACAAGGCCTTTTTGTGCCAACTAGATACTCACCGAGACAAGTTTCGGTGCTGTAAAAGTATCTATGCAGAAGTGACAGTTTGACATATGCTCCCTGTCAAGTATATGTAAAAGATTATAACTTGTTTATTACACTTCAAGATTATGTTTATTTTCTTTAGATTATGTGATTTCTTCATGTGTTCATCTTTTTAATGCGATTCTTTTGGATGGATTAACTTGTACGCTTACAATATACTAGTAACATTAACTAAATCAAAGATCAAGACACTTACTACTAGCTCCAGTGGCTAGGGAAGTGGCTAGAGAAAAAAAGAAGATGAAGATGAAGAAACAAGGTGGATAAAGGCTCCTCAAGGTGGTCTTTCAACTTCTAGCACTTGATCCTTCCTTAATCAACCTTGAGACACCTTAAAGTACACTTGGAATGGCTTGAAAGTTGCAAGAAAATGGAGGTGAAGAAACGGGTGTTTGGTCGTGAGCTATGAGGAAGATGGAGGTGGTTTGTGTTTTGAATGTTGAAATTTGGTAAAGTGATGTTAATGTTTAGATCTTATCCCCTTATAATCTTTCACCAAATAAGCATCCATTAAACGCTTCTATTAACCTCCATACCATAAACCTTATCACTAGACAACTTGGGGGCTTGTGGGGCCCCCTTGTGACCGTCCATGAGTGGGGGGGGGGGTCTTGGTTGGGTGGTAATTGTTAGTTAGTGATCTAGTTAGGATTTAACGGTAATTAGTTAGAGTGTTTAGTGTATTAGGGATCTAGAATGAAACAAAGGATCGGGTGACCTTCTCTAGTTGTATGATGTCAAAATATGCTTAACTAGTTCATAGGACGCTTCTAGTTGTGTTCGGGTGGTCGTTTAGTTATCGTTTCGTTAAATTGCCAAATTGTGCACTTTGTATAGTATAATGTGTTTTTGTGACACCATTGAGTTTCCAATACTTTTGTAAGTATTTTGTGATGTTTGATCTTATTTCTGGACATTACGTTAGCTTATTAAAAGCTGAAATGCTGAAATTTTGCTGAAATGGTTATTTATTGTCCGGTTCGGACACTTTTTGGTGCTTATTATACTTCTGGAAAGTGTTATCCCAAATCCTTGTTTTCCCTCATAGGATTTAATGTATTTTTGTTATTGGTTCCTCATCTAGTTCCTAAAACTGTCGTTATGCTGAGTACCGGATTAGTGCTAACACAGCTAGTCTAACAGGCAAGTCTACCAGTTGTCACAAAAACTGTTTTAATGTCTTAACTTGTGGCTTGAACTGGGGGTCGATGCAGTTATTCATAAGGAAAACAATGATTTTACCTTTGTTGGCCCTGCGGATGTGGTTATTTCGAAGAAACTCAAGGCGTTCAAGAGTGCTCTAAAGAGTTTGAGAGATGATAATTTGTATAAAGAAGAGGAATTAGCAAAAAAAAAGTTGTCGGTTGAGCTGGTGGGTATCGATGAGGATCTGGATGATAGAATTATATCTGAAGAAGAATTATGGATTAAAGTTGAGTGCCAAAAAGGTCTAGTGGAGCTGAAGAATAATAATATATAAAGATGTAAAACAGATTTCTAGATCCAACTGGGCTATGTTTGGGGACAATAATACAACCTTTTCTCACGGCCTTATTAATAAAAGTAAGTCTATCAACATCAATCCAGTTCTGCTTGTAGATGGTAGATGGGTTTCGAAACCGAGTCTTGTTAAAAAAGCTGTTTTCAGGTTTTTTAGAGAAATTTTCATTGGCAGCCGGTGAGGCCTAAGTTGTCGGTTTCGGATGGCAATTGGTTATCGGAAATGGAAGCTTTGATGCTCACAGAAAGGTTGTCTAATTCTGAGATTAAAGAAGCAGTGTTCGGGTGTGGGGATGATAGGGCCCCGGTTTCTAATGGTTTTAACTTCCATTTTGTTAAAAAAAATTATGGGGTATTTTTTAGCAGGATTTCGTCAATTGGTTTCAATAGTTTCATGACAGTGGAAAGTTCAGCTTTGGTAGCACTTCGTCATTTATTACGTTGATTCCGAAGAAGAAAGACCCGACGAGCTTGGGAGAGTACCGTCCAATCAACCTGATTGGAATCATCGGCAAGGTAGTGTCAAAAGATTTGGCTAACATGATCAAGAAAGTGATTGGAAAGGTTATTGGTCCCCCTCAATCGGCATTTCTTTCGGACCGTCAATTTTAGATTGACCTCTTATTGTTCAAGAAGTCATATCTTGAGTTAAGAAGCGAAAGGCAGAGGCGATGCTTATAAAAATCGACTTCGAAAAGGCCTATGATAATGTTAATTGGGGATTTTTGTTGTCGATGCTTTATCAAATGGGCTTTCCTCCTTCATGGTGTAGATGGATTAAACGGATTTTATCGTTGGCTAGATCGTTCGTTTTGGTTAATGGCGCGCCTACGTTCGAGTTCTAATGCTTCAAAGGAATTAGGCAAGGAGATCCGTTATCGCATTTCCTGTTCCTGATCGTCATGAAGGGTATTTCGGTAATGATGAATAAGGTGTGTGAGGTTGGCGCTTTTGATGGTATTTGCGTCCCTAATGAGGGCCCAGTGTTATAGCACCTTCTATATGCGAACGATGCTATGATTATTGGAGAGTGATCGAAACAATTTCAATATTAAAAATATAGCTAGAGTTCTAAGGTGTTTCTATTTGTGCTCTGGTTTTAGGATTAACTTCCATAAAACCTACCTTTACGGAGTGGGGGTGGCTGCAGAAGAGGTTAGTAGGAAGGCGAGCTCTATTAGATGCAAAACGGGAAGTTTTTTTGTGTATTTGGGTCTTTTAGTGGGGGTCAATATGAACAATATCAATAACTGGCGACCTATTTTTGAAAGCCAAATTGCTCTCCAAATTGCTCTCGTTATGGAAAGCCAAATTGCTCTCCATCGGGGGTAGAGAGACCCTCTTCAAAGCCGTTCCCGAGTATCTACCAGACTATTATCTTTCCTTGTAAATCTACAAGGTGCCGATTAAGTGTAACTACTAACTAATTATCTATAATTTTGTTAAAGATGATGGATATAAGTTTAATCTAGATGAAAAGATTAAATTGACGGTATCTAATCACTAGACGTTCTATAGCTATTAAACATTATGAGATAATGACTAAGTACGTTGGACTTTAATCACTTGGACAATAAGTCATCATCTACTTGTACCTTTTAATTCACACGTCAATGCTGACCAATGCAATTATCGAAATGTCGACAAAAATGAGTAGGTCATCACAGTATTTTTGGATTTTTTTAAAAACGTTATAGTTTATAAGATATGACAAGAATACGTAAAAGAATTATAAGTTTGTTATGGAGGGGGAAAAGTGTAAATAATTACCTATAATTATGTTAAAACTCAGGGATTTAAGTGTAATAAGATGGGCGACTAAAATATAATTATTGTTTAAAAGAACAATTTACCCTCATTTTAGGGGTGTATTTATAAATTAAGAGGGAAAAAGTTCTTATTTTGTTGGCATCTTAAAATGACCCTCCCTTATACATTATACTATAGTATAGACGTATATAATCTAACCTTTAATAAAGTAGCATTTTATCCTTCGACCTCATAATATTACTTATATTTTAGGAATAATATATATATATATATATATATATATATATATATATATATATATATATATATATCTTTATCCATATCCTTATTATTTATTATTTATTATAAACTAGTAAATCTCCCGCGCGATGCGGCGGGTCCAATGTAAATGAGCTTGGATTTATGCAGTTATGACCAGAACCGTTTCTAAAGAATAGTTCCGTCAAAATGTACATAAGCGGAAGTATACATAAAAATAAGCACGGAAAAGAAAAAAATTTACGTCGAACACCAACCAGAACTTATACTGATACGTACATAAAAATATTAAAAATTATGTTTTTTTAAGTTAAAAATGGTAACGTGCGTTGCAGCGGGACTGAAACGTAAAGTAAGCCGAATTTAAAAAATCTAATGAAAACAAATTATATTTTGGCATAAATTTAAAAAATCTAAATTTATGCCAGAATGTAGATTAACTGAAAACTTACCAAAAGAAGTGGGAAAACATATTATATCTGAGGCTACCCATTTTCAAAAAACGTAATCAACTTGAATTTAAACACACACGTTCATAAATATAAACACGTAAAAATGATTATAAAGTTTTTATAAACTTGAAGAATTGTAACTGGCAATACTAAATGTTGAAGGGTAAATGCTAAAATAAACAAAAACTTACTAAAAAAAAAAACGTAATCAACATAAATTTATACCAGCACATACATAAAATATAAGCACGTAAAAAAAGAGTATATAGTTTTTAGAAAGTTGAAGGTTGTAAATGCTAATATTCAATGTTAAAGGGTAAAAGCTAAAATAAAAAAAACGTAAAACAAAATTGATCAATGGCACCCTGCCATGTAGCAGCCTGCCTCCGCTCATCCAACTTAGAATTGTAGGTGTATCAAATTCCCCGCGCATTGTTGCGGGTTCAAAACGTAAAGTAACTTTGATTTGTACCGTGTAGTGTAGTGAAAAACCTATTGTATTTGACCAAACTTGTTTCTAAATAAAAATTACCTCAAAACGAAGACAAACTAAAAATGTAAAAAAATAAGCACGACAACGTATTATATTTGATCCGACTTACTTGCGAAAGAAATTAACGTTATCCACACATATATAAAAATAAGTACGTAAGAAAATTAAGTTTTTTTAAGTTAAAGAATAGGATGCGGCGTTGCGGCAGCATCGAGACGTAAAATAACTCAAAATTTTCTCATCTAATGAATTTATTTCAAAATGTAAACCAACTAAAAACGTACATAAATAACGCAAAAACCTATTATATTTGAGCATATCCATTTCCAAAAAAGAAATTACATTGAAATGTAAATCAACATAAATTTATACCGATATGTACAAAAAAATAAGTACGTAAAAATTGATTACAAAATTGAGGGGTTGTAAGTGTTAATACTAAATATTGAAGTGTGAAAATAGAAAAAGGGGGAAAAACAAAATGACACTAAAAGACAAAAAAAGCACCTCATTCGCGTTGTTGCGTATTCAAAATGTAAAGTAACTCGAAATTGTACCGTCTAGTAAAAACCTATTATATTGACCCAAGTTGATTCTGAACATAAGTTACTTCAGAACGTAGACAAAATAAAAATGTACATAAAAGTAAGCAAGCAGACGTATTATATTTGATCCGAGTTACTTGCGAAAGAAATTAACGTTGAAATGTTAACTAACTTGAACCTATACCCACATATACATAAAAATAAGTACGTAAGAAAATTATGTTTTTTTAAGTTAAAGAATAGTATGTCGCGTGGCGGCAGCATCGAACCGTAAAATAACTCGAATTTTTATCAGCGAATGAATTTATTTCAAAATGTAAACAAACTAAAAACGTACATAAAATAACAAAAGAAACATATTATTTTGAGCATACCCAATTTCAAAAATGAAATTACACTGAAAGGTAAATCAACCTAAATTTATGCGGATACGTAAAAAAAATAGACACGAAAAAATTAATTATAAAATTAAAGAGTAACTGTTAATATTAAATGTTGAAGTGGGAAAATAAAAAGAGAAGAAGAAAACCAATGACACTAGAAGAAAAAAAAGAAAAAAAACCACCCAGTACTGTAGATGAAGGTTTTCTTTTAGGTTATATAAAAAGTAGAAAAATAAAAAGAGGAAAAGAAAACCAATGACACTATAAGACAAAAAAAAAGTGCAATACTGTAGATGAAGGTTTTCTTTGTAGGTTATACAAATAAATTTCCTCAATTTTATCTTAGTCTCATTTTAATATTATTAGTATATCCATAAATTTCTACTCTGAAATTTGATAAAACTTCCTAAAATTATAACAAAGACATTATATAATAATAAAAATAATATTATAAGTTTAATTTACAATATATCATCTCTGCACAAATCTTATAAAAACGTTTGAATTTATTACACGGAAAAATAAATAATATTATAACTTATGAAACAATTGATATACCCATTAACAATACACATATTCAACCATGTGATAAGATTATAATATGATTAAATTTATTAAGCGTGCTCACATTTTTAGAAGATTATAGTTTATATTTACTCAACCTAACCTGTATGATAAAATTAATAAATTATGATTGTATAAGATAATAATATTATTACATTTTTAGCCTTGTGATAAGGATTATATAGAAGTTTATAATTTACATTTTTTTTCTATATTCAGCATGTGTAATATACGGGTTTGTTGTAACACCTATAATTTAAAATGATAGACAATCTATTTTTTTATATTTAATCAGTGTAATATATGAGTTTATAATCTAGTCAAAATATATGTATATATGTGTGTGTATATATAGCAATTGATATTATTTATTATTACATAATTTACAATACAAAACCTGAGTGCAATTTGGGACCCAAACATGACCCAAAATATAGTTTGTGTATGTAAACTATAAATGAATGTTATCCCATTTGATCTATCCATGTGCTTGTCGTTGCTTTTTATTTCTTTGGTGTTTTACCTTAAAATATACTTCAACATGGTGGTGCCAATAACTTCAATCAGTAACCCTTTTTTAGGGATTAGCAAATATCCGATTAACCAAATTGTTATGGAGTTAACCGACATAAACGAACCAAATAATTAACCAATGATTCGGTTAAGTCACAACTGCTTAACTGAAAATTGTGGTTCGATTTCTGTTTTTTGTGTGGCATAATAAATTAACGAAAACTGAATCGATCACGAAAATCATGACATTAAGAGTTCCTTAAAATTAAAAAAGTGGCATTTAAATTACCTAATAATCTGATATGTGCCATTACATACCATGCCACATCATCCATATCCATGCATAACACCTATGTACGACGACGTGGGTTACTTCCTTAGACAAGATATTTCCTACTTTATTTCTAAGTTACGGGTCATGTAATGGTTAGTGGATTACATACCGTGCCACATCTTCCATATCCATATTCATGCATAACACCCATGTGGGTGGGTTTCTTTCTTAAGGTGAAGGGAGTGGTTACCTATTGACTATTTGGAATATGTAAACTTTTCATTCATCTAACCACACAGTGCCAGGTCAATTCACCTATTTTGTTTACCTAATGCTTAAAAACGTTAGCAATGGCTTACCTATCTTGGATTAGGTAAACTATTTTTTTATTTTTTATTTTTTAAACTAGTATATTAAACAAAATAAATCTAGAATAAATTAAAAAAATAAAAATTACATTAAACTAAAATAAATAAACTAGTCTTAATCAGAATCGACCAACAGGTGAGGTAAATCTTGACTTCCGAGTTGTTCCACGAGATCGTGATTTAGGCTCCAATGCGTGTCTTCGTCCATAAGCTCGTCCAACACCCTATCGTCTAGAGCGGGCTCGACCGGAGGATCCCGAATGTGTATCAGTGCTATCGCGTTTCCGTCGTCTTTTAAAATCATGTTGTGTAAAATAATACATGTGTACACAACATTCCTAATTTTTTTAACGCTCCTTGCTCGCATCGGCCGATTCAATACACCCCATTTGGACTTCATAACACCAAAAGCCCGTTCGACGTCTTTTCTTGCCGCCTCGTGTTGCCTCTTAAACTTCTTTTCGTCTACTTCGTGAGGGTATGGAATTGATTTCACAAACACGGACTATTTAGGATAGATTCCATCCACGAGCAAATAACCACTTTTATATAAATGGTTGTCAACGTAAAATTGACATTTAGGCGTGGTTCCATTTCTTTCCATTAAAAATAACGGAGATTGTTGTATCACATTGATATCGTTTTGTGAACCTGGTGGACCACAAACAGCATGCCAAATCCATAAATCTTGAGATGCCATCGCTTCGAGCATAACAATCGGATATCGGTGTATAGCGGCCTCGAAGCTCTGTGGGACACATTCGCCAAACGAAATGGGTGCAATTAAGGCTTCCGAACATACCAGGAAGGTGATGTTTTTCCTCATGAGTGTCGTATAAAAGTGTCATGTCGTGGCTTGTCGGTCTACGTAAGAACTCCGAAGCGTATATTTTGCAAACCGTGTCGCAAAAATATTCTAGGCACTTGCGGGAAGTTCTTTCTGCCATATGCAAGTACTCGTCATTCTCGTCTGGAGGGCTACCAGTTGCGAGCTGTTTAATAGCCGATGTAACCTTTTGCAACGGCGTAAAGCCCTTCCTACCTCGCGCATCGAAGGCCTCTTGAAACCACGAGTCGTTCGCTTCCACGTCGCTCACAATTTTTAGAAACAAACGTTTCGACATACGGAACCTATGCCAAAAAATATCTTCGTTGTATTTCGGGTCTTCGACAAAATAATCAGCCATGAGTGTGTCATGCCTAAGCTCACGTTGACGTTCAATATATCTCCTTCGGTTGGATGTGCCCGTGTTTTGGAGTTCGTCTTCTTCGATGAGATTTTGGAAAAAAAGAATGCTACTACCGGATGATTCGTCGCTAATATCGGGTAAAAACCACGGGATTTCATCTGCCATTTTGTTTTGGAATGATTGGGTAAATGTTTGGTATTTTTTGGTTTGGTTTGGGTATGAATTTGAATGGGTTTGGGTATAAATTTAAATGTGTGGTATTTATAGTTATATTTAAAAAAAAAATTTTGTTTAAACGGCATTCCAGCCTTTGAAGGTTCCAACGCTCAAAATCATGCCCTCTCCACGTTTGGTAAAGCTTCCCCGATGAAACCCATTCACCGATCGGTAAACACCATCGGCGGCGGTGTTACCGATCGGTAAACCCGTTTGCCGATGGTGTTTACCTAGCACACCGTTCACCCTTCGGCAAGATATTTCCTATTTTATTTCTAAATTACGGGTCATGTAATAGTTAGTGGGTCACTTTCATTAATTTCCTTTATATCGTGTAAGGCTGTAATAAGTTATAAGGCCTCGGTGTTTTTATGAAAATGGTATTTCATAAAAAACCGGAGCCTTATGAATTGAGACTTTAAATCTTTCTAAATTCTTTCAACCTTCTGTCTATTTCTTTGGACCGTTAATGATTTGGTTCGTATCATGATCTAAAACACAAGTTCAAAATAGTAAACTGTGATTCAACCAAAACTCAATTACCACATTGTCTTGTGATGAAAAATGTGTATCCTAAGTTTAATAGCTTTGATTGTGATTTTGTGTTTATGTTATATGCACGTTTATATGCACGTCCCCAAGGTGTATGGTGTGGTGGTAAAAGTCTTTGGAAATTGGGAGTTGGTTAGTTTACTGTTAAAAACACATGTCGATTTGACCATAAAAAATACGAAAAACGGTAAGAATAATAAGACTACATGCTTAAAGAAAAAAGAGCATATATATGCAGGTCTCACTTACAATTGCTTACAAATTGCTGACCATCAGTGTTAAATGTGGTGCTTGTTCTTTAAGGGGTTCCACATATATAAATGTGTAACCCTTTTCCTTTAACGTCTCACATCGATATGTGAATTAAAACTCTAATTGTGAATTAAAGCTATGAGGGTTCCTACATCTAGCAACTGATTACGCATTGTTAGGATCTAAGTTTGAATTAGTTGTGATTTTTATTTCAAAAAGGAAAGTGAATGTTAAAATCAAAGTTTAATGTAGCGGAAATATGGAAAACTTTTATCACATCTAATGGTCGTTTGTTTTCATCATCATGTTTTGAAACTTATAGTTTTGCATGTGATTCACAAACTCCCCCTTAGCCCAATAGGAATGATTGACAATACAGAAATGCAGAGAAGATGATAAGTGAATGATCTTTTTGATAGATAAAAATTCAGTACAAAGAAGTTTCGTATTTATACCACACTTCTAACCTCTGAGCATCTTTGAGGACATCAGGGTTGATAGTGACACTTAACAACTATAACTAACACTAAACACTGCTAGCCTATCCTCTGATCAGTGCCAAGCACTGTTACATTGAATACAAAAATGATTTAATGCTAAACACTGTTCTCTATCCTCTGCTTGAGTCTTCTGGCAGATCTTTGAGCTTTGTCGTTTAGTGAGAGCAGATGATAGAAGACAGACTTTAGGCATAGCAGAGTTTATTCATCAGAGCTTGTAAACTCTGATCTTGGGATCAATCATCTGATGTGTATTTGGTTTTATATTATCTGTTCCTTTTTGCAGGGTTCAATCCCAACAATCTCCCCCTAGAACAGATGATGCCAAAACACATTTATTTTTTATCTTTATTTCTCAACAAGAGTTCTCTTATTTGACCTTTGAATTGTAGTTCAAAGTTAAGAGACTCCATATCATCAGCATACTTTTCAAGTTCCAGATTCATCAGATCATTGAGACCATTTGCATTTAACCCATATGCATCCTCCATGCTTATCTTGGAAGCTTTCCCATCTGATTTGAGCAATGTCAATTCATGGTTGTCTTTGTTGACCTTCCATTTTAGAATTTTTGGATCAGTTGGCTTCTAGGATGATCTTTGTTTGTTGAGAGTGGTAATTGGAGCTGATGTGCCAATTTAGATAAAGATTCTCTCAGAACATTGCTTGCATCATCAGTGGGAAATTGGATTTGATCAATGATTCCTTGTTTGATGAGGTCATGCTCATACATTCTCTCATCTTCTTTTTACATCTCTCTCTGCCTTTGTCTTTGTTGTAAGGATGGAACGGATTGAGGAGATGTTGCAGAATATTTTTGTGAACGTTGGGTCTGATGAGCTGTATCCTCTGTTGCATACACAGGCTTCTTTGGCAATGTAGGATCTATTTTTCTTCTTTCTTCAAGCCTCTTGTATGTGTCTATCACCTTAACCTCTGTCCACCTTGTAAGTTGGTTCTTTGACCCATAATAAACAGCTATTAGTTCTTCCTTCATTCTTCTAAGCTTTAAAGCTTTGTCAGGCATATTCTTCTTATATTTGTTCCAATCTGGAGGAGTGAGCTTTTTAAGAGGATCCTTTAACATTTCTTGCATTCTTTTCACCTCTTCTTTTTACTCACTCACATTCCAGTCTTTAAACTGTGTCCTTGTTGCCTTGTATTGCTTATTATCCATAATGTGATCAATGTAATCACTCTTTAAGCTCTCATCTCTCTCTCTGACAGCTACTTGCACAAGTCTCTTGAGAAGTTTTCTAACTTTCTGAGGCTGGAACTGCATATAATTTTGCACTTCTCTGTCAGTTCTTCCCTTTGTATCCCTTTTGGTGATATCATCTGCTTGTTTAGCCTTCAACTTCAAATATTCTTCTAGATTCTTTGGCTTGGGATATCCTTCCAGAGACAAAATTTCCCTTTTGTCTGGATCTTCTTCTGAGAAGAAAGACTTGATTTCTTCTTTAACAACTTGCAGATCCAATAGGAATTGAGTAGTGAGAGGTAATAGGGTCATCTTTGTAGTTTGAGAAGAAGGAAGTGTAACAGCTGTTGTGGTGGTCAGTGGTTGTGATGACAACGGTAATGGAGAAGGGATGATCTTGTCATCAAGTACAACATTTGTGGTTCTCCTTCTCTTAAAACTGAGTTTGGATGATTGTGGTTGTGGAATTCTTGTAGGTGTGGAGATTTGTTGAGTAGTGGTTAAGAATGTGATCATGGCAGTGGTTGGGTTAACATCTGTGATAACCACTGATGTATCAATAGATGTTGACACAACAGCAGTTGTAACATCTGTTGTGGTTGTGGGTGGTGTTTCTAGTGGTGGTGTTTGAGATTTTGTGGGTGCAGAGACAGTGGTTGGATTATCAACATTGGTTTTAGAAGGTATGGATGTTGGTTGTCTAGTTTTTCTAACAGCCCTCTTCTTTTGTGAAGTACCAACCTCTTCTTTTTCCTTTTGATGAGTAATCTTTTGCTCAACCAGAATTCTACTCTCACCTCTAACCCTTTACTTATTTCTCTTCTTTTTCCCTATCCAGAGCATTTTGTGTTTCATCAGGTTTCTTGCTTCCATCTGGTCTAGGAATAACCACTGTTGGTTTTGATGATGGATCAGTTTTGAGCTTCAGCACTTCTTTTTCATTCTCCCCTTTTTGGCATCATCTGTATTGACCAGAATGAAAGTCGGAGGAGAAGTGCCAGTGGTTTGGAGAATATGAGCTTTGATAGCTTTGATTTCTGCACTTGTATCATTGTATCTTGCATCAACCAGATTTCTAAACTGCTCCATGTGATGTACATGTTGAATATCAGCATGTTCTCTTTGTTGTTGAAGCTGAGGATACATTAATTTCCATAGCTCAGCAGTGGTTGTTGTGGTCGGAGCAGTGGATTGACTTTTGGGTTGTTCTAACATCTGCTTCATCAAAAATTCGATTTCTTCCACAGGTTTTTCGATCTTTGACGCTCTCTCCGTCAATTCCATGTATTTTAGCTCATCACCTAACTTAATAGGATCATCTGAACCCCTACCACTTGTGGTAGTTATATCTGTGTTGTCATGAGCAGAGGTTTCAAAACTTGCTTCAAACACAGATGCCCCTTTGTCTTGGTACTGGGGACTTCCAACCACATCAGAGGATACCTTGGTAGCCTCAACAGTTGTTGCCTTCAATAGAGTCTTATAGATGTAACCACTGTCCAATTGAAAACTTGGGAGTTTTGCAATTGTAGTAGCTGCTCTTGTTGAACTATCACCAAGGGTTACTTGTAACCCAAGGGATGTAGCCTTTTCAGTTGTTGATGGGTTAGCAAAGATTGAAGAAACAGACCCAGTCACATTCAGAAGTAAATTCTCAGTGATAGGTTGGTGAGAAGAACTGGTTAATGCCTGTTTCAAATCAATTGCTTTCAACAAAGGTTCAATGGTGGGTGGTAGTTTCCTTATTGGAGAGGGTTGTGGAGATGAAAGAGACATTGCCCTGGGAGAGGGGCTATGGAAGATAGAACCAAGTGGATCTAGAGCTTCATAAAGTGGTGTCCCTGTGCTTACAACTTTATCCTGTTGTGAGGATGAAGGAGGAGTTTGGTATTCAAGTTGAGATTCTAACATCTGCTGTGAAGAAGTAGCAGCAGTGTTTTCAGGTGACTTTTGTGTTGTCACTGGGTTATCCTATAGGATCTTATCTTCCAGAAGTCCCTTTTTATTCTTTGGTTTGGAGGGATTTTAGGATTTTGTTGTGGTTTTCTTTTTGGAAAATTTTGGTGTGGGTTTCAAGATACTGGTTGTAGTGCCCTGATCACCAAGAGCAGTAGTAGCAGGAGATTGAGATTGAACATTTTGCTCATTTAAAACAGGCTCAGCCTCCGCTACTTGTGTTTTCTTATCTTGATTTGTTATTCTGGTAAACATTTCATGATTTAGGCTGCCAGCAGAGACAACGACGCCAAGTTTAGCATCATCACCAGTTACCTGGTTTTGGATGTAAACACTCAAGAATCTTGGATGCATCAGAAAAGCCTTTATGGGTTTTATATTATTAAAATTTGCCACTAGATCATTGAACAAGACTTGGGAGTAATTAAAAGCTGAGTTTCTTAAAATAGCATATCCCAAGTATTGTATGTTCAATGGGATTTCATTGAAAGCAGTGGTCTTTGCAGATAAGCATGTGAGAAAAGTATGAAAGAAAAACCTCATCTCAGCAGGAAAAGTAGGTTTAAAAATTGTTTTACCTTTAAGTTGACAAATATAACCTCTTTCCACAAACTCAGCATGCATCTCCTGGATTGAGAATGATACTGGATGATCGAGGTCATTTAATTTGAAGACCTCTGAGATCGTTTTAAGGCTGATTTGCATCAGTGTTTTGCCCACTTTAGAAACTATGGCATAAGGAACATCTTTTGTAGAGTGAACCTCAACATTATCCTAAAAAAGTCGAAGAGTATCAAGATAAATAGGAGCTTTAACAACCAACACATCTTTAAATTTCGAATCTTTCAAGATTTTGATCATGGCATGATATCTCACGTTTGATTCAGTAGTTTCGAGTATGGCTGTGTAGTTGTGTGGTGTTTTGATGATTAGAGCCATTGGTGCAGATTTGGGTTCGGATTTGGACTTTGATTTTGGTTTGGAGGAGGATTTGGATTTGGAAGAAGAAGACATGATGAATAACCGCTTTGAAGAATTTTTGAATTCGATACGACAAACCTCTGTTTATGGATAGAACATGGTTTTATAAAGTGAAAAATTGATGATGACGTGGCAAGATCTGACGGCCATCATATGTCCACGTGTATCCTCTGATGAGTATGTAAGACAGTTGTTATGAGAACCACTGTAGTGTCTCAACAGTAGATGGGAACAGTGTTTTGAAAATACACATTCAGTGGATAAGGCCAGTGTAGTAGTTTGACCAAGCAGAGGATACACTTTGACCAGTGGATAGATTTTCCATGCCTATCGGTGCGTTGAGAGAACAGTGGGTTAAACAGACTTTTGAGATTTATTTGAAAACTTCAACTTTGGCTATTTTTAAAGATGGATTTTTGATTTTCTGAAAAAATTTTATTACTATTTACACATGGAACACAAAATTTTGTTTTCAATCCATGTTTAGCATTCCAATTCTAGAGATCAGACTTTCAAAAGTAGATGTATCTAATGTTTTGGTTAGAATATCTGCTAGTTGATCTTTAGTATGGACATGCTGCAAAGAAATCAAACATTTTTCATAGCAATCTCTCACAAAGTGATGTCTGATGTCAATGTGCTTTGTTGTGGAGTGTGAAACAGGATTTTTGATGATATTTTCAGCTGCTTGACTATCTATCTTGAGGGGAGTCTTTAAAGAAGTGATACCAAAATCCAGTAATTGGTTCTGAAGCCACAAAAGTTGAGCAGTGCAACTTGCAGCAGCAATGTATTCTGCCTCAACAGTGAATGTAGAAACTGCAACTTGCTTTTTGCTTTGCCAGGACACTACCTAGGAATTGAACTCCTCCCGATGTAGACTTCCTTTTGGTGTGGCAACTAGCAAAATCACTATCTGAGTAACCTGAAAGCTCAATGTTTCCATTAGCAGGATACCAGATACCAAGTATGGGAGCACCTTTTATGTATCTGAATATCCTTTTCACAACAATTAAATTTGAGGTGCTGACTGGGATCTGGCACAAACACATGTTGCAAACATGATGTCTGGCCTAGAAGCAGTTAGGTACAACAAGGACCCAATCATACTTCTATAAAGAGTTTGATCAACCAAGTCATCTTTGTCCTCAACAGTGACAAGCTTTGAGGTTGCCATGGGTGTGCTACAAGGTTTACAATCATTCATATCAAATTTATTAAGTAGTTCTTTGACATACTTATTTTCATGAATGAAAGTGTCATTGTGCTTTTGTTTAACTTGAAGACAAAGAAAACATTGTAACTCACCCATTGCACTCATTTCAAACTCTGCTGCCATGAGTTTTCTGAACTCTTCACACATGGCAGTGCATGTGGATCCAAATATGATGTCATCCACATAGATTTGGACAAGCATCAAATCTTTTCCTCTCCATTTTAAAAATATTTTTTTGTCAAATTTACCTCTTGAAATCCAATGGATAAAAGAAAAGTGGATAGAGTTTCATACCAGGCTCTAGGTGCTTGTTTGAGACCATACAGTGCTTTGTTTAACTTGTACACATGATCAGGATAGATTGCATCTTCAAATCCAAGAGGTTGACACATATACACTTCTTCCTTGATCTTTCCATACAAGAATGCACTTTTGATGTCCATTTTATACACTTTGATGTTGTGGTTGGCAGCAAAGGCTAAGAACAGTCTAATAGCTTCTAACCTTGCTACAGGAGCAAAGGTTTCATCATAGTTAATACCTTCTTTCTGTCTGTAACCTTGAACCACGAGCCTTGCCTTGTTCTTGACAACAATACGCCTTTCATCAGTTTTTTCTTGAAGACCCACTTTGTGCCAATAGGACATACATCCTTAGGCAGTGGTACAAGTTCCCAAACTTGTTGTCTTTTGATCTGTAGGAGCTCCTCTTGCATGGCAACCACCCAACTATTGTCTTTCAGTGCCTCTTGGTACTTGACAGGTTATGTGAGTGATAGAAAGCCATCAAAGAGACAAATGTTTTGGGATTGGCTCCTTGTGAGCACTCCTTCATTAATGTTGCCAATAACTTGATCCAATGGATGGCTTTTGAGGAAAATAAATTCACCTTGATATGGAACAATTGCATTTTGACGTGAAGGTTGCAAATGTTAACCTAACCTCTGCTGGTGAATTTGAAGGTCCAGCCTCTGATTGGAATGGTGGTGGAGGCATGGGAGGTATGGAAGTGTGATTGTGTTGATTTTTGTCCATATAATGTGGACTTTTATCAACAGTGGTTTGATTTTGAGAGCTAGCAGAGGTTTGTGGATCAACAACTGTTGAGCTAGCAGAGCTTTCACAATTGTTACTAACATCTTCTCTTCTGGTATCATGACTAACTTTGAAGTTTGGAAGGACACAGTCATATCCTTGATCTTGAACTGTTGATTGTGATGTCATGCATGGTTAGTCTTGACAGACATATCTTCAAATGTAAATTTTTCTAAATCAAATAACTCAGCAGGGTTTGCTGGAATTTTTAAGGAAGAAAGTTCATTGAACTTCACATTCAAAGTTTCTTCAACACACTTTTCCTAGAGTTAAAAACTCTATAGGCTTTGGCAGCGGTTGAGTATCCCAGAGAATAACCACAATCAACTTTGGCTACAAACTTTGAAATTGAATCTTTTAAGTTTAAAATGAAACAAGGACAGCCAAAAACTTTGAAATATGAGATCAAAGGTTTGATTTTGTAAAGAATTTCATAGGCAGTCTTTTGATGCCTGTGGTTAATCAAAACTCTGTTTTGAACATAGCAAGCAGTGCTTACAACCTCTGCCCAAAAAGACAAGGGTAAACCTGAGTCTGAAGCATAGTTCTTGTTGATTCAATTAAAGTCCTGTTTTTCCTTTCAACTACCCCATTTTGTTCTGGAGTCATTGGGATGCTGTAGTGCCTAACAATCCCTTTTGACTCACAGAAAGCATCTAACTCTCTGTTCCTAAACTCTGTCCCATTGTATTAAAACCCATCCCTACACTTGAACTTCGCATTGTCCCCAATGCGAAACCCAAAACTAGAGAAAAGGAGAATAATACTCCCCTAAAGCCGAAGAAGATGCAAGAGTGATCCGCCCACTCAAAATCGCATGCCTCGCCAATGCGTGCTTCAAATACCTGCATACACGTCAACATACAAAAGATAACCCACAAAACAACAAACTGACTGCAAAATAAAACATATAATAGATAATAATAATAAAAATAACCTTCCTATCCATTAGCTAAAAGGAAAATAAATTAAAAAAGTAGCAATTTTTTTATTTGTGAAAAACATATCCGAGGGGGTTCTAATAAAAAATACCCAAAATGAAAACACAAACCAAGAAAATAAAAGATAGACACGGGCTGCAACAGAGAACCACACGCTCCCAGCATGATTAAAGTATAAGGTTTATACAAAAATATCAAGAATTAGGGTTTTAGTTTAGATTTATGAAGAGACCCTCAAATTTCTTGAAGAAAAATACTAATATAAAATAAAAGACAAGATTAAATACGAAAACAATAAAAATAAAAAAAAGACGAAAGGATTCATACCTTTGGTGTGCTTTTTGATGATTTCTTACAAAAACGATGATTTGTTGGAGGAGAGAAAAGAGAGAACGGTTGTGCACTTTATGGTTTTTACTTTTGATATATATATATATATATTAGGTTTTCTTTTGCGTGCACGGCCGTGCACATGATATGCACGGTCGTGTCGATCAACAAATGCACTGAGGTGCACAACAGTTCTCGCGTGCACGACCGTGCGTGTGACGCGCACGGCCGTGTGCTTCCGCAACGCTTTCTCGAACAGGTGAAGTGCACGGCCGTGCGGATAACTGCACGGCCGTGCAGTACCTGTGTCTCTGCAGACAGAACCTGCAGAATCCTCCAAATTTGATTTTGTTTATCAAAAATCACCATTTTTACAAGATTTTACCTGTTTTTGGGTCATATCAACGCCAAAACTCTACAAGGCATGAATCACAACTATAAAACTTACAAAATACTAAAACAATTAGTAAACGAAATAAATAAATAAATAAATAAATAAATAAATGTATGTGTATGCATCAAGTGATCGAGATCGAGTATAGGTATCATGTATGAAGTATGAATCATGTATGAATGTCACGTATTATCAAATATATCACGTATGAGTATCATGTATAAGTATTGTATAAACAAGTATAACAAGTATAGGGACAACATGTATATTTCCATTATGATTCAAGTCTTGATTACAACGTTTACAATGAAATGAAGATTACGAATACAATGATTTCCGAAAATAGAATTATAACACGAGCTTGCTATAAATAGAAAGTACAGAAAACGCGAGGCGTTACTGTCTCCCCTCCTTTATGAAATTTCATCCCGAAATTTAGGAAGATGCAACGATGAGATGCGGATACTTAGTCTTCGTATCACTCTCGAGTTCCCAAGTAAACTCGGCGTCACGTTTCCTTTCCCAATGAACTTTTACGATAGGGATCCGACTGCGTCGTAGCTGCTTGACTCCTCGGTCCATGATTTCGACCGATTTTTCCACAAGATGCAATGTCTCATTGATTTGAAGGTCTTCGAGTGGAACTTGAAGTCCTTCTTCGGCTAGACATTTCTTGAGATTTGAAACATGAAACACGGGATGAACATTGTTGAGCGTTTGAGGTAGGTCCAGTCGATATGCTACCTTGCCAATCCTTTCCAAGATCTTGAAAGGACCTACGTAGCGAGGCTCGAGTTTGCCTTTCTTACCAAAACGAACAACGCCTTTCCAAGGGGATACCTTGAGAAGTACATGGTCACCTACATTAAATTCCAATGGCTTGCGTCTTTTATCAGCGTAGCTCTTTTTTCGGCTTCGTGCTTTGAGGAGATTATCACGTGTTTGCAAGATCTTGTCCGTTGCCTCTTGTATTAGCTCGGGACCGGTGATTTGTGCATCTCCAATCTCGTGCCAACAAATAGGCGAATGACACTTACGACCATACAATGCTTCAAATGGAGCCATTTAAATACTAGTGTGATAACTATTGTTGTACGAGAATTCAACCAAGGGTAAGTGCGAATCCAATTGCCGCCAAAATCGATTACGCATGACCGAAGCATATCCTCCAACGTTTGGATAGTACGCTCGGTTTGACCATCAGACTTAGGATGAAAAGCGATGCTAAGATTAAGCTGACTGCCAAGGGCAGATTGAAAAGTTTGCCAATGGCGAGAGGTGAAACGAGCATCGCGATCAGAAATAATATCAAGAGGAGTACCATGACGACTAATGATTTCATCCGTGTAGATTCGAGCCAATTTCTCGACTTTGTAATCTTCACGAATGGCAAGGAAGTGTGCGGATTTGGTCAATCGGCCAATGATGACCCAAATGCTGTCATGACCAGATGAAGTACGAGGCAATTTCGTTATGAAGTCCATGGCTATGCTCTCCCATTTCCAGACAGGAATTTTTGGTTGTTCAAGCAAACCAGAGAGAAGTTGATGTTTTGCCTTGACTTTGGAACACGTAAGGCCTTTGGATACGTAAAGAGCGATATCGTGTTTCATTCCAGGCCACCAATAGGATGCACGAAAATCATGGTACATCTTATTAGCTCCATGATGAACGGAGTATCGGGATTTGTGGGTTTCATTCATCAAAGTAGACCGGAGATTGAGACGATCGGGAATCCAAATACGATTATGGTAGTAAAGAATACCATCAGGCTTAGCTTCGAGTGGGTTTTCGACTCCACAATTCAATTCGCTATCGAGGTTACCCTCGTTAATGACGGTAAATTGTGCTTGTCGAATCAACTCGTTGAGTTTTCCCATGATTTGGTAGCAACGAACACTCTTAACATGAGTCTTACGACTAAGTTTATCGGCACGACATTCACCTTGCCAGGGTGGTAGTGAATATCACAGTCGTAGTCGTTTAACAATTCTACCCAACGGCGTTGACGCATGTTGAGTTCCTTTTGATCAAAGATATGCTGGAGTCTTATGGTCGGTGAAGACCGTACACTTTGTACCGTAAAGGTAGTGTCGCCAAATCTTTAATGCGAAAACAACTGCACCAAGTTCAAGGTCATGAGTAGTATAGTTTTTCTCATGTATTTTGAGTTGTCTTGGCGCGTAAGCGATTACTTTGTCTTGTTGCATGAGTACGCAACCAAGACCCTGGTTAGAGGCATCGCAATACAAGACGAAATCGTCATTCCCATCGGGGAGAGTGAGGATAGGAGCTTTACAAAGCATGTCCTTGAGCGTTTGGAAAGATTCCTCTTGTTCGGGACCCCAAACAAAAGGTTTATCTTTTTGAGTCAACGAAGTCAAAGGAATCGCAACCTTGGAGAAATTCGAGATGAAACGACGATAATACCCAGCTAGGCCAAAAAACGAAAAAATTTCAGAGGGCGACTTAGGTGCAATCCAATTCTTCACAGCTTCTATCTTTGCAGGGTCAACATGAATACCGAGTTCATTGACGGGGTGACCTAAGAATTGAACCTCTTTTAGCCAAAATTCACATTTGGAGAATTCGGCATAAAGACGTCCGGTTTGCAAAAGCTGAAGAATGAGACGCAAATGTCGTCCATGTTCTTCTTTCGTCTTGGAGTAGATTAGGATATCATCGATGAATACAATGATGAAATGATCGAGAAAAGGCTTACACACGCGGTTCATGAGATCCATAAACACTGCAGGTGCGTTGAAAGGCATGACCACGAACTCGTAGTGTCCATAACGTGTGCGGAAAGCGGTTTTGGGTACATCTTCCTTGGAAACTCAAAGTTGATGATAGCCAGAACGGAGATCACTCTTTGAAAAGCACTTCGCGCCTTGCAATTGATCGAAGAGATCGTCAATACGAGGAAGTGGGTATCGGTTTTTTACTGTAAGTTTATTGAGTTCACGATAGTCAATGCACATTTGAAAAGACCCATCTTTCGTCTTGACGAACAACACGGGAGCGCCCCATGGGGAAGTAATAGAGCGTATAAAGCCTTTATCAAGAAGCTCTTGAAGTTGGCATGATAGCTCTTGCATTTACGAGGGTGCTAGACGATAGGGAGCTTTCGCAACAGGAGTTGCGCCAGGAATAAGATCAATACGAAAATCGACAGCTCGAGGAGGCGGATGACCAGGAAGATCCTTAGGGAAAACAAAAGGAAACTCACAGACGACAGGAACATCACTTATGCTTGGACCTTTGTCTTTCTTTTCCACAATGTGGGCGAGAAAGGCAAAGTACTCCTTACGCAAGTACTTCTTCGCTTTGATGCATGACATAAGCTTGAGACCTTTAGAAGGTTTCTCGCCATAGACGTGTAGAGAATCTCCTTGAGGAAGAGGGAGGCGAATAAATTTTTCGGAACAAACAACTTCGGCACGAACCCGCATAAGCCAGTCCATGCCTACTATGATGTCAAAATTACCCATTTGCATGGGAATGAGATCAATGGAGAACGAATGATCGTTAAGGATCAAAGAGCAACCAAAAAGAATGGAATCAACAGTGACGGTTTTACCATCAGCGACTTCAACAGCGAAAGGATTAGGCATTTTAGATCGTTCGCACTTAAGCAAGGGTTCAAATTCTAGCGACACAAAACTCCTATCGGTGCCAGTATCAAATAGACATGTAGCATAAATATGGTTCACAAGGAACGTACCAGTAATGACGTCATTAGTTATAAACTTATTAACTCGATAGATGATTATTTAGCCATTATCAAGGTTTCGGTTTTTAGGATTATATCATAGTCCATAATATATACATAGTCATATAAGATCATGTAGGAGTTGGGATGATGAACATCCACTTTGGTACCTCTTAAGTATTCAAGTAAGTCAAGCAAGGAGGTAGGATGATGAACATTCATTTAACCTCTTTATATGATTCACCACTACACGAGTTATCATAGACAACAAGGAGGGTCCCGAATGAGAATAATACAAGAATGAAAATGACAAGAATTGTAAGTATGTCACTATGATACCAAGTAGCCAAGTGAATACAACCCGGAGAGCACACAAGGACACACTGGAACGGCTTGGCGGGGTTGTGACACTTTAGAACTAGCAAACTACTTGAGATAATAATGAAAATCATTAAGTGATGTGTGGTCTCAAAGTTTAGGATAGCCAAGGCTAACCAAGGTGGACACACATGAACATGTTATGAACTTGCACCACTTGTGAGCTTGAAGCTCTATGAAAACAGAATTATTGTGAGGATAAATCCTCTTGTTTGAATGTCTCAACCTTTTTTTTAAGCCTAACCAACCACAAGAAGTGTTGTAAACATTCGAACAAAGGTTTGAGATGAGTTTGACTCAAGTTTGATGAACATAAACAAAGTTTGAAAGAGTTTAAAAACAAACAGAAAGTTTTGGACAATTTAGGGGCATTTCTAGGTCTGGATTCTCCATGGAGAATCCTTAGATTCAACCCTAATGATTATCCAAGTAACATGGAAGAAAAATCAAGTAAAAAGACCAAGTTTTGAGCAAGTTATGCTCACTTTGGTGAAGGTGATACAATCTGCCCGAATTTCTGATTTGCAAGAGTTCTTGAGATGATTGAGAGTGATTAGAGAGAGTTGTGAAAGTGTTTTAGGTGTGGGGGAGCTTGGTTTATATAGAGGAGAGGTTAGGAGGTGGTTTGGGGGTGTTAAATGGGGTTAAGATACCATTGGGTGAGCTCAAAGTGTGTGGATCCGTGCATAATTCGCGAGCTAAAACAATCTGTCCCGCCCAGATACCCTTACGGACCAGGGTATCCCCTTGCGGTCCGTAAGGACCGAGCCGGGACACATCCTTTATATTTTGTTGTTTTGTTCAACTTTGACGGGTTTGGACCATTTTTAAGGACATTTTATGCCATTTTAAGGTGTAATAAGGTATCATAAGCATAGGTAATGTGTTATAATGTATGTGTATGCATCAAGTGATCGAGATCGAGTATAGGTATCATGTATGAAGTATGAATCATGTATGAATGTCACGTATTATCAAATATATCACGTATTCGAGTATGAGTATCATGTATAAGTATTGTATAAACAAGTATAACAAGTATAGGGGCAACATGTATATTTCCATTATGATTCAAGTCTTGATTACAACGTTTACAACAAAATGAAGATTACGAATACAATGATTTCTGAAAATAGAATTACAACACGAGCTTGCTATAAATATAAAGTACAGAAAACGTGAGGCGTTACACACAGCATCACTGCACGCACTTTAAACGCTTATTACTCGCCAATGCAACATGAATTACAGAGAATCTTGTTTATTAAATTACCGAGTGTGTTTGTTTGTTCGGTCACCACTCTCAACTACGCAACTCGCTCATCGCTAAAACACAATCGCAAACGCAGTCATTTATATTGTTGTGTTATGCTATGATGTGTGTTTTTATGTGCATTATTTGTGTGTGTTTTATAGTTTGCTGTATGTACTCGCTATCGCTCTCACTCGCTCGCACATCTCGCACTCAAATGCAACGCTTAACACCTCGCTAAAACATTTAACGCACCTAAGTGAACTAAACTAATTGAACGAAATGATAAACGAACAACCAACGCGCGAACCGAGAACATTTCGCACGAAACTACTCATTAATGCTGTCAGTTGCTACCTCCGCCCTCTTCTCCTATAAATACCACACTCGCACACTTTCTCACTTTTGGCCATTATTTCGCACGAAACCTCCTCTACTCCCTTTTCTCTGAGTTTCCAAGTAAGAAGACTACGTTTTGTACACGACTCACAACGATTTTCACGAGTTCAACTCCGATTTCATCCAAACTTCTCTGTTTACGAAAACCTTCATCTTTTTCATAAAACTTTCTGATTTTAGCTTTGATTTACACTTAACCGAGTGTGTTTGAGTTAGCTTTGGCTCCTCAAGGAAGAAACCTCGTTGTTTCAAACTCATCAAGTGTTTATCCTAATAAAACTGTTTAACAAATCGATTTTTACACAAAAACGGACCAAAACCGACTAATGTTTCGTTCACCAAATAGTGGAACGAGGCGCTGTCAAATCCGTCACGAAATGGACTCGAATTACATCCGTTTCAGATGAGATTTTCAGTTCCGATTGCACCAAGACGCAAGAACAGTCACTTGTGCAAACTAGACTGGTTCGCACGAATCACTTTGGTTCGTACGACCCAGCCCGAGTTTCCACAAACGACTAACTCGCTCTAAAAGACCTCCAAGCAACTCAAGGTTGGAAGGATGGACACTCGATTTCCCGAAGAAACGACGCGAAAACATTCGATTTTGGACACAAAACAGATATTTCGCAGGAAAAACTGGTTTTGTACGAAATCAATGTATTTTCGCACAAAATTACATTTCGTACGAAAATGCCAGTTTCGTACGAAAACCCCATTTTCGCACGAAACCACCTGTTCCCGCACAACTCTCCGTTCAACGCATTCGAAGGCTGATGCACTTCTGTTTCCACGCGCAGGCTAAACCGACGCCCTTTCTCCCCTCTCATTAACTCTCGGTGTTTGCTGTTACGCACCCACTGTGAGTATACTTGGACCTTTTTTTCGCTTTAACGTACTTTTGGGGGTTACATACGTTCTCTATATCAAAACACACAACACATCACACTGAAACTCTTTAGACGCTAACCGCCATCGCATGTTATACGTGAATCGTTGAATGTTTGTTTGCTATGTTTAAATGATGAGGACTTGCAGACCACCCTTAGCAACGATAGTACTATATTTTGGACTCAGCACCTGATTGTTTCAGGGGTTGTTAAGGCTCGCATACTAACTTTACGTGTGCGGTCACTGTTGTGAACACGTATCGTGCATACTCCACCTGGCACTCATGTTGGTTAGCTTGTATCATTGTTGTTAGCTTATTTAGATTCACTTCTCTACGTGTTACATGTTGGTTATGCGTAAACGCTTTTCACGGTTATTATTATTATTATTTATGCAAACCTGTGTACTCACATTTACATTATTGTATCGACTTTTATTTTAACACATGTGAAGGTTGATGATCGTTTCATGCTGCAAATGGATAGGATTCTAGAAACTCACTAATAAATCTAGGTTGTCGAATTGATTTGTTTGAGAGACATGTAATCTGTTTGACTTTTGGTGAAACGCTTGTTTAATTGTATGGGAAGTTAAACCTTTAAAGTATGGTCATTTTAATAGTTGTTATGGATTCTCTCGAGCAATCTGATTCGTCTAGTGTCGCGCCCTGATGATTCCGCCGTCGGTTGGGGTTGACAGGTTTGTAGATAGAGAATTGGGCATCTGAAATTAGGTATTGTATGATGATTAGTGATAGAGATGTGCGATGGATTGACGATTCATCTTGAAACCATCACCACCATCATTGTTGCCATCGATTTTCACAGATTCTTCCAAATCTTTTATACGTATAACTTGTTTTTTCTTCAATTTCTTGTCAGAGATAATATATAGGTAGAGTCGAGATAGGGGAGAGGGAGAGAGCAGAGAGATAGATGAGAGAGGTTTTTATTTTTTATATTTTACATAAATAATCCCTTGTTATAATTTATTTATTCAATAGTCCTTTGGAATATAAAATGACAAGAATACCCTCATGTACAAGGCACATGACCATATTTAACTAAAAATCTAACTGGGTTTGGCCTAAAGGACATAACCTGCAAGATTTTAGAACATTAAGTATAGAACTTGTCAACTTTTACGCTAATGGACAGCGTCTGCAATTTGGTGTAAACATAAAGAACAAAACTTGTAATTTATTCAAAATAAAATTTATAAAAGTATCATACCTAATCAAATAAAGTTACAAACATAAAGTTGAGTTACAACATTACATTGAAATCGATGAAATCGACTTGTATAGAAATCAAAAGCCATAATTACATACTCATGTGGTATGTTATCAAATATATAATGTACATGTTCACACAATGTAACATGCATTTCCCATCTTGATAACAGAGAAAATACAAACAAGTTATAAAAGCACTAAATATAATTGTTCATATCCTACCTAGTTAAATCACAAAAAGAGTATCCAAAAGTTCTAGATAAGCAAAGCAAACCAATCAACAAATGCATCATCTAACAATGAATCAACCAGGCGATGCATAGTAAAAAATGGAGAATTGACAATGAAAGATTTTTGGAATCAACTGAATAAAAAACATAGCGAAACAAGGATTTTGTGAGAATTTCTCACGACTCTTTTATATACTCTATTAATAACAACAAAGTAAAACACCCAATCTATACTATATAACAAAAAACCAATGAATGGACACTTGTCATTATTCTAGACCATCATTAATTGTAGATAATTATTATTTAGTTTAAATTATTAAATTTAATATATGTTTCAAATATTTAAGAAATTATGGATATAGTTCTGTAAAATATCTTATTTATTTATTTATTCTCATTTATCTCTACTTAATTTTTAAAATTTAAATAAATGTGATAGGTATCTCCCATTCTGGACTTAATTTTTTAAAAATTAAATAAATATGATAAGTATCCATTTTAAAAGTTTGCTTCTTTTAAAATAAACTGTATTTTTCAGATATTCTATTTTAAAAGTATCTTCCTATTTTAGTCTATCAAAATTTACTTTCAAAACTTATATGAAGGTAAATGTAGTATCTTTGATTTAAAAATTTGTTGCCACACATATTAATTTTCGGATAAAATGTGTTTTTTCAAATATTAATATTTACAATTGAATAACTCCGTATTTGAAACAATATATATAAGTTATTTAGTAACATTTTACTTATCACATTTTAACTAAGATTGTATTATTAATTTTGTGATTAAAATAGGATTCCAATACGTCTTAATTCTCTCATATTTTGGTAAATAAACTATACATCAAAGTTTATTTTATTAAACATATCATAACGACTATATATGTAATACACGGATTTATTTAACCCGTGCAATGCAATACATGAGGTTTTTAAAGATATAACTTTTTAATTTTATTCTGTATATAAAACAACATTTATTCAACCCCGTGTAATATACGGGTTCTAACCTAGTAATTACATAACCTAACCCATATATTTGTACTAAACTAATTACTTGAAAAATAAGTTACCCTAAATCAATACCAACTCTAATACTTAATTAACCAATTAATAAAATACCTAGATAAACATATTACTTCAAACTAAAATTATATCTACATATTTAAATATTTCTTCCTATATCAAGATTAATCCTCAAAAGAACCACGTTCTAATTAATCAATTAATAAAATACCTAAATAAACATAATACTTCAAACTAAAATTATCTCTACATATTTAAATATTTCTTCCTATATCAAAATTAATCCTCAAAAGAACCACATTCAAATGATGAACCAACGGTAAACCTAACATATCACATCTTGATAGATCAAACAAATTTCGATTTCAATTTTCTCATGTCAACAAGGAGCCAAGATGTCACTGTTTATTCAAGACACGTCAGTTTAAGTATATGTGATGTGTGTATAAAATGAGCTTAAGATCACTTCAAATGATACATTTTTATACATCATATAAATTACATAAAATGAACCATAGTTTATAAAACAATTCAAAGTTTATAAAAAAATGTTGGTTTACCGAAGAAATGGTTTAAAGACGTAAAGTTAATAAGGATCACTAAAACAGTTCATGAAATCGAAAGAGCTTTTATATGATCTTGTATAAAATAAACAAAATACGTTGCGATTTTTCATAAACTTTGTTATAGATTATAAAAGAGTATATCTTTAACAACATGGTAATAAATAAAGAAAAGTGTTTGGAAGGATTCTCTGATCTATAGAATGAATTCTTCCTACATGTTTTCAAATCATGGACATGATACACATTAATGCCTCTATAGAATGAATTCTTCCGATATGCTTTCAAGTCATGGAAATAATACACATTAATGCAAGACTTAAGCATTTGGGATATTGACAAACATTATTTTCTTTAAAAACATGCATAGAATTTTTGAAGTTATTTCTTAAAAAAGTAGTTTTCTTTAAAAACATGCATAGAATTTTTTGAAGTTATTTCTTAAAAAAGTAGTCGAGTTTGGTATTTTCTTACATGTCAATTTTGGGAAATTGTTTGGAAAAACTAAAGAAACGGCTAAGAGGCTGTTTGACAACTTCTAAATGGTTAAGTGTTGAACTAGTAAGAGTTCTGAACCATTAAGTGCTAATATAATGTTTAACCGTTCAGAGACAAATGTCTGACCAATTCCGATTAGAGGTCTTAACCATTCAAACTCAGTATAATGCTTAACTATTCAGAGGCAAATGTTTGAACCTTTCAGACATCTGCTCACGAAACAAACAGTCTAAACCATTAAGTACTGAATCACTAAGAGATCTGAATCATTAAGAGCTAAACAAACAACCTCTTAATAAGAGTAGTTTTTTTGCGGTAGGAAGTGTCATATGTTGACCATGAAGGGTTTTTGTCACTCCATATTTAATCAAACATTATTTCCCCATATGACTTAAAACTCTAAACTTCTGAATCATATTTATATGATCTTTAACTCCTTAAACGCCGGAAACAATAGAAGAGAAATTGTCAGAAGTGGTCTTTTCAAACACTTAAGTGTATGTTGTGAGTCGTGATCCATACCAAGATTAAAGAGAATTTTTACATGTGATATCTACCTTGACTAGAAAGGAGTTAGTGATCCCTAGTCCCTACCAAAGCAATTAACAAGAAAATATTATTAATCAATACCAATCTTAATAAATCGAAAAGAGGTGATCAGTACCCTCCAACTAAGACATTGTAGAGATGATTCTACTTAACTAAAAACATTATTAGCAATTGTCACAAGTGACAAAGAGAGAATGGTCACAGTTGTCACTAAAGACATTCATAACTATATAACTACTAGTTTAAGTTCCCATGTGTTACATAGGTGATCTCACGAAAAATATATTATTTAATTCTTTTTAGTGAAAGAAATTTTCAATTACTAACGTAAATATACTACACTGAATTGAAAGATTTGACTTTATCTCTGGTTTTTACTCTTGATAAAGCGACGTACAATGACCATGAGTGAAAACGGATTGTCTCAAGTAAAAACCAACCCTAGATAGTGATTATTCTTGGCTTTTGTTGATTGGCATCGTGAAACATATAGCTAATGAAAATTGCCTCATTTGAAATGCGAAAGGAATCTTTTGATCCGAAGGTATCAAATTAAATCTAGGTAGTACATCTATAAACACAATTTGATTTTAAAGATTTAAAACACAATAATTTTGATTTCATAATTCAAAAATAGTTCCAATGAATAACTAATAACTTGTAAAAATTGACCTAACCACCTTAGTTGTAAGCATTTTTGTACTCTTGATTAAATGAGGTGTATTCTTTTACAAAAAAATCAATCTTCAAGTCACCTTTGATTATGTTTTCCCTGCATTCACCAAAAGAATACTTTTTTTAGCATAAATATATTACAAACATGAACCAATGCAAAAGTACTTGGTATTAAAAACTTGGCAAGACTCAATTTTTCTTGGTCTGGCACACAATACGCCAAAATTCGGCATCGAACATAAACACAGCAGTTGGTCAACGTATGATAGAAAGGATGTGGCGTATATGAGCTGCAGTGTAGGCTATGCTTGGCGTCCTTATGTTCAAGTCTGCCCCGTTTGCCAAAAGACATTTCATATAAGCAATTACATGTTAACCAGCATACTGACTTCATAAACGATTTTGAAACAAATTATTTGTGCAATTAATTTTGTGTAAATGATGTTTACTTTATATCTTGTGAAGCCATATGGATAATATAATCAATTTATTTATCAAACATACACTAAAAAAGTAGTTAAATAAGCAAAATACCAAACTCTTAAGGAGCGCTATATTTATTAAAAAGTAGTACGCTTGGTTAGTCACAAATGAACAATCAATCACAGAAATGTCAGTATAAATTTTCGTCAAACCTAATTGCTTAATGGTATGTTAATTGTAAAGTTGTAGTATACAGTCTATCGGAAAGACATGTATGAACAAACATCGTTTTTATAGGAAACAATATATAGCTAATGCTGTAAATCTTGAAGCATGAATGTGAACTTCTTTTCTCGTCTTTATTATCCTCTTTTAGATCAAAAGGAAAATTTTTCACCACAAAACCAATAAAATCTACAAATAAAACAATATTTAATTAAAAAAAAAACATTATATAAATTAGATAGCAAAAATATCTTCAAATTACAGATAGCAAACACCAATACGACTTTTAAAAGACTTATTGTCCTCGTTCGGGTCCTCTTCAACATAATCAAAAGGAGAAAAATCGAACCTTCACTCAGAACCAACAGCTTCATCGCAGACAGAAACTACTGCGTCGTCGTTTAGATTAATATTCATTAGACTTTGAACATACTTGACTTTATGTTGATTCTCACCTAACGATGGATTTTGAATTACCAGACACTGCTTCTCGTTCAACAGATGTTCATATTCCGTTGTTGTTTTGGCTAACACAAAGACCTGCATCTTGGTCCCCTGTAATAGAAAACCATTACATACTTTAATTCACAAACAAATGTTCATATTCCGTTACTGATGAAGTATAAATAAAAATAAATACATATATACTTACTTTTTGGGTCCATGAAAATCATATGATAACAATACAACTTTCGTGCATTGTTAAATGCAGGTCGGGTCCATATAGTCTAACAATGCGTATATGATGGTGTGGTCGTCTTGGTTGAGATTCAAATTGTCCAGCAAGGTGATGGCTGGTTGTTCCATTCTACTAACATGTGGAAAAGAAAAGGTTAGTAGCATATTATAATATGATAAACAAAAAGAACAATATAATACTCAATCAGAATCAAGTAATGTATTGTGACTAAAATTGTAGACTTAGCACGTGTACAAGTACGTTCGTGTGTGTGAACGATGATGATGTTGAGGGAGGAAAGAGTGAGAGTTGTAAATACAATGTGATAACAAAGTGGTATTTATACTAGTATATCGTAAAGTATTTTTGATCATTATATTTGCCAAATATTTTGATTATAATGAGATAATCGAAAATTCGAGAAATATGTAATATACATTGAAACCGTAAAATGGTATTTTCCAAATATATATAGGACTGGGATCAAGGAAAATCCACCCCGAGTTGTGAGAACTTAGAGAAATCGACTTTCCCGCGCGAGTTTCGATCCCATTTTTACACCCTAGATTAAAATGTTAGAAAACACTGCCGTAAAATATATATATATATATCGAAGTGGTGTTTTTCGGCCCCTTACAACGACTGTAAAAAGGTGTTTACATAAGCATGACATCACCTTTTACAGCATTTACGGCTGCCGTAAATGAAAAAACAAGGGTTTATTTTGAAAAGCTTATTTTTTAGAATTTTTGGTAATTTTTTTTGAAAAAACCTTTCATAAGGTCGAGTTCTCTAACTCCTCACAACTTGTATGAGTTTTCATTATATATATATATGTATATATATACTTGACAAAAAAATCATTTATTTGTTCAAAATATTAAATAGTCATTCTATTACCATACTTGAAATACGAATTAGATAAAAAAATCAAATTAAATCAAATTTAAATTTAAAAAATCTTTTCATAAATATATAAATAATTCAAATCATTTAAAACTAAAATTTGTCATTTATAATCCAAATCATACTAAAATTAAATAATAATGTATTTTTGTTTACAATAGAAATATATGCAAAATAAGGAAAGTCATTAAAATGAAAAGAGAAAGCAAAATAATTTTTCATCTTAACTCAAATAAATTTGTAGTAAGAGATTGTCACATGACAATAATATACTTAAGTTTATGTCATGTGTCATAAGATTATTTTGATTTATTATAATTTATTTATAGATATGTGTGTGCATGAGATCAAATCAAAACGCAAATAATTTTTTATATATAAATAAGGTTTCGTTTTCAAATAAGTGACACAATACCTTTCATGCATTGAATGTATTCTTATATATATTATCACTAGGTATTTAAAAAGTAAGAATATTGGATTTTAATAATCTTAATTATTCGCCGTTGGCAGCCAACAGTTTCAACTTAAAAAATAACCACCGGCAGTCCCAACTATTGACATATTAGCCACCAATGGACTCTGACTAACAGAACCCTAACACTGTTAGTCTCCGGTCCTCGGAAAACCGTTTTTAGTTAGAAAAAGGTTTCTAAAGGTCCGATCTAAGGTTACAAAGAGGTTTGGGACGAAGATGTTAAGTTATCCGGCCACAAAGTTGAGTTTTCAGGTCAAAAAGAAGTTTTCGGCGAAAAGGAAGTTTTCCGGCGACTTCAATAATTGTGGCTTTTACTAGAAAAAGGTTCCTAAAGGTCCGTAATAAGGTTACAAGGAGGTTTGGGACGAAAATGTTGAGTTTTCCGGCCAAAAATGAGTTTTCAGGCCAAAAACGTTTTTCGGGCGACCGGAGACTAACGACGTTAGGATTCTGTTAGTCAGGGTCTATTAGAGGCCAATATGTTAATAGTTGGGACCGCCAGTGGTTATTTTTAAAGTTGAGACTGTTAACGGCGAACGACGAATAGTTTGGATTATTAAAATCCAATATTCCTAAATAGTATTGATTTACAAGTTTCATACATGTGTATAAACACACGTACAAATAAAAGAATTTATTAAATGATAAACATGAGAAACTAAATTTTTAGTTCACCATTTGTATACATATAAATAATTTTTTATTTGGTCATGATACCATATTATTAGAGAGCTGCTGCTCAATTATGCGACTTCAGTATACAATTTTTGCGAATCATCAAACATGTAAAATAGTGTGATAAAACTAATACTTTAGTAAATTAGTGTCTTTATAATTTATTGTGATAAAAAAACTTTTCAGCAAATCATATTACACACAAATATTATTATATAAGGGAGATGAATAAAAATGAATATAATTAAATATGGACCACACATTTAAAAATTTGGAAAAATAAACGTGGTGGGTGTATCGATCGAAGATCCTTCCATAACTAAAGAGAAGGTGTTCCTGTTTGAACTAAAGCTCTTTGGCACGTTCTAGTTTACAAGAATTCGAATTATAGATTTTATTCTATCATTCTGTTTGGTAGAACTGTTCAGAGTTTGGGAGAGAAGTTTAGTTTATCCCCTCATCAGAAAGCCGTGTTCGATTGTCTTCGGGCTCCTAATGCTCACGATTTCCTGACAGTCATCCCCATTGAAGGATTAGGCCAACACATGTCGGCAGTGGGGACCGGGCAATTCTTAAGTACCGGCTAATGATACCTTTGTGTCCGGTTGATGAGCCCTGCCCAGTTTGCCGCAAGGTTTGTTTAGATACTTTTGGCGAGCATGCGGTCCATTGTAAGGAGTTATCTGGTTTTAAATACAGGCATGATTTGGTAAGGGACATTCTGTTTGATGTTTTAAAGCGGGCATGGATTTCGGCAAAAAAGGAGGCTCTGGTGAACTTTCTGGCGGATCCGCTCGATGGGAGGTCTACTCTTCGGCCAGCTGATATTCTTGTGTTTGGGTGGGCTAGGGGAAAACACGCTTGTGTGGACCTTACAAGAGTATCCCCTTTTGTTGGGCTCAGGGATAATGGGTTTATTGCTGGCCAGGCTGCGTTGAAGGCGGAATCAGGCAAGGTTGCTAAACATGAGAAGGCTTGTTTAGAGAATCAACATGTGTTTATTCCATTCGCTTTTGATACATTTGGTTCCCTAGCCTTAGGGGCCGTGGAATTCTTAAACATGGTCCAACAGGTTGTGAATAGTAATATCTCAACTTTTAAGGGTCGGTTCGTCTTTAGTAGGATCGGTTTTGCAATTCAAAAGGGGGTTGCGGCGAAGCTTTTTGCCCGTTTACCTGCCACTTGTTTGTAATTTGTTACTTTAGCATTTTAATGAAAGTATAATCCGTTCTATCAATATATGATTATTTATAGTATCATACCATTTTCTCCCTTAGCATAAATGAATCGTAAGATAACAGTTAAACCTATATATTAAAGTTAAATTTACACACAACATATCCGGGTGGAGGATCATTTTAGGTGCTATTCCAACTATGGAGGTTTTATATAAAAGGAAAATTCATTCGGTTTCTCCTTTGTGTTCGATGTGTGGAGAGGCAAAAGAGAAACTATGGATCACATATTCTCGTCTTATTACATGGCGTAAGTTGTTTGGGAATATCTGAGTTCATGATGCAAAATAAATCTTGTTTTGTGTTTTCGGCCCACACCATTTATAATATCCATAAGCTGTGGCGATTGCAAACCACAAGAGGAAATTTGTTCAATCGATAATTTTCATTGCTTGGTGTATTTGGCGGGCACAGAACATATGGATCTTTTCAGCAGAGCTGATCAGGATTAACAAAACTACTGGGGAAATTAAGTCCAACTTCCTTTGGATTAACACCCGCTCGAAGTTGTTGCACATTTAGTGGAACAAGTGGAAGGCTATCAATGTGTAATCTTCGTTGTCAGTGGCGGATCTAGAAAATCCGTCAAGCCGTAACGTTTTATAAATAAGCGGTAACAAAATCGATAAAACGTCAGATTTTTTCAAAATTTACACTAATTTTACACTACCGCCGCGCGCCAAGCCGTAGCGGGGGTTGCCCCTTCTTATGCTGTAGATCTGCCCCTGTTCGTTGTTTCTCCTTGGTTGTTTGTTTGTTTGCCTTTGCTAGTGGTTAGCTAGCGGAACTGTTTCTAATAAAAGTTTCCGTTCGAAAGAACCTATGCTTTGTCATACTTCGTTGTAGTGCCCTCAATCTGAGAACACTCGGATGACCCATGACCATCCTCTGGTCACCACAATTGGTGACCATGAGTATTAGGATTGTTCATTGGTTGATGACATGAGTGAACCGGAAACCTAGAAGATGGAAAAAAATGGATCAAATACCGGATCATGATGCCAAGGGTGGTGTGTCAAGTGTCAACAGATTTGGACCGGACCGGTTTAATTGATTTGTGTTGTGACTTTTGATAATTTTGGGCTGCACACTTTTTAGTTTGGGCTGCAGCAATGCTGTTTATTTTGGACCGCATGGTTTTGTGTGAAAGAAAGCTTTTAAAATTCAAAAAGCAAATTCCAACCATCAAACAAATTCCAAAAAAAAATGCAAGAGTATTCACATCCTATCCATCATTTCTATTCACTACTACTTTAAAAATATATTAAAAAATTATACAGGGTGAACAGTCTCTCTCCAACTATACAGATAAATAATAACATTTTCTCTCTCCTACACTCACAACCACTTAAACCACTTTTTTATAATTTAAAAACCTATCGTTCAATATTTGGTGGATAGGATGGGAATGTTCGAATTCCAACTTATGAATTTGTTTTCATAGAAAACGCAACATTCCAAAAAAATAAACTTTTATTATGAATAGAAATTATATCATTAACTAAATAAATTTAATATGAAATAGTTATAATTTCTGACGTTAGATATCAATTTAAAAAACATTCCAAAAAATAAACTTTTATTATGAATAGAAATTATATCATTAACTAAATAAATTTAGTATGAAATAGTTATAATTTCTGACGTTAGATATAAATTTAAAAAGATAAAATTTTATTGTGGATAATTATATTATACAATCAGTCTCCTCTTATATTTTAATAAAGTCTACTATTTTAAACAACTAGATTAGTTAATGCTTCAGTTTTATCTATAGATTTTTCAATTCAATTTATTTTTATATATCAGTTAAATTGTTCAATCATACTTCTACAAATTCTACGAACTGAAAACGATTTTATAGTTATTTAAACAATTCAAAAAAACATTCAATCATATATAATTGCATATTTAACGATCTAATATTTGTTATTATTTGCCGAAACTATTCAAGTATTTTTTTTCCCATTTTGATTTTTACTATTGCTTATTTTAGTTCTTTGCATATCTTTATATATATCTTGATGTGGTAACTTTAACTCATTTTCTTATGAACGAGTAGATTTGGGTTATGTTTTATCTTTAGCCGGTTAGATAGTTAAAAATTAAATAAAAGTAGTCTAAATGAGAAGACAAATCAGTTGAAAGTCGCTCTATGTTTAATTTAATGGAAATAAATATATTTGGATTGTTAAATTGTAATCAGAACAATATATTTTTTTCTTCATATCTAATACTAAGTTATACCTAATAAGTATATAACTAGTTACGCTAGGTGTTACAATTCTCTGTGCCCAAAATTCTTATAACCCTACATAAATTTTCCAGCTTATATTTTTGTAAGCTCAAGCTATACCTAATAAAAAAGTATCTGAATGCGCATTTATTGTATCTCAACAATTAACCACTTTATTAATATTCTTGCTTTATAAATATTTCATTTTTTAAAAAATATTCATTAATCTTTTTTTGTTTATTAATAACTATTTAATATTTAATTAATATAATCCTGTTGTAATACATGGATAAAGTTAAAGTTTAGTGTAGGTAGAAATGATGCATAAATCTTGTTAAAGTTTCAAACTAGTAAAAGTGAAAAATGTTGTTAAGGGTTATTCAAATAAATTGGTACTCAACTAGATCACTGTCCTAATCATAAATTGAAAAATGCTAATTACCACGACCACACAAATTATTATAAGATAATCGTACACATTGAAAGGATCGAGACACATTTGACAAATTTAATACGTTATCTCATAAAACTAAATTTCTAAAGTCACCAATTGAATTAAAATACTTTTTAAAAAAGGGAGAATTTCCTTAACAACATTTGTCAATATAACACTAGAAAATGTTATCATTGCATATTTTATTATCACAGACAAATTAAGTTCGTATAAAGATGGAGATAGGGATGTAAACGGACCGAACGTTCAGCGAACAGTTCGTTTATGTTCGTTCATTTAGTAAACGAACGAACATGAACAAGAAATTTTGTTCGATTAGTTAAATGAACGAACATGAACTAAGATCTCGTTCGTTCAATTGTGTTCGTGAACGTTCGGTAAGGTGTTCGTGAACGTGTTCAAGAACATTCATTCATTTGCGTTCGTTTATGTTCATATGTTTGTGTTTTAATTAAAGATTTGTGTACTTTCATATATTTTATCTATACTTTTTATGTTATAAACTTTTATTTATTTTATTACCCTAACAATTAAACTAGGAAACCCTATTTCACTTGTTTATGCACCGATCCCCCCTTTTATTTCTCATTATTTACATCGACGAATACGATCGACATCCGTTCCACAATAAAGGATCCATTGCCTTTATCCTTCGTCATGTTCGCCAAATTTATTTGTGTTCGTGAACCGTTCGCGAACACACTCATTTCCTTAATGAACGAACACGAACATAAAATCTCGTTCGGTAAGCGTTCATGAACCGTTCGTGAACACATTTATTTCCTTAACGAACGAACACGAACAAGGCCTTGTTCACGTTCGTTCGGTTCGTTTACAGCCCTAGATGGAGATAGTAGTCTTAAGTGAAATTGGTTACAAGAGTTTCAATATTGCATGTATGTCTTAAGAGCAATCTCAGAGCACATTTAGAAACCAATACTTAAAATCCGAAATTTACAACCGGTCAAGCAAGTTATTAAATTGATATACTTAAGTTGTGTTTATTTAAATTCAGTCTAGTATAGTTTTTGAGTTAGATGTTATGAAATCGTCAAATGCAAGAGTTTATTAGACCCTATTTTGTATTGTATATATTTAATGTTAAAACTATATATCATACATGCTTAAGAGTTACGTACTATTTTTTACACAGATTGGTTGTTAATCAAGAATATAATACTAAGGTTGCATAGTGTGGGCTCACGCCCCGTTTCATGTCAGCTATTTAAAGCCCTTTAGCATCTCCAACACCATCCCAAGGTTGCTAAACTTGATGTCGTTTACCTCTTAACGGGCATGAGAGGGAGAAAGTGGTAGGGTCATAGGTAAAGCACCAATCATATAATTCTTTTTTCTTTGTAATGATTGGCTAATCCAAACCATTCTAGTTAATGTTAAAGCCCACGCTTACGTGGCTCAATAGCTAGCATATGGGCTTTAAACCACACAATACGGCTTAAGTGAAAAAAATACAAGTATTTAAAACTAATCTATATATATTATATAAATGAATAAGGTTTGGGACACGTGTCGTGTTGTGGTGCAACTTCAACTAACTAAGTTTGGGCGGGAAAATGGATGGGTAAATGTTATTTTTCCATGGATACCGCGTTATGACCCATACCCATTTTTTTGACCCGAGTATAAAAAAGCCACTTCACCTTTTATTTTAGGTTTTACTCTAGAAAACATCACGCCGCTCCAAAGCTCTGTAACCTATCATCTTCCATCTCTAATCGCCGATGTTGGAACCTCGGGTTGATTCTTCATTGTTTGTATTGTGTATTGTGTGTTGGGCATAAGAAATACAACAACCGATCAAGAGTAGGACAACCAAAGGTTCGAGTTGGAATATTTCAGTACAGATTCGACCATCTATTTTTATTTTGATGTTCGTTTTTAACTCAAAATTTTAAATTATTCAAGAAGTAATGATACTCTGTATTTAGAGTCCATCGATCGACAAATTTTTGATGATTTCGACCAACACCATTGTTACGGTGGTTGGTTTTCTTGATTAAAACTATAATGACACCTCTGATATGCTAATCTCGCTCAGTTTCTTCTTTAATTCGATTTGGATTTTGTAAGCAGGTAGTTAGGTTTGATGAATTGTTTGATTTAGGAGTTATTATCAAAACCCTAATCAAGGGTTTGCATAATATTCTCTTTTTCTTGATTTTATGTTTTCTTTCTTTGAATCTAACGATAGGTTACCACAATATTTGTATGTTATTTGAAGCCAACAACTTAAATTTTGGCAAAACCAGAATGTAGATTGGGTTCTTGTGATTCTTGGTACCATGTAAATTGTGATTGGTATTGTTGCAATTCTTTTTTCCTTTTGAGAAAAAAAAAATGTTCATATTTGTGCTATATAGTTATGTACTTTTACCTAATTTGCTTTTGGATATTTGTTAGTTCATCACCCACCGTTCTTTCTTTGTTTATGTAAATTTGGAAACTTGAACCTCTTTGGATGTGGTTTGTTTAAGAATAAAAGTATGTATTTCCTGTATTATTTTAAGACTAAAAGTATGTATTTTCTGTATTTTTATGTGATTCATTGATCAATGCATTATAAGTAAATAAAACAAGTAAAAGTATAACTTATTTGTCGCATACATCTTTGATAGTGTGATCGTGCACAATAAAGTGAACTATAGATTGAGAAAAAGGCTTTATCATCCATTTATTTTGAGCTTTCTACCAGATAAACTCAATCGATTGCGTTAACTTTCTACAGAATTCATATCCAGAAAGAGGCTTTTGTGATCATTTGAGCTTTATGATCGCGTACGTCGTTTTGTCTCTATCTCTGGCCACTCTTGATTTCCAAGCTGGTGTTACAAAGGGCTTTGTAAAGTACAATGGTATTGTTGTGTGTGTGAATTAAATCAAAGCTGGTAAGCCTATACTATTCAATTTCTTTATTTTTTTTTCTATTGATTAGAATATGTTAAACCCATCTATAAAGTGTAATAAAAAAATATCTAACTGGTGTTGTTGGTGAGTTTTGTGCCAAATGCAACTCAAATGTTCTTTTAATAATTTTGAAGCGAGTTTGATGATTGAATCAAACCAAGCGAAGTTGAGATGTTATCATCTTTTATTAGGTGAATGGGTGGCACATGTTTGACGAGCGAGATGATGAGATGATGGTGGTCAAGAGTACTACTGGATGTTACTCAAAGGCTTTAGTAACTGTCAGTATTGTTCTTGCTTTCATTGATGGCGATATTTTTTGTCCTGGCGTTATATTAGAAGGTGTTAGTAGTGAGATTTTTAGTGTAGGTGAGAAACCGATTGATGGAGGGGCTTTGCAATGTGAGGTTGTTGGGAGGAAAACGTTGGTTGAAAACAGGAGGGTATATGCATTAACAATAAACCTGGCACTTTTAACCAGTTTGACTCGTTCCCCTTTCATGTAAATTAATTTGATTCAGTTGTGATGACTTTTAAGTAGTCCGGAATGCTTCCAATGGGTTAGTCATAAGACATTTAAGAGTCTTTATTCCTATCAAGCCCATTCATTTTTGACCCATTATCCAAGACAATTCGAGATATTGGGGGTTCTGTTACTGGGACCTACAAAATGAAACAGAAGCAGAATGTGAATACAATTCCCAGTTAAATCTTCTAATATCATGTTTATTTCTTTCTTTTTGTAGGTTTGTAGAGTATGTGAACTCTAAGGTAGCCAGCCTGCACCAGATTTACTGTACCAAGCAGAGAAAAGTTGGCTTCTTTAACCACATTCTGTTATTATTATTTTTTATAATAGATAATGCTTATTATTTAAGAATGTTCCAGGGAGATAATAATACGTTCAAGATGGCTTTAGAAACAAAATATTCGTCTAGAATAAGTTGGTTCATGGGGACTGTTTCTTCTTTTCATGGTACTGATCGAAATAGTTGGCCGAGTTCTCCATGGAGGCTTCTTTAGGTATTAATTTCATTTTTTTCTTGTAATATTTACATTGTTCATGCATGTTATATGTTTAAAAGAATTTCACTAGATGCGTGGGGGATGGGGTTTGCTAGCTTAAAGTTACAATAATCAGACAATTAGATGTCCAGGTGATCTTTAGATAACTGTTTTGTGAAGCAATAGAACAAGCGGAAGTTGTTCTAAGCAGAATTTCACTGATTCCTGTTAATTTATAATAACCAGTTTTGAGTAGATTTATGTGTTTAATCAAAAGTGTTTAGATAAGGATTTATAATAAACAATCTCTAAGCTGTATGGACCAGCCTGAGGTCCTTAAACAAAGGCAAAGCGGCGGGCTTAACCCACTATGACTACTTAAAAGGCTATTTTGGCACCGACCATAGCCCGATTGTTTTCCGACTAGCTTTTTCAATGATGACGTTCTGGGTTCGAAGTTGACCGCGTGGTTTTTTTTTTACTATTTGATTTCTTTTTGTTTCATCTACTTTAGGCCAGGCTCAATACTTGGAAATGGTTTAATGATTTTGCGTAGTACTATAAAGATTATAAACTCACTTCTGGATAGGTCGAGCAATTGTTTTTGTTGATAGTTCCTGTAGCTTATAAGCACATTGTGAGGGTGCTAAAGGAGTTAATGGACCATAACCTCCGTGACCTTATTTAGCTTGGACCATAACTGTTATTCTTTTTTAGCTTGGCTTTTGTAGAACTTAAGTATTTTATCTTTACTAATTCTCAATTGAACATATTAGCTCTTTTATTCATGTTCTTTAAACATATGATCTAAAACGACTATATTGCGTAGATGTTGTATCTATAATGATGGATATTCGCGACCCGCTTGAGTTGTCTAGAACCCATACGGGTCGTAATTTTGAATATTGCATTTCGAGTTATCTTTCTCATAGTGGGTTTAAGTGATTTGGCAATGGAATAATCGGTTTGTCCATCCAAGGAGGATGGTGGCATGCTTGGCTGGGTGAGAAAGGGGCAGATGGTATGAACGGTTTTGTATTCTATCTGGTTGAATATAGTGTGGCAAAATAACCTGGTTGGATAACTGGGTCAAAATGGGTCAATTTTAGTGCTGGTCGGCTCTGATTTGGGTTTACCCATCCAACACTTATTTTATCCTTTCATAAAAAATTTAAATAGTTATTATTGTACTAAACATGACTATAATATCTATTTTGTTTTACTAATAATTTCGGTGTTTAAAAAAATATCTAATAAACTGGTGGCACATCCCAAGTCTATAATTTGTATCTGATTTGTTCTTTAATGTTTTATGGTGAATCATTGCAGGTTCCAGAGTTTGGGGAAGCTGCATTTAACGTCCCATTAAACAAGAGTGCATGGACTAGAATGTTTGGAGTTCGTTTGACTTAAGCAGGGTTGGTTGGTAAATGGTGTAGGGAGTCTAGCTTTGTTGAGTTTTTGATTCTACAGGGCTGAATGTTTGATGTTGTATGTTCAAGAAGTTTTTTTTGCGTTTTCAGTTATAGTTATATCGACTATTTGTAGGGCTCCTATGTTAGCTACCTTTTATGTTCCTGTTGACCGAAGTGACAATGAGATAATAGTATCTCTTTTTTTAGAAGGCTGTTGTTCGGCTATCTTTCATGAAGACGGATAGAGATGCTTTTTTAGCATCACTTGCAAAGTTTACTTCCCTCCATTCACCTGCTGATATAATACAAAAAGTATAGGAGTTATCAAGGTTTTTTTTAGTTATTATTATTAACATACAAAGTTTTTTATTTTGATATACACAAATTCTTATTATATTTTTTATTATTTCACAGGCAATAGTCACCATTTCAGATGACAGTGGGAATTATCTACAGGATGGCTAGGAGCATAATCTAACATGTGTTTTATGGTTTGAGCATCTGCGTCTATTAGGAGAGTGGGATCCACCAGATGCCACTTTTTTGTAAAATAAAAAAAAACAAAGTCAAACATCCATCTTGTCCCTAAAAAAGGGAGCTGGGATGATACATCAAGTAGCTGCATCAACAAGGAGGTTCGTATGATAGTGCTGGCATTGGTTGTAATACTTCTACAGGTATCAAATCTAAGCCGGTGAATAATCAAATATTCATAAAGAGTCAGAAACTCGACAACGTAGCAATAGTTGGCTTTGTCAAAGCTATAACAAAATTGGGATGCCAAGTTTTATGTCAAATTCGATAAAGACTTTCATTCTGATCTTGGTAAGTTATTTATTTCTTTTGTTTTACTTATATGTTGATGCAAATTGCAAAATTATTTCAACCTCCCAACAGGCAAAGAGGTTTAAGTGAAAAATTGCAAGCCGTCGATAAAGATTAAAAAAAACAAGAACCCCTGATCGAGTGGGCCAGGCAGTTCCAGCTCCAGAGGCTAATGGAGAGATCCAATCCAACTTAGATGTGAGTTAATTCTACTTAGTTTTTAATGATTTTTTAAAATACTAACTCAAACCTGTGTGGGAACTGGGAAGCCAGGCTGATGAAGTTACTCGGTACACTTTTCCACCTTATATATAGTATTTGTGTTAAGATGTGGCAAAACAAATGGGGTTGGGTAACATGTTAAAATTGGTTTCGGTGAGAGCAACTTATTTTAGTATTTCTTGAAATATGGAATGGGTATTGTACGTTGACCTGCAAGCACTTTATTTTATTTTTTATCGTTTTGTGTTCTTTAATACATTACATGCGTTAAATGTGGTTGCAAAATATTGTTAAACTTTGGATAACTATCTATCTATATATATATTTTTTTGAAATTACTCAGTTTGACCAGTTGTAGATATATTAGATGACACAAAACGGCCCATCCATTACCGGGCTTTTTATCCGGTGATCCCGAAGAAGCGGTGAACGGTGGGGAGAAAACTGTGGTTTACGACATGTCATTGTCCGAGTAAGAGGCAACTGATGAGAAGGAAAAGGGGAATGCTGCAAATGAATCTACGGAGAAGGATCCTTAGCAAAAGGTATTAGTTACGATTATCAATAATTACTACTACGTTGATGTTGCATTCAAGAATGAGTAGAAGATGGTCAAGGGCTGTTGATTTTGTGAAGTTATTGTTGATTATTTGGCTACTATTCTTATGTATACATCAGATTTACGGCTGGTTTGATTAACTCGCAATTATGATCAGTGAATTTTGAGGGCAAAATATGTTGGAACATCGGGTCAAATAAACTCGGACTGGAACTTTATGTTCACGAATGTCATGAACTTTATTTACACTACAGAAGGCTTCTTATTTCAGTTGCTATCCACTACCACCTGTCGTTGTGTCGTTGCTGTAAGACTACTAACCATCTAAATGTTAATTAAAGAGCATTATTTTCAACAAGGATTTGGGAATTAAACTACATATTATATGGGTTTCTTGATTTTCTAATGCTATCATCTTTTATCTAATTTGCTTATATTGGTTGTACGTTCCCTTTTAAATGCAGTTTATACTACAGTAAGTGTAGTTAAAAATCGCTCCTTTACGTATACTATTGGTGTATTATTACATAGGCAGTTGGTTACAAGGGTGAATTAGCTGGTGTACCGAGGAAGCCTGGTATGACCTCTAATGATCTTTTCAACATCAATTTTGGGATTGTTAAGGGTTTGTGCACAACTATTGCAAAGTATTGCCCTCATGCGAGTAATCACCTATCTTGATTATGCAAATCCTAGAATAAGTGAATGTATAAATGTTGTTTTGTGTCTCGACATATACCAATTTGGTTAATATTACTTTTTATCATTTTTGATCACATTACATTATACATATATATAGTGAACGGACTTTTGGAAATTGGATGGTTTTTTTTTTTTTTTTGTTGGAACCCAGTTAATTTATTTTTCGGTCATGCTACATCTTTGAAGGAGTTGTTATATGATTTGTTTGACATGTTATTATCTATCTATGGTTAAGATTTGTTTTTGTCTCTATTCACACATAAGACTCCATGGTTATGAAAGATCCCACTAAGCATTATTTGGTAATAATCTTCTTCACAAACTTGTTTTCTATATATTTTTATATGTTTCTTTGCTATTCACTTATTTATTAAACATCATATTACATATTCAGACACTGTCTGCAGTCGCGATACACACATCCAAGAATGCACAAGTGCATGTGCTTAACCGGGATCAAAGAGTTTTAACCATCTATTAGGAAAGTTATATGCAAAAAGTTATTTGTTTTAATACACTTCTCTATATTTTTTATGTTGTAAACATGGTTAGCTTGAATCATTTATTAGAACATATATATAGTTCTATAATGGACGTGCCTCTATGCCTATAATAAAAATAGTTTAAATTGAGATTAATGTTTTTATATTAAATTTTTTTATTTCCTTATAGCTTTGCTAAGTTACTTTACTGGTGACTGAACTAAAAAGAGTTGTTTAGCTGTTAAGGCTCTTTGGTTTTTTGCTCTCTTTAATTGTAATATTATATATTCGCTCTATGAATGTTTATAAACATTTTTTTCTCATTGGGTTTCCCCTTTTTTCCAGGAGTGGCTATCATCATTAGTTGTGGGAAAACAGTCACCGACTGTATAAAGAATCGCCCATGTTCTTTCAAAAGCTCTCAAAACCGAGTCATAGTCAAAGAACTTAAAAGTAGTATGTTCATTCAGAAGCTCTCTATGTTATGTGTTTGTGTATGACAAGTGAACTTTGTATATACCAAAATGTATTTAAGATAAATTAGCAAGACACTAATATAGAGAGAGAGAAATCTATGTATGTTGTGATTGTTAGCAATACTAATGTCAGTCAAATTTGCATATTGAAAACATTCCACTAGCTCCTTTTGAAAATAAAATGATTTCAAAGGTATGACTTATCATAACTTAAAAATGTAGTTTCGTTTAACAACTGGAAATTCTACAAGTTCTTTTACATGTGATGCTCATTTTACAGCTTAGTTTTATAATTTGTGATTATGAAATTTAAATAGTTATTTTACTTCAGATAATGAGGGGAAATATGTTGTTGAATTAAAAAATTGGTGTGATCCAAAAAATTTATGGGCTCCCCTTTGGCTATTCATCCACCATGGCGTGTCTTCTTAGGCGTATGGGTTTCGAAAACATTCTTATACAGAGATCTCATAAATTAAAAAAAGGAACTAGCTTTACATGAAAACTTTGAATACATATGGAGGCAAAGTTGGGATACTTATAAAACCGAACTAAAAATTTATGGTGGAGAAGGAAAGGGGATACTTTAGAGGTTCAAAGTGTTATTTATATACTTTTGTTTGTTGTAAATTAATTTTTCCTAGTGAGGGAAGTTCCCGGGTGATAACCTAGTAATGCATATTCAGCTTAGAAATCTTTACTAAAGCAAATCTAGTTACTGACGTAAGAATGATCATCAGCTCTTGTATATGTTAATAATGTGCTAATTAGTGTATTTTATTTTACTAATAGAAAGTGTGGTTAAGTGTTTTTCAAATAATACTGTTTGTAATGGGGTGTTTCGGGAGGGTGAGGTGGCCGAAAGCGCCCCCATAGCGCCGCCCACACCATTACAGGGAGCGCTGTAGGTGGTTTTTTGTGGGCAGGCGTCATACACATAGCGGCGTTTTGGGGTTGAATTTTCAAAATGTGACCGTTGCAAACGGTCAAATGTTAAAAAAAAGTTTTTTAATTTTAAATTTCATTTAAATACCTATAAATCCCCCATCTCTCATTTTTTTTATAAAAATTCAACACACTTCACATACTTTCATCCTATTCTCACCCTTTTTTTATAACAATTTACAATCTTTTTACCATGAATCCTTTCAACCGAGGTTTCATTCCTCCACGTTCGAGCGCCTACACGAACCAAGCTAGCCACTCTACCCGTCCCGTTTCTCCGGAACCCACTCGGCCCACCCCATACGGATCCGGTTTCTTCGATTTAATCAAAATCAAACCGGGTTCTTGAACCTTTTGACCCAACCACTTTCATGGGACTCAAATCTATACGGTTGGAACCCGAACCAAAACATGGGCGAAATGGGTTCGTCTCAAGCATTCGGTTCCGCACAAGCATTCGGGTCGCCCGTACGCGAGCCCGACGTTGTTCCGGAAACACAACCAGAAATAGTGGAGACGCAAAAGGGAAAAACAAGACACTCGCATAAAAAGAGAGCCGAGAAAACCGATAGCCGAGCAAAACAAAACATTCAACCGTGGGATGAAGATGAGTTATACGCGTTAACCCGATCTTGGCTCGACGTGTCGGAGGACCCCGTAATAGGTAAAAAAAAAATTTGTGTCTTATTATTTTTATAGCCAACAACCAAAGTAGAACCGTTTTTTGGAACTGTATCCGAAAGCTTTTTTTCGACCTAATGGGTAGGGGAGACGAGTACCGATCGGCGGACTCAATGTCGGGCAAATGGACTGACATCAACAAAAAGTGTACAAATTTTCATATCGTTTACCTACGAACGAGAAATGGTTGGAAAAGTGGGAACGAAGATGAGGACATTAAGCAAGCCGCGTTGATCGAGTATCAAGAGAAAAATGGTAGTTTCTTGTACATGAGGTGTTGGCAACTTCTTCGGCATAGCCCCAAATGGGCCGACGTTCCTACCGTTGGAGCGAATTCAGGTCGTCGGCGAATATAAGGCCGTCGAAGAGATAAAAAACAAACGAATCGGGTGAACCTGAAACGCGGACATCTGACGCTCGAAACATCGACGTAAACGACGATATTCAAGAGGACGAGCCGGTGCAAGAGCTTCCACGACCCGGCGGAAGAGCCGCTGCAAGAAGATAAAAAAGGCCCGAGTCATCGTCGATGTCATCCGACATGACTAATGCGTTCTTGGAGGTAAACCGACGCCTTCAAGACATACACGACTCGGGACTAAACGTTTGGAGGAGAACCGGGAAGTGACCGAGATTATGCGGGATAGACAATGGGTTCATGACTTTGAGTTCTACTCGAAACCGCATGACCACCTAACCGGCAAAGCGTTGAAGATGACGTTGGCACAAAAGGAGCGAATCGAAAAAAAAAATATAATCTTTGAGTTTTTTATATTGTGATGTTTTTTAAATTTTTAGTGTAATGTTTTTATTTTTATTTTAAGTGTAATGTTTTTATTTTTTATTTTTAGTGTATTTTTTTATTTGGAATATTTCATATAATAGTAATCAACTTTTAGAAGTGTTTTAATTAAGTCACTCATAACAAAATTTGTTCCAATTAAGTCATTCAAATTTATTTTATGTTCTAATCCACATGCGATGCAGGTAAACCATTATATGTGGTATTTTTTTTTTCAAAGATGTTGATATAATTAATAAAATAAATAAATTAAACATTCATGTTCCAACAATAAAAAACCCTACCATTGTTTCCTGTACCACCACCGTAATAAGCAACCCACAAATGGCAATAGTGTTCAATATCTGTTGCATATCAACAATGGTGGTGACCCATAGAAACCGTAGGTTTCTTTCTTTGCATATCAACAAAAAGAAAGATTAACAAACTTTCATTCTTTGCATATCAACAGAACCCTTTAAGCCATAAATTAACAATTAATAAATATAGATGAAAGAAGATGTATGTGCGTATCTCTAAAGTGCATTTAAAGCCTAATCAATAACAATCGCAGAAATAGAGAACAACTGGTTAGATCTAATGTTAAGAATTAAAGCTGCTATTATAAGTTTAAGAAAATCAAGAAAAAAATATATATGATGAGTTCATTAAAGTATAAAATAGAAAAATGATAATAACTTGATTAAATAAAATGATAATAAGTTGCAAGTTAAAAAAATAGCGATGTTTAAATTTTCACAAATTTTGAAGTTTTTCGCAATTTTTAAATATTTTCACAATTTTTAATTTTAATTTTTATTTTTTTGTAGTTTTTAACCCATGTTAACATTTCTAAGCCATGTCATGTAGGATGAATTACCTTCTATTTAGGTAAACTATCTAGGATTGGAACATCAAAGTAAACTTGAGTGATCTAATTAAAACAAAATATTTAATGAGTGACCTAATTAGAACAATTCTGAAACTTGGTTACTATTTTAGAAAGTTATCCCTTTTTTACTTTAATGAAATTAGTTTTTATTTTTATATAGTTAGAAAAAAAATACTAAACTAGAATTAACCTCCCCCGCGTTGCGGCGAGGGCGCAAAACTATGTCAAATAGTACTAATGCCACACCACCGTCTGTGACTACTAACACTGAGTTGATCCAGGACACGCGCGTTGCGACAAACTTATCAAACGAAAAAAATAAGCATAAAAACATTGAACCACACATGCATGTATCTTGTTAACTCGCATAATTTGAACGAAACAAAAAAAAACGTTGAACCACATACGCACGCCGCGCCATGGTAACTCGCAAAATTTAGAACAAAACGTAAAACGAAAATTTGCGAAAGATGAAAAGTATAGGGGACCAAAGTTGAAGGTAAAAATGTTGTGATAAATTGAAAATAATGAAAAGTTTTGAGTGAAAAGTGAAAAAACAATTCATCTGGGTTAAATAGCAAAATTTAAAAAGCTTTTGGGTTAAAATTAAAAAATCAAAGTTTTTTTTTAAAAAGAAACCCCTAAAGCAAGAGGTACAAGACACTATGCACAAGAATGTTACTTGTTTATAGTTATATAATAATGGAAATAATAATTAAGCAATGATTAGATAGAAGTGTTATGACTACGCATCTAATGTCTGCATAACGCCTCATAACGCCCTCTTCTGACGTGGCACGCCACATATTAGAAAACGCTCTTAAAGAACGTTATGACTACACATGACCTAATAATGTACTCCAACTATACCTTAAAACAATTTAACTTTGTAAACTAAAAAGAGAAAAATGAAATGAATCACGCAACTATCCAAATCAAAGATTACAAAATGCTAATTTATCACCTAGCTAGTGACCACACGACTTATTATAAGACAATCGTACACAACGAAAGGAGACACATTTGACAATTTTAAATTGACAAGGTATAGGATAAGATTAAGAAATGGTATCAAAAAGAAAAAAATCAAACAAATTCACCAAATAAATCAAAAGATTTCTTAAAAATCAAACAAATTCACCAGTAAATTGTCCTCGACGTTGCCGCGACATTTCATAAAAGAATGTACATTAATACATGGACCAACCGAAAACGTAAATAAAGATAAACAGGAAAACGTATTATATTTGACCGGATTCATTTCTGGAAAAATTATATCGAAACGTAAATCAACTTGAATTTTATATTAACACATACATAAAATAAACATGTAAAACTCGGCTTCAAAGTCTTTAAGAAATTAAGGGGTTGTATGTGTTAATTCAAAAATTTTACGGGTAAAAATATACAAACACATAAAAGGACAAATAAAACAAAAAAAAAAAAAAAATACATAAAAATAAACACGTAAAACTCGACTAAAAAGTTTTTAAGAAGTCAAACGATTGTACATATCAATGCTAAAATTTGAAGGGTAAAAATACATAAGAGTTAATTACGTTTTTCGTCCTCATGGTTTGTCAAAAATCACTATTTCAGTCCATTAGTTTAAAAATTGTCATTTCAGTCCCTGTGGTTTCACTTTCGTAACTATTTCAATCCACCTTCGTTAATTCCATCCAATTATTCTGACACTATATTGCAAATAATGGACTGAAATAGTTACTTTTGACAAACCAATGGATTGAAATAGTTACGAAAGTGAAACCACAGGGACTGAAATGACAATTTTTAAACTAATGGACTGAAATAGTGATTTTTGACAAACCACAGGGACGAAAAACGTAATTAACTCAATACATAAAAATACAAAAGGACAAATAACACAAAAAAAAGTCAAACCACCCACTCTTCAAGTGGTTGGTAATTGTATTATATAGATTTTAAGAAATAAACATACAAAAGGACAAATAAAACAAAAAAATATATAAAAATAAACACGTAAAACTCGACTACAAAGTTTTTAAGAAATCAATCGGTTGTACATGTCAATACCAAAATTTGAAGGGTAAAAATACACAAAAATACAAAAAGACAAATAAGACCAAAAAAAGTCAAACCATCCACTTTTCACAGTGGTTATTAATTGTATTATATAGAATTTTCTTTTTCTTTGACAACAATTATCAATATCACTAGAAATATTATCATTCCATAATTTTATAATCACAAACAAATTAAGATCCTTCAAAGATGGAGAGTTTAGTCTTGAGAGAAACCGGTTACAAACAAATGAAGCAAGTTTTAATGAAGAAAGTCATTCTTAATTACAATTCAAAACTTATAACTGGTCAAGCAAGTTATTAAAGAAGAAGTTGATTGACTTAAAGTAATTTAGTTATAATTTGTTTATTTATTTGAGAAATATCTAAAAGATCCAAAAATTGATTTAAAGGGACGCGTACACGCACGGGTAAGTTGTGTTTTTCTTTAAATTCAGTTAGTATAATACTTGAGTTAGTTGTTTTCATCATTGAAATTGAGTCAAAGTTTATAATTACTAAAACTAATAGCTCTCGAAAAATATAGATTATTCAGTTGATGTGCTTATATAGTTATCATATGAAACGTAGGTTATATGTATATTTTTTTTATGTGACGATAAAAAATCCATGTTGCAACAGTACATCCGAAAGTCATAGAATTGTTACGTTATTTTGTATTGTATATAAAGGTAGACACGATGAGAAAACATTGCAGCTGTTAATTTAAACATAGATAAAAAAGCACGTCACAATGGTGTACTTAGAGATGAGCGCAATTCCAATTTAATAAAACCGGACGGTTTAGAAAAAAACGTTTATAATTGCCGGTCGGTTTTAAAACAATGTTACGAAAATTCACGTGGAGCGTTGGTATAAAAAAATGAGACCGTTAAACAAATTCACTTAACAGATTACTTGTTGAACACTTAAAATGATAACTTTATTAAATTTCAAGGGACGTAGTGTAAATTGCTTAAAGAAAAAGGAAATAAAAAACTAAATTACAGCGGGTATAAACAAAAACTAAACTAAATTGTAGTGGGTATTTAAACTTGAGATTGAAAAATAGCCTTTTAATGTATAACGATAATAAGAATAATTACTTATTAGTGAATATTTGCTAATATTTTTTAATAAGGTTGTCACATATCAACTGGTCTTCTTTAACTGTCATCCGTTATTAGTTTAATGCAGTTGTTGTAATCATCATTCAAGTAAACCGTGCGACTTGACATATGACACGATAGATGCTAGCCTTTGATTAAACTTCCATAGTTAATATAAATAAAAAAGTTAGATGTCACATTATAGGGACCCGCTTTCGGGTTTCTTTCTGTAAGTTTCTAAGTTTAAAACAGACGCCACATCATCCTCCCTTTCATCTTATCAATTTCCTTAAAAAGTGGAGTGTGATTCTCCTTTCTTCCCTTCCCCCCTTCTATTACCATATTATATAAATAAGCAAGATTTTCTTGCATTATTTGTTGTACTATGTGCATAGGGTATAGGGTGACTTAAAAAAAAATCTTTTTTCATTTTTCTTTTTTTATCAAAAGTTTTTATCTTTTCATTTTAACTTTTTTGATTATTTTACTTTTAACACAAATACTTTCATGTTTTACAATTTAACCTCTAACACTTTTTTATTTTCAACTTTAGTCATCTATACTTTTCATCTTTTACAAGTTTTTCACTCTATTTTTCGTTCAAAATTTTGCGAGTGAACATGCCTCATCGTACGTGTGGGTTTCAATATTTTTTCGTCTATTTTTTCCCGTTTGACAGGACCGTCACAACGCGTCTATTTTTCCCTGTTTGACAGGTTTGTCGCAACGCGCGCAGTCTTAGATCGACTTAGTTATTCTTTTCTATTTTTATGTTTCAGTCAAATTTCTTCGCAATAAAATGCCGCAACAGACATGCGTGGTTCAACGATTTTACATATGTTTTTCGTTCTTTTTTATTTTGTTTTTATGAGCTTTTTCAGTTTTACTGGTCGCTAGTAGTTGTGTAGCATTAGTGCTACTTGGCACGCTTTATGCCCCGCCTCGGGGGACTTCCTATAGTATTAATTCATAACATGCGGAGAAAGAGTTAACTCAACACTTTTTTATTTTCAACTTTAGTCATCTATACTTTTCATCTTTTGCAAGTTTTTCACTCTATTTTTCGTTCAAAATTTTGCGAGTGAACATGCCTCAACATATGTGTGGGTTTCAACATTTTTTCATCTATATTTTCCCGTTTGACAGGACCGTCACAACGCGTCTATTTTTCCCTGTTTGACAGGTTTGCCGCAACTCGCGCAGTCTTAGATCGACTTAGTTATTCTTTTCTATTTTTATGTTTCAGTCTAATTTCTTCGGAATAAAAGCCGCAACAGACATGCGTGGTTCAACGATTTTACATATGTTTTTCGTTCTTTTTTATTTTGTTTTTATGAGCTTTTTCAGTTTTACTGGTCGCTAGTAGTTGTGTAGCATTAGTGCTACTTGGCACGCTTTATGCCCCGCCGCAACTCGGGGGACTTCCTATAGTATTAATTCATATCATGCGGAGTTACAGTTAACTCTTCACCAGTTAACTTTTATCCACCAATTTTAGCTTCTTTTTGCTTTCATCACTGGGCACTTGTAACTGCATGTACTTTTCAATACAAGGGAGAACAGTGGAGGTGAGCGGCGGTTACGGTTGAGTAGCGGCAGTCAGAGGGGTAAACGATGACGGCGGTGGGTTGGAGACGGTGGCGGTGGCGATTGTAGAAGATGATAATGGTGTTCAGGTACTGTTTTGTCTTCTAAGGCTTCATTGTGGTGTGCTGACAGTCGCCACGATAGCTTGGTGGTGAGGGTGGCGGAGAAGTCGGACGGCGGCCATGGCAGATCAGTACTCTATGGATGATGTGGATGCAGATCTTGACTACCGGCTTGCCGTAGTCATTCACCGGCCACAAATCAACAACCTGATTGTTGGTGTGGATGTAAGCAGCAGTGACTATTGGTTTGCCGGCGACTAGGCGAAGAATTGCTGTTGGATTTTGATGGTAGGTTCAATCGAGAAGAGAAAAGGTGAATGTATCTGATTGGCTCCCACCGACTTCTATAGTGCGGATCATCAAGAAACATTCATGGGCAACCATTTTTACCTATGTGTGTGAGAAAGTTTCACTTGTATGAAATATGAATAAGCCATCACACCTTTCCATGTGGTATTGCAAACCATGGGTGAAATCCTGAGAGCAGGTGGGAACTGTGTACAATTCTGGGTCACTTTTAGAATTTTTAGTAGAAGTGCCCTCATACTTTGTATCTTAACATCTGTAATCAACTTGGCTAACAATAAGAATTTTTTATAAAGAATTTAAAAACTCATTGTGTATTCATGAAGAAAAAGATGAATACATATCAAGGAGATGCTCTAATTAATAAACAATATAAACAGAAAATAAGAAGACTTTTTCTAAATTGAAAAATGAGATAAGAAAGTTTCAAAATTTTTATTTTTGCATTTTCTCTTTGCTTTGCTATAAGCAATGCCGTTATCATAGTGAAATTGAACAAAACGATCCGATACCCATAAAAATCCCACGCGTAGCGTGGGGATTTTTCACTAGTATGTATTAATTTTTAACATGCCAATAAATAGTGATGTTTTTTTGTCTTTTATTGGTTTTTTCTTTTTGATTTTTCTTTTTTTTTTCTTTTTTGACATAGTAACTTTATGGTATTTTAAATTTGTAATAAAATTTTAACTTTTTTATAATTTTATCGCAAAAGTTAAACGGGTTTATTTTTTATTAGTTTTAATTTTACATTTGTTTTTTTTTCTGGATGTGTTGTCATTCGGTTGTTACTACGGTATTTTGTGGTCACATTTGTTCTATCAAGTTTTTATACCCGATAGACTTTCTAATATTTGACGTTATAAATTTGATTTCGTCTATTTATTACGTTACGTGAGTCACTTGGTGTCATAAATTCGTGTTTTTGTTTTACGCTTTATCCCGGTTTTAGTCTTTATTCGGTTGCTACTTGACATGATTTTACACCTCGCAACCCCGCAATGCTGGTTGCATGCTTTTTGACGCTCCCCGCCCCGCAACGCAGGGGACTCAAGACTAGTTTAAATTAAACTTTAAAATATTGACATGTATAACTAAAAACAAATTTGAGAGGAGATTCTAAGGTGTATTAGAACAAAAACAAACTTGAGGAGTTTGACAAATGAAAGAACAAACGGGGTAAAACTTACGACACACAAATAACCTCCTTCTTCCTCTTCTAATAAACCTGCAACAAAAAGAAAAAAAATGTTAGGAATTAAGAAAACAGATTAAAAAAAAACACGATACAATACACACAAGCCATCTGGGAGAATTCCCTGTGGGCACCGAATAACCATCGGGAGGGGCGGTGTTCACCGTCCGCAAAGGCTACACCTCAGCCTTCTCTGTTTTCTTCCCGAACCCATACCCTACCGTCTTATACAACCTTATTTTCAGTTTTTGTGGTTGTTGGAAACTGGTGTACGAATGTGTGATATCCTATAATCTCTTTTTTAGATATCATAAAAAAAAACCCAAATATTTTAATGTTTATCATACATAAAATTCATATTTTTATAAGCTTTAACATTTTATATACTTACAAACTTACAAAATCTACATGTTAAAACTTACCACTTATAAATATGAGCATCTCTTTTTCGTTATTGATTAATTACCATACTTTTATAAATTATATTGATTAATATTTAAACTTTATGATAACAACTTATTATTAACTTACTTATTACATAGTGTTTAAGTATTATATATTATTTGCTAATTGACATTTTTACAACATTAATCTCCAATTCTGTATGCATCAAGTTTGTACCAGAAGGATTAATGGTTGGACATATTTATAAGATCAAAGTGAGTTGGTAGGATAAAAATAATGTAGGCTTTGTAGTTTGAAGTAGCATTTAACTATCAAAAAAATGATCATTGGGGTTGGTGATCTAGTGACAAGACAAAGCTTTTTAATATAGTTAAGTGAGAGATCTTGGGTTCAAATTTTATAAGTGACAAAAAAATTATATTTTGAATTTTTTTTTCAAATATTATAAAGCATTAACAAGCCAGTAGTATGAATGTAAAATTACTGGGAATTTGCCATCAAATTTAGCCAGTTGTAGTTAACCTCAAGTCCATCACTTAAGTTCTAATGAATTTTAATTTGTATCTAACTGTATATAGAGAGGTGCGGATCTTCGAATAGAAAATATTGTGCTATTATCTACAGGATCTCATTGTTACTTTTGTCAACAATAACTAATGATGGCTAGTACTAAATAATCTTGGTGGTTGCAAAAGTTTACAAACTATCAATTTAGTGTCAATACTTTCATAATATGGAAACTTCCACACGTTTGGATGTGGTTACATGGGCTACTAATCTCACTCCAGATGGAATTTGTGTCAAGGAAATCCTCCTTCCAACTTTAATTTTCAACAACAATCCTATTAGGGGTGTGTATGGGTTGTTTTTTGGCCAAAAACTATAACGATAATTGTGATGTCGGTTAATGGATAATTATAACCATAACCAATTGGTTATGACGGTTATGGTTAATAGCTTCTGACGGTTATAGCGGACCGGTTATGGGTGTTTAACCGTGAATTTAGGCCAAACTAAACTAGCTCAAATCTTTTTAACATAGAATAAAATTTTTATTACATATTTCTGTATATTAGTACTAGATTAGAACCTTGTGTATTACACGGGTTGCGCAAATCTAATTTTATTTAACATATACTAAAAAGATATGTCTTAAAAAAACTCGTAAATTACACGTTTTGAATAAAAAATAATGTTATATGATAACACAAACAGTCGTCAAGATTAATCTTTTAAAAATGAACATTCCAAACCATCATATTGATGCATCTAAAAACACTTACAATTTTATAGAAGCATATGCTCGACCTAGAATGATTATTTAATTTTAGTGAAAAAAGACAATAATACAGTTATTAAGTATATATCAAATGAGGACTTTTGATTTCTAATTTACCATAATTTCAATCACCAGACTCCAAAGTATATGTCTAGTTATAATATCTAAATTTTTGTTTAAAATTAAATATAGAAAAACGAATATTTATTCTTATCTTATTTATTTTTTAAAATAATAATAATAATAATTATTAATATGATCATAATAAAAACAAATCTTTATATTCTTATCTGATTTTTTTTGTTTAAAATTATTAATATTATTTATTATCTATCTATACTAATAAACGAAAATCCTTTTTGGACACGTGTCACTTTCTGGTGCTTGTTTGGGCGTAGATTTTTATAGTTATGGATCATGTATCCTGAAGCGTTACCTGGATCACTTATCCTTAGCGGATGGTGTAGGAACTCGGAGGATCAAGGATCCTTAACATTACTTATGATTTCTAACAATTATCCACGTTTTTAATGCTTATACGCAGGTAATGGACGTAGTGGACTAAATCTCAGCTAGAATCTTGGGAATATTCCATTTAAGATGCTACTTGGTGGCCAAGTAACGATAATGTGCACATGGGCATGATCTTCCTAGAAAATATGACTTGTAGTTAGCTTATTTAAATGGGGTTGATCAAGTGTTTTAGGCTGATTATCACCTTCATAAACACACATTCACGAATCAGAGCTCACAACACACTTAGAAAACATTCATTGTACCACACTTGATCAACATCCGAAGTTGTATTGATTTTTACATTCTTGTTCAATATAGTTGGTGATCGGTAGTTTCCATCACCCGAGGTTTTTATGCCGGAGATCATTCATTGATCAATGGCTTTTTCCTCGTATAAATCTTGGTGTTCATCGTTGATTAAATTTCTATCTTGTTCATACAATTGTTCATTATTTCAAGCACTCAACCTCACAAAATCAGAATTTGTTACATTATCCTTATTGTGATTTTTGACCGAAATAGTTTGGCGCCCACCGTGGGGCAATCGGTGCTTTAATCTAAAAATTCTGTTCATCTCATTCATTTTTGTTCATTTTCTTCAACCACATGGCTTCTCAGGGAAAATCCACTTCAAATGCCATGCCGGCGGTTACCTCATCTCAAGCCAGTGCACCGTTGCCTTCTATTCCCCCTGCATTCCAGAAGAATGCTGAAAATTCTCTGGAGAAGACATCATATGTCTTCACAGGATCAAAAACCTGTGTTGTTTCTTCATCTACAACTACTAACAGTGATGTTTCTACTTTGATTTTGCAGATGAAAGGCTACATGGAACAACAAGAGAAAACCGACCAGAGGATCCTTCACGAGATTGATGAAATAAAGAAGCAAAAGAGACCAGTGGAAAATCAGTCTCCACTCATGCCTAGAGAATTGGATTTTGCTACTCCATCATCAACAATCTAGCAGTTCAAAGGATCCACTACTCAACCCCAAGGATCCTATATCCTTCAACAAGGATCACTAGCAATGGCGCAGCCTCAAGGATCCTCTATCCTTCAGCAAGGATCAATGGAGACAACTCAGAATCAAGGATCCTTCCTCCGTTCGGGAGGATATATGGAGACGTTTCCAGCTCAAGGATCCTACTTTCAGAATCAAGGATCCTCGTCTCAGGTTCAAGGATCCATGGATTACCCCTCCAAGGCCTTCAGCACCAATGTATCCAGGATCCAATATCTTTCAGGATCAAGGATCCTCCAGGAGTCAGCCATTCAGAAGTTCCGAAGTACATGAAGGGGATTTCATTCCTATGTAGACAATTGCTTCATATGGTCCTACCATTGCACCTGACATGTCTTACCCTAGATATACTTCTGGAATACTAGTTCCAAATCAATCAGGAGGTAACAATTTCAATACATCTTTTGGCACTAACTGTGGTTTCATGCAGGACACAGGTATCAATCAGGCTATGGAACGGGAGGTCCAGAAGCTTAAGGATATGATATCCAGCGTCCCAAGAGTGGTTAATCCCATTCCCGAGATCCCGGATGGAAGTCACAGGGTGTCTCGTTTTGCACCTCCTATATGCAACACTGAGATACCAAAACGCTTTCAAACCCCCAACATGAAGTTGTACGATGGTACAACTGATCCGGAGGAGCATGTGGCACAATACCGGGAAAGAATGGAGATCAATCCCATTCCAGAAAGATTAAAGGAAGCCTGCCTTTGCAATGGCTTCAGATCCACACTCACTGGATCAGCACTTAAATGGCTGCTAAGTCTTCCTCCTTACTCAATTACTTCATTTTCTCATCTAGTTAATTTGTTCAATAACCAGTTTTCATGTAGTAGAACCTTTGAACGGTTAACTAGTGATCTATATAGAATAACCCAGGACGTGATGAATCATTAAGAGATTACATCACTAGATTTAGTAGAGAATCCTTGGAAATCCCTAGTTTAGATATTTCCACTACTGTGGAAGCCTTTAAAAGATTCTCCATTCTATGATGATCTTGCTATGACACCTTGCAGGAATTTAGACGAAGTAAGGAATAGGGCCCTAAGGTTCATCCGTTTAGAGGATGACAATAGGATCCAGGAAAGGTTGTCAGGATCCTCAAAACAGGAGAATCAAGGATCCTTTCACAAGAATAATCGATCCAAGCAATACTCCAAGCATGACAATCAGAATGTTCATGCGGATTAACAAGAGGAAGACGATGAAGATTATCCTCATATTTCTGATTGTTGTTTTTCTGCTGATAACACTGAACTAATCCTTGCTTTGCAGAATTTAGGTGACAAGGCTAGATGGTCGGGGAAAGATAAGTCGAAATAGTGTGCTTAGCATAAGGCTTTCGGTCACCTCACTAATGAATGTATAGCACCAAGGATGGAAATAGGCTATCATTTGAGCAAAGGTTATCTGAAGAAGCTGCTCGGAAGGAAGAGGTCAAGGATCCAGGATCCTGAGAAAGTTCCCGAAAGAGCTCCTCCCCCACTAGCAGATGCTCGAATTAGTAATTTCACCTCCAGAGGCTATGATATATGTGGAACCTCGTTTTCTGTGGTGAAGAGGCATGCCAAAGAAACAAATACGGAGAGTGGGGAAAGACCAGTTCGAACATCCACGTTAACTCAGCAGAAAGTTATATCCTCATCATGACGGTTTAGTTATCACCTTGATTATTCTAATCACTTTGTTCGCAGGATCCATATTGATGGAGGGAGTTCAGTGAACTTAATACAATTGGATGTCCTAAAAAACTTGAACATTCCTGAATCCGAAATCATCCCAAGATCGTTGGTGCTTGTGGGATTCAGTGGAGGAACCAAGAATACATTGGGGGACATCAAACTCCCGATTTTTATAGAAGGGGTGAATTCAATCCAAAAAGTTTGTGTAATAGATTGCTTATCTTGTTGTGATGTTATCCTTGGCAGGCCATGGATACATGATATGAAGGCAGTTCCCTCGACATATCATCAGTGTGTCAAGCTCCCAAGTCCATGGGGAATAGTCAAGATAGACAGTGATCAGCAGGAGGCAAAGAATTGTTACACTTCCTCAATGAAACCAGATTCAAAGCCCAGGGAAGCATAGCAATTAAAGTATCCTCTGAGAGACGTCATGGAGGCTAGAGAACATGACGTCAAGGATATTCTGTTAGACCCTGAGGATCCTGAATCCAAAGTTTTTATAGGATCCGAGATCCTGGATAATATTGAACAGGGTTTAGTATCCTTCCTGAAGAGAAGGAAATCTACCTTTGCTTGGAAACGTGAAGACATGACAGGTATACCTAAGGATGTTATTACTCATAAACTTAGTATTGACAAGTCTTTCAGGCCAATACACCAAAAAAGGAGAAAATTTGCTCCTGAAAGAAATGCCATCATCAAAGAAGAGGTAGACGAGTTACTAAAGGCAGGTATGATTAGAGAGGTTAAGTATCCAAGATGGTTAGCCAATGTGGTTGTTGTCCAAAAGAAAAATGGAAAGTGGAGGGTATGCATTGACTTCACTGATTTAAACAAGGCATGTCCCAAGGATCCTTTCTCGTTACCCCACATTGACTCCATGGTGGATGCTACGGCGGGTCATGAGTTGTTAACTTTTATGGATGCTTTATCTGGATTTCAACAAATTCAGATGGAACCATCTGATCAAGAGGACACAACGTTCATGACACCCGCCGGCATATATTGCTATATTGCTATGCCCTTTGGTTTAAGAAATGCAGGTGCTACATACCAAAGGTTGGTGAACATGATGTTCAAGGAGCAGTTTGGACACACAATGGAAGTCTACATAGATGACATGGTGGTCAAATCCAAAAGAGCCGAGGATCACCTGAAGGATCTTGAAATAGCATTCAATATCCTTGACCAACAATATGAAGTTGAACCCGTCTAAGTGTCATTTTGGAGTCAAAGCTGGAAAATTTAAGGATACATGGTGACCAAGAGAGGGATCGAGGTGAGTCTAGAGCAGATCAAGGCCATTATTTATCTCAAAATCCTTAGAAAAATGCAAAGACTTTTATGACATTTTGAGGAAGAACAAGAAGTTTGAATGGACCGAGAAGCATGAGGCTGCCCTCCAAGCTCTTAAGGATTACTTATCCTCTGCACCAGCTCTAATGAAACTAGAAGACAGGGTACCATTGTCTTTATACCTAGCTGTCTCAGGTAAAGCGGTAAGTGCGGTCCTAGTTAAGGATCATGAAGGCCAACAACATCCGGTATACTATGTAAGTAAAAGTCTACTTGATGCCGAGGCCAGGTATTCTCATTTAGAAAAACTATTATTTGCTTTAATCATGGCTTCTACTAAACTGAGACATTATTTTGAAACTCATACTAATATTGTGAAAACTAACTTTCCTATTAAGAATGTTCTCAGGAAACCTGGAATGTCAGGTAGAATGGCAAAATGGGCAGTCAAGCTTAGTGCATATGACATTATGTATCCAGGATTGCCATCAAGTATCATGCTTTAGCTGACTTTGTGGCTGATTTCAGTAGTGACCTACAAAGGGAAGCTGAATTAGAAGTTTAACAACTTGAGAAGACCAAGGATCCTTGGACACTCTTCCCAGATGGAGCTTCAAATGTCAAGGGAACTGGACTAGGCTTACTACTAAAATCGCCACAGGGGGGAAATTATACCCCAATCCATTGCATCTGAATTCCAAACTGCCAATAATGGATCATGTATCTTCAAGTGTATTTACCTAAGCAAAGGATCAGGTATCTTCAAGTGTATTTAGCTAAGCAAAGGATCAGGTATCTTCAAGTGTATGTAGATTCATTATTAATTACTAATTCTTATAATGGTTCATATACTGTCAAAGGAGAAAAGCTAATCAAATATTTAGAGATAGTCAGGAAACTGGCAGATACTTTCGGCTTGTCCCCAGTCTATTTGGGCTTGTCCCCAGTGTATTGGGCTTGTCCCCAGTCTATTGCTTTTTTCAGTTTGACACAGGTACCTAAAGAAGAGAATGCAGAAGCAGACGCTTTAGCTAACCTTGGATCATCCCTAAAGATGCCAGAGGATATGAATTTACCTATCATCCATATTCTGACACCTGCAATCGAGGAAAATTAAACAATGGAGATAGGGGAAGATGTTGCAATTGTACCTAGTGATGATGCACAATCAGTTCCAGGATCATGGATCCTTCCAATCCTGGATTATATTCAAAAAGGGGATATTCCCACAGGGGAAAAAACCTAAAGGGCTTTTCCTGATTAAGGTATCCCAATTCACCATATTAAATAACATGTAATATAAGATATCTCTTGCAGGTCCCTATCTACGATGCTTTGAGGATCCTGAGATCCAAGAAGCCTTGAAGGATTTTCATGAAGGAGACTGTGCAAAATCACACTGGAGGCAGAGCACTATTTTCAAGGATCCTCAGAACAGGATATTACTGGCCTACAATGAAGAAGAATGCTATGGAATACGCAAGGAACTGTGATGCTTGCTAAAGACATAGTAACATTCTTCATCACCCAGCGGAACCTCTGCATCCTATATCCTCCTCTTGGCCATTCACGAGATGGGGAATGAATATAGTAAGCAAGCTTCCCAAGGCACCAGGAGGAAAAGTATTTATGCTAGCCATGAAAAACTACTTCTCCAAATGGATAGAAGCAGAAGCTTTTGCTCAAGTCAGAGAAAAGGAAGTTATATCCTTCATTAAGAAAAACATTATTACTAGATTTGGAATTCCTTCTGAAATTATTTGTGGTAATGGAACCCAATTTATTGGGAGTAGAACTACTAACTTTTGTGACAGATGGCCAGTTATAAACAAAGAATGGCTGGAGCATATAACAAGAATGTCAGAATCAGAAGATTACAAGTTGGTGATTTTGTGCTAAGGAAAGCATTCTAGAGCACTACGAATCCGGCTGATGGCAAAGTAGCACCAAAATGGGAAGGTCCTTATTTGATTGAAGCTGAAGCTGGAAAGGGGATTATTGTTTGCTGACTATGGATTGTGATCTTCTCCCAAGAGCTTGGAATGCTATTCATCTGAAGAAATACTTCATGTGAAAAGGATCATGGATCCTTAGAGATTTCAGTACCCTGACTCAGGAACAAGGATCCTCAAAGGATATATGATCCTTACTTCGGTAACATCTTACTTTCACTCTCTTTCATTTTATACTTATTATTCATTATAAGGAAAAGATGTTAAACATTTAACATATACTTTTATCAAGTTTTAAGCTTTTGCAAATTTACTTAAAGGATAACTCCAAGACTTTGGGCATGTCCCCAGCTTAAGGTATCCAATACCTTCTAAGGTTTAAAGGTTTTCACCTTTCACATGAATTGGGTTTTGACACCCCGCCAGTAGCACACGTTATCCAAGTATAGTTCGAGGCAATGGGACCAGTACCCACTTTAGGGGCTGACAATTTCATTGTTATTGGCTATATGTAGGATCTCAAGTATAATGGTAGACGTACCATACATCCGTTCCTAAGGTTTCTAACATTTTCACGTTAGCTAAGGTTTTGGCATTTTCATGTCACTTACGATTGGTTAGTCGCCAGTGTGGGCCATACACCAGTATCCTAAGGTTTCTAACGTTTTAACGTTAGCTCAAGTTTATTGGGCTTGTCCCCAGTTTATTGGGCTTGTCCCCAGTTATCATTGGCTTGTTCCCAGTTCTTTTGAGCTTGGGCCAGTTTATTTGGGCTTGTCCCTAGTTTGTTTTGTTTGGCTTAGTCCCAAGTTGATTTCAACAGGTTTTGAAGCTTTAAAGACTCACAAGTTGATTTAAAAAGGATCCCGGATCCTTGAAGTTTATCTAATGGTGACTTGTTTGTTTGTACAAAGTTAGTTCCTAAGGATATAAAATCCTAACTTGGATTTTCTGGTATGCTTTATTCTCATACTTGTTTATCTTATCGACTCCACCCCGAACCTTGCAATTAAGGGTATATGACTTATTTACTTGTATCTAATCAGATTTTGTCTATGATTATTATATATAAGAATTGGCAAATTTTTAACAACATGAATTTTTCTAAATTCTTATATGGTCAAACTTATGATTTTCACAAACAATCTATTTGAATGTGGAAACACAAGCATATCAAGTAAACTTTACCAAAACTTGGAACACAAATATAGCCAAAAGATTATAATTAAAACCCCGTAAGGTTACCAAAATGCTCAACCCGAGCTTCGCCAGCGATCCGTGGCCCATCCACTCGGATTGATACAGGGTGTTACTAATTGTTTTAAGTGCAGGAAGGTTAAGAATGAAGGGTGTAAAAGGCTTCATCCTCCATAAACTGAAGGATTTTCTGATATTTAAAGGCACTTGAGGAGTTACTCTAACCCTATATTTCGCAATGATGGTTATAGCAGGTCTTATCAGTAGCGTCAGGCAGTGTAACGGCTAGTTACATGCAGCAACGGCTAGTCCGCATCCAACGGAAATATGACAGACTTGATTCGCATCTTATCTGCCATATTTGGGGGCAATTGTTTGGGCGTAGATTTTTATAGTTATGGATCATGTATCCTGAAGCGTTGCCTGGATCACTTATCCTTAGCGGATGGTGTAGGAACTCGGAGGATCAAGGATCCTTAATATTACTTATGATTTCTAACAATTATCCACGTTTTTAATGCTTATACGCAGGTAATGGACGTAGTGGACTAAATCTTAGCTAGTGAACATGGGCATGATCTTCCTTGAAAATAGGACTTGTAGTTAGCTTATTTAAATGGGGTTGATCAAGTGTTTTAGGCTGATTATCACCTTCATAGACACACATTCACGAATCAGAGCTCACAACACATTTAGAAAACATTCATTGTACCACACTTGATCAACATCCGAAGTTGTATTGATTTTTACATTCTTGTTCAATATAGTTGGTGATCGGTAGTTTCCATCACCCGAGGTTTTTTATGACGGAGATCATTGATTGATCAAGGGCTTTTTCCTCGTATAAATCTTGGTGTTCATCGTTGATTACCTTTCTATCTTGTTCATACAATTGTTCATTATTTCTAGCACTCAACCTCACAAAACCAGATTTGGTTACATTATCCTTATTGTGATTTTTGACCAAAACAGTGCCTTCTCACCATATTTTCCTATTTATCTTTCATATTAAATAATTTTTAAACGAAAAATAGATAAGAATAAATATGTGTTTTCTATAAATAATTTATATAAAAACGTTTAGATAAGGATAAACTTTTGTTTTTTATATAATTATTTAACATTATTATTAATTTATTTCTTTGAGATATTTATAATATTAAACTAATACGTCCAGCTTTGAATGAATATAAAATGGGACAAAAAATGAGAATGAATGAAGAAATAAAATTTTTGACGTCAGGGTTAAATGACAATTTATGTGAATGAAGCTTAGGATCGGACCCAACTTAATGAGCTTTCCGGTCAGACTTGCTCAGCTAACAGAGGCGGAATTCATTGTTAGCTGATTGAACAAACAAAGAACAAGCGATGATTACTGTTAACCGTCTGTGTATTGAATAAACGTTAGCAATGATTAAAGACTCGAACAGGCTTCGCCACTAATTCCTCAAAACAGCATGCCTAACACACAACCTAAGTCACCTATTTATAGGCAGACATGACAGCACCAAGTGAGTAGGCAGCATGGATTTTCGCACGAATTTTTCGTGCGAAAATCCTTACAGATTTTCGTACGAAAATTACAACAATCATATAAAAACTTCAAAACTAAACTTCTGACGCTACGAAACCCTATCTGTACAATAGAATCGTCCTAGACGTAGGCAATAGACATAAGTGCACCAACAAACTCCCCCTTGGATGTTGCCGCAGTCTTGGACAATCTTCAAAAACTTTTTCTTCAAAAAACTTTAAACACGTTTGACTTGAATCAACCAAAAAACTCTTGCTTGGCCTTCGACGCTCCTCTGAAGCAATGGGTGTTTGATCTGTAGGAGGAGGTCGGTTGTAAGTATTCCCGAACTTGAACCTTTCACGGGTGGCCAACTTTCGACGAGCTTCAATCCTTTCTTCTTTTTGATCTTTCTTGTCTTTATCTTCAAGCTTTCTCCATGAAATTTTCCATTCTTTACCTGAATTAATGTTGTTAGCGTAACAAACATTCACAATTTTCTGGAACTGCATGGCCTGCTCCTTGTCTTTATCTTCATAACTGATTTTGATGAAGAATAATCGTTCAATGTCTTTCTCTAAGAAGTTGACCAGCCACATAGGATCCAATACTCTGATTGCACGCCATAGCCCATAGATTCTCTTGTGCATAACCAAGGTCTCTGATAGATCCTCAGACATATCCCATGACCCTTCATAGGCTCAACACAAATCACAGCCTCTCCAGTACTCGAATCATAGTGCCACTACTTGAAGATCTTGTAAAAATCTTTTTCCATTTTATTTAGAGGCATATTCTTCATAACGCGTGGCCTTTTCACAATCAAAGTCACATCTTTCTCTTGAGTAACTGGATCTATCTTTGTCATGGTTTTTGGCTTGTGTGGCTTCCATAGATTGAAACCATGTTCAGCTTCAAACTTGATGAGCTTCCACATACATTGATCAATTGGTCGCAGCTTCATACTGAACGTCTTGGTCTGAACTAACTCTTTCACATTCCATTCTGGCAGGGACTGTATATCTCCCAATCTTCTGAAGTATTGCACTCCATACTCTCGTTTCAATGCATATACATCCAGTTCCTCAATCCATCCCCAACTAATATTGTCACCTAGAGATGCGTCAGGGTCTCTGGTGAAGAAAGCCAATGGACGACGGAACTTTCTATCAGGCGGCATCTCCTTGAACCATTTCTTTTTCATCTCTATGATCTCTTCCTTAGTTGGTGGTTTAGGAGCTGTTCCTTCTTTAACTGCTTCTGCCTGTGACATCTCGTAAAAACCTGTCCCAATTGAATCCTGACACGTGTCTTGATGATCCTCGTATGCCACGTGTTATACTAGAAGGATCAAAGTTACCTTTATGTTATTTAATAACCTCTGAACGGAAACTTATTTATTAAGGGATTAAAAAGCGTCAGCATGTGTAATTACACCTCTGAGTGACCTTTTAACGCAACCGGGACTTTACGTTGCTCGATTACATCTTCAAGATTAACTAAAACTTAACGAGGAGGGCCAAGTATGCAAGGAATGAAAGTATAACGGAGTTGGGAAGTGCAGGGACCAAGTTTGCCAAACTTTTAAACTTATTTTGGGGGCGCCGCACTGCGCGTAGCTCATAGGGGATGACCTACGCCCTACACCTAGCCCCTATCTGAGCAGAAAGTCTGCAGTTGGTGCCAGCTTGCTTCTTGGACACCACTCTCACCACATTGTGCCACCTATCTCGCGATTTTGCCGCCCTTTGCTCAGCTCAAGCCACCTCAAAAACACTTGCTGGCACCACATTAACCCTGCTAACACTTGGCAAGGCTTGAGACTTGATCTTTGAGTATAAATAGGGGTACATTTCAACTCCATGACTTGCTCACTTGCTCATTTCTTCCTAACTCACTCCTCTGGTGGTTCTTGGACCTCATAGAGCTTCCAAATCAGTAGTATCTCGTGCATAGGACCTCTAGTAAGTGTTCTTAACTCCTCTTTCAGTTTCATTAGGATTAAAGTCTAAGTCAAAGCTTTGTTGTAAAAATGCTTTGACTTTAGCATAAAACCACAACGGCTCAGTCATTATATGCAACGGATGTGGTTACGTGACCGTAGTTATGTAGGTATTAATCCCTCAAAAGGGTGTCTATTGATTACCACGTTTACTTGGTCAATTGTTGGGTCAAAGGAAAAGTCAACGGGTCAGATTATGAACAAATGCATAATTAGCAATGTAAAGGTTATAAAATATATTTTAACACCCTAACAACTTAATAAATGTTATTAAAACATGTCTAAACAAATTTAGCCAGACAATTCCAAGTTTTGAGTCGGTTCGCAACAGAAAGTCGTGATATTTGACTCACACTTTGACTTTCGATTTTGACCCAAATTAGCAACCTATGAAACTGAAATTTGGCTCCAATGTGACCATGATTAGTTATAGGAAAGCCCTCTGGAGTTGTAGGATATGGTCACATTGGAATTGAAGTGTTTATGCAAGTTTCCATACTTTATGCCAATTTTTGCAAAAAGGTCATTATGAGCTTAAAAACAACATTTAAATGCAAATACCCATAATTATGAATTATAAACTGATGTATTAAGTTGATAAACTTATGTTAAGGTCAAATTTTTCTGAATTCAAGTTTAAAGGATGATTAGTTTACATAAATTACGTATTTAACGACTAATTGGTCTTTTTTTTTAAATAAAAAAATTATTTTAAACATAACTTTGACATAAAACCATGCACCTACTGATGTGTTATTATTATTAGGACTATTTGGGATACAAAATTTAGATTTTAAACTAAGTTTATACATGAGTTCGGGTATGAAGCTCCTAAATGACGAAATCGCCCCTTTTGACACTTAAAATGAAATATAAAGCATTTTAATAAATCAAATCTTTTAAACACTGATATGTTATGTCAAGTAACATATATTTGTCATACAAAACAAGTTTAAATCTCAGTTTCACATAAACATCGATTAAACCGTCATTTAGCATCTTAATCGCCATTTCGGCGCATAGTAGGGTTCAAAACCATATTTGTGACCCGAGGCTCGTTACCTACTGTTTCCTAAACTTATTTTACATGAAAACTCAGTAGGTATACAACCTAAACTCAGATTCCCAAATGGCTTAACAAAACTATGTGTGAAATGACCAAAATGCCTTTCGGGACATAATTTGGTCTTAAACTTAAAACCACACCTAGACTTGATATCCTACTGATATAACATCTAACTTAAACCATTTTTACAACTAGAATAGGACCTTAACATCAGTTTGCTCATAAGCTCGTTTATTAAGTCATAAAATGACCAAATTGCCCATTTAAAGGCATAATTGATTATAAAATCATATTGGGACAACATATTAAGAACCCACTGATTTTGTAACTTATTTTGAGTATATTGGCATATGAAACTTGTATAGGACTCACCCAGTTACCCGGTTTCGCTTATATGCGTACGGTTCGGCCTATGTAACTAGTTTACGTAATTTAACCGAAACGGGTTTAACCTTATCATTTTACTTCAAAAATTCAGGATGTAATATGTTTACCCATATTAAAAAAGTCTCCATACTTGTCGGGTTTAAACTACATTCTATTCTGGTCATCGCTCAATCTAGCGTTTAGTACCGTTATTATCTTTAAGCTACCCGGTTCGAGTCTACAATGTAGATAGGACCCGTTAGCATTCTAATTGGTTATAAATACCATCTTTTCCAGACTAATAGCCTCCCGGTAGATTGCCATCTAAGCTTACTTTTGAATATTCGGCTGAGTTAATTATCTTATTTGAAGAACTGCTCAGGTAAATACTTTTAACTTATTTTCCCTATACGGGCTTGGGATATGGTATAATAATACCGCTTGGTCGGGTATGGGATCATGTTATCGGATTGTGATTTACTAAATCTTCATAACCCGTTTTATTCTGTATTGTTTGATAACTTAAACATTGGGGGTTAACACGACCATGTATGGGATGTCCTTGGCTCATTTAAGTTACTAATGGCCACGACCTTAAGCGCGGGTTGTAGGCATACACCTGACAGACGCTAATGCTAATGAAATGATTAAATCCCACTGGTGGATAATTTAAAGTGGCGTGTCGGTTAATCAGGTTATTCGGTTTCTGCACGGACCCCATATGTATTGACAAACATGTAAAACTGTAAATAAGGTCATTTTGAACTATCCCAATTTATTTATTAAATGTGCCAAGTGCACCGAAAATCATTTTAATAAATGTTTACAAAATCAGTCGGTTACTAGTATTTACCAGTGAAAACTGACGTATTTTCAAAAGACCAAGTTACAGGTGGCAACGCGGAATAGATTGGGAGCTGCGTAGTAGCTAAATAAGGATCTTGCAAGTCCATAAGCTGCCAAAGTCTGTAGAACAAATTCCTTTGTAAATATTTATTCGATCCGCCTGTGGATTCGTTGTTACAAGCCTGTAATTATTATTTTCGAACATTTGGTTTGTAATAGTAATTTAAACTCCAAGACTTCCGCTGTCCTGTGTGTTTGTTTGGTTATGATGATATCAACTTGCGTCATGATATTCCCCAACCGGGCCCACCGGGTTACACGTGGAAATCGGAGTGTGACACTGCCACTCTCTTTTTATCATTTCATCGTCGATCTCGGCTTTCAGTTCATCAAGGGTAGGAAACACATCAGTTCCTTCACCCGTGTATCTTGCTTCTTCATTATAATCCGAATCCCAATCTTCAATAATTACTTTGTCGTAGTCGTTTACTTGAGGGATGTATTCGAAAACATAATCATTTGGCTCTGATCGGGTGTTCTTCAATTCTTCTTCAAAATCAAACTCGAAAGAATCTTCATGTAAGCCAAATAATTCTGCAAGATCCGCCTTGGAGTAGTTATGAACAAACTCTCCTTCTTCTACATCGTGCTCTAGATAGACAACTTTTGGCTTTGGCACTGTTTCTTCAATCGACGACTCCCCCTGAACCTGTTCATCAGTTAGCTCAAACATAGAGTCGTTCATGTAAGCATCAACAGAAATATTTTCATTATCAAATAAAGTTGCTACATATTCAAACCCTTCCTTCTTTAACTCATCAAACGTTTCATCTATAAACTCGTCAATCTCTTCCTTTAGCTCCCTTTGAGTGATTGCCTTCTCTTTCGTCATAGATTCTAGAACACCTTCCCCTTGAAGCACAAACCTCTTGCTCACATCAATGGTAGGATCATAAACTATCATCTCAGAAGATATTGGCACAGATTAAGCTTCCGGCGCAGACTGTTCGATCAAAGGAGCCGACGAGGTAGTAGTTTCACGCACGGGCATATCATCAATCTTTTCTTTCCTTCGTCCTTCAGCATCAGATAAAGCTTTGGAAGCTCGTTCCCTTTCAACAACTTTCTGTCTAGCTTCCTCTCTCTCTATCTTCTCAATCTCATCAGTGAGAGAGATACCCAGAGTACGAACTAAAATATTCTTCATAAGCTCTACTTGCCTGTTGTTCGACTCACGTTCTGCTTCCTATTCTTCCATCTTCTTTATGATCCTCTGATGTTCTGTTTCGTAGCTACTCAGAGTTGCCTTTAGAACCTCCCTTTCTTTTTCCAGGACTTTGATTCTTTCTTCATACACTGTAACTTTCTGGGAAGCTTGGAAATATCTTTCACTATCATCAGTCACCAGTCTCAAAATCTCTCTGATGCTATCCCTATCAGACTGAAGGATCTTTATCTTCTCATTAGCAGACTTCAATTTTTCTTCCAACTCATTGAGCCTTCCAACATAAACGTCATCAGCTGTGAGCCTATCTCCCCCTGGAATACTACCCATCTTAAAGAAATAGTCATCAAAAGCTGTATCAATTGGAGGATCTGGATGTGTAGGGTGAGCAGATGATGTTGCTTGTGGATGAGACATAGTAGGAGTAACCACTGGAGGCTCTGTAACTGGCGGACGAGATGGAATAGGAACCTCTGTAGATGTGAACTGTGGAAGGGGAGAACTTATTGGAGGATCAACAATTGGTGGAGGAGATGAAATACGAGTGTCTGTATCAAACTGCTGAGGAGGAGGAGATGGGGGCGTTCAGAAGATGTTTCTGCAGTTGGGGCAACTGTAGCTTCAGTAGGTTTTGATCTTAGCTTGAACCGAAGCTTTCTAGTAGTTTTCTTCTTTGTAGGCTTGACGATTGAAATCTCTTCTTCACCCTCAGAAGGCTCATAAGGTGTATCATCATTGCCTGTAGCCTTCCGCTTTTTCTGCTCAGCCAATTCTTTCTCTCTATCTCTCCTCTCTTGCTTTTTCCTTTCTTTTTCTATCTTTTCTCCTTCTCTTCTATCCTCAAAATCTGTGCTCGAGGATGGCCCTTCATCGTCGCCACCTCCTGTTTCTTTTTCAACCCAACCATTCTTTCGATGTCTGTAGTCGTTTGTTCTAACGTTTCTTCAACATAAACTGGTTCAGTTTGTTGCACAGTTTCTTCAACATTCACCTGTTCACTATTAGGCTCATCAATCAACCTAGTGCTAACACTTTCTTGTTTTCTCTGGTGTTTAGGTGCGGAAGAAGAAGTTTCTATAGATGTCTTTCTTTTTGAAGCAGCACCACTTTTCTTCTTTCCGTAATGACCTTTCTCACCATCGCCCTTAATAAACCACTGACTTCTCTTTTCAACAAAATCCTCCATCATACTTGCCTCTTTGCTTTCGTCACCGCTCCCTTCATTTCTTCATTTTCCTTCAGGAGGAGCAATGTAATCAACTTTAACAAACGTTCCAAAAACTGGTTTGAATGCAGGAGCCTTTCGTCCTTTGCGATAGTTGCTGATGTTGTGGAGGTCAGAAGCAGTCATGTGTTATGACTTCAAGAGATCATTCTTCCTTTTCTCCAAATTCGGATGTAAGTGATCAAGAATCATCTATACAAAACGGGGGTACTACAGAAATCGACTCTTCCCCAAATTCATCACCATTTGTTCAAAAATCATCCTACTGAAATTGTAGGGCTTGTTCAATATCACCGCCACCATCATACACATATGATAATCCACTAAATCATCCCAACCCCTTTCCTGTGGCTTAATGAGCGTGTAATGCAGTGGGCAAGAAATCTGTATGGCAAACCCAACCGATTGATCTTGTACGGTGCAGAGTTCACATATCCGTTGTAGCCCATACGGTAAAAACAACCTTTGACAAACTTCTCTGTATACCCAGTCGGAAAGTCACTTTCATCTCTGAAATGTAGCACTAAGCGGAACAGATCCTCTGTGATCCTAACTTCTACATCTTTATCTTTAATCTTGACTGCTGACAAAATAGCTTTACCATCAGCTCTTAACACTGTTGCGCCCCAAAATCTATCAACGTGTGAGGCATAAACATCATGATGATGTGTAAGGGCATGATAAACCGGCAGTTTCTCCAAAAGATCTTTGAACTGTGAAAACGGAGCAAATTCGGGTACTTCTTCGTCAATCAAGCAGCAGGAGTTGTGGATTGGATGGAACTCATACGTGGTTTTTTGTGGAACAGAGAGATATGAAAAAGTTAGAAAAAATTTTCACAAACACGACATGTACTAAATTTTCGTACGAAAATAAACAGGTTATATGATATCTAAATTTTCGTGCGAAAAGAAAATAAAGAAGACATATGTAAACAATTATTTTCTTGAATTTTTGTGCGGAAATAAAGGATTTTCGTGTGAAATCTGTCTTCCCATCAGTTAACACTTTTTCAAACCGACTCAAAACACTTGCAATTTTTGACATTTTCAAGAAATTGAAACGGTAAACCTTAGCTAAACTTGCCGATTTTAACATTGGAGAGATCAATCTTAAGTTTTACCGGCTAGTTTATCCTAGATCTATGTTTTAGTCCGTTTAAGGTCCAACGAGTCCAATTTTGACGGTTCAATCTCGGTGATTACCTTCGCCATTACAAGAGGTGTGCAAATCAACCTCCCTAATGTGTCAAGAACGTCGTAAAGTGAGAGAAACGAGACAAAGTGCACAAAAGCTTCAGAGAATCCGCACCAAATTTCTAACAGATTTTCGTGCGGAATTTGTTCAGCCTTCTCTTATATATAGGCATTTGATTTTCGTGCAAAAATTTGGCTTGTGATTGTTAGCCAGATTTTCGTGCGAAAATTCAATTTTCGTACGAAAGTTGTTGTCCCTTTAAAATTTTCTCAACTTTCCAACTTTATCGATTGCTTTTCAGTTTTCATTATCCACACAGTTGTCCAAGTCCAAGTTAATGACCTTGTATAACTGTTTTGGTTACCAAGTCCATGTTAATGACCTTGGTTGATCACCTTTTGACCAAAACTGATATTATTCTTAGATTTTAAGTTTTAAATTAATGAACTTTTCAACGTTCCAAACCAGATTATGTTTCCCGATTAGCTCCCAGCCCGAAATTCAAACGATTTTCCTCTGCATTCTGTCGCCTTTGACTTTGAAGATCTGTTTTCCATCACTGGTAGTCAGAAAATAAAGTAGAAACGGAAAATCTTTTGTATTTTTGAATACTTCTAAATTAACCATTCTTAAAGCAATATCCACACACATATTTACAAACATATTTTTGCGAGTTTATGTTAGAGGATCATATCAGTTTATGACACATTACCAGCACCGTTGCTCTAGATAAAACTATAAGTTCTTAAACCGATTTTCTTCAGATTGTCGGTATACTGATCCACTTAAACCTCTACACATTTCTCAACTGTTTCAAGATATGTTAGGTAAATTTAGCAACATGGCCTAATCTGTGTTTCCTACCTCAGAATATACTCCCGCATCGAGATTCTCTAGATTTCATCTCACAGGTGAATATATCTAACTGATATCTGTATAGGGGTGAAATGCGAAACCTTAAGAGCTCAGGCTAGTGAGAAAGAGATGAAGGCTCGACTTTGGTGGTGTTCCTCTTGGGAATCTTTTTAATTTATGTACTGCAGCATGTCGTATCTTTTTATGACATTTTCTTCATTTTTTATGCAGCTTTGGGGGTGAATAATGCAAAAGTATTATACAAGTTCTAGGCCATTGCTGACGCAAAATCAGAAGAACTCGTATAATATCCCAGATATCAACTAAATATAAAGACCTAGTATCTCAGAATCTGACATTCTTTCAAACGAAATTTCGGGGTACCAAGCCCATTTATTCGAGAGATGTTAAGCCATAGATTTACCAGTTTTATTTCTTTAGGTTTACATCTTGAAAGCATTTTACTGACGTGCGAAGCCTACCGACATATCTTTAGAAAGACCTTTTTAAACGCTTTTTAAACACTACATTTCTTTAGCGTACTGTAATGGTCTACTGATGTACTATCATCTCCTCTTATACACAAAACTCTTTTTGGATTTTTTTTAATGTTTTTGTATTTTTCATGAATTTTTTCAATGTTTTTGTATTTTTCATGAATTTTCTCAATGTTTTTGTATTTTTCACAACTTTTTCTCCCCCTAAAAATCAAAAACATATTTTTTGGATTTTTGGTTTTAAAGAAAGCATGTAAACTATTTACAGAAAAACATTTTGACTTACCAGTGAGGATTACGTCCCAATATCGTCATCCTCAAATTCAACCTCATAAATATCTCATGATGACAGATTCTTTAAACCATTTAATTTTGAAAGATTTCGAAATCTTGTTCTATCAAAAGCTTTGGTATAAAAATCTGCTTTTTGGTCATCAGTGTGGATTTTCTCAATTCGTATCAACTTTTTCTCGTGACAATCATGGATAAAGTGATATCGAATCTCGATATGTTGAGTGCGTGCGTGTTGACAAGGATTGACCGTGATATCAATGGCCGCCTTGTTATCTACGAAAATGGGCGTATCAAGAAATTGCAGACCGTAGTCTCTCATCTGTTGTTGTATCCACAGTATTTGGGAACAACAACTGGATGCTGAAACGTATTCAGATTCACAAGTAGAGAGAGCGACCGCGGTCTGTTTCTTGCATTGCCATGTTACCAAACGAGTTCCGAAGAACTGGCAGCCGACCGTTGTAGATTTAGCGTTCTGCTTGCAGCAACCGAAATCAGAGTCAGAGTAACCCGCAAGGTTGAAATCGTCGTGACGTGGATACCACAAGCCGGTGCTCGGGCATCCTTTCAAATAGCGCATGATCCTTTTGACGATCAACAGATGTGATTCCTTCGGACTTGACTGATATCTGGCGCAAAGGCATATGGGGTACATGATATCCGGTCGAGAAGCGGTGAGATACATCAAGGATCCAATCATGGAGCGATATAATCAACATTTTCTCCATACTTGTCTGGACAAATGCCGTGGTTTGTGGCTAAAGGGGTAGAGGCGGGTTTAGTTCATGTCATGTCGAATTTCTCCAACACGTCATGAACATACTTCGTCTGGTGAATGAAAATACCGTCTAGCAGTTGTTCAACCTGAAGCCCCAAAAAGAATTTCACCTCTCCCATAGCGCTCATTTCGAATTTTTCTTTCATGACTTTCTCGAAGTCCTTGCACAACTGTTCATTTGTCGATCCAAAGATGATATCATCCACATAGATTTGTACAATAATCAGATGTCCATCTACTTCCTTTGTAAAGAGGGTGCTGTCTACTGTACCTCTGGTAAAATGATTAGCCAGTAGGTGCTTGGAAAGCGTCTCGTACCAGGCTCTCGGGGCCTATGTAATCCGTAAAGAGCTTTGTTCAGCAAGTAGACCTTGTCTTTGTGAATTGGATTGACAAACCCTGGTGGTTGGCCGACATATACCTCCTCTTTTACCTTACCGTATAGGAAACCAGATTTCACATCTAATTGATACACTTTGAAACCTTTCCATGAGGCGAATGCCAGGAAAATGCGGATAGCTACTAGACGTGCGATTGGGGCGTAGACCTCGTTGTAATCTATCCCCTCTTCCTGACGAAAACCTTGAACTACGAGGCGATCTTTGTTTCGAACAACGACTCCTCTGTCATCTCTTTTGCACTTGTAAACCCACCGTGTGCTTATCTTTTTTTTCTGCTTTGGCGGTAGATCAACAAGTTCCCAGACTCCAAGTTTCTGGAATTGCAATAATTCTTCCTGCATTGCTTCCACCCAACTATCATCTTTAAGAGCATCTCTGATGTTTCCTTGTTCTACCTGAGAAACAAAATAACTATGAGAAAATTTATTTTGGAGTGGAGCAACTTTGGAATAAAAGCAACTTATATCTTATTGATCTGATTTCGCGTTTTCACGCCCGTTTGCAGTTCTCCAATGATATTATCTGTTGGATGGTAGGAGACTGATCTCGGCATTACTTTTCCTGGAACATTTACTGAGCTTTCCAAATTTGTGATATTTTAATCAGCAACTTGTTCTGAAGAAGTGGCTTCATTTCTCGCACTGATTTCTGCAGCTTGATTGTTTAGATAACTTGTAATCTCTTCTGATCCTTTATCGGAACTGGTATCCCCATTATCAAAGGTAGGATCTTGTTCAGGTTCTGCATTTACTGGCTGAGAAGATGGTTCTGCAGTATTTTGTTCTGGTGGAACAACTGGCTCTGTCTGAGTATTGCTCGGACCTGCTACTGAAGAGGGTGTAGTTGTTGGAGAGATTACCAATGGCCCTATCACTTGCTCTTGATTAGATATCTGATGTTGTTGAAATAGCAAGATAAGTTCTTCTTCATATGGTTCTTCAGGCAGATCAAACGAATTCCACAATCCGTCGTAATTGAACAGCCACAGATCTCTAGGTTTTTGCACAGGCGTTGTGTATCTCTGGCAATCAACATGTTGAGCAACAATAACCTGATTCAAGCTTGGGAGAAAGACTCGCTTTTGCGGACTTGCATATCCTACAAAGAAACCTTCCAAAGATCTGGCTCCAAATTTTCCTTCCGGGTCCAAAACTGTACACGGTGATCCAAAGGGTTCCAAAAACTCTAGATTAAGTTTTCGCTGGTTAAGAAGTTCAAAGCATGTCTTCTTGTGTTTCTTGACTGTCATTACGCGGTTAAGGGTGTAACATTCAGAGGCAAAAGCTTCGCTCCAAAAACTAATAGGCAACTAAGAGTCGGCAAGCATTGTGCGTGCAGTTTCAATAAGCGTTCTGTTCTTTCGTTCAGCTACTCCATTTTGTTGAGGAGTATAGGGGGCACTGAACTCATGATGAATACCCTTAGTATTGCAGAATTCGAGCATCTTGTTGTTCTTAAACTCAGTACCGTTGTCACTTCTGATTCTCTTGATAGGCAAATGGTAAAGGTATTCAATCTTTCGAAACAGGATCATCAGTTTTTCGAATGTTTCATTCTTGCTTTCTTGAAAGAAAACCCATGAGAATCTTGAGAAGTCATCAGTTACAACCAGACAGTATAGATCTCCTGTAATACTCTTCATATTGACAGGCCTAAAGAGATCCATGTGTATCTTTTATAGTGGAAGTTTGATGGAGTTGAGAAGCTTTCTCGGGTATGACTTCTTGTGCTGCTTCCCCTTTTTGCAGCTGATACAGTCGTCTGATAAATGAAAATTTTTGAGATTCACCCCTTCCACTAGATTGTTATGCACCAGAGAATTCATCTTCCTTAAGTGTATGTGACCCATCTTCCTATGCCATAGTATCGATTCTTTCTCTGTAGCCTTTGATACAAAGCACTGTCCTTCCTTTGAAGTAGTGGATGCTATGTCTAAGACATATAGATCATTTTCTCGTGGAGCGCGCATGAGAATCCACTCCTCGGGAATTACGAAACCAGGTTTGAGAATAAGACATTCTTTGTCAGTGAAGTGAGTTGTGAACTTCTTGTCACAGATCTGTGAAATGCTCAAAAGATTGTTCTCAAGTTCAGCGATGTAGTTCACTTTGTCGAAAAACACGACTCCATTTGTCAAAATTCCTTCTCCCATGATCCTGCCGCCTTGTGTTCCAGCAAAACCAACATATCCTCCCCTGATGGCTTTAACATTGTATAACAACGCCAACATCCCTGTCATGTGCCTAGAAGCTCCATTGTCCATTATCCACTTTGAAATGATTGACCTTGGAAGCCCCTGCACACATTAAAAGCATATTACTTAAACAGAGAGACCCAAGCCCTTTCAGTCTTGGGTGGGATGACAATGTCGACTTTTGGAACTTTGGCAACTTTGTCATCTTTCTTCACCTCAACCCACTGTCCAGTCTTGATGTTAGTCTTATCTTTTGATTTGACTGGAACATTGGTTGATTTTGGAGTTACAGGAGATGTCTTCGCCTTGGCTACCCAGGTTTGTGTCTTAGAAAATGCCTTTTTGATGTAAAGTTTAGATTCTTTTTTTCATTTTTCTTTGAGGTTTCTCCAATTTCAAATTTTGAAATGCTCTCAGTTGGTGATTCCTTAATAGAATTGGCATTTTCATTTCTCTTTAAAATTTTTGTTGGCACAAACGTTGGGCCCTTTTTCTTCTCATCTACGGTAAACCTCTTTTGTTCATGAACAAGTTTTGGACGATTTGTGAACATTGTCGTGCAATATGCCCAACTTTGTTACACCTATAACAGGTCTACAGTCATTTTCAACAGTGTGTTCCAAAGCCTGTTCATGAAGCTCCTTTTCTTTCTTAAACTCTTCGTTGGTTTGTTTGTTAATAACCTCTTTTTCTTCAACAGTGTTGGTTCTAAACACAAATTCAACTTTCTTTGTAAAATCTGGTTTTCGTGATTTATTGTTTTGTTTCTTCTCAAACCCTAACCCATCCCTTTTGTTTTCAGGATAACTTCTTCCTCTGGTATTAATGTTTTTGTGAGTTTTCTTTGGTTTTGAGTAAAAAACATCAACATTCTTCTCATGTTCAGATGTTTCAACTTCAATGAGTTTAAAGAATTTATTGACATGGACAAAGTTAACATTCTGTACTGGGAATTCTTCATCAGTTTATAGTTTATCTGATCCTTTCAGTTTGTAGATAACTACATTAGGATCATCACTTAAACCATTTTCTGATGTTGTGATAAAATTTTTATGAAAACTTTTCTCACTTCCAGAATGTGAACTTGACTCTGATTTATCAATGTTTGACTCAGCACTTTCATAAATTGTGCTGTCAGGCTCATTTTCAAACACTTTAGTTACCACATCGGATTCACATTCCTTTTCTGTTTTGGAATATGTTACTTCAAGATTTTCAGGCAGCTCGTTATTCTTTTCTGTTAGAACATTTAAATTCAGCGCCTTATCCACTCCGTCAGGATGTTTCTTAGCATAGCTATTCCACATAGGAGGTGGAACATGATCGTAACATTTTCCAAGATTTTTCTCACTTTTCTTACCATCATTACTGCTTTCTGGTTTTGGCAGAATGTGATCGAGGACATACATGCTGGTAGAGTAACTGATTAACAATTTGTTAACCCTTTCTGTTTCAATTCTAGTTTTCTCCAGCTCATTTTTCAGCTCAGCAATTGTGTTAATATGAAGATTAATGGCCATTTGTTTGTCCATCACAGTTGTTTTGAGCATTGAAAGTGTGTTGTCATTTTCTTTGACATTTTTCTCATACTGTCGAATGGTCCTGTTGAGCTAATCATATGATTCTTTTACAGTGTTGTAATCGTATGACAACTTATCATTGTATGTTTTAAGTTCTTCAAACGCTTTTTCTTTCTCAGCACATTGCTCACATGCTTCGGTACTTTTTAAGCATGGGCTGACCAATTCGACAGTTTGAGCTTTGATTGTTTCTTTAGCTGTTACAACCTTTTCTACCTGTTTTTCCACACTTACTACCTCGTTTGTATTAGCCATGAGTGCTTTGTTGGCAATATTGGTTAGGCTCTCTAGTGTTACAGGCTTGGTTACATCAATCACTTCCACACACTCTGTCTTTGTCTCCTCAGTACTTTCTTCTTTGTGACCAGAATCGAAGCTACCTGCAAAAGTTTTCATAATTGTGTCAAATAAACAGGGTTTGGGGGTACCTGCTAGATGTTCTTCTTCCTCTGCTGAAGTTCTGAAGTATTCTGCCAATACTTCTTCCATTTCATCTTCTGAGACTTCTTCAGATGCTTCTGGTTCTTCCATGATTTCAGCAACAAGTGCAAGACTTTCCTTTTTGGAGATGAAATTGTTCCAATTGAATCCTTCATCTTCCTTTGTTACCACCAGAGATTTATCTTTGGTGTTTGAACCTCCATCTTCGATCTGTACCAATCTATTCTCTGGTTGTGGTCGATGATAGATTGCCTTTTTGTAATAATCATCAGCAAACGGATTATGATTGCCTTTTACTTCTCGGTTTGGGCATTCGCGTTTGAAGTGCCCTTTCTCTCTGCACTTGAAACATGTGACTTTGGATTTATCAAAGCCTAATTTACCGTCGAGGCCCCTTAAATCATCTCTTCCAGTAATTTCCATGAAACGCTGAGCCCTTCGAACCATTGATGCCATGCACCACATGATGTCAATTAATTCCATATCCTCTGGATCAATTTGGTCGTAGTCTTCTTTAGTCATTTCTGGGTTTCCAATTCGACCAGCTACAAGACTTTTGTAGGATTCTAGAACTGTTGCAAGGAGCACCATATGCTGCTTAGCAGTTTGCTCATTGAAGTCTTGAGCGTTCTGGAGATTTACTGGGATGTTGCATTGCAGGATTCTTTGGTTGGAGTTGGATTGACTCTGCTGGTTGCTCTGTGATTGATTTGAGCTCTGAGACGATTGTTGTCCTTGATGATTGTTTGGATTGTAGGAAGCAAACGTTTGAAACCCACTGGACTGGTTGGAGGTTGGACCAGCATTTGAGTTAGCATTGAAGGCTGTTTGGATCTTGGGACTCTGAAAATGAGTATTTGGGTTTCCTTTGTAGTATAAGCTCACATCCTGTTGCGAGTTCGTTTTCTTGCCTTTTGCCATTTTCTGCATCTCTAGTTCGTGCCCTTCCAACTTTTCTATGAATCTCGGCAAACTGAGACTGTCATACTCAGCACTGTTCTTTAGAATTGTTAGATATGTTGCCCAATCTCCTTCAGGCAAAGAATCTGCCAGTTTATCGACTAGTTCTTCATTCGTCTTAACAATTCCCATTCGCTTCATCTACACTACCAGGTGGCAATACCTTTCGATGAGTTGCTCATGTTCTCGCCTGGAAGAATATTGAATACTTCAAATTCTTTGTTCAGTAACGCCTTCTTGCCTTTCCTGACATTAGTACTTCCTTGTGCCCTTAATCGTAAGGCGAGCCATAGTGAATGAGCATCGTCGTCATGTTGTAGGAGAACTAAGATTTCTTCTTTTATGGCCTGCTGAAGGAGATTCATCATCTTCTTTTCAGTGATGTATTTTTCTCGTTCTTCTTCGGACAAACGAGCCACTGTTTTCTCAATGCCAAGTTCATTCAGTGGTGGTTGATATTTGTTTTCGAGTGCGAACCAAACTGTTAAGTTTGTCGCTTGAACCCAGTTCTTGAAACGCTCACTCCAAGTTTCATAATATTCGATGTTCATGAGCTTTGGAGGCTTCGTAGTGGTTCCCATTTCATTTTCCAGATTCATGTTCTGGGCTGCAACGGAGGCTGTAACAGCTTGTGTAGCGAAAGCGTTATGGAATTCTTCTTCACCTGACATCTTGTCAAAAACTTAAAACAGAAAACATATTAAAACTGGTTAACTTGAAGTTGACTGAAAATTGGTTTGAGACACAAGATTTTTGTACGAAAATGATGCTGGATTTTCGTGCGAAAATTAGATTTTCGTGCGAAAATTCTCTTTTGATCCGAAAATATTGTTTCTTTGTTAAATCAAATTTTCAGGTTTTAGACTTCTGATTTTCATACGAAACCTAGTATTTCGTGCGAAAATACTTATCTTCCTTGAACACTTGTTCACAATTTCACGTTTTTGATGATTTCAAGCATGATTTTGATGGATTTTAGATTTGTTTGATTCAGTAAGCTGATTAGAGTTGATTTTAACACGGTATACTAATAACCTAGTCCAAATTGTCCATGAAATCCTTCAGATCTAGAGTAAGTTCCAAGAAAGAGTAGAAGAAGAGTTTTTAATGGATGAATCTTGAACTTTGAAGGTTGAATCCAGCTGAAACTTGGTTGTTTGTTCACAAATCAGACCTTAAGGCTCTGATACCACTTGTGAATGAAGCTTAGGATCGGACCCAACTTAATGAGCTTTCCGTCAGACTTGCTCAGCTAACAGAGGCGGAATTCATTGTTAGCTGATTGAACAAACAAAGAACAAGCTATGATTACTGTTTAACCGTCTGTGTATTGAATAAACATTAGCAACAATTACAGACTCAAACAGGGCTTCGCCACTGATTCCTCAAAACAGCATGCCTAACACACAACCTAAGTCACCTATTTATAGGCAGACATGACAACACCAAGTGAGTAGGCAGCATGGATTTTCGCATGAAATTTTCGTGCGAAAATCCTTACAGATTTTCGTACGAAAATTACAACAATCATACAAAAACTTCAAAACTAAACTTCTGACGCTACGAAACCCTATCTGTACAATAGACTCGTTCTAGACGTAGGCAATAGACATAAGTGCACCAACAATTTATACCTATTTATTCATTTTATGTTCGTTTGTTTAAAAGAACTAAAAATTTCTAATTTAGTTACACATTATATATTTTACATACAAATATTCAAAAGCATAACTAGAGTGGATGAACAAAATCAAGCGGTTCATTAATTGTTCGATTTATTTAAAGAGATAGTGTCGATTGAAAAAATAATTGTTATTGCTAAAAAGTATAAACAATTGGTAGTAAAAATCAAAGAACAAAAATAATGGGTTGATTGAAAAATCATGAATCTTTCTATACTAATAAACGAAAATCCTTTTTGAACACGTGTCACTTTCTGGTGCTTTCTCACCTTATTTTCCTTAATAATAATAATAATAATTTTAAACGAAAAATAGATAAGAATAAATATTTATTTTTCTATAAATAATTTATAATAAAAAATATTTAGATAAGGATAAACTTTTGTTTTTATATAATTATAAAGTTATATCCCATAATGAGTAAATATATATACTTTGAAGTGTGGTGATTGAAATTATGGTAAATTAGGAATAAAAAATCCTTTCTGACATATACTTCATAATTTTTTTTCATCAGAATAAATAATTATTCTAGGTCTGAGGCATATGCTTCTATCAAATTATACGTGTTTTTAGATGCATCGCTATAATGGTTTGAACTCACCATTATAGTCACACAATTATTTCAAATGTCAAATCTAGACAACTTAGTTTCACCTTTGCAATGTTATAATTGGTTTAAACCCATAATTTATCACACATTGCATCAACATTAGAAAAAAACAACATTTTTAAATATAACAATTCTATACTCCATTCAAACATAATTTAATTCTTGATTTATGGCATAACTCATAACAATGATGAAGTACATAAAAACGCGGGACCGATCTCCACTTTTTGTACTACGAACTCTCTAGAATACAAATTTGAGATGAGTGTTTTTTAACGGAGTAAACAAATAAGCATGAAGGTGCATAAAACTAACTAAAATCATTGTATCTTATAATTTGAATGTATCGTAAAAAGGATTCAACCACAAGTAAACATGTGTTTTTTACCTAATAATAAATACAAAACAAACTAAAATGTTATAATAAGTAAATAATATATCAAAATTCTTTTTTAAAAGAGAAATCTTGAGGACTGTATGTGTTAACATATAAAATTATACTTTATTCAATACATGCAATACACAAGTTTTCTTTTGAAAGATATAACACGGGGTTCAAACCTTAATAAAAACAAATGTTTATCCTTATCTTATTTTTTGTTTAAAATTATTTATAGATAAAAATATTTATTATAGAAAAATATATATATTCTTATCCAACATATTGTTTAAAATTATTATTATTATTTAATATAAGAGATAAATAGGAAAATAATGTGAGAAAGCACCAGGAAGTGACACGTTTCCAAAAAAGATTTTTATTAATTAGTATAGGAAGATATACATAGTATTAAAAATACATAATATCTATAATATTGATACCGCATATTCAAATATTTAAAAAATGATGAAAAGTTCTAAATGCGGCAAAGATTTTACATGTCAGTTCGGTTCGGTTAGACCACCCGTAGTGGCCGAATATGTGGCGTTTTTTCGCCAACCACGCCCAATAACGCCCGGCACCTACCCCCTGGGCGTTTTTCGTCACTTTTTTCGTTTTGGAGTGTTCGCTGGGGAACAATTTGAAAACCACTAATCACATGTATCTTTCTTTTGGTTTGACCAATACCTTTTTTTGGTTAGTTTTTTTTTATTTTATTTAATTCTTTACACTATTTTAACATAATGCTCACATCCACACTACACCCATTTTAGAAAAAAAAAGCCTAATAATGCCCCTTGCTGACTGTACTGCCACATGGCGGAAAACGCACGAGGGTGGGGGCATTTTTCAGCATTACCACTACGCATGGTCTTATGGTGGATATGGAAACATTGATAACCAAAACCAACCCGCTACTTTCGGTTTTCAGAAAACAGTTAACCGACCCACTGGTTTTTGATATGATTCGGTTTTTCAGTCTGGTTTTGTTGGTTAATTCGGTTACTGGCCAGTTAATTATGTTTTTCACACCCCTAAATCCTCTTACGGGAATAAACCTGATCTTGAATGTTAGGTGCACAAATCTTATGTAGGTTTCGCATGCTAACGACAAACTCCTGGAAGATATACATGACAGAGTGGCGAACTTTTTAAACTTGTTATTCTTTAGCTGGAATACGATTTAGCAGCGAGAAACGAAAGGATTTCATCAGTTTTTTAACCAGGGTGGAGCGGTATGAGGGAGAATAGGCAAGCAAAAAAAAAAAGAATGAAAGACTAGAGGTATAGAATATATATATATATTTTTTTAACCACCTCTACTAATTAAAAAAGGCAGGTAGAGTTAAATTAGATTTGTACCTAAACAGAAAAAAAAAAACAATCAAATATGATTCTAACCCTAACCTCCAATTAAGAAAAAAAAACATGGTTCAACTCCGTGCCAATAAGCAGCTTTGCTTTTATTAAATTTTCACTATATTTATAGGAGTTATCATCTAAACCAATGTTGTAAAAATCGCGACTAGTCGGTGATTAATCATTAGTCGGTCAGTAACTGAGTAATTTTTCATTAATCAGTCCATTAATCGCTAGTTGGCTCTAGTCAGGCCTAGTCAGACCTAGTCGGGCCTAGTCGGGCGGCCAAAAATCGTTGTTTCCGACAAAAAACCTGTATATTCCAGCAAAAACCTCTAAATTCCTACAAGTTTTCAACCAAACCATGTGAATTCCAACAATAAATCTTGTGTACTTAAAAAATGAGTTGCGTAAGAGTTAAAACCTAGCTACTTAGATTGAAGGGTGTGGCTTGGCGCCACCCCGCCACCTCACCCATTTTGGCACCACGGGGGCGCCATAGCCACACCGCCGTTGCCAAAGAGGGGGCGCCATCCATGTCCCACCAGCGTAGTAACGAGCAGAAATTGAAAGGATCAAGAGGGGGGTGGGGGTGGTCAAAGATGACCGTTGCCAACGGTCTGTTTTTTTTTTAAATTCCTTAATTCTAATATTACATACACCTTTCACAAACAAAAACACACACCAATCACAATCTAAAACACCCACCAATCACAAAAAAACACATATATTTTTAAAAATGTCCCAATTTGTCAAGCTCTTCATCTGACAGTGTGCTTGACGATATGCTTATAGCAGTGACGAAGGAGGCGATTGATATTGCGAGAAGAAGCTCAATCGTCTACATCACGTACCAGACAAGTGCCTCTTGAACGAGATCGGTTGGGTGCTCATGAACGTTTAATGCACGATTATTTTTGTGAAAATCCGTTGTACGATGATGCACATTTTAGGCGTCGGTTTCGTATGAGTCGTCGTCTTTTCTTAAGAATTGCAAATGATCTTGCGGCCGAATTCCCTTTTTTCACACAAAAAGAAAGTGCTAGTCGCAAAATTGGTTTCTATAGAATACAAAAGTGTACTGCTGCAATTAGGCAACAAGCGTACGACATAACGAGTGATGCGTGGGATGAATATTTAAGGATGTCGGACAGAAGTTGTCGTGATTGTCTTGAAAATTTATGTGAATGTATTTTTATTTGTATTATTCTTGTTATTATTATTTATAGTATAGTAACACTATTATATTAGGTGTTAACTTTCTTTACGGGAGACAATATTTAAGGATGCCAACCGTTGCCGACGTTCCACTTTTATACGAGGCCCATCAGCGGATTCACGGGTTTCCAGCGATGTTGGGTAGCCTTTATTGCATGCACTGGGAGTGGGCGACATGTCCAACCGCTTGGAAAGGGCAGCACCATCGTGGTGACCACGCTGGTCCTACCATAATATTACAATCGGTCGCGTCTCAAGATTTATGGATCTGGCATACGTACTTTGTCATGGCCGGTGCGAACAATGACATCGCAGTTTTACAATCTTCGAATCTTTTTGACGATGTCATAGATGGTGTTGCACCAGATACTTCATTCTATGCAAACGACGTTGAGTATAAGTATGGTACTATCTCACAGACGGTATTTATCCGGAGTGGGCGACGTGTGTGAAAACTCTTTCGTGTCCAGATGACGTTGTATTTTTTTATTTAAATTATGGCATTGTATTCTTTTTATTTAAATTATGGCATTATATTTTTTTATTTAAATTAATATATCAAAATTTAATAATGTTTAAATCTAAATAAAAATTAATAATTAGGTAATGATGATGAGGACTTTAAACCATTGCATGCAAGTTAGAGGAAGGAGCTTTAAATCCCCCTATGTGACGTGGCATTGAGCTAACGTGATAAAGCCCCTGGGGTTCCAAACCACACCATATAGCCTTAAAATATTTACTTATAAAAATCTGTATGTGTACATAAAACTGAAAATTACTTATAAAAAACCCGATCCGACTAATCCCGATTAATCACAGTAGTCGCTAGTCCCCACCTCACCGGCCGACTAGCGAGTTCTTAAAAAACCTTGATCTAAACATCTTCGGGCTAGATGACCAAGGTTCCTTCTACTTAGTTGTGTCCTAAAAATGAAAAATAGTTCATAGAGTGAGTTAAACCTCAACAAATAAACATTCTTCGGTCCATTCGATCAACGTGGTGACAAAGCCGCCAGACCTATTGCTATCACAATAATATCACCACTTAGCATAAACGACTCGACCACCATGCTAACTATCAACATTTTAGATACTATCATTATCAAAGATTCATCTGATTGGAGAACCCTTTACGAAAATAGAATTATTTAACAAGACTTTGAAAGTTTATGTAACATAATGCCACATTTTTGAAAGTTTGTGTTGTATCATAAGCATATTTTACCACAGTCAATGACCATATGTATCCAAATAAAATTAAACTTTAAAGTTTAAGCAATATCTTCATATTAAAATGAACACGTTTAAGGCAATTAAAATCATATTATTAAACAATACATTTTAACATTTTAATAAACTATCAACAAATAGAATTAGAGCATTCACAATGAATTCTTTATCCGTATATTTACATTAAAAACTACTTTTTTTCACTTATTTTTAATTATATAATATTTTTTATTCATTTATCGTTATCGTTTGTCTCACCTCCACTCACAACCATTTCTAAAAATATTTAAAAAATTATAAGGTTTTCTCTCTCCAAATATTTATTTTCCTATATATTTACAGATGAACAATAAAATTTATATATATTTTCTTTCCCATCCACTCACAACCACTAAAAAACACTAATAATAATTCTTTATAGTATAACTAAGCCCCCTCATATATTAAGGTCTTCATTGTGAATGCTCTCACATATCTCACTTTTCCTGTAAAGTTAACTATCGATTTACTTGTTAAAACACTCTATATATAAACTAGTTGGCCGGACAAATTTGTTAACAATACAATACCATTTCCATAGATGATAATATGGAGTATCACACTTCGTAGAGGTATACGCCTTTTAAAGAGGTTGCCTCACATTTAAACCTGAAAAAATAAGTTATTTAGTGTTATTGGTGTAGAGTAGAGTTTAAAAACATCGAATTCTTTTTTGACCATTGATGGGTTTAACAAATGTGTGGGCTTCTTCCTAAGTTCTTAGCATGGTAGCACCCACATCTTTAATGACAGTAAGTTATGGAAGCCGGGCCCACGCTGCCAGGTTTAGAAGCACACTATGGTCCTTATCATCAATCTTTAGTTTCGCTTTCCAAAACATGCAAAATCATATCTGTAAAGTAATTACCTAGTCTTCTCAAGTGGGGGTCCTGTTTTTTCATCTTTACCCCACCCGAAATTTAAGCTATACAGGTCGTATCCTTCACAAATCACATGATTAAAACTTACATTAACTATCTTTCAATCTACAAAGTTGGTTTGTGATTCTTGTTGCAATGTGGAACCTTGGGAGTTATTAGAGATATATTTGGATAATTGCCGCATCATTATATCAATGGTTGTAAAAGTCGCTAGGCATCCCCTAGTCGGTTGACCGAATAGTTAAGAGTTTTTGGCTTAGGCGGAGAGTACTCGTACTTGGACATGTAAATTATAAAGAAATTAGTTTTCGGAAAAATTAATACACGTCAAATAAAATAAATTTACTGATATTTATAAAAAATACATGAAAATGATATTCATTCTTTATATGATAAATATAGAAATTATGTTTAATTTTTTTAAGTCAAACTCGACCCGAATTGACCTACTAGATTTGATTCTGACTTAGGTTGACCACGTGTGATCAGTACCGAGTAATTAGGCGCAGTTGAAGAAGGTCGCATCGGCAGGTTACCTTGTAAGGCTTACTCGGAGAGTACTCGGCCTTGGAGACCTTGTTTTACAACCATGATTATATCTATATATTTATGTTCATAAATTCACAGAAGTGATTCAAAAGATATACAAAATACCATTTAACAATATTGTTTCACTTCTTAAGTTGAATTCTCATTCTATCACTAGTCGAATGATGTCACCTTGTAAATCATCAGGCATTCTAGTGTTTAGGATTCGTACGTGTAACAATTTATGTCATATTGGGTAGCCTGGCAACTCATACACGTAACGAGACAAAAAGTCGAGAGGAACAATAAGTAGTTGAGGTACCTAATAAATAGAAAAGAGGACCAAGATCAGTTACATCAAACTCTAAATAGAAGAGCTTCTGTAACCGAGCCCTATATCGCGCTACACCCATGTATAGCGCTTAATGGCGCCGCTCCACACCGCCCCCGGGGCGTCATATAACCTGGATCGAGGCTCTCGATACGTATAACGGAGTGAAATTTGTGGGGATGCGAAAATATTACCGTTGAACGGTAATATCTTTTAATTATTATTTTTATTTAAACAATTAAAACTTTATATATATACCATTCACCCCATTATTTTTAAACAACTCTCACTACCATCATTCTTTCACTCTGATTATAAAAAAAACATAAGATTTTTATACCACTCTCTCTACCATGCATCCCTACAACCGTGGTTCCGTTCCTCTCGATCTAGCGGCAACCCGAACCAAACGAACGCCCATAACCAACCCGTTGCTCTGTTTCCCACCCGACTAACCGCCTATGGAACCGGGTTTGTCGAGTATAATTATAACCAAATCGGCTTAATGAACCTCTTGAACGAGCCCCTCTCATGGAACCCAAATCAATACGATTGGAATTCGAACTTCAACATGGGAGGTTTCGGCTCGTTATAAAGTGAGCCCGACTTCGTCCTGGAGATACAAACAGAGACACAACCGGATGAGGAGCCGGAGACACAAACGGAGACACCACCGAACAAAACCAAACACAACAAACAGGTGTCACATAATAAGAAAGAAATAAGCAAGACCGAATGAGAAAGCACGTGTAACCATGGGATGATGAAGAGGAGCACTCGTTAGCCCTAGCTAGGGTCAATGTATCGTAGGATCCCGAAATTTGTAAGATTTTTTATAGACTTTTATTTTTTTAATTATAATTTGTTTCTTTACTTTTTTTAATCTTTTTTTGGCAAATAACCAAAATAAAAATTTGTTTTGGAGACGAACCCGAGAACTCTTTCTCGGTCTCATGTGTAGGGGGACAATTACCGGCTACCGGATTCAATATAGGTCAAGTGGACCGATATTAACAACAAGTGCATAAATTTTCAATCGATTTATCAACGTAAAAAAAAACGGTTTGAAAAACAGCGAGAGCGACAAGAATATATTACAGTCGCCTTTAATAGAATATCAAGCGGCACGAGAGAATTTTCATTTCTTGAAGGTTTGGAAGCTTCTTCGTAATAGCTCTAAATGGGCCAATGTCCCTACAACGACAGGAACATCTTCCACTAGGTCGGGAAATAAAAGGCCGAAAAAGATATAAAAAAACCTTCAAGTCGGTTGAACCTGAAACGCCAACGTCGGACGCTCAAAACATCGACTTACACGATGTTAATCAGTTATTTTCGGGGGAGGAAGGGGTAGATAAGCGAGAGGCAGACCTACCACGACCACCCGGTAGAAGAAGCTGTGAAAATTGAGGAGGTCAGAGTCATCATTGGGGATCCGACTTAAGTCAAGCGTTTTCTGAGATGAACCGACGCCTTCAAGACATACACGACCTCGGGACTCAACGTATGCAAGAGAACTGGGAAGTGGTCGAGCTAACGAAGGATAGACAATTTGAGAAAGACTTTGAGTTTTACTCGAAACCGCATGACCACCTAACCGGATAGATGTTGGAAATGGCCCTACAAAGAAAGACGATCATCAAAAAGAAATATGGACTTTGAGTTTTAAAGTGTTTTTTTTAATTTTACTGTAATGTTTTTTTAATTATTGTAATGTTTTTTAATTTAATTTAATGAAGTGCTATTTGTTTTTTATTTTATAACTTTTGAGATTATATAAAAAATTTAAAAAAATAATAATTGAAAACGATTGCTAGGGGTTATGGGGCTTTATCCACTGCACACCCATGTTATATAACTCTCCATAACCCCTCCGTTGTCTCTTTTTTGTCATTTCCCCTCCAAATAAAGGAGGTTATGTGGTGTTATCACTACACATGGGGCTAAGAAAGAAATAACTAACAAGTTAAAAGAAGTACAAGAGGCCATTTCTATTTACGATTCAGTATTCTTATATCAGGCTCTTCTTATTTCTATTGATTTATGTATGGTCTACTCTTTTTGATAGAAATATTCCACATATTTTCACATCTAGGATTGACTATCTAATATTTTTGTCTTGGGGAATCATGGATCGCTGCATACTACAGGATGGAGTTTTTGTCGGGTCTTATGTGTACAACATCGAGGTCCTAGAGTTAAAACCATTTCTTTGACAAGCATGTAACGCAAAACTTACTCTTGTTGAGTTCATGAACCATTATGAAAATGTAATAGAAGTACAGCGCCATACCCATTGAAAAAATGACCAGGGGACTAAATACAAACGGCCCGAGCTGAAAAATAATTATAGGGTGATGGAGAGCCAAGCTTTGGAGATATACTCCAAAAGTATCTTTCAAGAGATACAAGCTGAACTAATCGGGATGGGAATGAATAAATGCTCGTTATGAAGATCAGATGGGTTTGTTAAGTTCTATATAAGCGATTTTCAGCAGCCATGTTCCTCACTTTTTGAGGTAAATGGCATTTTTACTTATCATGGCGTTTTCCCATCATATACCATAGTTTTAATGCATGTGTATAATATGTTTTTATTTTTGCTTAATGGCATTTTCTCAATGTACTTTGCCGTTTTCTTGAGATGTGAAACATTTTTTCTTGTATTTGCATGCATGTTTTGTGTTTTGGGCTATACAGTGGCTAGCCTTAATTTAGTATGGCATTTTGTGGATAATGTACCAGAAGTCAGATTGCACTAGTGTAACATCCGTCAAAAACGGATTTTACCAAACCCGCTCCGTTTATTAACCGAACAATCAGTTAAAAATTTCGTTGCGAATTTAATGCCCAAAATATTTTTAAACGATACATAATTAATTATTATATGGGAATATATAATTAATTTTTGAAAAACTGTTAAAAAAAGAAAATAAAAATGATTTGGCACTGCCGGGTTTCGAACCCGGGTCAGTCGCCGGGTCAAACAACGGACTTAACACTCAACACTTAAACCACTGCGTCACTTGTATTCTTTGTTAATTATTAGAATCATTTAATTCATAACATGTTTTTCCGAATTCAAAACCGGCGCCCAAAATTGCAGTCGTCGGAAATCCCGACTAACTCGCCAAGAATCGACGGTTACTTCAGTTATAACGTAACCTTAAACATTACATCGGTTATAACCGACGTCTGAGTCCGCGACACAAGTTATAACCGCCGGAGATTTTCTAACCGATGAATCAAGTCGGAAATTGGACCAAGTTCATCGATAACCTGCCTTATAAATACCCCCTCGAACCTCTGCAAACTTTTTCGCTCAAAACCGCACCCTTTCTCGGCGAAAACTCACTCGCCGGAAATCTTCTGCTCATCGCCGGAAAACCGAACCCTCCACTTCTAAGCCTTACTGAACCCCCTGAGCTTATACCGAAGTCACCCACATCCTTTTCAAGCTTTCTGAAGACTCGCTGCTGCAAGACACACGACGCCGGAACCTGTTGCTGTCGCCGGAGTTCTGCCGGAAAAACAGAGGAGTCCAGTCGGTATATCTTACGCCTAATTTCCCTTTCTTTTTATTTATATCTCACATGTAATTAACTGAAAAACGCTAACGAACACGATTAAAACATCGAACCAGTCGGACTTCCGATTCTGGTTAAAAATCTAACGAAGAAGACGAAGTTCCAGTTGTGTATAAGTATAATTAAAATCAAGTTATAACTCGGGTTAGACACACAGTCCAGCGGTGGACTGTGTGCACATTAAACACACTAACGTCTCGAGTTCGAATCTTGTCCCACGCATGCTGCCTTAATAAAAATGCCTTTTTTGTTAACCGAACCGGAGTCACCACTGGTATATGTTAAGTATAATAATAACCGGAATAATAACCAAGATAGACACACAGTCCAGCGGTGGACTGTGTGTATGTTTAAATCACAGGTCACGAGTTCGAGTCCGGGCTACCGCACCGGCCCGGATAATTATTAAACTTTTTAAATAAGTCAGAAATGAAAATACTCAGTTTGTGTTTAAGTATAATAAAAATCAGTTAGGTTAACAAGTTGGACACACAGTCCAGCGGTGGACTGTGTGTTAGCATAAACCACAGGTCCCGGGTTCGAGACCTGTGGAGCGCACCGAGTCACGGATTAAAATCGTTTTTAAGAAATAAAGGATTTTCTGTTTAATCTAATTAGTATATAAATATAATTAAAAACATAAATATTTCGGGTTAGACACGTAGCTCAGTTGGTAGAGCTGCGTGCACGCGTACGGGAGGTCTCGGGTTCGAGCCTCACTCAGCGCACATATACACGCATACGAACCGGTCAAACAGTCAAGGTCAACGGTCAAAAAAGTCAAATTTTTTTATTATTTTTATTTATTTATTTTAATTAAAAATCAATTAAAAATACTTAAAAATAACATTTTTAAGGTTAGAAAATAGCCTTAAACTCACAAAAATACACCCAACAATCCTACTAAAATGGATTAATAAAATCCGTTTACTTACCGAACCATAATGCTATTTATCTAGGTTAATTTCACTCGTGGTTAAAACCACTTCGCGTGCATTCAACATCATCAACCGAACGCACCCACTGTGAGTGAATCTTACAACTCCCCCTTTTTAATTACACGTTTTGGGGTGTGTCATGTGTCACAAAATAATTAACTCGTTTATTTAAACTTGTGCCATACCATATCGTGATCTAAACTTAGATTGTTTATATTGTTGTGATTATGTATTTCACCTTGTCAACTTATATGAAATTCATTCATTAAGCCCATTAGTTCCTCGTGGTAGACGAGTTGAACAACGCGTGCCTCAAAACCAATCCATTATTGTTCATGTGTGTATTATTGAGTTTATATTGTTTGTAGTTATGTCTTTCATATTATCATGTTTATGAAATTCATTCATTAGGCCCATCAGTTCCTCGTGGTAGACGAGTTGAGCAACGCGTGACTCAAAATCAATCCATTATTGTTCATGTGTGTATTGTTTAATATTAAATTGATTTATGAATAAGTTTACATCTATTTTTACTCATGTGTGGTTGTGCACTTTATTTCATAATCAATTAAATAAACTTGTTCAAATGTTTTCCATAGGATTCACTCGCCAACTTTTTGTTGATCCAAAAACCCTTTTATACATGATACAGGTGAACAGGATGAAGCAAGGAAAACATAGGAAATGCCTTAGAAGGAAACAAAGAAGCTTAGATTGATGTTTAGGTCATTGATGTAGTTATGATTGTAAGTTTCCATTAAATTGTATTAATGAATATGAAACGTTAAAATAAATGTCATGAGCTTTGATGATAACCCAATCATGCCCCGATCACCTTTTCCGCTGCGGGTCGGGGTGTGACAGATTGGTATCAGAGCCATGACTATAGGGATATAGGATAGGTTATTAGACCCTTAGAGCCTATACTATAGTCTGCCTAAATTTTAATTGATTAGGTGGTTACATACAAACTTGTGATATTTATTTGTTTCATATTTGTTTATATTTACAGTCAAACATACATACTTATATACATATTCATTATACATATATCAATGTTCATATATTCAATTCATTTTCATACTGTCATTATTCAAAGATTTTGTTGCAATTTTCAAATCTCATCAAAGTAAGTTCTGCGACGGGCATGTAGTAACTGGAAGGGTACAAGTACCGGTAGTCGGAACGTCCTGTCTAGGTTGGCATTCGTATAAATCCAATATAACGGACCAGTTTGCCTACCTGGGGACTAACGATGAGAGTACGAAGGACCTATTAGGCCAAAGCATGCCACACCAAACGTCGTTCGAACTAACCCACTTTGAGGTGTCACCGTGTCTACACCTGGACACATTCCGAATATCACACGTTGTATACATATTTCTCGATTTTCTCCGGGTTTTAGTGTACGCAACCAGGCAAACCCATGCAAAATATATGAAAAACCCGGTATTCATGGGGGCCCACATGATTACGAAGGTGAAGTATGGCGGCATGTAGGGCCTAATGGCGAGCAAAGCCCAAGACATCCTATGGATGTAGTAGATTTATTTTTCTATAATTATTTTATGAATGTTCATTCCTGAGTGCGACCCATGATCCCAAAAGCATCCAACTCATACTCTTGTCATGTATTCCTTGTAGATGTATTCTAACCACGCCCGTAGGAAGACGAGAGCAGGAAAAGCCCGCGAACGCATGGCTTCCCTAATCGCTCAACAAATGGCTGCCGTAATACCCAACATTGTAATCCAAGTCCAACAAGCACTTACCGCTAATCCTGTCAATCAAGAAAATCAAAACGTTATCAACTCTTCCCCAAATGCCACTAAATGCACCTACAAGCATTTCAAATCATGCAACCCTCCAAAATATGAAGCGACTGAAGGTGTCACCGCTCTCCTCCATTGGTTTGAAGAAATGGAGAACACTTTTCTAAATTGCAATTGCCCCGATGATCGCAAAGTGCGTTATGCTACCGGTCGATTATACGGGATAGCACTTACTTAGTGGAATACAGAGAAGGCCAAACGAGGTGTCGACGATGCTATGACCTTAACTTGGAACGAATTGAAGGAAATCATGACCAGACGATTTTGCCCAAGGAGCGAAATCAAGAAATTAGAAGATGAATTTTATTCATTGAAGCAAAAGGAAGGAGACCACACCACGTATAACAAAAGATTCCTCGAGTTACATCAAATGGTTCCCAACATGTTCACTCCCCTCTACCGTTTGATCGAGCACTACATTCGTGGTCTTCCGTCAAAGATTCAAGACTCTGTAATAAGTACCTCGCCTGCAACTTTGGAAGCAGCAATGGAGCTAGCAACAGCGCTCACCGAGAACCGAATCCGGAACAAAGACTTCAAGGAGGAGAAGAAGAAGGATAAAGTATCGACTGAAACCTCCGACTACACCCAAATCGAATCCCCTTCTCAACCCAATTCTAAGAGAAAAAGAGACGGGCAACTTTTCACTGCTATCCAACGAAATCAACCAACTTCACACGCCATACCCATCCAAGCTATCCCAATCACTCAAGTGGCACCCAACTCAACTTACCCAAATATGAAACCATATCTTGGACCTCACCCTCGATGCAACAACTGTTTTTATCACCATCCCCTTACTTTACCATGTCGACTATGTGCAACTTGTGGACGCTATGGTCATTTGAGCAAGGTTTGCCGCACCTTTCAAAACCAAATCTCTCCCCCTACTCAAACCATGAACCAAACCTATCAACAACCCCAATACCCCATGTTCCCATATGTTCGAGCTTGTTTCAATTGTGGCGACCCTACCCACTTTAGAAACACATGCCCTCAATTGGTTAACGTCATCAACACTCAAGCTCAATCAAACACAGTTAACCAAGTAAATCAAGAAAACCCAACCGCTAGGCCACCAACAAGAGGAAGAGTCTTCAACATCAACGCCAATCCTGTCGAAGATAATGATCGCCCAAACGAATATACCCAACTAGTCCTCTTCACCGAAGATCCAGATTCAACTCCAATCGTTTAGTTTTATGTTTTTTTTCTTTATGTTTTAGAATCACATCGAATCAATCATAACTTAAGGATAAAGCCAATGAAACTTTGACAAGAATATGGTGGATAATCCGCTGGTACTTCCTATATATAAGTATTCTTGTCAAAGGATCATAAGCATTATCTGGCGGTTATGAGAGGTTCCATGTGTAGACTGTTAGAGTAATTATTGTTTATTATTTTCAGTACATGCAATTTCATTGGCCGCCGCTCCCCATTACATTATGAGCGTTGAGCATGTTCCCCATTTTATTATGAGGTTGAACCTGGCGTGCCCACATACGATCGGCTCCGCTTGATTGAGCCTTGATCGCACAGACATTTTCATTTTCAGTACATGCAATACGATCGGCTCCGTTTGATTGAGCCTTGATCGCACAGACATTTTCATTATCAGTATCTTGTGGTAGTTGTGTTTGTTGTAGAGTCGCATAGAACTAACCATAACTTGCGGATAAAGTCAATGAAAATTTGACAAGAATATGGTGGATACGCCGCTGGTACTTCCTATATATAAGTATTCTTGTCAAATGATCGGAGGCATTATCTGGCGGTTATGAGAGGTTCCATGTATAGGCTGTTTGTGTGATTGTTGTTTAGATTAAGTTTATTATTTTCAGTACATGCAATACGATCGGCTCCGTTTGATTGAGCCTTGATCGGCTCCGTTTGATTGAGCCTTGATCGCACAGACATTTTCATTATCAGTATATTTCTGGTTGTTGTGTTTGTAGTAGAGTCACATAGAACTGATCATAACTTGTGGATAAAGTCAATGAAAATTTGACAAGAATATGGTGGATACGCCGCTGGTACTTCTTATATATAAGTATTCTTGTCAAATGATCGGAGGCATTATCTGGCGGTTATGAGAGGTTCCATGTATAGGCTGTTTGTGTGATTGTTGTTTAGATTAAGTTTATTATTTTCAGTACATGCAATACGATCGGCTCCGCTTGATTGAGCCTTGATCACACAGACATTTTCATTTTCAGTACATGCAATACGATCGGCTCCGTTTGATTGAGCCTTGATCGCACAGACATTTTTCATTTTCATTATTTATGAGTTTGTTGTATTGGTTGTAGAGTCACATAGGACTAATCATAATTCACTGATACAACCAATGAAAATTTGACGAGAATATGGTGGATACGCCTCTGGTACTTCCTATATATAAGTATTCTTGTCAAAGGATCAGAGGCATTGTCAGACGGTTATGAGAAGTTCTATGTAGGATTTAGTAGTTTCTTGGTAACTAATCATAACTTGTGGATAAAACCAATGAAAATTTGGCAAGAATATGGTGGATACGCCGCTGGTACTTCCTATATAAAGTATTCTTGCCAAAGGATCAGAGGCATTATCAGGCGGTTATGAGAAGTTCCATGTAGGATTTAGTATTGCCTTGGTTGAAATTTGTGTTACATTCATATCATCTCGCCATTTAAAGAAATTGGACTGTGTTCTATTTCTACATAAACTAACCTCTCTATCATAACAAACGAGAGAGGAACTGTCACCATTCAAACATATATGCTATCAGAATGTGGATTCAAATATTAGCTGTTGTGTTTATTTATGTTCTATAATCATAGAACCATGTAGGTTGTAGTATTAGAAGTTTTGCCTTAGGATATAACCATATCCTTCCAAGCATATCCAAACTATTATGCATGATACCATATTTAGCGAATCAATTCTGCTTATCAATACTTTTACAGTAGGCAACAAAAAGCGATTCCTGTAATAGGGCACCTAACCCTTACAAGGAACGTTACCGCCTCAAACAAAAAACTTAAAACCTTACTTTCTCTAAGCATGTAACTGTCAAATTAAAAACCATCATTCTTTTAGTCAAATATATCACTATTTAAATTTCGGGACGAAATTTCTAAAAAGCAGGGGATACTGTAACATCCGTCAAAAACGGATTTTACCAAACCCGCTCCGTTTATTACCGAACAATCAGTTAAAAATTTCGTTGCGAATTTAATGCCCAAAATATTTTTAAACGATACATAATTAATTATTATATGGGAATATATAATTAGTTTTTGAAAAACTGTTAAAAATAAGAAAATAAAAATGATTTGGCACTGCCGGGTTTCGAACCCGGGTCAGTCGCCGGGTCAAACAACGGACTTAACACTCAACACTTAAACCACTGCGCCACTTGTATTCTTTGTTAATTATTAGAATCATTTAATTCATAACATGTTTTTCCGAATTCAAAACCGGCGCCCAAAATTGCAGTCGTCGGAAATCCCGACTAACTCGCCAAGAATCGACGGTTACTTCAGTTATAACGTAAACCTTAAACACTACATCGGTTATAACCGACGTCTGAGTCCGCGACACAAGTTATAACCGCCGGAGATTTTCTAACCGATGAATCAAGTCGGAAATTGGACCAAGTTCATCGATAACCTGCCTTATAAATACCCCCTCGAACCTCTGCAAACTTTTTCGCTCAAAACTGCACCCTTTCTCGGCGAAAACTCACTCGCCGGAAATCTTCTACTCATCGCCGGAAAACCGAACCCTCCACTTCTAAGCCTTACTGAACCCCCTGAGCTTATACCGAAGTCACCCACATCCTTTTCAAGCTTTCTGAAGACTCGCTGCTGCAAGACACACGACGCCGGAACCTGTTGCTGTCGCCGGAGTTCTGCCGGAAAAACAGAGGAGTCCAGTCGGTATACCTTACGCCTAATTTCCCTTTCTTTTTATTTATATCTCACATGTAATTAACTGAAAAACGCTAACGAACACGATTAAAACATCGAACCAGTCGGACTTCCGATTCTGGTTAAAAATCTAACGAAGAAGACGAAGTTCCAGTTGTGTATAAGTATAATTAAAATCAAGTTATAACTCGGGTTAGACACACAGTCCAGCGGTGGACTGTGTGCACATTAAACACACTAACGTCTCGAGTTCGAATCTTGTCCCACGCATGCTGCCTTAATAAAAATGCATTTTTTGTTAACCGAACCGGAGTCACCACTGGTATATGTTAAGTATAATAATAACCGGAATAATAACCAAGATAGACACACAGTCCAGCGGTGGACTGTGTGTATGTTTAAATCACAGGTCACGAGTTCGAGTCCGGGCTACCGCACCGGCCTGGATAATTATTAAACTTTTTAAATAAGTCAGAAATGAAAATACTCAGTTTGTGTTTAAGTATAATAAAAATCAGTTAGGTTAACAAGTTGGACACACAGTCCAGCGGTGGACTGTGTGTTAGCATAAACCACAGGTCCCGGGTTCGAGACCTGTGGAGCGCACCGAGTCACGGATTAAAATCGTTTTTAAGAAATAAAGGATTTTCTGTTTAATCTAATTAGTATATAAATATAATTAAAAACATAAATATTTCGGGTTAGACACGTAGCTCAGTTGGTAGAGCTGCGTGCACGCGTACGGGAGGTCTCGGGTTCGAGCCTCACTCAGCGCACATATACACGCATACGAACCGGTCAAACAGTCAAGGTCAACGGTCAACGGTCAAAAAAGTCAAATTTTTTTATTATTTTTATTTATTTATTTTAATTAAAAATCAATTAAAAATACTTAAAAATAACATTTTTAAGGTTAGAAAATAGCCTTAAACTCACAAAAATACACCCAATAATCCTACTAAAATGGATTAATAAAATCCGTTTACTTACCGAACCATAATGCTATTTATCTAGGTTAATTTCACTCGTGGTTAAAACCACTTCGCGTGCATTCAACATCATCAACCGAACGCACCCACTGTGAGTGAATCTTACAACTCCCCCTTTTTAATTACACGTTTTGGGGTGTGTCATGTGTCACAAAATAATTAACTCGTTTATTTAAACTTGTGCCATACCATATCGTGATCTAAACTTAGATTGTTTATATTGTTGTGATTATGTATTTCACCTTGTCAACTTATATGAAATCCATTCATTAAGCCCATCAGTTCCTCGTAGTAGACGAGTTGAACAACGCGTGCCTCAAAACCAATCCATTATTGTTCATGTGTGTATTATTGAGTTTATATTGTTTGTAGTTATGTCTTTCATATTATCATGTTTATGAAATTCATTCATTAGGCCCATCAGTTCCTCGTGGTAGACGAGTTGAGCAACGCGTGCCTCAAAATCAATCCATTATTGTTCATGTGTGTATTGTTTAATATTAAATTGATTTATGAATAAGTTTACATCTATTTTTACTCATGTGTGGTTGTGCACTTTATTTCATAATCAATTAAATAAACTTGTTCAAATGTTTTCCATAGGATTCACTCGCCAACTTTTTGTTGATCAAAAAACCCTTTTACACATGATACAGGTGAACAGGATGAAGCAAGGAAAACATAGGAAATGCCTTAGAAGGAAACAAAGAAGCTTAGATTGATGTTTAGGTCATTAATGTAGTTATGATTGTAAGTTTCCATTAAATTGTATTAATGAATATGAAACGTTATAATAAATGTCATGAGCTTTGATGATAACCCAATCATGCCCCGATCACCTTTTCCGCTGCGGGTCGGGGTGTGACAACTAGTAGTTGTTCGTGTGGGCGTTTTGAGCAGTTTGGGTTGTTATGTTGACAGGTCTTCTATGTTTTAAGAAGTTTGGACATTAAGGAATTTCCAAAACAATACATTCTCAATAGATGGCGTAAAGACATTGCGCCAAAGTGTTCTACAAATTACACAATGAGCAGTGATTTTATAACCAAACTTGATGCCAATGTCTAAGGTATGATGTGAGAAATTATTTTTTGCGACCGAGTATAATCTGAATCGTTTATCAAGCAACAAGGAGGAGCTTTCTATATACAAGGATCATGTTGTTCAGGATATGCAGACTGTTGCTCCCTCTCCTAGTACCAGGGATATATTTGTCAAGACAACAGGGTAATATCAAAACGACAATCCCATAAGAGCTGTTGGTTATAAGTCAGAAGGTTCTGGATCCCGAAAGCGTTTGAAACCGAAACACAAGGAAGTAATTGAAAAAACAAAAACAAAAGCGAAGATGGGGGTGAAAGAATGATAGTATAAGAATTTTAAACAATTTGGACACTATGCATCCACATGCAAACAACCGGTTATCAAAAGAAGATCGACAGGGTCTTCCAGAGCAGATACTAGCGAAGAATAGCCTTGGCATTCATTTTGTTTTATTTTTCCATCAGTATCTGTGTTTTAATTTTTTTTTTTGCAAATAATGAGCATCATAAAAACATGATATTTTGGCGTTATATTACTATGTTACCATTTTTGGCGTTTGTTTACATAAATCCTTGATTTAATTGAGAGCACAACAAAAACATTACATTTTGGCGTTTTATTATTACATTACCATCTTTGGCGTTAGTTCCACCCATCTTTGATTTAACTAAGACCACACTATTATAGTTTGGCATGTTATTTTACATTTACAATTTTTGGCGTTTTAGTTTTGTGTTTTATAAACCTGTGTTTTAACCCATTTTAACAAACGTCTTGGTATTAATTATAATCTATCAAGGCATTTTGATAGACAATTTTATTAGAACATTCATTAAAGGAAAACAAGCAAATAAAACATGCTAGAAAAAAACAAAAAAAACAACTAACATTCGTCATCGGATGGGATTACTGTCACACCCCAACCGATGGCGAAATCATCGGGGCATGAGCGAATGAATGATTGCAAAGTATCATAACAATTAAAAATGACAATATTTAAATAAACCTTTTTTTTATTTCATAAACTCAAATTCGTAAATTGTCAAAAGAAAAGAAATTACATCAATTCGAATATTAAAATAAAAGAAAACTTATTTATTCGTGCTTTTCTAAATCCACCTAGTAGATTTCTTGAACATTATCATTAATTCCCTGCAATATATGAATAATAAAGGTCAACAAAATAGTTGGTGAGCATACAAGTTTGGTCTACATAATATGGAATAAAAGGTCTCAATCTAACATGGCAATTTGTATACTACTAGCATGTGTAAACTATCAATCAAACCAAGTGTCCGCTAGCATATCCATTTCACATAAGGGTACAAGCCGTAAAAGATTGAATACTTAAGAATACCACATAAGGGCGGTGTGCTACTTCTATAGAGCTAGAATCGTTAAGGTAGGCGATTGAGTACACAAGATTGACTTCTAGCATGTATGTATGACAAACAGCATGTATTCATAGATTGAGTGTTTGAATAATGTAATTGATTATGTGTATGTGAGTTTTTTATAATTTCATATATTGCAACCCAAAGTATGTTTAAAGGAAAAAGCGTTTAAGTATACTTAGTGTTTGTAAGTGGTTTCTACAAACCTGAGATGATCGTCTTCAGAGGTTGAAGAACCAAATCCTATTAAGGATAAACAAGGTGTGTAAGTACAAGGATTTAGAAGTTAATATGTAAATGGGATTTGAATAAGAAATAAAAAAATAAATAATAATAATAATAATAGTAATAATATATGAAAATATATAAAATAATTATCTTGACTAAACACTCACTTTGGACACTGTTAATTTATGTGTATTTCGTGTGTACTATGTCACCCACTAGAAGTCCAAGTGTGAGTAATTTAGACTAGATAAATGTTTACCTTTATACATAACTTTGCACCATAAATTGGTTGTTGTCATGGGTAGGTTTAATATTTATATATCTGTAGTATATAATAATAAATAATGGATTGGCAATGATAATTAAATTGCAAGTCTAAATAAGTGAATAACAAAAATTAAGGGAGTTAGACTTTTACATATTTTTAGTATGTAATAATAATTAATGAATTGGTAATAATGATCTAATTGTAAGACTAAATAAGTAAATGGCAAAATTAAAAGAGTTAAATAGTTTTATATATTTTAGTATGTAATAATAATTAATGAATTTGTAACAATGATGTAACTGTAAGACTAAATAAGTAAATAAAAAAATTAAAAATATAAGTAGTATGATTAGAAGAGTTAGCAGTTAGTAGCATGATTAAAGAGTTAACATCTGTTAGTAATGTTAGACATGGTAATAATATGTTAGTTAATAATATTATGTAGGTTGGACTTGAATAATAATAATAATAAGTAAGATAATATAATAGTAATTAGTAATAGGTTAGTAATGTAATGACCAAATTAGAGAGGTTGGATAAATGTCATCCATTGTACCCCTGTGTTACACCAAGAATCATCAACTTATAGGATAATCTTGGTTGGTCATGTATAAAATATAAATGACATACAATAATGAAAGGTTGAAAATTATAAAATAAAACCCAAGATTGGTCTCATTTTGGTGATTCACCATCTTTGTTTACCATGACAAACATTTGGTGACATTCCATAAGGATTTCTTCAAGATGAGGAAGTATGAAAACACAAAAAAAAAAAAAAAGAAGAGAAAAAGGTTAAAGGAGATGGGACTCACTTTCAAGAGGGAAAAATTGTTTGAGAAATGGTAAAAAAAAGTGGTGGAATGAGTGTGATATTTATAGGTGATGGATTAGGGTTAGAGGTGGTGAAAAAAATGGAAAGTTGAAAATTGGCCCATAAATATATACATATATATGTATACATATATATGATATATACACATATATGTATATACATATACATGTATATACATATACACGTATATGTATATACATGTATATATATATACATGTATATGTATATACATATATACCTATATATTGTTTTTGGGCCCTAATGTCATGGGTTTGTTTGTTTTATGCATTTTGCTTTTATTATTTGTATAAATTTGAGTTTATAACATAATTTATAAACATATTATGACATAATAGTTGATTGATTGGGTCTCGAATAGCGAATTTACACAACATAAGTCGGTTTTTGAATCATTTAAACATGTCTTGATTGTTATATGAATAACACCTATGTTTGATTAAACAATTATTGAGAGAGAGAAAAAAATGAATTCCATTATGATCATGAGTCTCCGATTACAATGATTGAGTACGAAAAACACGGAAACAAATAATCAATAATTGGGGAATGTTACAGTCTCCCTACTTTAGAAAATTTCGTCTCGAAATTTGTTTAAGGGTTGACTTTTAGGAAGGAAATAAGAGGTGGTATTTTAGTAGTTGGATATGAGTAATAACTAGTTAAAATAGTTAAATAGGAAGAAGATTGTCATTTAGTTACTATGAAGTAATGCACGTGTAAGCGTACGGATTGAAAACAAGTTAAATATAACATGCAAATCAGGCTAACAAATGTTTTGGCTAAATTGATGATTTATAGGGGCGTGAAATTACGGGATTATTTGGTTAGTTAAGTAAATTGATGCAAATAAACAATTTGATGGGAATGATAGGTGAGGTTGTAAAAGCAATTCGTTTGTCTAAAATGGATTGATTTATTATCCATAAGTAGGTGGAAAAAGATTGTAAAACGGATAGGTGTGTGTATATGCGATGATATTGTGATCAATTTTAGCAACATGATAAATAGGCGACCAAAAGGGAGTGCTTAGGTAACCCGACTTAAGAAATAATGTGGTGGACATTATTTGAAAGACTAAGTGACTTACAATTTATAATATAAGATAGTTTAAAATCTCAAGAAAGGGTTCTATCAGTTTAGGATGAGTCGATAAAAATTACAATTGTAAGAGAAAGTTTTATTTAAAAACAAGTGGTAACCATTTATAATTGTAGGAAATAAAATGTTATCGGTTTAAAATGAGATGCTAAAAAATTATAATTATAGAGAGAGATTTTTATCGGGTAAATAGGTTGATTAGTTGGAGTCTAATTGTGAAAAAACAAGGAAAAAGAAAATTTGAAATCTCTGGACTAAATTGAGTTTGCGAGAATGGATACTTAAACAAAATAGATAATTAGGCTGAAAGTTCATTAGATAAGGTTTATATGAAATTTTGATCAAACCGTTGGAAACAAATTTTATACACGTTTTAAAAGTTCTTAATTGGGTAGCTATGTGTATAATTAAATAAATGGTCGAAGATAGTTAATCGATTATCATCGGTAAGAAAATGTTGTGTTTTATATGGGTGTGTGGATACGGTTTGTCAAAAGGTTTCTAGTCAATAATGATTTATCAAACGCATGAGGCAAAAATAATGAGGGTGTCAGACCAAAAAGGAAAAAAAATAGATCGTTGAAGAATGTTGAAGGTGATTGTGACACCCCAACCGATAGCGGAAACATCGAGGCGGGACGAAATAGATTGCTCATTGCTCACAACACTAATGGTGACAATAATTAATTAAACCGGATTTCATTTCATACAAAAATTGTCATTACAATACGTGGGAAATTCAAATAACATAAGAACAAGTACAAAATTTGATACAACAATAATAAAGCTAAACGTCTATGTGTGTATCTAGCATCAACGCTACTTCGATTTCATAGCATCATCTTCATAAACCTGTAACATGTTTTAAAATAAAGTTTAATGCAAAAACAAAGGCGAGTACAAAAGTCTAAGCATAAGCATACGTATACGTATACGAATAAGGTTTAAAACGAATCCACATGTCAACTAGGTTCATTACAAGAGCATTATACATGGCATGCAATATTCCTAGTCAAACCTCTTGCTTACGCGAAATAACGATAATTTAACATGACCACTAGATTCACGATTGGGCGGTGCGTTACTCCTATAGCGCTAGACATGGCATATGGAGGCTTAAGATAAGCTAATGACTATGGTATTACATAAGAATGGTCCAAGATATAAGCAACAAGTAACGTATCAAAGCATGCATGTATATTGGATTGTTTCGTGCATTTCATAAAGTTTAAGTTTGGTGATTTTGTATATGGTAAACATGTTACACGTAAAAGTGATATAGACGAAAAGTGGGTCGAGTGTACTCACGGTTTTGCAAGCTTTTCGACTTGTTAGTTCCGTGAAGAGTTGTTTGGTTGCGGGAGGAACACTGAGTTATCCTACAAGAGGAAAACGTAGGTGTGAGTATTGGAATGATCATGGAAGATTCGGGATTTTGGAATAAGGTATAACAAAATTTGTATACGAAAGTATTCACTAAGGTATAGCACTCGTTTGACACTATGGGAACCCATTAGGGTTTATGTGATTTCATAGGTTGTAACACCTATTAGAATCTTGACGAGGAATCATACACTTTAGTGATTAAACTTATTAACTTGACACATGATTATGTAGTCATTATCAAGGTTTCGGTTTTAAGTATATATATTACATAGGTTATAATAGTTATATCATAAGTCCACAAGGATATCATAGAAGTCTAGAAGGTAGGTGGTATAACCATCCATTTAGGAACCTAGAGTTCATCACTACACAAGTTGTCATATACAAAAAGGAGGGTCAAGAACAAGATTAATAATAATAACAAGGAAATGAAATACATGTGACACTATACTAAGTAGCCAAGTAAGCTACAACCCGGTGAGCCGGTGTCAACACACGTCGAAGGCTATACGGGGTTGTGTTACTTTTAACTAGCAAGCTACTTAGTATGGAATGAGAAAACATCAAGTGTTTTGTGGACTTAGATGTAGGATAGCCCGAGCTAACCTTGTAGTCACACTAGCTTCAAGTTCAAGACTTGGCAACACTTGTGAGCTTAAAGCTCATTGAAAACATAAAGTTTAGGGTGTTAAAACAACGCTTAGTTCATGTACACAAGCTTGGTTTGGCTTCACTAATCATACACTTGATTAGGAGCTCAAGAACACAAGTTTGGTTGAGGTAAAACATAATATTAAAGAGATTTTGTCCATAAAAGAAAGTTTGGAACCCTTTTGGTGAACTTCCAGGTCTGGATTCTCCAAGGAGAATCCGTGAAATCAAACCCAAGGTTAATCCAAGTGTTATGGAAGAAGAATCAAGCAAAAATGTTAAGAAATGAGCAAGTTATACTCACTTTTGTGAAGTAGGATGAATCTGCTCGGACTTGTGATTATTAACTGATTTGAGAGTGATTTGAGAGGGATTAGAGAGTTGTTAAAGTGTAAAAATGCTTGGAGGAGGCTTGGGTTTTATAGGAGAAGGATTAGGGTTAGTTTGGGAGTGATTAAGGAGGGTTTAAGGTGATTGGAAGAGGTGGGTTTGTGTGGATTCGGACCTTAAACGCGGGCTGGTGTGTTTCCTGCGCGCCCAGACCCTCATGCGGATCGTTTGAGGGATCCCATGCGGTCCGTAAGGGCTAGGTCAGGGACACAAATATTTTATTTTTTTGTTTTGTTGCATGGGGCCTTGTCTAGTGTTACATATTATGTGTTTTAGTCCCATTTTAGTGTATTTAGGCATATATAACATGTAAAAAAGTTTACATAAGTACAAAATAAATATGAATAAGTGTAAGGATCACGTTTACATTTCGTATGAAGCTTAGATGTCACTTATTTGCAATTTGTCACATATTTATGAGTATCAAGTAGCACGAGCATAAATATTTGAATATGTATATGTATAAAACGATTACGAATAAGCATACCATGAATATGTATAAAATACAAGTTTTCATTATGATTCAAGTATCGGTTTACAACGATTACAAAGATTACAACGAAAGAATGAATACAAGATACAAAGGTTTCCAAAAATAGAAATACAACATGAGCTTTCTAAATATGTAAGTATGAAAACGCCGGGCGTTACAGTCTCCCCTCCTTTAGGAAATTTCGTCCCGAAATTTAGGAAGATGCAACGAAAAGATGAAGATACTTAGTCTTCATATCACTTTCCAGTTCCCAAGAAAATTCAGCGCCACGTTTTCCTTCCCACTGAACCTTGACGATAGGAATTTGACTGCGCCTTAATTGTTTGATTCCTCAGTCCATGATTTCGACTGGTTTTTCCACAAAATGCAATGTCTCGTTGATTTGAAGATCTTCGAGTGGAACTTGAAGTCCTTCTTCATCTAGACATTTCTTGAGATTTGAGATATGAAAAACTGGGTGAACGTTGTTGAGCTCTTGAGGTAGATCGAGTCGATACGCAACCTTGCCGATCCTTTTGAGAATCTTGAAACGACCTACATAGCGAGGTGCGAGTTTTCCTTTCTTACCAAATCGAATAACACCCTTCCAAAGGGACACCTTGAGAAGTACGTTATCACCTACGTTGAATTTCAAAGGCTTGCGTCTTTTGTTAGCATAACTCTTTTGTCGGATTCGAGCTTTGAGAAGATTATCGCGAATTTGTAGGATCTTGTCCGTTGTCTCTTGTATCAGTTCGGGACCGGTGATTTGGGAGTCTCCGATCTCGTGCCAACAAATAGGTGAACGACACTTACGACCATACAACGCTTTAAATGGAGCCATTTGAATACTAGCGTGATAACTGTTGTTGTATGAGAATTCTACCAAGGGTAAGTGTGAATTCCAATTGCCGCCAAAATCGATTACGGAAGAACGGAGCATATCCTCCACAGTTTGGATAGTATGCTCGGTTTGACCGTCGGACTGAGGATGAAAAGAGGTGCTAAGATTGAGACGAGTGCCAAGGGCGGATTGAAACGTTTGCCAAAGGCGGGAGGTAAAGCGAGCATCACGATCAGAAATGATGTCAACGGGAGTACCATGACGACTAATGACTTCATCCGTGTAGATACGAGCCAATTTCTCGACTTTGTAATCTTCACGAATGGCGAGTAAATGTGCGGATTTGGTCAATCGATCAACGATGATATAACGCCCTGCTTTTCATACTTTCCTTATTTAGAAAGCTAGCTTTGTACTTCTATTTTTGGAAACCTTGTAATCTCGTATTCGCATCTTTCGTTGTAATCGCATAATCCGAGACTTGGATCATAATGAAAGCTCGTATTTTTTTCCTATTCATGTTGTACTTATTCATAATCATTTTATACTTATACATCTTCATACATTCATGCTCATACTACTTGATACTCAAAATACGTGCAAACACACATACTTACATTCTCGATGATTTATAATTATACACGTTTATTATACTTGAAAACATGTGAAATACCGAAGTTTATGCATGAAATGATAAAAATACGAATTTTAGGGGTCAAAATGAAAGAATTCAAACTTTAAACGGAAACAAAGGGGGTTGCCCTACGCGACGCCTAACCCTTTCCAGCCTACGCGCATCGCCAAGGCCCTCAATCCGCAGAAAATTGATTCCAGCTCACGGGTTGGTCAGTTTTGTGTTTGTTTAGTGTGTTTTCTCCATTAAATGCTCACCAAACTTAACCCAAATCACCTCCTATAAAACCCAACTAATTCCCACACTTCTCCACTTTGCAAACTCCTCTAAACACTCTCTAAACACTCTCAATTCAGCTGAGAAATCAGTAGCAAAGTCAGAATTACTTCAAGTTGCAAAAGCGAGCATAACCTCACTTCTACTTCATCTTTTTCACTCATTCCTCTTTCTTAGCACTTGGAACAACCTTAGGTATGTTTCCAAAGGTTTTCCATGGAAAACCAAGGCTGGAACTTTATCATAAAAGGCTCCAAAGTGCTATGAACTTTCTGTTTTTGGTTAAAATTCTATGAACTTCTTTGAAACTCATGTTTTCTTCACACAACACCTTTGTTCCTATGCTCCTAAATCAAACCTATGATTAGTGAGCTTAAACAAGGTTGTTTCATATGAAATAGGGGTGGTTAAACACTCTAAACTTTTTGTTTTTGAAGAGCTTTAAGCTCACAAGTGGCGCAAGTTCAAGAACTTATTCATGTGTGTCCACCTTGGTTAGCTTGAGCTATCCTAACTTTGGGACCACACATCACTTGATGATTTTCATCATTATTCCAAGTTAGTTTGCTAGATTTAAAGTGTTACAACCCCGTGTAGCCTTTGACGTGTGTCAAAGTGAGCTCACTGGGTTGTATTACACTTGGCTGCTTGGTATCATGGTGACACACTTTACATTCTTGTCATTTCCATTCTTGTCATACTATTGTTCTAAGACCCTCCTTGTTACCTATGGTAACTTGTGTAGTGGTGAACATCATACGAGGTTCCAAAGTGGATGGCTAATCCTCCCACCTCCTACTTGACTTACATAACACCAAGAGGTACCAAAGTGGATGGTTCATCGTCCCACCTCCTACATGACATTATAACTATATATGTATCTATGGACCATAATATAAATCCTTAAAAACCGAACCCTTGAGAGTGACTAAGTAGTCACCTATCAAGATAATAAGTTTATCACTAATGTGTATAGTTCCTTGTCACAATTCTAATAGGTCTTGAACCTATGAAACCATATTAAATCCTTATGGATTATTATAATGTCAAAGACAAGTGCTAATACCTTAGTGACAATTTTCGTATCATATACTTTGTCACATTTTGAATCTTAAATTTGAATTTCCTATCATCATACCCATAATATCATACGCCTTCGTTTACCTCTTGTAGGATAACTCGGCGTTCATCTCATCAAACAACTACCTTCATGGACTTGTCAAGTTAGAAGATTAGCAAAACAGTGAGTACACTCGACCCACTTTTCGTTTATAACACTTTTGGGTGTAGCATGTTTCCATATACAAACATCACAACACTTAAACTTTATGAAATGTAAACAATCCTATAATCATGAATACATGAATCGTTTACTTGATGCTTATATCTTGGATATTCTTTATGTAATACCTTAGTCATTAACTATTTTAGCCTTCGTTTGACATGTATAGCGCTACAGGAAGTAACGCATCCCCCTCCTCATGAAATCTAGAGGCCATGTTAAAATATCGTGTTTGCGTTAAGGTTTTGACTAGTAGTATTGCATGCCTTGTATATGCTCTTGTAGAATCATAGTTGCCATGAGGATTTGTTTAAACTTTATTCATATACGTATGCTATGCTTAAACTTGTGTACTCTCCTTTGCTTTTGTATTGAATTGTTATTTTAAAACATGTTACAGGTTGATGGAGATGATGCTATGAAATCAAGTAGCAAGGACGTTAGATACACATTTAGACGTGTAGGTTTAATATTGTTGTATCAAATTTTGCCAAGTTAATGTTGTTATTTGATTTTCCGTTGTATTCTATTGACTTTTGTTATGAAATGAAATTTGGATTAAATTAATTATTGTCACATTTAGTTTTATGAGCAATGAGCAATCTCTTTCGTCCCGCCTCGATGTTTCCGCCATCGGTTGGGGTGTGACAGATGACCCAGATACTGTCGTGACCAGATGAAGTACGAGGAAGCTTGGTAATGAAATCCATAGTAATACTCCCCCATTTCCAGACAGGAATTTCTGGTTGTTCGAGCAAACCAGAGGGGCGTTGATGTTCAGCTTTCACCTTGGAACAAGTAAGACACTTCGAGACGTAAATGGCGAAATCTTTCTTCATTCCAGGCCACCAATAAGATGCACGAAGATCATGGTACATCTTATCAGCTCCAGGATGAACGGAGTATCGGGATTGTGGGCTTCGTCCATCAAGGTCTTTCGAAGATTGAGACGATCGGGGATCCAAATGCGACAATGGTAGTAAAGAATACCATCAGGCTTAGCTTCGAGTGGGTTTTCGACTCCACACTTCAATTTGTTATCAAGGTTACCCTCGTTAATGACTGAGAATTGTGCTTGGCGAATCAACTCGTTGAATTTTCCCACGATTTGGTAGCAACGAACACTCTTAACATGAGTCTTACGACTAAGTGCATCGGCTACAACATTCGCTTTACCAGGGTGGTAGCGAATGACACAGTCGTAGTCATTTAACAATTCTACCTAACACATTTCGCACATTTATCGCTATAAAAAACAATACTAATTCTCGTGAACAAACTAAATTTATACTCTTTATTCGCATTCATACGTGATTATACATGTTATACTTGATGAATTCATGCAAACTTTGTGAACTATACTTGATGAACCCATGCAATCTTATGTGAACCATACTTGAACCTTATACATGCTTATACATGCATAACTTGTTCTCTTTATTATGATCAAGTCTCATTCCCTTTTCTTCTATCTTGAACCTCTAGATGAACTCCCCAAACTCCACCAAGAAGTCCAAAAGGTCCAACAAAGGGTCCAACAACAACAACAACAACAATGAGGACTCTATCTCCAAACAAGACCTCGTTGGTCTTGTCGCCGAGCAAATTGCCGACCAAATGGCCCGTGTCATCCCCGTTATTGTTAGCCAACTTCAAACCATCCATACCGAAACACCCAAATCCTCCGCCGACTCTAAAACCGAAAACCCCAAAACGTCTTACCAGTTCAAGCACTTCATCGCTGGTAAACCCGTCGAATTCACTGGCATGGACGGGGCCACGACCATGATAAACTGGTTCGACACGATGGAGCTCACCTTTCTTCAGGGTGGGTGCCCTGATGAACTTCGAACCCTCAACGCTACCGGGGTCTTTCGTCAGAGAGCCCTCGAGTGGTGGACTACCGAGCGCAACAAGCGTGGCAACGAAGCAGCCCATGCTATACCTTTGGACGAGCTTAAGCGGCTCATGAGAGATCAATTTTGTCTTCCCCACGAGACCCAGAAACTCGAGAACGAACTCTGGAATCTCACGCAACAGGGGAGCGACGCCGAAGGTTTGATCGCGCGTTTCAAACAACTTAGTATCATTTGTCCTTGACAGGTTGATACCGTTCCCAAGGCGATCGGCAAGCTCATCCGTTGCCTCTCGCCTGTGATTATGAAACATGTAGCCGCCGCACGCCCCAAAAACCATCGAAGAAGCCTATAACACCATCATAGAGCTTAACCACAATTGCATCCTTCAAGGGGCCTACGACAAGGTTCCTACGAAGCATGCGCACCAAGCCATCACCGATACCACCATCACTACCGAATCTCCTCCCTCCCAAACCAAGAAGAACATCAACCGGAACAAGAAGCGGAAGGCTTCTGTTCAAAATAATGCGGTCGTAACTCCGCAAAACCCCTACCTCTCCAAACTGTTGCAGCCATCACCCCCACTACCAACGAACAACCTAAGCATGGCTACACTGGACCTCATCCCTAGTGTACTAACTGCTCCTACCACCATCCCATTGGCACACCATGTGGTAAGTGTGCCCAATGTCAAAGGTTAGGACATTTTGCTAACCGTTGCCGAAACTTTCCTCCACCCCAAAACCAGCAAGCCCAAGCCATCATGCAAAATCCTAACCCTAGCCCGAACCAAGCTCAACCGCTACGTCAAAATGCCCCCGGGCGAGCGTGTTTCAAATGTGGCGATTTAAATCATCTCGCCAATGTTTGCCCTCTTCTCAACCAACCATGCCAACAACAGCAGCAACAACAACCTGAGCCTGCAAAAGGACGAGCTTTCATGCTTACCTCCGCTCAAGCCCAAAGCTCTAACGACGTCATTACTGGTACGTTCCTTGTAAACCATATTTATGCTACATGCCTATTTGATACTGGTGCCGATAGAAGCTTTGTATCTCTAGAATTTGAACCCTTGCTTAAGTGCGAATGAACTAAAATGCCTAATCCTTTTGCTGTCGAAGTCGCTAATGGTAAAACCATCTCCGTTGATTCCGTTCTTTTTGGTTGCTCTTTGATTCTTAACGATCATACGTTCTCCATCGATATCATTCCCATGCAAATGGGTAGTTTCGATATCATAGTAGGCATGGATTGGCTTATGCGAGTTCGTGCCGAAGTTGTTTGTTCCAAAAATTCCTTCGCCTCCCTCTTCCTCAAGGTGATTCTCTACACGTCTACAGCGAGAAACTTTCTAAAGGTCTCAAGCTTATGTTGTGCATCAAAGCGAACAAGTACTTGTGTAAGGAGTACTTTGCTTTTCTCGCCCATGTTGTGGAAAAGAAAGACAAAGGTCCAAGCATAAGTGATGTTCCTGTCGTTTGTGAATTTCCTTCCGTTTTTCCCGAGGATCTTCCTGGTCCTCCGCCTCCTCAAGCTGTCGGTTTTCATATTGATCTTATTCCTGGCGCGACTCCTGTTGCGAGAGCTCCCTATCGTTTAGCACCCTTAGAGATGCAAGAACTATCTAGCCAACTTCAAGAGCTTCTAGATAAAGGCTTTATACCCCCTAGTACTTCCCCTTGGGGCGCTCCCGTTTTGTTTGTCAAGAAGAAATATGGGTCTTTTCGGATGTGCATTGACTATCGTGAACTCAATAAACTTACAGTCAAGAACCGATACCCACTTCCTCGAATTGACGATCTCTTTGATCAATTCCAAGGTGCGACTTGTTTCTCAAAAATCGACCTCCGTTCTGGCTATCATCAACTTCGAGTTTCCGAGGAAGATGTACCCAAAACTGCTTTTCGCACACGTTATGGACACTACGAGTTCGTGATCATGCCTTTTGGTTTGACCAACGCGCCTGCAGTGTTTATGGATCTTATGAACCGTGTGTGTAAGCCTTTCCTCGATCCATTCGTAATCGTATTCATCGACGATATTCTCATCTACTCCAATACGAGAGAAGAGCATGGACGACATTTGCGTCTCATTCTTCAGCTTTTGCAAACCCAACGTCTTTATGTCAAATTCTCCAAGTGTGAATTTTGGCTAAAAGAGGTTCAATTCTTAGATTACACCGTCAATGAACTCGGTATTCATGTTGACCCTGCAAAGATAGAAGCTGTGAAGAATTTGATTGCACCTAACGCCCTCTGAAATTCGTTCGTTTCTTGGCCTAGCTGGGTATTATCGCCATTTCATCTCAAACTTCTCAAAGATTGCCGTTCCTTTAAACCTTTTGTTTGGGGTCCCGAACAAGAGGAATCTTTCCAAACGCTCAAGGACATGCTCTGTAATGCTCCTATCATTACTCTCCCCGATGGGAATGATAGGACTTTGTCGTGTATTGTGATGCCTCTAACCAGGGTCTTGGTTGCGTTCTCATGCAACGAGACAAAGTTATCGCTTACGCGTCAAGGTAACTCAAAATACATGAGAAAAACTATACTACTCACGACCTTGAACTTGGTGTAGTTGTTTTTACATTAAAGATTTGGCGACACTACCTTTATGGTACAAAGTGTACGGTATTCACCAACCACAAGAGCCTCCAACATATCTTTAATCAAAAGGAACTCAACATGCGTTAACATCGTTGGGAAGAATTTTTAAATGACTACGATTGCGACATTCGCTACCATCCTAGCAAAGCGAATGTTGTAGCCGATGCACTTAGTCGTAAGACTCATGTTAAGAGTGTTCGTTGCTACCAAATCATGGGAAAATTCAACGAGTTGATTCGACAAGCACAAGTTGCAGTCATTAACGAGGGTAACCTCGATAACGAGCTGAATTGTGGAGTCGAAAACCCACTCGAAGCTAAGCCTGATGGTATTCTTTACTACCATTGTCGCATTTGGATCCCCGATTATCTCAATCTTCAAAACAGCTTGATGGACGAAGCCCACAAATCCCGATACTCCGTTCATCCTGGAGCTGACAAGATGTACCATGATTTGCGTGCATCCTATCGGTGGCCTGGAATGAAAACTGATATCGCTCTTTACGTGTCCAAATGCCTTGCGTGTTCCAAGGTCTAGGCAGAAAATCAACGTCCCTCTGGTTTGCTCGAACAACCATAAATCCCTGTCTGGAAATGGAAAAGCATAGCCATGGATTTCATCACGAAATTGCCTCATACTCCTTCTGGTCACGATAGCATTTGGGTTATCATCGATCGTTTGACCAAATCCGCGCACTTCCTCGCCATTCGGGAAGATTACAAAGTCGAGAATTGGCTCATATCTACACGAGTGAAATCATTAGTCGTCATGGTACACCTCTTGATATAATCTCTGATCGCGACGCTCGTTTCACCTTTCACCTTTGGCAAACTTTTCAATCCGCCCTTGGCACTCAACTTAATCTTAGCACCGCTTTTCATCCTCAGTCTGACGGTCAAACCGAGCGTACTACCAAACTTTGGAGGATATGTTTCGGTCATGCGTAATCGATTTTGGCGGAAATTGGGATTCGCGCTTACCCTTGGTAGAATTCTCGTACAATAGTAGTTATCACGCAAGTATTCAAATGGCTCCATTGAAGGCATTGTATGGTCGCAAGTGCCGTTCACCTATTTGTTGGCACGAGATTCGAGACGTACAAATCACCAGTCTCGAGCTAATACAAGAGACAACGGACAAGATCTTACAAATACATGATAATCTCCTCAAAGCACGAAGCCGACAAAAGAGCTACGCTGACAAAAGACGCAATCCTTTGGAGTTTAATGTAGGTGATCATGTACTTCTCAAGGTATCCCTTTGGAAAGGTGTTGTTCGTTTTGATAAGAAAGGCAAGCTCGCTCCTCGCTACGTAGGTCCCTTCAAGATTCTCGAAAGGATTGGCAAGGTTGCGTATCGACTAGACCTACCTGAAGAGCTCAACAACGTCCATCCTGTCTTTCACGTTTCAAACTTAAAGAAATGTCTAGCTGAAGAAGGACTTCAAGTTCCACTTGAAGATCTTCAAATCAACGAGACATTACACTTTGTGGAAAAACCGGTCGAGATCATGGACAGAGGAATCAAGCAACTAAGGCGCTGTCGAATCCCTATCGTTAAGGTTCGATGGGAAGGAAAACGTGGCGCCGAATTTACTTGGGAACTATAGAGTTATATGAAGACCAAGTATCCGCATCTCTTCGTGGCATCTTCCTAAATTTCGGGACGAAATTCCCTAAAGGAGGGGAGACTGTAACGCCATGCTTTTCATACTTCCCTTATTTAGAAAGCTAGCTTTGTACTTCTATTTTTGGAAACCTTGTAATCTCGTATTCGCATCTTTCGTTGTAATCGTATAATCCGAGACTTAGATCATAAAGAAAGCTCGTATTTTTATTCCTATTCATGTTGTACTTATTCATAATCGTTTTATACTTATACATATTCATACATTCATGCTCATACTACTTGATACTCAAAATACATGCAAACATACATACTTACATTCTCGATACTTGATTTATACTTATACACGTTTATTATACTTGAAAACATGTGAAATACCGAAGTTTATGCATGAAATGATGAAAAATACAAAGTTTAGGGGTCAAAATGAAAGAATTCAAACTTTAAACGGAAACAAGGGGCGTCGCCATACGCGACGCCTAACCCCTTCCAGCCTACGCGCGTCGCCAAGGCCCTCAATCCACAGAAAATTGTTTCCAGCTCACGGGTTGGTCAGTTTTGTGTTTGTTTAGTGTGTTTTCTCCATTAAATGCTCACCAAACTTAACCCTAATCACCTCCTATAAAACCCAACTCATTCCCACACTTCTCCACTTTGAAAACTCCTCTAAACACTCTCAATTAAGCTGAGAAATTAGTAGCCAAGTAAGAATTACTTCAAGTTGCAAAAGTGAGCATAACCTCACTTCTACTTCATCTTTTTCACTCATTCTTTTTCTTAGCACTTGGAACAACCTTAGGTATGTTTCCAAAGGTTTTCCATGGAAAACCAAGGCTGGAACTTCACCATAAAAGGCTCCAAAGTGTTATGAACTTTCTGTTTTTGGTTCTATGAACTTCTTTGAAACTCATGTTTTCTTCACACAACACCTTTGTTCCTATCCTACTAAATCAAACCTATGATTAGTGAGCTTAAACAAGGTTGTTTCATATGAAATAGGAGTGGTTAAACACTCTAAACTTTCTGTTTTTGAAGAGCTTTAAGCTCACAAGTGGTGCAAGTTCAAGAACTTATTCATGTGTGTCCACCTTGGTTAGCTTGGGCTATCCAAACTTTGGGACCACATATCACTTGATGATTTTCATCATTATTCCAAGTTAGTTTGCTAGATTTAAAGTGTCACAACCCCATCTAGCCTTTGACGTGTGTCAAAGTGAGCTCACTGGGTTGTATTACACTTGGCTTCTTGGTATCATGGTGACACACTTTACATTCTTGTCATTTCCATTCTTGTCATACTATTGTTCTAAGACCCTCCTTGTTACCTATGGTAACTTGTGTAGTGGTGAACATCATACGAGGTTCCAAAGTGGATGGTTAATCCTCCCACCTCCTACTTGACTTACATGACACTAAGAGGTACCAAAGTGGATGGTTCATCCTCCCACCTCCTACTTGACATTATAACTATATATGTATCTATGGACCATAATGTAATCCTTAAAAACCGAACCCTTGAGAGTGACTAAGTAGTCACCTATCAAGCTAATAAGTTTATCACTAATGTGTATAGTTCCTTGTCACGATTCTAATAGGTCTTGAACCTATGAAACCATATTAAATCCTTATGGATTATTATAGTGTCAAAGACAAGTGCTAATACCTTAGTGACTATTTTCGTATCCTATACTTTGTCACATTTTGAATCTTAAATCCGAATGTCCCATCATCATCCCCAAAATACTCATACGCCTTCGTTTTCCTCTTGTAAGATAACTCAGCGTTCGTCTCATCAAACAACCACCTTCACGGACTTGTCAAGTTAGAAGACTTAGCAAAACAGTGAGTACACTCGACCCACTTTTCGTTTATAACACTTTTGGGTGTAACATGTTTCCATATACAAAAATCACAACACTTAAACTTTATGAAATGCAAACAATCCTATAATCATGAATACATGAATCGTTTACTTGATGCTTATATCTTGGATATTCTTTATGTAATACCTTAGTCATTAACTATTTTAGCCTTCGTTTGACATGTATAGCGCTATAGGAAGTAACGCATCCCCCTCCTCATGAAATCTAGAGGCCATGTTAAAATATCGTGTTTGCGTTAAGGGTTTGACTAGTAGTATTGCATGCCTTGTATATGCTCTTGTAGAATTGTAACACCCCAAATCGCGTAAAACAACACACGGCGGAAACACTTGGGGAGTCACGTTACAAATTGTTACATAACACCTAGTATTTGAAATTTTGTTTTATTGAATATTAACACGATTACATTGTCCTCGGAATTTAAAATAAACAAAACAAGTATATTATTTGTCTTTCTTGTTTTAAGGTACTAATGTCCGCGTCCGTCCTAGGTGAAGTATGCAGCAACAATGTCATGTAACTTATCCTGAAACATATGTGAAAACATAGTCAACATAAAAATGCCGGCGAGAACATAGGTTTTCTGAGTGTCATATTCAAGGCTTTATAACTATATTGCAATACCTCGTCCAACTTCTAGAGTCGACGAGTATAAATCTTGAAATCAAAAAGTGTTTGATATTGCAATATAATATATCAACTTTACAAGTTAATATAAGTAAATCAAAACCTTTTAGCCATGAATCTTGACTGAAAATATTTGTTACGTAAATTTGAGTTGTAAATCATCTTGTAAATAAACTTAGTATGCTTTATATCTTTAAATAAAATTATTTGTGTAAACTTGTCCAAAAATAACCATTCGACCATTGTTCGTGTCATAAACCAATTGTTCATTATCCTTGTCATAAACCACTGTTCATTGTACTTGTCATAAAACATTGTTCATTATCCTTGTCATAAACCATTGTCCATTGTCCTTGTTTTAATTGTGAAAACTTTTGGTCGTTCTTTAATGAATACGTTCAAGCCTTTGTTGACTCGACTATACCCCAAGGGTATCTTTAATAGATCCTAAAAGATCTCTTTAACAAGAATAACCAATCAACAAATAATTTGTTAATCCTTAACAGTTTCTGTCGTTCCCCAAACTACCCACCAAATCCATTGAATAGCCTAGTAACGGGATTGTCAATCCTATGGTACCATAACTTACTACTGGGTGGCACATAAATGTTAATGAATGTCATTCGTATCATGGATAACGCACCAGCAAGTTGTATCACACTATTGAAACCATATTGTTATATAAACCATAGTATCTGTACATTGAAAACAACTTAGCACATATGAATCACCCCAAAACGTTTGAATAACATAAAAGAGGGGAGCAATGTACTCGTCTGGGATTTGTGGATAAGCCTTGTGCGAGTGTATGAACAAAGCCCAAAGATCGGAATCAAGTGTGTCCGAATGAGTCGGATAACATGTAAATAAGACATGACAAAAACGGAAGAATCAGATAGAATGAGACTTTATAAACCAAATGAGTGTTGGAACTCATATGAAATGGTTTAATAAAGTTTACATTCTGATTTGGAAAGGTTCCTAATGCTTTTGACCCATTATAACCCGTTAAGGTAGTTTAAGCCACTTTAACGTGTCATTTGCGTAACTACCCATTCCGGATGGTGAGATATGTGTTATGATAAGTCTAATTTGCCAAAATATGTTTAATATTGTTGTTTAATATTATCATAACACTAATCAAATGACATGACCATGTGGTATAACCTAAGAGGGTTGTTCCCTATTCAACTATGGTTACAAATATGTATTTGTTTGGGTTAGAAGATCAACCAAACATGTCGGATTCGAAAGTCAAAGCGGTGGTCAAAACCGTTCAACAAATGATTCTAAACAAGCACTATACTAAAAGTGACGAGTTAGACATGTTTTGACATGTCTAACTAAGTTATAAAAGTGTTTTGGTATCAAAACAAACTGTTTTGGTACTGGTAAATAGTTTCATAGTATAATGCGCATTTATTGCATTATTGACCGAAACTTTGACTCGTCACTGTGACTAGCAAATGTGGAAATCAATAGGCATGGTCACTAAGGACTATAACCATCATGATCACCATCATATTGTAAGGTTCAATTGAACTTTATTTTGACCAATTCATGGTCAGAATTGAAAGTCAAACTGTTTGATTTTTAGTTCAAATATGCAAAAAGGAATTGAACAAGATCTGGAAGAAACACTTACAAACGCTCTAGGAGAGCCCTAGAACTCAGAAGATGATCTCCAAATGGTTGCCACTTCAAATAAATAGAGATGAGAGCAAAAGTGGGTGTTGTAAAAGTTCAAATGTGAAGAATAACATGGAATTTATAGTTGAATTGGAGTTATAGGATCAAGACATGTGTCCATGAGTCATCACTAAATTAGATTACTGTCATAACACTTGTTAGAAGCAGGAGAATGGGTGGCAAGTTCGTTTGCATAGTCATCTAGAGAGTTAACCAGCTGCTGCCACGTTTCTAATGTGCTGGAGCATTCTTACGGACCGTATGGTCCATATGCTTACGGTCCGTAAGCAGGGGTGCTCGGCACAAGTTTCAGAAAATGGCACAACAGACCCCTGCATACGTTTCGTCGCGTTTTGGCACCTCTAACACCCGTTAACCTCATTTTCAAGCTTCATAAGGACAATAAAGCATAGGGAACTTGAAATACGCTCAAAAATGTCCCGGGTGTCGGTTTGTTTGGTCGTACGATTGCGGTTTTCGGTTAATTATGACGAAAATCGTAACGATCGCTTGCATGACCTTAAACGCATAACGAATGATATTTTTGCATTCCAGTCACTAAAATACAAAATTTTAATGATTAAAATTTTTTTTGGATACGCGTACATGTCTCGGATTAAGAAATACGGGCAACGACATAGTTTCACAAAATTTGTAAAATAGCCCCTGAAGTTGCGTAAGCATATTTTTTCCATACCGAACCTTTCAAAACTTATTTCCAAGTTATGTAAAGGTTATTTAAGGTATGTTAAGCTTATGACCTTGTTCCGGAATGTGTTTCGCTACGAGAATCGGCAGACTTTTGTAGTTAGTCGTAAATAGTCCAAGTGATCAAATAGGCTTGTTTTTAACATACCAAACCTTTCAAAACTTATTTCTAAGTTATGCAAAGGATATTTAAGGTATGTTATACTTGTGTCACTATTCCGGAATATTCGTTGCATTAAAATGATTACGTTTGCGTAACAGTTTACATATATCTTCCAGAAAAAGCTTTGAAGTGTCGAAATTGTACATGGGCTAAAATGTATGAATGTCACATGTAATTTTACAATTCTCTAGAATGAAACACAAGATTTCATTTGGTTCAGAATTGTATGATAGTTGAAACGGCTCAGATGTCATAGTCTCCCCTACTTTAGGAAATTCCGTCCCGAAATTTAATTTAGAGGAAATTTGTGAAATCATAAGTGAGGGTATCGCTTCAAGTGATCCTTCGTTCCCGGAGTAAAACTTTAGGCAACGTTTGGACTCTCAGCGAACTTTGTTTACTGTACTCGTACATTGTCTATTGGTAAGAACTTAGATTCAAAAATCTAAACTTTGTAGCAATAAGTGGTTGTATGACATCCTTGTTTGCACCGAGCCTTAGAATATAATTACGTAAATGCCGAAGTGATGTATTTTGTCATAGCATAACAAGAAATGAGTGTCGAATTTCAAACGAAAGAATTTTTATAGATATTTCCCATGAAGACTAGTATGGGAAACTTCTGTGAGCTCGAAGGTAGAGTCAGAGAATGTAAGATAAAATAACATTGGTCAAGGTCCAGAACTTCTAGTAACTTAAATAACGCTATGCTTACAATGTAATAAGGGACACTTATATATAGGAAGTACCAGCGGCGTATCCACCATGCCCTTATTACATTGTTCCCGTTTCGTTATTCTTATCACTATGGTTCTTGCGCATGACAAAACTTGCTATGGTTTTCTATGCAAGGGATTTTTATAATTATGTATGCATCCATAATTACTCAATTCGTTGGATAGTCTGCATAGTTCATTTTGTTATGTGTAGAGGAAAAAATCAAATGAGTAAACATGCGATGACTTGTTTAGACCACAAAAGGGTCTCTTTTATTAGATCAACAAATGATCTCTTTAAATAGACCACCAAAGAGTCTCTTTAACTAGATCATCACAGGATCTCTTTAACTAGACTGACGAACAATCTCTTTAACTAGGTCAACACATGACCTCTTTAACTAGACCCTGAAAGGCCTCTTTAACTAAACCCTGAAAGGTTTCTTTAACTAGATCAACGAATGATCTCTTTAACTAGACCCTGAAAGGCCTCTTTAACTAAACCCTGAAAGGTTTCTTTAATTAGATCAACCAATGATCTCTTTAACTAAACCCTGAAAGATTTCTTTAACTTTGGATTAGCACCTTAAAATCCAAGGGTCTAACTATTTGCATAGAGTAGCCCATTAGCGATTTAAGATAGTGCTTTTGGATATCCTTCTAAGAATCTATCATATGAAGATATGGAAGATTCTACAAGGATTTGGATAGCCAACATTTGAATTGACTTGAACACCAAAGATCCTATAGTGATTTGGATAACGCTACAAGGGTGATAGAATAAGAACACTTATATATAGGAAGTACCATCGGCGTATCCACCATGTTCTTATGGTATTACGCTCGTTTCATTATCTAAATCACTACTAATCACATAAACCCATAATCATCGAAGTGGTCATCAATTTGTACATACGCATTAAAGTACACAAGGAATCCAACCAAGGACTCAACCTAGTACTTTAAACATCCACAAGAATCTAACTATGAAGATAGGAAGATCTTATAAGGATTTTTGAGATTTGAGTAGCGAAAATGTTTCGAAAACGACACACTAGGTATGTTAGGTCAACATACGAAGCAAAGTGTTTTTGAAAACCGTGTACTTTGTATGCTCAGTCAACATACGAAGCAAAAATGTCTTTGAAAACGTGTATTAGGTAAATATGAAATGTTGAAATGTTTTGAAATCATGTAAAATTGTCTTTGAAAGTTTTTGAAAATATGTATTTTGAATTCATGCACTTTGTATATTAAGTAAATATGCTATGTTAAAATATTTTTAGAATCTTATGAAATGTCCTTGAAATCATGAAATTTTGAAATCGGGTATAATGTTTTTTAAATCACGTACTATGCAAAGGGTTATGACAAACCAGAGAGTTGTGATATGCACATAGGCATATTGCATAAGACCGTTTTAGGACTCATGGAAGTATCCTTAGATATCCATTCAAGGATTTAAAATGGTACTTTGAGTATCTGTTAAGGGTTATAACTTGTACCTTGTACTTTGTTTCTTGGAGAAACGAGTACTTAGGATTTTTGTGGAGATCGCGAGCGATCACAAAAATGAAAGAAACTACTAGAGTAGTTTGATTCGCAAGGAACCATGTCCTTGGTATTAGTATTGAAGGGGTGTACCACACACACATGTAATCACATTTGTAAATAAAATGGCAACAACCAAATTTATTTATAGACAATCAAAGTGTTTCAAGATTATTGGAAATAACAGAAAACATAATGTTAGGATCTGAGTTTGAATTACTTGTAGTTTTTGTTTCAAAAATGGAAAATGATTGAATTAAAAGAGATTTGCAGCGGAATAAGATGGAAAACTTTTACTACAACCAATGTCGTTTGTTTTCATCATCATCATGCTTTCAAGTTAATTAACTTGCACGTGATTCACAAAACTCCCCCTCAGCCTTTGCAATTACAGTTTGGTAATGAGAAAATGCAGAGAAGATGAAATGCGAAAGTTGATCTTTTAATAGACAAGTTTAAAGCTTACAAGAGTTGCCTATTTATACTAAACTATCTAACCTCTGAGCATCTTTGATGACGTCAAGGTTGATAGTGACAGGAAACAACATGTAACTAACTCTAAACACTACTAATACTAAACTATCAGTACTTGGCACTGTTACATTAATTAACTATGCTAATGACTAAACTTTGATTCCGATCCTCTGTCCTTGTTAACTCTGACAGACCTGGAAGCTTTGTGAAGGCAGATGATAGGATGGGCAGTCTTTATGGAAAGCAGTGTAAGTGCATCAGAGGATGTAACCTCTGATAGTTGAACCAAAGCTCGGATAGTGTTATTTGGCCTTATATCATCTGTTCCTTTCATAGGGTTCAATCCCAACACACAAAAGTTCAAGTGTTTATTCAGACATCTGCACAAGCCTTGACATTGCCGGTGTAAATCTTGTGTCCATACCTTGGGTCGTCATGTTGCTAGCTAGGTCAATTGATGTGATTAGGATAACCACAATTGAAGCAGGTTCCATGTGGGTAGGTAGGACAATCCGGTATCGTATGGGGGTTGCGATAAGTTGAGTAGAAACTGGCATAGCTTGGTTTGGCGTAGCGGCTAAACGACAGACATTGGCTATATGACCAAAACGTCCACAGTTTGAACATTTTCGGCAACGAACATTGGCATATTGATGAAAGTTACATTGATGGCACAGAGGAGCTTTTCCTCTGTATGGTTTCTTAGCGGGTGGAGGGGCCACCTGACTAGGATCCACTCGATTAAGTGGAATTGGAGCAATCACTGTACGATTCTTTGAAGCTTTACGCTTCCTTGATTTTTTTGAAAGATTGGCTTCCGTCTTCTTTGGTGCCTCGTGAGTAGTCTTATCATCAAAACGGGTTAAGGCTACAGCTAACTTAAGGGTCCCACTGAGTATTATGCCTATCTGTTGGGCGATGGTAATAGCTAGTTCGGACCTTTGAGTATCGCTGTGAGGAGGAGGCATTCTGAAAGAAAGAGGAAAATATGAGTGAAACCGAATGAGATTGATATTGGATAGCCAAAAAGAATTGTTTAAAAGAAATATCGATGAAGCATAAGGATTGTGATCAATTGTTTAGTAATAAGAACAAACAAATGACAAAGTGACTAATCAAAGTAAATGGGTCTTTATAATGTATCGCGAAGACATGCTTTAGCCTATAGGTGGACACTCACCCCAAGAGTTCCCAGGTAAGAGTGACTGGTCCGATTAAGTGGATTTGTACGAACACTCTAGTCTTAGACAGAAAACTCGAGGTACAGGCACCCACCCTTCCAAATTACATGTGTTCACATTATTAAAGCCCAAAATTTGACGAGAGTTTGAAAAATTTGAAGGCAATAAGCCCAAGAACAAACCATCTAAGGATAGATGATTTCTTGGTTTTTAAAAAAAAATAGACTTTCAAAAGATACGATATGCTTTGTTTTTGGTAATCACCTAAGGATAGGTGATGGTAATGTTTTAAGAATCTAAACACAAGTAAACTTGCGTTGGGGTCCTAGGAAGGTTATAGACTAGGTCAAAGCATTACTAATAACATAATTCCCTATAACCAGTGCACTGATACCAATCTGTAACACCCCAAATCGCGTAAAACAACACGGGGCGGAAACACTTGGGGAGTCACGTTACAAATTGTTACATAACACCTGGTATTTGAAATTTTGTTTTATTGAATATTAACACGATTACATTGTCCTCGGAATTTAAAATAAACAAAACAAGTAATTGTTTTAAGGCACTAATGTCCGCGTCCGTCCTAGTTGAAGTATGCAGCAACGATCGTCATGTAACTAATCCTGAAACATATGTGAAAACATTGTCACAAAAAAATGCCGGCTAGAACATAGGTTTTGTGAGTGTCAAATTCATGGTTTTATAACTATATTGCAATACCTCGTCCAACTTCGAGAGTCGACGAGTATAAATCTTGAAATCAAAAAGTGTTTGATATTGCAATATAATATATCAACTTTACAAGTTAATATAAGTAAATCAAAACCTTGTAGCCATGAATCTTGACTGAAAACATTTGTTACGTAAATTTGAGTTGTAAATCATCTTGTAAATAAATTTAGTAAAGTTTATATCTTTAAATAAAAATTGTTGCGTAACCTTGTTGAAAAATAACCATTCGACCATTGTTTGTGTCATAAACCAATTGTTCATTATCCTTGTCATAAACCACTGTTCATTGTACTTGTCATCAAACATTGTTCATTGTCCTTGTCATAAACCATTGTCCATTGTCCTTGTTTTAATTGTGAAAACTTTTGGTCGTTCTTTAATGAATACGTTCAAGCCTTTGTTGACTCGACTATACCCCAAGGGTATCTTTATAGATCCTAAAAGATCTCTTTAACAAGACTAACAAATCAACGAATGATTTGTTAATCCTTAACAGTTTCTGTTGTTCCCCAAACTACCCACCAAATCCAGTGAATAGCCAAGTAACGGGATTGTCAATCCTATGGTACCATAACTTACTACTGGGTGGCATATAAATGATAATGAATGTCATTCGTACCATGGATAACGCACCAACAAGTTGTATCATATTATTGAAACCATATTGTTATATAAACCAAAGTATTTGTACATTGAAAACAACTTAGCACATATGAATCACCCCAAAATATTTGAATAACATAAAAGAGGGGAGCAATGTACTCGCCTAGGATTTGTGGATAAGCCTTGTGCGAGTGTATGAACAAAGCCCAAAGATCAAGGAATCAAGTGTGTCCTAATGAGTCGGATAACATGTAAATAAGTCGGGACAAAAACGGAAGAATCAGATAGAATGAGACTTTATAAACCAAATGAGTGTTGGAACTCATATGAAATGGTTTAATAAAGTTAACATTCTGATTTGGAAAGGTTCTTAAGTGCTTTTGACCCGTTATGACTCGTTAAGGTAGTTTACGCCACTTTAACATGTCATTTGCGTAACTACACATTCCGGATAGTTAGATATGTGTTATGATAAGTCTTATTTGCCAAAATATGTTTAATATTGTTGTTACATCAGATTACATGTCAAAATTTTGGTGACATATGCTTCAGATTGATTTATCCGTAAAAAGGGTATTTTTGTCATTATTAAAGGTTATAACAACTAATTATCATAACACTAATCAAATGACATGACCATGTGGTATAAACTTAGAGGGTTGTTCCCTATTCAACTATGGTTACAAATATGAATTTGGTTGGGTTCAAAGATCAACCAAACGGGTCAGATTCGAAAGTCAAAGCGGTGGTCAAAACCGTTCAACAAACGATTCTAAACAAGCACTATACTAAAAGTGATGAGTTAGACATGTTTTGACATGTCTAATTAAGTTATAAAAGTGTTTGGTACCCGTAAATAGTTTCGTAGTATAATGCGTATTTATTGCATTATTGACCGAAACTTTGACTCGTCACTATGACTAGCAAATGTGGAAATCAATAGGCATGGTCACTAAGGACTATAACCATCATGATCACCATCATTTTGAAAGGTTCAATTGAACTTTATTTTGACCAATTCATGGTCAGAATTGAAAGTCAAACAGAAAGTCAAACTGTTTTACTTTTAGTTCAAATATGCAAAACGGAATTGAACAAGATCTGGAAGAAACACTTACAAACACTCTAGGAGAGCCCTAGAACTCTAGAAGATGATCTCCAAATGGTTGCTACTTCAGATAAACGCAGATGAGAGAAAAAGTGGGTGTTGTAAAAGTTCAAATGTGAAGATGAACATGGAATTTATAGTTGAATTGGAGTTATAGGATCAAGACATGTGTCCATGAGTCATCACTCAATTAGATTAGTGTCATAACACTTGTTAGGAGTAGGAGAATTGGTGGCAAGTTTGTTTGCATAGTCATCTAGAGAGTTAACCAGCTGCTTCAACCTTTCTGATGTGCTAGACCACTCTTACGGACCGTATGGTCCATATGCTTACGGGTCCGTAAGCAAGGGTGGTGGGCAAAAGTTTCAGAAAATGGTAGAACAGGCCCCTGCATACGTTTCGTCGCGTTTTGGCACTTCTAACACCCGTTAACCTCATTTTCAAGATTCATAAGGACAATAAAGCATAGGGAATTTGAAATATGCTCAAATATGTCCCTGGTGTCAGTTCGTTTGGTCGTACAGCTGCGGTTTCGGTTAATTACGACGAAAATCGTAACGATCGCGTGCATGACCGTAAACGCGTAACAAATGATACTTTTGCATTCCAATCACTAAAATATAAGATTTTAATGATTACAAAAATTTTTGGATACGCGTACATGTCTCGGTTTAAGAAATACGCGTAACGACATAGTCTCATAAAATTTGCAAAATAGCCCCTGAAGTTGCGTAGGCATATTTTTGCCATACCGAACCTTTCATAACTTATTTCTAAGTTATGTAAAGGTTATTTAAGATGTTAAGCTTATGACCTTGTTCCGGAATGTTTGTCGCTACGAGAATCCGCAGACTTTCGTAGTTAGTCGTAAATAGTCCCTGTGATCGAATAGGCTTGTTTTTGACATACCAAACCTTTCAAAACTTATTTCTAAGTTATGCAAAGGATATTTAAGGTATGTTATACTTGTGTCACTATTCCGTAACATACATTGCGTTAAACTGCTTTCGTTTGCTTAACAGTTTACGTATATCTTCCAGAAAAAGCTTTGAAGTATCGAAATTGTACATGGACTAAAATGAATGAATGTCACATGTAATTTTACAATTCTCTACAATGAAACACAAGATTTCATTTGGTTCGGAATTGTATGATAGTTGAAACGGCTCAGATGTCACAAGGTCCAGAACTTCTAGTAACTTAAATAACGCTACGCTTACAATGTAATAAGGGACACTTATATATAGGAAATACCAGCGGTGTATCCACAATGACCTTATTACATTGTTCCCGTTTCATTATTCTTATCACTATGGTTCTTGCACATGACAAAACTTGCTCTAGTTTTCTATGGAAGGGATTTTTATAATTATGTATGCATCCATAATTACTCAACTCGTTGCATAGTCTGCATAGTTCATTTTGTGATGTGTAGAGGAAAACATTAAACGAGTAAACATGCGATGACTTGTTTAGACCACAAAAAGGGTCTTTTTATTAGATCAACAAATGATCTCTTTAAATAGACCACCAAAGAGTCTCTTTAACTAGATCATCACAGGATCTCTTTAACTTGACTGACGAACAATCTCTTTAACTAGGTCAACACATGACCTCTTTAACTAGACCCTGAAAGGCCTCTTTAACTAAACCCTGAAAGGTTTCTTTAACTAGATCAACGAATGATCTCTTTAACTAGACCCTGAAAGGCCTCTTTAACTAAACCCTGAAAGGTTTATTTAACTAGATCAACGAATGATCTCTTTAACTAGCCCTGAAAGGCCTCATTAACTAAACCCTGAAAGGTTTCTTTAACTAGATCAACGAATGATCTCTTTAACTAGACCCTGAAAGGCCTCGTTAACTAAACCATAAAAGGCTCCAAAGTGTTATGAACTTTCTGTTTTTGGTTAAACTTCTATGAACTTCTTTGAAACTCATGTTTTCTTCACACAACACCTTTGTTCCTATCCTCCTGAATCAAACCTATGATTAGTGAGCTTAAACAAGGTTGTTTCATATGAAATAGGAGTGGTTAAACACTCTAAACTTTCTGTTTTTGAAGAGCTTTAAGCTCACAAGTGGTGCAAGTTCAAGAACTTATTCATGTGTGTCCACCTTGGTTAGCTTGGGCTATCCTAACATTGGGACCACACATCACTTGAGGATTTTCATCATTATTCCAAGTTAGTTTGCTAGATTTAAAGTGTCACAACCCCGTCTTGCCTTTGACGTGTGTCAAAGTGAGCTCACCGGGTTGTATTACACTTGGCTTCTTGGTATCATGGTGACACACTTTACATTCTTGTCATTTCCATTCTTGTCATACTATTGTTCTAAGACCCTCCTTGTTACCTATGGTAACTTGTGTAGTGGTGAACATCATACGAGGTTCCAAAGTGGATGGTTAATCCTCCCACCTCCTACTTGACTTACATGACACCAAGAGGTACCAAAGTGGATGGTTCATCCTCCTACCTCCTACATGACATTATAACTATATATGTATCTACGGACCATAATATAATCCTTAAAAACTGAACCCTTGAGAGTGACTAAGTAGTCACCTATCAAGCTAATAAGTTTATCACTAATGTGTATAGTTCCTTGTCACGATTCTAATAGGTCTTGAACCTATGAAACCATATTAAATCCTTATGGATTATTATAGTGTCAAAGACAAGTGCTAATACCTTATTGACTATTTTCGTATCCTATACTTTGTCACATTTTGAATCTTAAATCCGAATGTCCCATCATCATCCCCAAAATACTCATACGCCTTCGTTTTCCTCTTGTAAGATAACTCAGCGTTCGTCTCATCAAACAACTACCTTCACGGACTTGTCAAGTTAGAAGACTTAGCAACACAGTGAGTACACTCGACCCACTTTTCGTTTATAACACTTTTAGGTGTAACATGTTTCCATATACAAAAATCACAACACTTAGACTTTATGAAATGCAAACAATCCTATAATCATGAATACATGAATCGTTTACTTGATGCTTATATCTTGGATATTCTTTATGTAATACCTTAGTCATTAACTATTTTATCCTTCGTTTGACATGTATAGCGCTATAGGAAGTAACGCATCCCCCTCCTCATGAAATCTAGAGGCCATGTTAAAATATCGTGTTTGCGTTAAGGGTTTGACTAGTAGTATTGCATGCCTTGTATATGCTCTTGTAGAATTGTAACACCCCAAATCGCGTAAAACAACACACGGCGGAAACACTTGGGGAGTCACGTTACAAATTGTTATATAACACCTAGTATTTGAAATTTTGTTTTATTGAATATTAACACGATTACATTGTCCTCGGAATTTAAAATAAACAAAACAAGTATATTATTTGTCTTTCTTGTTTTAAGGCACTAATGTCCGTGTCCGTCCTAGGTGAAGTATGCAGCAACAATGTCATGTAACTTATCCTGAAACATATGTGAAAACATAGTCAACATAAAAATGCCGGCGAGAACATAGGTTTTGTGAGTGTCAAATTCAACGCTTTATAACTATATTGCAATACCTCATCCAACTTCTAGAGTCGACGAGTATAAATCTTGAAATCAAAAAGTGTTTGATATTGCAATATAATATATCAACTTTACAAGTTAATATAAGTAAATCAAAAGCTTTTAGCCATGAATCTTGACTGAAAATATTTGTTACGTAAATTTGAGTTGTAAATCATCTTGTAAATAAACTTAGTATGCTTTATATCTTTAAATAAAAATATTTGTGTAACCTTGTCCAAAAATAACCATTCGACCATTGTTCGTGTCATAAACCAATTGTTCATTATCCTTGTCATAAACCACTGTTCATTGTACTTGTCATAAAACATTGTTCATTATCCTTGTCATAAACCATTGTCCATTGTCCTTGTTTTAATTGTGAAAACTTTTGGTCGTTCTTTAATGAATACGTTTAAGCCTTTGTTGACTCGACTATACCCCAAGGGTATCTTTAATAGATCCTAAAAGATCTCTTTAACAAGAATAACCAATCAACGAATGATTTGTTAATCCTTAACAGTTTCTGTCGTTCCCCAAACTACCCACCAAATCCATTGAATAGCCTAGTAACGGGATTGTCAATCCTATGGTACCATAACTTACTACTGGGTGGCACATAAATGTTAATGAATGTCGTTCGTATCATGGATAACGCACCAGCAAGTTGTATCACACTAAACCATATTGTTATATAAACCATAGTATCTGTACATTGAAAACAACTTAGCACATATGAATCACCCCAAAACGTTTGAATAACATAAAAGAGGGGAGCAATGTACTCGTCTGGGATTTGTGGATAAGCCTTGTGCGAGTGTATGAACAAAGCCCAAAGATCGGAATCAAGTGTGTCCGAATGAGTCGGATAACATGTAAATAAGACATGACAAAAACGGAAGAATCAGATAGAATGAGACTTTATAAACCAAATGAGTGTTGGAACTCATATAAAATGGTTTAATAAAGTTTACATTCTGATTTGGAAAGGTTCCTAAGTGCTTTTGACCCATTATAACCCGTTAAGGTAGTTTAAGCCACTTTAACGTGTCATTTGCGTAACTACGCATTCCGGATGGTGAGATATGTGTTATGATAAGTCTAATTTGCCAAAATATGTTTAATATTGTTGTTTAATATTATCATAACACTAATCAAATGACATGACCATGTGGTATAACCTAAGAGGGTTGTTCCCTATTCAACTATGGTTACAAATATGTATTTGTTTGGGTTAGAAGATCAACCAAACATGTCGGATTCGAAAGTCAAAGCGGTGGTCAAAACCGTTCAACAAACGATTCTAAACAAGCACTATACTAAAAGTGACGAGTTAGACATGTTTTGACATGTCTAACTAAGTTATAAAAGTGTTTTGGTATCAAAACAAACTGTTTTGGTACTGGTAAATAGTTTCATAGTACAATGCGCATTTATTGCATTATTGACCAAAACTTTGACTCGTCACTGTGACTAGCAAATGTGGAAATCAATAGGCATGGTCACTAAGGACTATAACCATCATGATCACCATCATATTGCAAGGTTCAATTGAACTTTATTTTGACCAATTCATGGTCAGAATTGAAAGTCAAACTGTTTGATTTTTAGTTCAAATATGCAAAAAGGAATTGAACAAGATCTGGAAGAAACACTTACAAACGCTCTAGGAGAGCCCTAGAACTCAGAAGATGATCTCCAAATGGTTGCCACTTCAAATAAATGCAGATGAGAGCAAAAGTGGGTGTTGTAAAAGTTCAAATGTGAAGAAGAACATGGAATTTATAGTTGAATTGGAGTTATAGGATCAAGACATGTGTCCATGAGTCATCACTAAATTAGATTAGTGTCATAACACTTGTTAGAAGCAGGAGAATGGGTGGCAAGTTCGTTTGCATAGTCATCTAGAGAGTTAACCAGCTGCTACCACGTTTCTAATGTGCTGGAGCACTCTTACGGACCGTATGGTCCATATGCTTACGGTCCGTAAGCAGGGGTGCTCGGCACAAGTTTCAGAAAATGGCACAACAGACCCCTGCATACGTTTCGTCGCGTTTTGGCACCTCTAACACCCGTTAACCTCATTTTCAAGCTTCATAAGGACAATAAAGCATAGGGAACTTGAAATATGCTCAAAAATGTCCCGGGTGTCGGTTTGTTTGGTCGTACGATTGCGGTTTTGGTTAATTACGACGAAAATCGTAACGATCGCGTGCATGACCTTAAACGCGTAACGAATGATATTTTTGCATTCCAGTCACTAAAATACAAAATTTTAATGATTAAAATTTTTTTTGGATACGCGTACATGTCTCGGATTAAGAAATACGGGTAACGACATAGTTTCACAAAATTTGCAAAATAGCCCATGAAGTTGCGTAAGCATATTTTTTCCATACCGAACCTTTCAAAACTTATTTCCAAGTTATGTAAAGGTTATTTAAGGTATGTTAAGCTTATGACCTTGTTCCGGAATGTGTGTCGCTACGAGAATCGGCAGACTTTTGTAGTTAGTCGTAAATAGTCCATGTGATCGAATAGGCTTGTTTTTAACATACCAAACCTTTCAAAACTTATTTCTAAGTTATGCAAAGGATATTTAAGGTATGTTATACTTGTGTCACTATTCCGGAACATTCGTTGCGTTAAAATGATTACGTTGCGTAACAGTTTACATATATCTTCTAGAAAAAGCTTTGAAGTGTCGAAATTGTACATGGGCTAAAATGTATGAATGTCACATGAAATTTTACAATTCTCTAGAATGAACACAAGATTTCATTTGGTTCAGAATTGTATGATAGTTGAAACGGCTCAGATGTCATAGTCTCCCCTACTTTAGGAAATTCCGTCCCGAAATTTAATTTAGAGGAAATTTGTGAAATCATAAGTGAGGGTATCGCTTCAAGTGATCCTTCGTTCCCGGAGTAAAACTCTAGGAAACGTTTGGACTCTCAGCGAACTTTGTTTACTGTACTCGTACATTGTCTATTGGTAAGAACTTAGATTCAAAAATCTAAACTTTGTAGCAATAAGTGGTTGTATGACATCCTTGTTTGCACCGAGCCTTAGAATATAATTACATAAATGCCAAAGTGATGTCTTTTGTCATAGCATAACTAGAAATGAGTGTCAAATTTCAAACGGAAGAATTTTTATAGATATTTCCCATGAAGACTAGTATGGGAAACTTGTGTGAGCTCGAAGTTAGAGTCAGAGAATGTAAGATAAAATAACATTGGTCAAGGTCCAGAACTTCTAGTAACTTAAATAACGCTACGCTTACAATGTAATAAGGGACACTTATATATAGGAAGTACCAGCGGCGTATCCACCATGCCCTTATTACATTGTTCCCGTTTCGTTATTCTTATCACTATGGTTCTTGCGCATGACAAAGCTTGCTATGGTTTTCTATGCAAGGGAATTTTGTAATTATGTATGCATCCATAATTACTCAATTCGTTGCATAGTCTGCATAGTTCATTTTGTGATGTGTAGAGGAAAAAATCAAACGAGTAAACATGCGATGACTTGTTTAGACCACAAAAGGGTCTCTTTTATTAGATCAACAAATGATCTCTTTAAATAGACCACCAAAGAGTCTCTTTAACTAGATCATCACAGGATCTCTTTAACTAGACTGACGAACAATCTCTTTAACTAGGTCAACACATGACCTCTTTAACTAAACCCTGAAAGGCCTCTTTAACTAAACCCTGAAAGGTTTCTTTAACTAGATCAACGAATGATCTCTTTAACTAGACCCTGAAAGGCCTCTTTAACTAAACCCTGAAAGGTTTCTTTAACTAGATCAACGAATGATCTCTTTAACTAGACCCTGAAAGGCCTCTTTAACTAAACCCTGAAAGGTTTCTTTAACTAGATCAACGAATGATCTCTTTAACTAGACCCTGAAAGGCCTCTTTAACACTAGATCAACGAATGATCTCTTTAACTAGACCCTGAAAGGCCTCTTTAACTAAACCCTGAAAGGTTTCTTTAACTAGATCAACGAATGATCTCTTTAACTAGACCCTGAAAGGCCTCTTTAACTGAACCCTGAAAGGTTTCTTTAACTAGATCAACGAATGATCTCTTTAACTAGACCCTGAAAGGCCTCTTTAACTAAACCCTGAAAGGTTTCTTTAACTAGATCAACGAATGATCTCTTTAACTAGACCCTGAAAGGCCTCTTTAACTAAACCCTGAAAGGTTTCTTTAATTAGATCAACCAATGATCTCTTTAACTAAACCCTGAAAGATTTCTTTAACTTTGGATTAGCACCTTAAAATCCAAGGGTCTAACTATTTGCATAGAGTAGCCCATTAGCCATTTAAGATAGTGCTTTTGGATATCCTTCTAAGAATCTATCATATGAAGATATGGAAGATTCTACAAGGATTTGGATAGCCAACATTTGAATTGACCTGAACACCAAAGATCCTATAGTGATTTGGATAACGCTACAAGGGTGATAGAATAAGAACACTTATATATAGGAAGTACCATCGGCGTATCCACCATGTTCTTATGGTATTACGCTCGTTTCGTTATCTAAATCACTACTAATCACATAAACCCATAATCATCGAAGTGGTCATCAATTTGTACATACGCATTAAAGTACACAAGGAATCCAACCAAGGACTCAACCTAGTACTTTAAACATCCACAAGAATCTAACTATGAAGATAGGAAGATCTTATAAGGATTTTTGAGATTTGAGTAGCGAAAATGTTTCGAAACCCACACACTAGGTATGTTAGGTCAACATACGAAGCAAAGTGTTTTTGAAAACCGTGTACTTGGTATGCTCAGTCAACATACGAAGCAAAAATGTCTTTGAAAACCGTGTATTAGGTAAATATGAAATGTTGAAATGTTTTGAAATCATGTAAAATTGTCTTTGAAAGTTTTTGAAAATATGTATTTTGAATTCATGCACTTTGTATATTAAGTAAATATGCTATGTTAAAATATTTTTAGAATCTTATGAAATGTCCTTGAAATCATGAAATTTTGAAATCGGGTATAATGTTTTTTAAATCACGTACTATGCAAAGGGTTATGACAAACCAGAGAGTTGTGATATGCACATAGGCATATTGCATAAGACCGTTTTAGGACTCATGGAAGTATCCTTAGATATCCATTCAAGGATTTAAAATGGTACTTTGAGTATCTGTTAAGGGTTATAACTTGTACCTTGTACTTTGTTTCTTGGAGAAACGAGTACTTAGGATTTTTGTGGAGATCGCGAGCGATCACAAAAATGAAAGAAACTACTAGAGTAGTTTGATTCGCAAGGAACCATGTCCTTGGTATTAGTATTGTAGGGGTGTACCACACATACATGTAATCACATTTGTAAATAAAATGGAAACAACCAAATTTATTTATAGACAATCAAAGTGTTTCAAGATTCTTGGAAATAACAGAAAACATAATGTTAGGATCTGAGTTTGAATTACTTGTAGTTTATGTTTCAAAAATGGAAAATGATTGAATTAAAAGAGATTTGCAGCGGAATAAGATGAAAACTTTTACTACAAGCAATGGTCGTTTGTTTTCATCATCATCATGCTTTCAAGTTAATTAACTTGCATGTGATTCACAAACTCCCCCTCAGCCTTTGCAATTACAGTTTGGTAATGAGAAAATGCAGAGAAGATGAAATGCGAAAGTTTGATCTTTTAATAGACAAGTTTAAAGGTTACAAGAGTTGCCTATTTATCTAACCTCTAAGCATCTTTGATGACATCAGGGTTGATAGTGACAGGAAACAATATGTAACTAACTCTAAACACCGCTAATACTAAACTATCAGTGCTTGGCACTGTTACATTAATTAACTACGCTAATGACTAAACTCTGATTCCTATCCTCTGTCCTTGTTAACTCTGGCAGACCTTGAAGCTTTGTGAAGGCAGATGATAGGATGAGCAGTCTTTATGGAAAATAGTGTAAGTGCATCAGAGGATGTAACCTCTGATAGTTGAACCAAAGCTCGGATAGTGTTATTTGGCTTTATATCATCTATTCCTTTCATAGGGTTCAATCCCAACAATCTCCCCCTGGAACAGTTGATGTCAAAAACACTTTATTTTTGGTTTTTTTTCCTCAGAAGGAATTCTCTTATTTGACCTTTGAATTGAAGTTCAAAGTTAAGAGATTCCATGTCATCAGCATCCTTCACCAGCTCTAAACATAGTAGTTCTTGGAAGTCTTCTACTGTAAGCTCATAAGCATCTTCCATGGATAGTTTAATGGCTGCACCATTAGACTTTAGCAATGTTAATTCATGGGTGTCGTTGTCGACCTTCCATTTTAGATTTTTTGGATCTGATGGTTTTCTTGAAGGAGCCTTTATTGCTAAGGTTTGTGAATGAGCCATCTTTGATAAGTCTTTAGCCAGCTTGGCACTTGTATCATCTGTGTGATAATTAATCATTTTCTGAATCCCTTCTTTGATAAATGTATCCTCAAACTCTTTGTCAGTCTTTTCATTCATCTCCCCTTGCTTTTTCCTGTGTTGTGGGGCAAGTGTGGAATGGGCAGATGTTGAGCTGGACTTTTTGGAGAGTTGAGCTCTGAGGATAGCATCTTCTTTTGAGTAATCAGGCTTGGGAGGAACGGATGGATCCTTTTTCCTTCTCTCTTCTAAACTTTTGTAGGTGTCTATCACCCTCACCTCACCCCGTCACATCACTTGGTTTTTGGAACCATAATGATTTTGGATCAGTTCTTGATTCATTCTTTTCAACTTCAAGACATTTTCAGAGATATCTTTCTTGTATAAATCCTAGTTGGGAGGAGTTGGCTTTTTGAGAGGGTCTTTCAACATTTCTTGCATTCTATTGATTTCTTCTCTCAGCTCATCTATGCTCCAATCCCTGAACTAAGGCCTTGTCGCCTTATACATCTTCTTTTCCATGATATACTCAATGAGTTCACTCTTGAGCAACTTATCTTCCCTTACTGACAACTGGTTGCTCAGATCCTTGACAAAGTTTTGCAGAATGGTGACCTTACTCAGTTGAAAAGACATGATAATCTGTATTTCTCTATCATTTTTACCAGCTGATTATCTTTTGGCAATATCCTCTGCTTGCTTCTTTTTCAAATCTTGATAGGCATCAACATTTGCTGGTCTTGGATAGCCATCAAGGGATAGGATTGTTCTTTTGTCAGGGTCATCCTCTGAAAAAAAACTTAGGATCTCTTCCCTGACTGCTGGTAAATCAAGAGGATACACTTTTGATGCAGGAGTGACTGTAAGAGTTAAAGAAGTTGTAAGAACTGATGTGGGGATCACTGGTGTTGATGATATTGGAAGAGGTGCAGAGATCTCATCATCATTTTAAACCTTAAGGTGGGTGATGGTGGTTGTGGGATTTTTGGTGGTGTGGATAATGGTTGAGTTGATGTGGGAAATGTGATTATGGCAGTGGATAGAGATGCATCTGTTGTAACCTCTGCTGTATCAACAGATGTTGATACAACAGTTGCTGTAACATCTGCTTGTATGGATGTGGGTTGTGGTTTTGAAGATGTGATAGGTTTTTGAGAGGCAGAGGTTTTAATGGTTGGATTGGTTTCAGGCTTAGTTTTAGGAGATGTGGATGTTGGTTGCCTGGCTTTTCTAGCAGGAGCTCTTTTTGAAGAAGTACCAACCTCTCATTTTTCTTTTTGCTGATCAATCTTTTTCTCAACCAACACTCTGCTCTCCTCAATCACATTCTTCTTGTGACTAGCTCTTTCCTTGGCCACAAGTTCATCAGTCAAATCAATCTTCTTTGAACCATCAGGCCTTGGGATATTTACTGTTGGTCTGGACTTATCATCATCTATTGTTAACTTCTTTGGACCCAAAGGTTTCTCCCCCTTTTTGGCTTCGTCTGTTGTAACAAAGATAACCGTTGGAGGTGCATGGCCAGTGGTTGTGAGAAGATGTGCTTTGATGGCTTTAATGTCTGCTGTAGTGTCTTGATACCTTGAGTCAAACAAGTTTTGAACATTATTCACATGATGCTTGTGTTGTAAATCCAAATAATGTTGTTGATGTTGAAACAGAGGGTTAAGAGCTTCTTTGAGATCAGCAGTGGATAGAACAGAGGGTTGACTTTTTGTAGCTATCATCTGATTTAGTAAATGTTTGATTTCACCAACAGGGTTTTCTATTTTGGTCACTCTCTCCGTCAAATCCTGGTATTTTAGATCATCACCAAATTTAATAGGATCATCTGAACTCCTACTAGTGGTGGTAGCTATATCTATGTTATCATGAGCAGTGGTTTTAGGACCAGCTTCAAACATAGATGCCCCTTTGTCTTGGTACGGGGGACTTCCCACAATAGAGGTAACAGTTGTTGCCTCAGCAGTGGTTGCCTTCAACCTAGTCTTATTTATGAAACCACTATCCAACTGAGAACTAGGGAGTTCAGCAATTGTAGTGGCTGCTTGTGTTGAAATATCACCAAGGGTTACATGTAACCCAAGGGATGTAGCCTCTTCATTTGCTGATGGGCTAGCAATGAATAAAGAATCAGACCCAGCCATTGGATGAAGTATATTCTCAGTAATAGGTTGTTGAGAAGTTTTGGTTTGTGTCTGAACCAATTCAATTGCATTCAGCAAGGGTACAATTGTGGGTGGAAGTGAAGGTATTGGTGAAGGTGGTTGAGTAGAAAGCGACATTGCCCGTGGAGAGGGGCTGTGGAAGATAGACCCAAGTGGATCTAGAGCTTCATAAAGTGGTGTCCCTATGTCTAGAACCTTTTCCTTTTATGAGGAAGAAGGAGGAGTTTCAAAGCCGGTGGGAGATCTTTGAACCAACTGCTGTGAAGAAGTAGCAGCAATGGTTTGTGACTTTGGTGCTGTTACAGGGTTAACCTCTGGGATCTCATCTTCCAGAGGACCCTTTTTGGGTTTGGTGGGCTTTTTGGAGATTGTTTTGGTTTTCTTTTTGGAAATTTTTGGTGCGGGTTTCAGGGTAGTGGTTGTGTTGCCCTGATCACCAAGAGCAGTGGGCTCAGTAGCAAGAGGTTGAGATTGAACATTTTGTTCTGGTAAAACTTGCTCAACCTCCTCTACTTGTGTTTTCTGAACCTTATCTTGGTTTGTTATTCTGGTGAAAGTTTCATGATTTAGGCTGCCTGGATTGACCACAGCACCTTGTTTACTTTCAGGATCTTTGATTTGATCCTGCAAGTAAACACTCAAGAAACATGGATGCATCAAAAAAGCTTTTCTTTTTTCAATATTTTTAAAATTATTTACAAGATCATTGAACAATATCTGGGAGTAGTTAAAATCTGTTTCAGTTAAAATTGCATACCCCAGATATTGCATGTTCAATGGGATTTCATTGAAAGCAGTGGTCATACCTTTCATCTGGCCGATATAACCTCTTTCCAGAAATTCTGCTTGGATCTCATTTATTGGAAATGACACAGGGTGTTGTATGTCATTTAACTTGAAAACTTGAGAGATCGATTGGGGGCTAATTTGCATCAACACCCCCTACTCTTGAAATTATTGCATAAGGAACACCAGCAGCAGATTAGTGAACCTTTGCATTTTAACAGAAATCACGAAGAGCATCAATGTAAATGGGGCTTTGCATCGTTCTCCTCAAGTATGGCAGTGTAATTGTGAGGGGTTTTGATTATGAGAATGAAAGGTGGAGGTTCTTCTTGCGATTTAGCTTTGGATTTTGAAGATTTTAATTTGGGAGCCATGGTGTTTGAGATAAAAACTGTTTTGAGATTTTGAAATCGACACAGGTTAGGGTAACCACTAGTGAGATAAAACAGGGGTTTTATAAGGGTTTTGAAAAAGTGAACATGACGTGGCATCTGTTGCAAGATCTGATGGCTAACATCTGGCCACGTGTAACCTCTGATGAGAAAAGTAACCGTTGATGTAGCAAACCACTGTTTTAGGACAGAGGTTTGGACAAAACTGATTTTTAACACTATCAGTGGATAGCTATCAGTGTTATGAAAAATGGTAAAAAAAATTGAAATCAGAGGATACACTTTAACAGTGGATAAGATTTTTAAGCCTATCAGAGGTTATGAGCAAACAGATGTTATGAACAGACTTTTAAAGATTTATTGAAAAATTTCAATTTTAACTATTTTTAAGGTGTTCTTGATTTTCTGAAAACATTTTAATGCTATGTACACATAGATTTACAAGAAAACTTGTTTTTAATCCATGTTTAACATACCAAGCCTTGAGATCAATTTTTAAAAGCTAGATGTATCCAATGCATTGGTTAAAACATCTTCCCATTGATCTGAAGTATGGACATGATGCAAAGAAATCAAACCTTTTTCATAGCAATCTCTCACAAAGTGATGTCTGATGTCAATGTGCTTGTAGTTGATGAGAAACAGGATTTTTGATGATATTTTCAGCAGCTTGACTGTCCAATTTGAGTGGAGTCTTTAGTGCAATGATACCAAAATCCAACAACTGGTTCTGAAGCCACAAGAGTTGAGCAGTGCAGCTAGCAGCAGCAATATACTCTGCCTCAGCAGTGGATGTTGGAACTGCAACCTGCTTTTTGCTTTGCCAAGACACTAGACAATCACCTAGGAATTGGCATCCTCCTGATGTGGACTTCCTTGTAGTTTTACAACCAGCAAAGTCACTATCTGAATAACCTGAAAGCTCAATATTCCCATTAGCTAGATACCATATACCAAGTGTGGGAGCACCTTTTATGTATCTGAATATCCTTTTTACAGTAATAAGGTCAGACTTTCAAGGTAATGCCTGTGATCTGGCACAAACACATGTTGCAAACATGATGTCTGGCCTTGATGCAGTTAGGTACAATAAAGACCCATTCATGCTTCTATAAAGAGTTTGATCAACAAGGTCATCTTTACCATCAATGGTGACTAGCTTGGAAGTTGCCATGGGTGTGCCACATGGTTTACAATCATCCATATCAAACTTTTTAAGCAGTTCTTTCACATACTTGTTTTGATGGATAAATGTACCATTGTGCAATTGTTTAACTTGAAGACCAAGAAAGCATTGGAGCTCACCCATTGCACTCATCTTAAACTCTGCTGCCATGAATTTTCGAAACTCTTCACACATAGCAGTGGTTGTGGATCCAAAAATGATGTCATCCACATAAATTTGGACAAGCATCAAATCTTTTCCTTTCCATTTTAAAAATAGGGGTTTATCAATTTTGCCTCTAGTAAACCCTATTGATAAGAGAAAAGTGGATAGAGTTTCATACCAGGCTCTTGGTGCTTGTTTCAAGCCATACAATGCTTTGTTGAGCCTGTAGACATGATCAGGATGGAATGCATAGTCAAAACCTGGAGGTTGACAGACATACACCTCTTCTTTGATTTTTCCATACAAAAATGCACTCTTTATATCCATTTGAAACACCTTGATGTTGTGGTTAGCAGCAAAATCTAAGAACAGGCGAATAACTTCCAACCTTGCTACAGGAGCAAAAATCTCATCATAGTCTATACCTTCTTCCTGTCTGTAGCCTTGAACCACGAGCCTTGCTTTGTTTTTGACGACAATACCCCTTTCATCAGTTTTGTTCTTGAAGACCCACTTTGTGCCAATTGGACTTACATCTTTTGGCAGTGGCACAAGCTCCCAAAGTTGTTGTCTTTTGAACTGAAGGAGTTCTTCTTGCATGGCCTCTACCCAGCTGTTGTCTTTCAGTGCCTCTTGGTACTTGACTGGCTGTATGAGTGATAGAAAACTCGTAAAAAGACAAATGTTTTGGAATTGGCTTCGTGTGAGCACCCCAGATTTGATGTTGCCAATAACTTGGTTTGCTGGATGGCTTTTGAGATAAATCAAATCACTTTGGTATGGGAAAATAGCATTTTGAGGTGATGGCTGCAAATGTGCATCATCTGAGCTAACCTCTGTTGGTGAAATTGAAGTATCAGCCACGGATGAGAATGGTGGTGGTGGTATTGGGGGTATAGAGGTAACATTCTGAAGATTTTGGAGCCCAGATGTAGGACTTTTATCAACAGATGTTTGATTTTGTGAACTGGTAGATGTTTGAGGATCAATCATTGTTGACCCAGAAGTGGCAGAATTTACACAAGAGCTTGTAGCACCTGATCCTCTGTTTGAAGAATAGACTTTTGTTTGTGGAAGCACATAGTCATATACTTGTTCTTGATCTTCTTCAGATAATTGTGGTGTACCTGCATTGTCTAGCTTGATAGAAACATCAGCAAATGTGAATTTATCTAAATCAAAAAGCTCTGCAGGATTTGCTGGGATTTTCAGTGATGATAGTTCATTGAACTTCACACTCAAAGTTTCTTCAACACACTTTGTCCTAGAGTTAAAAACTCTGTAGGCTTTGGCAGTGGTTGAGTATCCCAGAAAATAACCACAATCAATTTTGGCTACAAACTTAGATATAGAATCTTTTAAGTTCAAAATGAAACATGGACAGCCAAAAATTTTAAAATATGAAATCAGAGGTTTGATTTTATGCAAAATCTCATAGGCAGTCTTTTGATGCCTGGGGTTAAACAAAACTCTATTTTGAACATAGCAAGCAGTGTTTACAGCCTCTGCCCAAAAAGACAGGGTAAACCAGAATCTGCTAGCATAGTTCTTGCTGATTCAATTAAGGTCCTGTTTTTCCTTTCAACCACCCCATTTTGTTCTGGAGTTCTTGGAATGCTATATTGTCTAACAATTCTTTTGACTCACAAAAAGCATCCAACTCCCTATTTTTAAACTCTGTTCCATTGTCACTTGAAAAGATTTTTACTGAAAGATCAAATTGCTTTTCTACTTGTTTGACAAATTTTGCAAAATGCTTGCAGTTTCATCCTTAGAATGAATAAAGAAGGTCCATGTAAACCTAGAGAGATCATCAACTATCAATAGGCAATACCTTTTATGTTTTAACCTCTTGATTTGCACTGGGCCAAACAAGTCCATGTGCAAAAGTTGTAAACACTGGCTTGTTTTGGACTCTTCAATTGATTTGAAAGAACTTTTATGTTGTTTGCCTTTTAAACAGGAAACACAATGTTCATCACAGGAAAATTGCTTGTGAGGCAAGCCTCTTACAAGACTTTGTTTTGAGAGTGTGGTGATAGTTTTAAGATTTGTGTGTCCAAGTCTCCTAGGCCATAACTCAGTCTCTTTGCTAGAAGCAACTGAGAATAGGCATGTTCCAGACGTAGGATTATCTTTTAACATATCTACCACATACACGTTCCCACTTCTGTGTGCAGTGAGTTGTGCTTTGCTCTCAGCAATGATTTGATCAATCTTTTTGACAACCTCTGGTCCCACAATTTGACAAGTTTTCTTAGTGAAGAAGGATCCATATCCTCTATCACTCATTTGTGAGACACTCAGCAGGTTAAACTTCAGATTGTCAATCAAATTCACATTTTCAAACTTGAGTTTACCAGCCAGAACCGACCCAGACCCTACGACCTTTCCCTTTGAGTTATTACCAAAAGATATATCACCCCCCCATGAGCCATGAAGTCCTTGAGAAGGGCTCTACATCCTGTCATGTGCCTGGAACCTCCACTATCTACATACCATAAGCTATCAAGGCAAGTAGAGGGTCCCTGCACATCAAGTAAATAGATCAGTTAAGGTTGGTCCCCAAAGCCAAAATGGCTTTGGATGGGGTCACAGATGGTCCAGTCTCAAGTCTTGGACAATGGTTAGTGGTTTTGGAATTTTCTTGTAACATCTGCTCTTGACCATTACCTATCAGATGATTGTATTCATAAAGGTGCATGTTTACTCTTTGCTTTGAAGGCTTTTTGTAGCCTTCATAAGCATGAGGAACCTTTTTGTAAGCAGGTTGGCCATAACCTCTTGGAAATGAGCTTGATGGTGGAGCATTTTTCACTTGCACCTCTCTTTGAACAGAGGTTTTGGTTAAGGCTTTTGTAACAGATGTTTCAATTGGTTCAAAACTCTGCTTGGATTTACTTCCAACATTTCTCTTTCAAGTGCTTTTGCCTTGATCTCTTTTACCTTTTGTACATAGTTTTTGAGATAGGCACACTGTTGAGTTGAGTGATTTATTTTGCTGCAGATGGTGCATTTTGAGGAGTTTTTGATAACACAAGTTTTGTTAATGTCATAGGCTTTTAAAAGAAAACAATCTGCAGCCACATGATTTTTTTTTTCACAGATTTCACAAAACAAGTTTTTAATCTTTACTCTTCTTTTCCTATCAGACTTTTTCTCAGCAGTGGTTGTGACCTCTGCTGGCACATCTTTGATAGGGATCACCAGTGCTTTTGGGGCTTTAATACCATCAGTGGTTGTGAAGTCCATTGGCTTAAAGTTTTCTAAGATATCACATTCATCTGACCAGGTTGGTTTAAACTGATATTTTTCATTTTCTTTATCTTTTGTTGAAAGCTTTATCTGTGATTTTTATCTCTTCACCAGCCAAATTTGTAGGGACAACTTCAACCAACTCAGAATCAAATTCAGCAACATTTTTCTCATTTTGGTCATAGGCTCTAAAACCTATACCAAACTTGATGTTGCTCTTGATCGGAGCATCAAGCATAATTTCATAACCTTTGCAGGACTCAACCCATTTTCCACAAGTGATTTGGGTTTCTTCTAACTCCTTTTTACAAACTTGGTATTTTTCTACCATAGTTTGGAGTTGGTCCTTGGTTATGCTTGATTCATGTCTTAGGCTACTCATTTCAGAATCTTTTTCACTTAACTTTGATTTTAACTCTTTAATCAGTTTTTCAAAATTAAGTTCATCTTCTAAAATTTTGTTTCTCAGGTTTTCATTCACCTTTTTGATGTTTGCAAATGCAATGATGCATTTGTCAGAACATAGGTCTTTAAGGATCTGAGGTGATACCTTTGTAGCAGTCATAAGAGCACAGTCACACTCATCTTCACACACATCAATGTTCCATGGGTCAGTAGGAGAGTTCTTTTCCTTATCAGCAGCATTTTCTCTTTCTTCACTTGAAACCACTGTTTAATCACAAACTTGAACTTCATCGGATTTTGACACTATCTCTACAGATTCAACACCTTCAGCAATTGTCTCTAAGGCCATTAAACAAAATTCTTGTTCAACATCATTTTTGGCCATTAAAGCAAAGTTCTCATCAGTCAAATCCTCAAGCAAGCTGCTCCAGTCGACATAACTTTGTGTGAAAAAGCTTTGTTGACCAACCTCTGCTGGACTAGCAGTGGTTTGAGCAGGTTGTGTAACAATGGGTGCTTGTTGAACAAGCACTTGAGGATGAGATGGTGCCTGAACATATTGAATTTATGGAGCAATGGATTGAACATAATGCACTGGAACAGTGGTAGCAGGGTGTGCAAACTGGGCAGTGTTTTGAACATGTTGAGCAGGGGCATATTGGGAATAATGAGCAGTGTTTTGTGTGTGCTGAGGTCTAGTGCCAGGATGAGTCACTATTGGTCCAGAACTTTGAGACATGCATTCTTTGGCAAAGTGTCCTAGCCTATTACACTTATAACACTTGACTTTTGATTTATCCAGCCCAACCTTCAACCCCCCATGCAAACCTGGGAATTTTCTACCAGTTCTCTTGTAAAACTTACTATCCCTAACACTCAATAAGGCCAGTTGGTGCAAAATATCCATTTCTTCAAGATCAGAAGGTTTAATGTGTTGCAAGTCATTCAGCTCAAAGGATAGATTGTCAGAGGTTTGGCTTTCCCCACTAGCAGCAAAAGCATAGTTGGGTGCATATGTTTCAGATCCAAAGTTCCCACTAGATGTAGTATCTATATAGTGATCATAACTTTGGTCCTTACTGCTGCCAGTACCCTCTTCTTGGCCAAAAAGAGCTGTATTACCCAATGAGTAATCATCAGTCATTTTGCCAGAATCTTGCAACTTCTTTTTCCTGTTTAACTCTCTCTCATAAGTGAGGAGTATCCCATGAAGTTGTGTCAATGACATTTCTTTAAACCCAACAGATTTTCGCGTTACATAAGCTACCGTCTCCCACGTATCTGGTAACGATCTAAGGAAACGACTATTGATAGTCGAATTAGGAAAAACCACGTTAACCAGTCTAAGTTCACTGATGAGACAGCTGTAACGTTCAAATTGTTGTGTTAGAGACTCTCCTTTTAAGTGACAAAACGTTTCATACTGCTGATTTAGAACTTCTCTATTACTTTCTATCACTTCCTCAGTTCCACCGAATTGCTCCTTAAGTGCATCCCATAACTCCTTTGCACTATTACAATGGAGTAGACCAGCATAAATTTCATTGGGTAAGGCCGAAGTAACTATGCTAAATGCCTTAGCATCCAATTCAATTTTCTGGAAATCCTGCTCCGAAAAGTTTTCAGGATTTTTTGGCACTTGTTTGGTTAGATCTTCTGTGCTTGGAACCATTGGAACGTGAGGTCCATAAGCAACAGATCTCCAGCAACTGGTGTTTTGCTGGGAAAGGATGTGACCCATCCATCGTTGCCAAATGAAATATTCATTTCTTTTGAGCATCGGCGGTTTGAACAAGGATCCAGAATTGGCATCCTTTGTGTTTTGAGACATTTTCAGTTGATTTTTTTCAAATTTTGTTTTTAAAAAACTTTGAACGTAATAAAAACTCTGAATATCAAACAAAAACAACCAAACTGATTAGCAAGAGAGCTGATCTGTTCAAACCAAATCGATTGTTAGGTCGAATTTGATGAATCAGGCTCTGATACGAATTGTTAGGATCTGAGTTTGAATTACTTGTAGTTTTTGTTTCAAAAATGGAAAATGATTGAATTAAAGAGATTTGTAGCGAAATAAGATGGAAAACTTTTACTACAAGCAATGGTCGTTTGTTTTCATCATCATCATGCTTTCAAGTTAATTAACTTGCATGTGATTCACAAACTCCCCTCAGCCTTTGCAATTACAGTTTGGTAATGAGAAAATGCAGAGAAGATGAAATGCGAAAGTTGATCTTTTAATAGACAAGTTTAAAGCTTACAAGAGTTGCCTATTTATACTAAACTATCTAACCTCTAAGCATCTTTGATGATGTCAGGGTTGATAGTGACAGGAAACAATATGTAACTTACTCTAAAAACGGCTAATACTAAACTATCAGTGCTTGGCACTGTTACATTAATTAACTACGCTAATGACTAAACTCTGATTCCTATCATCTGTCCTTGTTAACTCTGGCAGACCCTGAAGCTTTGTGAAGGCAGATGATAGGATGAGCAGTCTTTATGGAAAGCAGTGTAAGTGCATTAGAGGATGTAACCTCTGATAGTTGAACCACAGCTCGGGTAGTGTTATTTGGCTTTATATCATCTGTTCCTTTCATAAGGTTCAATCCCAACACATAAAAGTTTAAGTGTTTATTCAGACATCAGCACAAGCCTTGACATTGCCAGTGTAAATCTTGTGTCCATACGTTGAGTCGTCATGTTGCTAGCTAGGTCAATTGATGTGATTAGGATAACCACAATTGAAGCAGGTTCCATGTGGGTAGGTAGGACAATCCGGTATCGCATGAGGGTTGCGATAAGTTGAGTAGAAACTGTCATAGCTTGGTTTGGCGTAGCGGCTAAACGACAGACATTGGCTATATGACCAAAACGTCCACAGTTTGAACATTTTCGGCAACGGAAATTGGCATAGTGATGAAAGTTACATTGATGGCACAGAGGAGCTTTTCCTCTGCATGGTTTCTTAGCGGGTGGAGGGGCCACCTGACTAGGATCCACTCGATTACGTGGAATTGGAGCAATCACTGTACGATTCTTTGAAGCTTTACGCTTCCTTGATTTTTTTGAAAGCTTGGCTTCCGTCTTCTTTGGTGCCTCGTGAGTAGTCTTATCATCAAAACTGGTTAAGGCTATAGCTAACTTAAGGGTCCCACTGAGTATTATGCCTATCTGTTGGGCGATGGTAATAGCTAGTTCGGACCTTTGAGTATCGCTGTGAGGAGGAGGCATTCTGAAAGAGAGAGGAAAATATGAGTGAAACCGAATGAGATTGATATTGGATAGCCAAAAAGAATTGTTTAAAAGAAATATCGACGAACATAAGGATTGTGATCAATTGTTTAGTACTAAGAACAAACAAATGACACAGTGACTAATCAAAGTAAATGGGTCTTTATAATGTATCGCGAAGACATGCTTTAGCCTATAGTTGGACACTCACCCCAAGAGTTCCCAGGTAAGAGTGACTGCTCCGATTAAGTGGATTTGTACGAACACTCTAGCCTTAGACAGCAAACTCGGGTACAGGCACCCACCCTTCCAGATTGCATGTGTTCACATTATTAAAGCCCAAAATTTGACGAGAGTTAGAAAAATTTGAAGGCAATAAGCCCAAGAACAAACCATCTAAGGATAGATGATTTCTTGTGAAGTTTTTAAAAAAAAAATTGACTTTCAAAAGATGTGATATGCTTTGTTTTTGGTAATCACCTAAGGATAGGTGATGGTAATGTTTTAAGAATCTAAACACAAGTAAACTTGCGTTGGGGTCCTAGGAAGGTTATAGACTAGGTCAAAGCATTACTAATAACCTAATTCCCTATAACCAGTGCTCTGATACCAATCTGTAACACCCCAAATCGCGTAAAACAATGTAACATCCGTCAAAAACGGATTTACCAAACCCGCTCCGTTTATCAACCGAACAGTCAGTCAAAAATTTCGATGCGAATTAAATGCCCAAAATAATTTTAAACGATACATAATCAATTATTATACAAGAATATATAATTAGTTTTTGAAAAACTGTTAAAAATCGCAAAATAAAAATATAATACCTCTGCCGGGTTTCGAACCCGGGTCAGTGAGCGGTCCGGAACAAGACTTATCACCTCACACACAAACCACTGCGCCACGGATGCTTCTCGTGAAATAATAGAATCTTTTAATTGATATAATAACGTTACGAATTCAAAACCGGCGCCCAATAGTTCAGTCGTCGGAATCCCGGAAATATCGCGAGCTTTTAACGATGTTTTCAGTTATAACGTAAACTATTATTAGGACATCGGTTATAACCGATGTTTGAAGTCCGCGACCAAACCATAACCGCCGGAGTTTTATAACCGATGAATACAGTCGGAAATCAGACCAAGTGCTTTGACGATTTGCACTATAAATTCACCCACAACCCACTACAAACCTTTTCGCTCAAAAATACACTTTTTCTCGGCGTAATTCCACTCGCCGGAATTTTTCTGTTTGTCGCCGGAAAACCGGTTTTCCCATTTCTGAGCCTTACTAAATCTTTTAAACTTATACCGAAGTCACCCATACCTTCTTCAAACCTTCTGGAGACTCGCTGCTACAAGGAACACGTCGCCGGAGGTGATTGCTGTCGCCGGAGTTTCTGCCGGAAAACAGAGGAAAACGAGTCGGTATACCTCACGCTTATTTTCCTTCTTTATACTTCTATCTTATCAGTAATTAACCTAAAACGCTAAAAGAAACCTGAATAATAACTCGAACCAGTCAGACCTTATATCTGGTTAACACTCGATGAAGAAGACGATGTATCCGGATCATATATGTATAATTAAAATCAGGATATTACTCGGGTTAGACACACAGTCCAGCGGTGGACTGTGTGCACATTAAACACAAACGTCTCGAGTTCGATTCCGGTTTCACACACGCTGCCTTAATAAAAATCATTTTTGTTAAACTGAACCGGAGTCGCCACAGGTGTATGTTAAGTATATTAATAATCGGAATAATAACCAAGTTAGACACACAGTCCAACGGTGTACTGTGTGTTTGTTTATATCACAGGTCACGAGTTCGAGTCCGGTCTTCTGCACCGACTCGGACAATTATCTTTTCTTTTTAAATAAGGCAGAAAAGGAAATAACTAATTTTGTATTTAAGTATAATAAAAATCGAACTATATAACATGTTAAACACACAGTCCAGCGGTGGACTGTGTGTTAGTTTAAACCACAGGTCCCGGGTTCGAGACCTGTGGAGTGCATGTCCGATTCGCTTAAACTGTTTTTAAAATAAAAATGATTTCGGTTTAAACTAATTAGTATATATATATAATTAAAATCAGATTTATAACGGGTTAGACACGTAGCTCAGTTGGTAGAGCTGCGTGCACGCGTACGGGAGGTCTCGGGTTCGAGCCTCACTCAGCGCACTTGTATACATGATCGAACCGGTCAACGGTCAGGTCAACGGTCAGTCAACGGTCAACGGTCAGAGAAAAAAATCAAATTTTTTTTTTATTATTTTATTTAATTATTTTAATTAAAAATCAATTTAAAATACTTAAAAATAACATTTTTAAGGTTAGAAAATAGCCTCAAACTCACAAAAATACACCCAACAATCCTACTAAAATAGATTAATAAAATCCGTTTACTTACCAAACCATAATGCGATTTATCTAGGTTAATCTCACTCGTGGTTAGAACCACATCGCGTGCATTCAACGTCATCAACCGAACGCACCCACTGTGAGTGAATCTTACAACTCCCCCTTTTAAATTACACGTTTTGGGGTGTGTTTTATGAAAATAATTAATTTATTTATTTAAACTTGTGCCATACCACATCATGACTTAAACTTAGATTGTTTTTATTGTTGTGATTTACTTATTTCCTTTTGTCATATTATATGAAACTCATACATTAAGCCCATCAGTTCCTCGTGGAAGACGAGTTGAACAACGCGTGCCACAAATCAAATTCATTATTGTTTATGTGTATATCATTGAGTTTGTATTGTTTGTAGTTGTGTCATTCATATTATCATGGTTATGCAATTCATTCATTAGGCCCCTCAGTTCCTCGTGAGAGACGAGTTGAGCATCGCATGCCTCTAAATGTTCCATTATTGTTCATGTGTGTTTCACTTAATATCTTATGATTGTTGATTAAGTTTACATCTATTTTTACTCATGTTTGGTTGTGCACATATTTCATAATCAATTTAAATATATTTGTTCAAATGTTTTCCATAGGATTCACTCGCCAACATTATGTTGATCCAAAAACCCTTTTACACATGATACAGGTGAACAGGTTGAAGCAAGGAAAACATAGGATATGCCTTAGAAGAGAACAAAGAAGTTTAGATTGTTAGTTAGATCATGTTGTAACATTTATTGTAAAATTCCATTTAATTTGTATTAATGAATATGAAACGCTTAATAAATGTCATGAGCTTTGATGATAACCCAATCATGCCCCGATCACCTTTTCCGCTGCGGGTCGGGGTGTGACAAACAACACGCGGCGGAAACACTTGGGGAGTCACGTTACAAATTGTTACATAACACCTGGTATTTGAAATTTTGTTTTATTGAATATTAACACGATTACATTGTCCTTGGAATTTATAATAAACGAAACAAGTATATTATTTATCTTTCTTGTTTTAAGGCACTAATGTCCGCGTCCGTCCTAGTTGAAGTATGCAGCAACGATCGTCATGTAACTAATCCTGAAACATATGTGAAAACATAGTCACAAAAAAATGCCGGCGAGAACATAGGTTTTGTGAGTGTCAAATTCATGGTTTTATAACTATATTGCAATACCTCGTCCAACTTCGAGAGTCGACGTGTATAAATCTTGAAATCAAAAAGTGTTTGATATTGCAATATAATATATCAACTTTACAAGTTAATATAAGTAAATCAAACCTTGTAGCCATGAATCTTGACTGAAAACATTTGTTACGTAAATTTGAGTTGTAAATCATCTGTAAATAAACTTAGTGTAATTTATATCTTTAAATAAAAATTGTTGCGTACCCTTGTTCAAAAATAACCATTCGACCATTGTTCGTGTCATAAACCAATTGTTCATTATCCTTGTCATAAACCACTGTTCATTGTACTTGTCATAAAACATTGTTCATTGTCCTTGTCATAAACCATTGTCCATTGTCCTTGTTTTAATTGTGAAAACTTTTGGTCGTTCTTTAATGAATACGTTCAAGCCTTTGTTGACTCGACTATACCCCAAGGGTATCTTTAATAGATCCTAAAAGATCTCTTTAACAAGACTAACAAATCAACGAATGATTTGTTAATCCTTAACAATTTCTGTTGTTCCCCAAACTACCTACCAAATCCAGTGAATAGCCTGGTTTCGGGATTGTCAATCCTATGGTACCATAACTTACTACTGGGTGGCATATAAATGTTAATGAATGTCATTCGTATCATGATAACGCACCAACAAGTTGTATCACATTATTGAAACCATATTGTTATATAAACCATAGTATTTGTACATTGAAAACAACTTAGCACATATGAATCACCCCATAACATTTGAATAACATAAAAGAGGGGAGCAATGTACTTGCCTAGGATTTGTGGATAAGCCTTGTGCGAGTGTATGAACAAAGCCCAAAGATCAAGGAATCAAGTGTGTCCTAATGAGTCGGATAACATGTAAATAAGTCGGGACAAAAACGAAAGAATTAGATAGAATGAGACTTTATAAACCAAATGAGTGTTGGAACTCATATGAAATGGTTTAATAAAGTTAAAATTCTTATTTGGAAAGGTTCCTAAGTGCCTTTGACCCGTTATGACCCGTTAAGGTAGTTTAAGCCACTTTAACGTGTCATTTGCGTAACTACGCATTCCGGATGGTGAGATATGTGTTATGATAAGTCTAATTTGCCAAAATATGTTTAATATTGTTGTTACATCAGATTACATGTCAAAATTTTTGTGACATGTGCTTTAGATTGATTTATCCGTAAAAAGGGCATTTTTGTCATTATTAAAGGTTATAACAATTAATTATGATAACACTAATCAAATGATATGACCATGTGGTATAATCTTAGAGGGTTGTTCCCTATTCAACTATGGTTACAAATATGAATTTGGTTGGGTTCAAAGATCAACCAAACGGGTCAGATTCAAAAGTCAAAGCGGTGGTCAAAACCGTTCAACAAACGATTCTAAACAAGCAGTATACTAAAAGTGATGAGTTAGACATGTTTTGACATGTCTAACTAAGTTATAAAAGTGTTTTGGTATAAAAACAATTTTTTTGGTACACGTAAATAGTTTCGTAGTATAATGCGCATTTATTGCATTATTGACCGAAACTTTGACTCGTCACTATGACTAGCAAATGTGAAAATCAATAGGCATGGTCACTAAGGACTATAACCGTCATGATCACCATCATATTGCAAGGTTCAATTGAACTTTATTTTGACCAATTCATGATCAGAATTGAAAGTCAAACAGAAAGTCAAAATATTTGATTTTTAGTTCAAATATGCAAAAAGGAATTGAACAAGATCTGGAAGAAACACTTACAAACACTCTAGGAGAGCCCTAGAACTCTAGAAGATGATCTCCAAATGGTTGCTACTTCAGATAAATGCAGATGAGAGAAAAAATGGGTGTTGTAAAAGTTCAAATGTGAAGAAGAACATGGAATTTATAGTTGAATTGGAGTTATAGGATCAAGACATGTGTCCATGAGTCATCACTCAATTAGATTAGTGTCATAACACTTGTTAGAAGCAGGAGAATGGGTGGCAAGTTCGTTTGCATAGTCATCTAGAGAGTTAACCAGCTGCTACCACCTCTCTGATGTGCTGGAGCACTCTTACAGACCGTATGGTCCATATGCTTACGGTCCGTAAGCAAGGGTGGTGGGCAAAAGTTTCAGAAAATGGTAGAACAGGCCCCTGCATACGTTTCGTCGCGTTTTGGCACTTCTAACACCCGTTAACCTCATTTTCAAGATTCATAAGGACAATAAAGCATAGGGAACTTGAAATATACTCAAAAAATGTCCCGGGTGTCAGTTCGTTTGGTCGTACGGTTGCGGTTTCGGTTAATTACGATGAAAATCGTAACGATCGCGCGCATTACCGTAACGCGTAATGAATGATATTTTTGCATTCCAATAAATAAAATACAAGATTTTAATGATTACAAAATTTTTTGAATACGCGTACATGTCTCGGTTTAAGAAATACGCGTATCGGCATAGTTTCATAAAATTTGCAAAATAGCCCCTGATGTTGCGTAGGCATATTTTTGCCATACCGAACCTTTCATAACTTATTTCTAAGTTATGTAAAGGTTATTTAAGGTATGTTAAGCTTATGACCTTGTTCCAGAATGTGTGTCGCTACGAGAATCGGCAGACTTTCCTAGTTAGTCGTAAATAGTCCTTGTGATCGAATAGGCTTGTTTTTGACATACCAAACCTTTCAAAACTTATTTCTAAGTTATGCAAATGATATTTAAGGTATGTTATACTTGTGTCACTATTCCGTAACATACGTTGCGTTAAACTGATCTCATTTGCGTAACAGTTTACGTATATCTTCCAGAAAAAGCTTTGAAGGGTCGAAATTGTACATGGACTAAAATGTATGAATGTCACATGTAATTTTACAATTCTATAGAATGAAACACAAGATTTCATTTGGTTCGGAATTGTATGATAGTTGAAACGGCTCAGATGTCACAAGAATCATAGTTGCCATGAGGATTTGTTTAAACTTTATTCATATACGTATGCTATGCTTAAACTTGTGTACTCGCCTTTGCTTTTGCATTGAATTGTTATTTTAAAACATGTTACAAGTTGATGGAGATGATGCTATGAAATCAAGTAGCAAGGACGTTAGATACACATTTAGACGTGTAGGTTTAATATTGTTGTATCAAATTTTGGCAAGTTAACGTTGTTATTTGATTTTCCCTTATATTGTATTGACTTTTGTTATGAAATGAAATTTGGATTAAATTAATTATTGTCACATTTAGTTTTATGAGCAATGAGAAATCTCTTTCGTCCTGCCTTGATGTTTCCACCATCGGTTGGGTGTGACAGATGACCCAGATACTGTCATGACCAGATGAAGTACGAGAAAGCTTGGTAATGAAATCCATAGCAATACTCTCCCATTTCCAGACAGGAAGTTCTCGTTGTTCGAGCAAGCCAGAAGGGCGTTGATGTTCAGCTTTCACCTTGGAAAAAGTAAGACACTTCGAGACGTAAAGGGCGATATCTTTCTTCATTCCAGGCCACCAATAAGATGCACGAAGATCATGGTACATCTTGTCGGCGCCTGGATGAATGGAGTATCGGGATTTGTGGGCTTCATCCTTCAGGGTGTTTTGAAGGTTGAGACGATCTGGAATCCAAATACAATCATGGTAGTAAAGAATACCATCAGGTTTAGCTTCTAGTGGGGTTTTGACTCCACAATTCAATTCGTTATCGAGCTTACCCTCGTTAATGAATGAGAATTGTGCTTGGCGAATTAGCTCACGAAGTTTTCCCACGGTTTGGTAGCAATGAATACTCTTTACATGAGTTTTACGACTAAGTGCATCGGCTACAACATTCGCTTTACCAGGGTGGTAGCGAATGTCACAGTCGTAGTCGTTTAACAATTCTACCCAACGATGTTGACGCATGTTGAGTTCCTTTTGATCAAAGATATGTTGAAGGCAAAAACAACTGCACCAAGTTCAAGGTCGTGCATAGTATAGTTTTTCTCAGGGATTGTGAGTTGTCTCGACGCGTAAGCGATGACCTTGTCCCGTTGCATAAGAACGAAACCAAGACCTTGGTTTGAAGCATCGCAGTACACACGAAATCCTCGTTTCCATCAGGGAGGGTAAGGATAGGAGCATTACAGAGCTTGTCCTTGAGATTTTGGAAAGACTCCTCTTGTTCGAGACCCCAAACAAAAGGTTTATCTTTTTGAGTCAAAGACGTAAGGGGAACAACGATCTTGGAAAAGATCGAGATGAAGAGGCGATAGTAACCAGCTAAGCCAAGGAATGAATGAAATTTCAGAAGGCGATTTAGGTGCAATCCAATTCTTCACAGCTTCTATCTTTGGGGGGTCAACATGAATACCGAGTTAATTGACGGTGTGACCAAGGAATTGAACCTCTTTTAGCCAAAGTTCACACTTGGAGAATTTGGCATAAAGACGTTCGGTACGCAAAAGCTGAAGGATAAGTTGCAAATGTCGCTCGTGTTCTTCTTTCGTCTTGGAGTAGATGAGAATATCGTCGATAAATACGATTACGAAACGATCAAGAAAAGGCTTACACACACGGTTCATGAGATCCATGAACACTGCTGGCGCGTTAATCAAACCAAAAGGCATGACCACGAACTCGTAATGTCCATAATGTGTGTGAAAGGCGGTTTTAGGTACATCTTCTTTGAGGACTCGAAGTTGATGATAACCGGAATGAAGATTGATTTTCGAGAAACAAGTCGCACCTTGAAGTTGATCGAAGAGGTCATCAATGCGAGGAAGAGGATATCGGGTTTTGACAGTAAGCTTGTTGAGCTCACGATAGTCAATGCACATCCGAAATGATCCACCTTTCTTCTTGAAAAACAAAACCGGAGCGCCCCAAGGAGAAGTACTAGGGCGTATAAAGCCTTTATCAAGAAGTTCTTGAAGCTGGCTTGATAGCTCTTACATTTCCGAGGGAGCTAAACGATACGGAGCTTTTGCAACAGGAGTTGCGCTAGGAATGAGATCAATACGAAAGTCAACAGATCGAGGATGAGGAGGACCAGGAAGATCCTCAGGGAAGACGTCAAGAAAATTACAAACGACAGGAACGTTACTTACGCTCGAGCCCTTGTCTTTCATTTCCACAATATGGGCAAGAAAGGCGAAGTAGTCCTTACGTATGTATTTGTTTGCTTGGATACATGACATTAGCTTAAGACCTTTAGAAGGTTTCTCGCCGTAGACGTGTAAAGAATCACCGTTTGGAAGAGGAAGGCGAATGAACTTTTTGAAACAAACCACTTCGCACGAACTAGCCTAAGCCAACCATTCCTACTATGATATCGAAGCTTCCCAATTGCATGGGAATGAGGTCAATCGAAAACGTATGATCGTTAAGATTCAAGGAACAATTAGAAAGGACGGAATAGACAATGACGGATTTTCCGTTAGCGACTTTGACAGCGAATGGATTGGGCAACTTAGAACATACGCACTTAAGCAAGGGTTCGAATTCATCAGACACAAAACTCCTATCTGTGCCAGTATCAAAAAGACATGAAGCATAGACATGGTTAACAAGGAACGTACCAGTTATGACGTCGTTCACGTTTTGCGCCTGAGCGGCGGTGAGGGCGAAGGCTCTGCCTCAAGTTGGTTGAGGCTGTTGTTGCTGCTGTTGCTGGTTGTTGACACGTTGGGGGCAAACGTTGGTGAAGTGGTTAGGGTCGCCAAATGTATAGCATGCTCTTGCAAGAGCAGCTTGAGCTTGAGGGTGAGCAGGGTTAGGGTTCGGTATGATGGCTTGGGGTTGCTGGTTTTGGGGTTCAGGGAACTTTTGGCAACGGTTAGCAAAATGCCTTAATCTCTGACATTGGGCACACTTGCGGCATGGTGTATTGGCGGGGTGATGGTAGGCGCAGTTGGCACACTGGGGATGAGGTCCAGTGTAGCCATGCTTGGGTTGCTCGGGGTTGGCAGGGGTAATGGCTGCTAGCGTTTGGATGGTTTGAGGGTTTAGCGGAGTAACAACTGCGCAATTCGGACTAGAAGCCTTCCGCTTCTTGTTCTTGGGGTTGTTGTTTCTAGGGGTTTGGGTGAGGGTTCAACGGTGGCGGTTTCGGTGGTGGCTTGATGCGCAATTTTCAACGATGCCTTTGCGGCATTCTTGCGTTCGACATGGTTGCTGTTAAGGCGGGCGGCCATAGGTTTCCTCAATAGTCGCTGGGAAAGCAGCTTCTATGAGGTTCATGAAAGAATCGGGCAAACAGTGGATGTACTTATTGATGGCCTTTTCAGTTGTATCAACTTGGCTAGGGCAAAGGATGCTTAGTTTTTTGAAGCTTAGGGTTAGACCATCGTTGTCATCTCCGTTTTCCTTGAGGTACCAAAACTCATGATCCAACTTCCCGAGTTCATGAGGAGGAAAAAATTTGTCCCTCATGATCTTCTTCAGTTCAGCCCATGGCAATGCGTGGGCGGCATCATCCCCTCTTGTGCTTCGTTCAGAGGTCCACCACTCGAGGACTCTCGGGCGGAATACCACCGTAGCATTTTCGGTGCGCAAGTCATCGGGGCAGCCACTTTGGTGGAATGAAATCTCCATGGCTTTAAACCAAGTCAACAACGCCGTCGCACCATCTTTACCAGTAAATTCCATGGGTTTATAGGACATGAATTATTTGAAAAGAAATTGTGACTTAGGCTTTTCTACCTTAGAGTCGACGGAGGACTTAGGGGTGTCGTGGATGGACCGAATTTGGCTAACGATGTCGGGGATAATCTTAGGCATCTGTTCTGCCATTTGCTCCGTGGCCAAACCTACAAGCTCTTGCTTTGCTCCGTGGCCAAACCTACAAGCAGTGGCAAATAGCAATCACAACTATAACATACAATAACATATGATAGCATACATTAACATACCAACATCATACAATAAATAACATAATTGAAACTGTGCGATCAAGGCTCAATCAAACGGAGCCGATCGTATTGCATGTACTGAAAATGTAAATTGTCTGTGCGATCAAGGCTCAATCAAACGGAGCCGATCGTATTGCATGTACAGAAAATGTAAAATGTCTGTGCGATCAAGGCTCAATCAAACGGAGCCGATCGTATGTGGGCACGCCAGGTTCAACCTCATAATGAAATGGGGAACATGCTCAACGCTCATAATGTAATGGGGAGCGGCGGCCTATGAAATTGCATGTACTGAAAATAATAAATTGCATCCAACAATAACTACACAACAGTTGAAACAAACTGAATACACATGTTCATGATATGATGTATGCACAATGGTTTAATTATAATATATATATAACAAGACACATGATACACCCCAAAACGTGATTAAAACGGGGAATTTGTAAAGATTTACTCACATTGGGTGCGTTGGATTGGAGATGGTGAGATGCGCACGAATTAGATGAGCGGAACAACGAGAAATACTAACCTAAAAAATAACGGAAAAAATATTAAATGAGTGGATTTTATTAAGGATTTTAATGAAATTTTTAGATATATTTTTGTGAGTTCAAGGCTATTTTCTATCTTTAAAAATGTTATTTTTAATTATTTTTAATTGATTTTTAAATTAAATTAAATAAATAAAATATAAAAAAATTGTTTATTTAGCGTTGACCGTTGGCCGTTGACCTGTTGACCGGTTCGGTCAGCGAATTAGTTTGCGCCGGGTGAGGCTCGAACCCGAGACCTCCCGTACGCGTGCACGCAGCTCTACCAACTGAGCTACGTGTCTAACCCGAAATAATCTTGTTTTTAATTATATTTATATACTTATTCAGTTTAACCGAATTTCTTTTAATTGCAAAAACATTTTAATTCAACAAACCGGTGCCAGTGACGGGTTTCGAACGCGCGACGTGTGACTTAATGTTGCACACAGTCCACCGCTGGACTGTGTGTCTAACCTGGTTTTTATTATACTTAACAACTAACTGAGTTAACCCGGTTTAGTTTTTAAACAAAAAGGCATTTTATTACATAAGGAGTGCGTGTAGCAGGGATCGAACTCGGGACATGCGTATATGTTTTGCACACAGTCCACCGCTGGACTGTGTGTCTAACCCGTTCATTTTATCGATTTTTATTAGTCTTATGTTATATTGCGTCTTCATCTTCTTCGTTGATTATACCCAGAAAAACATATTCCGACTGTTATGACCGATTCATGACATATACGCTTTTCAAACATTACAAGTAATTTAAAAGAAAAGAATGGAGAGAGTTTGGGGAAAAAGATGTACCGATTGATGTTGTTCACAGAATTCCGGCAGAGCTTCGTCGGTTCTGAAGGTGAACTCCGGCTGTTGAAACCAATTAACAGCTTTGTTCGATTATTTAAGAAGTTGAGGCACTTAAACAAGGTTTAACAGAAGTTTGGAAGATCATACCAGTTCCCGGTGTGTTTCCGAAAGTTTCAGGAGTTTTCCTGCGAAGGTAAGATTTTCGACAAACGTTGACTAGGATCGATTCTGATGGTGGAGTTGTGTTAGTGACCGATTAATCACATGATTGAAACAGAAAGAGTCGGAGGAAATACCGTGTGGATGTGAGTCCCGGTTTTCCGGCGACTTGCAGAATTTTTCCGGCGAGTTTATTTTAGCTTCTCCGGTGGACTGTAAGGTTGCGGAAATGTAATTGAAAGTCTTGCAGAGTGTTTTGAGTCGCAGGAAGGGTCTAGGATTGAAGTAATCCGAGAATTGAAAACTTTCGGTTATTAAACCGATCCACTTCCGAATTCAAGTTACATTCACGGCAGCATTGATTGGAATCGTCAGTTTATCGGTTATACTCGCTGAATCGTGAGTATCCAGATCGACTTTGGGTGTTTGATAACCGATTTCAGTTACAATTGGTAAAATCGATTGATTTACCTTAGTCCATAAAACCTATTTGTTTCCTAAAGATGACAGAAAACAAACAAGTGGCGGAGTGGTGATGTGTGTGTGTGTTAAGTCTTTGAAGTTGTAACCGGCTGACCCGGGTTCGAGTCCTGGCAGCATCATATTTTTTTATTTATTTTGTTTTAACTTTTTATCAAATATTCTTTTTATAGTTTAGTTTATCTATTAATTATGTATCATTTTAAGTCAAAATAATCATAAATATTCAACGTGATTTTTATAACTTGATATTCGATTACAAAACGAGGCGGGTTTTGGAAACCCGTTTTTGACAAATGTTACAGTATCCCCTACTTTTAGAAATTTTGTCCCGAAATTTAAGTAATAGTAGTAGGAAAAAGGTGCGGGTATTGTTCGCGCATTGAGTCTTCACATGCCCAAGTAAACTCCGGTCCCCGTTTCGACTCCCAGCGTACCCTAACAATTGGAATGCGACTTTATCGCAGACGTTTTTCCCCGAAGTACATGATTCTCTATAGGTCTTTCAATAATATGCATAGATTCATCAATCTGAATATCTTCCAGAGGGATGTGGAGGTTTTCGTGACACTTCTTCAAGTTTGATACGTGGAATGTGGGATGAATCCTGTTGAGTTCTTCTGGTAGATCAAGCTTGTAAGCTATAGGTCCTACTCTTTCGAGTATCCTGAAAGGCCCTACGTAGCGTGGTGCTAGCTTGCCCTTTTTTACCAAAACGAACTACTCCCTTCCACGGTGATACTTTTAGAAGTACATGATCACCAATGTTAAACTCTAAAGGCTTCCGTCGTTTGTCTGCATAACTCTTTTGACAACTTTAGGTCGCTAAAAGATTGTCTCGGATTTGATGGATCTTGTCTGCGGTTTCTTGGATCAATTCTGGACCAGTGATTTGAGCTTCCTCAATTTCGTGCCTACATACAGGAGATCGGCACTTACGACCATATAAGGCTTCAAAAGGTGCCATGCCGATGCTTGAATGATAGCTGTTGTTGCACGAAAATTCAACTAATGGGAGACGAGCGTCCCAATTTCCCTTGAAATCTATGAAACATGCTCGAAGCATATCTTCAAGACTTTGTATGGTGCGTTTAGATTGACCATCAGTTTGAGGGTGATAGGCGGTACTGAGATCTAATCGTGTGCCCATGGCGGCTTGTACTGCTTGCCATGTTCGTGAAGTGAAACGACCATCACGATCAGAAATAATGCTTAACGGTACTCCATGTCGGCTTACGATTTCGCGGATATAAATACGAGCTAGCTTTTCGTTCTTAAAATCTTCGCGGATAGGAATAGAGTGAGCTGATTTTGTAAGTCGATCAGTTACTATCCATATAGTGTCATACCCACCAGAAGTGAGAGGTAACCTGGTAATGAAATCCATGGTTATATTTTCCCACCTCCATATAAGTATTTCAGGTTGGACCAGAAGTCCTGAGGGTCTTTGGTGTTCAGCTTTTATTTTGGAACCTGAAAAACACTTGGAAACAAAATCAGCAATATCCTTTTTCATTCCAGGCCACCAGTGGGTGTATCAAAGGTCCTGATACATCTTGTCGGCTCCTGTGTGTATAGAATATCGTGTTTTGTGCGTCTCATTCATAAAAAATATCACTAAGATTATTGTGGTCAGGAATCTATATGCGATCTAGACAGTATAGAATACCGTCGGATTTAGTTTAAATTTTAAGTTCAGCTCCACAAGACGGCTCCTTGCGTACGTCTCCTTTCTGTTACTGAAACATGCTGGGCTTCTCGGATGTTGATCTTTGATGTCGCTTACGATTTTATTTACAACAGTTTTGAGGGAACCGATGCATTTGTAATGATCATAAACAAAAACTTCAACCATGACGATATTTAAACCTACACGGAACTTTTCATAACCTCCTTGTAATGCTTTTGATTCTTTGCCAAGAATACTTATATATAGGAAGTACCAGCGGTGTATCCACCATATCCTTGTCAAATTTTCATTGGCTTTATCAATAAATCATGATTAGTTCTATGTGACTCTAAAACATAAACATCACAACAAACAAAACTTGAGTCTCAATTCTGAAATGATACATGACTAAATGTTGACAGTACCTCTCTCGTTGGTTTTGATGAAGGGGTCAGTCTATGTAAAAGTGTGACACAACCCAATTTCTTTAAATGATGAGATTGAGATACGTCAAGATGTATGATGATATAAATGTTAAATCAATGAGTATAGAACAAAACTGTAATATCAAATCGCATTAAAATTCTTGGATACATAATTTCCAAATTTTACAACTGGAATACGGAAAGATGGAGATAACATAAAGAAAAACATTAAAACTAGACGATTAGAGTTGAGTCTTGATTCTTGGTGAGGAGAAATTAGTTGGGTGATTCGTTTGGGCCGTTGTTATTTTCAACAGTATTGGTGTTGATGTTATAAGCTCTTCCTCTTGCAGGTGGTGGAGCTTGGTTAGCTTGATTCACCGGATTTGCTTGAGCTTGGGCATGAATGATGTTCACCAAACGTGGACAAGTGTTTCTAAAATGGCTTGGATCTCCACAATTGTAGCAAGCCCGCATAGGTTGTACCATGGGATAGTTGGGTTGATAGTAGGTTTGGGCTAAATGTTGGGTAGGTGGTAGTAGTAGGGGTTGTTGGGCTTGACCCATTATTTGTTGGTGGGTTTGGGTTGAAGGCTGGTGATGGTTCGTTCGCTGAGGTATGCGACAGGTTTGAACAGTATGACCTGCGCGACCACAGCCGGTGCAATATTGGCAAGGATGATCAAGAGAATGGTGGTATTGGCAACGGTTGCATTTTGGTAATGGGCCAGAGTATGGTCTTTTGTATGGTGCAGGTGAAGGGGCGACTTGGGTAATGGGTGCAGCAGGAATAGGGTAATTGGTTTGTGTGACGGTGAAGTTTCTTGTGCTTCGATTCCTTTTACCAGTAAACTTCGAGGAGAAACCAGAATGGTTTGAAGTTTGAGCCTCAATGGGGGCTTTCTTCTTCTCCTCTTTGAATTTACCATTTCGAATGCGATTTTCGGTCAGTTTAGTGGCTAGTTCCATAGCAGCTTCAAGTGTTGCTGGTGAAGTGCTGAGAACTGAATCTTGAATTTTCGAGGGAAGACCTCGAATATAATGCTCGACCAAGCGATAAGTTGGGGTGAACAAGTTAGGGACCATTTGGTTCAACTCTAAGAACCTCTTGTTGTAGATGGTATGATCTCCCTCCTTTTGCTTTAAAGAATGAAATTCGTCCTCCAACTTTTTAATCTCACTCATAGGACAGAAACGCCTAGTCATGATTTCCCTTAACTCCTCCTAAGTTAAGGCCATTGCATCTTCAGTTCCCCTCTTCCCTTTCTCAGTATTCCACCAAGTGAGAGCTACCCCAAATAGTCTCCCGGTGGCGTATCGAACCTTGCGATCCTCAGGACAATCGCAGTTGAGAAAGGTGTTTTCCATCTCCTCGAACCAATGTAGGAGAGCAGTGACACCCTCGGTCCCTTCAAATTTAGGAGGATCACAAGACTTAAAATGTTTGTAAGAGCACTTGCTGGTAGGAGGGTTGCCGATGTTCTGGTCATGTTGTTGGGGAGGGTTAGTAGGATTTGTAGCGAGAGCTTGTTGTACTTGGACCACAATGTCAGGCAGTATCGTGGCCATTTGTTTCGCGATTTGTGTGGCCAAGCGTTCCTGAGACCTTCCTGATCTTTTACCCCTTCGATGTTGTTTAGACGACATCTACAGGAACGTACATAAGAAGATTGTGAGTTTATGGAGTCTTTTTAGGTGTCATGAGTCTTTAAGAAAATGAAAAAAACATAAATATCAATAATGCAACTACATCCATAGGATGTCTTGGGTTTGCTCATGTTGGGCCTCAAATGTCCCCCATACCTTCACCTATATAGTCATGTGGGCCCCCATGGCTATTGGCTTGGTAGGATTCACATTAGTATTGGCAATTTAACACTCGCATCACCCGAATGCAAACCACAAAATATGTTCATGAGATGTTTGGTCGGAACGTGTCCAGGTGTAGACACAATGACAACTCAAAGTGGGGTTAGCTCACACGACGTTTGGTATAGCATGCTTTGGCCTAATAGGTACTTCGTACTCTCATCGTTAGTCCCCAGGTAGGCAAACTGGTCCTTTATTTTGGATTTATACGAATGCCAGCCTAGACAGGACGTTCCGACTACCGGTACTGGTACCCTTCCAGTTACTACATGCCCGTCATGAGAACTCACTTTGATGAGATTTGAAAACACAAAAATCATTGTAAAAGCAATCATGATGTGGTGTGTGCTTTCATGGATGTGATATGTTATGAGTATATGATTCATGATAGGCATTATATGATAATACATACTTATGAACATGCTTGCATAATATTGAATGTAACATTTAACATAAAACATATAAACATCATGAAATTTGGCATGTAACAGACAAAAATCTTATAATTTCTAATCAACTATAGTATAGGCTCTAAGGGTCTAATAACCTATCCTATATCCCTATAGTCATGGCTCTGATACCAATCTGTCACACCCTGACCCGCAGTGGAATAAGAGTCGGGGCATAATTGGGTTATCACCAAAGCTCATGACATTTACTAATAAGTTTCATATTTAATAAAGTCAAAGTTACATTAAAAAATATCCAAACATGTTCATACAATACAAAGAAAATAAACCAATCATAACAATCCCAACTCTAAATCATTTTATTCTTCTAGTCCAATCCTATGTGTTCCTAGCTGCTGCTGATTCACCTGTATCATGTGTAAAAATGGGGGTTTTTGGGTCAACATAAGTTGGCGAGTGAACCTTATTAGATAAACATTTATTAATGAATTACTTGTTAGTTTATTAATGAAAAATTGTGCATAATCATAAATGAGCAAATGTAAATAATCAAGCAGTGGCAAATAGCAATCACAACTATAACATACAATAACATATGATAGCATACATTAACATACCAACATCATACAATAAATAACATAATTGAAACTGTGCGATCAAGGCTCAATCAAACGGAGCCGATCGTATTGCATGTACTGAAAATGTAAATTGTCTGTGCGATCAAGGCTCAATCAAACGGAGCCGATCGTATTGCATGTACTGAAAATGTAAAATGTCTGTGCGATCAAGGCTCAATCAAACGGAGCCGATCGTATGTGGGCACGCCAGGTTCAACCTCATAATGAAATGGGGAACATGCTCAACGCTCATAATGTAATGGGGAGTGGCGGCCTATGAAATTGCATGTACTAAAAATAATAAATTGCATCCAACAATAACTACACAACAGTTGAAACAAACTGAATACACATGTTCATGATATGATGTATGCACAATGGTTTAATTATAATATATATATAACAAGACACATGATACACCCCAAAACGTGATTAAAACGGGGAATTTGTAAAGATTTACTCACATTGGGTGCGTTGGATTGGAGATGGTGAGATGCGCACGAATTAGATGAGCGGAACAACGAGAAATACTAACCTAAATAATAACGGAAAAATATATTAAATGAGTGGATTTTATTAAGGATTTTAATGAAATTTTTAGATATATTTTTGTGAGTTCAAGGCTATTTTCTATCTTTAGAAATGTTATTTTTAATTATTTTTAATTGATTTTTAAATTAAATTAAATAAATAAAAATATAAAAAAATTGTTTATTTAGCGTTGACCGTTGACCGTTGACCTGTTGACCGGTTCGGTCAGCGAATTAGTTTGCGCCGGGTGAGGCTCGAACCCGAGACCTCCCGTACGCGTGCACGCAGCTCTACCAACTGAGCTACGTGTCTAACCCGAAATAATCTTGTTTTTAATTATATTTATATACTTATTCAGTTTAACCGAATTTCTTTTAATTGCAAAAACATTTTAATTCAACAAACCGATGCCAGTGACGGGTTTCGAACGCGCGACGTGTGACTTAATGTTGCACACAGTCCACCGCTGGACTGTGTGTCTAACCTGGTTTTTATTATACTTAACAACTAACTGAGTTAACCCGGTTTAGTTTTTAAACAAAAAGGCATTTTTATACATAAGGAGTGCGTGTAGCAGGGATCGAACTCGGGACATGCGTATATGTTTTGCACACAGTCCACCGCTGGACTGTGTGTCTAACCCGTTCATTTTATCGATTTTTATTAGTCTTATGTTATATTGCGTCTTCATCTTCTTCGTTGATTATACCCAGAAAAACATATTCCGACTGTTATGACCGATTCATGACATATACGCTTTTCAAACATTACAAGTAATTTAAAAGAAAAGAATGGAGAGAGTTTGGGGAAAAAGATGTACCGATTGATGTTGTTCACAGAATTCCGGCAGAGCTTCGTCGGTTCTGAAGGTGAACTCCGACTGTTGAAACCAATTAACAGCTTTGTTCGATTATTTAAGAAGTTGAGGCACTTAAACAAGGTTTAACAGAAGTTTGGAAGATCATACCAGTTCCCGGTGTGTTTCCGGAAGTTTCAGGAGTTTTCCGGCGAAGGTAAGATTTTCGACAAACGTTGACTAGGATCGATTCTGATGGTGGAGTTGTGTTAGTGACCGATTAATCACATGATTGAAACAGAAAGAGTCGGAGGAAATACCGTGTGGATGTGAGTCCCGGTTTTCCGGCGACTTGCAGAATTTTTCCGGCGAGTTGATTTAAGTTTCTCCGGTGGACTGTAAGGTTGCGGAAATGTAATTGAAAGTCTTGTAGAGTGTTTTGAGTCGCAGGAAGGGTCTAGGATTGAAGTAATCCGAGAATTGAAAACTTTCGGTTATTAAACCGATCCACTTCCGAATTCAAGTTACATTCACGGCAGCATTGATTGGAATCGTCAGTTTATCGGTTATACTCGCTGAATCGTGAGTATCCAGATCGACTTTGGGTGTTTGATAACCGATTTCAGTTACAATTGGTAAAATCGATTGATTTACCTTAGTCCATAAAACCTATTTGTTTCCTAAAGATGACAGAAAACAAACAAGTGGTGGAGTGGTGATGTGTGTGTGTGTTAAGTCTTTGAAGTTGTAACCGGCTGACCCGGGTTCGAGTCCTGGCAGCATCATATTTTTTTTATTTATTTTGTTTTAACTTTTTATCAAATATTCTTTTTATAGTTTAGTTTATCTATTAATTATGTATCATTTTAAGTCAAAATAATCATAAATATTCAACGTGATTTTTATAACTTGATATTCGATTACAAAACGGAGCGGGTTTTGGAAACCCGTTTTTGACAAATGTTACAATAATTAATTAAACCGAATTTCATTTCATACAAAAATTGTCATTACAATACATGGGAAATTCAAATAAACATAACAACAAGTACAAAATTTGATACAACAATAATAAACCTAAATGTCTATGTCTCTATCTAGCATCAACGCTACTTTGATTTCATAGCATCATCTTCATCAACCTGTAACATGTTTTAAAATAAAGTTCAATGCAAAAGCAAAGGCGAGTACACAAGTTTAAGCATAAGCATAAGCATACGTATACGAATAAGGTTTAAAACGAATCCACATGGCAACTAATTTCATTACAAGAGCATTATACATGGCGTGAAATATTTCTTGTCAAACCTCTTGCTTATGCGAAATAACGATAATTTAACATGACCACTAGATTCACGATTGGGCAGTGCGTTACTCCTATAGCGCTATACATGTCAAATGGAGGCTTAAGATAAGCTAATGACTATGGTATTATATAAGAATGGTCTAAGATATAAGCAACAAGTAACGTATCAAAGCATGCATGTATATTGGATTGTTTCATGCATTTCATAAAGTTTAAGTTTGGTGGTTTTGTATATGGTAAACATGTTACACCCAAAAGTGATATAGACGAAAAGTTGGCCGAGTGTACTCACGCTTTTGCAAGCTTTCCGACTTGTTAGTTTCGTGAACAGTTGTTTGGTTGCGGGAGGAACACAAAGTTATCCTACAAGAGGAAAACGTAGGTGTGAGTATTGGAATGATCATGGAAGATTCGGGATTTTGGAATAAGGTATAACAAAATTTGTATACGAAAGTATTCACTAAGGTCTAGCACTCGTTTTGACACTATGGGAACCCATTAGGGTTTATGTGATTTCATAGGTTGTAACACCTATTAGAATCTAAACGAAGAACCATACACTTTAGTGATTAAACTTATTAACTTGACACATGATTATGTAGTCATTATCAAGGTTTTGGTTTTAAGTATATATATTACATAGATTATAATAGTTATATCATAAGTCCACAAGGATTTCATAGAAGTCATGTAGGAGGTAGGTGGTATAACCATCCATTTAGGAACCTCATAAGAGTTCACCACTACACAAGTTGTCATGGACAACAAGAAGGGTTAAGAATAAGATTAATAATAATAACAAGGAAATGAAATACATGTTACACTATACTAAGTAGCCAAGTACGCTACAACCCGGTGAGCCGGCGTCGACACACGTCGAAGGATAGACGGGGTTGTGTTACTTTCAACTAGTAAGCTACTTAGGATGGAATGAGAAAACATCAAGTGTTTTATGGACTTAGATGTAGGATAGCCCGAGCTAACCTTGTAGTCACACTAGCTTCAAGTTCAAGACTTGCCGAAACTTGTGAGCTTAAAGCTCACTGAAAACAGAAAGTTTATGGTGTTAAAACAACCCTTATTTCATGTACACAAGCTGGGTTAGGCTTCACTAATCATAGACTTCATTAGGAGCTCAAAAACACAAGTTTGGTTGAGGTAAAACATAAGATTAAAGAGATTTTGTCCATAACAAAAAGTTTGGAACCCTTTTGGTGAACTTCCAGGTCTGGATTCTCCAAGGAGAATCCGTGGAATCAAACCCAAGGTTAATCCAAGTGTTATGGAAGAAGAATCAAGCAAAAAGGTTAAGAAATGAGCAAGTTATGCTCACTTTTGTGAAGTAGGATGAATCTGCTCGGACTTGTGATTATCAACTGATTTGAGAGTGATTTGAGAGGCATTAGAGAGTTGTTAAAGTATAAAAATGCTTGGAGGAGGCTTGGGTTTTATAGGAGAAGGATTAGGGTTAGTTTGGGAGTGATTAAGGAGGGTTTAAGGTTAGTAGGGGGAGGTGGGTTTGTGTGGATTCTTGCCTTAAACGCGGGCTGGTGTGTTTCCTGCGCGCCCAGACCCTCATGCGGACTGTATGGGGGATCCCATGCGGTCCGTAAGGGCCGGGCCAGGAACACAATATTTTATTTTTTTTTGTTTTGTTGCATGGGACCTTGTCTAGTATTACAAATTATGTGTTTTAGGCCCATTTTAGGGTATTTAGGCATATATAACATGTACAAAAGTTTACATAATTACAAAATAAATATGAATAAGTGTAAGGATCACGTTTACGTTTCTTATGAAGCTTAGATGTCACGTATTTGCAATTTGTCACATATTTACGAGTATCAAGTAGCACGAGCATAAATGTTTGAATATGTATATGTATAAAACGATTATGAATAAGCATATCATGAATAGGAATAAAATACGAGTTTTAATTATGATTCAAGTCTCGGTTTACAACGATTACAAATATTACAACGAAAGAACGAATACAAGATACAAAGGTTTCCAAAAATAAAAATACAATACGAGCTTTCTAAATATGGAAAGTATGAAAACGCCGAGCGTTACAGTCTCCCCTCCTTTAGGAAATTTCATCCCAAAATTTAGGAAGATGCAACGAAAAGATGTGGATACTTAGTCTTCATATCACTTTCCAGTTCCCAAGTAAATTCAGCACCACGTTTTCCTTCCCCTGAACCTTGACGATAGGAATTCGACTGCGCCTCAATTGTTTGATTCCTCGGTCCATGATTTCGACTGGTTTTTCCACAAAATGCAATGTCTCGTTGATTTGAAGATCTTCGAGTGGAACTTGAAGTCCTTCTTCATCTAGACATTTCTTGAGATTTGAAATATGAAAAACTGGGTGAACGTTGTTGAGCTCTTGAGATAGATCAGTCGATACGCAACCTTGCCAATCCTTTCAAAAATCTTGAAAGGACCTACATAGCGAGGAACGAGTTTGCTTTCTTACCAAAAAATATTGTGTTACCGAGAATACTTGTGACATAAAACAAAAAGGATAGGATCATGAAATAAGAAGTTTTGTTCGATTGATAATATTGTTTAGTAAAAGCAGGGTCCAAATAACACGAACTTCACATGGCATGTTTTACATTACCTTTGTTAACATGGTAGGAACACTTATATATTGGAAGTACTAGCGGCGTGTCCACCATGTTCTAAACACATCTGTTTCGCTACTCGATGTCATGTTACATTCCGAGTCATGACACACTAGAACTTCGCTATGATTTTCATGCGCCTACCGTTATAATTACGTGTGCACAAGTAGTTATTTCGATCATTGCGTGATCCGCATAGGTTGTACTAGTGGTGTATGGGTCAAATGGTAAAAAGATAAGGTAATACTGTAAGGAGTATACATATGATAGTTGTGATGACATGCTTCTAAAATTGGTGAATAAAATGAATAGTATTAAAAAGTTTTGACCATGAAGGTATTTGAACGCTAAGCATGAGAATATAGAAAATATGGATATGAGTTTTGGGTAAGACCTATAATGTGATTTGTCGTGGATTTGCATATGAATGCATGGAAGTACCAAACGCGTGTATATGTGATTATATTCAAGTATGCGTAAGAACAACATTTATAAAAACTAATCTTGTAACGTCAAATGCATAAGTTCGAGTATGAGTAGCGACAATTATGTGTAGGACTATCATGTATTGTCAAATGTACGAGTTTAAGTATGAATAATGATAAACATGTACAAAACTAACATGCAATGATGAATGTATAAGTTCAAGTATGTGTAATAATAATCATATGTAAGAGTAATATGTAATGTTTGAATACATCGAATGTCCTGATCATAAAAAGTTTGGAATAAAGTAGGGTGAAGTTGGAGAATCGAACTTGTTGCCATTGACGGGTGATGAGATTGAGTTTGCTTGAGATAGAAATTGAAAATGAAGGGTTAAGTTTCATAAAAGTGTCACTTTTGTTGAAATTTTTGACTGATAGGGGTTGTAGGCTGCCCGATTTCATGATTTTTTTCGGCACGTTTAGATCCAAAAGTAAGCGTTAGCATTGTTGGGTGTTTAAGAAAAATTTTAGACGATGAATATGTTACCTTGGGGTCTTTTACACAAGGTGAGAAAGGTTGTGCTTGTCGTTTATAGGAAAAGTAGGCTTTGGAAAAAATTGACGACTACTAGACTTATAGATAATCAACTTCGTTGGTGTTGGCATTGATGGGTTGAGTTACTAAGTCCAGAGCATGCGTAGGCATTGGGTCGACCGTTGGAATGGTAGTAGTAGGTTGGGTGGTAGTTGATAGTATGGTGTCAGGTTCCGACTAAATGGCTATAGGTATGACACTTGGTCATTTGCTTGGCCATGAAGGCTAACATTTTCTTGTTAGTGCTTTGGTTGGAACCTCTTCATGATTTAAAGTGACGGCCGGAAGACATCTATAATATAACATAAAAGGGTGATGAGAGTTTGATCAAGTGGGTTTTATTAAAATTTATTCAATTTGTGACATAATGGTGTGTATAACATATGTTTCCTTGTTTAACATAAGCATGTAGTGATTCAAATATTGCATGTAGGCACGTGTGATTTCAAATAGTTTCACACAATGAATGATATAGTCATGTTGACGTAAATAATGAGACATGAAAGAGTATAATTTAGTTTGTTCTCGATTGTTGTTAAGTGATTTAGATTGTGGGAGAGGTGATTCGTGTAATCGAATTTGAAAGAGTAACGATTAAATGTAAAACACATTGAAATTGATGTAACGTAAAAGAGATTTTGATTCGTAAAACGTGGAGAGACTCATAACGAAACTATGACTAAGCCGAAGTATTCGAAATTTCTCTTGAGTTCGGGAATACGCTTTGGCCTAATAGGTAGGATACTCTCGGCGAAAATTCGGCTAACGATATTCACCCTTCCAGTTACTACGTATCCCTAGTCAATCGAAAATTCGAGACTTTGGTGAGATTGAAAATCGAGGAATGGAACTAATTGCTAAGATGTGGATTTCACTCATAGCTTGACGATGTCATTCCTAAGTGTGGTTAATTCTTACCAATGAGAAGAGAATTTCGACTCGTTGGCAAGGTCCACTAGAATGAGAAAGAGAAATTTCCATCAAGGTAAGGAAATCACTCCTATCTTGATGGTAGAATTTTGTTAAAATAACATGTATCGCAGATTGAAAGTCATCACCAAATGTGGGAATAACCCATATTTTGGTGAATAGTTTCGATTGTGAGATAAGAGTGTCTTCAAGTGGTTCGTGAATTAGTGTACATTTGGCTTAGGAAATGCATATAATTTGAGACAAAAGAAAAGATAGAAGCAAATAGAAAGAAGTTGGTAATTTTAATATCATAATTAAGAATGGTCAAATAAGGTTCTTAACTATAGACTAGGTCAATCATGGCAATTTTTCCTAATTCATTACAGTTATGGCTCTGATATTAATCTGCCACACCCCAACCGGTGACGGAATCATCGGGGCATGAGCGAATGGATGATTGCTCAAAGCATCATAACAATGAAAATAACAATATTTAAATAAACCCCTTTTATTTCATAAACTCAAATTCGTAAATTGTCAAAAGAAAAGAATACATCAGTTCAAATATTCACACAAAAGAAAACTAATATATTCGTGCAATTTTAAATCCACCTAGTAGATTTCCTAAACATTATCATCAATTCCCTGCAATATATGAATAATAATGCTCAACAAAATAGTTTGTGAGCATACAAGTTTGGTCTACATAATATGGAATAAAAGGTCTCCATCTAACATGGCAATTTGTATACTACTAGCATGTGAAAACTATCAATCAAACCAAGTGTCCACTAGCATATCCTTTCCACATAAGGGAACAGGCGGTAAAAGATTGAATACTTAACAATATCACATAAGGGAGGTGTGCTACTCCTATAGCGCTATATTCGTTAAGGTAAGCGATTGAGTACAAAAGATTTCCTTCTAGCATGTATGTATAACAAATACCTTATATTCATAGATTGAGTATTTGAATAATGTAATCGATTGTGCGTATGTGAGTTTTATAATTTCATATATTGCAACCCAAAGTGTGCTTAAAGGAAAAAGGGTTAGAGTATACTCATTGTTTGCAAGTGGTTTCAACAAACGTGAGATGATCATCTTGAGAGGTTGAAGCACCAAATTATCCTAACAAGGATAAACAAGGCGTGTAAGTACAAAGGATTTAGAAGTTTATATGTAAATGAGATTTGAATTAGAAATAAATAATAATAATAATAATAATAATAATAATAATAATAATAATAATAATAATAATAATAATAATAATAATAATAACAATATATGAAAATATATAAAAATATTATCTTGACTAAACACTCACTTTGGATACTGTTAATTTATGTGTATTTCGTGGGTACTATTTCACCCATTAGAAGTCCAAGTGTGAGGAATTTAATCTAAGATAAATATTTATCTTTGTACACAAATTTCCATCTTAAATTAGTTGGTGTAATGGCTAGGTTTAATATTTATGTATCTTTAATACATAAAAATAAATAATGGATTGGCAATGATAACTAATTGCAAGTCTAAATAAGTAAATAACAAAAATTAAAGGAGTTAGTACTATTATATATTTTTAGTATGTAATAATAATTAATGAATTGGTAATAATGATCTAATTGTAAGACTAAATAAGTAAATGACAAAATTAAAAGAGTTACTAGTTTTATATATTTTAGTATGTAATAATTAATGAATTGATTACAATGATGTAATTATAAGACTAAATAAGTAAATGACAAAATTAAAAATATTAGTAGTATGATTAGAAGAGTTAGTAGTTAGTTTCATAATTAAAAAGTTAGCATGGGTTAGTAATGTTAGACATGGTAGTAATATGTTAGTTAATAATATTATATAGGTTAGGAATGGATGATAATAATAATAAGTTACATAATATAGTAGTAATTAGTAATGGGTTAGTAATGTAATTACTATGTTATAACAGAGGTAGGATAAATGTCATCCATTGTACCCCTTTGTTACACCAAGAATCATCAAGTTAGGTGATAATCTTGGTTGGTTATGTATAAAATTTAAATGACATACAATAATGAAAGGTTGAAAGTTATAAAATAAAACTTAAGATTGGTCCTCATTTTGGTGATTTACCATCTTTGTTTACCATGGCAAACATTTGGTGACATTCCATAAGGATTTCTCCAAGATGGGGAAGTTTGAAAACACAAAGAAAGACAAGAAGAAAAGAAGAAGGTGAAAGGAGATGGAACTCACTTTCAAGAGAGAAAAACTGTTTGAGAATGGCAAAGAAAAGTGGTTGAATGGTATTTATAGGTGATGGATTAGGGTTAGATGTGGTGAAAAAATACGGAAAGTTGAAAATTGGCTCATTAATATATATATATATATATATATAGGATTAGGTTCAAAAGTGAACAACTTCTTGAGAGTGAACTAATCTTGGCCTTTGATATTTTTTAGATTAAAAGGGTAAGATAGACTTTAGCCAAGTATATTTAATTAAAATCCCTTAATTTCCTCATTTATTAACTCTTTCTCTCTCTCCTTTTTAATTATTTCTTTATCAATAGATTTTGTTTTAATTTTAACTTGAATATTGTTTTTCTTTTATTATCCAAATATATAAATATCACAATACATTGTTTTTAACTTTATATAATTTTAAATAAATATTGAAAAATTTCTCTGAGATTGAAATTGTAATTATTTTGGGCATTAACTTTTTTTTTGAATATGTTATGAAGTTATTTATTTTTGCATACATGTGACTAGTTTCGTTTTCATTAATTTCATAATTTTGATACGAACTACCCGTGTGCATGCATAATATACTATATGTTGTTAATATACACATATGTAACCATTTGTAAATATAATACACAAATGTATAAAAGTCTGTACACATGTGTATAAACTAACAGCTGCGTATCTTGTATAAACTGATAGTTAACGAGACTGTACACATGTGTATAAATTAACAGCTGTGTATCTTGTATAAACTGATAGTTGGCGAGACTGTACACATGTGTATAAACTAACATCTGTGTATCTTGTATAAACTGATACTAGCGAGACTGTACACATGTGTATACACTAACAGCTGTGTATCTTATATATACGGAAACTAGCGAGATTTTAGGGATTTTGATTATATTGTTTAATGAATGCAATTTACAAAAGACGCAATGCCCTTATCTTAATTATTTTAGAAGGAAGTTACAACATTATAATTACAATCTTGCCATTGTTTGAAACTCTCTAGATGATGTAATCCAATGGCCCAGATTAGTTCACACAGTTCACTCCCAACCTAGTGTTCACTCTAGAACCCTACCCTATATATATATATATTGTTTTTGGGCCCTAACATCATGAGTTTGTTTTTTTATGCATTTCTCTTTTTTTATTTGTATAAATCTGAGTTTATAACATAGTTTATAAGAATATTATGACACAATAGTTGATTGATTGGGTCTCGAATATCGAATTTACACTATATAAGTCGGTTTTTGAATCAGTTTAACAGCGTCCTCGTCCTCAAGTGCTCAACGCCTCCATTTAAACATTGCCTCCAACGAAGCCACTATCGGGGTCATCAATGTTTAAACATCTTGCATTGCATAACTATTCTATAAACCCAAGTCTCTGTTCAGCCAGTATGTGTATGTTATCAACCGTGTGGTGATCTTCTTGCCCGTCGTTTCACAAAACCATCACCCATTCATAATTTTTATCATAACGCCATGATTCGATGATTGGATTGATAAATTGATTTACATTATTTTGTGGAAATCTTCTTCTTAATCGTCTTATCACAGTATCTGTTTTACCATCACCCTTCTTCTGGAGTCGAATCTGATAACGAACCTATTGTTTGAAGTGTTGAGCCTCCAAGAGACTACTTTTTCCATTTTTTCTGTGTTTGTTTGTTTGTTTGTTTTTTTCTTTTTTGAAGTTTCTGGTGTTTGGCGTTTTGTAGAGATGGCGTTTGTTTTCGAGTATGATTAATGAAAGGGATGGTTTGTTCATTTATATAATGATGTTTTAGGCGTGTGTTTTTGGGCAGGCGTTTTTTCACAATGAATAAATACAATAAAGTCTCTGGCGTTCCATAGGCTTTATCATTAATTTGTCAGCGAGTTGGCGTTTTGGTGTTTCCACTTTATTTATTAAAATAAAGTCTGTGGCAATTCCGAAAAATTTGTCAGTGAGTTGGCGTTTTTGGCGTTTTGGTATTTCCTCTTTATTCGGTAAAAAACAATTTTACCCTTAATGAACCCCACGCCATTACGAAAGTCATTGATATTTACAAAATGTCACCGTCTCGTTTTAGTCTGTGGATTGTTTTGATCCAACCGCTGTGAAACGTTTTCACCGTTTTCACACTTGGGGCGTTTTCCCCAGATCATGCCCCTATATATGTACATATATATGGGTAAGGGTTTGTTTACAAAGGGTTTTTTTCCTACAAAGTGTGAGAAGTTTATGTAAGAATCCTGTTTTAAATTTTAGGAATGATGTTTTAGATTCTTTTGGCATGATATTATATAGAAAAACACCAAATATAACAATTTGAAACATGAGGAAATGTATTTTAGGCATGAAATTTAAAACACCATGTGAAGAAAATTAATAATGTGTTTTAAATTTAATGCTAATATACATTTGATTGAGTTGTAAATTGTTGTGTATAGTTTTTTTTATATAGTACCATGCAATAAGAATCTAAAAAATCATGCCTTAAATTAAAACACAATGGCTATAGACTTCTTACACTTTTTAGGAAAATGTCATTTAGACTAACCCTACCCCTACCCTGTATACGTGTATGTGTTTTTTTTATTAAAAAAAACTATCACCTCACTAATTTGATGGTAAAAAATAATCGATGATCAATTGGATATATATACATTTAGGGTCTTAAGCTAATAGTACCTTTCAGTGATGTTTTTTTTTCTCAACAACAATAAAATAATCTGAGCAGGCTTAAGTCAGTTCTACATGTCCGTAAATGTGTGTTATAAGTGACACAAAGAAATAATACAATATGTTAGACTAGTCTTGTCATAGTCTAATAGTCTATGGGGTTGGGTTAACTAGTAAATTTTATTTATGGAGTCGTATTTTAAGGGAAATTAAGTCTTTAGTTAGTTTTCTATTTGAGTGGTTTATGTTTCTTGTTTCAAGATATTGGTTTAGTGTAAATAGTTGGTTAGGACTTAGGGTCATTGATTTTGTTCTTTTGGTTTATTAATAAAATAAGATTCGATCGAAGGTTTTGATCAAAACCCAGTATTCTGTGTTTTATTCGCGAATTTTTTGTTCCAAATTTCAGTTTTATACCATTAATTGGTATCAGAGCCCTAAAGCTTTAGGACCTGCTGAGAAGTAGCGAAAGTCCAAATGATTCAACGCAACTTCAATACTAGATTAGCCGACCCGGTTTAAACCTATAACATGTATATAACAAATGTAGAGAAGAAATTTAACATAAAGGGAGTTAAACTAACCGAAATGGGCAAAAATCGGGTGTCTTCGACGGAGCTCAGGCGAGTTTTGGGGGAAAAGTGAAGAAAAAGGAAGGAAATGGCGCTAATATGGTCTGTTACGTCAACACGTTTACCGGCGACACTGTGTCGCCGTTATTGATCCGCTGTCGCCGCTAATGGTTTAATCTGGATAACATTTGTGTGGCTAGGGTTTATTCTGGTTTAGGGACCTTTAGCGGAGACGACGTCGCCGCTAATGGTATAACTCTTCTCGCCGCTATTGCTTGTTGAATCCCCAACCATCAGATCTAGAAAATGATCAACGACTGGGGTTTGGTCTGAGGGCCCGGGACACGGATCGACCAATAGCGGCGACACTTGGTTTGTCGCCGCTAACGGTGTCGCCGCTAAAACCGGTGTTTTCTTGTAGTGTTTATCCCGCCAAGGATAAGAACGAAATAACCAATTTAGGTTGTTGTTTTGGTAGAAGATATCCAATTAGATTTGCGAGTAGGCGAACGAAAGAAAATTCGTCAACACAGAAGGCTTTGAATCATGTCATGTCTATAAGTGGTCAAGTGAGATTGAAGTTGTGAAGAAGAAGAAGATATAAAAACAGGAAAAGAGGGAAGTTATGTAGTCAAGATAGATGTGTATGGCATATTAGAGGCGGTCGACCAAGGGGCTAAGGAGTTGTGGTGGATCTAAAGAAATCAAATCAAGCCCTTTCTTTATTGTTTCAAGCCTTACCCGAAGATATGGTGTTCCAAATAGTGGGTTGCACTGATGCAAAACAAATATGGGATGAGCTAACAAGGTATTTAAAAGTGGATTGAGTGAGAACGGCTAGGCTAGCAACATTAAAGAGGGGTCTCGAAGAATTACGCATGAAGGTGGATGAGTCAGTTAATAATTTTACAACTAAACTTATTGGGTTAGCTTCAAAGACAAGGAGTCTTGGTCATGAAATTGAAGAAAAAGGATACGGTGAGAAGGCTAATTGATTCAATGCCTAATATTTTCTTTAAATTGTGTCCTCAATTGAACAATGTTTCAAAATTGATGCTCGTTAATGACTCTGTTATAAGATTGAAAGCATAAAAGAAACGTATCAAAGGATCCAATAAAGGAGAAGACGTTCATGGGAGCTTGTTTGCTACGAAAGGAAAGGAGAAAAAAAAACGTGTGTACATTGTGGTTGTAGAAGTTCAAGTCAGGATGATCTAGGCATGCCCAAGAAAAGGGTCGAGGGTCTAGGAAGGGTCAAGATGGTGAACGGGTCCTATGAGATAAGAGCCAAGTTAAATGTGTCTAATAGTGTAGGAGGTTAACTAGTAAGTTTTATTTATGGCGTTGTATTTTAGGAAAAAATATGTTGTATTTTATTTAATGGCTAATGTTACTCTCCCAAACTCCTATAGTTGCAAATAAATCACCCTTGCTTAGGATTGAACCCAAGACCTTCCAAAATAAGCTAAAATAGAGAATTTGAAGATGCCAATGTTAGAACCCGCGTCTCCTTGTTGTTTAAGCAAGGCAGTAACCACCCTGACAATAGCTTGTTTGTAACCTAATCATATATATATATATATATATGGTAGGGTTCATCAGTGAACAATAGTTTTTCTAAGTGGTTTGTGTTTCTTGTTTTTTATGATGTTGGCTTAATATAAATAAATGACTAGAGGTATTGTAATTTATGTGTTTTTAATTACTTTATTAATAAAAAAGAGCAATCAAAGGTTTTGAACAAAACCGAGTATTTTATGTTTTGTTTCTTCCTTTTTTTTTGTCCGAATTCAAGTTCTATATCATTACAATAAACTTCCTTGACATAAATATCAATTCATATTAATAGTGACATGTCGCATCTAATGGGCGTTAGAATTTAACGTTTATATCATTTAATCTCGAGTCTTAAGAAAACCTGAGAAACATATTGGTGTACATTTGTTTTCTAGCATTGATGCGAATAAATGTAAGCTTTGAATTATTCGTTGGGTTCATTAAACTGCTGGCAGAAAGCGAAATGGCATGAAGGACCGATCAATTACATCAAAGAAAAATGATGGTCGATGCCAGTCATCCATCAAGTTTCTTGATTTAATGCTGCTTCAACAACCAACTTTACAAGGTAGTTATTATCACAATAGAATACAAAATAAAATTTTCATGCCTTCGCAGAAATAATTGAAGAGAGAAGGAGAGTAAAAGTTAGAGAAATTTTTACATCATCCTGTAAAAAAATTATTTTTTTTTGTTGTTGTCCAGAAAGACTGTAACTATGCTTTTGCATGCAAGTACTTGTAGCATATGGCCAGAAATCATGGGATCTTTTATGGTGAATTGTGGTAAAGAAAAATGGTGTGAGTTAGATGGTGAAGATGAAGGTAAATATGAGTAGAAGCATCCAAAAGCATGTGCTTAGTTTAATCTGTCTTGGCCAATACAGGCAACTGTAGAATCCACATGGGCTAGTCTGACAGAATGAGTTACACACAAAAAGAGACATGATGTATCAAAACTTTTTGACCTAGTGAGGGCCACCCAAAAAGTCTTTCAAAATTGCTAAATTCCATACCATTTTGTATATCTTTGGTGATTTTATATACAATCAATCATGTGTAAGAGATTTTGGGATACGAGTGTACTCAGTTTCATTATAGTTAATTATAAGTTAATTTAGAGAGAGAATGAAAGCTTATAATTGAAGTATTAAAAGATCATTTACTATCTTTTATTGGTATATGTTGACCAAAAGAATTGCCAATGCCTTTGGATGCCAATATGCATCTACTTTCCGGAGCGGACCTAACATGTTGCTAGGGGTAGACCTTGACGCTCCGGCAATAGTATAAATTTTAGAAAAAAATTGACCATTTTGCGATTACGTTACACTTTTTATATGAAATGTTGCCAGTATAAAGATTTTCTAGATCCTTCACTGTCTACTTTCTAGCAGGAAAACTTTATTTAACGGTCTTAAATACATCTGGACAAATAACATGGATATACTAAACACACCAACTAAAAATTATATTCTAACAATAAAACTACTTGCATTTATCTATTGATCCAAAACTCAAATTAACCTAAGTATGACTTACGTACACCCTTTGTTTTTTTCGTGGGTTGAAACTGATGGAGAGACTAATGAGCCGAAAGCAACTTCTTTAATGCAAGAGTGGGGCACACTGCTGTCTGCTGGTGCTGTTTTTTAATGATTGCTAGCTTTCTCATATGGTGTTTTCATCAGCATTTCCATATGTTGTGTGGCTCTCTTCTTGCCCCAGGAGGAAGCTATCTCTTTTATGTTGTTTTGAAATGAAGACCACCACTTAAATCTATTCTCCACCTTTGGTTATTTTTCAATGTGGAGAACTGAAGCTTACATAATAAAGTACTTCCAGTAACCTTGGAATTCCATGATCTCCAGCTGAAGGTTAGTTAATGATCTTATTGTTATTAACTTAATATATATAAGTATATAACTAATCATGTAATTTGGTATCCATGTTTTTTCATAGATATATTTGTACATGGCAGGATTCAGTGCTTAAAAATGGATGGAGCTTAAATAATTCTAGCATATATTATTGTTCATAAGGTTGGTTAAGTTTAATCTGATGGATTGGAATTTAAATACTCCCACAGAATGGGATTGGGAGAATTTAGCCATGTACACCAACAAAGAAATGGAAGTCCCCAAGAATTTGCCATTTTCTAGCCAAGAACATGGGGTAGTAGATAATGTCGATTTTTTGTTCTCCGCTTCCGCTTCTGTTGATTCTTCATCTAAAGAAACAATCAAACCTTATCGAGTGTTTGATGATCTACCAAAAGAGTTCTTGGGAAAGGAAGAATCTTCTTGGGTAGGAGATCAAAATGGAAGCTTTTCTAATATGGTGGAAGAAGCTTCAGTGTTGTCTGGTGAAGCAATGATTGGTTTGAAGCTTGGAAGACATATGAGCACTTCTAGCAGTAATAACAAGACGGCGACAACATCGGTTTCTTTGTTTCCTACATCGAATCCCATGATAAAGCGATCTAGAGCGTCTTACTTAAGTTCACAGTCCCCACGTTGTCAAGTCGAAGGATGCAACCTTGATCTTGCATCAGCCAAAGACTACCACCGCCGGCATAGAATTTGTGCAAATCATTCTAAAAGCCCCAAAGTCATTGTAGCTGGGATGGAACGTCGATTTTGTCAACAGTGTAGCAGGAAAGTTACGTTTAATAATTTGTTTAACATATTTCTATGTGATAAATCAACCTCCAATGAGAGGTTGGGGAAGTATTATTTATAATCGGGGAATTACAAAAGTCTCTCCCATAATTATGGAGAGTCAAACCAAATACAAGGAAATGGAATAATCACATTTAATACAATTAATAGAAAATATTTACAAATTATTTCCTCTAATACCCTCTTCAATCGGAACGGTGGCGGACCAAGACGGAGCTTTGTACGAAAAACATCAAATTGAGCGCGCGGAAGACTTTTGGTAAAGATGTCGGCCACCTGGAGATTGGTTGGGACAAACTTGGTGTAAAGTTTCCCCGAGTTAACGAGCTCACGAATAAAGTGATAGTCCAAGTCAATATGTTTAGCACGTTTATGAGAGACAGGATTCAGGGTCATAAACAAAGCACTCTTATTATCACAGAGTAACGTTGGACGATCAGGCGGAAGAGCATGTAACTCCTGTAGGAGATGAGTAATCCAAACAAGTTCGGCAGCCATATTAGCCATGGCTCGGTATTCTGATTCGCAGCTTGATCTTGAAACAGTAGGCTGTTTCTTGGCACTCCAAGAGACAAGGTTACCACCAAGAAAAATCGAGTATCCGTATGTGGAGCGTCGCCTATCAAGACAGCGTGCCCAATCGGCATCTGAGTAACCAATGATGTCGGGAGGATGCGAACGATAGTAGGTGAGGCCAAAGGTAAGTGTACCTTTGACATACCGTAAGAGGCGTTTAACTGCTTGAAAATGATTGACGGTTGGGCTATGAAGAAACTGAGAGAGTGATTAACGGCATACGAGAGATCCGGTCTGGTTATGGTTAAGTATTGCAAAGCTCCAACCAACGAACGATATAATGTGGGATCGGAATACGGCACACCATTTGCAGAAAAGGATTCATGCGGAGCAAGAGGAGTATGCACAGGTTTGACATCATACAAATTTGCCCGTTGAAGAATATATTGGGCATACTTTGCTTGTGTAAGGAACAAGCCGTTTTCCATGTGGACAACTTCTAAACCGAGAAAATAGTTGAGATTTCCAAGATCCTTTATCGCAAATTCCCGATTAAGACGAGAGGTAAAGGATTGTATAATGTCTTCATCATTTCCGGTAAGGATAAGATCATCCACGTAGACAAGGAGATACATAATGCAAGCATCTCTACGAAAAATGAAAAGCCATGTATCCGCATGGCTGCATGTAAACCCGTAGGATAGAAGGAATGTGCTCAAACGCTGAAACCAAGCACGAGGAGCTTGTTTGAGGCCGTAAAGTGCCTTAGATAACTTACAAACGTATCTTGGATGACTAGAGTCCACAAATCCGGGTGGTTGTTCCATGAAGACGGTTTCATTTAAATCACCATTTAGGAATGCATTTTTGACGTTTAGTTGATGTAATTTCCATTGATTGAGAATCGCAAGAGATAAAACGATGTGAATGTAGATGCCTTGACCACCGGACTGAAGGTGTGAGAATAATCCAATCCTGGAATTTGAGTAAAACCTTGCGCTACCAAACGTGCTTTGTATCGATCATTTTTTCCATCAGAACGATATTTAGTACGAAACACCCATTTGGAACCCACAACATTCATAGATGCTGGTCGTGGAACTAGCGTCCGTGTGTTATTTTTATGAAGAACCGTAATTTCTTCGACCATTGCCATTATCCACTTTGGATCTTGGCTGCGGATTTGAAACCGCGTGGCTCCGTAGTGACTGACAAAGCCACATGTAAGGCATAGGAATTTAGAGCAGCAAGGTCTGCTTGATGCCTTGGTTTAAATATTCCCGCCTTTGCTCGAGTCGTCATAGGATGGGAATTAGATACATGTGGTACAGCGGTTTATGGAACGGGTACAGCAGGGGAGGGTGGTGCGGGTGTAGGAGGGGAGGGTGGTTCGGGTGTAGGAGGGGAGGGTGGTTCGGGTGCAGCAGGGGAGGCGGGTTGGGTTGAGAAGCTGGTGGAGTTTGGATGGAAATCGGATGACTGCTGTGTAGGAGGAGGATCCATATTGGGTTGAATTTGAGATGGGCGGTTGGGTTGGTTATGGGCAGGAGTGGTAAGAATAGGTTCCGAAATGCAAAGAGGGCAAGTGTGTGAGGTAGTTGGGCCGTTAGGTGATAAGGATAGAGGAGCGGAAGATGGGCTGGTTGGTGATGAAGTAGGTGGGCCATTTGAAGTTGGTGTATCTTCACAAAAGGATGTAAGCAATAAGTGGTTTAAGTCTGTTGAGTTGTGAGAATCTTTAAACGGAAATGACGACTCATTGAAACGAGCATGACGGGATATAAAAACCCGATTGGTGGTAGGATCCAAGCATCGAAAACCTTTATGAGAGGAGCTATAACCAATAAAAATGCACGGAAGACTTCGTGGCTCGAGCTTATGCTTGGCATAGTCACGTAGGTAGGGAAAAACACGGCACCCATAAACCCGAAAATTAGAAAAATTTGGCAGTTGATTAAACAGAACTTGAAAGGGAGACTTGTTCTCTAGAAGAGGAGTCGGCACATGGTTAATAATATAAGTTGCTGAAGCAAAAGCGTCGGCCCAAAAGGAAGCAGGCACGTGAGCATTGAACAACATTGTGAGTCCGGTTTCCACAATATGGGGATGTTTCCTTTCCCCACATCCGTTTTGTTGAGGTGTGTATGGACATGAGTACCTATGAAATGTTCCATTTTGTTCAAAAAATTTACGAACTGTATGATTCACGAACTCCGTTCCACCATCGCTTTGAAAAGTTTTAATTTTTCGTGAACATTGAGTTTGCACAAGGTTAATAAAAGACTGTAGAACCGCGTAAAACCTGTTTTTGTTTTAAGTGGATATAACCAAGTAAACCTAGAGTAATTGTCAATAAAAGCAACATAGTAACGATAACCCTCTGTGGAGGAAATAGGTGCGGGACCCCATAGATCACAATGAACCAAATCAAGCGGAAAAGATGCGCGTTTTTCATTAGAGTTAAAAGATAACCGTTGTCCTTTTGCAAGTTGACATGAGGTACAAATATCCGGTTTTGGTAATAAGGAAGTAACCGACAAAATACCACATTTATTCAAATTAGAAATAACATCAAACGATGCGTGACCCAAACGAGCATGCCATAATTCATAAGAAGCTTTATTTGAAACACCCGCAACAAAGGCTTGTGGTTCATTCTGGAGCACATATAATCCATCAACGCATTTCCCTCGAGCAAGTACCCGTTTTGTTTTCCGATCCTGGATATGAAAATAATGTTGAGAAAACAATACATCAACTGAATGGTCGGCAGTTAGCTTGCTTATTGATAGTAACTTTCTGGTAAGGTTCGGAACAACAAGCACATTAAGAATATTAATCTTATCACAAAGTTTTGAGGGTCCAACGTGAGTTATTGGGAGACGCTTACCATTTCCAAAAATGACCGCATGTTTACCTTTGTAGGGAGTGGAATGGTGAAGGCAATCTGGAGTTGGAGTCATATGATCAGTGGCTCCCGTATCACCGGCCCAATTGGGAGTATCTTCTGTAACATGGCACTTGGCATGAAATGCCTTGACTAAGGAGTCATCCAAGGCTGGAGATTGAGTGGCATAGGAGCGAAGATCTGGACATGCCGAAGCGTAGTGGCCTCGGAAGCACGGAAACGCCTGGGAGGTGCCGTCTCCCGTCCTGGGGACTGCTAGGGGACGGAAACGGCACGGGGACGGCCGGGAAACGTCCCCGACAGGTAGGAAACGGCCAGGAAGCGTGCATGAGAAGGGGACGGTGTATGGGGACGCGCAGGAAACGTTTCCTGCAAGTTTCCGGTCATAGTTTGACTGAATAGGGTGAAAATAGCGGATTCCGACGACGACTTCTGGCCGGAAACCTGCAATTTCTGCCGGAAACTTGCTGGAGACTTGCTGGAAACTGTGAAGAAGAAGAGCGGCTGCCTTTTTGTGACGGCACCTCCCAGGCGTTTCTCCAATGCCAAGTCAGCAGATGGGTGCGAATCAAGTTCGAACACCGGCGGAAAACGGTGCAACAACTCTTTTTGTTGGGGAGTTACATTGGTGGACAACAGATGCCGAGCTAGAAAACGTTTTATCTCATTACGGAAGGGTGAAAGAAATAAAGTTTTTTGATGAACGGGCTAGTGGAAAGTCAAAGGGCTATTGGTGGACAACAGATGCCGAGCTTGAATACGATCCTTGCCGTACCCGTCGCGTTTCACTTGATTTTGTGAAAATTGATTTGGGTTGTTGAGATTAGGATTGGTAGAACAAGATCCAGATTTTTTTTTATTTTTTTTTAATAATTCAAGTGCAAAGTTTGTGGTGAAAATCGACAAGGATCGTATTCAAGAGTTAGAGCACACTTGCTCGGTATAAAAGGTACGAAAATATGAAACCGTAGGACACTGACAGGTTTATCAGGTTTGGGTCGGGTGCTGATCAAAGTTATAATACCCCTGCTCTTTCAAATTTATAATTTTTCTGTGTGTTGGGCATTTCAAGTTTATCATTTATTCAATAAAATGATAAATAACTAATTTGAGTTTTTGTGCTACATTATCTTTGATATATATTTATTTTTTATATGTTTTTATTCCCGTACCCGTCCCGTCCCCGCTTCTTAAATTTTTTAGTTTTGCCGTTTCCCGTGCCCGTCCCCGTACCCGTACCCCGTTCCCGTACCCGTCCCAGTGCATCATAGGTAGTGGCCGTACGTGCGACACAATTGACAGCGAGGTTGGCGGTTGTTGTTACTACGGCCCCTGCCCCGAGAAGAGGAACCCCGATATGAACTATGACCCCGGTTTTGGGATGAAAATTCATGTTTGCCTTGAACATGAAACGCAGCAGGAGGTGTGGTCGTGCCATGAAGATTTTGGGTGAACAAATCATGGCTTTCTGCCTGGGCAACGAGGTCATGAAACAAAGGTGCCGGTTTGATATTTCGAATGACGATGGAGAAGCTTTCATAGGAAGGACCAAGCCCTCGAAGAAACCAATGTAACTTGTCTGTTTCGGCAACAGGATGACCGATTGCAGCAAGCTGTTCACAAAGGAGTTTGAACTTGCGGGAAAAGTCCGTAACCGAGGACGTGCCCTTGGTAAGCTGTTGAAGGGAGTCACGTAGAGACTGAACGCGTTCAATAGACGCGTTGCTATAGGTATTCTCAAGAGTAAGCCAGATCTGTCGGGCACCGGTTATGCCAAGAACTTCTGTTGCTGCCTCCTCGGTTAAGGAAGAAAGGATAAGGAGGACAGCCTTTTGATCTGTAACAAGCCAAGCGACGAAATCTGGGTTGGGCTCGGTTTTGTTATCGGAAGTAGTAACAGTTTCGGAGGGTGGGGAAGAACCATCGATATGAGCAGAGAGTTTGTGAAGTGTCACTAAAAGGGTCATGTGGTTGCACCATATAAGAAAGGTAGAAGAGGAGAGTTTGACAGGGGAAAAGTGATTGGTAGAGGTGTTATTGGAATTTTGGGTTGCCATGAGAGTTCCCAGGAAAGAAATTAGAGAATGAAGGAAAGGAGGAAACAGGCTGATACCATGTGATAAATCAACCTCCAATGATTTGGAGAGGTTGGGGCAATGATTTGGAGAGGTTTGGGAAGTATTATTTATAATCGGGGAATTACAAAAGTCTCTCCCATAATTATGGAGAGTCAAACCAAATACAAGGAAATAGAATAATCACATTTAATACAATTAATAGAAAATATTTACAAATTATTTCCTCTAATATTCTATATAATACAAGACCCCTTTTCTAACATCTAGTATGTCCAACTTTTATATATGATGGCTGATCTTGCAGATTTCATGATTTGTCAGAGTTCGATGATAAAAAGCGTAGCTGTCGTCGACGCCTTTCCGCACACAATGCAAGACGCCGCAGGCCACAGTCAGACGAGATCCATTTCAGCTCCACGCGGATGTCTTCTTCGATATGTGGTATGCTACAAATCTAAGAAAAGTTTTAACCAATAATCTATTCATTCTCATTCACAAATCTCTATCGTATTGCTATTATCCCAGCACTACTAGTTTGGGACTAGCTAGCATATGATAAATGTTTTAGTGTTTCATTCATTCATGGTATTAATCTTTTCAGCATTTTTATTTTAATGACAGATCGAAGACCGCACATGAACTTTCTTCTAAATAGGGAATCAATCCCGGTTCTGGATTCAGCACCACCCGAAAGTTCTCGCAACTTCAAAGGGGAAGAATGCCTTATGGGGCTTGCAAAAGGCGGAGGGGTTGATGTCTTGCCAACAAATGGTACCTTAAGCTTCAGTTCTGAGAGATTTACGCCTAGGAATGCAAATCATAACGGTATGCATGCGACTTACCTAATTCAAGCTCTATGTATATAAACAAATAAATCTAGCCGATAAACCGAATAGTTAAACAAATCTATTTATTTAAACCTTCATCTATATCTCCTTCTTTCTCTAATCTTTATATTCATTCTTTCTCTCAAATAAACCGATCTAAAACAATTCTAAAAGACATGTAACATAGATGAATTTTTATGATTACAACAATGAATTTAATGAACTGAATACTGAGTTTTTTTTTTCTTTTTACTGGTTATTAAACTGTAACAGGTATGGACCCAACATCTAACTCAATATTATCTGGAGATGTTCGGAATGCTTTCTCTCTTCTGTCAACAAGTTCTTGGTCTTCAAGTTGGCCTGAAGAACCCTCATCGTTTAATCAATTCGCGCATGGAAACAGCATCGGCTTGTCACAACCACGAGCGCCTGTCGAACTTCAAAACACTACAAGCAACACCCAGCTCCAAGATTTTAGTTCCTTCAGATCACCTCATGAATTTGACCGCTTTTATTCCAACTGAAATCAATCAGCTAATGATTTTCCAATAAGTCTTTTCATAAAAATATCTGCACAGTTCATGTAAGCCAGTCCAGTACTAGATCAAACATCTTAGAACCACTACAGCCAATAAAGATTGATGGGCTCAGACTTCACTAAAGCCACTGAGGATCCAAAGGAACTTTTGAGGTTTATCATGGGAACAAAGTTCATTTCTTTTTTTTCACTTTTGCTGGATGCTTTTTTCTTCTGATTTCTCAGAAATGGTGGTTGCAGGTAATTCAAATTTTCCCATCCAGATGTTGATTTGTTGTTGTTATATTCTCTCCAGATGAAATTATTATACTCTTTTTAGGATTAATTTAGGAGTTGAATTTTAGGTCTCCTGCAGTTTAGTTTACTCAGATTATATTTTCTTTGATTCTTTCTTTTTTCTTTTGTGTGTGTAGACTATGATTAACTTGGTTTACCGTTGCGATTTTTGTGGAGAGTTGTGTGTTTTTTTTATGCTTGAAGTACTCTTTGCCTTTGAATGTAGTGATCAACAAGATAAAAAAATGTTTCATAATGAAGATAAAATAGGTCGAATGTCAGCTAAAAATAATAGCAAATGATTTTGTATAGTTAATATATTTGTGTAAAAATATACTTTTTTCATCTATTTGACTTGGTTGTTCACAAACTAAAAAAAAAAAAAGAGAACACACATAGTTGATAGTTGAAATGTGCAGACGTTTATCACATGTGATTAACATACCTAAAGACTAAAATATTCTTGAACGTACTAATATATTAATTCTTAGACGTACTAAAATTTATATTATACTGATATCAAGTACCATGCAATAACAATCGAAACAAACATCCACAACCAACATCGGAAGCAAAGAATATAGATCAAAATGTTTGTTCATCTCATTAGTTTGCTACTGTATGTAGTTCCGTTCAAACCAAACACTAGATGTGAGAGCGACGGATCACACCAAATATTAAAAAAATAATAATAATAAATAAATCAAGTTAGTCGTCAGTAACAGCGACCGATCACCTACGAACACACTTAACACATGAAATTAAATTATTATCGATCGATGTAACACCGACAACCACTAGCACATGCTAAACCCAAGATTGGTCATCGAGGTGGGGATAATTTTTTGTGGACCGTCCCTTGTGGATCGATCCGTGAAGATAAGATTTCGTCTTAGATTCCCGCCCAAGCTTTCCAGCCAGTCGTCCGTCGGGAGGGAGAGTTTTCGGATAGATTGTCTTTGGTAAACCGCCGTTTGTGTATATGGGTTGAGCTTAATCCGCCGTTTGGTATATCCAAAGTTGGTTGTGTTTATGGTGCTTATTGTGGTTTTTGGAGGGGTGTTTTCTCAATTTTCTTCGAGGTCCAATACTTATATTGATGGGTGTGTGACCACCCTTGGCTTATACATGTGATTTTTTTGTACTTGGATCAGGTCAAAGTGCGGCACAACCTATCTTGGACGATTTTCAAAATTTAGCATACGACTCTCCCTTCTTATCCATGACCGATAACGATAAACTAAATATTTTATAGAAGGCTTTCGTGTGTTATTTACTTATTTATATGCAGTTATTACAAATTTTAATACCAATGATATTTTTTTGCAATTATATTAGCGACATTTGTGATTATGGTTAATCTCCACACCAAAATAGGTGCGATGACTATTGTATTTATATGAATAAATGTTACACAATTGTACATGAGAAATAACATAAATACATAAGAAGACAAGCTTATTTATTTAGTCTAACATCCTTCTCAAGCGAAACGGTGGTGGTCCAAGACGTAACATGGCTCGAAAGTACTCAAACTGAGGCTGAGGAAGACTTTAAGTAAAATGTCAGCCAACCACCTGAAGCTTGATTAGAACAAATTTAGTGTAGAGCTATCCTAAAGAAACAAGTTCTCAAGTGAAGTGATAGTCCAAATTAATAAGTTTAGCCCGCTTGTGTGATACTGGATTCTGAGTAAAAAATAAAGCACTACGATTATCACATAACAATGTCGATTTATCGGGTGGTAGTGCATGTAGTTCGCATAAAAGTGAGCGATCCAGACCATCTCAGCGGTTGTGTTGGCCATTCACGGTATTCATAATCATAGCGCGATATAGTAGGATGCTTTTAGCACTTCAAAAAACCATATTACCTACCAGAAAAATAGAATAACCATATGTAGAACGACGTGTGTCGAGATAGTAAGCCCAGACAGTATCCAAATAACCAAGAACAAAGACAGACGGCGGCTTTTGAAATGTGAGACCATAAGAGAGTGTGCCTTTCACATATCGAAGAATACACATCACACTTTGAAAGTGTGCATCAGTAGGGTGGTTCTGAAGAAATTGATTGACTTGATTAACTGCATAAGAGATATAGGTGAGAGAGAGAATGAAATGGACAAAAAACAAAAGGTGTGGATGGAATGAATTTGAGGGAATAGAATATCATATGTAATGAGTGATTTCATTATCTTGACCAACCAAACATATCATTTTTTATTCCTTCTTAGTAGTCCATTCCATTTCATCTCTCATTCATGTATACCAAACACTACCTAACATGTTATCTCTCCTTTACTCAAAACCACTTATAACAACTTTTTATAATATCACAACCACTTATAACACTTTTTATAATATAAAACCACTCATATAATTTGATAGAAAGGATGTAAATGTTCTAATAGTATATATAATGTATCATTTTCAATTATGATAAAAATAAAAACATATGACATAAATGTCAAATATAAATTATCATATATCAATAAATGTAGCCCTCGTGATGCATGAGCAAAAAGTTGTACGAATAAGGCCAAAAGACTAAGAAGTATTAAACATAAGCATCACACTCAAAGCCATGGTCTGTCGATCTGTAAATCAACCGTGTTGAAGATAGGTTTAAACTAAAGGATTCAAGCAACAAAAGACCACATGCTCGGTGTATGGTTTTGACAATGGATTGTCGTAAATGTTATGAAGAACTAGTAAATCTCTCCGCGCGATGCGGCGGGTCCATATGTAAAGTAACTCGGATTTATGCAGGAAAGGCTTGAACCGTTTCTAAACAAAAGTTAGCTCAAAACGTAGATAAACTGAATACGTACATAAAAATAAGCACGGAAACATGTTATACGAGGGTCGACTTTTTTGCGAAAGAAATTTACGTCGAACACCAACCTGATGTTATACCGATACGTACATAAAAATAAGTAAAAAATATGTTTTCTAAATTAAAAATGGTACCCGCGCGTTGCGGAGGGACCGAAACATAAAGTAAGCCCAATTTATAAAGTATAATGAAAATATATTATATTTAACCCAAGTTGTATTAAAACTAAGCTTATGTCAAAACGTAGATTAACTAAAAACTTACAAAAAAAGCGAAAAAAATATATTATATCTGAGCCTACCCATTTTCAACGAAACGTAATCAACTTGAATCTATACCGACACGTACATAAATATAAACACATAAAAAATAATTATAAAGTTTTTAGAAAGTTGAAGGGTTGTAACTGCCAATACTAAATATTGAAGGGTAAAGGCTAAAATAAAAAAAACTTACTAAAAGACAAAAAAACTGTAATCCACCTAAATTTATATCGCCACATACATAAATATAAGTACGAAAAATATTTATATAGATTTTATAAAGTTGAAGGACTGTAAGGGCAAATATTAAATGTTGAAAGTTACAAGCTAAAATAAGCAGAAACTTACTAAAAAGAAAAAGAAACACCAATAGCAAGCTGCCATGCAGTACCTATAACTCAGATTTGTGCAAAACCTGAACCGTTTCTAAACAAAAGTTATCTTAAAACGTAGATAAACTGAATATGTACATAAAAATAAGCACGGAAACGTATAATACATGGGTCAACTTTTTTGCGAAAGAAATTTACGTGGAACACCAACCTGATTTTATACCGATACGTACATAAAAATAAGTAAAAATGTATTTTTAAGTTAAAAATTGTATCGCGCGTTGCGGTAGAACCGGAACGTAAAGTAAGCCGAATTTATAAAGTCTAGTGAAAACATGTTATATTTGACTCGACTTGTTTTAAAACTAAATTTATGCCAAAACGTAGATTCACTAAAAACTTACCGGTAAAAGCGAGAAAACATATTATATCTGAGCTTATCCATTTTCAAAAAAATGTAATCAACTTGAAATTATACCGACACGTACATAAATATGAACACGTAAAAGATAACTAAAAAGTTTTTAGAAAGTTGAAGGCTTGTAACTGAAATACTAAATGTTAAAGGGTGAAGGGTAAAAAAACTTACTAAAAGACAAAAAAAAAACCTTAATTAGCCTATATTTATGTCGACACATACACAAATATAAGCATTAAAAATATTATATAGATTTTATAAAGTTGAAGGGTTGTAAGGGTAAATACTAAATGTTAAAGGTTAAAAACTAAAAGAAACAAAAACTTAGTAAAAAAAAATCAACCAATAGTAGCGTGCTACTGTATACAAAGCTTGTTATTGTAAGATATATTAATAATATTAATTTTATCGTAGATAAAGACAACATCAAGAGTTATTAAATACTACCTTATAAAATATTAAATCGTCAAATGTAACATGGTAAACAGTGAAAAGATCAGTTCAAAGCGTAATAAAGTTCAAACAAATTTATAAAGATCAATGGTTATAATAGTAAGAGACGAAAATCATTACAGAACACTAACTGTTGTGTTAACAAAAAGAACAACCCTAAAACACTAGGTATTAAGGTTTATATTTTTTAAATTTTATGTTTCTTACATTCATACGTGTATTAGGGTGAAGGGAGTGGTTAGTCAAGTGAAAGTGGCAAACTTTTAAACTAACCAATGAGAGAGTGCCATGTCAGCATGTCAAAAAGTTTAAACTTTTGGTGAAAAGTGTTGGCAATGGTTAAACACTTGAAAATGGCAAACTTTTTTTTTGTTTTCATCTTTTTTTATTAAAATGAGGTGGCAGCAGCAGAAATAGACAACACACACAAACATCACCTTTGCCGCATCGGTAAACCTTTATCGATCATCAACGAAACCGATCGGTAAACTTAGTTGGCGGTGGTGTTACCGCTCGGCAAAGTGGTTTGCCGATGGGTTTGCCGCTCCACTCCCTTCCCTCTTATATATACATAAAAAAACCATATATTTTTACATACACATAGCCTACCTATATGTTGGAAATTTAACCTACATATAACCTACATGTATGTAGGTTATAAGAAAAGTGAAATTTGTTCATATTTTGTTTTGAATTATAGTATAAGAAACAATAAATCTTATGTTTGTAACATTTTTATTTACTTTTTAGGTTTTTATGATTGAAAAAATGAGTGATTCATTGTGTTCTCGCGATATTTAGTGTTTTTCATAGAACTTTCCCCAGTAAGTTCTGTAAACGTGAATGTTTATGGATTAGGGCTTTGATATTTTATAACAACTCAATGAGTTTATAAAAAGTCAGTATACTGTTTATGGATTAGGGCTTTGATATTTTATAACAACTCAATGAGTTTATAAAAAGTCAGTATACTGTTTTATAAAAATTCCAGTTATTTCTGAGGAGGAATCCTTTCAGCAAGAATGTATATATATTCTATACATTGTTGTCAAATACATTAATTACCATTTGTGTAAAACCTAACATTAATGACCAAGGACACAATTATTTATATATGTCTAACTTGCCCAAAATGATTTAATTTAATAAGAAAAATGTTATAAAACTGGTATTGTGTGAAGAATCCATGCCAAAGATGAATTCTTGCAACACATTTTATAATTCTTAAAAGTGAGACATCACAATTGTATATTATTCTTAGATTTTTAGATAATGACCGAATGCTTCACTAACTAACCAAAGTATTTAAAATGGTTCACTTTTAGAAGTTCAGTTTATGTCTTTCAAGATGTCTTAATACTGAATATATGACTTTAGAAACTCTAGAAGGCAACCACTCATTTATCAAAAACGTCCAAAAACTAAAACATACAAAAGATTTGAACTTGGGTGTCAATCGGGGGCCGACCATTTGTCCAGTTTTTGGTGTCTTTTGTATCTTTGCACTATTTATCCAAGACTTAAACCCATATTGTCCTCAACCTTCTGATAGCCTAAAAATCATATTATAGATGTTTCTTCATGTGATCTTTAAATAAAATACCAAACATTATCTAGTGAAAAGAAAGAATAAGATCAATATCAAGAGTTCAACAATATACCTTGGTGTGAATCTTCATTATATATATCTTATTACCAACTTTGTATGTGTAACTTTAAGTGGTGATTATTACCCAACTAATGAAAAGAACGATGTGGTAACTTTGTTTGTGTTGGCTTGGTTGCCCTCTTTAATTTTTACGGGGTAGTCCTTGTGAATGAAATTTACCATTCAAAAGAAAAAAATAGACTAGTGAGATGGGTATTTGTGATCTCTTCTGGTCTGTAACAAGGAGAAACATAGGTGATCTCTATCTCTTTAAAGAAAAAATGTGATTACTGCCATCTTAGTGAGACGTAACGATCTCTGTTGTGATTACTACCATCTTAGTGAGACGTTATACTGATCTCTACTAAGTTTAAGAGAGAAGATAGTAGAGAACAATCTTGGCGGAAGGCCAATTAGTAAACATACAAAGTATTTGTTAACATGCACCATACCACTATACATCTTATGTTATATCTTCCCTTATCTCTTTACATACTTGCATGTAAGCTGAATAAACTATCATATGTTTAGAATATTCTCCTATTAAATGTCGAAACATGTGTGTTTCAAAGTCACTCAAATCAAGAACACAAAAATCAAACTGATGCAACATATATAGTCGATGAACATTGTTATGGTGGATCGATAGTCCCATCTAGTGTACAGAAACTCAACTTTTGCAAATAGAAGACACGCGATATATGCTTGGATTGACCACCAATCAACTACACCATAAAATATTCAAACTCGAAGTTCAAGGCTCATGGTCTCTCGACACATTAAACACGCAAAAAATATTTCAATCTACAAGTTAGAAGCATCATCAATCTCATAGTTCAAGACCACAACAAGTCTAGGTGAAGCCGTGAAGGTGTTCAAACAAAATAAGATACAAATCAAGACAAATTCAACGATGCTTATCTATGTTACCAAGATTGATTTAAGGCTTGAAAATTGAAGGTCGTCACAAACTAAATAGTCGCCTACAAATTAATCTATATCACACATGTAATAAGTAGCAAAACTTCCATAAAATAACTCACATTTTATAAAAATGCGTGCTATAAGACAATTATTTAGAAGAAATATTTTTAAGAACATGTTATCAAGCCAATGAGGTGGTGGTGGTGGTGGAGTGGTAAGAGAGAGACTTGGTGTTCTAAGGGACCCCAGATCGATTCCTGCTCTCCCCACTATTTTCTGCGGCACCTGGTGATGATGAGAGACTAGGCGAATAGATGGAGATCGCTAGTTCGGCCCCAGTTGAGGGTTTTCCTCGATTCGGAGGCGAGTGTATCCCGATGTGGTGAATTTCGCCAGTTGCTTATTTGAAGAATTCGTTGACCGTTCATGAAAAAAAAATATGTTATCAAAGTCAAACACATAGACAAAAAGAGCGGATTGTTTTTTGGTATTCATCATTGAAAAGTTATTCATTCTTTTTCAAAAGCCAAGATCCAATAAGGAAGGTAAAAAGTCCTTTTGAGACAAAGGTTCATTTCCCATTTGCTTAGTCAAAAACAACCTTTTAATGGTCTTCCTTCGTAAAAAAACATGAATAGAAAAAGGTTTTCAAACATGATTCCACCTAATGTATTGACAAATAAATATCTTGATTGAGAATTGTACTGTGACTTTAATGGAGTAGGCGATGACGAGGAAACACAGATCATCATTGGGGGTCAAGTGGTTTCGCAGGTGACTAAGTTTAAGTATTTAGGATTTTTTGTACAAAGGGATGGGGGATAGATAGTGATGTAGCCAACCGCATCCAGGCGGGTTGGTGTAGGTGGAGAGCAGCGACTGTAGTTTTGTGCGACAGGAGGTTTCCAACTAAATTAAAGGGGAAATTTTATGGGGTAGCAATTAGACCTGCTATGTTATATGGGACCGAATGTTGGGCTATCAAGAAAACGCAGGTGCGAAGGATGGAGGTAGCTGAGATGAGGATGTTGAGTTGGGTGTGTGGGCACACACGGTTTGACCGAATAAGAAATGAGGTTTTTAGGGAGAGGTTGGGAGTAGCTAGCTTGTCAGAGAAGATAAGAGAAAGGAGATTGAGATGGTTTGGGCATGTTAAGAGGAGGCAAACGACTGAGCCACTTAGAGTGGTAGATACCCTCACTGTGGAGGGGAGGAGGAGTAGAGGCAGACCTAAATTAACTTGGGACGAGCGGATTAGGCAGGATTTACTGGAGTTGCATCTTTCGGAGGACATGGTCAATGATAGGCGTTCGTGGAGACGTATGATTAGGGTTAAGGACTGTTGGAGGAGGGTATAACGGCGTTCTAGTTGTGGCATAGGGACCTACGTTTTGTTGGCTCGTTAGGTAGGATTCACATGTGAGTGTTTCTTGTATACATTTTTATAGGTTGTTTTGATGTTATATTTTCCTATTTTTTTAATCATGTATTCTGTCAACACCTGTTATTAGCAGTAGTTTTCTATATGCATGCACACATACATACACATACACTCATGCATTATATCTATGTCCGTATGATTTGAGCCGAGGGTCTCTCTGGAAGCAGCCTCTCTATCAATGGATAGAGATAAGGTTTGTCTACATTTCACTCTCCCCAGACCCTATCAATAGCTTTGCTACTTGTAGGATCTACTGGGTTCGATTGTTGTTGTTGTTGTTCTTGTATATAAGCAAAACGCGTAAACACACCTCTTGCACTTGAAAAACATAAGGCACCTAATACTTTCTTTAGTGATTAAGTAGTTTACACTTTCATATCTAATCTGACACGACTGAGACAAGAGAAGAGAAGCTTATTAAACCATCATTTTTATTTTCACAATCTTTGTACTACAATGATCAACGATCACTTACTTAAAGGTGGGAAACTAGTGTTAATCTATACTTTCTTTAAAAGAAATTTGTGACCGCTGATCTCTATCAGTTAGAGAGACATTAGTGAAGTAAGACACTTGCTGGAAGACCAATGTGTGAATGTAAGGTGTATTTTGTTAATATTCACCGAACCATTGTATATCGTTGTGTATGTATGCATGGATCGACTCCCTAAGGGTCAACCATGGTTAAGCGACCCCCACTTTTTTAAAAAAGTTGTATGTTATCTATGTAGCAGAGGGACTCTATTTATGTAGCCGTACTTGTCAGGGACGGAAACACCATGGGTACTCATCGTGGACGTTTTCAGTGTCAGGGACGTATCTGGTAGAAGTATCCAGCCCGTTTCCATTTATTTTTAGGGTTTTAACCCTTTCAAATTTCACAACCGGCCATTAAATAAATGGACCTATCATATTCGGTTTCTCTAATCTCTAAGCTCTCAAGTCTCATCATCTCTAGTTCTCTATCGATTGCTGATCTCTGACTAGATGAACCGGAATTTGAAAATGATTTGATTATTGATAATTAATTACCATTGGAAGATGTAGTATTTTTGGAATTTGTTTAATATGTTTTTATTTTTTTATATTTTTTATTGTCGTACCGGTATGTTGGAATTTTGAGTTTTGTCGTTCCTCATTCCCGTATCGCCCCCGTACCCATTCTAATGCTACTTAGTATGTTACGTACGTGCCATTTCAGGTGGTAGAAGCTCTTGCCTCTCGGAGAAAAGACTAGCGTTTAAATTTTGACATGAGGTGTAATTAGATATGTTAATGTTGTTTTGAAATTGATACAACGTAACCTTTGCCATTCAAAAAGAAAGTTTGTTACGTACGTATATTAATGTTATTTAGAAAAAGATACACTGTAACCTTTGCCATTCAAAAAAAAATTATGTTACGTACATATGCTATTAAAAGTTCACACAGAAGGTTTTGGCTAGAATGTTTGGACCCCATGTAAAGTCCTTTATTTTGTATGGAAAATGAGCATGGTTTGTCTTGCAACCAAATTGGATTTAGCGCATAGGGGAGTGCAAGTTGTGGATACCCGTTGCAGTTTATGTGGGTTTGGGGAAGAATCAACTAGCCACCTAACCGCCTCTTGCGTCATGGCTAGAATGGTGTGGTGGCACATGTGTGTATGGCTCAAGATTCTGGTTTATACTCAACCAGCTTCGTACAAAGATTTGGTGGAAGGCTTAAAAAAATCAAAGGTCCCCTGATTGGAAGAAGGTTATTGGAGTGATCTTTCATACTACACTCTAGCGGATTTGTAGACCTTGAAATGCGACGGTTTTTGACAAAGTCCCTTTTAACGTCATTAAAGTGGTAGAAGATATCAAAGAAGACTCGTTTTGTGGATAAAGTTTAGATCAGAATTTAGTGGGCTTGTTTGGCAGAGATGGCGCAACTTTAATGTGCGAGACATAATCTTGTAATTTTGTTTCGTTTTTCAAGATCCCCAGTTTCTTGTTGACCCCTTTGTTCTATTTTATTTATTTTAACAAAACAGTTGCCTTTTGAAAAAGAAAATTAAAATTTGACTAACCCTGACTTTTTCATAGTTTGACCTCAATGATTATATGAAAATTAATTGTCACACTTAAACCTAAGAAAATGTATATATAAATGTTTAGCCTCGTAAAAATAAATAATAACTAGGAACTAATGATAAGATCATGTGTAGTGGTAATGCCTCTACCCTTGGGCGTTTTGCGCCATGTGGCAGCTCAGTCAGTAATGAGGCATTATGGGGCGTTTTCTAAAATGGGTGTAGTGGGGATGTGAGCATTGTGGTGTAATAGAATTAAATAAATTAAAAAATCACAAAAAATGTTATTGGCTGAACTTGAGCATGCAAACAGCTGGCCAAAACAATCCCCCAAAAGCGTGATTCAAAACACGCAAAAGGGGCTTTTTTTGGGAAAAAAATGCCCAAACACGCCTACGGGGATAGGGTGTTTGGCGTGATTGGGGAAAGACGCCAAATCTTGCCCACTACGCATGGTTTAAGCCCAAGTTATATACTCATTTCCAAAGGCCAAATTAAATTTATACGAGTTTAACTAAGCATATAATAATTAGGAGCATGTGTTTACTTCTTGTTATGTCGCTGCGGTTTTGTGGCATCAAGTTTGTCTTTGGTGCTCGATTCCTAATATTTTGGTGTTCTCTATGAAAGACCTGCTGGAAGCCCATGAATATTGTGGGATTAATGGTGGGAAAAAAGAAGTGGTTAAAGGTGTTATTAGAGTTGCGTGTTGGAGCCTTTGGAGAGCCAGGAATGAAGCGAAGTTCAAGAACAAGCCGGTTAGCATTGGAGGTATCTAACTGTCCATTTACCCAATTCAATTATCAATTTTTTCATCCAAATAAAAAAAACTAAAATTGTGGTCGTGCGTGTTACCCTACATTTCGATGTATTTTTTATTGAGATTGTATTATGAATAGTATATACAAGTATGCAAAACACATACATACATATTATCAAACCGAGAAATACTCGGCTTACCACCCCATGACGCGAGCAAGGCATAATCCTAGTTTATAATTATGATCCATGTATGCATTAACATATACGAACGAAAATGTAAATGATGGGCCAATTAATATTACTAGTTACTATAACTAATAAATATATTCAAGTGAATATGTAAACAATTATAATCATAAATGAACGAACGAAATATGTTCACAATTGTTCGTTTAATTAAATAATCAAATATTGTTGTTCATGTTTGTTCCTTTATTATATATAAACTAGTTTTCTATCAAACAATTCATTAAATGTTCACTTCCTTTACAGGTGCGCATATGTATATACATGAATGTACGTATATTTGAACTAAGAAAACATATTAAACACTTTAGAAGACATGAGAGGAAATAAAATTTGCAAGACCAATGTGCCTTAGGGCTATGTGAAGATCCACAACTACTCGTGGGTTTAAGACTTTAACACTGAAATTGTTTGTGAGTTTGTGTTGGTAAACAGGAAGCCCACTCATTCTTTTTGATTGTAAGGTATTGATTCCCAAGTAAATGGGCCAATTCACTAAACTCTTTCATTTTAAGCCCACTTTTGAAAGTTCTTCTTCAAACTCACTTCTCCAAAACTTTCAAGAATGTATTTGATGTAACACGTTACCCGTACGATAAGTTGCTTCTTTTCGAACAAGTTTTTTTTTTCTAAGATTTATCTAGTATGTTGATGCAACTGGAAATTCTATAAATGTTTGCTAACTAGTGTTTCTTTATCCGCGTTGCGGGACACTAAACCAAATATTTCTCTCTCATAATACATACGTCTGTGTTTTCGTCTAATGTTGCACGCTTTGCAAATGCTTTTACAAACACAACATATTCCGGGTAAATAACATCCGTTAGATAATATTTGTATTCGTACTCCGCACCATTTACAAAAAAGAGGCATTTTGGTCCAACACCATTTATATACTAGTTGAAAATGGATGATTGATTAAGAATATTTAAATCGTAGGCATACCAAAAAACGCTTGCCAAATCCAAAGATCTTGTGATGCAACCGCTTCAAACATCATAGCCAGTTTTTTATGATATCCACTAGTGTCTTGCCCGCGCCATGCAGTTGGATAATTTTTCCATTCCCATTTCATACAATCTAAACTAACGATCATCCCAGAGAAACCATGTCGCTCGTCAGGAACCTCCCAAAGTTGTTGTATGTCATCAAACGTATGTTCTCTCAAATACTTTTTTATAAATATAGATTAATGACATACTCGCAAAAAATGAAGGCTTTCCCTCGCCGTTCGTTGATGTGGTTGTTAGGTTTTTTGGCTATATGAAAAATGTCCCCATCCCACATTGGTGCAAGGATGAAAGCTTGGGAGGACTCCAAGCCAATAAAAGAAGTCCAAGGCTTTGGTTTCAAGGTGCCCCAACCAAAAGTACACTTGAAGTGTTTGGTTCTTTCTTTTGTCTTAAAGTGTTAAAGGTTTTAGTTAAACACTTTGGAAAGTGTGGGTGTAATTGGGTGGGGGGAGGCGTGAGAGATTAGTCTATGTGATTGTAACAATTTGTCGTATAGTGGATCTTTCTCTCTGGAGGCCCGTGGTTTTTCTCCGGTTTTGGAGTTTCCACGTATTTCTTGTGTTCAGTTATGTTTCTCTATTGTTAGCTTTGGGAGGGTTGTTGGGGATCCTTGAGACCACTTGTTTCCCAACAAGTGGTATCAGAGCTCCAGGTTTTGAGGGAGGTCTCGGTTTAGAAGGTTCGTAGTGTGCTCTGTGGTTGCAGCTTAGTCTGATCTTCCACATCAGAAACGGATTTTCTTGGAGGGTGTCTTGGTATTTTGAAGGTCGTAGTATGCTCTGTGGCTGCAGCTTAGTCTGATCTTCCACATCAATAATGTAACAACTCGCAAATTCGTTGTTAATTTGTTTTTCCATGTATTTCATTTGTATCTATCGTTGTACTCTGAGATTTGATTATGGAAAAGTTTATGTTAAAATAACTGTATTTTGTCACAACTATATCGCATCTAATCGCCTATTAAACGCTAATTCAAACTCAATCACAAGTAACTGTGTTACTTTAATAGCCGAGTATGTTGTTGAACAATAACGACTTGTGCCATCGCATCGCTTATCTCATCTCATCTCATCGCAAAACGTAGTTAATTATGTGGAATTATGTTTTATATGTGTTATATTTGTTTATGTTACGGTTTACTATTGCTAAAACGCTCGCACGCTCACGTAACTCGCTCTCTCTCTCTCTCAATGCAATGGAAATATAATGCTTAATGCTTCGCTAAAACGCTTAATATAACTATCTAACACGAACCGAATCGCCAAACGAACGCTTAACGCGAGAATAACAAACAAAACATAGCCTTTTGGCCAAGTTCGGACGAACATGGCTACACCAAGTTCGCCCGAACTTGTTCAGGCCATCAGAACCCCAAATTAACAGCAAGTTCGCTCGAATTTGCACTTTCCAAGGCTGAACTGGTCGAGTTCGCCGGAACTTGTACCAAGTTCGCTTGGAAAGTGACAAGTTCGGCCGAACTTGATCATTGATATTCTCAAATCCTCTCCTCCTATAAATACTCAGCTCCTCTTCTCATTTGAACTTGTTGCAAGTTCGCCCGAAACCTCCCGAAACCGGAAACCCTTGATTACCAAGTAAGAATCAACCCGTTTTCATGCAACAACAACGTTTTACAACGATTTTGCACAAGGTTTTACCTTCGATTTCATCAAAACTCTACTGTTTACGAAAATCTTCATCTTTTTATACAAAACATCTGTTTTTCACTTAGATCTATACTTAGATCTAAGTAAAACCCTTGTTAAACATCATTTTCACACAAAAATACGGACTAATGACGTATGTTTCATTCACTTTGAAGTGGAACGAGGCGTTATCAAGTAAAATCTCAGATCCGGAAGCACAAGTACGAAATCGTCACTTTGCACAAACTGGACTAACCCGTTCGAACCTTCAAGTTCGCCCGGATTAGTCCGAGTTTCTGTAAAATGGCTAAATTCGCTCCAAAAAGACCTCTCCAGCCTAGGTTTTGCTCAGTAGCTTAAGGTTGGAGGGATGGACACTCGATTTCCTCAGCAAACGACGCGAAAACGCATGAATTGGTGAGCAAAACAGTCAAGTTCACTCAAAAAACCTCAAATTCGCTCGAACTTGTCACCAAAATGGTGACCAAGTTCCCCCGAACTTGTCCAATTCTCAAGGGAATTAGAAAAGTTCGCCCGAACTTGTATCAAACCTCAACAAATAGGGCAAGTTCGCCCGAACTTGTCCGGTTTCTCAGGAAACCAGACAAGTTCGCTCGAACTTGTACCTCCAGTAAGTCAAAATAGCCAAGTTCGCCCGAGCTTGTACCAAATCCAGGAGATTTGGTACAACTTCGTCCGAACTTGTCTACTGTTCCTTCAACCGTTAACCGTTTTAGCATTTCGGAAGACTGATGCACTTCTGTTCGCTTACAGGCTGATCTGGCGCTCTCCTCAACTCACCTCAGATCCCGTATCTCTCTTTAATCGCACCGATAGTGAGAATACTTGAACCCCTTTACGCTTAAGCGCACTTTTGGGTGTCACATATGTTCTTATATCAAATCACATCACACAACTCAAACTCTTATTCGCAATCCGCTATACATGCCTATACGTGAAATCTGCTGAATTGTATGTGTTACTTGATTGCTTGTACGCCACCCTTAACATGATAGCTTGCTAGAGGTTGACCCGCCACCCGGAGGCCCGGGGTTGTTAAGGCTCGCATTTTTATTTCTCATTTATTTTCTCCTTAGGATGTGGATACTTGTTCGCATGCCTCAATCAATCGCGGTTTGATGGTTTACTTGAATCTAGTAGATACATAGTTCACAACTCTTATGCATGTCATGCGGTGTATGCTAAACGCTTCTATATCTATTATGTACGCAAACCTGTATGCTCACCTTTACTTAATTGTATTGACGTTTTATTTTAACACATGTGGCAGGTTGAGGACTTTTGCTGAATTGGACTTAGGATCTTACTTTTACAAACACATTGTAATAAAAATCGATGGGAGATCGAACTTGTGTAGGTCCCCTTAATGCTATGGATCTTCACATAATTGTATATCTAATCTAGAGTGCGGAATCCTCTAGATCAGATTGTCACAGAAAACGTGTAGGACCAGAAATCACCACAAACTGATCTTTACTGATTATCAATCAAACTGATTACAATCAATCAAGATCCTCACACACAGAATTTCGTCCAAGCCCTATGTGCTATACGAAATCTCTCCCTCACTTGTGATTCTGGTGATTAACCTAAACCCTAATGCAAAGTCATGTTTATATAACACAAGTTTGCAACCTGGGCTGGTTTCACACAGGCCTGCGAATTGGACAGGCCCAATTCGCATACCGTTCCCCCAATGTGGGTTTGGTTTGGCCCAATCACTATTAAGTCACTAATACAAAGCTAAACCCGTTAACTGTTTATCGTTTCACTAAATAAAAGATATCCAAAGACCTGAATCTAAAAGCTGTTGTCACAAACATGCACCAACAGACTCCCCCTTGACAATAGCTTCATAAAAACATTGTCTTCAGTCTTCTGTCTTCAGTCTTCTTGCATTCTACATGTAATCTTTCATCGTCATTGGTCTTTGGATAGCTTCAGCTTCAATAGCTTCTGTCAGCAACAGACTCCCCCTAAGCTGATGCATCCAATCACCAAATCTTCAAAGTTGTTAGCACTTGGCTAAACTCTAGTTCAGCATTTGCATAGCGATCTTCAACCTCTTCAATCTTTGTCAGCATTTTAGAAAGGAGGATTCTACCATGCATCCAATCAGACTCCTCTCACTAAACGTCACTTTGCTTCACATGAATAAGTTGCAACTATCTGTATACAAAACAAACATCTCGAAAAACCATGAAAATTTTTCAATCCAAGATAACAAATTAGTATTAATCGAGAGATGTGTAAATTTTAATACAAATTAAGCAATTTTTCATCTCAACACCAACACTCAAAACTTTTTACTCAAACACCACTAGACCTGCAAATTGAAAAATTTTGAACTCATCTTCTAACACCGTCTCCCCTTTTCGGTAACAATTCCTCCAAGAACAACCATTTTCCGTACGTTAAGAATTTTCAAAGAAAAAGAAAATCTTTTTGGATTTTTTAATTTTCTGAAAATAAAATAAATAACAAGAAAATAAACACTCTGTTTTTATGAGAATCACTGGTTAAGAAGATCATATAAGCCAAATCAAACTATTTCGCACAAGCAGTTAACTTTCTCTTTTAATTTTCATGAAAAGCAGTTCAAGACGATTACCAGTATGTTTGTCCACTTAAACAAAACACATGAACATTTCAAGTACCTTTACCCAGTGATATGTTAAGGTAATTTCATACTGATATGCTAGTGTGTCCCACTTCAGGACATATCCCCACGATCAAGGTATGCATAAAGATTCATCGTATTGGGTGAGTATACCGAAATTCATCCTTTTGTTTTACAACGTTAGATAATTGGTGATCAGGTCAGTACTTCCGTACAGCAAAGAGACCAATATCCAACGAGGGTTAAGAGAAATACCACAGATTTTGGTATGAATATGCATTTTGCACATTTTGCACATGTGAAAACTTGAAATGTTTTATGAGGTTACTTGATATTTTGTAACTTATTTAAGGATTATATGTTGATAGTATGGGATATTGACGTTTAATTGTAGCTTAAATAGTGTTATGGAATTTCTCGTGAGACAATCTGGTTCGCCTAGTGCCACGCCCCGATATTTCTGCCATCGGTTGGGGTGTGACAGATTGGTATCAGATAGAACTGCTCTGTTTGACCTAGTCTATAGTTACGATACTGAATCAGACCGTTACGCATCGATTAAATGCCCGAAACGAACTCGAACTGACAACTTCGCTAGAAGTTGGGGCAAGTTCGCTCGGACTAGATAAAGTTCGCCCGAACTTGATCAAGTTCGCCCAAACTTGACCAAGTTCGCGCGAAGTTGTTCAGTCCCCTCAAAGTACATAAGCAAGTTCGCTCGAATATCAAGTTTGCCCGAAGTGGACAACTTCGCCCGAACTTGATCACATACATTCGAAAACGGACTTTTAAACTACGTATGCTTTTCCTAAAGCTACCACAATACACATGAAGAACGCTCGTATCACACAAAACGAGTGGTCAAGTCGAGATTAGGTGTGGAAACCAAGAACTCTCGATAAGATCATTCACTCCGCGTATCCTCTATCGCACGAGATACCTTCGTTGAGTTAGGAGTGATATCCAAACCTCTACGAAAATCTCCATTTCTATCTAGTGGAACTCCCGATTTGATCGGTGAGCATAACCACAACTAGGAATGAAGTTGTTAAGTTATGGGTGAAACCCGCATCTTAATAACTAGTTCCACTCCTCGATTTTCAATCTCACCAAAGTCTCGATTACTTCGATGACTCGGAACACGACGTAACTGGAAGTATAAATGCCGTTAACCGTTGTACGGCGAGAGCATTTGTCTATTAGGCCAAATCGTGTGTCCGAACTCAGAGAATTCTCGAACCACTTTGGGTAGTCGTTGTCTCAAAACCCAGGATACTCCAAATTGATTTAAGCCTATAATCGCTGATTTTACGCATTATCGAGTTTATTATTATTTATGCGTTTAAGTTTTATGAATTTTACGCTTTATCGCTTTATCGATTTCTCGATTTATCGCTTTTATGCTCCATAGATATATGCACTACTCGCACAGCCCTCGTAATCTAAAACGCTAATTAATCACTAACCAAACTAATCGCGCAACTCGCCTACGCTCATGAGGGCATTCGTGCCTCATACGTAGCTTTACTCGCTTATTACGCTTATATCTCGCATCTCGTACACGCTACGCTTTATTATGAGTAGGTGAATACGTGCAAAATATATGCCCACATGAATTATGTGATTACGTGCTTAAGTGCTTATGTGACTATGTGATTATGTGCGTACGGTTTTACTTGCCTACGTGTTTATGTGATTTGGTTCCTTACTTGAATAATAATAATAGTAAACTTTTGAACATAAACCTACTATAATCGAATCTCATCCAATCAAATCCTTCATGTAGATGTCTTCCATGGGATCTCACACGCGGAGGAACATCCAGCGCAACAATGCTGACAAGCGCATCGCCTCGCTGGTAACCAAGCAGATGGCTAAGGTCATTCCCCAAATCGTCAGTGAAATCCAGGCTGCCAGTAGGAACACGTTAGTTGACTCAAAGGCCGACGCACCCAAGTCCTCTTTCAGCTTTAAGCAATTCAAGGCATGTGGACCCTCACTTTCACCGGCACAGAAGGACCAAGTGCTATGTTCCATTGGTTCGATTCCATCGAGGTTACCTTCCGCCAAAGCGGATGCCCCGAAGCTCTGCGCACTATCAATGCTACCGGCGTGTTCCAATCGAGGGCTCTTGATTGGTGGACCGTGGAACGTAACAAACGCGGGAACGACGAAGCTTACGGGCTCACTTGGGAGGAACTCAAGGAAATCATGGTGAAAGAATTATGTCCTCCCCATGAAGTCCAAAAGCTGGAGAACGAATTTTGGGATATCAAACAAGACGGTCCCGACAACCCTGGTCTTACAGCCTATTTCAAGCAGTTAAGTATTATCTGTCCCGGTCAGGTGGACACCACTAAGAAAGCAATCAAGAAATACCTCTGTGCTCTACCCGATTGCGTCGCTGATTTTGTCCAAGCAGCGCGTCCTACTACTATCGAGGAGACCTATCAGCTAGCCGCAGAGATCAATGACAAAAAGGTTCAGGCAGGTTACTTCAAGAACAGCATAGTCGCGAACCAAGCTATCACTAAACCGAGTGCTCCCACCGATCAGCCTCGAGAATCAAAATCTAGTCGCCGAGGTCGCAAAAGAGAGAATCCAAACAGCAACTGTGCAGCTATCGCACCACGCACCCTCAGCCGCTTCAGTCTGCTACACCGAATGCACCTCCAGCAAAGCGTGCGTATACCATTGTGCTCGAAATGCACTTATCACCATGTGGTTGGAGGCAACTGCTGTTTCTGCACCAACTGCAACATTTACGGCCACTTTACTTTCAGTTGCCATTCAGGTCCTCGTCAGCCAGCTCCTCAAGCACCAGCTCCACCTCGTATCCTCAGGCTAACCAGCAGCAGTTCCAACAGCAGGCACTAGCCCCAAAGGCACGTGCTTGCTACACTTGTGTTGATCCAAACCACTTCAATAATGTCTGCCCCAACAGAGCCGTGAAGCAAGAACAGCAGCCTCAGCCCCAACCTCATTAGCAGCCACCACCGCAGCCGCAACAGTAGCAACCACAGGCTGTGCGTGGACGAGCCTTCAATCTCAATCACCGTCAGGCTCAGAACGACAACAATGTTGTCAATGGTACGTTCCTTTTCAATGGTATTTATGCTTCATGCTTATTTAATACTGGTGCCGATAATTGTTTTGTATCGTTAGAATTCGAAAAGGTTTTAAAATGTAAACGCGCTAAACTCCCAAAGACTTTCGATGTTGAAGTTGCCACCGGAAGAACCATTACCATTAACTCCGTCCTATGTGGTTGTACTCTCGATCTCAACAACCACATCTTCTCGATGAATCTCATACCTATGCAGTTAGGTAGCTTCGATATCATAGTAGGCATGGATTTTCTTCGTGAAAATCATGCTGAAGTTGGCTTCGATAAAATGATTCGCTTTCCTCTCCCAAACGGTGATCAACTCCATGTTTACGGTGAAACTCCCTCAAAGAAGTTGATACTTATGTCATGTCCAAGAGAGCAAGCATTTGCGCAAGCAGTGCGTTGCATTCTTAACCCACATCGTGAACCCGGAGAAAGAAAAGAAAACCTGGAAAGATGTACATGTTGTTTGTGAATTTCCTAAAGTTTTACCCGACGATTTACCTGGTTTACCCCCTACTCATGATGTTGAATTCCGTATCGATTTAATTCCCAGTGCTACTCCTGTTGCTTAAGCTCCCTACCGCCTAGCACTATTAGAAATGTGCGAGCTATCTAGCCAACTTCAAGAGCTTCTTGATAAAGGTTTCATACGCCGAGCACTTCCCCATGGGGCCCACCCGTTCTTTTTGTGAAAAAGAAAGATGGGACGTTCCGAATGTGATCGATTATCATGAACTTAACAAACTCACGATAAAGAACCGCTACCCTCTTCCTCAAATCGACGATTTGTTTGATTAACTTCAAGGTGCTACTTGTTTTTCTAAAATCGATCTACGTTCAGGTTATCATCAGTTATGCGTGTTAGAAGAAGATATTATGAAAACCGCCTTTCGTACTCGTTACGGCCATTTTGAATTCGTGGTCATGCCTTTTGGTCTCACAAATGCACCTGCGGTCTTCATGGATTTGATGAACCGTGTGTGTAAAGCCTTCTTGGATCGTTTTGTCATTGTGTTCATCGATGACATCCTTATTTACTCAAAGACGAGAGCCGAACATGCGCGACATCTCCGTTTTGTTCTCGAACTTCTTCAAGGAAATCGCCTTTATGCCAAGTTCTCTAAGTGCGAATTCTGCCTTGAGGAAGTCCAATTTCTCGGTTATACCGTTAACAGTCAAGGAATTCACGTCGACCCTGCAAAGATCGAAGCTGTAAAGAGTTGGATTACACCAAAGAATGCATCTGAAATCCGTTCTTTTCTTGGATTGGCGGGTTTCTACCGTCGATTCATCGCCGACTTTTCAAAAATCGTCGTTCCGCTTACCTCTTTAACTCATAAGGACAAGCCTTTCATTTGGGATTCCAAACAAGAGGAAGCCTTTCAAACTCTCAAGCGTACGCTATGCAATGCTCCTGTACTCGCCCTACCAAACGGAAATGACGATTTCGTTGTTTATTGCGATGCCTCTAATCTGGTCTTGGTTGTGTTCTCATGCAACGAGATAAGGTTATCGCGTATGCGTCTCGACAACTCAAAATCCACGAGAAGAACTACACTACCCACGATCTCGAACTCGGTGCAGTTGTTTTTGCATTAAAGATATGGCGACACTACCTTTACGGTACCAAGTGTACGGTCTTCACCGACCATAAGAGCTTACAACATATCTTTAATAAAAAAGAAATGAACATGAGCCAACGTAGGTGGGTTGAACTTCTCAACGACTACGATTGTGAGATATGTTACCATCCTGGCAACGCAAATGTCGTAGCTGATGCTCTCAGTCGACGAAGTTATATGTATAATGTTCGTGACTCTCAAGCTTTGAATAGTCTAGAAATTCTGATTCGCTCCGCCCAGTTTGCTTGTTTTAATGAGAATACCCTGGAGGAAGAAATGAAATGTGGTGCCGAAACTCAGCTCGTAGTTAAACCAAATGACATTTATTATTATCTCGATCGTATTTGGATTCCTAGCTGTAATAATCTCCGCGAATTGCTAATGACCGAAGCTCATAAATCTCGATACTCCATTCATCCCGAGGCCGACAAGATGTACTAGGACCTTCGTCCTAAGTACTGGTGGCCAGGCATGAAAAGGGATATCGCTTTATATGTCTCAAAGTGCTTAACTTGCTCGAAAGTTAAACCGAACATCAAAGGCCCTTTGGTTTGCTCGAACAGCCTGAAATCCCCATGTGGAAGTGGGAGAGCATACCCATGGACTTCGTTACGAAACTCCCTCGCACCTCCTCTGGTCACGATAGCATTTGGGTTATCATCGATCGTCTTACCAAATCAGCTCACTTTATTGTCATACGAGAAGACTTTAAGGTAGAACGATTAGCACGAATCTATACCGACGAAGTTATTAGTCGACACAGGACGCCTCGTGACATCATCTCTGACCGCGATGTTCGCTTTACCTCACGTCTCTGGGAGACTTTACAATCCGCTCTCGGTACTACGCTTAATCTCAGTACCGTATTTCATACTCAAACTGACGGTCATACTGAGCGCACGATCCGCACCCTCGAAGACATGCTTCGTGCGTGCATCATAGATTTTGGTGGTAATTGGGATACGCATTTACCTTTAATAGAATTATCGTACAATAATAGTTATCATACTAGTATTCAAATGGCTCTTTTTGAGGCACTGTATGGAAGAAAATGTCGATCGCCTATTACATGGCACGAGATCGGAGAAGCGCAAATCACCGGTCCCGAGTTAATTCAAGAAACGACAGACAAGATCCTCAAAATCAGAGACAATCTCCTGAAAGCTCGGAGTCGCCAAAAGAGTTATGCAGATATACGCCGCAAGCCCCTACAGTTCGAAGTGGGAGATCACGTTCTTTTAAAGGTTGCACCTTGGAAAGGAGTGATCCGCTTGGGAAGAAAGGAAAACTAGTGCCACCATACGTGGGTCCCTTTAAGATTTTGGAAAGAATTGGCAAAGTGGTCTACGACTCAAATTACCGGAGGAACTCAGCAACGTAGACCCAACTTTCCACGTCTCAAACCTCAAGAAATGCCTAGCTGAAGAAAATCTCCATGTACCTCTCGAGGAATTGCAAATCAACAAGACTCTTCACTTCGTGGAAAAGCCAGTAAATCATGGACCGAGAGACCAAGAAACTTCGACGATCTCGCATCCCTATTGTGAAAGTCTGGTGGGAAGGCAAACGCGGTGCCGAGTTCACTTGGGAATTGGAAAATGATATGAAAGCTAAATATCCACATCTCTTTGTTACAGCCACTACTTAAATTTCGGGACGAAATTTCCTAAAGTAGGGGAGACTGTAACAACTCGCAATTTTGTTGTTAATTTTTTTCCTTGTATTTCGTTTGTATCTATCGTTGTACTCCGAGATTTGATTATTGAAAAGTTTATGTTAAAATAACTGTATTTTGTCACAACTATATCGCATCTAATCGCCTATTAAACGCTAATTCAAACGCAATCACAAGTAATTGTGTTACTTTAATAGCCGAGTGTGTTGTTGAACAATAACCACTTGTGCCATCGCATCGCTTATCTCATCGCATTGCAGAACGCAGTTAATTATGTGGAATTATGTTTTATATGTGTTATATTTGTTTATGTTATGGTTTACTATTGCTAAAACGCTCGCACGCTCACATAACTCGCTCTCTCTCAATGCAATGGAAATATAACGCTTAATGCTCCGCTAAAACGCTTAATATAACTATCTAATACGAACCGAATTGCCAAACAAACGCTTAACGTGAAAATAACGAACAAAACATAGCCTTTTGGCCAAGTTCGCCCGAACTTGTTCAGGCCATCAGAACCCCAAATTAACAGCAAGTTCACTCGGACTTGCACTTTCCAAGGCTGAACTGGCCGAGTTCGTCGGAACTTGTGCCAAGTTCGCTTGGAAAGTGACAAGTTCCCGAACTTGATCACTGATATTCTCAAATCCTCTCCTCCTATAAATACTCAGCTCCTCTTATCATTTGAACTTGCTGCAAGCCCGAAACCTCCTGAAACCGAAAACCCTTGATTACCAAGTAAGAATGAACGTGTTTTCATGCAACAACAACGTTTTACAATGATTTTGCACAAGGTTTTACCTTCGATTTCATCAAAACTCTTCTGTTTACAAAAATCTTCATCTTTTTATACAAAACTTATGTTTTTCACTTAGATCTATACTTAGATCTAAGTAAAACCCTTGTTAAACATCGATTTTCACACAAAATATGGACTAATGACGTATGTTTCGTTCACTTTGAAGTGGAACGGGGCGTTGTCAAGCAAAATCTCAGATCCGGAAGCACAAGGACGAAATTGTCACTTTGCACAAACTGGACTAACCCGTTCGAACCTTCAAGTTCGCCCGGATTAGGCCGAGTTTCTTGTAAAATGGCTAAACTCGCTCCAAAAAGACCTCTCCAGCCTAGGTTTTGCTCAGTAGCTTAAGGTTGGAGGGATGGACACTCCATTTCCTAAGCAAACGACGCGAAAACGCACGAATTGGTGACCGAAACAGTTAAGTTCACTCAGAAAACCTCAAGTTCGCTCGAACTTGTCACCAGAATGGTGACCAAGTTCATCCGAACTTCCCTAAAACCTCAACAATTCAGACAAGTTCGCCCGAACTTGTCCAATTCTCAAGAGAATTAGACAAGTTCGCCCGAACTTGTATCAAACCTCAACAAATAGGGCAAGTTCGCCCGAACTTGTACCTCCAGTAAGTCAAAACAGCCAAGTTCACCCGAACTTGTACCAAATCCAGGAGATTTGGTACAACTTCGCCCGAACTTGTCTACTGTTCCTTCAACCGTTAACCGTTTAAGCATTTCGGAAGACTGATGCACTTCTGTTCGCTTACAGGCTAATCTGGCGCTCTCCTCACCTCACCTCAGATCCCGTATATCTCTTTAATCGCACCGACAGTGAGTATACTTTAACCCCTTTACGCTTAAACGCACTTTTGGGTGTCACATATGTTCTTATATCAAATCACATCACACAACTCAAACTCTTATTCGCAATCTGCTATACATGACTATACGTGAAATCTGCTGAATTGTATGTGTTACTTGATTGCTTGTACGCCACCCTTAACATGATAGCTTGCTAGAGGTTGACCCGCCACCCGGAGGCCCGGGGTTGTTAAGGCTCGCATTTTTATTTCTCATTTATTTTCTCCTTAGGATAAGAACACTTGTTCGCATGCCTCGATCAATCGCGGTTTGATGGTTTACTTGAATCTAGTGATACATAGTTCACAACTCTTACGTAGTCATGCGGTGTATGCTAAACGATTTTATATCTATTATGTACGCAAACCTGTATGCTCACCTTTACTTAATTGTATTGACGTTTTATTTTAACATATGTGGCAGGTTGAGGACTTCTTGCTGAATTGGAATTAGGATCTTACTTTTAGAAACGCATTGTAATAAAAATCTAGGGGAGATGGAACTTGAAATGTTTTATGAGATTACTTGATATCTTGTAACTTATTTAAGGATTATATGTTGATAGTATGGGATATTGACGTTTAAATATTGTCGCTTAAATAGTGTTATGGAATTTCTCGTGAGACAATCTGGTTCGCCTAGTGCCACGCCCCGATGTTTCCGCCATCGATTGGGGTGTGACAAGAAACGAGGATTCGTTTAATTGTTTTGTATACGATAGAATTATACGCGAGCCGGATATACGCATTTTGTCCTAGGAAGGTTCTGGCTAGGAAAGACTTGGTACTTAGGTGTGTCCATTGTGACCCACCTCTCTTTCCTGGGAATCCTTTGTTGGGTGTACTGCTTACAGGCTTGGTGCATATTTTTTAGTATACAATATTGTTTTTGAAGATACGGATACGATGTCGAAATTCAGTCCCATGAGGTTCGACGTAGAGAAATATGATGGAAGAATCAACTTTGGTTTGTGGCAAGTTCAAGTCAAGGATGTGTTGATTCAATCTGGGTTACACAAGGCGTTGAAGGGGAAACCGACCCTGTTTCAAGCAAGGATTCAAGCGGAACCAGTAAAGATGATGATGAAGAATGGGAAGATTTGGATTTGAGAGCGGCAAGTGCGATTCGTTTATATCTAGCAAAGAATGTTCTTGCAAATGTGCATGGGATATCAACTGCAAAGGATTTGTGGGAGAAGCTTGAGCAGTTGTATCAAGGCAAAGGCATCTCAAATCGGTTGTATCTCAAGGAACAGTTTCATACCCTTCGTATGGATGGAGATAACAAAATTTCAGATCATTTAAGTGCTCTTAATAATATCGTGTCAGAACTGGAGGCTATTGGTTGAAGATGAGGATAAAGCACTGAGGCTCATATTATCTTTGACATCTTCCTATGAGCATATGAAGCCCATTCTGATGTATGGGAAAGAGACCCTGAAGTATGCAGATGTTTCTAAGAAGTTATTGTTTGAAGAGAAAAGACTGGGAAGTAGCGGTCATACTTTGTCAGAAGGAACGGTTTTAATATGCGGGAACGGGAAGAAGAAGCACTCATAGAAGATTCATGTATGCTGGAAGTGTGGACAGTCTGGGCATTTCAAGAGAAATTGTTCAGGTGGAGCAGATTCGGCAAACAGCTCCAAGTCGTTTTTTGACGGTGATGATTTCTTTTGAAGTTATGTCATCCCCATGGTGTGCTCGGGCTACCATGAAAGGGGATGCAATTTTGTTAGCGGGTTCACGGATTTACACATGGGCATTAGGTTGGCATAGATGCAAGATGTGTGGTGAAAATTGATGTTGATAGCTGATGAACTTCCGGGTATGCCAAGCGGGGAAGTTGCACCATAAATTTTCAGCAGGTTTTTCAACATCTGCCGAGAAGAAATTCTTAGAATGGTGTATTCTAAGTGGCGATACTCTTTTATGGTAGAGTATGATCGTCAGTTGAAGACGATGTTCCTTTAATGTGGTTGGTTTTCATATATCCAAGGTGGAGATTTGTTAGGTTTTTTGGCTATATGAAAAATGTCCACATCCTACATTGGGGCAAGGATGAAAGCTTGGGAGACTCCAAGCCTATAAAAGAAGTCCATGGCTTTGGTTTCAAAGTGCCCCAACCAAAAATACACTTGAAGTGTTTGGTTCTTTCTTTTGTCTTAATGTGTAGAAAGGTTTTAGTAAACACTTTGGAGAGTGTGGGTGTAATTGGGCGAGGGAGGCTTGAGAGATTAGTCTATGTGATTGTAACAATTTGTCGCATAGTGGATCTTTCTCTCTGGAGGCCCGTGGTTTTTCTCCGGTTTTGGAGTTTCCACGTATATTCTTGTGTTCAGTTATGTTTCTCTATTGTTAGCTTTAGGAGGGTTGTTGAGGATCCTTGAGACTGCTTGTTTCCCAACACATTTTATTTTCCTTGTATAATTTGTACAATTTTTAATAGTTTTTTAGTCGTTTTGGTTGTTTATACTGTGTACTTAATTACATTGGTGTTTTGTAGGTGAAGTGTGAAAAGGAACGTAAACAAGCTAATATAGTGAAGAAACAAACAAACAAGTGGAAGCGGATGACAAAATAAGAAAAATGATCTTGAACCCTTTTGGCGTATCACGATAAAATAAGAAAAATGATCTTGAACCCTTAAGGCGTATCACGAAGAGTTGCTTATATCCTCTATGACTCGCCTAACACTAAAAAAAGTGTAACACTAAAAAAAAGGAGGATGTTGAATACGAGAAGTAGGATATATCATTCAAAAGAAATCTACATTAATTAATATCATCTCATCTTTTGTTCATATAACATAACCTACGATTCTACGAATGAGGAAAATAAGGAAAGGAATCATATATATTATTATATACATCGTTGACATATTGTTACGAAGTGAAGAAAAAATACGAAGAAGGAAGTTTGGGTTCAAGGCTCGGATAGAAGATTTGGATTAGAGATTTATTCGCAACCGGTTAGATATAAACGTTAAACTTTATTCTTTTGATTTATTGAACATAGGGTCTGTTTGGTATGGGGTAATGAAATGAATGAGAGAATGGAATAAACGAGGTAATGGAATGGACAACAGAATGAAATGGATCATTCCATTCTATTGTGACGTTTGGTTACTTATAACGACAAAAATATAATTGCCTCAATAATAATAATAATAATTATAATAATAACATATTAATAGTAAAAAATTAATAATAAATTTTTTGATATACATTAATATTAGTATTAATATATGATAATAATAATATATTAATGGTAAAAAAAATAATAAAATCTTGATAATAATAATAATAATAATAATAATAATAATAATAATAATAATAATAATAATAATAATAATAATAATATTTCTTTCCATCCTTAAAGGAGTGAAAAAAAAAACACCATCTTATCATGGAATGAAAATAGTTATATTTGGAAGGAGTTACATTCTTTTGAAATGCCCCATTCCATTACCACATGATAACCAAACATGTTAATCTTTATTCCATCATAATGCTCAATTCTATTCCACCTTCTATTCCTTCGTATCAAATGCTACCATAATGTATTTGGGTTATTTGAACTTGGTTTATGGTTTTTTTACACCATGAGCGGCCAAATTCTTTGTTGCTACCTAGGTTATGGATAACTGTTAGTTTTATTTACGGTTCTTAGTTTGAGTAATTATTGTTTTGGCTTTATGTTATGGTAAAAAGTGTTCTTATCATGGTTCTAATGTTCACGCGTATTTGGTATCTGAAAGTTTGTTCATGTCCCGTCTTATCTTGGTTAAAATTGATTGCGTATTGATTAAGTCTAGGGTTAGGTGATTTCGTTAACTTTGTGTTTTCGACTAAATCTTGTGTTTGCTAGACGTCGTAAACCCTAGGAACAAACTAATAAACTATACGGTAATTAAATTTGCGTTTTCAATTAAGTCACTACCCCGTACATCCCTTACACTTCCCATATGTACTGCTTCTAGTGAGACCGAGAGGTAATCTAAATTTAGGGTACCATAACCTAGTTAGAGAGACCGAGATGTGATCTGACATTAACCGGTGAGTTTATACACTTTTCTTGACCCTAGATTGCGACCTGTTTGGAGAATGATCTGCCAGCCAGTTTAGGTCTTGTTTAATAAACCTTAAGATCCCGGTAGCCAAAACTTAGTAATCCCATTCCGAGGTAGCTACGTTCCCATCATCTGACTGCATCCAAATATACTATTTGAGCTTTGTGTTTGTGTTTGTTTGTTTATTTTCTTTCTTAGTCGATAAAAATCTGAAAATCCATCCCAAAATTGCAAGAGTAGAACTCGAGAAAAGTTTAGTATCGAGAGTCGTGCCATTGTCCACGAATTAATACTCGGTCTTACCGACTTGACTACATAACGACTGGTACACTTGCTGATTGTGTGTAATTAAGATAGTATGTCCTTTTAATTTGGTGTTTTAAATAATTAATTAAACATTTTACACATCATTTGTTCCGACATTTTTATATATTCATCCATTAAGTCGGAAGTCGTGCCATAAGCCAATTGTTTAATCACAGCCGTGACTTTTTGCAACAAGCTAAATCCAAGACTACCACGTGCATCCATATTTACTTACTTGATAAATCGTTGATATTCTTATAATTAAACCACGGCTCAAATGAAAACAACGCCTAAAGTACTATCATCATACGTCGGGTTGGGTGAAGACTCTCACTTACCATTAAATCATGTGCGATCGCGTACTATATATTTTATTCTCTTGGGTTCTGAGGAGCACCCTTTGTCTTCCAATGGAGTTGCAACCTCTTTCTGAACCGCTGAAATTATCAGTGTCGGTCCGTCATCGTCATCTAACGAGAATAAAAATAGGTTTTTAAGCAAAGAGAAAGAAGATGAAGAACACGAACTTGAGCCTTCCATTTTTTAAATGATGTTAAAATTGCGAGTGAAAATGTATCTGAGTAGAGAGAAATGGGTTGGCTATCTTGTGTGTTTTTGAAAAATTTAGGTTAAAATGGTTTAATATATAGGTTTTCTTAAATTAAAAGAACTTTTTTATTCAAACTAGCCGTTCAACGGCTAATGCCAAAGTCAATCAATGCCCGCCATGTCACACTCCCCAAGCCTCTCTACACTAGTGAAAATCATTCGCCCCCTCCCCACGCCACCCACGGCCCATGGTGCTCGGCGTGGAGTGGCTTCCACGCCATTCCTACACGCGTACTCCATATAATCTAAAAGAGTAAAGTCAGTCCTTCTAGTTTACTAATGGTCCCTTCACTTTATAAAAGGGTAAAATTAGTCTCTGCATGTGAAAACACTGAAATATTTATGAGCTTAACAAAAAAACTTAACAAAAGTTAGTGTTGATATCTAAACTCGTTACGAAATGAAACATTGGTACCTCAAAGTGTGACTTTAAAATATTAATACCTAATCTTGTTACTTTTCATAAACCACATGGACTAACGATGCAATTAGCTCTAAAATATATAATAAAATAATACATTGTGCTTTGATCACTTATACACTACTATTCACATCTCGGTTTTGAATATATACGTTTATCGAGACGTATATAAATGTAGGCACGTCACAACAGCGTACTCGAAATTTGTAAAACAAAGTACATTAGAGTTATAAGAGAAAACCAAAGTGTGCTTAAAAGTATTACAATAATATAATAATAAATGATAATAATGAAAGAAATGAAATACGGTTCCACTCTAGAAAACTATTGGACTAATCTTGTCAAGGTTAAATAGTCTACGGGTTATTTATTTTTTATTGAGCCAAATTAATTAAAATAATTAAGTTAGAATTTAAAGTATTACGTTTGTTTTGGTTTTCAATTGGGTTGGTAAGTTAAGTCGATAGATTGATAATACGATAGATAAACGTAGGTTGAATTTGTTTATTGTTATAAAATTGGTATTTGAGTTTGTTTAGGAATGGGTCGAAATATAGTAGAAGTATGGGTGAACTTCTTTGTAATTGGTCAAGAATTACATTTTATCAGATGTATTAGTATTCTTCCTTTTTGGTTTTTATTCTTTCAATCATAAAGTGTTGCATAGTTCGTTCTTTTATTATTTTTGCTCAAAGCCAAGCTTAGTGCTTTGTTTTTGGTTGGATGCTTGTATCAGAGCTACATAGCTTTATGTAGCTCTACGACCTGCAAAGAAGTGATTCAACAACTTCGATACTTTATCAATCGACTTGGTCCTTCCCACCAAGAATAAGAACGAAGTAACTGGTGTAGGTTGTTCTTTCTGCAGAAGATATCTAATAGGAATTTGCGGGTAAGCGTACGGAAGAAGATTTGTTAAAGCAGGAGGCTTTGAATCTTGTCGTGTATATCAAGGTAAGAAGAAAACGATAGGAAACTTGTTTTTTCTTTGATTGGTGGTCAAGAACAGTGTTATACTGACCCAGAAAAAGGGAGATTAACAAGTGGTCAAGTGGGATTGAAGCTGTGAAGAAGAGAAGGTGACAACGGTAAAGGATGGAAGTTCTATCACATATCAGTGCCCGATTTTACTCCAGCAAATTATCCGTTGTGGGTTATCAAAGTTAAGACGATTATGGATGTGTATGGAATATTGGAGGCAGTCGAACCAAGGGTGTTAGGGGTTGTGGTGGATCCAAAGAAATCAAAGAAAGCCCTTGCTGAAAACATGTATGGGGATGGGCTGAAAACAAGGTATTTAGGAGTTGATCGAGTGAGAACTGCTAGACTGGCAAGATTGAAGAAGGAACTCGGAGGACAACGCATGAAGGAGGGTGAGTCGGTTAATAATGTTGCAACAAAACTTAACGGGTTAGCTTAAAAGCCGAGGAGTCTCAGACATGAGATTGAAGAAAAAGAATTGTTAAGAAGGCTACTTGATTCAGTTCCTAAGTATTTTCGTAAAACTATAATCTCAATTGAACAATGTTTCGAGTTGGATTAGATGTTCTTTGATGAGCCATTGGAAGATTGAAGGCATATAAGGAGCGTATCAAAGGATTTGATAAAGGAGAAGACATTCATGGTAGCTTGTTGTTTGATAAGAAATAAAAGGAGAAAAAGCATGAGTGTGAATATCGTGGTTATGGAAGTTCAAGTTGGGATGATCTAGGATGAGGCTAAGGAATGGTTCGGGGGTCCAGGAAGGGTCAAGATGGTGAATAGATCCAATGCAATAAGAGCCACGTTAAATGTTTCAAGTGCGATGAGGTTAGTCACTTTGTTAATGAGTGCCCAACACAGAGAAAAAAGGATGACCAGGCAAATTTGATTCAAGAAGATTTTGATGATCAAACTTTGTTTTGAAGATCTGTGACAAGATTAGGGATGACTGTTGGACTAATCTTATGAAGGTTAAATAGTCCAAGGGTTTTTTAGTTTTTTATTGAGTCAAATTAAATAAGATAGTTAAGTTAGAATTTAAATCATTATGTTTGTTTTGGTTTTGAATTAGGTTCGTAAATTTTTTTATCGACAAATCTCTTCTAATCCTCATCGTGGGACTTGAACCAAAACCGCCCTCTCGCAAATCTAGGTGTTTAAAGGTTTTGTCTTTGCCAATAGATCACCACCCCATTGGTAATTGGGTCAGTAAGTTAAGTCGATAGATTGATAAAAGGACAGATAAACATAGGTTGAATTTGTTTATTCTTTAACTGCTATTTGAGTTTGTTTAGGAATGGGTGGAAATATAGTATACGTATGGGTTAACTTCTTTGTTATTAGTTAAGAATTATGGTTTATCAAATGTATTAATATTCATGCTTTTTGGGTTTTTTATTCAAAATCATGAAGTGTTTCATACTTTGTTCAAAGCAAAGCTTAGTGCTTTGTTTGGTTGGCCGCTTCGTTCAAAACTATCGATCTATCGAGATCCATTTGAAACAGTCACGGATATTAATGTGCATTAGAGTATCCGTAACAATAAATTTGGTTCAAAATCCAGACCCTAGTCAGCATGTCACATCATTCCAAACCATCATTATTCCTAACCCCACTTTTCCTACACTACTAGAAAACTGGGTATTTGCGACCGCATTTATGGTCGCAAAACAGTTGCAATTGCCTTGTTGTGATTGTTTTGTGACCAGAAATGTGGTCGGAAAAACACACGTCGAAATTGCCCTATTACAACCTAGTTGCGACTGCTACAATTTTTGCAACACGTCTTGCGGCCATAAGAGGAGTCGCAAATTTTGCGACCAACTTATCTTTATGATTTTTTTTTTGTCTTGTTGCGACCAACTATGTTTTTGCGACCACTTGTCATTTACAAACCTGCAACCGACATTTTGCGATTGCACATTTTTATGTTATTTTTATTTTATTTTCAGCTAGTTTCTCTTTTGAACCTGCTAATAATGATCATATTTTCAAAAGTCTTATCGCATATGTAAGAGGACTGGCCACAAGACTCATGTGGTAATTAACTTGCCAATGAATGACCAACCTTGTGCAGATAAGTACAACCAATATGCTTCTGCAACAAATTAACCAATCATACATTTTTAATAATAATGATATACACATTTTAAAAATAAATGCATGTTAACAAAAATATATATTTAACAAGTATCGCATGTGTAAAAAACTGCTATAAAAGTATCACATATGTGTAACAAAATGTCATTCGTCTAAAGTTGCAATAGCAATTATCACACATGTGTAATAAATTACTATTCAAATAAGTTTCTATTTAATAATTGGTATGCAAAGTATCACATGTGTGTAATATATGTGTAACATTAAAAAATGAACAATAATTTACAAAATGAACAATAATTTACAATTACATTTGCTTACAACTTTGTATGGTGTGCCCTTAGACGCGAATATGCCATTGTCCTTCATTTATACCCGACTAGGTTTTGGATGCATGTTGTCTGTCACTTCAACAACTAATAATGGTTGTTTTCCAATATAGGAATCATCACGATATCATATGACCTGAGATCCAACTCGTCTTCATGAGCTTCCAACATTCGTAACAAAAATCTTTTTAAATGATTCCAATCTTCTATCTGTTGTAGCGAGTGTTTGGAGTATCCAATTGCATTGTTAATTTAAAAACATATAACACGTAATTAACATCATTAACAAACATGACATATAAGTCTATTCACAACTAACATTAATTACCACAAGCATAGTACACATGTGTACTACAAACACATTTAACACACATATGTAATAAATGATAGACAATCGATTCGCAATACTTAGCCCAAGATTAATACACATGTGGACTACATGTTGATTATCACATATTTGTAATACATGACATACAAACATAGTCTAATCTAACATCATCTATGAAAAGCAAAATACACATGTTAACTACAAACACATTTGTCGCACATGTGCGGCACATGACAAGCAAGTATATTCTTAACATTAACTATCCTAATCGTACTACACAAGTTAACTACAAATAAATTCATAACACATTTGTAATACATTACAGAGACATATTAATGGTTAACATTAACGAGAACAATCATAATACGCATGTGAACTACAATTACGTTTATTACATACATGCAACACATTACAGACAAGCATATTCTTGTTTAGTATTAACTCTTTCATTCATAACAAACATGTGAACTACAATTACATTTATCACACATGTGTAATACGTTGGAGACAAGACTAATATCCCATTCATACTGCATGTGTGAACTACAAACACATTCACTACACATGACAGACAATCATAGTATTAACTATAACATTATCCATCTCAATCATACTACACGTGTGAACCACAAATACATTTACCACACATGTGCAACACATGACAGACAATCATAGTATCATTGAACATCATCTGTCTCAGTCATACTACATGTTTGAACCACAAACACATTTACCACACTTATCAAGTATAACTACATGTATGCACTAGATGTACAGATTATATTTACTACACTACATATATGCGGTACGATTTCATCTATATCAACGTAATATGACCACATTTCATTTTATTTTAGATACCTAACTCGATATTAATGTATTATACTTGATATACGCCAAATTCCATCCACATTTAACGAAGAAAACATGAAATGTTCTGCATTTAGATATTTTGTATAAAATGAACACTAATCGATGCAAAACTAGTTATAATCGATGTGATATGTGTGCAATACACCAAAATATACGACGATTGTGATATGTGTGCAATACACCAAAATATGCGGCGATTGTGATATGTGTGCAATACACCAATATATGTGATGATTGTGATATGTGTGCAATACATATAATAATAGTCTCAGATAACAACATCCTTATCATTTTTACTACACATGCGAAGAGAATACACAAATATAGCGCATGTCTAATGTAATAGATGTAACCGTAATATCATATAAGGATATCTATCTCATTTATATTACACATGTGAACCCCATACACAACTATCACACATGTGCAACACATTACACACATCCGAAGTATCATTTAACAATTTACATCTCATTTATACTACAGTCATGAAACACATACACAAATATCACATATACGAGCTAGGATTTCATCTATGTCAACTTATTTCATGCGATTATATGTACACAATTCGATATTAGCATATTACACTTGATACACACCAGATTTTATCCACAATTAACGAATGAAACATGAAATGTTCTTCGACATTTAGTAATTTTATATAGATGAACAGTGATCGGTGCGAACCTATTTATAATTGAGGTGGTGTGTGAGTGATACATCAAAATGTGTGACTGTTATAGGCAAAGTAGTATGATACAAGTTCGTACCTATAGATCTTCAGTAATTTTGCCGATTTAATGGTTGACTGTATAACGAAGCTCTGTTTGTACGAAACCCTATAATATCGCCTGAGAGAGATGTTAGGGGTTTCTTTTTTTTCAGATTCTGTTTGAATGTTCGTGAAAGAAAGAGGCAGTCTAAATTTTAATTTCCCAAATTACCCATCCGGTGTAAAATCCAAGCATTTCTACGTGATTCATCCTGTGTTTAATGCGAGCCGTTGATCTTGTTTGATCAATTGTTGTTTTTTAGTTTTTTTGGTTTTCTCATGATCAATCCCATATATATATCTATATATATATATATATATATATATATATATATAGATAGGGTTAGATTCATTAGTGAACAACCCCTTTAATTGTGAACACTAGTGAACAAATCATAGCCTTTGATATTCAATTCACAAGTGTAAATCAATGGCCAAGATTTGATGATGAAAATACATTAGTGTATTTTACGATTTGATAATGTAAATCAGTGGTCAGTATTTGTTCACTCAGTTTACAAACACAATAGTGTTCATTCTATAACCCCACCCTATATATATATATATATATATATATATATATATATATATATATATACACTATATTGTACTAAAAAGTTTATATGAATTGCTAAAAAGGTCATATGATGGATGTCGCATGCATAAAACGGTAAGATATTAGATAAACATAAAATGCTGCTATTTGTAGAATTTTTTTTTTTTTGCTAATATAGAAAAGTTCATTTACTATAAACACACTTTTATATTTATATATTGTATATTCTAACAATTCCTATTGTGAAGAGTATTAGTTCTTCACTAGTTTATATGGCTTTAATGTATAGTAAGGTGTTCATTAGTTCGGTTTACGAGATATTTGGTTTACATAGTTCGGTTTATTCGGTTTTCCAAAATCTTTTACCCCTAACCAAATCCAAACCAAACCAAATTCAATTCGGTTTGGATTCGGTTAAAAACCAAACAAACCAAATTAACCTAAGTACTTTTTTCCTAATTTATATTTATAATTCATGTTTGTGTTCCAACTTCCGAACTTCAAGTTAGCAACTAATTTAAACCGAACGATATGTAAATAAAAGAAAGTTTCAATGTAAAATAAAACAACTACATCTAGAAAATAGTCGTACACGCAACTACAAAGTTTAAAATTCAAAACATAGAACATAGAAACTATAAATAGTCAACATATATCATCTTTTAACCTTGTACGTGAAAATTGAAACCCTTGTATATTTTGAAGAGTAAAACTATAGAAACAAGTGGGCTTAATTTGTGAGTTGGGCTTTATACTTATCATGTGGGCCAATAAAATTTATATGGTTTATTAAATATATTATTTTTATTTAATAATTAATTAAATTAGCAATTTATTCGGTTATCTAAATAAACTAGATAAACGAAATAAAAAGAATATATAGAACCAAAACCAAACAAGAAACCAAATTCACAATTCAGTTCCGGTTAAAAACCAAACCAAACACCGAATTCGTTATTCGGATTGGTTTTTCGGTTACGGTTACTGTTTGGTTTTTAGTTTTTATTTGGTTTCGGTTTTTTCTGAACACCCCTAGTGTATAAACTTACTCTATAATTGTTTTCTTCTCTTTAATTAAATTACGTTTCTAACCCTGATATGAATACGAGTAATTTTATTATATAAACGATTTACATTTATACCCATAAACTTTAAGGTATCGTTTGGTATGAAGCAATTGAAGGTGAATGGAATGGATTATTCTGATGGAATGAAAAGAAACATGTTTGGTTATCATGTGTTAATGAAATGAAGCATTTTAAAGAAATCTAACTCTTTCAAAATATAATAATTTTCATTCCTTGGTAAGGGGGTGGTTTTTTTTTCATTCATTCAAGGAATAGAAAGAAATATATTATTATTATTATTATTATTATTATTATTATTATATTAACATATATCAAAATTTTATTATTAATACTATTAATATATTATTATTATTATTATTATTATTATTATTATTATTATTATTATATTATTGAGACAATTATATTTTTGTCGTTTTTAATACAGTTGTGTTTTGTTACTTCGTTTTTTTGTCTTTCAAATTGTACAAAGTAATGATTCTTTCAATTCATATATGACTAACTAAACATTACAATGGAATTTAATGATCTATTTCATTCCGTTGTGTATTCCATTACCACATACCAAACTGATCCTAATAGATTTATCATACGGAAGTCAAAAATTATTTTTTTCTATATATAATATACGTGTCGGCCCCCAAACTTTAATAGAGTTATTATAAATTTAATAAAGTTAAATTTTTTTCTTTTTAACAAATATTTGTTCTTTCTTTTTATAAGTTTAATTCTTTTTTACTAATTATTTATTTAACTTATTATAATTAAAGCTAACTAACTCTAGGCATGTTTACTTTAAGGGGAATTGGCCTGTAATAATCTCACCTATACCTTATTGGCCATTAATAATCCCACCTCAAAATATTCCCCCACCGGTCCCACCTTTCACCTATTTTTCCTACAATGGTCCCTCATTAAAAAAACTTAACGGAGTTAAGCTTTTTTTTCAAATTACAAACAGATTTATTGGGGCTTTTGATCAGAACGATGATACGAGTCCATTTATGTAAAATGGTAGCCTAAAAATAGTGCCCACCAAGTATTTGATGAAATGCCTAGATGAGTTCATTAAACTTTTTAGTGCATTGCATATGTCAATAGGCAGTTGACTTTTTAAAAGTCAAACTGACCTATAATAGGATCAAATGCTAATTTTGATATAAAGTCCGTAAGGTAGGTTAGTCTTTATGAATGATGACTAATCTAACCATCTTGCGAATGATAAAAGGTAGTTTGACGCTTGACAAGCTAGGTGGAAGCTTGGGAAGAAGCGGGTCAAACGGATCGAATACGCGTGGAAAAACATAATCAGATTTTAAGGTAAGTGAAGCTTACATCTTTAAAAGAGTGCTTATGCTTATACTTATGTATTTGAATTAAAATAAGCGATTTGGTATTTGGAATGAGATTTCAAAATACGATGTTCCGCCGCGAATCGATATGGGTCGGAACAAGTAAGAATGGTAATAAACCATAATTGATGGTAAAAAGAAAAAAATAACAGTAATTTAGTCATGTATGACAAATAAACAAGGAGTTTGGAAAAGTTAACTTTTTTAGTGTAAACTATAACCGGTGAAAATGGTAAAATGGTAATTCGGTTATCAGTTGACAAACAAATATTGAATTTTGGAAAGATGCCCAATGGCGTAAGCCATAATGGAGAACGAATTAAGAAAAGACTATGTAATATTATCATACGGTATTAGTCGAGACATATTAAATGGTGAGATGGTAAATAAATACCATCTCATAATGATAAAATGGTCACATAGGCCAAACGGGTCAAATGGTTATGTCAACACCATTTGTCAATAATAGCTAATGATCGCTTGTTGAGTTTTTATGCTCAGAGGAAATAGCGCATGGTTCACGTTGCTATTAATTAGTAAATAATAGTGCAAGGTATTTAAACGGGTCAATGCTATGACCCGAGCCAGGTATGTGTAATGGGTCAAACTCTCATTGAGGATTTGAGGTCCGATGAGAGTTAAACGAGTTATGAACGGACATTGGATTACCTAAGTAAGGTAAATCTACTAATTTAAATTGTAGACATTATGTTCTTAGGAACATAATGATTTTAAATAGATTATGGTTAAAATGAGCACATTCGGTCAAAAAAATGTTATTAAAAGTCCGTCGTCGTAAAAATGGGCAATAGTTGACCAAAACGCCCCTGAATGATAAAACAAGCAAACAACCTTCAAGGGTAGTTTAAAAAATGAGTTTTATAATTTAGTAGACCCATTTCGGTAGTGTAAAAGTGAAAAGCATAAATCTTTTGGTTTATTGCCTCCTAACGAGTCATTTTCGTAAATAGCCAAACCGGATGGTGACTTCGGAATATGATGGTTATCCTATGAAAACCCATCATAAACGAAGTCGAGATAATAGATAAATGATATTTTTTAATGTAAAATGAAATGTGTGAAAATATTATGGATGATTTAAGCTTAAGTGCATGAAGTATATAATGGGTCAACATGAATATGCGCATAAACCGGGTAAAGGTTGCATAATTCATAAAAATTATGAATCCGGGTTTGGGATTTCTGGTTAAATATGTAGGTAAACATATTACGGACATTTAGAAACAAGTTTAAAGTAAAAGAGATGAAACCGAAATAAGTTACGAAAGTTTTCGTAACAAAATCGGCAAACTAGAAAAAAAGGGTTGATGAGCTGCTGTATGCAAATATTGAGCTGCAGTATGCAAATATTGAGCTGTAGTGTGCAAATATTGAGCTATTGTGTACAAAACTAAATATAAAAGTATGTATACGAAATTAACGGGTTGCTGTATGCAAATCTGAATATAGAAGTATGTACATGCAAATATTGAGTTGCTGTATGTAAATCTGAATATTCAAGTATGTATATGCAAATATTAAGTTGTTGTATGCAAATCTGAATATTCAAGTATGTATATGCAAATATTGACCTGGTATATCTAAGAGTAAACATGGGTTGTAATATGTCGAATGTAAATCAATGGTATGTGTTGATACAAAGATGTGGGTTTTCAATACAATTGATGTTATGTCTTGCTAGCTGTAGCTTACGGCGGGTAAAACGCCAAAATGTTGTTTAGTGTTATTTAAGCTTTCGGGTTCGATTAGTTACATTATAAACTTCCTAACACTAACATATTGCATAAAATATGAAATATAGGAAATGAAATGAAGCACCGGAGGACGATCAAGCTCAACGAAGAACCGAACACGATCAAAGCTCAAGCTTCCGCAATTTGTTTAGTCATGATGAAACTAAACGGCGTTAATATATTGAAATGTTTTAAGTTTTTGAGAAGTTTTATAAGACTCGGATTATAGTACGGACGTGTAATCGCATATAAACTTTTTTAAATGCGAAATTTTATTAAAATTTCAATTTCCTAACTAAGGGTCTTACAAGTTGGTAATCAGAGCTCAAGATTAACGATCAAATGTGTTCGGTTCGAGACTTGATCGCATGATCCGGTAAGTTATTGTAAATATTAATGGTCTAGCATGTTAAAGTGTTGTAAACAACGCATAGGGTTATCGTGTAAATGCACGTTATCCCAATTAAATTGGCAAAAGACCGGTGTAGTTAACAAATTACGTGTGTTAACACGTATCATAGAAAGCCTTGTATTATAGCACGGGCGCTTATTAATGTCAACGCTATTAATCTTTTGTAACCATTTTGGTTGAAGGATCCTCGCATCTGAAAATGATGGGAGTCTAAGGATCTACCGATATGATGAAGAAATGGTCCGAAGTATGACAACTAAGCCATACTTACCAAAGACATAAATCAAGTAATGATCTCGAATAGAGATCGAACGACAAGGAAAGCACAGCAGGGCGAGTATCCCCAGGTGCACACTTTATATTATTACATGAACAGTATTAGGCAACATTCAAGTAATGTGTGAATGTTGCATATGGAATATAAAGACTTGGGAAACTTGGATAGGATACATATCCAGGATGATGTTTCCAAGAGAAATTAGGTAGAAAATACTTGTTATTCACAAATCATGAATAACAAAACAATAAAAGAATTCGGATTTAGAAACTTGAATGTGAGGACCATCCAAGTAGACATTATCAATAAGATTTTATTGAGGAAAAGTAAAGATCACATTAACAAATGTGATCATAAAAGTTTGATAAAAAGGAAAACATTCTATATGTTTTAAGATAAAAAGGGTAGAACACATGATACAATGAACTTCTTACGATAAAGCACATATACATCCGATGTGGTAAAGACGAGGTGCATGGGAAGAGTTAAAAGATCCTTGGAGTCAAGAAATCTTACAGGCGTATTCGTATAAATGGTTTTCATGGGAAACATAAAAACGAAATATGACGCACATAGAAATAAATGACCCAAGGAAATTCGTGGAATAAGTCATTATGGACGTAAGAGCCATGGTTGCCAAAAGGGGGCACATAAAACCAAAGTATAAATGACCGCGGGGTCATAGAAACGAAGGTATTGCCCACAGAAAAAACGATCAAAGTCGTTGACTATGGTCGTAGAAAAGATAAAAAGGGAAAAGAAGGAAATGATGATGATAATCATCATCATTCATGGTCTATAAGGCCATCAAGGATGGTCAAATAAAGAATAAAGTTTGATTGTTCATAGGTGATGGATTTCACACGAGCAAGTCAAACGGGTCAAATGAAGAATAAAGTTTGATTGTTCATAGGTGATGGATTTCACACGAACAAGTCGAATGAGTTAAATAAAGAATAAGGTTTGATTGTTCGTAAGTGATGCATTTCACACGAACGAGTTAAACGAATCAAATGACGTATAATAATTGAATATAAAAGTTAACGCAAACCAGGAAACGGGAGCGTTAAGACAAAAGAATAATAAGCCCGGTAATGGGACGTGATTAAATGTACATGCAGACGCAAACCAAATAATGGGAGCATGAAATACTAATGGACCCATGTAATGGGTAGTGAACGAATATAAAGGAAAACCCAAACCGAATAACGGGAGCTTTAAAACATTAAGATAAAGAACCCAGGTAATGGGTCGTAAAGGAATATAGGCGTAAACCGAGTAACGGTAAACGTGAGACAACCAACACATAAATGACATATGAAGTCATAGAGACGGAAGAACTGTCCGAACGAAAAAAAAATTTCTAGTCATGGACTATGATCGCGCGGGCACACGCGGATACCATCAGATGTTGTCTCATCTATGAATGAGAATATGTATTTGGGCAACACGCACAGAATGCAGTGGTTGCTACTAAAGATGGTAGTTGTGACTCGGTGGTGATGAGTGGTCAGCGTCATTTGACCATTGCGCAAGAATTAGGCGCAAGTGTCCATCACCCAAAAGGATGAAACGATGAATAGACCCGACAAGTAAATATGACATGTAAATGACTCGTGAGGTCATAGAAAATATAAATATCGCCAACGCGAATCAAACATTGGTCTAAGGGCCATAGTTGAATATAAATTAGCCTTCATGGTCAAGAGAGCCTTGATTTGGCGGATAAAAGAAAGATAAAATAACGATTCTACTTTTAATAAAAAAAGTGTATTGACACCAAACACATTTAAAGAATGATACGGGTAAAGGGATGATCTACGGGATCACCACGGCCTTCGGGTCATATATAGTGTAAAGGTTTACGGAACTAAAATGATATTCGGGTCACGAATCAAGAGGAATGAACCTTAAGAGGTCTCACCTTAAAAAGGTGAAAACCTAAAAAACACTAGTTTTTCGATTTCTTAATACGAGTAATCGACACAAGTTAAAGAGAAAACGTTAAACTAAAACTCGATTTTAGTTGGAAACAACGTTTAAACTGTTATAAATAGTATGAGATAGATTGAGAAATGGTTAATATTAAAAGAAACAAGTCTTGACACCAATAGGGGACAGACGATAAAATCCGAAAAGAAAATTTTCGATAATGAAAAGTTGATATACACTTAAATATGACGTGATATAATCACGAACAAGAAAGTAACATGGTATATGATTACTATGTAACACAAGCTATGGGACTAGAATCATAAATGTTTGTAAGCCTCCAGAAGGCAACGTGAGTGTACATAATCTATGAGGTATAAGGTAGCCGGTGGCCGATAAGTCTAACTGGTAAGACCGGTCAAGATATAAATTAAATTGAAAACTTGTTTAATGCACTTATCATTATAGGATTAGCGCGGAATAAGCATGATGAAAGATTCATATGACCGAGTGACCAAACGACGACTCGACCAAGCGAATGATAAAGATAAGGGACACAATATTTTTCCTACAATGGTCCCTCGTTAAAAAAACTTAACGGAGTTAAGCTCTTTTTTCAAATTACAAACAGATTTATTGGGGCTTTTGATCAGAACGATGATATGAGTCCATTTATGTAAAATGGTAGCCTAAAAATAGTGCCCACCAAGTATTTGATGAAATGCCTAGATGAGTTCATTAAACTTTTTAGTGCATTGCATATGTCAATAGGCAGTTGACTTTTTAAAAGTCAAACTGACCTATAATAGGATCAAATGCTAATTTTGATATAAAGTCCGTAAGGTAGGTTAGTCTTTATGAATGATGACTAATCTAACCATCTTGCGAATGATAAAAGGTAGTTTGACGCTTGACAAGCTAGGTGGAAGCTTGGGAAGAAGCGGGTCAAACGGATCGAATACGCGTGGAAAAACATAATCAGATTTTAAGGTAAGTGAAGCTTACATCTTTAAAAGAGTGCTTATGCTTATACTTATGTATTTGAATTAAAATAAGCGATTTGGTATTTGGAATGAGATTTCAAAATACGATGTTCCGCCGTGAATCGATATGGGTCGGAACAAGTGAGAATGGTAATAAACCATAATTGATGGTAAAAAGAAAAAAATAACAGTAATTTAGTCATGTAATGACAAATAAACAAGGAGTTTGGAAAAGTTAACTTTTTTAGTGTAAACTATAACCGGTGAAAATGGTAAAATGGTAATTCGGTTATCAGTTGACAAACAAATATTGAATTTTGGAAAGATGCCCAATGGCGTAAGCCATAATGGAGAACGAATTAAGAAAAGACTATGTAATATTATCATACGGTATTAGTCGAGACATATTAAATGGTGAGATGGTAAATAAATACCATCTCATAATGATAAAATGGTCACATAGGTCAAACGGGTCAAATGGTTATGTCACACACATTTGTCAATAATAGCTAATGATCGCTTGTTGAGTTTTTATGCTCAGAGGAAATAGCGCATGGTTCACGTTGCTATTAATTAGTAAATAATAGTGCAAGGTATTTAAACGGGTCAATGCTATGACCCGAGCCAGGTATGTGTAATGGGTCAAACTCTCATTGAGGACTTGAGGTCCAATGAGAGTTAAACGAGTCATGAACGGACATTGGATTACCTAAGTAAGGTAAATCTATTAATTTAAATTGTAGACATTATGTTCTTAGGAACATAATGATTTTAAATAGATTATGGTTAAAATGAGCACATTCGGTCAAAAAAAAGTTATTAAAAGTCCTTCGTCGTAAAAATGGGCAATAGTTGACCAAAACGCCCCTGAATGATAAAACAAGCAAACAACCTTCAAGGGTAGTTTAAAAAATGAGTTTTATAATTTAGTAGACCCATTTCGGCAGTGTAAAAGTGAAAAGCATAAATCTTTTGGTTCAATGTCTCCTATGAAAACCCATCATAAACGAAGTCGAGATAATAGATAAATGATATTTTTTAATGTAAAATGAAATGTGTGAAAATATTATGGACGATTTAAGCTTAAGTGCATGAAGTCCATAATGGGTCAACATGAATATGCGCATAAACCGGGTAAAGGTTGCATAATTCATAAAAATTATGAATCTGGGTTTGGAATTTCTGGTTAAATATGTAGGCAATCATATTACGGACATTTAGAAACAAGTTTCAAGTAAAACAGATGAAAACCGAATAAGTTACGAAAGTTTTCGTAACAAAATCCGCAAACTAGAAAAAAGGGCTGATGAGCTGCTGTATGCAAATATTGAGCTGCAGTATGTAAATATTGAGCTACCGTGTACAAAACTAAATATAAAAGTATGTATACGCAAATAACGGGCTGCTGTATGCAAATCTGAATATAAAAGTATGTACATGCAAATATTGAGTTGTTGTATGCAAATCTGAATATTCAAGTATGTACATGTAACATTCGTTGAAAAACAGGTTTCAAAACCCGCTTCTTTTATCAATCAAATATTCAGTTATAAGTTTCGTTGCGTATTTATGGTTCATATTAATTTCAAACAATACATAACTAATAAACATTTTTAGAATTTTAAACCATAAATAATAAATAATAAAAATAAGTAAATAAAAAAATAAAATAGGGCAGTCGGGTTTCGAACCCGGGTCACCCACAAAAACAAACACGCAACACACCACTCCGCCACGCACTGCTTTTGTGATAAACACGGAAACAAATAACATTTATAATAAAACCGAAAGTCAAATCTGCAATCAGTGCGCCCAGAACTCGCACTCACCGGAAAAAACGACATTCCGCGATTTTGGCTACTTTTCCTTTGACTGAAACGCACAAATTGATTTCGACGCCAATTATAACCGTTGCCGGAAATCAATTTCGGTCATAACCGTCGGAAATCAGTGACCGCAAACTTGGACCTTAATTCAAACTCGAATCAACTGATCTTCCTTATAAATACCCACTCAAACATCTCATAAGCCTTTCGCTCAAAACCGCACTTTCTTTCCGAAGTTTCATTTCTTCAAAAGCTCGTCGCCGGAGATTTCCAATTTCGCCGGAATATCGCCGGAATCCCAGATCAAAAAAACCGCATTCGTTCATCAGACGGTATAATTGTCTAAACCTTCTTGCTACCTCTTGATTTATAATTTAATTGTTCAAACCAATAATCGAAACTGTTGAACAGTTCACTCAGCCGGAAATCGCAAATCAGAGCTGACGGAATCCTGCCGGAAATCTGAAGCAAACTCTCTGTTCCGGTATACCATATCACTTAATCTTTTTCTCCATTTCAATTAAGTATAAATTATGGTCGATTAAACAGAACAATCGGGTTTCACTGTTCTGTGTTCTTCACAGTGAAGAAGATGAAGGTTGAACAAGTATATTAGTATAATTAAAATTGGATATTTAACCGGGTTAGACACACAGTCCAGCGGTGGACTGTGTGCAAATACAATATGCACGTCCCGAGTTCGAATCGCACAAGTTACCGACTTTCAGAAATAAAACCAACATTTTTAGAACTTAATCAGATCAAGTCACGGAATGTTTATAAGAGGAATATAATTCAGTAGTTAAGCAGATTAGACACACAGCCCAACTGGTTGGGCTGTGCGCACTCGAACCAAAGGACCCGAGTTCGACTCCAGGTCTCTGCAACCGGTTCGGCCATATAAATCATTTTTAATAAAAACCAAATAAGTTTAAGGTTAATTAGTATATATATATAATTAAAACAGAGAATATTTCGGGTTAGACACGTAGCTCAGTTGGTAGAGCTGCGTGCACGTATACGAGAGGTCCCGAGTTCGAACCTCACTCAGTGCATAGAAAACACAGTCTGACCGGTCAAGACCCGGTCAACGGTCAACGATCAACGGTCAAAAATCAACTTTTTTATTTCTTTTTATTTATTTATTTAATTGGAAAATTATTTAAAAAAAATACTTAAAAATAAGATTATTAAAGTTAGAAAATTTCCATAAACTCACAAAAATAAATCTAAAAATCCCATTTAAGAGCACTAATTAAAAATATTAATCTCAAATAAAATTTATTTATTTATCGAATCATTTTGTTATTATCTAGGTTAGTTCTTCCCTCGTCGATTGAATCATAAATTCGTGCGCATTCATCGTCATCAAAGAACGCACCCATTGTGAGTGAATCTCTACCAATTCCCCGTTTTAATCATGTTTTGGGGTGTATCATGTGTCGTATAATCCTTTTATTTTATTTAAACACTTGTGCATACATCATATCCGTGATCAAATGTGTATCAAATGTGTATCAATTGTTGTGTGAATTATATGTAGATTGAACTTATCATTTTCAGTGCACGCATTTCATTAGGCCCATCAGTTCCCCGTGGGAGACGGGTTGAGAATCAGGAGCCTCATTAGATCGGCTCCGTTTGATTGAGCCTTGATCTCACATACATCATCATTCATGTCATATACTCATCCAAAGTGGTTTGTGATTGTTTATCTATATATGTTTGCTCACATGTGATTATTGCACAAATTTTCCTTATTAAATAAATCAAGAAATTAGTAACAATGTTTTATCAAGGTTCACTCGCCAACTTTTGTTGACCCAAAATATCCCCCGTTTTACACATGATACAGGTGATCCAGCTGAGACAAGAAACACATAGGAAGGCCTAGAAGAATAAACAAGTTTAAGCTTTGGAATAATTATATAGTTTCATTTTCTTGTAATTGTATGAATTTTGTTTTGGATATTTAAGTTGCAATTTGAATTTAATAAATATGAAACATATTAGTAAACATCATGAGCTTTGGTGATAACCCAATTATGCCCCGACTTTTATTCCGCTGCGGGTCGGGGTGTGACAGTACATGCAAATATTGAGTTGTTGTATGCAAATCTGAATATTCAAGTATGTATATGCAAATATTGACCTGCTATATGTAAGAGTAAACATGGGTTGTAATATGTCGAATGTAAATCAATGGTATGTGTTGATACAAAGATGTGGGTTTTTAATTCAATTGAGATTATGTCTTGCTAGCCGTAGCTTACGGCGGGTAAAACGCCAAAATGTTGTTCAATGTTATTTGAGCTTTCGGGTTCGATTAGTTACGTTATAAACTTCCTAACACTAACATATTGCATAATTTATGAAATATAGGAAATGGAATGAAGCACCGGAGGACGATCAAGCTCAACGAAGAACCGAACACGATCAAAGTTCAAGCTTCCGCAATTTGTTTTGTCATTATGAAACTAAACGGCGTTAATATATTGAAATGTTTTAACTTTTTGAGAAGTTTTATAAGACTCGGATTATAGTACGGACGTGTAATCGCATATAAACTCTTTTAAAAGCGAAATTTTATTAAAATTTCGATTTTCTAACTAAGGGTCTTATAGAAAACAACCAAATGAAAGCTTTGGTGAACTAGTTAAGCTTAATTTGGGATTCAAAATAACTTCATACATATTTTGAATGCGGAATGACAACTTTCGGAAAACTTCCGTCGGTACGCCACAAAAGTGCCGTAAACTAACCAACGACGAAACGAAAAAAGTTCAAAGTATCAAAACATGATCTTTACTACTTTAGTGAACTAGTTAATATTAATTAATGTTCCGAAACCCTAATTACCCTCTTAATGGTGTAATTAACCCCTAATTACCATACTTTGATTAATTACCAAAATATCTAGTTTAATAATATTTTTTAAGAAAATGTTACACTTTACCCCTGCCATGTTGGTTGTTTCATGTGGGTCCCATCCACTTGATTTTGGTTGAAATTGTGTAGAGATTTGAAGTATGATGATGTTTGAAAAATGGATATTGGACATTATCATCTTTGATCCTAAAAAGACATTATCCTTATATTTTTTTTACACCTTCAAAATTGAACTAGAACACCCCTAGTTTCTCTCTAAACTCACGAGACAAAGAAACCCCACTAAACCCACCATAAATCACCATTAAACACCATAAATTACCCACATTCAAGGCACTTTAAGTTCATTAATGCAAGGATTAAGCATGGAGGAGCATTAGGAGTTACCTTGGAGCTTAAATATCTTCTTATCTTCTTATTTTACCTTGTGCAATCTTGTAAGCTTTCAAACCCTTGTTTTTAAGCTTCATATTACTAGTAGATTACTAATGTAGAAGTTGATTATCTTGAAGATTAATAAAAATCTAATCAAAAACCCTAATCTCAAAGCTAATAATCTACTAACGTAAACTTATTATGTGTTTATTTGTAGTGTATCTAGTTGGTGCAATCATGTTGATTATGTTGATTTTGTTAAGATTAGTGGTTTAAAGTTTATATTTATGATGATCTTGTGATTTGTTTTATGTAGTATTTTAGATTAGTGTTTATCTAGCCATGATACACTTAAAAATGGGATTTAAACATCTATATGTTTAAATCATACAAGATCCTCAACTTCAAAGACCATGAGTATTATGCGTATGACTTGGATTAGTGATTTTTGAAAGATAAGACATGTAATGATCATGACTCAAGATTTGTTAAAAACACTAATAACTTGGTTTTATTTAAAACAAGTTTATATAAAAACATCTATAAAAAGTGTGGTTTAAAAGTCTTGAAAAATTACTAGTAAACTTGAAAAGTGGTTAACTTTAAAGTCTTTGAAAGTTAACTTAAATAATGCTCATAAGAAATCTTTGAAGGAAAATGTGATTACATGTGGTAAATATGATTTTGGTGAAACTTGATGAACTAGTGGTGATTTGGAAATTTATTAGTGGTTTAAATACATTTTTGAAAACGTGGCAAACGCTATAATTTTGAGGGAATTATGACGAAATTTTCTAAAATCATTATCATGATTAATTAAGAGTTAAAGTGGTTAAAATGACTAATTACATTTAAGGATTTTAATCATGGTTAAACGAACTTTTAATGAAAGGTTTAAGTATTAGTCATCCAAGTAAGTTTCTATAATTTTTTGTAGTTGTTTTTATAAATAAAAGAATGAAACTTATATATATATATATATATATATTATATATATATATATATATATCTTCGCGGAAAATATATATTTGGAGAAACCATCAAAGTCTATATATTATGTGTTATGTGTATGTATTTAGATGCTTTGGAACAATCTAAATAATGCACAAAGAATACCAAGAAAATACTTGAAGGGTAACAAGTATAAACCCACATAAATACTTATATACAATATCCTCAAACTACTAATAATGCTAAATTAACGGACTAAACGGACGAGCAGATAACCCGGGCGACGAACAAAAATTATAAGAACATATATTGTCACCAATGACAAGGAGGCGTATCGTCATCACAAGGAGGCTACTACGACACTTGGGCGTTCAACGACACAAAATATATATATTGAACGATAACGACGACACGTCTAAAAATATATTTAGACACCGAACATATATATATATATATGTGTGTGTGTGTGTGTGTGTGTGTGCCACCGATAACAAAACCCGGAAAGTTAAAAATTATAAAAACTACTAAGTGATTATATAAGTATATGAGATACTTGAAAAAAATTCCATACTTAGTAAAATACATTAAGTGTAATAATTCTCACAAATGGACTCAAATTTTATTGATTTGGGCTGGGCCCAATCATATAAAACATTTGGGCTAGGCCCAATCACATAAGACAATTTGGGCTAGGCCCAATCACATAGAACATTTGGGCTAGGTCCATAGACATAAAACATTTGGGCTAGGCCCAATGACAAGATTACATGGGCTAGGCCCAAAGACATAAAGACATGGGCTAGGCCCAAAGACATAAAGATATGGGCTAGGCCCAAATACTCAAAGACATGGGCTAGGCCCAATGACATGGGCATGACCCAATGACATGCGTGCTAGGCACGAGGATAAGTGAAGGGCAAGGCCCGTTCACATATGATAACATACAAGATAACAAATATATATTTGTAAAATATATATGCAAATATTAATTGAAAACACAAACCTACCAACGCTATAAAAGCAATGAAGTTATTCAAAGGAAACAAACGAAACATAACAATAATTCAAGATGAAGAACTTGTACGAGGTCCAATTAGACCAAAGAGTCTAATGAATTCAATACACATGTAGGTTATACACGCGTACAAACACTCGCGGTACAGTAGTACGACCATACGGAATGCAAAGTTGTGAGCTCATTTCCCCCTTTTCTTTCAAACGTTTTCGGTTTTATAACACACGTGGGGAAATACATGTTTATGACAAATTGTATGTTAGCTACGGGTTTAGATGATGACATGATCGATGTGCGTAAGTAGGAATATGACATTAGTAACCATTAATCACTTAGTGACCAAGGTGCAAAAGGTGTAGATCTATTGAGCTTGAGACACGCTCCACTCCTAGTTGTTAACCGTGGAGTGCTTTTGTGAGCCCTATTGATGACAAAGTTCTCTCGGTTTGGTTATTTAGTTACTTATGGCACATAATGTCAGGGGGCTCGCTACCCACTAATAGATCCTTAAACCCATGGATAAATGACAATAACATACCTGGATTCCAATATTGATCACAAATATGACAACGGCCGGATTCCTATTTCAATATTGATGACAAATATACAATGGCCGGATTCCGATATTGAATTACAAATTATAACAAATGGCTTATGACAGTGGCTGGATTTCAATATTTGATTTCAATCTATGACAGTGGCCGGATTTCAATTATGACAAATGGCTTATGACAGTGGCCGGATTTCAATTATGACATTTTATACGAAAACAATAACTACATGAACTCGCTCAACTTTTGTTGATTTTTCAAATTACATGTATTTGAGGAAATAAAGCATGAATGGTGATAGACCTCGGGATTTTGGGAACAACATAACAACGGATGCCACTTTTGAAGGGATTGCCTCTTATATCCAAACCTCGTATGGGTATATATAGGAGTCAAAACCTTGATGTATTTCATTATGATAACAAACTATCTTTTGTGTTGTAATATAACTTGAAGTGTGTTTTATGATAACAAACGTGAATGTGTTGAAAACTTGTAAACTTTGGTTGTACTAAATCTATGACAAGGCATCGTTGTTAATTATGGTTTATCTACTCGATTGAATGCATTGATTACTTATTAGTCACACACCCGCGCTTCCGCTACGACTAGGGTGTGGCAGATACAATAGACACTGGCACTCCATGTTGGGACACAATCTCGTCCACATATATCTTAGCCAATCAACGTCTCTTTGTATTGGCAAGAAATGCGCTGACTTGGTCAGCCTATCAACGATGACCCAAATCGTGTCATTACCACGTTTGGTCTTAGGTAACTTGGTAATCAAATCCATAGTTACCATTTCCCATTTCCAAGTGGGAATCTCAAGCTGTTGAAGTAGTCCTGACGGTTTCTGATGTTTGGCTTTAACTTGCAAACACGTCAGACACTTTGTTACATAGGTGGCTATGGATTTCTTTAAACCCATCCACCAATAATTGTATTTCAAGTTTTGGTACATCTTATCACCTCCCGGGTGAACAGAGTACTTAGTGTTATGCGCTTCCTGGAGGATTAGGTCTCTAAGTCCTCCGAAAACTGGAACCCAAATTCGTCCATTAAATCTGAGGATTCCATCACTTCCAGGTGTAAACTATTCAACAGTTCCACCTAATCCTTCATTCGTGATATTAGCCTCCATCATGGCTTGCTTTTACGCATCAAGCAGTTTTTCATTCAAACTGTTTCTAACTTCTATACTTTTGGCTTTAACCCTTTCCTTGCGACTAAGCGCATCAGCGACTACATTCGCTTTGCCAGGATGATATTGGATTTCACAGTCATAATCATTAAGGGTTTCCATCCAACGGCGTTGTCGCATATTCAGATCTTTCTGATTGAACAAATGTTGGAGGCTTTTGTGATCAATGTATATGACACATTTAGTTCCATATAAATAATGCCTCCAAAGTTTAAGTGCAAATACAATGGCACCCAATTCCGAATCATGGGTGGTGTAATTCTTTTCATGCACCTTGAGTTGTCGTGATGCATAGGCGATCACTTTGCCTCTTTGCATAAGCACACATCCCATGAAAGTGTGCGATGCGTCAAAATAGACAAAAAATTCCTTGATGCCTTCTGGCAGAGCCAGTAGTGGAGCATTGCTCAGCTTTTGCTTCAATGTTTCGAAGGATTCTTGCTGCTTTGGACCCCAGTCAAACTTGATATTCTTGCGGGTCAAAGCGGTTAAAGGAGTAAACTATTCGTGAGAAATTTTCAATGAACCTTCGATAATAACAAGCCAGTCCTAGGAAGTTGCGGACTTCAGTAGGTGTCTTTGGCGCTTCTCAGTTCACAATAACTTTAATGTTGGCAGGGTCAACTTGGATAACGCGTTCACTAACCACATGTCCAAGGAATTGGACTTCACGAAGCCAAAACTCACACTTGGAGAACTTTAGCATTAGATTCTCTTTTTGTAACAACTCTAGGATGCACCTAAGATGTTTCTCGTGATCAGATTGATTACGAGAATAGATAAGTATGTCGTCAATGAAGACGATGACAAACTTATCTAAGTAAGGCTTGAAGACTGTATTCATGAGATCCATGAATGCTGCAGGTGTATTAGTGAGCCCGAAAGGCATCACTAGAAATTCATAGTGACCATGTCTCGTTCGAAAAGCAGTTTTTGGAACATCTTCACTTCTAACCTTTAGTTGATGATAACCAGATCTTAAATCTATCTTGGAAAAGTAACTTGCCCCTTGCAGTTGATCAAACAAATCGTCGATCTTGGGCAATGGATAATGATTCTTGATCGTTATCTTATTAAGCTCACGGTAATCATTGCACATACGCATTGAACCGTCCTTCTTTTTAACAAACAATATCGGAGCTCCCCGCGGTGATGAACTAGGCTGTATGAAGCCTTTCTCCAGAAGTTCATCAAGCTGAGTTCTCAATTCTTTCATCTATGTCGGTGTTAAGTGATAGGGGGTTCTTGCAATAGGTGCAGATCTGGGTAGGATGTCAATCCTAAACTCTACTTGTATATCAGGGGGTAGACCAGGTAATTCCTCGGGAAAGACATCTGGGTAATAAAAAATAACGGGTATGTCTTCAATCTTCAGCTTAGGTTTGTCAATGGTTACTTGCGCCATATAGATGACACAACCTCTCTTCATACATCAGGAGGCCTTAAGCATAGCAACTTTTTCTGGCAACCCGTAGTGTATATTTCCAAAGATGGTGAGCATCTCACCAGATGAGGTTTTAATCTCGATTAATTTCTTATCACAGGAAATGCGGGCTTGGTTATGGGATAACCAATCCATGTCTAAGACTACATCGAACCCCGCTAATTTCATTGGCAGAAGAGAGATAGGGATCAAATGATTCTTGATGGATATGAAGCATCCATCCAGAATGGAAGAAGTGGTTTCAATGGTTCTGTCGGCAAGTTCTACCTCATAAGTTATGTCTAGAGTTCTTACGGGTAAGTTTAATAATTTACTAAACTTATAGTCAACAAACGACTTATCAGCAGCCGAATCAAATAGAACTCTAGCAAAGGTGTCGTTGATGAGGAAAGTACCTGTTATAACATTGTTATCATTGACGGCTTCTCGAGCATTCATGTGTAAGGCCCGAGCGTTTATTTTCTTTGCACCACAAGATTTTGCAGTATCTTCGTTAGCCTTCTTTGTGCAGTTAGTCTTTATATGGCCTTTTCGCCACATTTGAAACAGGTAGCATCCTTAATATCCCTGCAATCCAGGGTCTTGTGCCCCATCTTCTTACATATACCACAAGGTTTAGCTTGTGGATCAAACCGACACTGTCCACTGTGTCGTTTCTTGTAGATTTTGCATTCAGGCCTGTCCTTAGACCTATTCTGATTCTTATGAGATCCAAACTTTCCCTTCTTTTTAAATTGTTGGGAGTTGTCATCTTCCCTTTTCTTTTTCCCTCAACTTCCTTTCGAGCTGACATTCGCCTCACATAATCTTGAGTGAGGGAAAGAGCTAGTTCAACCGCAAATTTATAGGTGTTAGGCTGAACTGCTTTAACCAAACTCCTAATCTCTGGAGCCAATCCGTTAATAAAGCGTGCAATGCGCTTAGGTTCCGGAGTAACTAGATATGGGACCAGTCTAGAGTATGAATCTAAGTCATTAACAAACTTCCGACAATCGAGATTCTTCATCGTGAGAGCAAGGAAATCCATTTCTATCTTTTCCATCTCATGAGGTGGGCAATACGTATCCTTGACTAGGTCCACAAATTGGGACCATCCCAAATTACATGTGTAATTTTCCCGATGATTGCATTAAAGCCTTCCACCAAATTAAGGCGCTTCCCTTAAAAGACTGTGACACGAATTTTACAATATCCTTATCAGCACAGCCACTAATATCCACCACTGTCTCAATCTCGTCGAGCCATCTTAGGGTCTCAATAGCCCCCTTTTCTCCATTGAAGTCTCATGGCTTGCATGAGTCAAAATATTTATATGAGCAGCCGTCCTTGGAAGTATTAGTTTTGTCAAGGATTTCCTGTTACTTAGCTTCGTTCCTCATGCTTGAGGAATGCACATAACCCTCCTTCTTATCAGAGGCAGGAGGTTTTGAGATAGCCTTCGATACCGACTTAGAGTGGGTAGCACTTGACATATTAAATTTCTCAAAGGCTTTTTCTATAGCCTTACCCACGGCTGCATCTATGCGAGCCTGAAAGTCATCTTCATTAATGACTATATTTGCCTTATTGCCATCATTATCGTTGTGGCGACTGCTTGCACCATCGGAGTGAGCCATTAAATGCTTCGATGCTATACAGCGAAAAAGATATTTTATGTGTTAGCCATGGTATGATTAAACAATTTAGGCTTTAGCATTTCAAATGAATGCTTCACATATATCCTAGGTCTCAAAAGGACCATCATAGATATTCATAAGATTACATAGTCCAGAATATTAGACAGTGGATCGTAATGTCGCATCTGTCATTCTGGCATTGACAATTTAGGTTAGCTCGAGAGCTTGTCACAAGGACAAAAGATATGGCACAAAAGGCCTTTGTCAGGTAGACTAACAAGAATTGAACAGAGAGTCGTAGACTACAACTGTCACTGTCACTAATGGACAAGATATATATATATGGCCCGTAGGCACTACATCGCCAATGGATGTTAGATTATAACTCGTAGGTAATACACCACTAATGGGTGTTAAATGATTCTCATCACAATGACGATAATAGTCTTGATCACACCAATCTATTAGACTTATAACATTTGAATCAAAGTTCGAATACTTTGATGGCTAGTGTGGTTCCTCACGTCACACTGCCAGGAGTGTTAATATTACTTGAATATTAACATAGAATTATGTCTTAAAATGGTTTAATAGATTAGCCATTGTCGTATTGACCATAGAGGCCTGGAGGATATCGTCTATGAACCGATCACAAAGCGATCCAAGTATAACTTACACACCCGATTCATTAATCCATGAAGACAGTGGGTGCATCCGTTAACCCGAATGGCATAACTACGGACTCGTAGTGACCGTATCTAGAACAAAAGGCGGTTTTTGGGATATCTTCTTCGAGGACTCGAAGTTGATGGTAACCGGAACGAAGGTCAATCTTGGAAAAGCAAGCTGCGCCTTGAAGTTGATCAAAGAGGTCATCAATGCGGGGAAAAGGATAGCGGTTTTTTACGGTGAGTTTGTTGAGCTCACGATAATCGATACACATTCAAAACGAACCATCCTTCTTTTTAACGAATAAAAGGGAGTGCCCCAAGGAGAAGTACTAGGGCGTATGAAGCCTTTATCAAGAAGTTCCTGAAGTTGGATTGATAGCTCTTGCATTTCCGAGGGTGCTAGGCGATAAGGAGATTTAGCGACAGGCGTAGCGCCAGGAATGAGATCGATACGGAAATCAACTGAACGAGGAGGAGGTGGACCAGGAAGGTCTTCGGGGAAAATGTCGGGGAAATCACACACCACCGGGACATCACTTACGTCCTTTCCCTTGCCCTTTTCTTCCACAATGTGGGCTAAAAAGGCAAAGTACTCCTTACGTAAGTACCTGTTCGCTTGGGTGCATGACATGAGTTTAAGACCTTTTGAGGGTCTTTCTCCATATACGTGCAAAGTGTCACCGGACGGAAGAGGGAATCGAACAAACTTTTCGTGACAAGCGATTTCAGCATGGTTCTTACGAAGCCAATCCATACCTACTATGATATCGAAACTACCTAATTGCATAGGTATGAGATCGATAGAGAACACATGATTATTGAGGGTGAGAAAACAATCGCGAAGGATAGAGTTGACAGTGATAGACTTGCCATTGGCAACTTCGACGGTGAAATATTTTGGAAGCTTAGAACGTGCACAGTTTAACATTGGTTCAAATTCTATGGATACAAAACTTTTATCCGCACCAATATCAAATAGTAAAGAAGCATATAAGCCATTGACAAGGAACGTACCGTTCACGACTTCACTGTCATGTTGCATTTGGTTTGCGTTGATGTTGAAAGCGTGACCACGAGGAGCTTGTTGTTGTTGCTCTTTATAAAAGTTTGAAGATGTAAAGTAAAAACAGTCCACTTTGGAGCCTTTTATGTAACATTCTAGAGCCTGATTTTCCATGGAAAACCATTGGAGATATGCACAAGGTCAAACCAAGTAAGTGGGAAAAAGAATGGAAGGATTTGGTTAAGAATCGAGTGAGTTAGACTCACTTTAGTGAAGATGGAACTTTCTGCTTGAACTTGCAATTATCAACTGATTAGAGAGGATTTGAGAGAGCTATGGAGGTTTGTAAAGTGTTAAAATGGTGTGGATTAGCTTGGGTTTTATAGGGGATGATTAGGGTTGGGTGTTGAGTATTTAATGCAAGAAACACAAAACAACTCAACAAAACACACAAAATAGCCCAATCCCGTAGCTGAAACAATCATTCTGCGGATTGGGGGCCGTGGCGTAGCGTGACGCCCCAAGGGGGTAGGCGTAGTGTACGGCGGCGCCCTTGGTTTCCTTTTGAAGTTTTGATTTCTTTCATTTTGTCCCCCAAACTTCCTAAAATTCATCATTTTATGCCTAATCTTTGATATTTAACATGTTTCGAGTATATTGAATGCATACAAGTATAAATTGAATATCGCGAATGCATGTACGAGCTATTGCACGTATAATAAGTATCAAATGCGTGTAAAAGTTGATTAAATTGTAAGTATAACAAGTGTGTATAAAATACGTATTTTATTATGATCAAGGTCTCGGATTACAAGGTTGAAATTGAAAGACAATACAAGTAAAAAGGTTTCCAAAAATATAAAGTTTCCCAAAACGGAAAGTACCACAAGTCTTGCTAATATAAAAAGGTTTGAAAACGCGGGGCGTTACAGTCTCCCCTCCTTTAGGAAATTCCGTCCCGAAATTTAGGAAGATGTAACAAAGAGATGCGGATACTTGGTCTTCATATCACTCTCGAGTTCCCAAGTAAATTCAGCGCCACGTTTTCCTTCCCACCTAACCTTGACTATAGGAATTCGACTGCGCCTCAGTTGCTTGACTACTCGGTCCATGATTTCGACCGGTTTTTCCACAAAGTGTAAAGTATCGTTAATTTGAAGATCTTAAGTGGAACTTGAAGTCCTTCTTCAGCTAGACACTTTTTGAGATTTGAAATATGGAAGACAGGTTGAACGTTGTTGAGTTCTTCAGGTAGGTCCAGTCGGTACGCAACCTTGCCAATCCTTTCGAGAATTTTGAAGGGACCTACGTAGCGAGGTACGAGCTTTCCTTTCTTACCAAAGCAAACTACTCCCTTCCAAGGGGATAACTTTACGAGTACATGATCACCGACGTTGAATTCCAGGGGCTTTCGTCTTTTGTCAGCGTAACTCTTTTGACGACTTCGAGCTTCGAGTAGGTTATCACGTATTTGCAAAACCTTGTCTGTTGTTTCTTATATGAGTTCGGGACCAGTGATTTGAGCTTCGCCAATATCGTGCCAACAAATAGATGGTCGACACTTCCGGCCATATAATGCTTCAAATGGTGCCATTTGAATACTAGCGTGATAATTGTTATTGTATGAGAATTCTACCAATGGTAAATGTGAATCCCATGTGCCACGAAAATCAATTACGCAAGAACGAAACATATCTTCCAGAGTTTGAATAGTACGCTCCGTTTGACCATCGGACTGAGGATGAAAAGCGGTACTAAGATTGAGATGCGTACCAAGAGCTTTTTGGAAGGTTTGCCAAAGACGCGAAGTAAAACGACCATCACGGTCTGATATGATGTCAATGGGGATACCATGACGACAAATGACTTCATCCGTGTAGATACGAGCCAATTTCTCGACTTTGTAGTCTTCACGAATGGGGAGAAAGTGTGCGGATTGGTCAAACGGTCAACGATGACCCAGATCTGTCATGACCAGAGGGAGTACGAGGGAGTTTGGTAATAAAGTCCATGGCTATGCTCTCCCATTTCCAAACTGGAATTCGGGTTATTCGAGTAAACTAGAAGGACGTTGATGTTCAGCTTTCACCTTAGAACACGTGAGACACTTTGAAACAAAGGTGGCGGTATCCTTCTTCATGCCAGGTCACCAGTAAGATATACAAAGATCTTGGTACATCTTATCGGCACCAGGATGAATGGAATATCGAGTTTTGTGAGCTTCCTTCATAATGAAATCTCGAAGGTTGTCACGATTGGGAATCCAAATGCGATCGCGAAAATGAGAAGTCCATTAGACTTAGATTCAAGCTGCTCTTCAGCACCACATTGCATTTCGTTGTATAAGTTGTTCTCGTTAATAGACGAGTCTTGAGCTTTACGAATGCGGTCCTGAAGATTGCTTAGGATTTGGAAACAGTGGATATTCTTCGCATGAGATTTACGACTTAGAGCGTCGGCTACAACATTCGCCTTACCAAGGTGGTAGCAAATTTCGCAGTCGTAGTCGCTGAGCAACTCTACCCATCGACGTTGACACATGTTGAGTTCCTTTTGATTGAAGATGTGCTGAAGGCTCTTATGGTCGGTGAAGACCACACACTTGGTACCATAAAGGTAGTGTCGCCATATCTTCAATGCAAAACAACTGCACCAAGTTCAAGGTTGTGCGTAGTGTAGTTCTTTTCATGAATCTTAAGTTGTCTTGAAGTGTAAGCGATAACCTTGTCCTGTTGCATGAGGACGCAACCAAGGCCTCGGTTTGAAGCATCGGAATACACGACAAAATCATCGTTTCCATCAGGAAGAGCGAGAATATGAGCATTACAAAGCATGTCCTTGAGTGTTTGAAAAGACTCCTCTTGTTCGGGACTCCAAACAAAAGGTTTATCTTTTTGGGTCAAAGATGTGAGAGGAATGACGACTTTTGAAAAGTTCAAAATGAAGCGACGATAATAACCGGCTAAACCAAGGAAAGAACGAATTTTGGAAGGAGATTTTGGAGCGATCCAATTCTTTACAGCCTTGATCTTTGCGGGATCGACATGAATGCCTTTCTCATTCACAACATGACCGAGAAATTGAACTTCCTTTAGCCAAAATTCACACTTGGAGAATTTGGCGTATAGTTGTTCACGTTGAAGGAGTTCAAGGATAAGGCGGAGGTGTCGTTCGCGTTCATCTTGAGTCTTGGGATAGATGAGGATATCGTCTATCAACACGATCACAAAGCGATCCAAGTATAACTTACACACCCAATTCATTAAGTCCATGAAGACCGTGGGTGCATTCGTTAACACGAATGGCATAACTACGAACTCGTAGTGACCGTATCTAGTACGAAAGGCGGTTTTTGGGATATCTTCTTCGAGGACTCAAAGTTGATCTTGGAAAAGCAAGTTGCGCCTTGAAGTTGATCAAAGAGGTCATCAATGCGGGGAAGAGGATAGCGGTTTTTTACGATGAGTTTGTTGAGCTCACGATAATCGATACACATTCAAAACGAACCATCCTTCTTTTTAACGAATAAAACGGGAGCACCCCAAGGAGAAGTACTAGGGCGTATGAAGCCTTTATCAAGAAGTTCCTGAAGTTGGATTGATAGCTCTTGCATTTCCGAGGGTGCTAGGCGATAAGGAGATTTAGCGACAGGCGTAGCGCCAGGAATGAGATCGATACGGAAATCAACTGAACGAGGAGGAGGTGGACAGGAAGGTCTTCGGGGAAAATGTCGGGGAAATCACACACCACCGGGACATCGCTTACGTCCTTTCCCTTGCCCTTTTCTTCCACAATGTGGGCTAAAAAGGCAAAGCACTCCTTACGTAAGTACCTGTTTGCTTGGGTGCATGACATGAGTTTGAGACCTTTTGAGGGTCTTTCTCCATATACGTGCAAAGTGTCACCGGACGGAAGAGGGAATCGAACAAACTTTTCGTGACAAGCGATTTCAGCATAGTTCTTACGAAGCCAATCCATACCTACTATGATATCGAAACTACCTAATTGCATAGGTATGAGATCGATAGAGAACACATGATTATTGAGGGTGAGAAAACAATCGCGAAGGATAGAGTCGGGACGGTGATAGACTTGCCATTGGCAACTTCGACGGTGAAATATTTTGGAAGCTTAGAACGTGCACAGTTTAACATTGGTTCAAATTCTATGGATACAAAACTTTTATCCGCACCAGTATCAAATAGTAAAGAAGCATATAAGCCATTGACAAGGAACGTACCGTTCACGACTTCACTGCCGTGTTGCGTTTGGTTTGCATTGATGTTGAAAGCGCGACCATGATGAGCTTGTTGTTGTTGCTCTTGGTTTATCTGAGGACATTGAGGATGGAGGTGATTTGGATCACCGCACTTGAAGCAAGCTCGAACGTTGTTGGCAGGTGCATGACGGTTTTGGTTTTGGGGTGGTTGCTGGTTTTGGTTGCCTTGTGGTGCAGGACCACTTCGGCAAGCGTAAGTTACATGCCCAAACCGATTGCAATTGGTGCAATGGCGACAGGCGATGTTGGCTAGGTGATGGTGATGGCATATGGTACACTTGGGATGATTCCCAACGTACGGTTTTCTTGTGGGTTCTTGAGGGGGATTTAGGTTTGTAGCTGGTGTGATCGCGTTGCAACTTTGGTTTTGAAACTTTTGTTTCTTGCCATTGTTGTTTCGCGATTGGGATTTGGGTTCACTAGGTTCAGTGGTGGCTTGGTGGGCAGACTTGGTGGAGCTAGAGGGTTTGGTTTTATCACGAACGAGATTATCATTGATTTTCGCGGCTAGGCGATAACATAGCTCGATGTTGTCAGGTCTCGAGGCTTGAATGGCGTCACGTCTGGCAGGAGGAAGGCCGTTGAGGTACTTCCTAATGGCACGTGTAGGCGTGTTCACGAGGTGGGGAACGATGATGCTTAATTGTTTGAAGCGGGTGGTGTAACCAAGGTTATCGTCACCCACTTGCCTGAGGTGCCAAAATCATCCTCAAGCTTTTATTGTTCATGTGGAGGACAAAACTCCAACATCATCATTTCCCTTACCTCGATCCAAGGGAGGGCATAGGCTTCTTCGTTGGAGCAGATGTTACGCTCGTTCGTCCACCACTCGAGAGCTCGAGCCTGGAAGACGCCTGTTGCGCTTCGGGTTTTGAGGTGCTCAGGATAATCACTGTTGATGAATGTCATTTCGATGCTCACGAACCATTCTAGCATGGCAGTAACACCCTCGTTGCCAGTGAATTCCCTAGGGTTGCAAGCGATGAAGTATTTGTAGTTGAAGAGGTAGGCTTAGGTTGGTTAATCTTGGAGTTGACATACGAGTTGGCGGCATTAGCGGTAACCTTACTCACAATGTCGGGAATCACTTGAGCCATTTGCTTGGCCATGAACGCAAGCATCTTCTTGCTTAAATTTGACTTGGAGTTCCTTCTAGAGTTGGAAAGACGGTTGGAAGACATCTACAAGGTTGATGATAGGAGATGAGACTTGATCATAATGTTTTTGAGAAAAGACATTTTGCATAATTTAGCATGTAACATGTAGCACATAGTTTCAAATAGTTTACATTGGCAAAATAATAATTTACATGGCATAATTACAAATATTGAAATAAAAGAGTGTAAATTTAGTTTGTTCACGAAGGATTATTATTGTTTGAGATTGCGAGATAAGTGCAACTTGTGTAAATGAATCGAAGCTAGTAATGTTCAAGTATAAAACACATTGAAATTGAATTAGCATAAAAGATAGGCTCAATAAAACATTGGAATGTTTCGGGTAGAGAAACATCGACTATTCTAAAGTGGATCGAAAATCCTTTCGAGTTAGGGGAACATGCTTTGGCCTAATAGGTAGAATACTCTCATCGAGAAGCGACTAACGGTATTCACCCTTTCAATTACTACATGTCCCTAGTCGATCGAAAATTCGAGACTTTGGCGAGATTAAAAATCGAGGAATGGGACTAGTTAACAAGATGCGGGTTTCACCCCTAACTTGATAACATCATACCCTAAATGTGGTTGGTAGTTACCACACGAGGAGCAAATTCTGACTCGTTGGTAAGGGTCCACTAGAGTTTGAAATGGAAGTTTCCATCAAGATGTGGATATCACTCCTAGCTTGATGGCGTAACTTCGTGTAAAAATCATAAACGCGGAATGAGGGATTTCACCAAAAATTGCGGGCCATTGGGCCTATCTTGGTGCAAATTGTCTCGTTGATGTAACAAGAGTGTCTTCAAGTGTGTAATTTATGTAAGATGTCTTAGCAAAGGCATATTGTATGTTTAAGACAAAAAGAAGAGATAGAAGCAAAGTAGGGAGAATTAACATTTTTAAGCATGAATAAAGAATGGTCAAAAGTCGGACACTTAAACTATAGACTAGGTCAAGAGCATGGCAATTTTCCTAATTCCCTATAGTTATGTCTCTGATACCAATCTGTCACACCCCAACCGATGGCGGAAACATCGGGATGAGACGAACAAATTGCTTAAAACATCATAATACTACTTTGCGACAATATTTAATAATTCAAGATTTCATTGATGCTAAATTTGTAATACAATAGTTCAAAAGGGAAATACGACAAGATTCAAAGGACAATACAACATAGAACGAAATACATGAAATTAAAACTAGGTGTGTATCTAATCCACCCTAATATATTTCTTCGTCAGCATCAACTTAGTTTCCTGCAACATGTATTAAAATAATATATATCAACAAAAGGTTGGTGAGCATACAAGTTTGATACATAGGATAATATCGAAAAAGTTTGACTCATATCCAACATGGCAACATTGTATGTAATTGTCATAAACATACTAAACTTGTTTTCTTATATGTCAAGCCATAGTCTAACGCAATAGTGATTACCCAACATTGTCATAAAACGGGTGTTTAATAGTTTACTTAACAATACCACAAGCATACGAGCGGGCGTTACTCCTATATCGCTATATTTGTTAAGGTTGGCTAGCAAAGTTAATGATCATATATCACAAGTCTAACATAGCATGCATTAATCGAGTATATAAACAAGTATCATGTTATAACGGATAGAGTAAATTTGTAAACTGATTTCATGGTTTGTGTACATGTTGCACCATAAATATTAAAATAGGAAAACGGGATCGAGTATACTCACGGTTTTGCAAGTCTTGACTTGAATTCCGAGAGTGGTTGGATTGATTATCTTGGAGCACCTCGTCCTTCTACAAGAAGCAACAAGGCGTACGAGTATTGGAGTTTGCGGAGGATTATGGATTCGGAACTTAAATATTGTGAAAATAGTATTATGAAAGTAATCATCTTGGCACTCATGACACTTGTTCTTGACACTATAGAAACCTCAAGGGTTTGGTGTGTTTTAATGGATTCGAAGATCCATTAGAATCATGACAAGTTTTATGGTCCTTTAGATGATGTAACTAGTTTCTTAACATATAACCATTTAGTTATCATTAAGTCTTTGTTACATAGTCATATATACATATACATATACTTTATATCATATAACATGTAAATCAAGTAGGAGGTAGAAGATCAAAGTCTCCATTTAGATACCTCTATTGTGTCATGGATTTCATGCATGAGGTAGGAAGAACAAGCTTCCATTTAGGTACCTCGAATGTTCACCACTACACTTGTGTTATAAGCACAAGAAGGGTCATGAACTAAATAATAATAACAACTAATCTAATGGAGAGCATCATGTAGTGTGTGGTTTCGAGATGGGTTGCCAAGGCTAGACCAACTTCACACATGCACAAGTTAAACTTGGACACTACTTGTGGGTGTAAACCCAAGTTGAAAAACAGAAAGTTTGTGAGTTTTTCACCTCTAGTTTGACATGTCTCAACCTTGTTTTTAAGCCTAACCAACCACAAATAGTGTTGTAAGCATTCGGACATAGGTTTGAGATGAGTTAGACTCAAGTTGAACAAGTTTTATAAAAGTTTGAATATGTAAAGTAAAAACAGTCCACTTTGGAGCCTTTTCCATGACATTCTAGAGCCTGATTTTCCATGGAAAACCATTGGAGATGTGCACAAGGGTCAAACCAAGTAAGTGGGAAAAAGAATGGAAGGATTTGGTTAAGAATCGACTGAGTTAGGCTCACTTTAGTGAAGATGGAACTTTCTGCTCGAACTTACAATTATCAGCTGATTAGAGAGGATTTGAGAGAGCTATGGAGGTTTGTAAAGTGTTAAAATGGTGTGGATTATCTTGGGTTTTATAGGGGATGATTAGGGTTGGGTGTTAGTTGAGTATTTAATGCAAGAAACACAAAACAACTCAACAAAACACACAAAATAGCCCAATCCCGTAGCTAACACAATCTTTCTGCGGATTGGGGTCGTGGCGTAGTGCGACGCCCCAAGGGGGTAGGCATAGCGTACGGCGGCGCCCCTGGTTTCCTTTTGAAGTTTGATTTCTTTCATTTTGGCCCCCAAACTTCCTAAAATTCATCATTTTATGCCTAATCTTTGATATTTAACATGTTTTCGAGTATATTGAATGTATACAAGTATAAATTGAATATCGCGAATGCATGTACGAACAATTGCACGTATAATAAGTAACAATTGCGTATAAAAGTTGATTAAATTGTAAGTATAAAAGTGTATATAAAATATGTATTTCATTATGATCAAGTTCTCGGATTACAAGGTTGAAATTGAAAGACGATACAAGTAAAAAGGTTTCCAAAAATAGAAAGTTTCTCAAAACGGAAAGTACCACAAGTCTTGCTAAATATAGAACGTTTGAAAACGCGGGGCATTACATATGGAATGTCGATAGGGTTTCCATGGTGATGAAGAAGAATCTCCCGATCATTCATAAGGGTTGTAATTATGTATGTTAGATGGTCTGGTCATAGAAAGTCTGAAAGATGGTCCCGTCATGGAAGGTCCGCCCCTCATGGGACCTTTTCCTTTGCCTCCACGTCTGAATTTGGTGGCATGGTTCCTGCTCCAAAAGCAAGTTAAAACAAGAACGAATAATGAAAATAATTAACCATTGCAATGAGTAATCCTAGGTCAATGCCTAGACTCGAGAGTCTGAGGAAAATCCTATTATATATTTTCGAGATTAAACACAAAAGGTTAGTGTTTAATTCACTCGAACGTTGGCTCTGATACCAACCTGTCACACCCCGATTTCCACGTGTAACCCGGTGGGCCCGGATGGGGAATATCGTGACGTAGTTGATAGCATCATAACCAATCAAACACAGCACATCGGAAGTCTTGGATTTAAAATACTATTACAAACCGAGCGTTCAAAGTTCAAATAATAATTACAAGGCTTGTAATGAAAGATCCATATGCGGATCAAAATAAATATGTACAAAGTATTTGTTTAACAGACTTCGGGCAACTAAGGACTTGGAAAATCCTCTTATGTTACTACCAAGCAGCTTCTGGCCTATTTCGCGTTGTCACATGTAACTTGATCTTTTGAAAATACGTCAGTTTTCACTGGTAAATACTAATAACCGACACATTTTGAAAATATTTCCGAAAATAGTTTTGAGTGCACTTGGCACATTTTATAAATAACTTGGGATAGTTCAAAATGACCTTGTTTACAGTTATACATGTTTGTCAACACATATGGGGTCCGATGTAGAAACCGAATAACTTGATTAACCGACACACCACTTAAATAATTCACCAATTGGATTTAATATTTTATTTGCATTAGCATCTGACAGGTGTATGCCTACACCCCGCGCTTAAGGTCATGGCCATTAGTAACTTAAATGAGCCAAGAATATCCCAGACACGGTCGAGTTAACCCCCAATGTTTAAGTTATCAAACAAAACAGAATAAAACGGGTTATGAATCATAATCCGATAAAATGATCCCATACCCGACCAAGCGATATTAATATACCGTATCCCAAGCCCATATAGGGAAAATAGGCTAAAAAGTATTTATATGAGCTAATTCTTCAATAAAGTTAATAACTCAGCCGATAACCAAAAAGTAAGCTTAGATGACAATCTACCGGGAGGCTTTAGTCTGGAATGATGGTATTAATAACCAATTAGAATACTAACAGGTCCTATCTACATCATAGACTCGGACCGGCTAGCTTAAAAGATCTTTACGGTACTAAACGCTAGATTAAGCGATTAACGGAATAGAATGTAGTTTAAACCTGACAAGTACTATAACTTGTTTAATATAGGTAAACATATTACATTTTGGATTTTGATATAAAAATGATAAGTTTAAACACGTTTCGGTTGAACTACGTAAACTAGTCACGTAGGCTTAACCGTACGTATATAAGCGAAACTGGGTAACCGGATGAATCGTATACAAGTTCCATATGCCATTATATTTAAAACATGTTGTAATATCATTAGGATATCAACATATATGTCCGTTATGGTTTTAAAATTAAGTTATGCCTTAAAAGGGCGTTTTGGTCATTTTACGACTTATAAAATGAGCTTGCAAGTAAACTGATGTCATGGTCATAAACATTCTGTAATAACGGTTAATTTATGATGTTATATCAGTAGGATATCAAGTATATGTGTGATTTATGGCTTAAGACCAAACTATGCCTCGAAAGGGCATTTTGGTCATTTCACACATCACCTTGACAACTTATTTGAGAATCTGAGTTAGATCACGTACCTACTATAAATATAAATAAAATAAGTTTTGAAATCAGTAGGTATCAAGTCTTGATGCTCTAACATGGTTTTCAACCATATTATGCGCTGAAACGGCGGTTAAGTAGCTAAATGATGATTTAATTGATGTTTGAGTAAAACTGATGTTATGATCAGATTCATATGATGGAAATATGTTATATAATATAATACTTCAGTAGATAAAAGACTTTGTTCATTAAAAATGATTAAAACCCATTTTAAGTGCCGAAAATGGCAATGTCGTCATTTAAGGACTTAATACATGGACTTGTGTATAAACTCAGTTTATAATCTGAATTGATATCCCAAATAATCCTAATTATGATATTACATCAGTATGTAAAGAGTTTTGATGTCAAAACTATGTTTAAATTATTTTATACGCCAAAAAGGACGATTTGGTCACTTTAAAGCATGAAATACGTCTTTTTTTTTAATCAAAACTCATTTTATGATCAGAAATGAGGTTGCACATCACTTCTATTTACACTAAAGGATCAAGAACCAAGTCCCTCCAGGTGTTAGCAAGTGATAACAAGTGTCCTTTGTCGTGGCAACAGGTACAAGAAGGTGGCAATACACGACAATGTGGCAGAACATGAATCTGCCACATTTTTAGTCGTTGGCAGTCCCTTACGGACCGTAAGGGATAAGCCTTGCGGTCCGCAAGGACCTCTGGCGTTGGCGCTCGTAAGGGTAGAGCCTTGTGGTCCGTAACCGCCTTCCAGAGCAATGTTTTGGGAAATTTTCACATTTAGTCCCCCGACTTGAATAGCTGTCCTTCAGAGGTATAAATTAACATAACGACACTTTTGGTCCCTTTTGACCAACGTGTGACAAACGAGGATCAGTGGGACACGTGTCGAAATTTTACAGGACGAGTTTTTACGAGGTGTTACGTAATTTCACTCCGCCATCCTCATTCATGCATACGATTACATAAAGAAAATAGAACAAACGTGGGTGTAGATCATGGGCTACCCACCACTACACTTAAGGGAAAACTAAATAACTGACAAAGAGAAAAATTCAAAATACTAAAATAAATAAAACAAATGCTTAATATAAATTAAACGTGGGCAGCTGGCATGCATGAAAGTCGAGGTTTCATTTCAGGCGGGTTTCCATGGACCCGACCCGTTCACTTCCGCATTCGGGTTGTCACCACCAACGGCTATTACATTCAAATTATCCTCCTCATGGCTATCATAGCGCCTTTCAGTCTTCCATTGTATTCAGTATACCGTATTCAGTATACCATCTATGGGAGTCTTATGATAGTTTGGAGGTGTTGAGTTAGTTGTTATTGTTACAGAATATGATATCACAGAATATATATTAAGATGTGTGTATGCTTGATATCATAGAATATATATTAAGATGTATCACTTTGAATGTCATAGACGTTGTGATTGTTACCTGATTCTTGTGACCTCTAATGTGCGTCAACATGTCACTTTGAATGATGTTGAAGATATTAAGGTATATAATTATATGAACTGATGGATACGATTAAAATAGGGGAATGGGTCTGTAATAATCTCATCTAGACCTTATTGGCCATTAATAATCCTATCTTGGAATATTCCTCCCACCAGTCCCACCTTTCACCTATTTTTCCTACAATAGTCCCCCGTTAAAAAAACTTAACGGAGTTAAGCTTTTTTCCAAATTACAAACAGATTTTTAGGACATTTGATCAGAACGATGATACGAGTCCATTGATGAAAAACTTATTTCTAAAGGGTGCTCTAAGTGACTTGATTTTTGTTAATTGGAAATTTAAACACCCGAATTGAAGCGTCGTTTTCATTGTTTGGAGCATCGTTTCGAGGCAAGTTTTACATCAATGGACTCGTACCTTCGTTCTAATTAAAAGCCCTACAAAATCTGTTTGTAATTTGGAAAAAAGCTTAACTCCGTTAAGTTTTTTTAACGGGTGATCATTGTAGGAAAAATAGGTGAAATGTGAGACTGATGGGAGGAATATTCTGAGGTGGGATTATTAATGACCAATAAAGTCTAGGTGATTATTAAAGGCCAACCATTAAAATAAGAGAATTCAAGTGCATAAGATTGAATTGATTCAACTATTGAATTTTTTTAGAGTAAATATTAAAATGATCCATGATCTATTTATTTTTGTTATTTTAGTTCAAATGAAAGCTTTTGAACTGATCCCTAAAGTTCATTTAATGTCATTTTTCATTGACGTACTATAATTATTAGATTTTTTGTTATTTTTAGTCAAAAATGAAACTCTATAGTATTAAAATACACTTAAAACTGACCATTTCTTTTAAATTTCATTTTTAATTTCATTTTTCTATATAATATTAGCCTAAACTGGTCAGATTTTTTATTATTACTTATTTTTATGTGAACTCATTTTAATGAATATGAATTGTTTTTATTTTAATAAATAAATTAAATGTACACAAAGTTGCATTTACTCAATCTATTGTTAGGAAAATTTAAACAATGCCATTTAATTGAAAATTTTTACTCAACTGTAGGGTTAAATCCTTTTTAAACATTCAACTCAAAATTAATTCAACTATTTTTTTGCTTAAATTAGTTCATTTAGTAATCGAATGAATATAAACAAACTTTACATCGAATGGTTTTATGCTGACGAACAATTCGCTTTAACGTTCGATTCATTTACACCTCTATCTTTGTTACGTATATATATGCGTCATGTAGTCACATGATTTTCTTTCTAAAGAAAACTATTAAAGAAATTGCTAAAACTGATAGAAGACTCGTTCTTAGTTTTCTTCTCTACTCGTCTTCTCGCTCTCTCTCTCTCCTTACTTTCTCTCTCTAACCCCTCACCGGGTTTTCGTCGGCGTCGAAGACGACAACAACTGCAGCTATCCGAGTAACGGAATTTCATGTCACAATAATCTCTAAAGTCTAAATCTTTTCCACAATCTTCAACAATAAACAAAACCCTCTTGATCATCTGTAAGTTATCCTCGTAATTGTGTTCATGGATCACTCTTTAATTCAGAGTTTTAAGCTCAGTAGTTGAAATAATCGTTTTAATTTGACTGTTCAGCTTTCAAAGTTTAAAGCTTTTTGTATATTTTGTGCTGTTTTAAGTACTCAGCTTGTTAATTATTAGGTTAGTTTGGATGTAAAAAAATATGATTTTTATATGTATTTATTTGGGGATTTAGTGTTTTAAAATATGATTTAGGGTTGCTTGATGGGGTTCTAAGAAGATCAGTTAATTTGGGGATTAAAGGTTAGGGTTTGTTAGAAATGATAATTAGGGTTTATGTTTAACTGATGTTTTGCTTTTTAAATGCTTATATTCATTATGTTAAGAAACAATTTATGCTTAGGAATTAATCGATTCGAAACAGAACTCTGTGTTTTCGAGACAAATCGGTTAGGTGTGTTATTTTTTAGCTTTGATATGCGGAATATATTGGCGTGGGTTTGGTAATGTGATATATGTTTGATACAGGTATTGGGATTGGGGGGTTTGGATTTTTACAGTTTACGATAGATGAACGGTTGATGAGAATTTCAACGTTTGAAGGTGGCTCTAATTTATTAGATAAAGAATGTTGGAGGGTCAAAAGTTTCCTGGTATGATCGGTGTAAATAACGGTAACGTTAACTTTGTCGATCTGTCACAAGGGTTCTACCATAAGCTCGGTGAAGGGTCGAACATGTCAATCGACAGCTTCAATAGTTTGCAAATGAGCAATGGTGGCGGGTCAGTTGCAATGTCTGTCGACAATAGTAGTGTGGGGTCGAACGACTCGCACACTCGCATATTAAATCACCAAGGTTTGAAGCGTGTAAAGAATAGTTACATCGATGCTCAGAGTGTGAATAGAGTAAGAGTGTCCCAAGGGTTAAGTGACGACGCATTGGCACAAACTTTGTTAGATGCGCGGTTTCCAACCGAAGGGCTTGAAAATTTTGACGAGTGGACTATTGATCTCAGGGAGCTTAGCATGGGACCCGCTTTTGCACAAGGTGCGTTCGGGAAGCTTTATAAAGGTACTTACAACGGTGTGGATGTTGCTATTAAGCTTTTGGAGAAACCGGAGAATGATTTAGAGAGGGCCCACTTGATGGAGCAACAGTTTCAGCAGGAGGTTATGATGCTTGCGAGATTAAAGCATCCAAACATCGTTCGGTTTATCGGTGCGTGCCGGAAGCCCATGGTATGGTGTATTATAACAGAATATGCTAAAGGCGGTTCTGTTAGGCAGTTTTTGACGAAGAGACAGAACCGATCGGTGCCGTTGAAATTGGCGGTTAAGCAGGCACTGGATGTTGCAAGGGGAATGGAGTATGTGCATGGGCTCGGATTGATTCATAGGGATTTGAAGTCGGATAATCTTTTGATATCGGCTGACAAGTCAATTAAGATTGCTGATTTTGGTGTTGCGAGAATTGAGGTGCAGACTGAAGGAATGACACCTGAGACTGGGACCTACCGTTGGATGGCTCCGTAAGTTTTTGGCAGTTCTTTTGGTTTATATGATTCTTTTTTATTTTTTATTTTTTTATGAGTCGCCTTACTTATTAAAGATATTTCGTTTGCATCTGTTCATTGACATTTCTTTATTTCATTACAAACTGTGAATTTTATCATTTCATTTCAAACAATTTCACACGTCTTTTCACCAATTTGTTGTTTTAAAGATATATGCATCTATACATGATGGGTGCACCACAAGCAATATATTTGGAATATATTTTGTCGTGTGGCTTGCGGTTGTGTTTTCACCTAATTTCTATACTTGATCAAGTTTATGATGAACTGTCCTGTGCTACTAAAAGTTATCTTTTTAGTTCTTTTTAAATCTAACAAACAAGTGTTGTCGGGTTACATTGCGACTGTTATTGTTGGTTTGAGGATTTGACTATTTGACTGATTCTTTTGCCAAAACTAATGATGTTTGGTTCTGTTCATGTATTTTGTTTATGTTTGGGAAACCTATTTAGTTTTGCTATCTGTTTTTTATGCTTTGAATTTTGATACAACGATAAGCGTGTTTGACGATGATTGGGTTGTTATAACTAAAAGTCAAGTATTTTCTAGGTAATACTTTCTTAAAGTTTCAGCTATAAATTTAAACACAGGATTAACTGAAATGCAAGTTTTATTAATGAAACTAATTACATGGTAACTGACATCATCTGTCTTAAATAATAAGCAGACAAATGCGATGCATAGCTGTTCATCTGTTTCTATATATTCATCAACTGCTTGAATTTGAATACGTGACGTTTGTTGCTACTGCAGGGAAATGATCCAGCACAGGCCCTACACGCAGAAGGTAGACGTTTATAGTTTCGGGATTGTGCTATGGGAACTCATAACAGGGATGCTTCCATTCCAGAACATGACAGCTGTGCAGGCTGCATTTGCTGTCGTCAATAAAGGTGTCCGACCCACCATCCCACATGACTGCCTTCCAGTTCTGAGTGAAATAATGACTCGTTGCTGGGACGGGAACTCAGATGTCAGACCACCCTTTACCGAGGTGGTCAGAATGCTTGAACATGCCGAGACTGAGATCATGACCACGGTCCGCAAGGCTCGGTTCAGGTGCTGCATGAGTCAGCCCATGACTACTGATTGATGTGTGTGTGGAACGGTAAAAAGTCTAGAAAATGAACCGGGAAAGAAAACAATAGCGGAAAAGGAAAAGCCGAGCGCGTATCTATGACTATGGTAATTTCTTTCTTCAGATAGGGTGAAAAGAGGAAGAAAATTGTGATATGATATTAACTGCTTGTTTTGTTTGTTGGATTCTTTTTTTTTTTTAATTTTATTTCATGGATTGTGTTGCTAAGTTAGTTGTAATGGAAGAGATTTGATGTATTTATACATGATCTTTCTTGATATACCTATAAATTGCTTTTCCTACACATATTGCCAAAATCCATTGGTGCTTAGAGGGCATTTTGGTCATTTTAATTGTATATTATTTTGTTAATTTACCTTCTGCAGAAAAGAGGCTTTAATTATTGGATACCATTACTTCAATTAATTTGTCCCATTGTTTTTTTTATCAATTTTATTTAATTTCATTTATATAAAGGTTTTCTTAAATGTAATTTCAGTTAATCTGGTTATTTATAGTTTTATACACATCATTGAAAAAAAAATTAAATAATAATAGAAAAATAACCCAACCGTTTTATATAAGTGGATCATAAAAAAAATCAACAGTTTATACTTGCTTTCTACCTTTTGGAACTAATTATACAGATTGCAACATGTAAGGTTATGTTATGGTTCTAATAATTTATTTTCAGGAATAACATCCATGGTACATAATATAATGTTCATACACGGGTAACACATTTGACATTTTCTATCAACAAACCTAAAAATTATATGAATTTGTAATTTTTTGACCGGCAATTGTAATAAATTCACATGAAATGACTGTCATACCTTTCTTATTCACAAAAAAAAAGTTATATAAAAAAGATTATTAGATTCTATCATCTCAACTATTGTCCATTGGCAGCTGCCACCCCCAACTAACACTTTGACGCCCGACACCTCCAACTTAAGACTTTGTGTCATGTCACCTTGTCGTTAACCAAACACTAACTCAGTTTGTTTTTTTTATCCTACTTGGCTTGTTTTCGATGACGTAGCTTGTTTTTATCTTATGTGGCCAACGTATGTATATTTTTTACCGAGTTAAATGCCTAGATAGTCCTGTGGTTTGCCCTTTTTTCACCTTTAGTCCATAACTTTATAAAATTACAGCTATAGTCCACAACTTTTCAATATTCATTCCGGGATGGTCCCTAAGTTTAACATCAGTTAGTTTTTGTGTTAAGAGGATGTGAACTAACCTAAATACCCTTACTTGTTAAAGTAATAAATAAAAATTTGTGGGACCCACCACCTACCCCTTCTTTTTCCTGACCAACCCACCCACTTCCCCTTCTTTCTTCTCCGATGATCATTTTTCACCAGGAAAATTCCAATCACCCACCACTTTCATCTTCGTCAAGGAGCGTTTGATTTCGAACCCACCACAAAAAACTCCGGCCACCACCTCCTTTGGCCTCATCCACCGTTGACCCCTAACTTTAACTCTGACAAAAACCAAACAAGCTCCGACAACCACCGTTTGATTTCAAACCTGCAGCTTTGATCGCGAACCAGCCACTTTGATCTCAAACCTTCAACCATCGTTTCTTTGTTCTCTAGTTCGAACCTGCAACTTTGATTTCGAACGGAATGTTGTCGGAATTCACCTCCATCGAACCTGCAACTTTGAATCCGAACAAGGTTTGTTTTTCAGGCGATGAGGGCGGAGGTGTTATGGTGGTGGACTGATAATCGTATAGTGGTGTGGAGGTGTTTATAGTGGTGGTGGTGTGTGAAGTTTTATTGCAGACAAGGAAAAAGAAAAAAAATGGGAATGGGGGTTAGGTAGGAAAAAGGTGGGCCCCACTTTATTTAATAGTATAATTGATTTATTGTTTTTTATTTTTAATTGTAAGGGTGTTTTTGTAATTTCACAGCCACTTAATACCAAAAACTAACTGATGTTAGGCTTAGGGACTATCCGGGAACGGAAATTGAAAAGTTGAGAACTATAGCTGTAATTTTAGAAAGTTAGGGACTAAAGGTGAAAAAAGGGCAAACCATAGGGACTATCCGGGCATTTAACTCTTTTTTACCTTTTCTCCACCATCACCACCAGCCAATCTCCTCCATCTCTCTCTAAACTTACCTTTTCTCTAAAAACCTACTCAATACGGTGAGCCACCACTCCGGCCACCAACACTAGCCATCCAATCTATCTCCCACTTCCTTTGCATCGATCTCCTCCACACCACATAACTCTGGCGAGTTCAGCCACCGCCACCAAACCCTTTCTATAACCAAAATTTGATGATAATGTAAATTGTCATATGGCTTTTAATCCTTGAACCGAAACGAACAATACACACCAAAATACTTACAGGTTGCGAAGACAATCAAGCGAAAAGGAGGACTGATCGGAGATGGAAGTTCCGGACAAAAGATTAAAAACCTTATCGAAAACCTCTGTATCAGTACCCAAGGCTAAAACGTCAATCCAGCCGTTAACGTTATGGTTTTACGGCTTCTGTTCATCAAATAAATTGCGGATTAGCGTCAGGAACGTGATGAAGAAGAACCACCGTGACTGGTCCGACGAGTGTTTGTGAAGAAATGAGTCGACGGAAGCGCAAACGGTGGCGATTTGCTCCGACGTTGAGGCGAAGACGATTGCGGATGCGAGGTCGGTGTATTTCGATTGAGCGTCTGCAGTGTATGAGTGAGGAATCATCTGATATGGTCAACAAAGTCGGCAGAATATTTTAAGTCAATTTCTGTAATGTTTGTATTGTTGAAAGACTTAAATTGTAAAATAGGGTGAGGAAGTTGTTAGTCTTTGTAATTATTGTTATATATCGTTTATAACAGAATAAACAGAGAGCTAACTTCTGTGTTTTTCTTCTTCCCCAATTCACATATAATCAGAGCTACCGACTCTCGGAGTTCTGCATCTAATTCGATCGTTCAATTCAAATTCATCGAAATTGATTACTTGTTCAATCAATTTCTATTCAAATCATTTCAAAATCAAATCGAATTGATCAATCTTCTCATCATGAAATCAATAGTAATTCGAGAACTGATAGGTTACTCAGGTTGGGAAAGATTGAATTTCCAAAATTCAAAGGGTTGGAAGTATAAGATTGGATCTGTAGATGTGAACACTTCTTCGATGTAGATGACACACCAGAAAACTTTAAGGTAAGATATGCAACAATCAATTTGGAAGGGAAGGCTATGAAATAGCATTCTTCTTATCTTAAAACACTGGTTAAACCTATCTCTGAGGTAACATGGTCTGAATACTCTAGAACAACTATTGATAGATTTTCTACTACATTGTTTCTTGATCTTATGGGTATTCTTACTTCTACAACTCAAACTGGATCATTAGAGGATTATTGTGAAAAGTTTGATGCTAATTTGTTGAGAGTTACAATTTGTGAGGAGTATGTTATGAGTATTTTTTTTTGAATGGATTAAAACCAGAATTAGCCTGTCCTATAAGGATGTTTGAACCAAGAAATATGAAGGAGGCTTATAAATTTTCCTTGAAACAAGATGCCCCTAATAAAACATTAGCCACTAAACCAAAATATCATTCTAACCCAATGGGAAGTTTTTCCACCCAATTCAAATCCTATTCACAATCCTAATCCTATAGCTTCAGTTAAACCCACTGTTAACACATCCCATTTACCCGATTTACCTTCAGCTCCTAGAAACCAAAAGTTTACAAACACTAAATCCTTAATAACCATAGAGATGGCCATGAAAAGATCGAGTGTTTCCGGTGTAATGGTAACTTTACCCCTACGCATAAATGCCTGAATAAACAATTATATAGCATTAAATTACGATGGGATGCGGATGATGATTAGGTGTTCTTAATGAGACAAAGACAGAAACTGTGGTAGACACCACTACTGATGATCCATTTATTTCTATTCACACATTAACATGGGTACCATCTTGAAGAAACCCTAGATCAACTTGACCGGAATCCAAGTAGATCTATGGAGTGGGCTCTGCATAAAAGGGTTAACCCTTCGTTTGGTTACACGATGAAGATGAATGAACCTATACTCCGGCTGATCCTGCAAAACAGAACACCGTTAGCTCGCCACGGGGAGAAGGGCGGTTCTCTCCGTGACCACCCTCCGGCGTGAGAATAAGTACAGGTAGTCGGAAGTAAAGTATTGTAAGAGAGAGAGAGTAGTTGAGAGTGAATACCTTTCCTTGAACTCCAAATCACTTATTTATAGCCAGCTTTTGGGGCCAAAAGGAGAGATTGTTAACTTTAACCGAATCTTTTGCTATTCCATTAATGTTTGTTGGCAACCCGTTAGTGCACACGGATCGTGAGCTCATCAGCGGTTAGGGAGGTACCACGTGTCAACATGAGATCACTACATTTTATAAATGTGAGCATGCCATCACCGTGATCTTCCTCATCCGTCCAGATGCTGCCATGTGGCAATTGGTTATAACCGAAAAGATGCGTGCATGATTGGGTGTTAATGGCTTCTAGAAGATTTCACAGTTGTTACCCATCTGTTGTTCGCAACGTGTACATTCTGTTACAACAGAAAAGATTCCCTTTGCTTCTGCACCAAGTCAAGGATTTTGCTAAGGGAAAGTTTCTCAGGGTTAACAGTTTCCTTGCGCGAGAAGCGCAAGTTAGTTAACTGATCTTCATTCTTCTCCTTGCTGCTTAGCGCAACGTTTGGTGGATACTTGCTTTGATATAAATATCCGTGCAAGGTTTGTGCATGAGGCATTATCAAACGAGATTATTCAAGGTTAACTTTGAACCTCCAGCGAGCCCGCGCAAGGTAGTTAAATGAAGCATTTATCCAAAGAGAATGTTTGGGCTTTTAACTTTGAACCTTGCGCGAGCTCGCGCAAGGTAGTTATATGATCCTTTCCTCTCTTGGATATTTGGCGCAGAGTTCTAATAAATCTTATTTTGGCAAAGAAGTCTACACGAAGTTTCCTTAGAAGTTATTAATGGGTATGGTTTCCTTGATTGGCGCAAGGTTTTCGGGACCATACCCCTTCAAGTCCCCCCAGTCTAGTGTTGCTCCTATGTAAGAATATAAAGTAGGTGGAGCACTGGACTTAAGATAAATGTGCTGCGCTAGGTAAGTACTAGCCTTTTGTTGTTTTCTACATCTTGGTGACGTGTCGTAAGTGAATTTTGAAAAAGTATTTGAATTTCAAATATACTTAGACACATGTCACTTATCCGGATGGTGTAGTTGGTGAAGATGCACGTTCTTGAGACGTGGTGGTACTGTTGACAGGCTGTCAACAGTACATGCCTTATGGCATTTAATGTTTTCAGCGACGCTCGCGCGCGTGTGGCGGTTACTGTTCCCCACTCGCCTGTAACATTTGTGTAAAACGGGTTTCAAAAACCCGCACCGTTAGTTATCAAAGTATTGGTTAAAACGTTCGATGCGTACTTAATTAGGGTTGATTATGTTAGCAAATACTATTAGGATTTAAGTCTTATTTATAAATAATAATAATTATTAAATAAATAATTATAATAAGAAAGTTAGATTAACCATTTAAAATAATGAAACAAAAAAAGTAAAATAGAAAGAAATGGGGAAACCGGGAATCGAACCCGGGTCTCCCGCACATACACACACATCAAACACCATTGCGCTACACGCACATTAGTGCTAAAATTGAAAACATTTAAATGTTATGTTAAGAAAACGTTTAAACCTGCAAGTTCGGAATCATCCTAAACATAACCGCCCTTGATCCAAAGCCAAATCTTGTTGACCGTTATGCGGTTAGTCAATCATAACCGGCGATCATAATCATTAATCAAGCTGTTATGCAAAATCATCGAGTGTAATTTCAGTTATAAGTCAAAATCATGAACGGATGTGAAACTGAAGCAGAACAGAATCATTGACCTATAAATACCAGCACTATCACTCTAACGAATTCGCTCTTTTCCTTCGCAACTTACCTCTGTTCTCTCCGCTCAAATCTCTGTTCGTCGGAAAAACTCATCTGCCTTCGCCAGAATTATTCGTCGGAAAACCGGGAATCCTATTTTCCTAGTGGTATGAATCTTTAAAACTCTGCTCCTATGTCCATGTTATATTTATCTTGTTCGTAACCAGGAAAATCGGTTTTGTCATACGTACATGTCGGGATTCAGAAGCTGGGTTATTTTAATGTAGAAGATGAAATGAAACCAATGGTTAAATGAAATTGAAATCGGAAATTAAATTGGGTTAGACACACAGTCCAGTGGTGGACTGTGTGCACATGAAACATATGGTCCCGGGGTTCGAGTCTCGCTACGTACAATGATCCGTTCATATAATAAACTTTTTTAATAAATAAAGCATGACTTAATTGAGTAAGTATATAAATATAATTTAAATACAGAATACAACGGGTTGGACACCCAGCCCAGTTGGTTGGGCTGGGTGCAATCAGCGTAAAGGTCGCGGGTTCGATCCAGGATATGTGCAGCGGTTCATCTGATTTAAAGTCTTTTTAATATTATCCATTTATGAATAAAGCTAAGAAGAATATAAATGTAATTAAAATCAGAATCCTTTCGGGTTAGATACGTAGCTCAGTTGGAAGAGCTGCGTGCACGCAACCGAGAGGTCACGAGTTCGAACCTCACTCAGGGCATAGAAAACACAATCTGACCGGTCAAGACCCGGTCAACGGTCAAAAAGTCAACTTTTTTTATTTCTTTTTATTTATTTATTTAATTGGAAAATTATTTAAAATTACTTAAAAATAAGATTTTTAAAGTTAGAAAATTTCCTTAAACTCACAAAATAAATCTAACAATCCCACTAAGAGCACTAATTAAAAATATTAATCTCAAATAAAATTTATTTATTTATTTACCGAATCATTTCGTTATTATTTATGTTAGTTTTTCCCTCGTCAGTTGAATCATAATATTCGTGCGAATTCATCGTAATCAAAGAACGCACCCAATGTGAGTGAATCCTTACAAATTCCCCTTTTTATTCATGTTTTGGGGTGTGTATCATGTGTCGCTTTAATTATTTCGTTTATTCAAACTTGTGCTATTACCATTATATGACCAAAACTTATGATGTAAATATTGTTTGTTGTGATGCGTGTTTACATTTTGTCAAGTTGCGTGCAAATCATTCATTAGGCCCATCAGTTCCTCGTGGGAGACGAGTTGAACATCGCGTGCCTCATTAGATCGGCTCCGTTTGATTGAGCCTTGATCTCATTGTTCATCATTTGGTGTGTGTGCTTGTGCATTAATTGATATTATGTGTTTTGTGATTAAATTTACATTTACGTTTACTCATATGTGGTTATGCACCTTTTTATATCCAATATAACAAATTCGTTCAAATGTTTTCATAAGATTCACTCGGCAACTTTTGTTGACCAAAAAACCCTATTTTTACACATGATACAGGTGATCCAGTTGAGAAAAGAAACACGTAGGATGGCCTAGAAGAATAAACAAGTTAATGCTTTGGAATGGACATTTAGTTTTGTTTTCCTTTGTAATTGTATGATTTTTGTTTAATGGATACTTTAGTTTGTAATTCGAATGAAAATGTATTTGAACATGTTGTGCTTGTATGTTTATTGTAACTTCTTCTTTAAAGAGAAATAATAAATATGAACTTTATAGTAAATGTCATGAGCTTTGATGAAAACCCAATCATGCCCCGACTACCATTTCCGCTGCGGGTCAGGGTGTGACACTGCAGCTACTTGGGGATACGTGACTGTCGCAAAAGTCACTGCAGTCAAATCGTACATTAATTGCGATTAGTATATAAAGGGATCAATGATCCATTTGCTTCCACACCAGACTAAATCTTGAGAGAGAAACTTGTGTTCATATATTCTAGCGACCTTCAAAGTTTTCTGAGTATTCTTCGAAGTTTGAGTTATGGCCACGACGTCAAGTTTGCCACCGTTAAAGTGGTCGAAGAAAGATTTTGATAATCTTGCTACCAACTTCCTGTTTGCTCAGTCCTGGAAAGCGTTTTTTCCGGTGGCGAATGCCACGGCAGCTGATGCTCCGGCCGGCTATATCACGTTATTCTATGACTATTTTGCCAAAGGAAACTTCAGGCTTCCGGTGGCCCATTTTATGCTGGAAATTCTTGGTTTTTATAAGTTCCATATTTCTCAGTTGAGCCTGATGGGAATGGTGAGGATCCGGCATTTTAAGTTTGTTTGCCGGTCGATGCAGATCATACCGACGGTTGAGAAGTTTAGAGTCTTCTATCAGTTGCACTGCTCGTTGGGTTTCTACTCGTTCCAACAACGTGTGCAAGCAAAACGATTGCTGTTAGTGCCACCTAAATCTTACCACGACTGGAAACAGAAGTTCTTCTTCATAAAGGCGGCAGTAATCCGAGGAAGATGACTTTCCGAGCCGGTGATGATATCGAGCTGGAGACCCTCCCCATACCTGCCGACGAGGTGTGGTACCAGGATATTAAAGATGTGCCCAACATTGTTTTGCTGGAGAGGGCCCTCATCGCTGCTGGGATGAGTACTTTTTGGAAGAAAGAACGCCGTGAAAAACCGGTGTATATTGAAGACAGAACTGGTACGTAATCGTTTAACCTCCTAGTAATATCTTTTAATAGATATGTGCTGATGTAAAAATATTTGTTATGTAGTTGCGCCGCTCTACTTGGTATCTTTCAAGAGGGAGAAAGGGAAAATGGTAGTCGTGCCCATTGCTGAGGGTGAGGATACTTGGTTCTCACAAATCTTTGGGAACTTTGAGCTACCCAAGAAGGAGGATCTAGAGGCGCAACCATCTTCTAAGACTGGTAATTAAATTCTTACACGGCCTAAGTTGATATTTCAATATTACTCTTGAACATAATTTCTAAGTAATGTTGCAATATAACTAATGGCGCAACCTTTGTTCAATATGATTTACTATGTAGGTGATTTGCTAAATTTGGGCGTAGGCCCTGACTCGAAGAAGAAGAAGAAACCTCCCCCTTCTAAACCAGATAAAAAAACCAAGCCATCAGCTGCTGCGAAAGTTGAGGGTAAGAAAGGTACGCGTCTCGTATCTGACTCTTGGTGTGATTATGTGGTGGTGTCGGACTCACTGGAGGGTCTTGCGCCTGTAGGTTTGAGGAAACCAAAACTAGAACCCATTGACACCTCCTCTCTTCCTGCCTCGAACCCAGATGATCCTTTGGAAATACCCTCAAGCCAGAAGAGGCGTTGAAATGCACGTCCAAGAAGAGGAAGGAGTCTAAAACTATACCTCCTGTTCCAACGAAAGTTGCGCGGCCGCGCATTGGCAAGAAAGGCAATCTGGATGCCTTTGCAAAGAAGTTCTCACCTGGTATGTTCAGTTTGTTGCACATTTCGGTCACAAAAGTTGCGCAGAATCTTATACTTGGTATTTGTTAATATGCTTTGCAGAGAAAATAGTGAATGCTGCGCCGGCCACTTCATCTGCTATACCATCACCACGCAGGCCTGAAAACGTTGAGGAGAGAGATGGGGGGCGAGAAGCACCCTTTTTTGACACTGACCCCATCGTCCCAGAAAATACTGAGAAGGTGGCTCCGGAAGAAGAGCCTAAAAACTTTGATGTTGAGAATCCTGATGGCGAGCAGGTTAAAGATACAGCTACAGATGCTGGGGTGAAAGATACTGCAACCGCGGAGCAAGAAAAAATATCTTCCCCTGTGCCGGAGGAGAAAGAGAGCTGGCCCTTCAACACAAAGTGAAGGCTTTATGTCTGTGGAGGATTCTGATGAGGAGTCACCCATTTGCCGGAGGAGACGCCTGGGGATTATTACTATCGCTCTTATTCTGAGAAGCGGGCCTTTGCGATCCATCAGCCTGTGTGGAAGGTTAGACAGGGTGATGTTTTTACCGACTGGCACTCGTGCAGGGAGTGGTATAAGGGCATCTTCCCCCCGGCGGAGGTGAAGCGTCAGGAAGAAAAAAATCATGAGGCTACATATGAATCATATTTGCAAGAGTCTGCCCTTGCCTCTTCCACAATAAATAGGATCGTGCGCGAATGGCGCAGTATGAATAAGGAGTGGGATGAGGTTGAGATTGATAAGGCGAAGGCCAAACTTGAGAAAGAGAAGACGTTAAAGATGATCGTCGATTTTGAGGCTGAAAAGGCCAAGTTTGAGGAGGAGAAGAAGACCGAGGAGTGGTCTGCGCTGTCTTGGAAGCGCAAATGTGAGGCCTCTGCTGCGCAACATACGGACGAGCGCAAGCGCTTTGTGGAGGCTTGCGATCGCGATAATAAAGAAAAGATATCTTTGCGCAATGAAATTGAGAAGCTTAAGAAAGAGAAAGCTGATGCAGTTGCGGCAGCAGAAGAGGCGCGCTCTCATAGAGAAAGGAGCGAGCAGAATGAGGTATCAACCAAAATGACTCTCCTTCTTAAGAATAGAGAGACTGATGATCTAACTTCTATGCTATTTGACCAGGCGCGGCTGCAAGATGAGGTTGATGTTTTGGAAAAAAGATATTAACCTTCACCGAACAAAGAACGCCGAGTTGACCCGCCGTTTAACTGAAGGTGAACAAAAGCTTAATGACACGGAGGTCGCTCGCGCTACAACAGAAAGCCTGACCGAATCCTCATGAACCAGCTTACCTGGTTGCGGGAGTATGGGATTGTGGAGGTCATATTCCTTTCTTTCAATATATTCATCTTTGTTGAATATTTATATCTTATATTGACATGTTGATTTTGTAGATCGCGAACTCCATCTTGAACTCTACAGAATTAGATGAGAGAGTGGCGGAACTAATGGTGGCAGCGCGGAACGATGGTCATGCAGAGGGTTATAAAGAGTGCACCCTTCATATGGCTCATGCGCTGAAGACCCAATGGGATACAAGCCGCGCTGCTACGCATGGAACTGATAATGTTTCCATTTATACAGCTGCCAAGGAGAGCTATGATCAATTACATATTCCTGTCATGGATCTTATCGATGTTGCGCTGCAGCATGATGATTTCGTGGATAGATTAAAAGAAATCTTCTTTAAGGCAGAGGAACAAAAAGATGTGAAGGATGTAGGAAAATAGAGTTAGATTGTATTTACTCCTGTAGCTGTCTGTAGATGTATTTTTTGATGTATCGTTGCGCTTGATGCGCAAGTACTTTTGATGTGAATATAGTATATTTAGTTTATGTGGCCAATTACTTGTTTAGGATAGACAAATGAACAATTTCTTTCCTCGTGTGTGAGCGTAAGTATTAAGTTAACTTGTGACTCATGAGTTTGTGTTTTTGTTTATCCAAAGGAATTGCATGCATTTGTAAATAAGCATATACAAGACTGTAAGTAGTGATAGAGTATTTTATTCATACTGATAAAGCGTAAAGCTATGGCTACCACTAAGATTACATAAGAAATAAAGTAAGCAGTCTCGTTACGCAATGCCCAGAAGTTGCTTAGAGGACTGAGATTACATATAACATCGGATGTTCCAAGTTCGAGGAACACTGTTTCCGTCCATACGCTTCAGAGTGTACGCGCCTTTTCCCAGTACTTCATTTATCACGTACGGACCTTCCCATCGCGGAGCTAACTTCCCCGGTTTTTCGGCATTCGGCGCTTCATTATCGCGAAGAACAAAGTCACCGGACAAAAAGGAGCATATGCGTACCCTTTTGTTGTAATACTTTTCAAGCTGAGACTTGTACTTAGCTTCACGAATCGCTGCATTCTCTCGTCTTTCCTCTAATAAGTCTAGATCAATGCGTCTTTGTTCTTCGTTATCTTGTTTTTCCAAGGCTAGCATCCGTGGAGATAGTAACCCAATTTCGGCAGGAATCACAGCCTCCGTGCCGTACACAAGGCTAAAAGGAGTTTCGCCAGTGCTAGTCTTGGGCATAGTTCGGTGTGCCCACAAGATGCTAGGCAATTCATCAACCCACCCGTGTGGTATCGAGCGGGCTTTGATACCGTCGACCAACTGTTTGTTTATGCTTTCAACTTGACCATTTGCTTGTGGGTGCGCAATAGAAGCGAAAACATGCTGGATTCCCATTTTGGTCGTCCACGTTTGCAACTCTTCAGCCGTTAAATTTGGACCGTTTTCTGTAATAATGCGCATGGCAGACCAAAACGGCAAATAATGTATTCCTAGATGAATTTGCGAATTACCGTCGCTGTAGTAGAAGCTAAGGGTTTAGCTTCAACCCATTTGGTGAAGTAATCGACCACAACAATGATAAACTTGACTACGCCGGGCATATCTGGAAATGGTCCTACTAAATCAATGGCCCATTGTTGAAAAGGCCAAGCTGTTGTGACGGGTACCAAAGGATTCTTTGGGCGCAACGTTTTAGGGGCATGCCTTTGGCAGGAAATGCATTTGCGCAAGATCTCTACAGCGTCAACGTACATTCTGGGCCAATAATACCCTGCGCTTTTCACTTTGGCTACTACCATGCGCGACCCAGAATGTATACCACATAGCCCCTCATGAACCTCCCTGATCAGGTATTGCGCATCATGTTTGTTAACACAGCGGAGCGAAGGACCCATGTAAGAGCGTCGGTACAGAATACCGTCAATCATCTTGTAATTAAAGGCTTTGCATCGTAACTTACTTGCTTGCGCTTTACCTTCTGGTAAAGAACCATGTAACAAATACATCATTATTGGAGACATCCATGATGGATCTCCTACTTCGACCATTGTTACTTGTCTGAGATGAACTGATGGATTACTTAAAACTTCGATGCGAACTTCCTTTGCCAAATGTTTAAAACTAGTTGCTGCTAGTTTACGTAGAGCGTCAGCATGTTTGTTTTTGCTTCGCTTTACGTGTGTGACTTTAAATTGTTGGAACTGTGCTATAAGAGCTTTAGCTTGCGCCAAGTACAAAGCCATGATATCTCCCTTTGCATCGTACGTTCCAATTACTTGCTCAGCAACTAATAATGAATCAACATGGGCTTCTAAGTTTGTTGCACCCATTTTAATAGCGAGGCGTAAGCCTGCTAGGAAAGCTTCATATTCGACCTCGTTGTTGGTGCTTTTAAAATCCAACCGAATTGCATATGTGAATTCTGCTCCCTCTGGACTCATTAATCGAAGACCTGCTCCAGCCCCATCACTGTTTGATGCGCCATCTGTAACAGTGTCCAGGCTCTATTGTCTATGATCGGGACTGGGTTTTGAATTGCTTGACATTCTTCAATTTTATCAGCAGCAATTTCAACGATGAAATCTGCCAAAACTTGGCCTTTGATAGCTGGTCTGGGTATATAACAGATGTTATAACCTCCCAATTCTATTGCCCACTTTGCAAGTCGTCCAGAAACATCTGGCTTTGTCAAGACTTGGCCAATGTGAAAATTTGTTAAAACTATAATAACATGCCCTGAAAAGTATCTTCACAGCCTGCGCGAGGCGTGGACCAATGCTAAAACTAATTTCTCCATAATTGAATACCTTGTCTCTGGATCGTTCAACATCTTGCTGATATAATAAATTAGAGACTGGACCCCTTCGCGTTCTACCAACAAGACAGCACCTACTGCTACCTCAGATGCAGCAAGATATAAGACCATGGGTTCTTTTTCACGAGGAGCAGTAAGTGTGGGAAGTTGAACTAAACAATCTTTCATTTGCTGGAAAGCTTAATCAGCTTCAGGAGTCCATGTGAACTCTTTGCTCTGCGTACAATTGCGTAAGGTTCGAATAAATGGATAAGACTTTGCAGCATGATTGGCGAGGAAGCGGTTTAGCGCAGCTAACCGTCCAGCCAAACGTTGCATCTCTTTGATGGTATTAGGAGAAGACATTTTTTGGGACCTTCTCAGGATTAAATTTGAAACCGTCCTTGGTGACGATGAAACCCAAAAATTTGCCCTCTTCCATGCCAAAGGAGCACTTGCTTGGATTTAACTTTAGATTTACCTTTCGCAGAGAGTCAAAAGTTCGTTGGATGTTGTCTAACATAGTGTCTTCTGAATTACTCATAATGACCAAATCATCAATGTAGACTTCCACAATTTTCCCGATATATCTCCAAAAAACTGTATCCATCAATCTTTGATAAGTAGCTCCCGCATTGCGGAGACCAAAAAGCATCTTGGTATAACAAAAAATGCCCTTCTCCGTGCGAAAAGCTGTTTTATCTTCGTCCTCTTTTTTCATCAAGACTTGATGATAACCTTTATAACAATCTAGAAAACATTTCCAGCGAAAGGAAGCTAAGTAGTCAACCTTTTTGTCAATCTCGGGAGAGAATAACAATCTTTCGGACACGCCTTGCTTAAATCTTTAAAATCTACGCACATCCGCCACCCGCCATTATGTTTCTTTACCATGATTGGGTTTGCCACCCAGGTCTGGTATTCAACTTCATGCAGAATACCAGCATTTAATAACTCGGTGACTTGTTCATTCATCGCCTCTGTCTTTTCTGACCCGAGGCTGCGCTTTTTCTGTATAACTGGTTCTGCTGATGGAAATACATTCAGACAATGTTCCGCAATGTTGCGTGGGACGCCGACCATGTTGGCGGGTGTCCAGGCGAAAATGTCTTTGTTGCGAAACAACAGTAGTTTAAGTTTTGCGCGAATTTCAATACTGACTGCAGGCCCTAACAAGATTGTTTGCTCAGAATACTTATTGTTGAGTACCCATTTTTCTGGTTCTTTACTTGGCAATGTCTTGACAGCCTTCATAACTGGTTCTTCAATTGACATGATTTCTCCCCGCGTGTAAAGTATAGCTATACCATTTGGTGTCAGAAAACCACAAGCAGCCTGTGGAGCGGAGGTAATCATACTAAAATCACGCTGCGCGCGGCGTCCCAATAGTACATCGTGACGGGTTGCCGACATCACCATGAAATTGACGTTACTCGTTCGAGAACACCTCCCATCAGATAAAGTAACAGGAAAAAGGATTTGTCCTAGAGGAAAGACAGCCTCATTGCAGAACCCAGTTAATGGAAAATCAACTGGTCCCAAGCGTGCCTTATCCTCAAGATCTAGCTGCTTGAAGCACTGTTCATACATAATATCTATGGAACTACCATGATCTATAAACATATAATCTGTTTGGTAATGCCCAAAGATACCGGTGATAACTACTGGCCGGTCTTCTTGAGGACCTCCTGGAACGATAGGAAAATGACTTGCTGCTCGCGCCATGTGTTGTTTTGAAAGTGTTGAAGATTACGCTTGCGTGACGGACCTCCTTGAATCATGGAAACATGCTGTTTCATTTTCTTGTTGCTAGGCCCTTCGTCCCCGCGCGTAATCTGTCTAATCTCTTTGCGCAAATTCTGGAGTAGATGTGTAAGCTTCCCACTCTTTAATGCTTTCTCAATCTCCGTGCACAGAATGATGCAGTTGTCTGTTGTGTGGCCTGTGTCTCTATGATAGTCACAGAATAAATTTGGGTCTTTCCCTTTTTTGTTTTTCATTGGTTGCGGTTGTTTGAACTGATAATTCTCAGTGCTGAGAACTTCAGCCGGAGATTTCGTTAAGGGAGTCCACTGGCATTCCCTATTCTCTTGTTTAATCGCTTTTTGAGTTGTTATCTTGTTGATTGTTGCACGCGCATCAACTGGTGAATGAGGAGAGTAAGAATTTTGACTTGACTCTTTCCAATTTCTCTTATACTTGCGACTACCTCTACTCAGGTCTTGCGGACGATTCTGAGGTAGAGGTGGCCTGTTAGAATTTAAGTTGCGCTCAGTATGGGCGTAGACCTTGGCTGCCGCCATGAGTTTATCCTAGCTTTTTGGAAGGCCAGTTGTACTGGACAACACTTTAATCATTTCGTCACACCTTACCGCGTATTTGAACAGCGCGCGTATAAGGTCTTCGTGAACATCTCCAATCTCCAACACCTCTTTATTGTAACGCGCTATAAAATCTTCGAGGTTCTCATCGTCCCTCCGTCAGATGTTCATTACATCTAAGGAGTCGCGCATGTATCGTCGTTGCTGACTGAAGCGTGTAAAAAAAATATCTTTTAAGTCATTCCAAGAGGAAAGTTTACCTGTCGGCAAATTATCAAACCAAAGACGCGCAGCACCGATAAGGGTCTGTACAAATAGGTGACACCACATTGGCAATGTCCAGCACCCAAGTAACCCTGCACCGGTAAAGAGGCGCATGTGATCATCAGGATCGGTTAAATCATTAAACTTTCCGACGTTGGATGGTAATTTCGCTCGCTCCAACGGAGCTACTGCTATCTCTCTGGTAAACTTTGATTGTTCAGCTGCTTCGGTTGGGCGATACACCAAATTGTAATCATGCTCAGCTTCTGGATTGTATGCTGCACGTACTTTGGCTTGTAACTGGCATGATCTGCAGATATTCGATTAAAAATACTTGCACTATACCCTTCCTCATAGGTCTTATCGAGCTCATCGTGTTGGGTGTCCCTGCTGTGAAGACCACGGGCCCAAACGAGAGTGGACAGATGCACAACGCTGAATGTTATCTTCTTGCCTTCTGTTACCAGAATGAACAGGATCATTCCTGGTTTTAGAATACATTTCTATTCCATCTTCAGGCATGTGCGAAGGGGAACGAGCATGACTTTGAGTATTATAACTCAAAACTCGAGGTGGCGGCGAAGCACGGACCTGAGGAGCGTAAACCGGAGCTTGAAAAGATGAAGTTCCGGCTTGGGCACATAATTGAGCATACATAGCGTTTAGAGCGGCTTGAGATTTGATAACCACGATAATGGAGTCTCTCCAGGTGGTAAAATCGACGTAACATCAACCTGAGGGGCTGTCGGCGTTACAGGAATACTCACATGATTAGGATCATACTGAGCATTAGCTTCGCCGGAAGAATCCTCAACTATTTGTCCGTCGATCTGAGGTCCGACAACGTCGCGTCGAATCTCCGATCGAGGACCTTGAAAAGATGATCCGTCAGCCATGATGCTGCAGATCTGGGTGAAACGAAACGAAAGATGAGAAAAAGAATTGAAATCGGTGGACGCCAATGAAGAAACCCTAGATCAACTTGACCGGAATCTAAGTAGATCTATGGAATGGACTCTGCATAAAAGGGTTAACCCTTCGTTTGGTTTCACGATGAAGATGAATGAAACTATACTCCGGCTGATCCTGCAAAACAAAACACCGTTAGCTTGCCACATGGGGGAAGGGGGTTCTCTCCGTGACCACCCTCCGGCGTGAGAATAAGTACAGGTAGTCGGACGTAAAGTATTGTAAGAGAGAGTAGTTGAGAGTGAATACCTTTCTTTGAACTCCAAATCACTTATTTATAACCAGCGTTTGCGCCAAAAGGAGAGATTGTTAACTTTAACGGAATCTTCTGCTATTCCGTTAATGTTTGTTGGCAACCCGTTAGTGCACACGGATCGTCAGCTCATCAGTGGTTAGGGAGGTGCCACGTGTCAACATGAGATCACTACATTTTATAAATGTGAGCATGCCATCACCGTGATCTTCCTCATCCGTCCAGATGCTGCCATGTGGCAATTGGTTATAACCGAAAAGATGTTTGCATGATTGGGTGTTAATGGCTTCTAGAAGATTTCACAGCTGTTACCCATCTGTTGTTCGCCACGCGTACATTCTGTAACAGCAGAAAAGATTCCATTTGCTTCTGCACCAAGTCAAGGATTTTGCTAAGGGAAAGTTTCTCAGGGTTAACTGTTTCCTTGCGCGAGAAGTGCAAGTTAGTTAACTGATCTTCTTTCTTCTCCTTGCTGCTTAGCGCATTGTTTGGTGGATACTTGCTTTGGTATAAATATCAGTGCAAGGTTTGTGCATGAGGCATTATCAAGCGAGATTATTCAAGGTTAACTTTGAACCTCGTGCGAGCTCGCGCAAGGTAGTTAAATGAAGCATTTATCCAAAGAGAATGTTTGGGCTTTTAACTTTGAACCTTGCGTGAGCCCGCGCAAGGTAGTTATATGATCCTTTCCTCTCTTGGATATTTGGCGCAGAGTTCTAATAAATCTTATTTTAGCAAAGAAGTCTGCGTGAAGTTTCCTTAGAAGTTATTAATGGGTATGGTTTCCTTGATTGGCGCAAGGTTTTTGGTACGATACCCCTTCACATCTTTTTCTACAATGCAAGTTGTGGAGAATATTGGCACTAGATAGTGACAAACATTAGTTGACTCTGGGCCAACTCATAATTTTCTTAATGAAAGGTTGGCTAAGAAGATTAACTGTCCATTAGAATATATTAAACCTATGAGAGTGAGGGTGGCTAATGGAGTTCCTTTGATATGTGATAAGATGTGTCAAAATTTCCAATGGCAGATGCAAGGCCTATGGTTTAAAGCTGATGTGTTGGTAATTCCTTTGGATGCTTATGATATGGTATTAGGGGTTCAATGGTTGCTACCCTTGGGAGATATTGTGTGGAATTTTAAAGATCTAACAATGCAATTTTAAGGTAGCAAATGAGGTTTGTCAGTTAAGAGGAAGTAATACCAATAAGATAACCTTGTGGTCTATGAAAACTATGAGTAAGCTAGGCCTATAACGAACCGAACGTTCATGAACTGTTCGTGAACTTATTCGGCGGGAAGTTCGTTTATGTTTGTTTATTTAATAAATGAACGAACACGAACAAAAAATTGTATTGTCTAATTAAATGAACGAACATGAATACACCTTGTGTTCGTTCATTTATGTTCGTGAACGTTTGTAGATCCGTGATCAGGCGGTTCTAGACGGAAGTTAGTGCGCATACGTAACCGATTCGGTAGAATGTTATTACAGAAAGGAGTAGAAGTAGAGTGCAGCGGAAGTCATATCTTCCTGAAAGAATATACATCTTTGTCCAGCTGCCGGAGTTCCTCGAGAGAATCCGGCAGCACCTCCCCGTAGGGATTGCAAAAACTTAAATGACAATTGAACACACACCACCTATATATAGGCAACCAAGTTCACTTGAAATGTGCATAGGACAAGTTCGGGCGAACTTGCCCACCGTATGACAAGTTCGGGCGAACTTGTCCACCACATGTCAACTTCGACCGAACTTGTCCACCACATGTCAACTTCGGCCGAATTTGTCCACCACATGACAAGTTCAGGCGAACTTGTTCCCATTTTCACTATAAGCTCCGTATTTTGGTCGTGTGTTCGATTCTAACCTATACAATATTCAACACACGCTCTATCTAGCCTATTCGACAAGTGACGAACACAAAATGCATCAACAAATTCCCCCTTGTTTGTTATTGTCGAAGCTTGATCTTAATCTTCGAAACTCTGAGCCGTGTTTGAATATTCTGCAACTTCAATCAAGGTGTCTGTCGATGTCTTCGAGACGCGTCAACAAATTTCCCCCTTAATTGATGATCCGGGCTTGCAATATCAACTTTCAATTTCCGCTGAAATCTCCAGTTCAGATCTTTGGTTGCATGGTTTCCGACCTCCTCTGATTTACTTGACCGACAAATTTTCACGAATAATCACCAACTCGAAGTTAATCAATGCAACAGCTTCTCCATTTCGACGATAACCGCATCCGAGTTTAGTTTTTGAATAAGCGTTGAGCATTGAGAGTTTATTCCGCACACTCCTAAAATATCAAAAACTCAACCGGCAATTGATAGAAACTTCCAATCACTGCATCGGAAAACTTCAAATCAAAGATTTACATAATCACAGTTAAGCACCCTTCAGAAAGATTTGATTAGCAAATCGGTAATCTGCTCAATCAGCAAATCTTCATCGAAAACATATAATCTGGTAAAGCATCAAATCTCAGAAACACACATCCGTAATCAGAATCACATTCTTCTTCTTCAATCACAATGCTAGATATATAGCTATCTCATGTAGGCCAGTGCAACTTAATCAACAAACATCGTCATCCAACGGCAGTTAGTCCAAAGAGAAGAATGATTCATCTACTTGAAGACTAAAAATAATGGCCACCAAGGCTATCATCAGTTATATCTTGAATAACTTCAGATCTCCTTGGTAATTTTGAAACTATCCGATCCACGGAGCTAGTCATTAATTCCTAAGATCATCACTAAATGGTTTGAACGTCCTCAGTTCCTCACTGGTACTAATGACTGCTAATCCTGCTAACTACCCCTTCACCGGAGATCAGGATTCTAACCCTTAAGCATCAATCTGTATCATGATCTGAAAAATCAGAACTTCCTGTGATCACAGAATCTCAAATATATAGTTTCTTTCGTCAACAACTGGTACACAGCTTTGTCTAAAAACCCATTATATCATCTTCCTTAATCATGGTACCCCGAACAACCCGGGGCAACTGAAACTACAGAGCATCCTTACCTCCTGGCGGTTAGTCCAGTCAATAATTCATGTGCAAAGCAGAGTTAAAGATAGACAGTCGTATGTGCTTCCAAACCATACGCGCGACTCAGGTGTTAATCCACAACCATGACCTCAGAATCTGACAAACAACTCCTCCAAGACTCAGTTATGTAACCACCCGCTTTCAAACTAGACATCAACTTGAGATCACCAATGAATCTCGATCCTATGCATTTCCCGGTTAATCTGCAATCGGTAACCACTTGGATACTGTTGCAGGAGTCACGAATTTCAAAAATGCCGGAATCTTAAAATATTGTAAAATTTTTATTCCCCCTCATTTTTGCAAATTCTGACCGTACTGAAATTTTCACTGAAATTCCCCCTCAAATCCGGAATTTTCAGTATTCATCAAATGCGCATGTTAGGCCCATTACTAGTCACGACACCATATGATCAACATTCTGCACAGGTATCAGTGACTCTCCCGTTATCTTCAAAATTTTGTGACCGTATCACCAAATTTGTACTCTGAAGCTCTAGACAGTGTCTCCGAACGTGCCGATTTAGACGTTAATTACTTGAAAATTTTTCTATCGCCAAATGTTTTTCTGGACACTCGTCTCGTCAAAATGATCAACAAAAATTTTCCATGCCTTCATTTTTTTAGGCATCATGTACAACTTTGGGCGAAGTTGGTCACCCAATGCCAATTTCGGGCGAAATTGTCCTTCCCTTGACAACTTTGAGCGAACTTGGTCACCCAAAACCAAGTTCGGGCAAACTTGATCACCCAACACCAAGTTCGGGCAAAGTTGACTCTCCAAATCAGCCTTTTTTCACATTTTTCGATCTAAAATCTTTATTTCTTCGAATTTCGAGATGATTCCACCATAGATCTGGTAAAATGGTTTTCTAACAATCCTATCCGTTCAATTTTACTTTTTGTCCGTGGATTGTATGTTTGTTTGATGATTTACGTCTAAAACCTCTCCTGATGTCCATAAATGTCCAAATTCATGAGCGTAGGTGATAACCGTAGCTCTGATACCAATTGTAGATCTGTGATCAGGTGGTTCTAGACGAAAGTTAGTGCGTAGACGTAACCAATTCGGTAGAATGTTATTATAGAAAGGAGTAGAAGTAGAGTGCAGCGGAAGTCATATCTTCCCGAAAGTGTATACATCTTTGTCCAGCTGCCGGAGTTCCTTGAGAGAATCCGGCAGCACCTCCCCGTAGGGATTGCAATTAAATGACAACTGAACACACACCACCTATATATAGGCAACCAAGTTCGCTTGAAATGTGCATTGGACAAGTTCGGGCGAACTTGTCTGACAAGTTCGGGTGAACTTCTCCACCACATGTCAACTTCGGCCGAATTTGTCCACCACATGACAAGTTCGGGTGAATTTGTTCCCATTTTCACTATTAGCTCCATATTTTGGTCGTGTGTTCATCCTAACCTATACAATATTCAACACACGCTCTATCTAGCCTATTCGACAAGTGACGAACACAAAATGCATCAACAACGTTCGTGTATGTTCGTTCATTTATGTTCGTGAACGTTCGTTTATGTTCATTCATTTATGTTCATGAACGTTCGTTTATGTTTTAGTAAATACATAAATAGTTATAATTGTATAAATATTAGGTTTTCTAACTACTTATATAAATATAACTAATTAGTAATTGAGATTTTCAGTAATAAAAAATGAAATTTTAAATTTTTTCTTCACTTACTTAATATTTATATAAAAAACTACTTACTTTTAGTATCTATGAGCCCTAATTTAGATGTGTTTTCGGATGAAATGCAACATATTAGACATTTTTGTTTGTGTCCACTAAAGTTAAATTGTGTTTGTTTATATTTGTTAATTACGTTCATTTGTGTTCGTTTATATTTATTCAGTCATGTTAATTTATATTGATGCAAGTATGTTCATTTAAAATTTTTTTGTTTATGTTTGTTTGTGTTCGTTTATGTTCGTGAACTGTTCGTTTAGGCTTTAAACGAACGAACACGAACATGGCCGATTTCTTAATGAATTAACACGAACAAAAAAATGTGTTCGATTCATGTTCGTGTTCGGTTAAAGTTAAATGAACGAACACAAACATGCCGATGTTCGTGTTCGTTTGGTTCATTTACAGGCCGAGAGTGAGTTACTGAGTCATGAAGAACAATTAATGCACAGTCAATTGTTTAGTTTGCCAATGACCTCTAGCTCAAGTGGTAAGAGAGCTTGAATTTTTCTATGAAGATTCAAGTTCAATTCTCTTGGTGCAAAAAGGAGTGAGGCACTGGTGGGCAATGATAGGAGACCCAGGGCAACTTGGGTTCGATCCTTGAGCCAAACGGGTTTTACCGGGAATTTCACCGTCGTGCCTACGGGCGGGTGGGTTACCGGGTTTTCCCCGGAAGTGGTGGTGGACGAGTCGGGTTACTCTCGAAGTACTCCGTTTGTCCAGTGGGTGCCCCGAGAGTGCTCGGGATTAATTTGTTGGCCGTTCGAAAAAAAAGAAGCTCAATACCAGCATACAGCAAGGGTCAGTGGGTCAAGTCATCATACAGCTATTGAGGTGTTGTTAGAATCTTTTGCTGACGTGTTTCAAGTACCTACATCATTACCACCTTCAAGGTTTTATGACCATCGTATTTTACTCAAAGATGAGTCAATGGTGATCAACTTGAAATCTTATAGATTTCAGATGGCTAAAGAGGATGTAATAGAAGTTATGACTAAAGAATTGTTGGACACTGGTGTTATCAGGGGCAGTACAAGCCCCAATGGTGTTGGATAAAAAGAAGGATGGTAGTTGGCGAATGTGTATTGATTATCGAAAACTTAATGAAGCAACAATTAAAAACTGTTATCCTATTCCTTTGATAGAATAGTTATTGGATGAGCTGGGGGGAGCTTCTATATTTTCTAAAAGCTTGATTTGAGGTCCGGCTACCCTCAGATTTGAATGTGTCCAGCAGATGTGCATAAAACAACTTTTAGAACACATGAGGGCCGTTTTGAATTCCTTGTCATGCCCTTTGGCTTGACAAATGCACCTACTACATTTCAAGCACTAATGAATCACATTTTTAAACCATTGTTGAAGAAAACAGTATTAGTATTCTTTGATGATACTCTGGTCTTCAGTAAGACAGTAGAACAACATGTGTTACATTTGAAGGAAGTTTTAGATTTGTTCAAAGGGCATCAGTTGTTTGCCATGAAAAGTGAGTGTTCATTTGGAGGAAAATCTCATTACTAAAGATGGGGTTTCAATAGATCCTAAGAAGAATTTAGCAATCCAAGAATGGCCTACACCTACAAATATTAAGCAATTAAGAGGATTTTTGGGCTTATCAGGTTATTACAGAAGATTTATTAAATCTTATGGTGCCTTAGCTAAACCTCTCACTAATCTGTTGAGAAAGGATTGTTTTGTATGGGATACTTTTGCAGATCAAGCTTTTGCATCTTTAAAGAGAGCTTTGTGTTCACCTCCGGTCTTGGCCTTACCAAATTTCACCAAGCCTTTTGTTCTAGAAACTGATGCATCTTCTAAAGGCATAGGAGCAGTTCTGATGCAGGATTCTCATCCGTTAGCTTATATAAGCAAAGCTCTTTCTCCAAGGCAGCAAGCCTATTCAGTCTATGAGAGACAATGTTTGGCAATTATATTTGCTGTTAAACATTGACAACACTATTTGTCTACTAGCCATTTTATAATTAAGACTGACTAAAAAAGTCTTAAGCATTTGTTGGAACAAAAATTGACCACTCCATTACAGCATGTGTGGCTTCCAAAGTTACTAGGATTTGACTATGAGATGTTGTATAAACAAAGGACTGAGAATAGGGTTGTAGATGCATTGTCCAGAGTTCAAGGCCGCTACACTTTTCACAATCTTCTTGTTTACAATGGATCCTACATTGTTGGATAGAGTTAAAGAGTCTTGGTTAAATGATCCAATTTTGTCTCAGAATTTGAAGAAGTTATAGGTTGGGAATTTTTTACAACATTATAATTGGAATGGAATCTTGTTTACTAAGAAATGGAAGGTATTGGTAGGAAAAGATGAAGATTTGCAGGAAACAATAATCAAATTGTGTCACAGTTCTGCTATGGGGGGACATTCAGGAGTTCATGCCTCCATTCAGAGGATTGCTAATCTGTTTAAATGGAAAGGATTCAATAAACAGGTTAGTCATTTTACAAGATCATGTGACACTTGTAGGAGAACAAAGGTGGATAATGTAGCTTACCCTGGTTTAATGCAGCCTTTACAAGTGCCTAAGTATGTCTTTTCTAACATTTCAATGGATTTCAAAGGGGGATTTCCTAAAGTACAAGGAAAAGATTCTATTTTGGTGGTTATTATAGGCTTACTAAGTATGGCCATTTTATTCCATTAAGTCATCCATATAATGCTAAAATAGTGGCCCAACTCTTTCTTGATAACATTTTTAAATTACATGGTTGGCCTCAAACAATTGTATCTGATAAAGGATCCTCTATTTTTTGAGAAATTTTTGGAAATCTTTTACAAAGAGCAAGGTATTCGCGCTATCAACAGCCTACTATCCACAGTCTGATGGACAAACTGAAGTGGTTAATAGATGTATTGAGTCATATCTTCGGAGTATGACCTTATCTACAGGTATTGCTTGGTTAAATGGGTGTCCCTCGCAGAATATTGGTATAACACCGACTTTCACTCTTCGCTCAAAACTACTCCTTTCCAGGCTCTCTATGGTTATCCTCCTCCTATCTTTATTCCTTAAATTCTGATGGATTGTTCCAATGAAACAGTAGATCAGTTTTCTATGGAAAGAGAAGAGGCTATTAAAGAACTTAAGCATTCGTTATGTATGGCTCAGAATCGTATGAAGCAACTGGCTGACAAGCACCAAACATAAAGAAAATTCAAGATTGGTGACTGGTTTTTTCGAAAGCTTGGACCTTTTGTCAAAATAAACTAAGGAATGTCAGACCCAACAAGCTCAGCCCAAAATTTTATGGACTATTTCTAATTGTTGAAAAGATTTGGAAAGTAGCATATTGTTTAAACTTACCAGCAGAAATGCCAATGGATCCAACATTCCATTTTTCTCTATTGAAGTTGGCTAAAGGGGAGCATTTAATAGTAATGCCTTTGCCCAATCAACCAAGATTTCCGTTCATTCCAACTGCAATTATATAGAAGCGAATGGTTAAACGACATAATCGAGCTAGAGTGGAGGTGTTAGTGAAGTGGAAAGACTTACATCTTTGTGATGCTACATGGGAGGATTTGAAAGAAATGCAGATTAGGTTTCCTGATTTTGATTTCTAATTTTGGGGTCAAAATTAGCTTTTAAAGGAGAAAGTATTGATATGGTCAACAAAGTCAACAGAATCTTTTATGTCAATTTCTGTAATGGTTGTATTATTGAAGGACTTAAAGTGTAAAATAGGGTGACGAAGTTGTTAGCCGTTGTAACTGTTGTTATATACCGTTAATAACAGAATACACATTACGTTTTGGTTGAGCTAACTTTTGTGTTCTTCTTCCTCCCTAACTCACACATATCATCATTATAAGAGAGGATAGAGGGTGGAGGTCATGGTGGTGGTGGGAAGTGGGAGGTGATGGTGTTAAGAGAGCGAGAGAGAGAGACGGGGGGTTGAGTTATATATAATTTTCTTTTAATTTTTTTTAATCAGATTTTTTAAATAATAAATATTTTTAATAAGATATTTTAAACAATAAATATAGATTTAAAAAAATATATTTATACATCGCCATGACGCGTATGATAAAAACCACCATATCATCTTGCCACGTCAGACATAAATGCCATGTCAGCCAAAAAAACTAACTCAGTTAGAGTCTATTTAACTAAGGAGTGATATCGCAACCCAAATGTTTAGTTGGGGGTGGTGGGTGTCAAAATGATAGTTGGGGATGACATCGGTTAAACGACAATAGTTAGATGTGATAAAATCCAATAACCCTATAAAAATTTCCAAAACCCCCTGTTGCCATCGCTACAATGAAACCCGCTATCTGGTAACGATAAAATACAAACCAAGTGAACCCTAATTCAACCATTTACTATATATTAAAATAATTGTAAACCCAAAATCACACCCATTTGTTGCATATTAAATAAGAGATAGTAAGCCACATGAGAAGCAATACATGGAGTTATAGGCAGCTGCGAAGGTAGGCTGTGGAACAAAATGAGAGTTGGATCCGGTGACGAATTCAAGAATTTTTTATATTAGTTTGGTTTAATTAAAGCCTGTAAGCACATATGAATTTTTTCCAATGAATTTACTGTTTTAAGATGCTCTGATTTTATATAACTGGGCATAAAATTTTTTCGGTCGGCTAGAATCGAGCCGGTGTAGAATTTTGGCAATTGGTACAGGGTTTCTTTTGGTATATTCTCACTAATTTTCAGTATTTCTTTTTCCAAATCATACAAGATTTCCACTATTTTTTTAATTTTTTTTCCAAATTGTGGGGGTTCCTAGAAACCCCAAAACACCCCAGGATCCGCCCTTACAGGTAAGTTTCATCACATAAATTCATAATCACACAATCATTCAGCAAATTGACAGTAATCATATAATCATATTCATAATTTCTAACTATTAGATTAATAAATTAAAAGTATACTTAATTAACGATTTCATTAACAAATAAGAAAAAGAAAACTAATGCACAACTTTAGACTATGGATTGTGGGCGTGGTTAGCTTGGCGTTTTGGCCCTTTAACGTCAACAACTCCACCCGGTTTGGCGTTTCGGTCAGCGTTGTCCGCGTGGTGTGGCCATGTTGCCTGGCGTGGGGCGCTGGCCTGGGTTGACGTGGCTGGCCATGGTTGGCTAGTCCTGGTTGGCTAGTCCTTGATGACCATTTGGCTAGCCGTTAGGCATAGCCATTGGCTAACGGCTATTAAAAAAATCTTTTAATTATTTCCTATATAAACCTTTATTTCTTACTATTTTTACCATCCAAAAATTGAAAAACCACTATCATACTCTAATATATATATATATATATATATATATACATACATACATACATAAAATGGCTTCTTCAAGTTCAAGCGATTCGTATGATAAATTTGTTTTGTTATTCTCATCCGACGATGGGGGTGAATTATTATTATCATCATTGTCGATGGTAGTGAAAGCTATTGTTGAAGATGCAGATGAAGGGACTTCCCAACCCCAAGTAATAAAAACATGATACACGCGTGTATCATTCTACACAACATGATTTTAGAGGATAAAGGGCATGGAATCGTTGAATATTATGGCCAGGATCCTGAATCAAATAAGGAAGACATTAGTGACGAAGAGAGAACGCAAAACCAATATCTAATCGAGTCAAGACAAATAAATTCAAACCTTTGAGCTAATTTGGTAGAACAGATTTCGACACTTCCTAGATTCAACTCCAATGAAGATTAAAATGAAGATAAAGATGAAGATGATTGATTTTTCTTGGTAATCTAAAGTATTTTTAATTGTAGTTATTTAATATAAATAACATGTGTTTTTAAAATTATTTTACTAAATTCTATGCTTAATATAAAAAAAGAAAAAAAAAAAGAGGTGTCAAATGGCACCCAAACGTCGCCTGACCACACACCATCTTTTGGGTGTAGACTGATGAAGCCTACACCTGCCACACGTCGAGCACTGCCTTCAACCCAAGCCCCTCCATAATCTATAGTCTTAAACTCATTCACAAATCTGATATCAGAAAGAAAGAAAAGAACTAAAAGAGGACATAAAGAAGTAAAAGAACATAAAGAAAGAAAAGAAATAATTTACGAGTCCATTAAGCCTTTGGGTATACTTTAACCTATCTTAACTCTACCTAAGTGCCACATCAATCTTTTTTTCCCATTTCACTTTGCTCTCACTCCAAGGAAATGGTTTAATCCCATTAACTTCACTTAGCCCTATCTTTTAGTGGTTTTTTGGTCTAAAAAACAAAAGGAATAATTAATTCAATCTTTTAACATTGGGTTAACATGTTAACACATAACTCATTTAATGCCCGTTAACACAAGGAGTGAGTGGTTTGCAATATTAGTTAATATGCGATATCATTGTTAACACTCTAAATGTTAGAGTGCACACCATGGCCTAACAATCAAATGTGTTAGCTATACACATTGTTAGATAACTTTGAGTAGTTAGTAATATGGTCCCTTAGCTTCTACAAATGACAATATCAGTCCCAATGTAACAACTCGAAAATTCGTTGTTATCTTTTCCTTTGTCTTTCCGATGTACCTATCTTTGTAATCCCGAGACTCGGTTGATAATAAAGTTTATGTTAAGTAATTATGGTATTTTACGTTATTATCGCATCTAATCGCTAATCTCATCGCATCGCGAATCGCACTTATTTACGTGGTATTATATTAATTATGTGTTACGTGTGTTATTGGTTATGATTACAATCGCAATCGCATCGCTCTCTCACACTCAAATCGCTAAATCGCGCTATTATATCAACTATAACGCTTAACGCTTTAATTTAACGCTTAATATAACTAACTAATGCGAACCGAATAACCAAACGAACACTTAACGCGAAATAAACGAAGAAAACCCAATATTTGGGTCAAGTTCACTCGAACTTGGTGACACCAAGTTCGGTCGAACTTGACTGGCCAAACTTGGAATCTCTTGTCCTCCTCTAAGTTCGCTCGAACTTGTCCGAGCCTCAAAGGACTCAGCAAGTTCGGCCGAACTTGACTGATCTCCCTTCAAAATCTGCTAAGTTCGCGCGAACTTGCATGAACTTCATGCAAGTTCGGCTGAACTTGCCCTCACCTGCTCACCTTTTTGCCTTCTTCTATAAATACCAAGCTCTGTTCTCTCATTTGAACTTGCTGCAAGTTCGCCCAGAGCTCTCAAAACCTGAAACCTTCGTGTTCTAAGTAAGAATTAGCCCGATTTCAACTACATGATGTTCAACAATGTTTTACAAACGTTTACAACGATTTTGGCACAAGGCATAGCCTTCGTTTTCATCGAAACTCATTCTTTTACGAAAATCTTCATCCTTTTTCTTCTTCCAAAACTTCTATTTTAAGCTTAGATCTACACAATACGAATTCGTTTGGTGTTAGCAGAGACTTCCCAAACACGAGATCTGCAAGATCTCGGCTTGTAAGCTATAGATCTGAGAAAAACCTTTGATAAACATTGATTTCTACACAAGATACGGACTTTTGATGATGTTTTGTTCATTTTCTGATATGAAACGAAGCATCTATCATTCAAGATCCCAGATCTGGAAGCACAAGGACGTTTATGTTGGTTTACACAAGCTGGACTAACCCGAACGAACCCCGAGTTCGTCCAGATTAGCCCACGATTTTGTAAAAACGGCTAAAACATCTCTAAAAGACCTCTCCGACCTAAGTTTGCTCAGTAGCACAGGGTTGGAGGGATGAACACTCGATTTTCCTCAGCAAACGACGCGAAAACGCAAGATTTTGGACCCGGAAACATCAAGTTCGCTCGAGAATCACCAGCTCCCCAGGTCAAGTTCGACCGAACTTGCACCCAAATGGGTCAAGTTCGACCGAACTTAGGCTATTTCCACCAAACTTTCCAACAAGTCTGACCGAACTTGTCATCTCAGTAAGAAATTCTTACAAGTTCGCCTGAACTTGACAAGTTTCTCAAAGAAACTCATCAAGTTCGACCGAACTTGACTCTAAACCTACCAAAACCATACAAGTTCGCTCGAACTTGTGGTGTTTACACACAAGTTCGCCCGAACTTGGCTACTGCCCAACCAAGACTTAACTGTCAGATTATTCGCGTGTGATAAACAGTTTGATTTGTGATGTGATTTTAATATAGGAACGTATGTAACACCCAAAAGTGCGTTAAAGCGAAAATGGGTCAAGTATACTCACTGTGGGTGCGTTTAGGTAAGAGTTCGGGATCTGAGGAGAGTCGAGAAGAGCGCCGGATCAGCCTGCATACGCGAACGGAAGTGCATCAGTCTCCGAAAAGCTGAAACGGTTAAGTTTTGGTTGGGCAGTAGCCAAGTTCGGGCGAACTCGTGTGTAAACACACAATGTTCGAGCGAACTTGTATGGTTTGGTGGGTTGTGAGTCAAGTTCGGTCGAACTTGATGAGTTTCCTTAGGAAACTTGTCAAGTTCGGGCGAACTTGTAAGAGAACTTCACTGAAGCGACAAGTTCGGGCGAACTTGCTTGATTTCTTGAGAAATTAGGCAAGTTCGAGCGAACTTGTGAGAAGATTGGTGAAATTGGCTCAAGTTCGGTCGAACTTGACCCATTTGGGTACAAGTTCGGTCGAACTTGACCTGTTGTGCTGGTGATTCTCGAGCGAACTTGATGTTTTCGGGTCCAAAATCTTGCGTTTTCGCATCGTTGCTGAGGAAAATTGAGTGTTCATCCCTCCAACCCTGTGCTACTAAGCAAACTTAGGTCGGAGAGGTCTTTTAGAGCTGTTTTAGCCATTTTACAAAAGCGTGGGCTAATTCGGGCAAACTCGGGGTTCGTTCGGATTAGTCCGGCTTGTGTAAACAAACATAAACGTCCTCGTGCTTCCAGATCTGGGATCTTGAATGATAGATGCTTCGTTTCATACCAGAAAATGAACAAAACATCATCAAAAGTCCGTATCTTGTGTAGAAATCAATGGTTTTCAAAGGTTTTTCTCAGATCTAACACTTACAAGCCGAGATCTTGCAGATCTCGTGTTTGGGAAGTCTCTACTATCGCCAAACGAACTCGTATTGTGTAGATCTAAGCTTAAAACAGAAGTTTTTGGAGAAAAAGATGAAGGTTTTCGTAAAAAATGAGTTTTGATGAAAACGAAGGCTACGCCTTGTGCCAAAATCGTTGTAAACCTTTGTAGATCGTTGATAAACGTTGTTGTAGTGAAATCGGGTTGATTCTTACTTAGGCATGAAGGTTTCGGGTTTTGAGAGCTCTGGGCGAACTTGCAGCAAGTTCAAATGAGAGAACAGAGCTTGGTATTTATAGGAGAAGGCAAAATGAGAGCTGATGGAGACCAAGTTCGGTCGAACTTGCATAACTTACTAGATTTTCAAAAGGAACCAGTCAAGTTCGGCCGAACTTGCTGATTCTGTGAGGAATCAGGCAAGTTCATGCGAACTTGAGAGTAAGGGAGGAAATTCTTGTTTGGCCAGCCAAGTTCGGCCGAACTTGGGGTCACCAAGTTCGAGCGAACTTGTCCAAATGTTGGGTTTTCTCTGTTTGTTTCGCGTTAAGTGTTCGTTTGGCTATTCGGTTCATATTAGTTAGTTATATTAAGTGTTATAATTGGTATAATAGTGCGATTTAGAGATTCAAGAGTGCGAGAGCGATGCGATAGCGAGTGTAATCATAACCACAAACACACATAACACATAAATAACATAAAACCACATAAATAACTGCGATTTGCGATGCGACGAGATTAGCGATGCGATTTATTAAGCGATTTGATACGATAAAAACGTACAACACCAAAATTAATTAACATAAACTTTATTATAAACCGAATCTCGGGATTATAAAAGAAGTACAGCGATAAAAACAAGGAAAAAGATAACAACGAATTTTCGAGTTGTTACATTAACCGTTTGAGCTTTTCGGAGACTGATGCACTTCCGTTCGCGTATGGGGGCTGATCCGACGCTCTTCTCAACTCCTCGCAGATCCCGAACTCTCAACTAAACGCACCCACAGTGAGTATACTTGACCCATTTTCGCTTTAACGCCCTTTTTGGGTGTTACATACGTTCCTATATCAAAATCACTTCACAAAATCAAACTGTTTATCACGCGCGAATAATCTGATTATATATGCTCAATACGTGATGCTAGAAACATGTGACTAGGACTTATTTTCGTTAACTTGCCTCCTTAGCTAGTATGGTACTATAGTGTGGCTTACACCCGACGGGGTCTAGTTAGGATGGACGCGCAAGCCTTCTCACGGTAGTTAGCATGAGAAATAAGCCTATGTTAATCTGTGTGAAAATGTTTCGGAGTATCATGATGTGTAGTTAGATTATCTCGCGAACGGTTTCTTTATTATGCTAGTATTACAAAACTCGTATGCTCACCTTTACTTAATTGTATTGACTTGTATTTTAACGTATGTAAAAGGTTGAGGATTTTAGCTATGGATGCTTGGATGTTGCATGCTTAGCGTAGTTTAGTTTTGTCTTTATTTTGTTTAGTTTCCAAGTGTAATAAATCTAGGGGATATCGAACCTTTTTGTGTTTGTGGGAGAACTTAGATTCGTAATGATTGTTTAAAATGTTATGTTAATGGTATGGGATGTTAATGTTTGAATGATATTGTTAAATGATTGTTATGGAATTCTCACGAGATAATCTAATCGCCTAGTGCCACTAACCCCGATGTTTCCGCCATCGGTTGGGGTGTGACAGATTGGTATCAGAGCGCCATAACTTTAGGATAGTAGGTAGAATTGCCATGATTCGACCTAGTAGCATGTTTAAGTACCCGAGTGACCTATCCTTGAATTAAATGCTAATCTACTTGCCATAAATGCTTAAATGTGCCTTTCCTAAGGATAATACAATAATACACGCTTGGAACGCTCGCATCACACCAAACGAGTGATCAAGTCGAGAATAGGTGTGAAAATCGAGAACTCTCGACGGGATCATTCACTCCGCGCATTCTCTCGCACGAGATACCTTCGTTGAGTTAGGAGTGACATCTAAACCTCGACGAAAATCTCCATTTCTATCTAGGAATAAAGTTGTTAAGTTAGGGGTGAAACCCGCATCTTAATGACAAATTCCGCAATTCGATTTTCAATCTCACCAAAGTCTCGGTTATGCCGATGATTTGGAACACGTCTTAACTAGAAGGGTAAACATCGTTAGCCGCTTGCGGTGAGAAGTTTATTTATTAGGCCAAAGCGTGGGTCCAAATGCAAAGGGTAGTCGAATCACTTTGGCGTGTCAAACATCTCAAAACCCCGGGCACTCCCAATTGATTTAAGCCTATATCGTCGATTTACGCATCATCGAGTTTATAAATATTTATGTGGTTAAATTTTGAGAATTTTCGCTTTGCTCGATTTCTCGCTTTGATGATTTATCATATCATCGATTTCTCGATTTATCGCATTTACGCTCCATCGAATGTATGCACAACCCGCACAGCTCTCGTAATCTAAAACGCTAAATTAATACACCAACCAAACTAATCGCTTAACTCGCTTACGCCTATGAGGACGTGTGCCTCATACGAGGTATTATCTCGCTTATCTCTGTAACATCCGTCGAAAGTCGGGTTTTCAAAACTCGCTTCGTTTATTAATCGAATATTTCAGTTATAATTTTCGTTGCGTATTTAATGTTCATATTAATTTTAAACGATACATAACTAATAAACATTGTTAGAATTTTAAAACATAATTAATAAAAATAAAGAAATAGTGAATAAAAAAATAAATACCGCTGCCGGGTTTCGAACCCGGGTCAGCCGGTTCACTCAACAAACAACCATTTCACCGCTCCACCACTTGCCTCTTTTGTGAATAATACTGAAACAAATAATACTTAACTTAAAACTCGAATTCAAAAATCGGACTTCAGCGCGGCAGAACTCGCGATCGCCGGAAAATACGGCAAATCGCGAGTTTAGCCAATTTTCTTTATGACTATAACGCTAAAACCGACGACGACATCGGTTATAACCGACGACCAACAGTAAATTGCGGTCGTAACCGCCGGAGAAACCTTGACCACGAATCAAGACCAAATTCAGACTAAATTCATCCTGATTCTTCCTTATAAATACCTACCCAAACCTCTGGTAACCTTTTCGCTCAAAATCGCATAGTCTCTCGAAGCTTTAGCACTCGCCGGAGACTTTCTGCTTTTGCCGGACTTTCACCGGAAAAACGCGACTTACTTCAAATCGGTAAATGTCTCGACCCTTTTGTTTGTAACCCACTATTAGACTTATATTAACTTAAATCCTTCAACCCGAATCGATTCCAGACAACGCTGCCGAGAATTCCTACACTCGCCGGAAAATCTCTGAAAATTCCGAAGTTTCGCTGTGAATCGGTACAATCATCTAAACCCCCTAATATCCTTTGTTTAGTACCTTAATTGCACAACTCATTGATCAAAACCGTCGATTGATTCACTCAGACGGAGATCACCAATCAGATGCCGATGCGAAATCTGAATTAAACACGCTGTTGTGGTACATTCTGTTCTTTAATCTCGTTTACAATTACATTTCAACTAATTATAAGTTTTGATAATCAAGTTAAACAAAACAGTCGGAACTCTCTGATCTGGATGTTTGTAAACGAAGAAGACGAGGTCAGGAATAAGCATAAGTATAATTAAAATCACATAATCAAACGGGTTAGACACACAGTCCAGCGGTGGACTGTGTGCGCAAACAAAGCCAACGTCACGAGTTCGAATCTTACAACGTACCGACTTTCAGAATTTAAACCAACCTTTTTAAAAACTGAATCAGAACGAGTCACACCATGTTTATAAAAGTAATATAAACCGTAATTTAAACAGATTAGACACACAGCCCAACTGGTTGGGCTGTGCGCATACGAACCGAAGGACCCGAGTTCGACTCCGGGTCCTTGCAGCGGTTCGGCCATTTTTAAATCATTTCAATATTAACTCAAATAAAATAACAATTAATTAGGATATATATATAATTAAAACAGAGAATATTTCGGGTTAGACACGTAGCTCAGTTGGTAGAGCTGCGTGCACGCGTATGAGAGGTCCCGGGTTCGAACCTCACTCAGTGCACACTCAACCACAGTCCGACCGGACCACAAGTCAAATTTTTTTATTTTTTTAATTTATTATTTTTAAAAATCAATTAAAAATACTTAAAAATAATATTTTTAAAGTTAAAAAATGACCTTAAACTCACAAAAATAAATCTAAAAATCCTATTAAAATTGTTAATTAAAAGTATTAGTTTCCAATAAAATCCAATTATTTACCGAACCATTTCGTTATTATTTTAGGTTAGTTCTTCCTCGTCGATCAAATCCCAAAACTCGTGCGCATCCAACAACATCAAAAGAACGCACCCAATGTGAGTGAATCTCTACCAATTCCGCGTTTTAATCACATTTTGGGGTGTATCATGTGTCGCTTAATTATTTATTATATTTAAACACTTGTGCATCCATCATATCCGTGATCAAATGTGTATTCAATATGTATCAAATGTTGTGTGATTTATGTTTAGATTAAAGTTATCATTTTCAGTACATGCATTTCATTAGGCCTATCAGCTCCCCGTGGGAGACGGGTTGAGTACAGGTGCCTCATTCGATCGGCTCCGTTTGATTGAGCCTTGATCTCACATACATCATCATACATTTCATACGATCGGCTCCGTTTGATTGAGCCTTGATCTCACAATACATTATCATTCATGTCATATACTCATTCAAGGTGGTTTGTGATTGTTTTGTTTATATATGTTTGCTCACATATGAATATTGCACAACTTTTCAATATTAAATACAACAAGAAATCAATAACAATGTTTTTAAACAAGGTTCACTCGCCAACTTTTGTTAACCCAAAATTTCCCCCATTTTACACATGATACAGGTGATCCAGTTGAGGCAAGAAACACATAAGAGGGCCTAGAAGAATAAATCAGTTTAAGCTTTGTATTGTTTTACTTAGTTTCATTTCCTTGTATTTGTATGAATTTGATTTGAACATTTAAGTTGTAATTAATATGAAACATTTTAGTAAACATCATGAGCTTTGGTGATAACCCAATTATGCCCCGACTCTTATTCCGCTGCGGGTCGGGGTGTGACAGATTGGTATCAGAGCCATGACTATAGGGATATAGGATAGGTTATTAGACCCTTAGAGCCTATATTATAGTTGATTAGAATTTTTAAATTGTTTATGTGTTACATATAAAATTCATGATGTTTATATGCTTTATGTTTATTGTTACAATCAATGTTATGCAAGCATGTTCATAAGTATATATTATTATACAATGCTCATCATGAAACATATCCTCATAACATATAATATTCATGAGAGCACACACCTCACAATTCCATTGATTTTTGCAACGATTTTTGTATTTTTCAACTCACATCAAAGTGAGTTCCCATGACGGGCATGTAGTAACTGGAAGGGTACGAGTACCGGTAGTCGGAACGTCCTGTCTAGGCTTGGTATTCGTATAAATCCAAACTAAAGTACCAGTTTGCCTACCTGGGGACTAACGATGAGAGTATGAAGGACCTATTAGGCCAAAGCATGCTATACCAAACGTTGTGTGAGCTAACCCCACTTTGAGTTGTCATTGTGTCTATACCTGGACACCCTCCTACCATACATCTCGCAATCATATTTCATGGTTATTCGGGTGATGCGAGTGTTAAACCGCCAACACCAATGTGAATCCTACTAAGCCAATAGTCATGGGGGCCCACATGACTATACAGGCGATGGTATGGGGGACATTGGAGGCCCAAACATGAGCAAACCCAAGACATCCTATGGATGTAGTTGCATTATTGATGATTATGTTATTTTATTACTTTTAACGACACATGACACCTAAAAAAACTTCTTAAACTTACAATCTTCCTATGTATGTTCCTGTAGATGTCGGCTAGGCAACTACGTGGACATAGAAAGTCAGGAAGGTCAAACGAACGCTTGGCCACCCAAATTGCAAAACAAATGGCCGCGGTGCTTCCTGACATCGTAATTCAAGTCCAACAAGCTCTCACCGCAAATCCCATCAACCCTCCCAATCAAGAAGACCAGAACGTCGACAACCCTCCCTCCAAAAAGTGCTCCTACAAACACTTCAAGTCTTGCGATCCCCCAAAGTATGAAGGGACCGAAGGTGTCACTGCTCTCCTCCACTGGTTTGAGGAAATGGAGAACACCTTCCTCAATTGTGATTGTCCCGAGGATCGCAAGGTATGTTACGCAACCGGGAGACTGTCTAGGGTAGCCCTTACCTGGTGGAACACAGAAAAGGGTAAGAGAGGAGTCGAAGATGCTATGGCCTTAACATGGGAAGAGTTAAGGGAAATAATGACAAGACGCTTCTGTCCAAGAAGCGAAATCAAGAAGTTGGAAGATGAATTCCATTCGTTAAAACAAAAGGAAGGAGATCATACTTCCTACAACAAAAGATTTCTCGAGCTAAACCAAATGATCCCCAACTTGTTCACCCTAGTGTACCGCTTGGTTGAACACTACATTCGAGGCCTTCCCTCGAAAATTCAAGACTCGGTTCTAAGCACTTCACCTGCAACACTTGAGGTCGCAATGGAACTAGCTACCAAACTTACCGAGAATCGCATCCGAAACGGTAAATTCAAGGAGGAAAAAAAGAAAGCCCCCATTGAGGCCCAAACTTCAAACCATTCTGTCTCCTCTTCGAAGTTTTCTGGTAAGAGGAAGCGAAACAACAGGAACTTTGCTGTCACACAAACAAACCCCCCTATCACTGCTGCACCCATCACCCAAGTTGCCCCCTCAGCTGCACCATATAAAAAGCCATACTCCGGCCCATACCTAAAATGCAACCGTTGCCAATTCCATCACCTTCCCGAACATCCCTGCCAACATTGCACCAGCTGTGGCCGTGCAGGTCACACCATCCAAACCTGTCGCACACTTCAGCGAATGAACCGCAACCAACCCTCAACCCAAACCCACCATCAGATAGTGGGTCAAGCCCAACAACCCTTACTTCTACCATCTACACAACATACGACCCAATCCTACTACCAACCCAACTACCCCATGATGCAACCCATGCGAGCTTGTTACAACTGTGGAGACCCAAACCACTTTAGAAACACTTGTCCACGCTTGGTGAACATCATTCATGCCCAAGCTCAAGCAAATCCGTTGAACCAAGCTAACCAAGTTCCTCCACCTACTAGAGGAAGAGCTTTCAACATCAACGCCAATCAAGCTAGGGCTGACAACAACGTGGTTAACGGTACGTTTCTCATCAATGGTAGTTATGTATCCATGTTATTTGATACTGGCGCGGATAAGAGTTTTGTGTCCTTAGAATTTGAACCCATCCTCAACCAAACTCGTGATAATCTCATGGAATCCATAACGGTGGAAGTTGCTGACGGAAAACCGGTCTCATTAAACTCTATTATACGAAATTGTACCCTCACTCTAAACGATCACGATTTTCCAGTTGACCTCATTCCTATGAAGTTGGGAAGTTTCGACATTATAATCGGTATGGACTGGCTCTGCCAACATCATGCTGAAGTAGTATGCCGCGAAAAGTTCACTCGCATTCCTCTTGCAGACGGTCAAACCCTACGAATCTTTGGAGAAACCCCTTCGAAAGGACTCAAATTGATGTCCTGCCTTCAAGCCCGAAAATATCTCCGCAAGAACTATGTCGCATTCCTAACTCACGTCGTCAAGAAGGGAAACAAGGAGAAGAAACTCGAAGATATACATGTAGTGAAAGAATTCCCACAAGTCTTTCCCGACGACATCTCAGGACTTCCTCCCATGAGAGAAGTCGAATTCGGCATTGATCTTATACCTGGCGCTACACCAGTCGCAAAATCTCCTTATAGGTTAGCCCCATCCGAAATGCAAGAGCTGGCCAGTCAACTGCAAGAGCTGACTGACAAAGGATTTATACGTCCTAGCTCATCGCCTTGGGGTGCACCTGTTCTTTTTGTGAAGAAGAAAGATGGAACGTTTCGCATGTGTATCGACTACAGAGAACTCAACAAGTTAACGGTCAAGAACCGCTACCCATTACCTCGCATCGATGACCTTCTAGACCAACTTCAAAGCGCCACCTGTTTTTCAAAAATCGACCTTCGTTCTGGATATCATCAACTCAGAGTACATGAAGAAGACGTCCCAAAGACCGCCTTCCGAACTCGATATGGTCATTACAAATTCATGGTCATGCCATTTGGTTTAACCAACGCCCCAGCAGTATTTATGGATTTAATGAATAGGGTATGCAAACCCTACCTCGACCGCTTTGTCATAGTCTTCATCGACGACATCCTCATCTACTCAAAGTCTAAGTCTGATCATGAACGACACCTTCGACTCATCCTTACACTCTTAAGGACAGAAAAGCTGTACGCTAAGTTCTCGAAATGTGAATTCTGGTTAAGGGAAGTACAATTCCTTGGACACGTCGTCAATGACAAGGGAATTCATGTTGATCCCTCAAAAATCAAGGCAGTACAAGAATGGCAAGCGCCACGTACCCCTACTGAAGTAAGATCATTTCTTGGTTTGGCTGGTTACTATCGCCGCTTCATTGCCAATTTCTCCCGTATTGCTGTACCACTCACGGCTTTGACTCATAAAGGAAAACCCTTCATATGGGGACCTAAACAAGAAGAAGCCTTCCAAACCCTTAAGCAAAAGCTTTGTGACGCACCTATCCTCACACTTCCTGAAGGTTGCGATGACTTTGTAGTATATTGCGACGCGTCAGGGCAAGGACTAGGCTATGTACTGATGCAAAGAGGAAAAGTGATAGCCTATGCTTCTAGGCAACTCAAAGTTCATGAGAAGAATTACACCACTCACGACCTAGAACTTGGAGCCGTTGTGTTGGCTCTCAAGATATGGAGACATTACCTCTACGGTACCAAGTGTGAGATATACACTGACCACAAGAGTCTCCAACATATCTTCAACCAAAAGGAGTTGAATATGAGGCAACGAAGATGGATCGAACTTCTTAACGACTACGACTGTGAAATTCGGTATCATCCTGGCAAGGCAAACGTGGTGGCCGATGCGCTCAGTCGAAAAGGTTATGCGAACTCCATTTGTCTTCTATGTTCGCAAATCATAACCGACATCAAAGATCGAATCCGAGAAGCTCAACATGTTTCTGTAACAGAAAGCGACGTACGCGATGAGCTGTCATTTGGAGCGGAACTTAAAATCGAAACCAAATCCGACGGTATTCTATACTATCTAAATCGCATATGGATTCCCGATCGCGATAACCTTCGTGATTTCCTTATGAATGAGGCGCACAAAACACGGTACTCTGTACACCCAGGAGCCAACAAGATGTATCAAGACCTTCGATACACCTACTGGTGGCCTGGCATGAAAAAGGATATCGCTGTCTTTGTCTCCAAGTGCCTTACCTGTTCCAAAGTAAAAGCTGAACATCAAAGACCTTCAGGACTTCTAACCTAACCTGAAATACCTGTATGGAAGTGGGAAAACATAACCATGGACTTCATTACCGGGTTACCTCGCACCTCCAGTGGGTATGACACCATATGGGTAATCATTGATCGTCTTACAAAATCAGCTCACTTCATTCCGATTCGCGAGGACTTCAAGAACGAGAAGTTAGCACGTATCTACATCAGCGAGATCGTAAGCCGTCATGGTGTACCTTTAAGCATCATTTCAGACCGTGATGGTCGTTTCACTTCACGAACATGGCAAGCCGTACAAGCCGCCTTGGGTACGCGATTAGACCTCAGTACCGCTTTTCATCCTCAAACTGATGGACAATCTGAACGCACCATCCAAACTCTTGAAGACATGCTTCGAGCATGTGTCATAGACTTCAAGGGAAATTGGGACACTCACCTACCATTGGTTGAATTTTCGTACAACAATAGTTATCATTCAAGTATCAGCATGGCTCCTTTCGAAGCTTTATATGGTCGTAAGTGCCGATCTCCAGTATGTTGGCACGAAATTGGGGAAGCACAAATCACCGGTCCAGAATTAATTCAAGAAAAACAGACAAGATCCATCAAATTCGAAACAATCTTCTAGCGGCACAAAGTCGTCAAAAGAGTTATGCAGACAAACGACGAAAGCCCTTGGAGTTTAACATTGGTGATCAAGGACTTTTAAAAGTGTCACCGTGGAAGGGAGTAGTTCGTTTTGGCCAGAAGGGCAAGCTAGCACCACGCTACGTATGACCTTTCAAGATACTCGAAAGAGTAGGACCTGTAGCATACAAGCTTGACCTACCAGAAGAACTCAACAGAATTCACCCCACATTCCACGTATCAAACTTAAAGAAGTGTCTCGCCGATGAAAACCTCCATATTCCCCTAGAAGATATTCAGATCGATGAATCTATGCACTTCATCGAAAGACCAGTAGAGATCATGGACTTCGGAGAAAAACGTTTAAGACGGAGTCGTATTCCAATTGTTAGGGTATGCTGGGAGTCGAAATGAGGACCTGAGTTTACCTGGGAACGTGAAGACTCAATGCGCGAAAAATACCCGCATCTTTTTCCTGTTACCACTACTACTTAAATTTCGGGACGAAATTTCTAAAAGTAGGGGATACTGTAACATCCGTCGAAAATAGGGTTTTCAAAACCCGCTTCGTTTATTAATCGAATATTTCAGTTATAATTTTCGTTGCGTATTTAATGTTCATATTAATTTTAAACGATACATAACTAATAAACATTGTTAGAATTTTAAAACATAATTAATAAAAATAAAGAAATAGTGAATAAAAAAATAAATACCGCTGCCGGGTTTCGAACCCGGGTCAGCCGGTTCACTCAACAAACAACCATTTCACCGCTCCACCACTTGCCTCTTTTGTGAATAATACTGAAACAAATAATACTTAACTTAAAACTCGAATTCAAAAATCGGACTTCAGCGCGGCAGAACTCGCGATCGCCGGAAAATCCGGCAATCCGCGAGTTTAGCCAATTTCCTTTATGACTATAACGCTATAACCGACGACGACATCGGTTATAACCGACGACCAACAGTAAATTGCGGTCGTAACCGCCGGAGAAACCTTGACCACGAATCAAGACCAAATTCAGACTAAATTCATCCTGATTCTTCCTTATAAATACCTACCCAAACCTCTGGTAACCTTTTCGCTCAAAATCGCACAGTCTCTCGAAGCTTTAGCACTCGCCGGAGACTTTCTGCTTTCGCCGGACTTTCACCGGAAAAACGCGACTTACTTCAAATCGGTAAATGTCTCGACCCTTTTGTTTGTAACCCACTATTAGACTTATATTAACTTAAATCCTTCAACCAGAATCGATTCCAGACAACGCTGCCGAGAATTCCTACACTCGCCGGAAAATCTCTGAAAATTCCGAAGTTTCGCTGTGAATCGGTACAATCATCTAAACCCCCTAATATCCTTTGTTTAGTACCTTAATTGCACAACTCATTGATCAAAACCGTCGATTGATTCACTCAGACGGAGATCACCAATCAGAGCCGACGCCCCCTTGCCGGAAATCTGAATTAAACACGCTGTTGTGGTACATTCTGTTCTTTAATCTCGTTTACAATTACATTTCAACTAATTATAAGTTTTGATAATCAAGTTAAACAAAACAGTCGGAACTCTCTGATCTGGATGTTTGTAAACGAAGAAGACGAGGTCAGGAATAAGCATAAGTATAATTAAAATCACATAATCAAACGGGTTAGACACACAGTCCAGCGGTGGACTGTGTGCGCAAACAAAGCCAACGTCACGAGTTCGAATCTTACAACGTACCGACTTTCAGAATTTAAACCAACCTTTTTAAAACTGAATCAGAACGAGTCACACCATGTTTATAAGAGTAATATAAACCGAAATTTAAACAGATTAGACACACGGCCCAACTGGTTGGGCGTGCACATACGAACCGAAGGACCCGAGTTCGACTCCGGGTCCCTGCAGCGGTTCGGCCATTTTTAAATCATTTCAATATTAACTCAAATAAAATAACAATTAATTAGGATATATATAATTAAAACAGAGAATATTTCGGGTTAGATACGTAGCTCAGTTGGTAGAGCTGCGTGCACGCGTACGAGAGGTCCCGGGTTCGAACCTCACTCACTGCACACTCAACCACAGTCCGACCGGTCAACGGTCCGGTCAACGGTCAACTGCCGGTCAACGGTCAACAAAAGTCAAAAAAATTTTATTTTTTTATTTTATTATTCTTAAAAATCAATTAAAAATACTTAAAAATAATATTTTTAAAGTTAAAAAATACCTTAAACTCACAAAAATAAATCTAAAAATCCTATTAAAATTGTTAATTAAAAGTATTAGTCTCCAATAAAATCCAATTATTTACCAAACCATTTCGTTATTATTTTAGGTTAGTTCTTCCTCGTCGATCAAATCCCAAAACTCGTGCGCATCCAACAACATCAAAAGAACGCACCCAATGTGAGTGAATCTATACCAATTCCCCGTTTTAATCACATTTTGGGGTGTATCATGTGTCGCTTAATTACTTATTATATTTAAACACTTGTGCATCCATCATATCCGTGATCAAATGTGTATTCAATATGTATCAAATGTTGTGTGAATTATGTTTAGATTAAAGTTATCATTTTCAGTACATGCATTTCATTAGGCCCATCAGCTCCCCGTGGGAGACGGGTTGAGTACAGGTGCCTCATTCGATCGGCTCCGTTTGATTGAGCCTTGATCTCACATACATCATCATACATTTCATACGATCGGCTCCGTTTGATTGAGCCTTGATCTCACAATACATTATCATTCATGTCATATACTCATTCAAGGTGGTTTGTGATTGTTTTGTTTATATATGTTTGCTCACATATGAATATTGCACAACTTTTCAATATTAAATACAACAAGAAATCAATAACAATGTTTTTAAACAAGGTTCACTCGCCAACTTTTGTTGACCCAAAATTTCCCCCCATTTTACACATGATACAAGTGATCCAGTTGAGGCAAGAAACACATAAGAGGGCCTAGAAGAATAAATCAGTTTAAGCTTTGGATTGTTTTACTTAGTTTCATTTCCTTGTATTTGTATGAATTTGATTTGAACATTTAAGTTGTAATTTGAATTTAATAAATATGAAACATTTTAGTAAACATCATGAGCTTTGGTGATAATCCAATTATGCCCCGACTCTTATTCCGCTGCGGGTCGGGGTGTGACAATCTCGCTATTATATCTCGCTTATATCTCGCATCTCGTATCGCGCTACGCATTGTTACTATTAGAAGGTGAGTACGTGCAAATATGTGCTTATGTGCTTACGTGCTTATGTGCTTACGTGTTTACGTGCCTATGTGTTTATGTGATTTTGTGCCTTGTATGAATAATAATAATAATAATAGATATTCAGACATAACTCTATTACGATCGAATCTCATCTAATCTAAATCCTTCGTGTAGATGTCTTCCATGGGATCGCACACCCGTAGGAATCTCCAGCGCAGCAACGCCGACAAGCGTATTGCCACCATGGTAGCCAAGGAAATGGCTAAGGTCATCCCGCAAATCGTCTCAAAAATTCATGCTGTGAGCACCAACTCCTCGGTCGACTCGAAAACTGAGAATCCCAAGCCGCGATTTAGCTTCAAGAACTTCAAGGCTTCTGCACCTCTCGCCTTCACGGGCAATGATGGACCGACTTCTATGTTTCACTGGTTCGATGCTATTGAGGTCACTTTTAGGCAGAGTGGATGCCCCGATGACCTCCGCACAGTGAACGCTACCGGAGTCTTCCAGTCCCGTGCTCTTGACTGGTGGACCGCCGAAAGGAATGGGCGCGGTAATGATGAAGCCTACAGTCTATCTTGGGAGGAACTCAAGGAAGTGATGTTGAAGGAGTTTTGTCCTCCGCACGAAATGCAAAAGCTCGAGAATGAGTTTTGGGGAATCAAACAGGATGGTCCCGACAATGCTGGATTCACTGCTCGGTTTAAGATTTTGAGCATCATCTGTCCCAGCCAGGTTGATACGACTGAGAAAGCTATCAACAAGTACATCCGTGGTTTACCCGAGTGTGTCGCAAATTTTGTGAAAGTTGCTCGTACTACAACCATCGAGGAAACCTTCATGCTCGCCGTTGAGATCAATGATCAGCGAGTCTAAGATGGGTATTTCAAGAATCATGTGAAGGTCGCCAATCAAGCTATCGTCGAACCAACTGCTGCTACCGAACCACCAAGTGACCCGAAGGGAAAGCGTCAGGGACGCAAGAGAGGAAACCCGAGTAAGAACTATGCTCTTGCCGCTCCAGCAAACCCGCAGCCGCTTTAGTCAGCCGCTCCAAACGCACCTCCAGCTAAGCGTGCGTATACCGGTCCTCACCCACTGTGCCCTAAGTGAACTTCTCATCATGTAGTGGGTGGAAACTGTCGTTTTTGCACAAACTGCAATATCTACGGCCACTTTACTGTGAGTTGTCGTACCGGCCCGCGTCAGCCAGCTCCTCAGGCTCCAGCAGCTCCAGCTTTACCCGCTCCTCCTCAAGCCAATCAGCAGCAAGCTCCAAAAGCACGAGTGTGTTATGTGTGTGGTGATCCGAATCATCTCGCTAATGTCTGTCCGAATCGTCCTGTCAAGCAAGAGCAGCCAGCACCGCAGCCTCAGCCACAGCAGCTGCAGCAGCAACCACAAGCTATGCGTGGTAGAGCCTTTAACCTCAATCACCGCCAGGCTCAGAATGACAACAATGTTGTCAATGGTATGTTCCTTGTCAATGGTATTTATGCTTCATGTTTATTTGATACAATTGAGACTGAATTTTGGTTACTAATGAAAGTATCTAGGACTAAGCAATTAGGACTGACTCGGGACTGACAAAATCAGTCCCTAATACCCATTAGGGACTAATTTAGGAGTTTTAGAGACTGATTTTTCAGTCCTTGATGGTGATCTTTTTTGTAGTGATAGTTGAACACTTGATGATCATTGTTTATTAGCTTAATACTCTTTTGTTTTACATGACTCGAACCGAGCCGATCCGACCCATTATGATATGAACCAATTTTTTTTAATATGCCTAGGGCCCGAAAATCTTTTAAAATATTTCGTACCCCTGTGAAAAAATTTTCTGGATCCGCCACTGGTATCAGTGAGTAGGACCAAACATGATACATTTTATAGCTTCACTATATGAACCATGTGCGTAAATTCCTCAGATTCATGTTTGGCTCTTTCACACCCCATGATACAAATCTAACAAGTAAATTCCTCTGATTCATGTTTGGCTCTTTCACACCCTATGATACAAATCTAACAAAAAACTTGTGGGGCTCACAAAGTTTCTTAAACTTTTCCCTGTTTCTTTGATAACTGATCCATGGTTGATTCGTATCATTGATCTCTGTTTGTATTTTACAATCTTCCTGCGAGTATATTTGTGTTTTTTTTTTTAAAAGATAAACTTTACAAACGAATGAAGATTAAAAACCAAATATAGAAGTTAGCAACAGGAGATCAAGTGAGGGTTTTTATTTACATAATTTTTTTATAAATTAAATTTTAAATGTATTAATAACCTGTACACCATCTACTTTAGTGACTTGTATATTGTATTTGTTTTTAATTTTAAATAAAAAATAAAAAATATGGTACTGTCATGGGTGTCCAGGACCAGGGCACAACAATTAAGGGGCCGGAGGGGGCGCCCTATCCTTTGAACTTTTCGCTCAATAGTGTTATATATGTAGTTTTCGTATGCAAATTTTTAGGTCTATATGTTTTCAACCCCCGATTTTATAGAAATTTTTAGGTATATATGTTTTCAACCCCTCAGTCAAAAACGTCAAGCTTCGCCACTGTCCAGGTCATAGACAAATATACTTTCTCTTGCAAAATAACCTAGTAAATAAATTAATTAAACAAAAGTAACACAAATAAACATATTATTCATATTAAGAAAAGAAAATCAATACATTTTATATCATCAAAATTAGTAATCTATATTTAGAAAGAAAAGAAAAAACAATTTTAAACAGCCAAAGCAATCCCAAAATATATTACCAAGTCTTCACAAAATGTCGTGAATTGCGGGTTCCAAATTACCGAGTCTTGTAACCCGACCCGTTACAAGAGCAAAGCAGACACGATGCACATGCAGAAATAGAATAATAAATAAACATTGTTTTTCCTCTTCAACTATTAATACTTAAAACAAACTATCATTATTCCATGGCGGTAAAGATTCTATATTCATAATCTCATTATTGTTCTTTCACATCATCATTGAGTTCTCAAAATCAGAAGTTGAGTAGTTGTATAATTTTAATCTGTTTTTTGAAATGGTTTTTATAGCACGCCTCCGGACAGACGTGGATGGATCAGAAGTCGAAGAGATCATTGATGCAGATCCAAAATGATACCGTATCGGCTACGAAAGCGGCTACTCGTATGCCTGATGGGAAAAAGGTGAATATACATTTGATTTCTTTAGATTTAGTTGTTATGGGCTCCGTTGGGGGTATATTGAAAAACAAGGTGTTGTCATATGGGCATCACGTAGAGATATATTTTTGTTTCACCCTTCACACCACTGATGTTTGTTGTGAGGGCTATATTAGGGTTTTATTTGAAATGTGGTATTGAGTTGAGCGGCTGAATATGATTGGTTGATATATTATTTAATATTAAAAAAAACAAATCATCAAATCTCCCTCGCACCCTTGTTGGCGTCCCTCTGAAACCCCATAGCAGATCATCATCATCATCATACTCAGTATATCCCACCAATAGCAAAGTTAAGGTAGGTCTGAGAAGGGTAAGATGTAGACAGCCTTACCTCAACCCTATAGGAATAGAGAGGCTGCTTCCAGTGAGACCCCCGGCTCGGTAGTAGTTTTGCATCAAGCCTTGGACATAAGACACATAACACTCAGCAATTGAGACAAATGCCGATTAGTGCATGTACCCCCTTGTCTTTCGGCTATCAACTCCACCACATGATGCATGATTAACCATCCCCTCTTTTAACGTTATTTTCACGAAATTAGTAAAATAACGTTAAAATTAGTGCACTTTCACTTTTGCCCCCCAGCGTCCACATATATATATATGTTATATGAGCATACTGCGGGCGTCTGAAACCCCATAGCAGATTACCTAAGGAAAAGGATCAAAGGATATAAAATTCGAGGATACTAAAAGTTGGGCCTACAAGTTGGGTTTTTTAGCCTGGCCAAACAAATCAAGTTTGGGCCCTATACAAATTGGCATAAAAAGCCAGCCCAAATATACCTACCAAACTTTTGAGCCACAAGTTTGTAAAAGTTTGAGACTAAAGATGCAATGAGGGTATTCCTCACTTGTGGCCAGTGGTAGGAGACTTGGTTTTTCTAATGAAAACTCAAGTTCAATTTCACTTGTGTTATATTGGGGTGGATTTTGGTCAATTATGGTGACAAACCCACCGAGGGGGGTTTGATCCTGAGCCGCATCACGGTTTTCATCCGGCTGTTACTTTAGCGAGCCAACTCGTATGGACGTAGTACGGTTTCCGGGGGAACACCGTAACCAAGTCTGACCAACCCAGCGCGTGCCCGGTTAAAACAACATAGTTTGGGCAGATCTTGGCTAGGGCCACCGTTTAGGCAATATGACATTAGATCACTCAAAAAGAATGTTACCATTCAAAAAAAAGATGCAACTGAGGGTAGCCTTAAAATCTGCATCATTTGTTGACCTTTTCATGCTTCATGACTATTAGTATTGAGACTATCATCCTTATATTTGTTAGTGTAATGAAAGTTGACACCATTGAGTAAACTAACCGCTTTCTGTTATGCTTATTTTGTATACAGCCTGTTTCTTATGCACAACTTGCAAGGAGCATCCATGAACTAGCCGCTTCATCAGACCAAGTATGATCTGTAACTGAATTTCGTAGAAAATGGATAAAAGATTGTAGGTTGTAATTAATATTTTGTTCTCATACTCATCTATTTAGTTAATCAAACAATCAGCCTTTAAATTTATTGTGCCTTTTACCAACTTTTACATATTGAAGCTCTAGTTTATATATATCTGCAAAATCAAAACTGCTTTTAGATGTTCCATGGCATATGAGTAAGTATATGTATAGCTTTTACACTTTGAGCAAAAGCAGTGGCGAAGCTTGGATGGGTGGACGGGGGGGGGGGGGGTCGAAAACATATATACCCAAAATTCCTGTACGAAAACTACATATAACACTACTGAGTGAAAAGTTCGGGGGGTCGGGCTCGCCCCTGAGCAAAAGACCTCATTGCTTATTCTAGAGAATTATGGTGTCTGATTTTTTTAACACAATAGAACATCTGATTTGACGATCACTTATTTCAGCTTCTCTTACTTTGTACAGAAAAAGTCTCGAAGGGAGTTGGTGCATCATGTGTTCCCAAAACTTGCAGTCTATAACTCTGTCGATCCCTCTTTGGCGCCTTCTCTTCTCATGGTATGAATTTACACACATTTTCTTTTTTCAAATGGTCAGTCATGAAGTACGTTCACGATCATGATTTTTAGATATTGCAGGATACATGATTTATATGCTAAAAAATGGATATTTTAACAACCAATATGATAATTTTCTACTTTGCTTTAGTTCATTCTGTTTATTTTTTTTTGGGTATTTTACTACATTATCCTAAAAGTTTCTATCTGATTTGATCTATTGTAATATTCCTTTATCGTGTAATTTTTTTTACCACCAGCCCTTCTTTCACATTTGAAAATATTATACTGTGAACAAGACCAATTTTGGTACTTCATTCATCTGTAGCTTGGTCAGCAATGCGAGGATAGGACTGTTCTCCGTTACGTCTACCATTACTTGGCAAGAATATTGTCAGATAATGGTGCTCAAGGCTTAACTTCAGGTGGTGGGATTCCTACACCTAATTGGGATGCTTTAGCTGATATTGATGCTGTTGGCGGGGTTACTCGAGCAGATGTTGTGCCACTCATAGTAGACTGGCTTTCTGCTGAGGCCCTAAATCCAGACGACGACTGTAAGTAGTTACATGGTTTATGTCGCTTTTTTTTCTCTACTTTCATATACTTCTCAACCGATTCATCTATATACAGACCCGGTCAAGTTAATAAAACTTGATGAATGATCATTTTGAAATAATTAGGGGGAAGGGCCAAAGTATGTCTAGTTATAGAAGTCCTCGGTAACCAGACCGGGGTTGGGGATCTAGTAGATGTGTCGGTATGAGTCTGCAGTTTGGTACTCCGGGTGGTCCTCATTGTTCTTGTTATCTGTTTTCGGCTAAAAGATATAGTATAGTAAAACCATCTTCCACATAGGTAAGGAAATAAATACGGTCGATCTAGCTGAAGAAAAAATACAGTTGACCTCATACTTGATTGAGGATATGCCCTGATGATACAACATAAATGCCCAGAACACAAACAAAATGATGATTATAACCTACCATGAAATATAGGCGAAAGCAATGTTTTCACGATTGGACCTGTCGGACTGGGAGCCGGGTGCCCAGCCGATCCGTTTATGACTCTTTAAAGCATTTTCAGTTGAACTGGCTGTTATTAGTTGGACTAGTGAACCATACCATACTAGATTTTAACTTTTATTTTATTAATTTTTTTACTTATCTTTCTTTAAAGTTTCATTTATTAATTTATTTAGTACTTCATACTCCATATTAAATTTATTTAATTCTTTAAAATTGCAAATCTATACCAAAACATAAATATTGTCACATTTTGTTTTAAACTATATGTATACTACTATTTTTTTCTAATATTAATGACATCATACAATTCTTAAATCTGGTCCGACCAGAGTACCGTTCGAAGTATGGTCCAGTTCTGAAAACCTTGGGTGAAGGCGTTTCTAATTTGTTTAATCTTAAGTGTAATTGGTAGCAAGAACTACACATTTCATCTATCTTTGAGTAATGATGATGCCTTCTCCTTTTGAAGTTCACACACGAAGGCTTCAAGCACTTAAAGCTCTCACATATGCACCTTCAACTAGTTCTGATATCCAGGCAAAGTTATACAAAATTATCTTCCGTATTCTTGATAAGGTTTGTCCATATCAATCTCTATCTTTTAGTACGTAATTCTTGAAGGTATTTACATTATATATTGTTGTTCGTGTTTTCTTTGCTTAATATTCTAGGAGATTTAGAATGTTTATTTTGGATGCAATATCCTTTTTCGTTCTTCTATCTTATTATCTCATTCGACATATATCCTAAACTTGTTTTGTCCGTGTGACAACCATACTACTTGCACTACCTCATTGCCATGAAATTGTTGGTATGAGAACTCAAACTCACGAACACAAAAGATCATTGGTGTTGCAATATTCCTTGCTAACTTGTTCTTGTGTCACCATTTTAATGGTATTGGAGATCAGTGTGTTTAGATCGACTATGCATAGTAGGATTCTTTGACAGACTGATTGCATACTTGTTGTCACAGTAGATATTGGTGGCTTTTTGTTGCTAAAACCAAGATCATCAAGGATTCTTCGAAGCCAAAAGGTGTTACAACTGTAGTAGCAGCATATGCAACTTCAGTACTTGATAAAGCTACGATATTTTGCTTCTTTGAACTCCATCTGATTCATCAACTGCCTAAAGAGAAAACATGTATATAAACAATTTTCCGGTCATCCACACTACTTGCCCAATCTCATCCTTCGTGTATATTCCATTACCTGTAGTTCCTGCAATATACCGAAGAATTCTTCTAGTTGAACTAATGTGTTGCCTTGATGGGCTTTGCATAAACCTGGACACTAGACTCAATTAACTGAAAGATCGATTGATATTATTTCTGTCAAAGAAACTGAAAGATACACAGGAATATATAGAATTAGAAATTACACTTAACACCCTTCTAATCTAGACTGATGTAACTTTAATTATTTATTTTGGTCCGACATTCCCCCGCAAGTTGAGGGCGGGGAACGACCTGCAACTTGGACCTAAGAAACGTGAGGTGCTATGAAGACAACGGCTTTGTAAACACTGGGTTAGCCGAGAGGTATGTTGCACCAAGATTATCACACCATAGCGTCGGTTTAGTTGATGTAACACCTATTTCTTGAAGAAGGGATTTAAGCCAGATTATTTCAGTAACAGCATCAACAATGGCTTTATATTCAGATTCTATGGAGGATCGAGAGAATCTTTTGTTTGCGAGCAGACCACGAAACTAGATTAGAACCCAAATATATTGCATATCCCCCTGGATCAGTGGTCCACCGGGCAACCAGCCCAATCAGACTAAGCTTGAACAAGGGAGATAGAAGCCTAGAACCATCATCCCAAAAAGAGTCAGAAAAGGCATGAAGATGCGAAGCAGATGAATGCCGAAAAAGAAGACCGATGTGAAGAGTTCCTTTTAAGTACCGTAAAATACGTTTCACAGCAGACCAATGAGTTTCAGTTGGTGCGTGCACAAATTGACAAACCTTGTTGACTGAGAAGGCAATTTCTGAGCGTGAAAGGGTAGCAAACTGAAGGGCACCAACTATTTGATGATACCTGTCGGGTCAGCAAAAAACGGGCTATCATTCGGTTAGAGAACTAACTTCGCATCCATTGGAGAGGCAACAGGTTTGCATTCAGAAAGACCAGCCCTATTAATAACATGGAGAAGGTACTTCCTTTGAGAAAGAATTAAATCAGAGAAATATGCTCACAACATGCTAGACTGGCCCCGTTTAAGAGAATGCGAGACTGATGATACTCCTGTCAACAGTAATGATAGGTTGCAGCTTGAAGATAGCTCAGGAAATACGAAAGAAGTGCATGATATTGGCTGGAGGTCTCATCTATCTAACTCGTACTAAACCTAACCTGACTTATTCTGTGAGTCTCGTGTCCAGGTTTATGCAAAGCCTATCTAAGCAACACATTGATGCAACCAGAAGGATTGAGCAAGCACTGTGGATGATCGGAAAATTGTTTAGTAGTTCTTTTCTCTTTAGGCAGTGGAACAATCATACGGAGCTCCAAAGAATGAACATATACTATTGTTTTGCCAATTAATGAAGCTGAGTATGTTGCTGCTATAGGTGCAACATGTCAAGCCATTTGGTTTCGAAGAATTCTTGACAATATTGGGTTAAAGCAACAAAACCGCCACCACTGTTTGCCGTGTAAACAAGTCCGCTATTAATATATCAAAGAGTTTAATTGTGCATAGTCGATCTAAACACAGTTCAAATACCATTCCATTAGTTAAACGGTGACACAAGAATAAGTTAGCTTGGAATATTGCAACACCAATAATCAACTAGCTATTATCTTAACCAATGCATTCTCATGAGAGAAGTGTGTATTCCTTACATATATATCTGTTGGCAGTCAAGGAGTTTGAATCAAGGGAATGTATTGAAGAATGATTCAAACTACGGAACTATTGGGATTAATCAGATAAGCATAAGTCTCATGCACGTGGGGTTGAACATGTTTTACGCTAATTCATTTGAATGAAGCCTACAAGCTAGTTTGTTAGTATTAGCATGAGTCATTCGATTTAGTTGTTATTTGCTATGATTTTCCTATTTAAGAGTGTCATTCTACCATTTTGAGTATGCAATTTAATAATCAACGCATGAAGTCTTTGGTCACTCTCTGTGCTCTATATTATCTGATTAATCCCATATGCATGTGAATAATACTGCAGTTTGAATCATTCTTCAATGAAAATCAATATTATCTGACTATATGTCTAGTTAGTATACATATTACATCCCCTGAATTCTTCATTATCGATATACAGAAATGTACCAAACCCTTTCTATGTATCTAATGAATTTTAATATTTTGGGTGTGACATGTATTATTTGTACACTTCTCATGTATTGATCAGGTTGGTAATGCACCTGATATGCGCAAGAAAGGCATCTTTGGGGCAAGCAAGGAGGTAAGTGTGTGTGAACGAATATAATTTTGTATTTTTTAAGCATATGTTGCTGTTCATACTTCATTAAATTGAAGCACAGTATATTTCACTTTCAGAAATTCTAGATTAGGCACATTGGTAGCTGAAAAGTTTTGTTTTCTTGTTTATTTAGAGTTACTTCTACCGCTTGTTTTCCTTCCTGTTTCGTTGATCCAGCGCCTTTCTGTAAAGCATTGGTCTATTTCCTTCTAAAAACTTTCTTTTATTGCTGATAAAAAGCAATGGTAACGGTCATGGATTAAACTGTGCATCGTCTTTCCTTGAACTTTCTGTTTATAACTTAATTTCTCTAGTAAGTACTCTTTTGACCCATACAATCTTTTCGGGTTATTAGAGGCATGATATGTTTGCTTACTCACTAGGCTTTTTGTTCAGAAAGGGAGTTGGTAAGATGATAGGAAAGTAGAATTTAATGATATATGCCCCAAAGGTGTTAGATGAAATGCCTAAAAGAATTGGGAATGAGATTCAAGAATCAATTGACAGTGATGTTAGAGAATTAGAAATTGGAATTGAAGAATCTGAAATTGAATCGGTTATTCTGTTAAAAACTGAATAAAAGAGTGACGTTCAAGTGTCCTCTTTAAAAACAATTGAAGGTAAGACTATGGCAATTTCAAATGTCTCTTCCCCTAATGAAGTGCTTGAAGAAAGTTTTCAAATTGAGTTTGTATATTCGGCTGAGTTAAGAAGTGAAGGAAATGTAGAAGTGGTTGTTGATCCGAAGAAAAATAAAAACATAATGTACACAAATTAAGACATAGCAAATTAATTAGTACTCAACAATGGGTCAGGTTATGTGGTCATTCTTTTATGATGTAAACGGAGACGTGGGCTGCGAAGTTGAGCAATTAAATCAAAATAAAATGAGGAATGAATCAACTTCAGGATATTTTTGATGATGATAATATAAGTGTCTAGTTAGGAGTGTGTCACCGGAGATGATTAAAAAACCCGTTCTTGTTCTTGGGTTCGTTCATGATGTAACAGACACAAACCTTTTGAAGATGAAAGCAAGGATGTGTATGTGGCATAAATGGAAGGTCAAATTATGGTGCGATTAAATTAGTTCAAAAGGGCTTTTACAAAGTCCTACATGCTACTACTTCCATGACCATTATCTACATAAGTTGTTTGCGTATTGTGATAACCTTGGATTTTTGGTACACTCGTTCTCAATGGTATGTTAATGTCTAGCGGTGTCAAGGCTGTTACTGGTTTGCACAGGTTCAAACCTACTGTAGTGATTTAGTTTGGGTGGCCATTCATGGTCCTATGTTGATTCATCAAGGACAGCCTATCCACTTTAGCAAATCTAGCAGTACCACCCAATGGTCTAAATTGCTGATAAATAGTTGTAAATGGTCTCATGATATGAGTTTTGATTTAGAAGTTGTACCAAAAGATAGTGAAAAATAAGTTGTAAGACCATAAAAAACAACTATCCATGGTGTAAAATCACAAGAAATATCAAAAGGTGATAGGTTAGTGGCAGGGGCGGAGATAGTGTACAAGCAGGGGTAGCACGGGCTACCCCTCAACTCCGCCTCCGTAGTATAAAAATATCCCTCAACTCCGTCTACATAGTGTAAATTTCTATTTTTTATTTGGTTTTATACAAAGGATACCCCTGATCCCAAAAACAATAAAAGAATTAGGATACCTCTAAATTTTTGGTTAGTGGTGAATACACTTCTCCCTATTGTGTAAAATGAAAGGTTTGTGTCTCAACCAACCAAATAAAACATAGAGGTAGTTAATATACATATACTGTAGATTAGGCATGGAAGACACGCAAGGGTATCACGAATGATCATTACTACGTCACGAATTATGTTTACCAATGGCATGAAAATTATGTTAATGTGAATGCATATACGTGTCTTACATTTTGAGACCAACCGTAGTCGTGTAAAATATGGCGTTTTTCATCCCCAAACACTCCCACCCCCACCCCCTAGGCGTTATTGGGCGTTTTTGTTTAAAAAAAAGGCCAAAGCGTTGTTTAAACCACGCTTCAACCATAATTTCTTGGCCAATCACATTTAGTCTTCCCTTTTTAGTCCAATAGCTTTTTTTGTTGGTTTTTTTATTTTTATTTAATTCTTTACACCCTTTTAACATAATGCCCACATCCCCACTACACCTATTTTAGAAAAACGCCCAATAATGCCCCTTGCTGACTGTACTGCCACATGGCGAAAAACGCCCAAGGGTTGGGGTATTATTCAGCCTTACCACTACGCATGGTCTCTAGGGTAATTCCACCCCACAACTTATCTATATCAATTTTTCAACTTTTGTTGCTTCAAAGCTTGGCCACTGCAATTTGTTTCTCGAAAGTACAACGTGAGTTCTCAATATGTTATGGAGTAGGGTTTGACCATACCATTTTTCTTATGTGTAAGTAAGCAAATTAGAAGGCTGTTCATCTCTTTCTTGTTTTGTCCAAATCCATTTTTCTGCTCATGTACACATATCCTAATATGCTTTCATCTTTTCGTAGGCTGCAATATCCGTAATATAAACCATTTTCAACCTCATAAGAATTTGATATGCATCTGTAGCTTTTCCTTATAGACACTTGTAACATGCATGAACATACAGAATCTTCAGTCGTTTTAATGTTTAATGCCTTGTTTGATTATTATGTATTTTGATTGGATTATCAGTCTATAATTGGGAGTAATCTGCAATATGCTGCCCTAAGCGCCTTGCGAAGACTTCCTCTGGATCCTCACAATCCTCTTCATCTCTATCGAGCTGTGCAAGGGTTTGTTTGTCAATTTTTTTATGATCTTTCATTTACCAAACAGCTACATGAAATATATAATATTAAGTGATCAATTAACAAATAATTCCTAACCAACTCATGAATATATAATATGAGTTGGTTAGGAATGTATGCTTTATAGAAAAGTTTCAATAGGGTTTCATCAACTATTGCCCACCTATTTATTGAAACTACACTAATCAGGGGCGTAGCTATATAGAAGGGTACGGGTTTGGCCTAACCCATACCAAAAAAAAATTAGTGTTACATATAGGTGTATTTTGACTTCGCACTTGTAAGAAATTTCTCCATGGAACCCGTAGAATCCTTTAAATCAAACCCTGGAAATTCCGAACCCGTAGAAAAAAATTTCTGGCTACACCCCTGACACTGATGCACTTAATGATACAATACACCATTTCAGAATTACTGCTGTGTTTATAGAATACATTTAAAGTAATTAACTTAAAAACTTTGTTATGACTGCAGCATTTCATTTGCTGATCCAGTTGCTGTTAGGCATGCATTAGAAATGACCTTTGAGCTAGCCACACAAGATCCTTATGCTGTCGCCATGGCTTTAGGTAATCTAAACATGTGCGATCTTTACACAAATGCTACTGTTATAGCTTTATTCCTCTGTTCCTAAAGCTTTATTCTTTTTTCTTCAAATGCAGGGAAGCTAGTCCAACCTGGTGGTATATTAATTATGAAATTTATCGTCATCGCTATCATTTTTAACATATTTCCAGGTTTCTTTATTTTTCCTGCTAAAACGGGTAACTCATAAATGAATCAGGAGCTCTAGAGGAGGTTTTGCATTCTCATGATGTTCTGGCTAGAGTTTCTTTGGCAAGGCTATGTCATACGATATCTCGAGCTAAGTCACTAAATGGTCAGTATAGCTTATATATAAATCCGGAACATCAATGAACCTTGCAATGGTTTCCAAACACTAAAAGCATAATCTCATGTAAACAGAAAGGCCCGACATCAAATCCCAGTTTAATGCATTGCTGTATCAACTTCTCATTGATCCCAGTAACACAGTTTGTTTTGAGGCCATCACTTGCGCACTAGGAAAATATGACAACACAGACAGGTACATGTGACATTTGTTTTTATTTTCATTCAATTAAAAGCTGATGTATATTTCACAACTGATACTAAAGCTGATCGTGTGGCACCAAAACAATTTTGTTAATATCTTATTGTTACTGTCCGTTAATTTGATTGACGTGCAGAAACTAGCATTTTGTATAAGCATCCATGTGCTATCTTTTTGCCTAATTTCCACTACAGGATGGAGGTACGAGCCCTCGGATGGTACAATCTGACTAGGGAATTTCTCAAAGTACCGAATAAAGCGGGTAAATCTTCGAAGAAAAAATGTCCACAGCTCCTTATCAAAGTTGTCATGAGAAGGTTCCCTTCTTATTATAATAATTACATTTATGTTTTCTACCACAAATATTTGGCATAGTTTGTGTTAATCATATCACAAGTTTTGAAATTATTAAACGGCTGGCTCAGCCTGGTTAGAAAAATGAATCAAATATATATTGGCTTTCAGTTCTAATTTAAAGTTGGGAAACCTTATTCTTTTTTACATTTTTTCAGGTTGAAAAATTCTTTTCGAAGTTCCTCACGTCCTGTACTGCATGCAGCAGCTAGAGTCGTGCAAGAGATGGGGAAAAGTCGGGCAGCTGCTTTTGCTTTGGGTTTATTGAATATTGAAGGAGATGTTGTGAATACATATTCTAAAAGCAATGATTGGGATCATGGGACTTCTGAATCCGAAGGTGACTGACATGTGCTTCGATGTTTATCTTTCATTATTTGTTTGGCTATAATTAACTCCATTGATAGAAAGCATTCCTCAACAAAGGTGAAAACTAAATGCAGAACTACTGAAAAGGTTGCTTGAGATCCCATATCAAGTGACCACAATCATTTGGAGATAGATCTTAAATGTTCAACATGATAAGTTATAACTAGTACTAAAAAAAGTTGAACAGTAACTTGGATGTAAACTCCAAATTAAAAGCGGTCTTGTTGATACGTCTTTTTCTTTTGTTCACACTTCGAGTCTCCGATGCTTTATTTTCTCATGGATTTGTCAGATAATGAGGAGATTATTAGGAGTTTATTGGCCTCACTAATGGAGGTGGTGCGAACAACTGTGGCATGTGAATGTGTTTATGTCCGTGCTATGGTGATTAAAGCATTGATATGGATGCAAAGTCCTCAGGAATCTTTTGATGAACTGAAGTTATTGATCGCGTCAGAGATTTCTGATCCATCTTGGTCAGCGACATTGCTAAATGATGTTTTGCTAACCTTGCATGCTCGTTTCAAGGTACCTAAATAGTGGCAAGCTGCAACAATGATTTGTTTAATTACTTTTTTTTTTTCCATTTTCACTTGCTTAATCAATTTAGTTGCTCTAATAACATGATCAACTCAGGTGTACATGCTTTCTGGTTTTCCTTTAATCAGATTTCGGATTCTTTGCATGCGTTTTCTCATTGATTCTAATCCACTAATATACTTCTTTTTTGCCCTTTACAGGCTACCCCTGATATGGCTATTATCCTTCTTGAAATAGCAAGAATATTTGCCACTAAGGTTCCTGGTAAAATTGATGCTGATGTGCTGCAACTTCTATGGAAAGTACGTGTTTCAACAATCCTTTCAGTCATAAGACTTGTTTATGTTTTTTGATGAAACAAAATTCTCTTTGTCATCTTATTATTAGCATGCATCTGGCCATATAGTTCAGGTGTACACAGTGCATAACGTACACTTCATAATGTTGATATCGAATAAACAAAAAAGCGATACATCATTCTAATCTCCTTTTGTCGGTTGGGTGCATGATACTTGAGGTCCTAAGTTCAACTCCCACTAGTATCACTTTGAAGGACATTGGAGGTGGCAATGAAGTTTATAACTAGGCCTCTCAAGAGGTCGCCAGTTCGAACAGAGCCGAACCGGGTTTTACCACAGTGGGCCTTCGGGTGGGCGGGTTTTCCACGGAACTGGTGGCTTGGTGTCTCAGGTATGCATCCAACTCTGACCGTTACGGAGGAGGGGATGCATTTGCTCAATTGAGGGCATCCCAGGATGCTTATCTGGTGATTTAATTGGCCGTTCAAAAAAATAGTTTCTGATGTCATCTGTACATCAGCCTATACCCATTGTACATTCTGATGATCTAGCAATAGTTTGATTCGAATTACAACTAATCCAGCATCGAGTCACTACAAATTGTGATCAATGTCCTTACTAATATAACAGTTTTATTAGGCAGACATTGATTTTCTGTGAGGTAGGTGTGTCAGGATGCATGTATATGTTCTACTTGTGTTTTTTGGTTTTCGGCGCTTTTAGTCATACCCTGTTGTTTCTTGATGAGAAGTGCATCGAAAATTCAAATACTTATGGATAGATATTGCCTCTTGAAGGCCAACTTGTATATGCTGACCATAATCTGGTTTATAGGTTTGTAAAAATGAACTTATATACTTCTGAAAATGATGTCTTTGTTTTTTGCATAGCGAATTCATGTTAAAGTAGGCATGCCTAGTGGCGAAGCTTGAGATTTCCGTCCGGGGGGTCAAAAACGTATATACCCAAAAAATTTTATACGAAAACGACATACTCTCCACTACTGAGCGAAAAATTTGGGGGGTCGGCCGCCCCCTCCCGCCCCTTGTAACCTGAGTGCATGCCTATGTTCCATGTTAATGTAGGCATGCCTATGTATTTTTGTTTATCCATCTGGGTTGGCGATAATCCTTGTAGGGTTAATCTTGGCGGGTTGAATAGCCGAGTAATTGAATATGGGTCAAAGCTGTGGATCGGTTAGAATGGGTCATTAGTGCGGGTTAGTAGGGTTTTATTTTTAATCACATGTTTTAGTGGGGCATGGGTAAGTTATTTTTTGTTGACTCATTTAGTGGGATCGTGGGCTTGGTTGGTAGGTTTATTTTCTTCAATCAGGTCGCAAGAGTTTGTATAAATTAGGGTTTAAGCTAAGTAGCACTAGAATGGGTACGGGATTGGGGTACGGGGACGATCCGGGAACGAGGAACGGCAAAACTCAAAATCCAAGATACGGGTACCACAATAAAAAATATAAAAAAGTAATAAATATATTAAACAAATTCCAAAAATAATATATCTTCCAAAGGTAATTAATTATAAATAATCAAATCATTTTCAAATTCCGGTTCATCTAGTGAGAGATCGGCAATCGATAGAGAATTAGAGATGATCAGACTTGAGAGTTTAGAGATTAGAGAAGCCGGATATGATAGCAGGTCTATTTATTTAATGGCCGGTTGTGGAATTTGAAAGGGTTAAAACCCTAAAAATAAATGAAAACGGGCTGTATACTTCTACCAGATACGTCCCCGACATTGGAAACATTTAGGAAACGTCCCCGACGAGTACCCATGGTGTTTTCGTCCCGGACAAGTACCCGAGACGGGTATGACCACATAAATGGAGTCCCCGTGCTACATAGGGTTTAAGCATCTTAAGATATAGAATCTGTCTGCTGGCTTAGACTTTGCTAATACAAAGACACAATCTTTGGAATAATTCAGGTTTATATTATTCACTCAGACTCTGCACTTTACAAAGAGACCATATATAGTTCTTGTTCTGAGAAGATATAAATTTCTTTTATTATATGGACTATATAGCATCTCAAGACCAAATGACTTGAGTGTGTCCCTTATAATTGTAAAAAAAGGCATCTTCCATCAATACCCTTTAACTCCTTAAGATATCTTTAAATGACTCATGCATGGAGGTGACATGTATTAGGTCACCACTTTACCCCTGCCTTAAGTTATAATTTTTGTTTGCATATTTATAGTTGTGCATATATGCCACAATAAACTTATACAAATCTCCATTTCCCCTCCTACTTTTTTAAATCTTTATATGGGGATGGTGAAATGCAGTCTGATCAGTTGCTCCATTAAATATTTGTCTACTGGCTTTTTACCCTGCAGACGTGCCTTGTTGGAGCTGGTCCCGATGGCATGCATACGGCTTTGGAAGCTGTCACATTAGTTCTTGATCTGCCACCTCCACAACCTGGCTCCATGTCTGGGCTTACGTCAATAAATAGGGTTTCTGTATCAGATCCAAAGTCAGCTTTGGCATTGCAGAGATTAGTTCAAGCAGCAGTAAGCATCATTATTGTCCACAAGAAATTCATTCAGTCTATAGTGTTTCTGCTTCATATTCTAGTTGATTAAAACACTTGCAGGTTTGGTTCCTTGGAGAAAATGCAAATTATGCTGCTTCTGAGTTTGCTTGGGAGTCGGCAACCCCTCCTGGGATTGCGCTGATGATGTTAGATGCAGATAAAATGGTCGCAGCAGCTAGTTCTCGTAATCCAACTCTAGTTAGTGCACTGACTCGACTTCAAAGATGCACTTTCAGTTCCAACTGGGAGGTATGTAGTTGATTGATTTTTTCGTTCCTGCTGCTATTCGTCCATATTTTTTCTATTCGTGTGTTACATTAAGTTGCATGACACTTACGAACAAGATTTATAAGTATGACATCCTTGTGCGATTTTGCTACTTATTAAATTTAAGGGTCATAATCTATTATTATATGGTCATGTGTAACAGCAGTTGTTCTTTTGTTTTTTTTTTGGTCTCAGGTTCGTATTCTTGCCGCTCAAGCTCTCACCACCATAGCCATCCGATCAGGCGAGCCTTACAGGATACAAATCTACGAATTTTTACATGCTTTAGCAGAAGGTGGTGTGCAGTACAAGTTGTCCGATATCAGTAATGGTGAAGATCAAGGAGCTAGTGGGAGTGGTCTTGGCTCCTTGCTAAGTCCTGCATTGAAGGTCCTTGATGAAATGTATAGAGCACAAGATGAACTTATAAAGTTGGTACCTTAGATTACCCTCTACTTTTCTTCAAATTTTTCACCCTTCATAGTAGTAAATACTTAAGTCGACTGCATTGTGTTCTGATTATTCTAAACATGAGTTGGCAGCGACATGCGTAACCATAGCAATGCAAAAAGAGAGTGGACTGATGAAGAACTTAAGAAGCTGTATGAAACTCATGAAAGACTCCTCAGTCTTGTTTCACTATTTTGCTATGTTCCAAGAGCAAAATATCTACCTCTAGGACCAACTAGGTACGCATCTCTCATCTTCTCTTTCTTCTTTTGAGGTCACATGTTAATTAACCACACAAGGTTATGATATTAAGGGAAAATCACCAAAATGGCCATGTTGACTTTAAAAATTTTCAAAATAGCATTGAAAATTGGTAAATTACCACTTAACCATAGACAGACACATGTCGTTTTGACGCAGGAAGACAAAAATGGCGCAGGAAAAATGGTGGCACTCGCGAGAATGGCGCAGGAAAAGATGGCGCAGCGCAGGAGATTATGGCGCGGCGCAGGAGATGTAAAGTCAAGGCTATATTGATAATTTAAAAAAGTCAAGGCTATTTTCATAATTATATTGGTCAAAATGGCTATTATGGTGATTTTCCCTGATATTAACCTTATTCGTCCACAGGACTTGATTTCTTGTTATACTATTATACTTAGTTTTACCCGTGTTATCAAAGTGATTGAATTATATTTTACCTAGTCTTTAAGCACAACAAAATTTAAAGGTAGAATCCAGGAAAATGTGTATAGGAGGCAGGTTTTCCAAAGAATGTAAAAGGAGACTTTAGGTTCTCGAAACGTTCACGTCCAAGGTGAAAGGCTCAAGCCAACGGTATAATTGTTAAATAATGAAAATTTGCCGATTAAAGCCTTTGAAGAATTTTGTAAAGCTATATAGTAGATAATTCGTAATCCTGCATACTTGGAATCAAGACACTAATCTAAAGTAGATAATACATAACCCTGTATACTTGGGAACAAAAACATTAATCTAAAGTCCCGATTACCCTCAACAAATAAATACGTGATGGTTGATAACAAAATTTGACATTGTTATAAGTTCTAACGCAATTGGACACAGGATGATTCTTTAAAAACAAGCATTTTTTTCCTTAGTGAACTAAGCTTAACGTTGCTGTCAGCACTTCCTGACTGGGTTTGCTCATATTATTTGATAAGTATATGATTAGTTTTTTTTCTCATACACAAACTTTGAAATCTTCCTTACACAAACTTTGAAATCTTCTCATACATATGGACTGTTAACTTTGGAGAACTCGAGTTTCAGATTACAAGAAATTATGCTTGTCATGTATGTAGGATCGATATCATTTCGATAGCTTTCTTGTAGCTTTATTTTCTCATATACATGTTTCACCTTCATCGTTATAATCATGTTTTAAGCAGAATATCTGCATGTTTATAAAATAAATGCCTCGGTTGTATTGTATCTAGAAGTATATATGAATTGGTTAAAAATGTGTGTGGTGCCTATGAATTCAGATGTCTTCTGACTTCTGTTATTTTTCTTTTTCTCACAATACAACAGTGCCAAACTTATCAACATCTATCGTAGTAGTCGGCATAAAGTTAGAACATTGAGTGACTCGAACGATCCAGTGCTTGCCAATGGAATTTCTGAGCTTATATATGAAGCAACTAAACAACCACGTGCGATGGAACCTGAAAGTTTTGATGATGATCTTGTAAATGCTTGGGCAAGTGGTCTTGCTGATGATGGTTTGTGGGGAAATAATACTCCTGCAATGAACATGGTAAGCAATGAATTAGCACATACCAACATTTTGAGTTCACCTGAGCAATGAATTAGCACATACTAACTTTCTAAGTCTGTAAAAAAATACTCACTGTGCTTCTTAGGTCAATGAGTTTCTTTCTGGCTCTGGCACTGATGCTCCCGACGTAGACGACGAGAACATTTTTGCAAAATCCTCCAATGATGATATGTGGGCCAAAACTCTTTTAGAGCCATCAGAACTTGATGTAAGGATCCTGCCATCATGTGGGTTAGTGAATTCACTGGTGTGTGTTACATAACCATAAGATATCATTACTTTTTTGCAGGATGACGAGTCATCTAGCTCTTCTTCCCCAGACTCAGTAGGTTCAGTAGAGACATCTGCTTCGTCTCACTTTGGTGGAATGAATTATCCATCATTGTTTAGTTCAAAATCACAACCCAAGGTTTGAAACTGATGAAAATATTGTTAGTTCATTATTTGTGTTGTTTAAACTATAAAATAGAGGAATGGTCGAGTGGATGCGTACATGGTCGCATTTATTTGTTGCCCCATATTGTCCAGAGTGATTCCAACATGCAATGTTCACAAGGAAACTTGTTTGGTTTTAACTCTGTTCTGTAACCATCTCACCATCACGTTATATTCTCGGACTATTCTAAGTAACTAGTTGCTCCAACGTTGAGTATATACACATAGTTTGAGATTATAGCATAACTTATACGCTTAAAATGACTATAACTGTTGTATATAGGAGCCGCCGTTTCCAACCAGATATGGTTCTTCTTTCAGTGGTTCTCCAGTAAGCCCTGACCTGTTTCAATAAAAACTTTATTTTTATCATTGTCTACAAATTCCAACTAATTTGCTATAAATTGTAGATTAGAGAGGAGCCACCTCCCTACTCATCACCTTTACGCAAACACTACGAGTCACTGGAGAATCCCTTAACCGGGACTGAAAGTGAATACAATTACAATGATGAGGGCCGATCCTCTTCTGGGAACATGGAGTTTGGAACAGCTCTTTATGATTTTACTGCTGGTGGTGATGATGAGGTAGGCTGACATTCATTTGACTCAGATATTATTTATTCTACGCAACGGACCACTGCTTAACGTTAGTTCTTTGATTCTAGATGAGCCTGTTGACTGGAGAAGAGCTTGAAATCGAATATGAAGTTGATGGATGGTTCTATGTAAGTACACCAATTAATGTGAGTTAATTTGTATTGAAATACATCAGTATAAACATCATTCATCATAGTAAGCATCTTCATTTGGTGTATTGCATTATAATTCTTGTATTTTCTATTGTCATACTTTTGCATCTTTTAATTGATATAACCATACCATTGTGATCAGAAGATACTAGTTTGAGTCATCAAAACCAAACCACCAATCAAAGGCAAGGAATGCAGTAGGCTTTGCATGAATCTCATTGCTGATAATAGTTTATTTTAAACGTCCTACAGGTGAAGAAAGTAAGCCCAGGTTGGGATGGAAAAATTGCTGGACTGGTCCCGGTTCTCTATGTCAGCAGATCTTGAGGCTCATGATTCGTTTTTAAATGTGCATACATCAATAAGGTAGGTACATCCGGCTCCAGTTTAGGCTTTATTGTCATTAAATCACCAACTTCCCTGACCTTTGTTAAAATATATCAACTCCATTCGTAAGTGTATTTGAGCTTTCATTCTAACGAAACGTGATTGTATGTTTAGTGCGGCTATAGGGCTGCTGATATGCTTTAAGCTGTTCACTTCAGATTGTTATGACTATAATGGTAAGAAAAAGAAGCTAGAGAGATTTAAACTTCTTTGTAACCACCATCTCACCATCACCTCTTTGGCATATAAGTTGTATGCAAACAATCTCTTTATTTCCAGTGATTCATAATTTCTCCGGCTATTATTTTCTTGCAGCAGACTTGAGGTTCGTATTGATTTACAAGAGTTACTTCAAGTGTTTTAACTGCAAATTCATTGAATAATGTTTGGATTAATACCCGACTCTAACAAGCCGGTTAGGTTGGGCCGTATGGATCCACAAGGCGGTGGACAATGTGGTTTAAACAAGTCATAAGTCGGTTCACTCGGGGGACTAAATGAGACAAGTTAGTTAAATTGGTTAAGCTTCCTAATTTTTGGCTACCAAGTTAGGGTTAGTCTATATAAACCGAGTTATGGTTTGACATTGTAATTACATTTTTTAGTTATATTTTCTTGGTTAATTAATGTTTGGGAGCTATCCAAATTCACATGTGACCTTATTTATCGATTCCGGACCTGAATTGGTATCACAGCCAAGTTCAAGAAACTAGAAATCGATACCAAGCAATCGCCAATCAAAGGTGCAAATGATCATAAGTATGTTGATTCGTTTCTTGTGATTTGTGGTTAGAAGCCACTGATAATTTCAACTGTAATTAAAGATCTAAGATTCGACTTCAAGCCGGAATTTGGGTCAATCGATTTAAAGGGTTGTTGATGTAGCGTATGAAACGATAACGAAGAAAAATTACGTTGATTCTACGAATACCCGTGATGATCTTCCCAACCCAAAATTCAACCCAAAGGGCAAGGAATTTGAAGTGAAAGTGGTTTTTTCTCAAAATTCAATTTTGATCATTAGAATTACATTAGCAACATATAAATAGAGGCTGAAATTCGAAATGGGCCACAAAAAGACAAAAGGCCAAACACAAGCCCAAAAACAAAATACATAAAAGACCGAAAAAAAACTTAAAAAGTGTACAAAACTCCCATTAGAACGCGTTTTTCGAGCCGAAACTTGGACAAGGCCCTTCCGGGTCCTTGCCATGATGTGCTCCTCACTTCAAGCTTCGATTTGACTGGTCGAACGCCTAAAATGGAGACCCGTAGCCAAAGTTATGCCCATTTTCGTGAAACACCCTTGGTAGCCCAGTCATGGGCCTCCAGAAATGTCATAGCCCGATCTTCTACACTTGGGCCTGCATCAGTTGTGATCAATGCAAGTTCGAGACTTAATTTAAAGATGGAAATTGAGAAAATTGGCAACCTCCGATCACACCAAAGATCAAGAAGTTTTCATATAACCCACGGTTCAATTTCAAGTCGATGTTTGGGTCTGGGTAATTTTGCGGACCAGACCAGAAGACCATCGAGTTAAAGATCAGATTTTTGACAGTAATACGTTGTTGATTTCCCCCGGGAATCAGATTCATCCGAGTCTGAAGGGTTGGTTCAAGAGCCCATATTACTTACAGTAGTAATCGGAACTAGCAGCAACTCACCAATCAACGCGAGCACCCCTTCAACAGTAAGGAAAAAGAGAAGTTGCAATCAGATTGTGATTGAGTAGTAAGAAAAGATCAAAGAAGACCAGTTTTTGCTGGATCAGATGTCCAATACTGCAGTCAGAGGAGTAGTTATGCGAGTTCATATGACCTAGGGAATGGTCGAGGACAAGATCACAGAGGTTGTAGAGCTAGGAGGTGCCAAAACAACACAATCAGAGAATTACGGGTCTACTGGAATTGGAGATGTGTTGAGAGGACCCGGATCCAAATTAGTGGGGAAGATGTTAAAGAGCGAATTGTTTCGAGTCGAAAATTAGGGGTGATTGTTGGACTTAATTCACAATCAGAGAATTACTTGTCTCCTGGAATTGGAGATGTGTCGAGAGGACCCGGATCCAAAGTAGAGGGGAAGATGTTAAAGAGCGAATTGTTTCGAGTCGAAAATTAGGGGTGATTGTTGGACTTAGTTCTTGCTAATAGCTGGTTATTGTTAGGCCGTATGGACCCACAAAATGGTGGATAATGATATGTGTAAACAAGTCACAAGTTAGTGAACTTAAGGACCTAATTATGCTATTTATAAGTAGTATGGTAATGTTTTGGAACCGAGTTATGGTTAGTCTATGTAAACCGGGTTATGATTTGGCATCGTAATCAAGTTTTTATCCAAATTCACGTGTAAGTTTATTGATTTTGGACTTGATATTGAACGAATATGATTGTGTTCAACCTGTTTGGTTATATTGATTGTAAAGATGTTGATCAATTATATTTCAATTGATATCATCATTACTTTGTGAATCTATGACAACATTTATGAATGAAACACATTGAACCCAGGGGTCACGCCTGTTGGTTATACTTTTCGGAAAATATTTCATAAAAACAAACCTTCATTCATATGCAGTATAAATGTAAAAGTCATTACATTATTTTATAATATAAAACATGTTTTAAGTGAAGAAATAGTAACATTGGATGCAAGTTGCCAAGGGGAGCCTTTGCCACGAATCAGACTCTATCCTACCAATCAACATGATGTGCATACTAAAAGTCAGCTACGTTCAGTGAGTTCTAGTTTATATCAGGTAACTATTAGCGGTTAAATTAAGCACATCATATCACTTTACCATACATAACATAGCATAACACTCTTCATCAAACTTTAGCACATTAGGCATTGGGGTGTACTTTAACTCTCCTACCAATAACATGATGTGCATACTAAAAGTCAGCTACGTTCAGTGAATTCTAGTTTATATCAGGTAACTATTAGCGGTTAAATTAAGCACATCATATCACTTTACCATACGTAAAGTAGCATAACACTCTTCATCAAACTTTAGCACATTAGGCCCTGGGGTATACTTTAACTCTCCTTAAACACAAACGAGTGTGAAAGATACTTAACCATCTGATCCTCCTGACATTCACTGATCTCAATCACCGCTTCCATTTCCGACACCCACTGTAAAGTGGCGGCAATAACCGACTTTCCATCAAAGGTGGAGGGTTACAACCCTTGAAAGTTCTATACGTACAACCCTGAGCGGTATTAGGAGTCAAGCATTCATTCTCTGAATCGCCTCCCTTGTTCTTTTTTTTCCTTTGACTTACTGCCCCCTCTGGTTTCTTTCCTAGCGTCCTTTAGGGGGCCTATGCAATAAGCGTGAGTAGATTGTAGCACATCAAGGACTTGATCGGCAGTTGTCATTCGAACCACCGTTTCTAGTTGGATACTTGCATGGTTCTTCTCTATAGTAAAGGTTTTACTGTTATGAATCTCATGCTAACGTAGGTCTCCTCAATTGGTTTCGTGTTGGCTGGTGGCCTACCACGACAACCTGTATGATCACCACCACGTTTACCTCTTGTTCCTACCATTCCATATGTCGCTCCTACCATTCCATATGTCCTGTAAGGGTGGAACACCAATGTTATCACTCGGGGACATATTCAGAAGTTACAAGTAAAGTAAACTACTAATGATAGTGGCCATTGTGATTGACTATCCACATTACCCTTCCTCTTCCAACACTTTGTGTTATAATCGTATCAGTGCCCATGCATCCATACCATCTCTATAGGCATACTATGTTCTATTGTTGTCAGTATGCTGGCGGCTTTGGCATCCTGTACCGGTATCCTTATTTTATCCCATTCACATTTTGAGTTCAGGCATCTAGGAACGCCGAAATTTCTCAAACTATTTCTCTGATACCAATTTGAAACGTCCCTAACCAGGGTGTCTCAGCTATTGGATTTATCTTCCGATAAATAGTTCGTAAAAACAAACTTTCATCCATACGCAATGGAAATGTAAAAGTCATTACATTTTTTAATTAAAAACATGTTTTAGATGAAGATATGATAGCATAGGATGCAGTGGCTAAGGTAAGCCTTTGCCACAGACCAACCTCTATCTTACTAATCAACCTGATGTACATACTAAAAGTCAGTTACGCTGATTGAGTTCTAATTTGAATCAGGTAGCAATAAGCTTTAACGGTCTTCAAACACATTAGCAATTAAAGCACATCATATCACTTTACAATACATAACATACGCATTACACTCTTCATCTAAGTTTAGCACATTATCATGAACTATACATACATAATATGTTATACGTAGTTGTACAGCTATATGGCAGGCAACAAATACATTGCCTCTATGTTACGACTCCAGAAGTAATCGTTTGTAACATGCCCCTCGTAGGTAACCGCGTCCAACATGCATACTACAATATTTTACACATTACTACCGCAACATATTAACTCATTAAAACTGTCCTTTACTTTAGAAATTTTTATTATAGTTTTATCAAGTTTAAAAGAAATCATAATTATTTACTTTGAAAAGTGTTGAGTATGAACACCGCCCTAAAACAATAAAGGAAAGCAGGGTGTAGTGCAATTATGAATGCTATGAACTATGTTGATGCCATGGGTTCCAAACCCAGACATTTAAGTAAAAATCTGAACCAGATTCACATATGAAAATAAGTGAACTTTGTGAATGAACTTTGCTCACGCATGAACTTAGTGCATGAGTAAACCCTATATTCGGGCTCCTTGATGCCTGCTGTGAAATCAACTTTGACTTTATCATTTCCCATGAGCATTTGCATAACCAAGGTGTTCCCATGCAAAACTATGAGGGAAAACACCACTTTTTCTTGGTTTTTATCGAAAAACCGAACCCATCTTTCAAACCCTCAAAAACTTAATAAAACCGGGTTTGGATTTCATACCTTGAGCTTAGAAGCGTAAAATGACGATCCATTTGTTGCCCTCTTCATTATGATGCATTCCAAACCTTCTCTCTCTAGAAATTGAAAGGAAGAATAGGGTGAATATGGAGGCTTAGGTTTTTTAAAACCCTTGTATACTCCTAGATTAATTACCCATATATTCTTGTGGGCTTTATTTCTTTAACTCTCATCGTTGGGCCTTTTTTAAAATTGATTTTAAATCATCAGACACGTTTATAAATAAAATCCATTCTTCCATATAGAGATGGGCATAAAAACCGGTTCCAAACCCGACCCGGTAGAACCGAACTGGACCCGGTTCCAGTTCCTACCCGACATAAAGTAGAACCGGTTCCGGTGCAAAATACCCGATGGTTCCTACCCGGTTCCACATTTTTTAATTTTAATCGAGTCGTACCCGGTTCCAAACCGTACCCGGTTACTACCCGTACCCGGTTCCACCCATACCCGGTCCCGGTTCCTAATAATTAGTTTATTATTAATGTTTTTGATGTAACTAGCTAATTTATTATCAATGAATAAAAAAAACATTGAATTTACTAAACTCACTAAACATTAGTAAAAATTAAACATAATAAACATCTCCACATGACCGGTTACCCATTATACCCGTAACAGGTTTCACACAATACCCGTACCCGGTTCTTACAGTACCCGGTTCCGGAATACCCGTATCCGGTTCCACACGGTTCTATATTCTGTGGTGTGAACCCGGGTAGGAATTGGACCCGGTTTCAATGTCAACCAACTAGAACCGGGTCCAGTTTGAAACCGGTTCCGGGTTCTAATAAAACCAGATTATGCCCATCTCTGCTTTCATAAGAAAAATTGTGATGTTATAATAATTTTTTTATCCGTTATTCAAGAGTTATAAGGCCTTATTGAATTGCTGAAGTTAGATCCATCTTCTGGGCCGTACATTTGGTGGCTTTATTGTTGATTTGACCTTGTTAGCATCGTGTACTACATTTATTAGTTTTAATATATTTTGCTGCCGTTAAAAAAAAAAAACCCTACATTTTATTGTTATTGTTATGATGTTATGATTATTTAGTTCTTACCTGCATTAAATTAGAATTTAAAGTTGTACTTTAAAATTTCCGTGTTATTCTTATCATTATATTCTAGTAGTAGTTGATCTTATTGAAATTAAATGGAAATTTAAAATTGATCTTTAAAGAAAATATAATATTTTAACTTTATTTTTAAACGTATTTAAATAATAAAGGATTCGAGTGGTAAAAAAATACAGTGATGTGAAAATCAACCATTTAATCAATATTTTCCCTAAATTATTTAGCAAATTTCTCTCTACACTCAAAATTACTATTCAATTTTCCTATTATCCTATTTGTTCATCTATCCAAACTTCTTTCTTTTTATTTTTTTCTTTTTATTTGTCTACTTTCACTCTACCATTAATTCTTTTCTATTCTTTTTAAGATTGTTATTCCTATATATATTAAGCATTTGTGAATGTTTTATTAAATAAATTAATAAGATATTAAAGGTATTACACATACATATACCTAAGTTTTACATTTAGACGTGTTTACTTAACCGTGTGACTTGCTTATTTTTGTCGTCGTTGAAACGCCATTTTCTTTTCACAAGGTGAATACTAATATACAACTGGTTGAAAACGTCACAGGGTGAATACTAATATACAACTGGTTGAAAACGTCACAGGGTGAATACTAATATACAAATGGTTGAAAACGGGTCTTACATATTTTTCGCCACATCTACACGTCCAGTGCAACGCGCGGGGTACACCCCATATGTTTTTTTATTAGTTTCTTTTTGTGTAGTTTATTGGTTATTACCACTATTATACTTTTTGAAGGTTTTCTACCGACTAAATTCTAGTTGTTATAACTAGCAGATCCTATTTGGTATCTTCGGATTGACACATTTTTTGGTTTGTCTATTATGGTAATAACTAAATACACATGTACATTTCATTAATTTTCTTAGGGGCTGTTTGACAACTTCTGAATGGTTAATTGCTGAACCAGTAAAAGGTCTGAATCATTAATTGCTGAACCATTAAGAGGTCTGAACCATTAAGAGTCAGTATAATGTTTAACCATTCAGAGGCAAATGTTTGACCAATTCAGATTAGAGGTCTTAACCATTCAGACTATGTATAATGCTTAACCATTCAGAGGCAAATGTCTGAATCATTTATACATTTGCTCGCGAAACAAACAGTCTGAACCATTAAGTGTTGAACCAGTAAGAGGTCTGAACCATTAAAAGTCTCATTAAGAGGTAAACAAACAACTCATTAGTTAAAATGTCTATTTTAATGATTTTCTCAAAACAATAGTCTACTGATTAATTGGCTTCCCTCTAACTTACCAACCCCACCCGGGTGGCGTGTCATGTCTCATCTCTTAATTCTCCTTTAGCCTCCTTTCACGGCCCACACATGGTTGTTTCTCCTTGGCGTGTAATCGTCGTAGATAAACTATTAACTCAATACATCTACTATCTGTATCTACTCTTTGTATGGATCCACCGGTGGTTGTACATATCTTAGTGCGGATTCGTGGGTGCTTAAGTGATGTTTAATTTTCTATTTATCTTTCTAATAAGTTATTTTATGTTTTTTGTTTATACACTTTTCATAAATTGTATTTTAACAGTTTATTCAAAATATTTTATTACTTGGCGATGATATTATACAGTTCTTGTATTTTTTTTATAGATTAAAGTATTTATTTTTTTTACCGATCATGTTCATCTTCACTAAGCTATAATACCCATATACTATACCTATAAATCAATTCAGAAGCAAACCTAATAAATTTGAGAAAACATCTTTATAATTATTGAACCTAGAACCAAATGATCATTAATCCTTATACCACTCTCCAGATATAGGTTAAATAAATCGATCTGCTTAGACTTGACATGTTTGAATTTATGATACATACACGCTTAAGTTAATTACGCAGATAATACTTGTGAATTATTGAAAATGAAATATTTGAGTACTAATTTGTTTTTTTAATAGGTTGAGGTTTTACAGTTTCACTTTTGTAATATTTTTGAGTATTAAGGCTAATTGTCAATATTTTCTCTATTAATTTAGTATAAAATGATTAAAATACCCTTACATCATTTTATGTTACTCTCAAAGATGTTACTTTCAATAAACCACAAAGACTATCTCTGTAATTAACTTTAAAAAAATATAAAAACTTAATATATTTGTAAAAAAAATAATATTATAAAATATACTAAATAAAAATAATTAATAGTTATATTTCTAAAATTATTATACATACAATTACCAAACGTTGTCTATACTAGAGTGTTTCCTCTTATAATAGACGTTTGGTAATTGTATGTATGTTAATTTTAGATATATAATTATTAAATAATTTTGTGTAGCATATTTTATAATATTATTTTTGACAAATATAATAAGTTTTTATATTTTTTAAAGTTAACTACACAAATAGTCCTTGTGGTTTATTGAAGATAACATCTTTGAGTACTAATTGAAAACTATATAATGGTGTTTTAGTCATTTTACACTAATTAACAAAAAAAATTAACGGTAGATAACCTTAATACTTAAAGGTGTTACAAGATTGAAACTATAGAATCTGAAGATGTTAAAAAAATAAGTTAGTACTCAATTATTTTCAATAAAACACAAGGACCAGCTGTGTAATTAACTCAAATTTTTATATATGTAATTATCAAATGATGATTTTTTAACGGCTAGTCTAGCTGGCTTCGAAGGCACACTCTCAGGGCGAGAACAAACTCTTAGACCCTGCCCAAGCATGGACGAAGCTTTATTGGGGACGAGGCATCACCGATTTTTTGCTCATAGTGTTAATAATTTTTATTTTTATTTTTGCCGTGTAAAATATTGGATTTTTAAGAGTCCGCCTCCTACCGATTTGGATTTTGAGAGTCGGGCCCATACTGAGTTTTTGTTCAAGCTCCAAGCTCCGCCACTAGCCCAAGGTTCGAATCCTTCCCAATGGTGCTTACTTCCTGATGTACAAATTACACTTAGTAGGGATCGAACGTGAGATGAAACCCTTATGAAAACCCCTACCACCCCACCAATTGAATTTTGAAAATCAACCAAGATTTCACTTAATCATTATCTTAATAACTTTATCATGACAATATGAGCTTTGTGATGTCTCATAATAATCACTAAAACAAAAAATAAGGTAACGCAACGGTTCAGTCTTGGAACTGGAAAGCTGGGATGGATAGCTCGGTCCTGACTTCCAACTTTCAACAGTTGTGTTCCCTGCTGGAAGGTGCCCAGGTCTCGGCTGCTAATGACCGTTGGGAGTGGCTGTCAGATTCTGCTGGCTCGTTCTCAGTCAAACGTTGTTAAAACGTTGCTGAACGCTGATCATACGGCTGATAACAGATTCATCATGGATTGGTGTAAATGGATCCCCGCCAAATGCAACATTCACGTTTGGAGAAAGGAAATGGACAGAAATCCTACCGGTGAAGCTTTAAAGAAAAGGAATATTCAGATTGAAGACTCGACGTGTCCTTTGTGCAATTCGGTCGAAGAGAGTTCAGAACATCTTTTCAATGCTTTCTGTGTTGCTTCGATAGTTTGGATGGCATTAGCGCTTGGTGTAAGATTCCCAACATTTTCGCTTTCTCGATTAAAGATCTCTTCGGTATTCATAAAGAGATAAGGGCTTCAGAGAAAAAGAAGGAAGCAATTCAAGGTATTATCCTGATCGTTTGCTGGAGTCTGTGGCGTGCTAATAGTTGTAAATTCTCCAATTCAGCGGCTAAGATAGATAGTATTCTTAGTGAGGTCAAGGCTTTGGGTTATCTGTGATTCTCAGATAAATCGAAGCACAAAGGGATAGAATGGGGGAGTGGGTTTCGTTTGTAAATATGTAGTTGTGTAGTCTTTGTGTTTTGTCGGCCCAGTTGGGTCGACTTTTCGTTATTGTAGTTTACTTTAAAAAAAAAACACAAAATATTAGTAGTAATGGTGGATTTGATATTCTTACACCCCAAGATCACTTGCACTAGCAGAGCTATATAGAGCAGAACGGTGTCGACGGACCATAATCTTTTATGAGATAAAAATAACGAGTTCTTAGGACTCGCGCGTTGTGGCGGGATCATTGAACTGAACAAATATAGACGTAAGAACGTTGAGCCACTGACGTGTAGTAGATGGAAAGTCGCGCATTACGCTACGCGTACGCGTGAAAAGGTAACGTCTATTTAATAATAAATTATCAAGCGCTTATAATCTCTAGCATTTCATGCAAATTATGTTGATGCATGGGATTTTCAAAGTTGCGGGACCTAGAGGAGAAAAGTGAACCAAAGGATTTCAAGTTAAAGTTCCATCACAAGTTAGTTATATAAATGAATGCCGGTTTCCGTTACATTTATTTCTTCTGGCTGCTTCTTCATGTTTGTTTTTATTGTTTTTATGCCTTTATCATAGAAATTGCTGTTTCTCTCTCTAGTATAGTTTTTTTTTTCTTTTCTAACGGCCAGGCCAAGAGAAGAACAATATTATTAAACCAGCAAGGTGTTATGCATCAAATTTACACAATGAAACGAGACAAAAACACACCAACGGCCGAAACCACACAAAAAATTACTTCAAAAGTTAAAATTTGTGCTGCCGCTCCCAGTCCATCTGGGCTCTTTCGACCGATTCTTGACCCATAAGAAACTTAGCGATTTAACCTCTTCCAAAAGCAATAATCAGAGGGATTTTAACCCATTGTACAACAATCTGCCATATAATTTGTGTGAAGTGGCACGACACAAAAATATGGCTAGAGTTCATTTATTTTACAAATACATTAGTGTTAACTTTAGAGCCTCATTCTATATATATTTAGGGTAGGTTCATGTGAGAACTACCTTTATTGTGAGAACTGCAATAACCACTAAAGTAACCCACTACATCACCACTCAAAACCTAAAAAACCTAACCCTCACCCTCAACCCCCCCCCCCCCCACCCAAGCTAAATGCTAAAAAACTAATCCATAAAGCTAAACCCCCCAAAAACCTAAAAAAAACTCTACCCCAACCCCCCAAACACCTAATAAAACCTAACTACCCAAGCTAAATGCTAATAACTACACCCCCAAAAAATCTAAAAACCACTCAAAAAATTTTATTTTTATTTTTTTTAACATATTTTAACAAAAAATCGCTACTTTTCGTCAATATATATATATATTATTCGATTACAATGTTAGAAATTTAATTTACACATTCAAATTTACGTGAATTCGTAATTAAAGAAAATTTACACATGTGTAAGTTTACCATTTATGTCACACCCAACCGATGGCGGAAATATCAGGATGAGACGAACAAATTGTTCAAAAGCATCATAACACTATTGTGACAATATAATTAAATTCAATTTCATAAATGACTAAGATTCAATACAAAGTTTCAAATAAACGAACAAGTATAACAAATATTGAATGTGTGTTTTTAAAGCTTGTCCTAGCTTGATTTCTTCACATCATCTTGGCTAACAACCTGCAACATGCATTAAAATATGGTCAACAAAAATGTTGAGCGAGTATACAAGTTTGATACATAGCATAGTAGGATAAAAAGACTCTTATCCAACACGAAAACATATAACAAGTTTCACCATGCTAGCTAACGCAGTCCAAGTGATAGCCCAAGTTTCTAATGCGTTAATTGTGCCTATCCCAAAGTTTCACGGGAGGTTAATGTGTTTAAATTAACAATACCCCAAAGACTAACAGGGAGGTGCATTACCCCTATAGCATATGCATAGTACTACCATTGTTAAGGCGGAACTACACACAAGGATTAAACGTTCACATAGCATCAAAGTCTCAAGTATCACAAGTTTCATGTTTCATGTTTAAATGGATAGAATATGTTTCAAATAAGTTTCAAGTGTTGCGTGGTGTTTTTTGTATAGAATACATGTTACACCCCAAAAGTGATAAAACAAAAGGTGATCGAGTATACTCACCTTAGGTTGCGTGTAAATTTCTTGGAATCGCCTGAGTGGAAAATGAAGGATCAACGAAAGGTGATTAACCTAGAATGAGAATGGGGGTTCGTTATTGAAGTTGCTTATGGATAACGAGTAAATCACTTGAAGACGTTTCCACCAATAACGATGATGTTTTGAAATAATATTAATTAGTGACGATCAAAATAATACTAATTAATATCTAGAAATAATGAAAAATTATAATAGTCATTAACAAAATTATGACCATAAGTTTATTATTTATGTAAATTTATACAATGTATCTCTAATAATTGGTTTAATAATAACATTATTAGTAGTAATAATAATCATTATTATTTTATTTATATTACAAAAGTTAATATTAATAAATAAGATATTGATTTGTATTTATTAAATTTTAATCACTAAAAATTCTGATTTTATAAATAAAACTGATTTTAAATAAAACTGATTTTATAATTGTCTTTTAAATAAAAACTAACTAAATAAAAAAACTGATGTTATATGTTAATCCATTACACAGTCCAACCTGATCAAACTGGCCCAAAACCGGGCCTGATCTGAATAAAAAAGATTGGCCCAAAAGGGCTGGCCCAACTATGGCCATTAACAAATGAACCGCAGAAAACCGGACAAGGACAGGGATCGAACTGGTGACCTGCGGCTCAACGAACACGCAGAACACCACTGGACTGGGTTCCAGTTTAGTCTTTGTTTGTTGATTGAATTAATATTATACAGTCGCTGCAGTTCATCTTCTTCATATAACAAGCAAACTGAACACATTGTTTATGGTTCAACTTCCAGATTTTAATTGTTTGCATAAGTATGGTGAACGAATGTATGTAGAGCTGATAATCAAATGAAAACCAAAAGAAATAGGGTGCGAACGAAAGAGAAGAAAATGGATGTCGCGAGTTTCCGGTTGCCTTAATCGTACTCTCCGCCGATATTCCGGTGACTAGCAGGTTTCCGGCAGTGTATTTCCGGCGACGAAACAGGACCGAGAGAGAGGGAGACGTATGCGAGAAGTTGAGGTCGAAAAAAAAGAGAAGAGTTGAGTATTAATAACCGAAAGGACGAAACCGTCGGATCCTGATCGGTCCGAGATTAAGTTCGCCGGAATCCCAAAAGTCTTGATTCCATCCGTTACTTGCAGTCACGTTTTGGCGGTAATAGTTCAAACGTAAACAGTATACAAGTTAAACAAACCGGATTTCAACAAACTTGGAGTCATGGTCGAGTGGTTTAATGGGCGCGTGTTAGGTTGTTGACAGTTTAGTCCCTGAAACTTTGTTACACTATTTCAAGTTTTAAACTTTGCACAAAAGGTCCCTCCACTAACTAACTAAGTTAAAGGGAGTTTTCTAAGTTAAATAACTTTTAATAAGAATCCTTTTTCTTTAATTAATCAAACAATTAATTTAATGTATGAATAATTATTTACTTAAATAATAACATGATTACTTATTTAAATAAAATGATTTACCCTTTAATAAATGAATTTGAATAATAAGAAAATAATGTATTTTTAATATTCAAATAAATGTTTTAGTTAATTAATAATTGCATTTAATATTAGTGATTAAATAAAAAATAAATGATTAGATGATTAAATAGATGAAGAAATTATTTAAATAAATAATTAATTAAATAAACTTGAAAATACAGAGCGTTACAATTTACACGTGTTTAAGTTTGTTATATTTACAAACGTGTAAAAAATCTAATAAGAGTGATTTTGAAACGATAAATGAATTATTTGATGTTATAAATTCCTTTTTTTGATGTTGTATTTTAACTACAATGAGGTTTGTATTAAAAAAAGGTTTTGATTGATTTTTTCATTCGTTGTCACAGGTCTCGCAATATTTAGCGTTCTCAAGATAACTCTCCTATATATATATATATATATATATATATATATATAGGGTTAAGGTAAAATGAAAACTCATACGAGTTGTGAGAACTTAAAGAACTCGGCCTTACTTAAGGTTTTTTCAAAAAAAATTTTTACCAAAAATCCTAAAAAAACAAATTTTCCAAATAAAAAAATAAATAAATAGCTTGTTTTTTTTCATTTACTACTGCCGTAAATGATGAAAAAGATGATGTTATGCTTATGTCATTACCTTTTTACAGCCACCATAAGGGGGCGAAAAACACCATTTCGAATTTTTTATTTATTTTTTTACAGCAGTCTTTTCTAAAATTTTAATCTAGGGGTATGAAAAAATGAGGTCGAAAATCGCACGGAAAGGCCGAGTTCTCTAAATTCTCACAACTCATAAGGGTTTTCCCTTGATCCAAATTCTATATCCCTACCCTTATATATATATATATATATATATATTGTAACACCCCAACCAATGGCGGAAACATCGGGATGAGACGAAAACGAGATTGCTCATTGCTCACAACATTATTAAGTGACAATAATTAATTAAACCATATTTCATTTCATAAGAATTGTCAAATACATCAATATAACAAAACAAAGAACAACCTAACATTTGCAAAGTCATAACAAAATTGATACGTCGACATTAAACCTAACGTCTAATTTGTGTGTATCTAGTCCTTGCTATATTGTTTTCATAGCGTCATCTCCTTCAACCTGTAACATGTTTTAAAATAAAGTCAATGCAAAAGCAAAGGAGAGTACACAAGTTTAAGCATAGCATACGTATACGAATAAAGTTTTAACAATCCTCATGGCAACCAAATCCATACAAGAGCAAAATCATGGCATGCAATACTAATAATCAAACCCGTAACGTAATCACGATGTTTTAACATGACCTCACGAATAACATGATGGAGGTGGATGCGTGAATTCCTATAGCGCTAAGCATGTCAAACAAAGGCTAAAAATAGTTAATGACTAAAGCATAGCATAACGTTTATCCCAGACAAGCAACAAGTGTATAGGATTGTTTGTGCGTTTCATAAAGTTTAAGTGTTTGTGATTTTTGTATATGGAAACATGTTACACCCAAAAAGTGATATAAACAAAAGTGGGTCGAGTGTACTCACAAAATTGCTAAGTCTTCTTTGGTAATTCCACGACGAGTTGATGAGTGGGAGAAAGGGGACACCAAGGTCACCTTAAAAATGGCAAACGAATGTGCATGAATAATCGAAGCTACGACGGAGGATTCGAATTGGAGTTGAAAGCACGTGTAACTATATCACGGGATTTATGTAACGACTTTAAATTTTAAATTGTCAAAGGTGTCGTAGAAGTGTTATCAAAATAATACAATAAATATATGTATTTTTAGCGAAAAGTGTATTAGGTAACTATTTATATTTTGACGAAAAGTATATTAAATATATATATATATATATATATATATTTTAAAAGTATAATATATATGTCTTGTCGATAAGGGAATGATATACATATATGTATATTGCCTTTTAGATAAGTATAGGTGTACGAGGGTTTAATAATTTATTTTGTCGAAGTATAATATATATATTTATTTGATGTCGTTTAAGAAATATGCTTCGCCGAAAAGTGCAATAAATATATACGTATGATTTGACGAAAACCGGGCAGAGTTTCCTCTGTTTTTAGACGATCCCGACAACACAAGTTGTCGATATATGTGTCAAAACTCAACAATCAACGAAGCAATATATTTATACAAGTTATGTAACGAAAATATATATATTTATACAACTTACAAAGACACGTTTAGTGTAAAGTAAGTAATGTTTTACGATTAAAACGATAAATAATATAAACAATAATAATAAAGGTTTTGCGCCGTTTAAGATTTTTACCCAGTCTCGGGTCGACAATTGACCAGTAGTTGACCGGTTGACTTTCGTTGACAAAGTTGACTGATGTTGACTTGTGTTGACTAAACTGACACTGACCGGAACTCGAACTAACATTGCCTGAAACGGAGAAACCACAAAAGGATTTCGGGTTTAGAAGGATTTAAAGAAAGCAAAGATAGTGGGGATGAGTTAAAAGGGTTACCGGAGGTTTCGGAGACGAACATGTTGCTGGTTGACGCCGGTGTTGCTGCCGTCGAGCCTGCTGCCGCCGTTGCTGCCATCAAGCCTGCTGCCGCCGCGAGTGGTGCTACTGCCTCCCTCCGTCGCTGCTGCAGCTTACACACTTGTGCCGCCACCACAAGGGTGGCCGGCAGTCCAGTACTCAGGGAGAGAAGAGACAGCGAGGGGGGTTGAGTGGTGCAGGTTGGAGGAGAGGTGAGGGTTCGAGGGGAGGTCGGCGAGGCGATGGGTGTCCGCTGCAGGGACTGCCACTGCTGCGGCTTCGTTGCTGGTGCGCCGCCACCGTTGCGATGGCCGGCGGCTCTGTTGCAAGGAGAGAGGGAGGTAGATGGTTTGCGACCGGAGAGACGGCTTGAGCCGTTGTCGGAGGAGAACCGAGGGAGAGAGACGAGAGGTGAGTGCAGGCGGTTGAGGGCGACTGTGAGTGACGAGAGAGACAAGATAGGCGGTGTTGTGGTGTTGGCTGCCGGAAAAAGGGGGTCGCCGGAGTCTCGCCGGAAAGGCGGCTCCGATCACCGGAAATGTGAAGGTAGGAGAAGAGGGATGAGGCTTTTATAGTGTTAGGGTTTCAAGGGTGTTGGGCCTAAAGCCCCATAGCGGCCCGATTGCGTTTCTGAAGCCCATTTCAGCGCCCGAACGTTACAAAATAGCGTACAATTTTTATTTAAGTTTTAAACACGGGAATTAAATGTAAGACATCAAAAAAGTCGTGTTCGGTTGTCGTTTCGTTAAAAAAACACGTAACAATACGTTGTTTCCGTTTTTAAACCGTTTTTCAATCCGATTGTAGTTGCGACTCAGGAAATAGAAAACGAGCGTGAATTTTTATAAAAATAATAATCTTAGAAATACGAGGCGTTACAGTCTCCCCTCCTTTTCGTCCCGAAATTTATTCAAGAGGAAGACTTTAGAAAGATTTGGCTAGAGAATGATCGTCTAAAATTGAGACTTGGATGTTTGGACACATGAGGGAAAGCATGAAATTTAGAGCAACGAAGAGTTAGGTTTGCAAGAAGAAGTTGCTTGACTAGAAAGATTAAAGCCATCAAGCGTAAGTAAAGCGCGTAAGTATGCGTATAGGAGAGTGGTTTAAACGAGCTTGAATAACTCAATGATATGCCATCTAAGCATAAAAGCTATCGTAAGAAGTGGTATGCAGTTTAATGGTGAGTGTGGTCGAACCGTAGGTTGTTACAAAGTTCTATCGACTTTGAAGAGTGTTAATAAATCTCGGTTTTGTAGAGAGTTGTTTAATGATGGAAAACGAGAAGGTTAGGTATTTAAAATAAGCTAGTTATCGAGGTAGCGGCCAATCAAGCGTGTTGCTATCTACGAGAATGGGAGATAACTTTAGAGTAAGAAGGCATTTAGGGTTTGAATGCTTACATGATTGATTGTAAACGAGGTTGCATAAAAGACAAGGTTAACAGGGGTAATGGAGGCATAAGAGCGGACGATTGATTCGATCAACGAATACTCGTGTAAGGATGACATATGTATATGAACAAACGAAAACGTTACATTAGGGATTAAGACTCGTCGTGGATAATCGGGTAGCGCGCACTTAGCAATGCAGTTGTGAGTTGTTTAAAGCTGGCGTGTTAGGTCATATTATGGTCTGTAAATCACCGAATTTCTCATGACACGTATTACGAAAGTTTGGCAGCATGGTGAAAACACTTATGTATAGAAAGTACCAGCGACGTATCCACCATGTTTTGACCACGTTGCGACCGTTTCGTTACTCGATGCAATGTTACGTTCCGTGTGTTACCATACGCGGTAGTACACTCTATGGTTCTCATGCGCTTATCGCTATAATCCCGTGTGCACCCGCGATTATACCGATAATCACATGATCCGCATAGCTTGTACTAGCAGCGCATGAATAAAGGTGTACATACATTCTAAAAATAGGTTCGCGTGTGTGTAAGAATGTAGTGCGTAGGCATGTTGCGTGTAATTAGCTTGTGGCCCACGTAAGCGAATCCCTCGGGTTCCGCTCGCGCACAGGCGTGAATATGAATACGAGTACAAGTATAGGTATGTGTATGAGTATAAGCATAAGCATAAGTATGGAAATAAGTATAAGCATGGATATAAGACGTATATGCATGAATGTGATGATAAGTATAAGTGTAACACCCCTGCCCCTCGTTATCACCAATATTGTCCGCTTTGCCCTTGATGGGTGGCCCATCCAGGAACTCACGGCTTTGTTTTTGTTTGCCCTGGTGGAGACTTCCCAGGAGGTCACCCATCCTAGTACTACTCCCACTTGAGCACGCTTAACTGTGGAGTTCTCCTCTCATCCACTAGCATTAAGCCCAAACGCGTTGGTGATTTTAGAGGTAGGGCATTACTTATGAGCCAGGAATCTCTCCTGTCCACGGACAATGTTGGGAGGTAAGCCATTAGGTGTTATAATAAGCATGAAAGATGACACGTATTTTCATGAACATGAATATGTGTATAATTATGAACGTCAACAAGTGTAACAGACGATAATTGTGCGTATGATATGAATTGAATGCTACGAATTTATTTACATAAGATAGTCGAGAGATCAGGGTCTGTAAAACGAATGATACGATTAAAATGTCATGCAACAGTTGACCAAACCATGTATGAGGATATGCATGTAATTTTTTTTTTACTTTTTTTTTTGCAAAACTTTGAGGTTATCGTTTCTAAAATAGGTTCAGTTTCACTTAGAATGTAGGATCTAGTTTGTGAATATAAAAGAATATAAGGTACTTATTGATTATGCATTACGTATTTCGTAATGGATGATAGTGCTACCACTGATTTAGGGGAATTTAAGTAAGTCGAAAGTGGTTGGTCCTTGTAATGTTTTCTTGCCCACGTGTTTTGAAATTGATGTGACATTTTGGGTGGTGCATGACAAGGTCTTAAATTAGTAGGTTCGCATTGTTTTCAAAGGATATTACATCAAGATAAGAAATTTGAAATTCAGTGGTTCGTGTGAAACGTTGTCTCTTGAGAGGAAATCCGTGTTAATTGATTTAATGACCGTTGAAAAACGTTTAGCAAAATGTTTTCTTAATCGCGATGAGAGATTTAGAGGGTGTTTGGGGTTGAGTTTTGAAAATAGATTATGTGTTCTGAATACTCAAAATCAGATAATTAGTTGTAACAAAACATACTGTAGGAAGATAGTGTTTGGATTTGATTATGTTATTTGATATCACAATAATCAGGAAATCAACTATTTGAGTGTTTAAAAAATACATATACATGTATATATAAAGTCATAAATAGATGAGCTTTGATCTCTAAAATGCGTAAAACAAATCAGTTTTTTTTATATTATCATTATATATATATATATTTTTTTTGTTAATTATTTACCAAACACTAAAAATAGATTTTTATTTTTTTATTTATTTAATATTTGCGCTTTCAAACACAAAAATAAAAATATTAGGTTGCAAAAACAATCCCAAACACACCTTTAGTACAACGATCCCATAATGCCTATAAGATATTGGTTTGATTTTTTTTTTTGTTTACAGACGAAATTTTTTTTTAACATAAAGTCATTGCGTGAGCGTGTTTTAGTGATTAAGTTAAACATAAGACTTGTGGGCAAGGTATTCCTTGGACCGATTAAGTTGGTAGGTAGCATTCTGTCGAGCTTTGAAAATCGTAAAACAAAACGTTTCATGTGGTGACCAAGTATATGCGTATGTGATTTATATGAAATAGATTACAGGATGGGAAATACGTTTGATAAAATAGTACGTTTTGAAATTCGTCTAAGTAAGAATTTTGACGATATGTTAAAAGACTTAGGTAAACAATTTAAACATGTGGTTTGTGTAATAAAGTCTCCAAGAAGGAGGGTTGGTAACGATCACCGAGGTATGGAATCACCCCTAATCCGTTGGTGAGGTCGTTTTAAGGAAGGAAGGAAACGAAGTTTGATCGTCTAGGTAAGGAATTCACTCCTATCTCGACGACGGTCTCCATTTCGGACTTTTCGAGAAATATAAGTCTAGTTGATGACGTTTTGAAATCATGTATGCAAATAATGTATAAGTGGATAAAAAGGTTTAATATGAATTGCGTAAAAACCTTAAAATAAATTAGAAACTCGAAAGGAATGGTAACAAGTATATAAAAAGTCATGTATAAATTGAAATGGTATAAAAGAGAGTCTCAGAAAACATTAGACTGTTTCGGGTAGAGAAACGTCGACTATTCCAAAGTGAATCGAAGATCCTTTCAAATTAGAGAAACGTGCTTTGGCCTATAGGTAAAACGCTCTCGTCAAGAAGCGATTAACGGCATTTTACCCTTCCAGTTATTACACGTCTCTAATCGATTGGAAAATCGAAACTTTGGCGAGATTGAAAATCGAGGAATGGGACTTAATCGACAAGGTGCGGGTTTCACCCCTAACTCGACGATTTCGTACCCTAAGTGTGGTTGGCACTCTTCGGGTCAAAATTGATTTCGACACTTTGACGAGAGTCCACTAGAGTTTGAATGGGAAGTTTTCCATCAAGGTGTGGATGTCACTCCTAACTTGATGATGTAACTTCGTGAAAAAATAAAAAATAAGCGTAATGAGAATCGTTCACCAAATTGTGGATATCACGCATATTTTGGTGAAGTCGTCTCACTTGTGTAATACGAGTGTTTTCGAGTTTAGTATAATCGAGTAATATGCATTAGGGAAGGCGTATGATTGAAATAATGTAACGAGTAGGAACACGTAAAGCAGTTCATAAATTTAACATATAAGAGACGTTTTAAGAAATTAGCATGTGAATCACGTATGGTCAAGTATGGTACTTAACCATAGACTAGGTCAAAAGCGTAGCAATTTACCTAATTCCCTATAGTTATGGCTCTGATACCAATCTGTAACACCCCAACCGATGGCGGAAACATAGGGATGAGACAAAAACGAGATTGCTCATTGCTCACAACATTATTAAGTGACAATAATTAATTAAATCATATTTCATTTCATAAGAATTGTCAAATACATCAATGTAACAAAACAAAGAACAACCTAACATTTGCAAAGTCATAACAAAATTGATACGTCGACATTAAACCTAACGTCTAACTTGTTGTTTCTAGTCCTTGCTATATTGTTTTCATAGCGTCATCTCCTTCAACCTGTAACATGTTTTAAAATAAAGTCAATGCAAAAGCAAAGGCGAGTACACAAGTTTAAGCATAGCATACGTATACGAATAAAGTTTTAACAATCCTCATGGCAACCAAATCTATACAAGAGCAAAATCATGGCATGCAATACTAATAATCAAACCCGTAACGCAATCACGATGTTGTAACATGACCTCACGAATAACACGATGGAGGTGGATGCGTGAATTCCTATAGCGCTAAGCATGTCAAACAAAGGCTAAAAATAGTTAATGACTAAAGCATAGCATATCGTTTATCCCAGACAAGCAACAAGTATACGATTCAAGTAGTCATGTGTATAGGATCATTTGTGCGTTTCAGAAAGTTTAAGTGTTTGTGATTTTTGTATATGGAAACATGTTACACCCAAAAAGTGATATAAACAAAAGTGGGTCGAGTGTACTCATAAAATTGCTAAGTCTTATTTGGAAATTCCACGACGAGTTGATGAGTGGGAGAAAGGGGACACCGAGGTCACCTTAAAAATGGCAAACGAATGTGCATGAATAATCGAAGCTATGACGGAGGATTCAAATTGGAGTTGAAAGCACGTGTACCTATATCACGGGATTTATGTAACGACTCTAAATTTTAAATTGTCAAAGGTGTCGTAGAAGTGTTATCAAAATAATACAATAAATATATGTATTTTTAGCGAAAAGCGTATTAGGTAACTATTTATATTTTGACGAAAAGTATATTAAATATATATATATATATATATATTTTTAAAAGTATAATATATATGTCTTGTCGATAAGGGAATGATATACATATATGTATATTGCCTTTTAGATAAGTATAGGTATACGAGGGTTTAATAATTTATTTTGTCGAAGTATAATATATATATTTATTTGATGTCGTTTAAGAAATATGCTTCGCCGAAAAGTGCAATAAATATATATACGTATGATTTGACGAAAACCGGGCAGAGTTTCCTCTGTTTTTAGACGATCCCGACAACACAAGTTGTCGATATATGTGTCAAAACTCAACAATCAATGAAGCAATATATTTATACAAGTTATGTAACGAAAATATATATATTTATACAACTTACAAAGACACGTTTAGTGTACAAGTAAGTAATGTTTTACGATTAAAACGATAAATAATATAAACAATAATAATAAAGGTTTTGCGCCGTTTAAGATTTTTACCCAGTCTCGGGTCGACAATTGACCAGCAGTTGACCGGTTGACTTTCGTTGACCAAGTTGACTGATGTTGACTTGTGTTGACTAAACTGACACTGACCGGAACTCGAACTAACATCGCCTGAAACGGAGAAACCACAAAAGGATTTCGGGTTTAGAAGGATTTAAAGAAAGCAAAGATAGTGGGGATGAGTTAAAAGGGTTACCGGAGGTTTCGGAGACGAACATGTTGCTGGTTAACGCCGGTGTTGCTGCTGTCGAGCCTGCTGCCGCCGTTGCTGCCATCAAGCCTGCCGCCGCCGCGAGTGGTTCTACTGCCTCCCTCCGCCGCTGCTGCAGCTTACACACTTGTGCCGCCACCACAAGGGTGGCCGACAGTCCAGTACTCAGGGAGAGAAGAGACAGCGAGGGGGGTTGAGTGGTGCAGGTTGGAGGAGAGGTGAGGGTTCGAGGGGAGGTCGGCGAGGCGATGGGTGTCCGCTGCAGGGACTGCCACTGCTGCGGCTTCGTTGCTGGTGCGCCGCCACCGTTGCGGTGGCCGGCGGCTCTGTTGCAAGGAGAGAGGGAGGTAGATGGTTTGCGACCGGAGAGACGGCTTGAGCCGTTGTCGGAGGAGAACCGAGGGAGAGAGATGAGAGGTGAGTGCAGGCGGTTGAGGGCGACTGTGAGTGACGAGAGAGATAAGATAGGCGGTGTTGTGGTGTTGGCTGCCGGAAAAAGGGGGTCGCCGGAGTCTCGCCGGAAAGGCGGCTCCGATCGCCGGAAATGTGAAGGCAGGAGAAGAGGGATGAGGCTTTTATAGTGTTAGGGTTTCAAGGGTGTTGGGCCTAAAGCCCCATAGCGGCCCGATTGCGTTTCTGAAGCCCATTTCAGCGCCCGAACGTTACAAAATAGCGTACAATTTTTATTTAAGTTTTAAACACGGGAATTAAATGTAAGACATCAAAAAAAGTCGCGTTCGGTTGTCGTTTCGTTAAAAAAACACGTAACAATACGTTGTTTCCGTTTTTAAACCGTTTTTCGATCCGATTGTAGTTGCGACTCAGGAAATAGAAAACGAGCCTGAATTTTTATAAAAATAATAATCTTGGAAATACAAGGCGTTTATATATATATATATATATATATATATATATATATATATATATATATATATATATAATTCTTAATAATAAAAAAAGAAGAAATTTCAACTAATAAGAATCTTACATTTTACTTCATTTAATTTTTGTATTTAATATTAGTGTAAGGGTATATTGGTAAACTTAGATATATCATTAATTGGTAGTATTCCTTTTAATAGCTAAATACATTCAATTTGTAAACTATTTTCAAAAAAAATATTTTTTCAAGGAAGAAAAAAATTAATTTAAAGTGTAGGATCGATTACGAGTTGTTTAGGATAAATTTCAATATGTAGGATAAATTTCAAAACGTGTAGGATAAATTTTGATGTGTGTTGGCAAAAAAATTAGTGTGTAGGATGATAGTATTTATGACTAATTTAGTCAAAGAAAGTAATAAATGAGATGATAGAAAAACTATTTAATGGTTTACAATTGTACACTTTGTTCTTTTTCTTCTAAATTTAATTGTTTTCTCAAATGAACCCCATATATATATATATATATATATATATATAAATTTAGAAGAAAAAGAACAAAGTGTATATATAAACATTTTCATCTACGTTTTTGCTAAAAAAAATGATTGCCCAACTCACGTGGGAAGTAGGAGTTCTAATGGTTCTCTTAACTCATGATGGTTCTTAATTGAACCGAATCATATATATATATATATATATATATATATATATATATTATATATATATATATATATGAGAGTTATCTTGAGAACGCTAAATATTGCGAGAACCGTGAGAACAAATGAAAAAACCAATCAAAATCATTTTTTTAAACAAACCTCATTTTAATTAAAATACAACATCAAAATAAGAATATACAACATCAAAGAATTCATTTCTCCCATCAAAATCACTCTTATTAGATACAAAAAATTACGAATTCACATAAATTTAAACGTGTAAATTAAATTTCTAACATTGTATTCGAATAATAATGATAAGTGCAAAAAGAAATTTTGAATTTGAATTGTTTTTGACCAAGTTTTCGTGGTTTTTCATTCGTTCTCACGGTTCTCGCGATATTTAATTAGCGTTCTCATTTAAACCTTCCCATATATATATATATATATATATATATATATATATATATATATATATATATATATATATATATATGACAAGGTTATTGTAAAAGTGGTGTGTTTTGTGAAAAGTGTATGAAGGAATCTACACAATTAGATTTATAATCTAATGGTTGAGATTATAATGATAATATTGTAAATAGTGTTTACAATAAAAATAATTAATTTTCTAGATTAAGGGTATAAAGGTAAATTTAACATTTTTAAATTAAGAAACCAACATGCAATGCACATGCAAGTTTGCCAATTCTTTTTTAAACGTCAATAACTTTTTATACGTAACTCTTTTTAATAAAAATTACACAATAATAACGAGTTTGTTTTATCTTTCATACGAGTACCATATTGTTATACTTATATAGAGAAAAAAATTATGTTTCGATCGGATATTTTAGTCCATGGTTTTTTGTCTATGTCCAGACAATGGTGTTTTAATTTTAGTGTGAGTCAAGGCGTTGTGTTTTACAGTAAAACACCATGATCGTATATAAGACATCATAGCATTGCAAATAACGAATTATGATTCAAGTCATGGTGTTTTAATGTCTAGAGTCTGTATCATTGTATTGTGATTGCAATCATGGTGTTTTAACATCTGGAATAGCAATGAATGATTCTAGATGTTAAAACACCACGACTGTATTATGATTCAACTCATGGTGTTTTAGGAATTTGTATGGTGTTTTATATATGCAAAAATAACAAAAATCATTCTAAATGTTAGAATACCATGGTTGTATTACGATTCAAGTTGTGGTGTTTTATTGAATTTGTCTGGTGTTTTATACGAACTGATGATTCAAAAAAATATGAACTTTAATTTCCTTCGATCTCTATGAATCAGACGATAAGATTTATAAAATCTCCGAGTTTGTATATAAAACTGAATTCTTAATAAAAAGAAAATTATATCACTATCTAAAATAACTCACCGGAGGTTACAAAGATTAATTTATCAATTAATTGAACTTTGAAGAAATTATATTATTGTTTTTTTAATTAAGTAAATTGAATGACACATGTCAATACCATATTATTTTCTATATTCTCACACTATTAACCCTTTTAACAGGATCCTTAATCTATATATTTATATATCTCATACCCTTAATTTCAAATAATATAAGGCTTAACTAGTTTAAACAGTTAAACCAACTTGGATTGTAATACTCAAATTTTTAAACAATTAAATAGAAAAACCCCAACAACTAAAACCTACTATAAATTTATAACAATTATTTTTTTTATTATAGCTTTTTATATATGATTATTAAGTTTATATTATAGGGTCTGTGTTCTTTTACTATATGGGCCCAAAACATTTCCAAAATGTTTGAGACCGGCCATGCAAATAAGTAACATAGGTTTGAATCTCATTTGCCCAGTTGTTGTTTCTTAACAGTTGCATGTTAGTTGTGGGTAAAACAAAATGATGCATGTTGGTTTGGGTGCATACAATACTAAACTGAACTTGTAGTAACAACTGATTATTAGAAACCATCAATTTGAGTGTTTCAAGACTTCCAATCTTATCATTAGATATTCATGTCTATGGTGGGTGAGTTAGGGCCTTGATTAGTACTTGTATCACTAATCTTTATTACTTTCGTACTATTGACAATTTTGGATTTCTCTTTGTTGCTTATGCCAGAGAGTGCGGTATACTGTCCCTGGCTAACTCAGCCTTTTTGACGCCCTTTAGCGCCCCTCCAGCATTTCCCGTCCGTCAAAGAGGCGGCACTATAGAAGAACTGTTAGCTCAGTAACGGATGCCAAACGACTCTTTTTGGTGGTCCCAATACAATATTACCATTTGGCAACGGTAATTTAAAAAAAAGTAACTTTTATTTTTAAATATTCACATTATATATATCTTACCATTTTTACTCAAACCATACCATTTCTACCATATATTTTCCATAATTTTTATACATTATATCAAATTCACACAATGTTTCCCATCGGATGGCCTATCAAGGTTGGACGAGTTCGACGATAGACTTACTGGGCTTCTCTCGATCAAGGAAAAGGAACACGAACTTAAAATGGAGAAACAAATCGAGAAAGATATGAAGTTTCTTGAGAAAATTTTTTCCCATCTACCGGAGGAGAACCAAGCCCATTTAGAGGCCCGTAAGGTAAAAATCAAAGCTGAATATATGTAGATTTTTAGTAGTTTTTATTTTTAAGTTGGTTGTTTTTTTAAGTAACTAATTTGTAGTTTTTATTTTTATTTTTAAGTAGTTTGTAATCTTTTATTTATTTATTTGAAATTATGTTTTTTTAACTGTGTTTTAAATAAAAATGGTATATAAATTAAATAAAATACAAAAAAACAAATAATTAGGTAATCATGATAGGAGCTTTAAACCACTGCATGCAAATGAAAGGGAGGGGTTTTAAAGACCGCCATGTGACATGGAGTCTACGTGACGCTGATGTGTCGTGATAAGGCCTCTATGAGCTTTATACCACACTCACTAGCCTTCGCGTACCCAGACTCTATATGGTTTTCTTGTTTTACAATATATGGTTTTCTTGTTTTACAATGTTGCATTTTTTTTCCGGAAAATTGATATTCAAACGAAAAGGATGAAGCTCTAGAATCAGAATCAATCCCGATGTTGATTTGAGGTTGATGTACGGGATTTTCAAAGTTGAGGGACCTGGAGTTTATAATATTGAACCAAAGGCGTTCAAGTCAAAGATCCATATCAAGTTAAATTTCATTTTTTTAACGACCAACGAATCCTTCAAATAGGCTACTGGCGAAATTCATTATATCGGGATACACTTGCCTCTGAACCGGGGAAAACCCTCACCTAGGGCCAAAGCCCGTGAACACTCGCCCGAAAGCACGGCAATGCGGTGAGGTAAAACACGCTCAGTTTAAGGATCGAACTAGCGATCTCCACCTATTCAGCTAGTCTTCCATCATCACCAGGTGCCGTAGAAAATAGTAGAGAGAGCAGGAATCAAACTTTGGTCCCTTAGAACACCAAGTCTCTCCCTTACCACTCCACCACCACTTCATTGGCATAAAGTTAAGTTCATAATTATAAATTCATGCCCCATCTCTAGTTAGTATTAATTCTAATATAAATGCATGGCTGTTTCAGTTATTGTTGTTGTTGCATTCTCATGTTTTTTGATTTTATAACCTTTGGAAAATGATTTGATTTTCTATTAATTAGATTTTCTCATGAAATTGCTAGTTCTCTCTGGTATAGTCTAGTATAGTATGTTTTGTTATATTTTTTTTTACTGAAAATGTGTTGTCACGAAATAGATATCGTACAGTTTGAATAAACAATGCTATATGTCACTAATCTTGTTCTGACCTACATTAACTAGTTATCAAGAAGTTAGATGGTACATATGGCCTCCTAAGGATATTTCATGAGATCTCAAAAGTTTAATTTTTATTACTATTTAGTAGGTCATTGACTCTTGATTATTGAATGATTATGGACAATTATGTTATAATTTTTGTAAGAGTAAATTGTCATTTTCGTCCGTGAGGTTTGAGCACATTTGCCATTTTCGTCTAAAATGACATTTTGGTACCATTTTGCTCCCTCACGTTTGTAACTTTTTGCCATTTTCATTCAAATGCCTAACCTAGTTACTTTATAACGTTAGATTAGTTATTTTTGAAAGAGTAAATTGCCAGTTTCGTCCCTGAGGTTTTGGGCACATTTGTCATTTTCATCCAAAATGACACTTGTAACTCCGGCACCGTCTCCGGCACCACCTGCAACTCCGGCACCGTCTCTGGCACAACCTGCAACTCCGGCACCACCTACAACTCTGGCACAAACCTGCAAGTCCGTCACCTTCTCCGGCACAACCTGCAACTCCGGCATAAACCTGTAAGTCCGGCACCGTCTTCGGCACAACCTGCAACACCGGCGCCACATGCAACTCCGGCAGTTGCAGGTTTGTGCCGGAGTTGCAGGTTGTTGCGGAGACGGTGCCGGACTTGCAAGTTTGTGCCGGAGTTGCAGGTTGTGCTGGAGTTGTAGGTGGTGCCGGAGTTGCAGGTTGTGCCGGAGTTACAAGTGTCATTTTTTATGAAAAGGGCAAATGTGCCCATGGACGAAAATGGCAATTTACTCTTTCAAAAAAACTCATCTAACGTTATAAAGTAACTAGGTTATGCATTTGGACGTAAATGGCAAAAAGTTACAAACGTGAGGGGCAAAATGGTACCAAAGTGTCATTTTGGACGAAAATGGCAAATGTGCCCAAACCTTAGGGACGAAAATGACAATTTACTCTTTTTGTAATTATATTACAAATCTCAGGGACGAAAATGGCAATTTACTCTTTTTTAATTATATTACAAACATGTAGGTTCATTTTTTAGAAAGAAAATCTAGAAGTTTTACTAAAAACCTTACCAACTAAAGAAACCTTATATTTCTTTCTTTCACAAAAAAACGAGAGAGAAACACTCTCTAAACTTCATCTCCATCTTTTCCAAGCTCTAAACTAAATTACTTGGGCTAACCTCGAACGCATGGACTTCCATAGCAGTACATACTGCTTCGATTGTCGTACCTTGAGTAGGAGACGCACTATCTAAGTAGAGGCACAAAACCGGTTTTAAGGGACCCATGTTGAACACGAATCCTAAATCACAACCGACAACACTAGTTTGTATGTTCATAGTTTTAATGTTAATAACGAAGTTGAAGACTCTACCTAACTACAAGAGATGCACTATCTTTGTTGAAGTTGAAGACTCTGCCTATTGAAGACCTTGGTTTGATTCAGCTTACACATACGTAACGCTTATTTCATAGTTTTAATATCTGTATTGATTTTGCATTATAGTATTTGTTACTACTCAATATCCAATGTTAATGACGAGAGTATTGTTATTATTTTGTTATTTGTTTTTCTGTAGTTAATAACGAGAGTATTGTTATTTATTTATTATTATTATTTTTATATAAAAAAATGACTCACTTTCCTACAAGTTTTTACTTGCATGCAACATGTTTTAAGTAACAATATATAGAGTACCAAATTGATTGTTAATAGAATAGAATAGAATATTGAGGAATGACTATTCTTGTAATCCTCTTTCATGGACCAATAACATGTTGACGTTAGTAGAATATTGAGGAATGACTATTCTTGTAATCCTCTTCATGGACCAATAACATGAAGGGAATCCCCGCAAATTCTGATGCCTGTTTATCTAACCCGAACCAAATTGACCAGAAAACTAAAATTCAAATGCCGTCAGGTTAAATATGAGTTCTAAAACAATAATAACTTCACATGAAAAAAAAATTATAGCTCCGCCACTGAGAGTGAGATCATTGCCTCCCATGTGAAAGATTTAACACCTAGCTAATCGATTCATATGGATTGATGATAAACTTTAGTTTATTTATTTTTATTTTGTTGTTGGATCCAAATAAGAATGTATACTTTATTTAATAGGTTATATTTATCTAGTTTAGGTTTAATATTGATTTAATAAGTGTTTAAGTCAGAATAGGTTTACATTTAGGATTAGGTCTTTATAAGTAGGGTTTTTTATGTAATTGTTTTTTGTGCGTTGAATAAAAAACCGTTCTTATTTTTGTTCATTAGGGGCCAGGTTTTCCAACACAATGGTAGTCAAAGTGGAAAACGACGGAAGGAATCCGCTTGGATGGTCATTGGACGGCCTCGTCCGTGGATGGTTTCTAATAAACTTATATGAATTTTCATACTTACATTTCCCTTGTTCATTTTATCCACCCTCTTTCCACCTGATTTTCATATTTTCTTAAAAAACACTGTAAATAAAACATTCCAAGAACTAGAAGAATAATAGAAACATTACAAGTATATGCAGGAGTAGGGAGTGTAACATCCCCACTCCTCATTCACGACTAACAAACCATAGCAAACTAAGGAACGACTTGATTGCACAAGAATAACTGAGGTGACACATACATAGATACACACATCTCTATATACATTCCTGAAGGAGTAGTAATATTGTTTGATGTTTGTAGAGATATCAACTTTTAGCTCTAAGAGGATAAAGGCGGATTGGAAGTCCCATGGCAGGGATAGGCCATGGGTTCACAACAATTTGCTCATCTGGAATTAGTTTCTCTCATTTGAATTTTCTAACCAAATGATGCATGAACACCAGTATTTCGAACCGAGCATACTCTTTTCCAGGGCACATACGAGGTCCTCCTCCAAATGGTACGAACGTATACGGTGCTGGTCCTTCGCCATCAAATCTTGATGGAACAAACTTTTGCGGTTCAGGAAAGTATTCGGGATTTTTGTGAGTTGAGATGGAACTCCAGTACAACTATAATATCAAGTACTATTAGAAAAAACTTTGGAACATATTTACAAATTATAATGGAGGCCTTCTTGATTCAGGCATGTGTATGTGTGAATTACCTTCCAGCCCTTCAGAATAGAGTAACCATTGTATACGAAATCAGCAATTGCTTCTCTGAAAGTACCTCGGAGAGGTGGAGCTAATCTAAGAACTTCACATGCCACATTCCATGAGTACCTCATCTTCGATATATCATTCCAATTCAACAGTTCTTCTGATACTTTAGATTTTGCGATTTCCATTTGTTCTATATCAAAAATAAAAAAATGCACACATTTAAATATTATGATGATACTGTAAGATTTAATATATTATGTTGTAATATTTAATCATGTAGCCATTATAATCAATTATATTATATTGGATCAAAATATAATTAATCCTATTATATATTAGTTGGTAATTGTTGATGGACCATATTACCCTTATTAATTAACTAGGGTTTCCTCTTGGGTGTATATATAAGGATATAACTAAAGAGGTAAAGGGTAGACAATTACACAACATATTACTCACAACAACATCATAATTCGTCCCTTTCTCTCCATACGAATTCTGCCCTAGAATTCGGTACTACCATCATACCTTTACACCCTTAGGAGGAACCAGATTACACTGACAAAGATGTCGAACACCGTGGCTTCATCTTTGACTGGATTCTCTACTGGCCTGTCTGCCGTCACAGGTATTATTTTATTTGTTTTCCATCATGCATTAAACAGAACTGATTAACATGTGGTATCAGAGCATATGTTGATAAATCAGTTCTGTTTTGAATCCATTAATTCTGGGATTGAAATCTGGAAAACAAAATTTTTAAAGTTGTATAAACAACCGGTTTCGAGTTCCTTTATAATGTCCCAAAATCACTGCTATTCAGAAAAGAATGTTTATTAGTTGACTCGAAATCCTAATGGGTAAAACTTATTGTTCCGAAAACCATTAAAATTCAGGTTTCGGGTTTCCAGAATTATGTTTTAATTTTAGGGTTCATCATATGTTCTTAGGAAAATTCGAAATTCCTTTATGTTTTGGAATATGATTTGGATTATTGAGTGTTATTTCCTGTTTTGATCTGGTTTTGTCTTCTAAAGATTTTCAAAATATGTTAATTGATAATCAGATAAAATCAGAACATCACTAAAACAGGAAACCATATCTCGAATGTCACACCCCGACCCGCAGCGGAAAAGGTGATCGGGGCATGATTGGGTTATCATCAAAGCTCATGACATTTATTATAACGTTTCATATTTATTATTACAAATTTAAATGGAAAGATACAATCATAATTACATCATGTCCTACACATCATTCTAGACTTCATTATTTTCTTCTAAGGCATTTCCTATGTTTTCCTTGCTACATCCTGTTCACTTGTATCATGTGTAAAAATGGTTTTTGGATCAACAAAAAGTTGGCGAGTGAATCCTATGAAAACATTTGAACAAGTTTATTGAATTGATTATAAAATAAGGTGCATAACCACATATGAGTAAATATAGATGTAAACATATTCACAAAACACTTAATATCATATAATGCACACACATACAATAATAAATTTTTTGAGGCACGCGTTGCTCAACCCGTCTCTCACGAGGAACTGATAGGCCTAATGAATGAGTTTTAAGGCACGCGTTGTTCTACGAACTGATGGGCCTAATGAATGATTTGCATACAACTTGACAATATGTAATTCATAACTACAAACAATATTTACATTCTAAGTTTAAATCATAATATGGTATGGCACGAGTTTAAATAAACGAATTAATTTTAGTGACACATGACACACCCCAAAACGCGTAATTAAAAAAGGGAGTTGTAAGATTCACTCACATTGGGTGCGTTCGGTTGATGATGTTGAATGCGCACGAAGTTTGATTTAACCACGAGTGAAACTAACCTAGATAATAACATAATGGTTCGGTAAATAAGCGGATTTTATTAATCAATTTTAGTAGGATTATTGGATATATTTTTGTGAGTTTAAGGCTATTTTCTAACTGTAAAAATGTTATTTTTAAGTATTTTTAATTTAAATAAATAAATAAAAGTAATAAAAAAAATGTTTATTTTTGACTGTTGACCATTGACTTGTTTGACCGTTGACTTATTGACTTGTTGACCGGTTCGGTCGTGTATGTGATATGCGCTGGGTGAGACTCGAACCGGTGACCTCCCGTACGCGTGCACGCAGCTCTACCAACTGAGCTACGTGTCTAACCCGAAATATTTCTGTTTTTAATTATATTTATATACTAATTAGATTAATCCGAAAATCATTTATTTAAAAACGATTTAATTGCACGACTCGGTGCTCGCCACAGGTCTCGAACCCGGGACCTGTGGTTTAGGTTGACACACAGTCCACCGCTGGACTGTGTGTCTAACTTGGTAAATAATCTGGTTTTTATTATACTTATATACTAACTAGATAAATTCATTTCTGTCCTTATATAAAAAGTTTGATAATTGCCAGAACCGGTGCGGTAGTCTGGACTCGAACCCGCGACGTATGATATAAACGCGCACACAGTCCACCACTGGACTGTGTGTCTATCTTGGTTATTATTCCGATTTTCATTAAACTTAAAATCTATTTGCGAGTGAATCCGGTTCAGTTTAAAAAAAGAACATTTTTATTAAGGCGAGTGTGCGTGTGACAAGAATCGAACTCGGGACGTATGCGTGTTTATTTGCACACAGTCCACCGCTGGACTGTGTGTCTAACCCGAGATATAACTTGATTTAAATTATATATATATATTACTGAAAACTTCATCTTCTTCGCTAAGCTTAATCCAGAACCAATGTCCGACTGGTTCGACGATTTAATCAAGTTCTTTAGTGTGTTGTGATTAATTACATATGAGATTAATAAAAAGAACGAGAGAGATTAGGTATAAGATATACCGACAGAGATCCCCTGTTTCGCCGGCGAGTTTCCGATTACAGCAGGTTATTCCGGCGACGTGTGTCTTGCGGCAGAGGGTCTTCAGGAAGCTTGAGGTGAGTGTGGGTGGCTTCGGTATGAGCTCTAGGTGTTCTGTTTTTAGAGTAAGGCATAGAGGTGAAGGGGTTCGGTTTTCCGGCGAGTTGCAGAAAGTTTCCGGCGAGTGAAATTACGTCGAGAATGGGTGTGATTGTGAGCGAAAAGGCTATCAGAGGTTAGAGGGTGCATTTATAGGAAAGAATCGAGATGCATGTGGTCTGATTTCAGTCTTGATTCGTCGGTCAATAAGTTTTCCGGCGGTTATGACCAAAGTCGCGGACTGGACATCGGTTATAACCGATGTTAAGGTTAATGCTTTGGTTAAATCAGAAGAAACCGTCCAATCTCGGCGAAATCGTCGGGATTTCCGACGACTGCGATTGGGCGCGTCAGTTTGAATTCGAGATTTATGTTATGTATTAATTGTTTCAATAAGAACACAAACAACACAAGTGGCGGAGTGGTTGAGCGTGTGGGAGTTAAGACTTGGTTATAACTGGTTGACCCGGGTTCGAAACCCGGCTTCACCCTTTTATTTTTATTTCATTATTTTTAATACTTTTTCAAATGTAACTTTTATATTCTAATATATTTATTAATTATGTATCGTCTAAAATTAATTTGGGCATTAAATACGCAACAAAATTTTTAACTGATTGTTCGGTTAATAAACGGAGCGGGTTTGGTAAATCCGGTTTTTGACGGATGTTACAGTATCCCCTACTTTTTAGAAATTTCGTCCCGAAATTTAAGTAGTGGCATATTTGTCTAAAAAGGATGGTGTTTAATTTGACAGTTACATACTTAGAAAAAGAGTAAGAGTTTAAATTTTTTTGTTTGAGGCGGTAACGTTCCTTGTAAGGGTTGAGTACCCTGCTACAGGAATCGCTTTTTGTTGCCTACGGTAAAAATATTGATAAGCGGAGTTGATTCACTAAGTATGATTTCATGCGCAAGAGTTTTGATATGTTTGGAAAGATAAGGTTATATCCTAAAACAAAACTTCTAATACTACAACCTACATGGAACTTCTCATAACCGCCTGACAATGCCTCTGATCCTTTGGCAAGAATACTTATATATAGGAAGTACCAGCGGCGTATCCACCATATTCTTGTCAATTTTTCATTGGTTTTATCAGTAAGTTATGATTGGTTCTATGATGTGACTCTAGAACATAAATAAACACCACAACCAATGTCTGAGTCCTAATTCTGATAGTATACATGTTTGATTGGTGACATAATCCCATTTCTTTAAATGATGAGATGATATAAATGCTAGATCAGTGAGTATAAAACGAACTTCAACCAAGAAATTACTAATCCTACATGGAACTTCTCATAACCGCCTGACAATGCCTCTGATCCTTTAGCAAGAATACTTATATATAGGAAGTACCAGCGGCGTATCCACCATATTCTTGTCAAATTTTCATTGGTTTTACCAGTAAATTATGATTGGTTCGATGATGTGACTCTAGAACATAAATAAACACAACAACCAATATCTGAGTCCCAAATTCTGATAGCATACATGTTTGAATGGTGACAGTACCTCTCTAGTTTGTTATGATGGAGAGGTTAGTCTATGTAGAAAATGGAAAACAATCCAATTTCTTTAAATAATGAGATGATATGAATGCTAAATCAGTGAGTATAACACAAACTTCAACCAAAACAATACTAAATCCTACATGGAACTTCTCATAACCGCCTGATAATGCCTCTGATCCTTTGGCAAGAATACTTATATATAGGAAGTACCAGCGGCGTATCCACCATATTCTTGTCAAATTTTCATTGGCTTTATCTGCAAGTTATGATTAGTTCTATGTGACTCTAATACATAAATAAACACAATCAACCAAAGCTTGAGTCTTAATTCTGATAGTATACATGTTTGAATGGTGACAGTACCTCTCTCGTTTGTTATGATGGAGAGGTTAGTCCTGGTGGAAGTGAGACATAGCTCAACTTCTTTAAATGATGAAATTGAAATACGTTGAAATGTATGATGAACAAACTTCGACCAAGACATTACTAAATCCTACATGGAACTTCTCATAACCGCCTGACAATGCCTTTGATCCTTTGGCAAGAATACTTATATATAGGAAGTACCAGCGGCGTATCCACCATATTCTTGTCAAATTTTCATTGGCTTTATCCGCAAGTTATGATTGGTTCTATGTGACTCTAAAACATAAACAAACACAATCAACCAAAGCTTGAGATAACATAAAGAAAAACATAAAAACTAAGCGGTTGGAGTTGAATCTTGATTTTCGGTGAAGGGGACTAGTTGGGTGGTTTCGTTTGGGCCGTCATTATCTTCAACAGGATTGGCGTTAATGTTGAAAACTCTTCCTCTTGCTGGTGGCCTAGTGATTAGGTTTCCTTGATTTGCTTGGTTAACTGGGTTTGCTTGAGCTTGAGCGTTTATGATGTTAACCAATCGAGGGCACGTGTTTCTAAAGTGGGTAGGGTCGCCACAATTGAAACAAGCTCGAACATATGGGAACATGGGGTATTGGGGTTGTTGATATGTTTGGATCAAGTTTTGAGTAAGGGGTGAGGTTTGGTTTTGAGGGGTGCGGCAAACTTTGCTCAAATGACCATAGCGTCCACAGTTCGCACATAATCGACAAGGTAAGGTAGATGGATGGTGATAAAAACAGGTGTTACATTTAGGGTGAGGTCCAAGGTAAGGTTTCTTATTTGGGTAAGTTGAGTCGGGTGCTATTTGAGTAATTGGGATGGCTTGGAGGGGTACGGCTTGTGAGGCTGGTTGTATACGTTGAGTGACAGCGAAAAGTTGCCCATCTCGTTTTCTCTTAAAAATGGGTTGAGAAGGGGATTCGGTTTGGGTGGAGTTTGAAGTTTCAGTTGATGCTTTATCCTTCTTCTTCTCCTCCTTGAAGTCTTTATTCCGGATGCGGTTCTTGGTGAGCTCTGTAGCTAGCACCATTGCGGCTTCCAAGGTTACAGGTGTGGTACTTATTACAGAGTCTTGAATTTTTGACGGAAGACCTCGAATGTAGTGCTCGATCAAACGGTAGAGGGGAGTGAATAAGTTGGGAACCATTTGATTTAACTCGAGGAATCTTTTGTTGTATGTGGTGTGGTCGCCTTCCTTTTGCTTCAACGAATAGAACTCATCCTCTAATTTCTTGATTTCGTTCCTTGGGCAAAACCGTCTGGTCAGATTTCCTTCAACTCTTCCCAAGTCAAAGTCATAGCATCTTCAACACCTCGTTTGGCATTCTCTGTATTCCACCAAGTAAGTGCTATTCCAAATAAACGACCAGTAGCATATCGCACTTTGCGATTATCGGGGCAATCGCAATTTAGAAAGTGTTCTCCATTTCTTCAAACCAATGGAGGAGAGCGGTGACACCTTTAGTCCCTTCATATTTTGGAGGGTCGCAGGATTTGAAATGCTTGTTGGTGCATTTAGTGGTATTTGGGGGAGGGTTGATAACATTTTGATCTTCTTGGTTGACAGGATTAGCGGTAAGGGCTTGTTGGATTTGAACTACAATGTTGGGTATTACGACAGCCATTTGTTGAGCGATTAGGGCAGCCATGCGCTCGCGGGCTTTTCCTACTCTCATCTTCCTACGAGCGAGGCTAGAAGAAATCTACAAGGAATACATATCAAGAGTATGAGTTGGATGTTTTTGGGATTATGGGTCGTATTTAGGAATGAACATTCATAAAATAAATATAACATAATAAATCTACTACATCCATAGGATGTCTTGGGCTTTGATCGTAATTGGGCATTGCATGCCGCCATACTTCACCTTCGTAATCATGTGGGCCCCCATGAATACCGGGTTTTTCATATGGTTCGCATGTGTTAGCCTGGTTACGTACACTAAACCCGGAGAAAATCGAGAAACTTGTAACGTATGATATTCGGAATGTGTCCAGGTGTGGACACGGTGACACCTCAAAGTGGGGTTAGTTCGAACGACATTTGGTGTGGCATGCTTTGGCCTAATAGGTCCTTCGTACTCTCATCGTTAGTCCCCAGGTAGGCAAACTGGTCCGTTATATTGGATTTATACGAATGCCAACCTAGACAGGACGTTCCGACTACCGGTACTTGTACCCTTACAGTTACTACATGCCCGTCGCAGAACTCACTTTGATGAGATTTGAAAAATGAAAAATGCCACAAAATCTTTGAATAACGAAAGTATGAAGATGATTTGAATACGTGAACATTGAAATATGTATGATGAATGTGTATGTAAGTATGAATATTTGACTGTAAGTATAAACAAATATGAAACAAATAAATATCATAAGTTTGCATGTAACCACATAAACAATTAAAATCTAGTCAACTATAGTATAGGCTCTAAGGGTCTAATAACCTATCCTATATCCCTATAGTCATGGCTCTGATACCAATCTGTCACACCCCGACCCGCAGCGGAAAAGGTGATCGGGGCATGATTGGGTTATCATCAAAGCTCATGACATTTATTATAACGTTTCATATTTATTATTACAAATTTAAAGGGAAAGATACAATCATAATTACATCATGTCCTACACATCATTCTAGACTTCATTATTTTTTTCTAAGGCATTTCCTATGTTTTCCTTGCTTCATCCAGTTCACCTGTATCATGTGTAAAAATGGTTTTTGGATCAACAAAAAGTTGGCGAGTGAATCCTATGAAAACATTTGAACAAGTTTATTGAATTGATTATAAAATAAGGTGCATAACCACATATGAGTAAATATAGATGTAAACATATTCACAAAACACTTAATATCAGATAATGCACACACATACAATAATAAATTTTTTGAGGCACGCGTTGCTCAACCCGTCTCTCACGAGGAACTGATGGGCCTAATGAATGAGTTTTAAGGCACGCGTTGTTCTACGAACTGATGGGCCTAATGAATGATTTGCATACAACTTGACAATATGTAATTCATAACTACAAACAATATTTACATTCTAAGTTTAAATCATAATATGGTATGGCACGAGTTTAAATAAACGAATTAATTTTAGTGACACATGACACACCCCAAAACGCGTAATTAAAAAGGGGAGTTGTAAGATTCACTCACATTGGGTGCGTTCGGTTGATGATGTTGAATGCGCACGAAGTTTGATTTAACCACGAGTGAAACTAACCTAGATAATAACATAATGGTTCGGTAAATAAGCGGATTTTATTAATCAATTTTAGTAGGATTATTGGATATATTTTTGTGAGTTTAAGGCTATTTTCTAACTTTAAAAATGTTATTTTTAAGTATTTTTAATTTAAATAAATAAATAAAAGTAATAAAAAAATGTTTATTTTTGACTGTTGACCATTGACTTGTTTGACCGTTGACTTGTTGACTTGTTGATCGGTTCGGTCGTGTATGTGATATGCGCTGGGTGAGACTCGAACAGGTGACCTCCCGTACGCGTGCACGCAGCTCTACCAACTGAGCTACGTGTCTAACCCGAAATATTTCTGTTTTTAATTATATTTATATACTAATTAGATTAACCCGAAAATTATTTATTTAAAAACGATTTAATTGCATGACTCGGTGCTCGCCACAGGTCTCGAACCCGGGACCTGTGGTTTAGGTTGACACACAGTCCACCGCTGGACTGTGTGTCTAACTTGGTGAATAATATGGTTTTTATTATACTTATATACTAACTAGATAAATTCATTTCTATCCTTATATAAAAAGTTTGATAATTGCCAGAACCGGTGCGGTAGTCTGGACTCGAACCCGCGACGTATGATTTAAACACGCACACAGTCCACCACTGGACTGTGTGTCTATCTTGGTTATTATTCCGGTTTTCATTAAACTTAAAATCTATTTGCGAGTGAATCCGGTTCAGTTTAAAAAAAGAACATTTTTATTAAGGCGAGTGTGCGTGTGACAAGAATCGAACTCGGGACGTATGCGTGTTTATTTGCACACAGTCCACCGCTGGACTGTGTGTCTAACCCGAGATATAACTTGATTTAAATTATATATATATATTACTAAAAACTTCATCTTCTTCGTTAAGCTTAATCCAGAACCAATGTCCGACTGGTTCGACGATTTAATCAAGTTCTTTAGTGTGTTGTGATTAATTACATATGAGATTAATAAAAAGAATGAGAGAGATTAGGTATAAGATATACCGACAGAGATCCCCTGTTTCGCCGGCGAGTTTCCGATTACAGCAGGTTATTCCGGCGACGTGTGTCTTGCGGCAGAGGGTCTTCAGGAAGCTTGAGGTGAGTGTGGGTGGCTTCGGTATGAGCTCTAGGTGTTCTGTTTTTAGAGTAAGGCACAGAGGTGAAGGGGTTCGGTTTTCCGGCGAGTTGCAGAAAGTTTCCGGCGAGTGAAATTACGTCGAGAATGGGTGTGATTGTGAGCGGAAAGGCTATCAGAGGTGAGGGTGCATTTATAGGAAAGAATCGAGATGCATGTGGTCTGATTTCAGTCTTGATTCGTCGGTCAATAAGTTTTCCGGCGGTTATGACCAAAGTCGCGGACTGGACATCGGTTATAACCGATGTTAGGGTTAATGCTTCGGTTAAATCAGAAGAAACCGTCCGATCTCGGCGAAATCGTCGGGATTTCCGACGACTGCGATTGGGCGCGTCAGTTTGAATTCGAGATTTATGTTATGTATTAATTGTTTCAATATGAACACAAACAACACAAGTGACGGAGTGGTTGAGCGTGTGGGAGTTAAGACTTGGCTTATAACTGGTTGACCCGGGTTCGAAACCCGGCTTCACCCTTTTATTTTTATTTCATTATTTTTAATACTTTTTCAAATGTAACTTTTATATTCTAATATATTTATTAATTATGTATCGTTTAAAATTAATTTGGGCATTAAATACGCAACAAATTTTTAACTGATTGTTCGGTTAATAAACGGAGCGGGTTTGGTAAATCCGGTTTTTGACGAACGTTACATCGAAATCCCTAATAACTCCAATTTTCAGTTTTATTTTCACTAACAGCTGTTGATAAGCAGATTTCGAGACTTGGAGGATAAGTTTCGAGAATTAGATGGTTTCGACTAAGGTTTCGCCTGGGATTTCGACTCAAAATCTCACTAAAATGTGAGGACTGGCTGAGATTGCGACTGAGATTTTGACTTGCAATCAGGTGGTTGCGACTCGAAATCTCATAATGGACTTGAAATCTCATAATGAAGTCGAAATCTCATTAAGGCATTAACCATCATAACTCGAAACCTCGAGATTTCGACTGAGGTTGCGACTCGACACATTAATGACTCAAAAATGAGTAGAAATATAACTTACTCGAAAACTCATAACTGAGTCAAGATCTCATAACTGAGTCGAGATCTCACTCGAGATCTAAGATTAACTCGAAATCTCATTACATTATTAAGCTATTAATGAGAAATAAATTTTAGCTCGGGGCTCTGCCCCGAACTCCGTGCAGGGGGCACGCTGTTCCCCTACACCCCCCAGCGAACTCACCCCGAAGTTCGACCGCGCTAACAGGGGGTTTGCTATTAAATAATTAGTTTTGTAAATACTTACTTAATCAGAATCAGATAACTTTTTACAGTAACTTGAGTGAGCTTCTGATGTATCACTTCTGGCCAAAGCTGATTTGATACATCTATTTATTGTTCAAGTATTACAAAAGCTATGTTAATTATGCATTACAAACGTGAATATCTTATTTCTGGCCAAAGCTGATCTAATTCATTCATGTCTAGCATTATTAACAAGTGCATAACTAAAGTGATTGTCTCATTTCTGGGCAAAGCTGATTTGTCACGATTACTTTGCACACATACTTAGATGATTACAATTCTGGCCAAAGCTGATTTGTCATCATTTAAGTAGAACCTTTTAACTAAGTCTATTATTTTTATGTTGGTAATAGACATTATCACAACTTCATAATTAAAATGGTCATTACTTATGCATTCCTTAGTGTAACATGCCCTTAGATCACATTAAGACTTCTTCATTAGTATCAGAATTCGCTCATCTTATTTCCACTCTCAGCACCCAATTGTGGGATTCCACCGTTGACTGGTGATAACTTTGCTGCAAGGAAAGACTCTCTCATGCTTACTCTTGCTTTACTGGACTTCGATTACGCTTTAAGAGAGAATAAGCCTGCAGACCTCACTTCTCAGAGTACAGTTGCTGAACAGTTGACTTATGAAAAATGGACCGGGTGTAACCGCATGTCTCTCATGTTTATGAAGCAAACGATAATTCGAGGAGCCATTCCTGATTCTTTTTTTATGCTAAAACCTACTTGGCTTCTGTGGAGGAGCAGTTCAAAGGAACGTCTAAGGCACACACTAGTACTCTAATTCTCAAGCTGGTGACTACTAAGTATGACGGAAGGATCGCCATCCGTGAACACATCATGATGATGAACTACATGGCCCATAAGCTGAAGGGATTAGACATGGCGATCAGTGATGGTTTTCTTGTTCACTTTATCATGACTTCGCTTCCTTCTTCCTATGAAGTATTCAAGATCAATTTCAACACTTAGAAAGAAAAATGGATGATGAGTGAACTGATCGCCATGTGCGTGCATGAGGAGGAGCGAGATGGATAGAACTACCGATGTTGCAAACTTCACTACCTATAGTTCTAAGAAGAGGAAGAACAATTATCCAAGAAAGGATGTTTCTAAGGTCCAAAAACCTAATCCTAATGCAAGTGCATCTTCCAGCTCTAAGAACTCCTTAGGCAAACCACACTGCAAGTTCTGTAAAAAGGCAGGACACAAGCAGAAGGAATGCCCTGACTTTAAGGAGTGGCTAGCTAAGAAAGGTAACGATCTTTTCATGATACTTGAGTCCTATAACTTAAATGTTCCTGCTAATTCTTGGTGGTTTGATTATGGTTCTATGGTTCATGTAACCAATTCTACTCAGGGATTCCTTTCAATCCGGAGGCTGGGAAGAAACCAAAGAACGCTTAAGTTGGGGATGATCGAGAATTAGAAGTGAAGGCCATAGGAACGTTACAATTATTTACGAAAACTGGTTTATGCATTAAACTTTATGATACCTTATATGTTCCTGAGGTAACTCGGAATCTTGTATCAGGACCAAAGTTAGACGTAGACGGTTTTATTGTTTCTCATGGTCATCGCAAACTCTCTATTCTCTATGATTCCATTGTTAATGGTACTGGCATTCTTGATGGTGGTCTCTATTGATTAGAACTAGATGATGATTTTTCCAAATCTTTGTTGTCATATAACATTAATGAATCATTCACAAAGATGAAACAAAATCGAGACTTAGAGGCTTCATCCATGTTGTGGCATCAACGTTTAGGCCACATCTCAAGAGATTGATTAAATCGACTCATAAAGGATGAAGTCTTACCTCCTCTCGATTTTACTGATTTTAGAACATGTGTCAAATGTCTTAAAGGTAAAATGACATTAGCGAATAAGAAAGGTGCCACTAAAAGTTCTAATTTATTAGAACTCATTCATACTGACATTACTGGTCCTTACCAAATCGCTGGCATAACTGGACATACTTCATTTATCACTTTCATTGATGATTACTCTCGTTACATGTACTTGTATCTAATTAAGGAAAAATCTGAATCTCTAACAACTTTTAAAGATTATAAAGTTGAAGTTGAAAAGCAACTAGATCGTAAAATTAAAGTTGTGAGATCAGATAGAGGCGGTGATATTATGGTGGACAATAACTGACGTGGGTCAAGCTCCTGGTCCATTTTATGAGTTTTGTAAGGGCCAGGGGATTGTTAACCAATACACCATGCCTGGTACACCTCAGCAAAATGGTGTCGCTGAACGAAGAAACCGTACCCTTATGAACATGGTGCGCAGTATGTTGGCCAACACTAATTTACCATTATTCCTCTGGACCGAAGCGTTAAAAGAAGCTGTTCATTAATAGAGTTCCTTCTTAGTCTGTACCCAAAACTCCTTATGAACTTTGGACAGGAAGGAAACCGAGTCTTAATTATATGAAAGTATGGGGCTGCATTGCTGAAGCGAAACTTTACAATCCTTTCCTAAGGAAACTTGACCCTAAAACAGTTACTTGCTTCTTTATCGGGTATCGTGATCACTCAAAGGGTTATCATTTCTACTGTCCTTCCCATGTTACCTGTATTGTTGAAACCAAGCATGATGCATTCCTGGAGGATTTCAAGGTAAGTGGGAGTAGTACTAACCCTTACAAAGAATTGCAAGAAGTACAAGACGCGGGGGGGGGGGACTCGTCGCTTACCATTACTCCGTTTACTCCTCTTGTACCCACTGCAACTACTGCACCTAAAGCTACTGCACCACCTCCTCATTCACATCTACAATCAGAACCCATTATACCTCATAACGAAGGCACATCAAACGCTCAAAACCAAGACAACGCTGAACTCGATAATCAACTCAGGAGGTCATCCAGGACCAGAAGGCCCACTAATTGGGATGATTACGTTACCTACCTGACTGATCTGGATGTTGGAAAGCTCAATGACCCTATCTCTTATAATAAAGCCATTAGCAGTGATCAGTCTTTTGAATGGAATAAAGCTATGATTGATGAGCTTGAATCCATGAAAAAAATGACGTTTGGGATTTGGTAGAATTACCCAACGGTGCCAAACCCGTAGGATGTAAATGGGTATTCAAAACAAAACTAGATCCGAATGGGAACGTTGAACGCTACAAAGCGAGATTGGTTGCAAAGGGCTACACTCAGAAAGAGGGAATTGATTATCAAGATACGTTTTCACCTGTCTCTCGTAAAGATTCATTAAGGATCGTCATGACCCTAGTAGCTCATATTGATTTAGAGCTACATAAGATGGATGTCAAAACCGCTTTCCTTAACGAAGACTTAGACGAAGATGTTTACATGAAACAACCTGAAGGCTTTAAACCTGAAGGTCAGGAGCATCTAGTCTATAAGTTGAAGAAATCCATTTATGGGTTAAAACAAGCATCTCGTCAACGATACATTAAGTTTGATGAAGTCATGAAGAAACAAGGTTTTGCAAAGAATCAAGTGGATCAATGCACCTACCTCAAGATGAGTGGGAGCAACTTTACTATACTTTACGTAGATGATATTCTATTGGCAAGTAATATTTTAGACATGTTGCATGAGTCGAAGCGATTACTCTCGCATAACTTCGATATGAAGGATCTCGGAGTTGCTTCTTACATCATTGGCATTGAAATTCATCGAGATAGGCACAAAGGGATATTAGGATTGTCTCTAAAGGCTTACATAGATCGTGTCCTTACGTGTTACAACATGCAACAGTGCAAACCCTCAGTCGGCCTAGTAGTTAAGGGAGATGTTTTCGGTTCATTCCAATGTCTGACAACAGAGGTTGAAAAGGAGCAAATGAGACAGATACCTTACGCGTCAGTAGTCGGGAGCCTGATGTATGCTTAAGTCTGTACTCGCCCAGATATCACTTATATTGCTGGAATTCTAGGCCGTTATCAGAATAATCCTGGCCTAGATCACTGGAAAGCAAGGGATGAAAGGCTATAAACTGACTTATAGAAGAAGTGATCATTTAGAAGTGGTAGGCAATTCTGGTTCTGACTTTGCCAAGTACAAAGATGACAAGAAATCCACTTTGGGCTATATCTTTATGTTAGCAGGCGAACCTATCTCATGGAAGAGTCATAAACAACAGTTAACTATAACTTCCACAATGATGGCAGAATTCATTTTTGTTTATAACGCAACATGTCATGGAATGTTGCTTAGAAATCTGATCACTGGACTCAAAATCGTTAATTCCATTTCTAGACGATTGAAGCTTTACTGTGATAATTCAGCTGCCGTTAGTTTCTCGAACAGTAACAGTTCGACTAGAGTTGGTTTATATCTCGATACAAAGTACTTGTTCGTACGTGAACGAGTTGAGGAAAATAATCTTTGCATTGAGTATATTAGTACTAAGAATATGCTTGCGGATCTGATGACTAAAAGTCTCCCACCTAAAGTTTTCTAAGAACATGTTTCGAATATGGGATTTACAAAAGACCTTATTTAATAGCATATTGTACTTACTTATGTTTTAATTAATGAAATTTCCTCAGTTTGATTTTGTATGTCTCTAACATATGTTCTGCCGGTATAATGACATATAGACAAATATAAATACAAATCGAACGCTAAAGGGCTTACTTGCGTATTTTGATCATAACTATTATGTTTTAAATTGAGGCTGTAGTATGACTAACGGGTCCTGAGTCGAATAATGATTCAACGACTGTATTTCTCTGCTACGGTTCTTGGTTTAAAGCTAAAATGAGTGTTAACTCCTGGCTTATCTAACATTCATGATAAATGATTACTCGACTAAATGGGAGAATGTAAGATCAAATATATTATGTTGTAACATTTAATCATGTAGCCATTATAATCATTTATATTATATTGGATCAAAATATAATTAATCTTATTATATATTAGTTAGTAATTGTTGATGGACCATATTACCCTTATTAACTAATTAGGGTTTCCTCTTGGGTGTATATATAAGGAGATAACTAGAGAGTTAAAGGGTTAGACAGTTACACAACCTATTACTCACAACAACATCATAATTCGTCCGTCTCTCTCCATACGAATTCTGCCCTAGAATTCAGTACTACCATCATAACTTTACACCCTAAGGAGGAACCAGATCACACTGACAAAGATGTCGAACACCATGGCTTCATCACTGACTGGATTCTCTGCTGACCTGTCTACCGTCACAGGTATTATTTTACTTGTTTTCCATCATGCATTAAACAGAACTGATCTACAGATACAATGTTAGTGAAGCACCAAGATTATTGCTTAAGAAGGTAAATGTTTACTGAATACTAGTTTCTCCGATTTTCTATTTTGATTCGTAGTACTCAGATGTTGTTTTATTTTCCTTTTTTTTAGAGAAAAGGGTACGCATGAAAAAACAACATATTTTTTAAATATTGCAAGACCAAAAATTCGTTTTGAATACAACTCGGTTTTTAATTATGTTTATATTATAACATACAAAGAGGAAACTTTCCAAAATAAACATATGATCAGAAAAGTACTCTAACATGAATACATACATTCCACTTTCCAAAAAAGATAACGTACATTCTGTTTATTTTGATGTACATTTGTAGTCATATGTTCATTTTGAGAATTTACAAGAAAAAAAGGTCACGCATGTACATGATCGTATATAATTTTCTTTTTTGATTAAATATTATATTTTATATATTTTTTATTGAACATCCAACAAAGCCCGGCTCCCAGGTACACTCATAGCAAAAGGTCACTCACGCCGTGAACGCAGACAGTACTGGTGACCGCTCAGTCACAATTCTATGGGAACCTACCGTCTGAAAACGCACTTAGTCAAAACCCCGGCTCGCATGTCACACATACAAGACTTCAACTGGTAGCCTCCCAAAAGAAAGTCATCCGTATACCACTAGAGAAATTTCCCCTTTGGTAATAGACATCACATGCCATTAGAGAAAATGAAATTATATGTTAAAATTAAAACTGTAAAGGCTTTGGAGAAAAAGTGTTTGGAGATTAGACCATTTTAAGGGGGAGTACCCAATTTATGAAATTCTTTGAAGATGGTTCATTGGTACCCCATGTAATCATTCCATTTTATACCTACTGTGTTGTAAAAGTTTCTTGGTTTTGTCCTACATTGAGTCTATCGTGTTTTATCAACTCACTTTCATATTTTACCATAGAAGTGTTATATTTTCCCCAAACATTGAAAATACCGTAAGCACCGTACAAACTGCTCGACGATCGAGGATCGTTCGACAATCGCTCGAAAAATGCTTGGAAAATGCTCGTTCGATTCCCGCTCAGTTTGTAAATGAGCCGCTCGGCTCGGTCGATTTGAAAACGAGCCAAACATGAGCAAAGGTCCGCTCGCTCGTCGATCGCTCGGTTTCGCTCGAATTATTTTATTAAATAATTAATATATATATTATTGATTTTAAAGATATATATATATATATATAGAGAGAGAGAGAGAGAGAGAGTTATATAGTAAGCTTTTATTACATTTATAATCCACTTATTCTTTGTAGTTTATGCATTAACATGTGTATTTTGTTTTTTTTAATGTGTAGCAAATTGCAAGAGATGAAGAAAAATTGGAAATGATGTGTTGACTCTATACGGGTCTGATTATAAATGAAAGGTATTTTAATAATTAACAAACCATAAAGTTGTTATGTAATGTGTAGAACTTAATGGTTTTGTTTAATGCTTGTGTTTATAGGTTATATATGTTGATTTGAAGTTGAATTTTGTGGATGGAGATGATCAAGCTTTAAAAAGAAGTTTATGGTTTTTGAGTTAAATTAAAATTTGTATTTCGTACTTTATTTATGCTTCTTGATATTGTTAATAACATTTTTAGAATCATGATTTTAGTTATGTATTACTTTTGTTAGTAAGGTGTTGGACATGTTTTAATTAAGTTAGAATTTGTTTTTGTTGAATGCAGCTTTGTAATAGTCTTGATTTCAGTTTTTTTTTTGTGTTGTTACATATGTTTTAATTTCGGTGCTTAGAAAACCCAAGCGAAAACGATCTGATCGGATCGGTTGTAATTCAATCCGAGCACGAGCAGACCCTCGCTCGGATCGGATCGGCTCATGAACACCCCTACATCATGTACATAAAACATATACGCAAGACATGTGTGTGATGCAACGTAATACCTTTGTAGACTCCCTCATAAACCTCGGGACACTCAGCGAGAAACTTGACAACGAATGCACATACCGAACTTGCAGTGTCATGGCCGCCAATCAACAAGCCCAGTATCTTGTCCGCAATGTTGGTTTCTGTCATTTTTTCCCCATCTTCGTTGGTAAACAAAAGCATGTGTGACAATATGTCTTGTGTAGGTGAAGCTTTCTCCTCGGCTAAATCAATCTTTCTTTGCTTTATTATTGAAATGATTTCTTTTCTAATAAAGTTGGCCGCATTAATTCCTTTCCTAAAAGGTGTTCCAGGAAGGTCTATGGGAATTGAGAGAATCCCACGGGAATACTCTCGAATGTGCCCGATAAGTACCGGACCCTTTCGGGTTCGTCAATGCTAAGAAATATCTTACACGCAAGCCAGAAAGTTAGGTTCTTGGTGAGCTCACTGGTCACTATTTGCTCCTTGCCTTCCCATCCGGTTTTGAAATGTTTTTGTGTCACCAAGTCCATAATCGGAACATATTGTTGTAGGGCTTCGGGCTTGAAGAAGTTAGGAAGCAACTTTCTCATCTTGAGGTCTTCTGTTTTAGATATTTGGTTAGAAGGGAAGATTTTGTTCACCGAAGATGGCCACCAAGACTGCACAAGTTTGTCCTCATTCGAGAACAAGAATTTGTTGCCTGCACACCCACAAAACACTGCAGTGTTTTCTAACATGAGAGAGGTCCTAAAGACCTGAGGTGAGAACTTAGCCATGCGGTCAAAGACGAACTTTTCAGGGTGACCGTTCCAGCCTGCGGAAAGGAACTCTAAACTTTCTCCGAATATGGGCCACCCTTTTTTACCAGGGGGGAGTTTCCCTTTTACAGCAGACTTAGACTTGTAGAACACCAAATGAAGTGAGAATGAGACTACAACAACAAAGAGAGATACCGTAGTGACATACAAGATATCCATTGTTGAGTGCTAGCTCCCTTGTTGCACTAGTTATTTTTTGAGTGCTTCATTAAAGAAAACTGGAGGGGGAGTATATATAAGGGGAAAAAGTCATGATTGGGGAGGAACGGCAAAAGCTTTGGTTTCTTTCGTTTTTCATAATTGTTGGAATTATTTTAATCAAGAAATTTAGTATATTTGTCATTAGACGGTTAAATAATTGTCAAATAATAGGGTATAATGCAATCTGTCATTTAAATATGATAATATAGTTTGTGCTTGTGTGTGTAATTTGGTTTTAACGTGTTCTTCACGGGTTCCCTGCACAAAGTGCAGAACCGAAAATCTTATTCATCCTAATGAAACAATTGTATATCTCACATTGATAATTCGACAAGTCGATAGAATAATGACTAGATTGACTATTTAAAAAATTATGATGATGCAACAAGATTCAAAATTTATCTCCGACTAAACCCAACCACCAATCCCGTTTGTGGGATTTCCGAATAAATGGTGCATTGCATTAAGCTTTTAGTGCAAAACATATATGTTTATATACAGAAGAAGTATCATTAAAAAACCATAACATTATGAGAAACCAGCAAAATATTTATGGATTATTTTATTATATGCTAACCAAATATGAATAACTATCAGGTACGGATGGCAATGGGACAGGTATGACTAATCTCATACCCATACTCGGTTGTAAAATCTTGTCTCATACCTGACCCATTACCCGTCTGATATTTTTCGGGTATTTACTCGTCGGGTATCAGGCGTACCCGTGGGTATATATATATATATATATATAGGGTGGGGTTCTAGAGTAAACACTAGTTATTTGTGAACTGAATGAACAAATCCTGACCATTGATTACACCACAAAATCGTAAAATACACTAGTGTATTTGCATCATAAAATTCCTGGCCATTTATTTACACATGTGTATACACTTGTATATTGATAATCAAGTGCTAGGATTAGTTCACTAGTGTTCACAATCAAGAGAGTTGTTCACTAATGAACCTAAACCTATATACATACATACATACATATATATATATATATATATATATAGGGGATGCGTAAAATGAGAACCACCTTAAGTTGTGAAAATCGTATGAACCAATACTAACCATTGATCAAAAGCTGTTTGGATGGATGAGATTAAAAGATAATAAAGTAATGATTGTGTTTTAATTAATAAGATTTTGTTTTTTAGTGAGAAAATGTCAATTAGGTCTTTTACTGTATCCATAAATGATTTGGTGTCATTAATAATAATGATTGGTGTTATTAATATGATTTATTTAATGTGATTAATTTAATATAATTTGATTAAAATTTTTACACTAATTCTTCAAAAAACTTTGATTTAACTTTTTAAATAAAATTTAATAAATCAAAAAGTTAATATAATTTAATTAATTTGATTTATAGAAAATTTTTTACGGTAAACTCATCAAAAAAAAATTTGATTTAATTTTTAAAGTAAAATTTAATTATTCAAAAAATTAATATAATTTAATTAACGTTATTTACAATAATAAAATTTTACGCCGGGTTTTAATCAAAACTTTTTTTGCGCGTGCTTTTAAAGTTTTTTATGCGGTCGGTGTAAAAGCTTTTTTACGCGCGGTTTTAAAGTATTCTGTATAAAAGTTTTTATACGCACGATTTTAAAACTTTTTTTACACGCCGGTGTAAAACATTTATTTTGCGCGGTTTCAAAGTTTTTTTACGCGCCGTTGTAAAACTTTTTTTACGATTTTAAATTTTTTTTACGCACGGTTTTAAACTTTTTTACGCAACGGTTTTAAACTTTTTTATGCGCGGTTTTAAACTTTTTAACGCGCCGGTTTAAAAACTTTTTTTGCGCGCCGTTTTAAAAATTTTGTTACTCAACGGTTTAGAATTTTTTTTATGCGCCGGTTTTAAAAAAAATTTACGCGCGGTTTTAAACTTTTTTAACGTGCCGGTTTAAAAACTTTTTTTGCGCGCCGGCTTTAAATTTTTTTTGCGAGCGATTTAAAAGTTTTTTACGGGCGATTTTGAATTTTTTTTACGCGCCGATATAAAACTTTTTTTACTTTTGGTGTTTGAATTTAAAATCTAAGAAATTTTTTCTTATTTTAAATATAAAAAAGTATAAGAGAGGTGAAAGGAGAGAGAAAACATATAAATGATGATGTGATGTGATGGGTTTTAAAGATAAGAGAGAGATGACGTGACATTAAGAGAAAAAGACTAAAATACCCTTTTGACTTAAATTGATTATAGGTGATGTGTTAAAAATTATATTGGATGTGAGGAGTTCTCATGGTTCTCGCAACTGTGAGTGGTTCTTTCTTGAACCGAATCCTATATATATATATATATATATATATATATATATATAGGGAAATGTTAACGTACAATTAGGCTTAATGTATATTGCGTAAGCTAGGCTTTTCCAATGTGTGATTTCGTTTTCACCCATGCAATTTCGTCATTTGCACAGCATCCATGCGAAATAGAACCTCTCTGTGCGATTTCATGCATTTGTGCCCAACATGCGATTTATGCAATTTTCATGCGCTTTTTATAACGTGCTGGGCTTTTCCAACGTGTGATTTCATTTTCACCCATGCGATTTCGTCATTTGCACAGCATCCATGCGAAATAGAACCTCTCTGTGCGATTTCATGCATTTGTGCCCAACATGCGATTTATGTAATTTTCATATACGCGCTTTTTATAACGTGCGAATTTGCCTCAGCGTACGAACGTACGTTAGCAACATTGTACGATACACTTTCTACCTCTCTCTCTCTCTATCTCTCTCTCTCTCTCGCTCTCTATCTCTCTCTCTCTCTCTCTATATATATATATATATATATACATAGGATTCGGTTCAAATGAAACCACCACGTGTTGCGAGAACCGCGAGAACAGGCCATCCAAAAGGTTTTTCCGAATTTTTTTTTCAAAAGTCGTAAAAACAATCACTTGTTTCAGCAAAAAAAAATGTCGCATATCCAATTTACATGAGGCGTAAAAAAAATTTTATATTCTTCCAAAATTTTGTCTGCCGTAAAAAAAACTTGCGTCAGTCAAAACTAACGACTCGGCAATTTTTTTTTACTTTTTTTTTAAAATGTATTTATAACTTTTTCATTTACGTTAGTGCAAAATAAATTTTGACCCTACTCGCGTCAGATCAAAAAGTCTCACGGTTCTCATAACTCAAGGTGGTTCTCATTTTACCGTTTCCTATATATATCGGGAGAGGTTCATTTGAGAATAAATTTAAATTGAGAAGAAAACGAATAACGGGTAGAATTGTGAATTTTAAATAGTTTTTCTCTTATCTCATTTATTATTATCTTTGACTAATAAATTAGTCAAAAAGAGTATCATCCTCCACCCTATATATATATATTAGTTACAAATATAGAACATTAGTTTACCAGTATACCTTTACACTAATATTAAATACAAAAATTAAATTAAGTAAAATGAAGCATTCTAATTGGTTGAGATTTCTTATTTTTCTTCTTATAAAAAATATTCTCATTTGAAACCTCATATATATATATATATATATATATATATATATATATATACTTTTCTTTATAATTTTATGTATTATAACTCTATATAATAAATTAAATTGTGTTAAATAACGTACACATCATCATAACTGTAACGATATTTGATGTATTTAAAATGTAAGTACATTATAATATTAATCTCAAATAAATATTTTGTATTTCATAGCATATAAGTATATATAATGTGTTAGTATCTTAGTTTAATAGTTGGGAAATTTTAAGATGGAAAATGATAAATGCAGCGGAAATAGAAACTTTGAATCACAACAATGAAGAAATTGTTTTCATCAACATGCTTTTATAAATAATGATTTACGTATGCATGAAGAGTTACAAACTCCACCTCAGCCTGATCACTCTAATATGTTCATACAATAATGTCAAGAAGAAGTGATGAATAGAACAATACATGCACTGTTCTATTTATAGTACAAAGCAAACATCTGAGGAATCTAAGCTGACATCATCTAGACAGCGACATCTAACAGTCTAGCGAACTCCTAACATCTGCTAGAGCCTAAGTACTATTACATTGAGAATATAATAAACTCTGTTGATCAACTTCTATTGAAGGAACCTTTGTTGAGCTTTATCCTCTGTTGGTCCAGTAGACCTTAGCTTCAACAGTCTTTACTTTCAATAGTAGAGGCTCTTCTATGCAGACCTTAGCTTTAACAAATTTTAGTCTTTAACAGTTCTTGTAAGCAAAATTTAGCTTTGACAGACTTTAAAGCAGCAGATGCTAAGTCTTTTCCATTAGGAGGAGCAGATCTTTAAAGCACTGTTATTTATGATCAGATGTTATAGACTATTTTGGTTTTCCAATCAGCTGTTTTTTATAGGGGTCCACTATATCCAACATAATGCCATTAAAATATATATTACAAGAGAAAAGTTTATTTTTTAAATAATAAAGCTACTATAATGAAATATTACTAAACAATAGTTAAAGAAAAGTATTTAAAAGTTTTCAAGTATATATTTCGGGTAAACGGTTATATAGTTTTAGGTAATCAGGTCGGGTATCATCTAATCTCATACTCGTCCCATACCCGCGGAATATTTTTTTTACCAATCCTATGCCTGGCCCAATACCCATCGGGTATCAAGTATACCCGTCGGGCTCGGGTATTTTTGCCATCCCTACTATCAGGTAACTCACCAATTTAAAATGATCTTCCTAGCAAAACAAATGATTCGTGTTTGCAATAATAGTTACATTTGTTATTTTATATGGATTATTTTGAATTTATCCAATGTCGAGTGTGCGGTGAAAATCGTTACACGACAAATAGAAAGGTCCGTAATTTGCTCTTGACTTACATGTCGATTGCTCCTTGATTTGAATGACGTCCAAATTAACATATGACTTGGCATTACGATGGATACGCTGTTAGAAATAACCCGTAATATGGCATATAGGTCATTTAAATTAACTTTACCAATATGACATAACTAGTCCCTAACAATTACTTGATGGAAGTAATTGTGAATATTTATAAGTTAAGGGGCTATTATGATTTCCTTTTATATGCTTTTATTATAAAGATGCAAAGAGTTTTGAGTTACTTATAAATGGATGATCATCTTATGATTCCGAGAATTCTTTCATACTATAACAATACAAAACTCGTTAGGAACACCAATACAATATTCCCTCTAATGTGATCCATCAACACAAGACATCATAACCAGAATCATGGATTCTTCATTCTCATCTCATATCTATATTCCAACAAGTTTTACTGATTTGATGTCTAATATCATATTCACGATTGAATAAACATAATTAGAGTTTTATGTTTTAGATCCATGTTTAAAGATATAATCAACATGTGAAATTAGAGCTTGTGTTGTTTATATCACTTTAATCGTTAAAATCAACTAATTTTAATATTATTATACTAATTTCATGAAAATAACGTTAAAAGCGGGGACGGTTAATCATGCATCATGTAGTGGCGTTGATAGTCGAAATACAAGGGGGTACATGCACTAATCGGCTTTTTTGCTGAGAGTTATGCGCCTTATGTCCAAGGCTTGATGCAAAACTACTATGGAGCCGAGGGTCTCACTGGAAGTAGCCTCTCTTGTCCTATGTGGTAGAGGTAAGGCTGTCTACATCTTACCCTCTTCAAACCTTACCTTAGCTTTGCTATTGGTGAGATTTATTGATGATGATGAATCCTTAAAATCAACTCAAAATATACGCAAACTGTTCATCTTGGATATATGCAATCATTAAAATGGTTTTGATGATCGCTATGTCTGTTAAATATAAAATCATTAGTTTGTATTTTGTTGAACTTGGATTTTTGAAAAATAAAAGTCACAGGTAGATCAAATTCCATTTTGTTGATTTAAAGGATTAATGACCTTAAATTCCATTTGTTTTAAATATTGATTGGAAATGCTAACGACATTATTTAATTGATTCGTGATGTGATGTAATGTAAATGCTAATGGCATTATTTAATTGATTAATGTGATGCGATGTAACACTATAATTTTCACTATTAACATCAATCAAAGAATCATAAATAATTTTCGTATGATTACTAAGCAAAAGTTTTATAATTGTTGTGCATTAGTTTTTTAACTTATGAAACTTAGACCTGCACAAAACATAAATATTTTCGTATGGTCCTACTTTCGCTTTGATACTTTAGTGAACATTTAACTTACCGAACTATAACTTACACAAAACCATAACTTTCCCGTAAGTTAGTACTTGTGTGTACATTAATGGCATCTTTTCGGATGACTGAATCAACAAGATATCATTTGACTTTATATTGAAGCTTTAGTTATGCTATTTTATGTGATTATATGTATTGTTGGATAATGAATCGAGCAATCAATTGTTTGATGATACACATAATAAATTATTAGCCTAATTTACATAAATGAATCAGTTCTCGCCCAAAGGTGTTATGTTATATTTATGTGTTTTACCTTATTATTTATGCCCTTTATCACGATACACGAATTTGTTGGAAATTAATGAAAAATAATATTATATTAATAATTACTATAATAATTATTTAGTGATTAAAGCAATTGAATGAGAGATCATAAGCTTTAATTATGTGTTGGAACCTTAATGTGTGGGGAATTGTGCTTGTCCCACATTGGTGGAAAGATAAATCTTTTGTAGATTTATAATTAGAATTCTCTACACAGATGCATTATATAATGTTTATTGAATTCTATATTCAATAGGGACTTATCACTTCAAATTCTGTTCAGTTGTTATATACAAAGCTTTGTGCTTTGTTTTAGATAATAGAACTCAGAAATCGTATGGTTGATACAACACACACAAACGAATTCCCTAAATTCTATTCTCTGCGCACTCTTGTTTCAGAAATGGCTACTGTTCAAGCAACCACATCAACCACTGTTGGATCCACATCCACCACCATGGGACCATTAGTTGGTACCCAAGCAGCCCAAACTGTGGCTAATCATGCTGAGAAGCCAGAAAAGTTCACTGGCTTGAACTTTAAGAGGTGGCAACATAAAATGTTGTTTTATCTGACCACCTTGAACCTTACGAGGTTCTTAACTAAGACCCCTCCTGTTCTTGCAGAAGGGACCAGTGATGCCCAATCTGTGAGTGCAGTTGATGCATGGAAACATTCTGAGTACCTATGCCGCAACTATGTGTTGAATGGCCTCTCAGATGCATTATATAATGTGTATTTCAAGGTTCCAACTGCCAAAGAATTATGGGAGTCACTGGAACGCAAATACAAGACTGAGGATGCGGGTACTAAGAAGTTTGTTGTGGCAAGATTTTTGGACTATAAAATGATTGACTCAAAAACTGTTGTGAGTCAAGTTCAAGAATTGCAAATTATTCTTAGTGACATTTTGTCTAAAGGAATGAATCTTAGTGAACCATTCCAAGTGGCAGCAATTGTTGAAAAGTTGCCTCCTAGTTGGGTGGATTTCAAGAACTACCTTAAGCATAAGCGAAAGGAAATGACAATTGAAGACCTTGTGGTTCGTCTTCGTATTCAGGAAGACAATAGGCTGTCACACAAAGGAAGTCAAGTTGAAGCTTCAGCAAAAGCAAACCTTGTGGAACATGGTCAATCCTCAAGGGGTCACAAGGGTAACAAAGGCCACAAGTTCAATGGCAAGGGAAAGAACAAAGGTGTTGACCTTGGGCCAAAGAAAGGTGGTGTGAAGAAGAAGGTTGGTCCCTTTAAAGGGAAGTGTTACAATTGTGGACAAACTGGTCACCGTGCTGACCAATGCAAAGAGCCTAAACGTGACAAGGCTCTTATGGTTGATGATGATATGCCATTAGTGGCCATAATTTCAGACCTCACTGCCATGATGGAGGAGGTAAACTAGGTGGGTAATGAGCCAAAAGGGTGGTGGATTGATACTGGGGTAACTCGCCATGTGTGCCTAGACAAGAGCCTCTTTAATACGTTTAAAGAGGTGGTGGGAGAAGAGAAGCTGTACATGGGAAATGCTGCTACAGCTGATATCAAGGGAGAAGGTGATGTGATTTTAAAGTGGACTTCTGGGAAAGAGCTCACTTTGAAGAATGTGCTTTATGTTCCTGACCTGCGCAAGAGTCTTGTGTCGGGTTGGATGCTTAACAAGTTTGGTTTTCGTTTCGTTTTTGAGAGTGACCAGTTTGTTTTAAGTAAGCGTGATATGTTTGTTGGAAAGGGATATGCCCAAAATGGCATGTTTAAACTTAATGTAATAGCTGTTAAGAAAAACATGAATAAAAATGCTAGTACTTCTGCTTACTTGGTTGAGTCTCCTAATGTTTGGCATGGACGTCTTGGTCATGTCAATTTTAATTCGATGCGTCGTTTAATTAAATTAGATTATATACCAAATTTTGTCATTGACTCTAAAACAAAATGTAAAACATGTGTTGAAGCCAAACAAACAAGATCATCCTTCAAATCAGTTGAAAGAGTAACTGAACCCCTTGATCTGATTCACACTAATGTGTGTGACTTAAAATCAATTCCCACAAGAGGCGGTAATAAATATTTTATTACTTTTATCGATTACAATACAAGATATTGTTATGTTTACTTACTTAAGAGTAAGGATGAAGCAATTGACAAGTTTAACTTGTATAAAGCTGAAGTTGAGAATCAACTCAACAAGAAAATAAAGCGTGTGAGAAGTGATAGAGGAGGTGAATATGTTTCACCATTTGGGGAAGTATGTGCACAAAGTGGTATCATACACGAATGTACCCCTCCTTATACACCCTAATCAAATGGTATTGCGGAACGAAAGAATCGTACATTAAAAGAAATGATGAATACCATGTTGATAAGTTCTGGGATGAGCTAGGACATGTGGGGGGAGGCCATTTTATCGACCAATTTTTTGTTGAATAAAATATCTTTCAAGAATAAGGATGTAACACCTCATGAGTTGTGGTGGGGACATAAATCATCCTATAAATACTTGAAAGTGTGGGGGTGCCTGGCCAAGGTGATTGTTACACCCCCTAAGGAACTTAGAATAGGGCCCAAAACTGTTGATTGCATTTTCATTGGATATGCCAAAAATGGTAGTTCACATCGTTTTCTTGTATATGAATCTAAGAATCCTGATGTGCACAAGGACTCTATCATAAAGACAAGGCCAGGAAATGTGACTTACTTTGAAGAAGAGTTTCCTGTGTTAGTACAAACTCATACGAGTTCTTCAAATCATGCAAGTTCATCAACAAAGGTTGATTAGATTGTTCGAGAGGAAACTCAAGAACGATCAGAGGTTGAAGAGGGTGAGCAAAGAAGAAGTAAAAGGCAAAGGATTGAGAAATCCTTTGGACCTGACTTTCTTACATACATGGTTGAGAGTGAGCCTCAAACCTACCGCGAAGCAGTCACCTCTTCAGATGGACCTCAATGGAAAGAAGCCATCAAGAGTGAAATTGATTCTATCTTGCAGAATCATACTTAGGAGTTAGTGGATCTTCCACCAGGGTGCAAGCCACTTGGATATCGATGGATATTTAAGAAAAAGATGAAAGCGGATGGCTTTGTCGACAAGTATAAGGCAAGGCTTGTGATAAAAGGGTTTAGACAAAAGGAAGGTCTTGACTATTTTGACACATACTCGCCTGTGACTAGAATAACCTCTATTAGGTTGGTGCTTGCAATAGCAGCTTTGAGAAATTTGGAAATACATCAAATGGATGTAAAAACCGCATTTCTCAACGGGGAATTAGAGGAAGAGATTTACATGGAGCAACCAGAGGGTTTCTCTGCTCCTGGCCAAGGGAGTAAAGTGTGTAAACTCGTCAAGTCATTATATGGCTTGAAGCAAGCTCCAAAACAATGGCATCAAAAGTTTGACCAAGTTATGCTTAACAATGGTTTCAAAATAAATGAATGCGATAAATGTGTCTATGTGAATGACACTTCTACAGGTTATGTGATCTTATGCCTTTATGTAGATGATATGCTTATCATTAGGAGTGATGATAAGATGATCAGATCTACTAAAGACATGTTGAAAGCGAGATTTGACATGAAAGATATGGGTCTAGCTGATGTGATTCTTGGAGTAAAGATCATTAGAACCCAAACTGGCTTGGTGCTAAGTCAATCTCTCAATCCAGAGGACACGAGTGTAGCTCAAACTCCAATTGATACCTCTCAACATTTGTCAAAAAATAGAGGCGAGAGTGTTGCTCAATTGGAATACTCAAGGATCATTGGCAGTCTTATGTATCTCATGTCATGTACTCGGCCAGACTTGGCATATGCTGTGAGCAGGCAAAGTAGATATACTAGTAATCCTAGTTCAGAGCATTGGAAGAGTATGACAAGATTATTAAGATATTTGAGATACACGAGAAAGTATGGACTGCATTATGGCAAAAATCTAGCAGTTGTGGAGGATTCAGTGATACCAACTGGATATCCGATCAGAAAGATTCTAGATCTACAAGTGGATATGTGTTTACCCTTGGAGGTGCAGCTATTTCTTGGAAGTCGTCCAAGCAAACTCTTATAGCTAGATCCACGATGGAATCTGAGTTTATCGCGTTAAATAAAGCTGGAGAAGAGGCAGAATGGTTACGTCAATTCTTGGAATATGTTCCAAGATGGCCTAAGACTGTGACGGCCATCTGCATACATTGTGATTGCCAATCAGCTATTGGTAGAGCTCAAAATGCAATGTATAATGGCATATTAAGGCACATACGACGTCGGCATAACACGATACGACAACTACTCTCAAATGGAGTTATCATGATTGACTATGTGAAGTCAAAGGAAAAAATTGCGGATCCGCTTACAAAAGGCTTAAGCAGAGAGGTAGTACATAAGTCGTCGATGGGAATGGACTAAAGCCCTTGGAGTAAGTTTGTACAACGGAAAACCTATCCTAGAAGATTGGAGATCCCATGATCTAGACTCAATAGGACCACCTAACTGTACGAGCTAAGGTCACTATGGGGGAGTACCTCAATTTACAAAAGGAATTACAAACTTCCTAGTCCATTCCTACATGAAATCAGTGATATCAAGAGAGGTTAAGCATATGGCTTTTAATGATTTGTAAATCACCTATGTTAGAGAGAAGTGGGGTCGCTTCGAATGGAATTGGGGGCATAATTCCTAGAGCTCTCGCAGAACCTGGATGGTGTTCCATGACCATAACGTACACAACTATGAGGGGTTAGCCAAACCAGGAAGAGTAATGCGTGATGTGTAATAACGTCTACGTAAAAATGGGTTGGTTCAAGGACATCGCGTCTACTAATCGCTAGGAGACTAAGTATACGTCATAAAGGAGGGTTCAAAGGGAAACCTACCTATCCTGCATTACTTGACCGCTGAAATTTTATCGTGACACTTGAGTGTGTGGGATGATCTCCATTCATGTGGGGGATTGTTGGAAATTAATGAAAAATAATATTATATTAATAATTAATATAATAATTATTTAGTGATTAAAGCAATTGAATGAGAGATCATAAGCTTTAATTATGTGTTGGAACCTTAGTGTGTGGGAAATTGTGCTTGTCCCATATTGGTCGAGAGATAAATATTTTGTAGATTTATAATTAGAATTCTCTACACGAATGTATTCTTGTGTGACAACTCACACCCAGTGGCAGCCAGGAGGGTGCAAAGCACCCGACACGCGCACGTGCCCGGGCACGGGCACGGGCCGAGGGTAATGGGCGCAATGTGGCGCTTTGATGACGCACTTTGCACTTCGCACGCTCGCATCGCCGCGAGCAGCTTGGAGCCGCCTTTAGTATTTTTTAGATGGGTCTTGGTGTGGTCAGCTAGAGACTTTTCAAGTTCCTAACTGACAAGTGATTAAGTCTCAGAATTCATTGTGTAATTGAATTCTAGAGGTTATTTTTATTGAATTCTGTACTCAATAGGGACCTATCACTTCCAATTCTGTTCAATTGTTACATACAAAGCTTTGTGCTTTGTTTTAGATACTAGAACTCAGAAATCGTATGGTTGATACAACACACACAAACGAATTCCCTAAATTCTATTCTCTGCGCACTCTTGTTTCAGGTATACTTTCGGGTGCTAGGCTAATCCCGGTAGTACAATCTGCTTAGGCTGTTGTACCCTGGGAAGCAGACGGGTTCACCTGGGTGACCCGAAATCTGTTTTAAGGGAAGCGGGATCTTCACGTGCCTCAGTCACCATTTGTTTTCGTGTTCCTTTATTTCTTTGTAATATTGTTTTCTATAGTTTACATTTCTTTGTATTTCCTTCTTTTTGGCTCTAGCCATTTTGTGTATTGTAATCAGAATAGTGATTAATAAAATTGTTATTTTATTTATTTTGTGAACAGGTGTCCTACAGAATTTTGGTCAAAGGCAAAGAGAAACCAAAGTTCATGTAGAACATTGAGACAAACTATATATATGTGTGTTCATAATATATAAATTTTGCTCAAAGCAAAACCAAAGTTCATGTAGAACACTAAAGACGGTCTATTATTTATATTGTTCATAATTCGAATTTTGGTCAAAGCCAAAGCGAAGCCAAAATTTTATTATTTATAAGTCGTTCATAATGCTTGAATTTTGGTCAAAGCCAAAGTGAAGCCAAAGTTCATGTAGAACATTGAGACAGTCTATATTTGTGTGTTCATAATATATGCATTTTGGTCAAAGGAAAAGCGAAGCCAAAGTTCATGTAAAACACTAAAGACAGTCTATTATTTAACTGTTCATAATGCCTGAATTATGGTCAAAGCCAAAGCGAAGCCAAAATTCAGGTAGAACATTTAGCTGATTTATATAAATCGTTCATAATGCTTGAATTTGGTCAAAGCCAAAGCGAAGCCAAAATTCAGGCAGAACATTAAGTTGATATTATTTACAAATGTTCATAATACATGAATTTTGGTTAAAGCCAAAGCAAAACCAAAGTTCATGTAGAACAAAAAGTTTGTCTATTATGTATTTTCATAATACGTAAATTTTGGTTAAAGCCAAAGCAAAGTTAAATATATGTAGAACGTCAAGACAATCTGTTATGTACATTCATAATGCCTAAATTTTGGTCAAAGAGAAGCCAAAATTCAGGTAGAATCTTAAGTTAGTCTATTATTTTGGTGTTATAACAGACTATATATTCAATATGTAATTATTTTCTGCCTTACTTGATTACCCCATAATGTAAATCACTCGAAGTTTCTTCTTTAAGTTTGTATCTCATCTATTTCATCCAATCTAATTTCAAAAAAAAATAATAAATAAAATGTTTTTGCTTGCTAAAGAGTTTCTATAAAAATGGATTATTGATTATCTCTTTAAGACATGATAATCATACTGCCCTTTTCTGATAAAAGCATTACAAAAGAAAAATAGTGCATGACTGATGGGATAAGTCAAACATTATATCTCTTATAATAATCAAGAACTCATTTAATTATTGCTATCATGGGAGCTATTCCAGATTCTAAAATTTCCCAAGACTAATATGTCTTCTTTCTTTGGAAGAATCAAAATAACTCCTAAGACGCACTAACCATAAAGTTGAGTGGCATCTGTGAATACATCATGATGTACAATACCATGACCCATAATTTAAGCGTTTACACATAGAAACCAATACACTTTTCCGGTGCATTACATAGTAACTTTTCCAGTAATACAATAAGTTGCCTTAACAATCAATTATACCACTCAGAAGTACCTACGGAAAACGAGTGTGTTGATTAGCAACATATGTACAGGAAAAGGAATGCTTGAGACTAGAAAATTAGATGTTATTCATCTCACCGCCACTAAATTTAAGGTGGATACCTTTTCAGAGATAGTATACAAGTACTACTTCTAGCTATAAGTTTCTTCAAAAGAAAGTCTCACTGCAAATTAATGCCATTAGACTAGGCATGAGTATCAAGACTACCCATAATTCAATGGAACAGTTGGTTAAGACAAGTAGTGTAACACCCTGACCGCGTATACAACTCGCGGCGGAATCGTGAAGGAGTCACATTACACATTGCTCACAACACATGGTACTAAAGTTTCAATATATTGCTTTCATTGTTTTACAAACACAAAGTAGTAAGTAATTGTTTTTAAATTTAGAAGCAATCTAAGGTCCGAGTGTGTTCCTATGTGTATCATACTTGAAATGTCGATACCTGAAACATATGTGAAAATAAACAGTCAGCAATAAAGTTGGTGAGTAACATCGGTTTTGTTGGCAAAGTTGTCACACCCTGATTTTTGATGTTGCGGAAGCACCGTGAGGTGTGGCCAGAGCGGCAATCGTTGCATTCAATCAAGTAAACAACCAATGTAAAACATAATAAGATGTTCATCCATACATTTATTTAAAACGAGTTTACATCCAACAGTTTATTCGAAAATGTACTACATTTTAACAACATTGTTCAAAACATAAGTTTACAAACATAAAGATCAAACACTGGATGACATCTAACTGCTCGACTTCACGACACACAGACATGTTTTTCCCCAAATCCGTCTACTAGTTGCCTATAATACATGATAGTTTAAAAAACGTCAACAAAAGCTGGTGAATTCATGTAATTAGTTTTTGTAAATGAATTTTCTTAAAATATTTGAAGTAATAAATTGGTATGTATAGCATAATGAAACTTGTAAGATCATTAATTTTTTTGCAAGGACACTAATCCGTATGCCGAATAGGAGGCGACCAAACCTTGACGATAAGTTGTGGCATTGACACTCGTTTCAGACTCAAAAGCACTCTGATACGATCTGTTTTTATTGTCGTTCAGAGTGGGGCTCGCCAAAACCCAATAGATCTATCCCCTCATTCCTTGGTACATATTTATACATTAATGGCCCCTTCGTTAAAACCTTATCCGCATGTGATCTAAACATTTTCATTTTTATAGCTATACCCCTTATAACATGTATTCATCCCTGAGCGTTTAAAACTATAAAAAAACGTCTAAAACATGTGCAAATCTCTATTCGGTTTCTGATTCTTCGTTCGTTTCTCGGCCTACAAGTGTTCTAATCTCATTAGACACTTAGGTTTATGTTCGTTTATCGTACAAGTATCTCATCTTGAATTATGTACTTGTATTCGTTTGTTTTCTTTGTTTGCGTACATATATAGATCTTCCATACATATATATTTCATATAGCTTATGTTTGAATGGGTTTAGTCCATAAGTTAGGTGTGAAAGTCTAATTCAAATGTTTAGTATATATATGGGCCTAGCCCAATAGGTTTTGTGAGTATGGGCCTAGCCCAGTTGACTTTGTATGTGTGGGCCTAGCCCAAATGAATTTATTTGAAGTGGGTCAACCCAATTAGTTTGTAAACGTCGTTCCTCCTTTAGAAATTCTTCTCTTTCGAGCTCTCTCCAACTAGATTCCCACATCTTTCCTGAATTAATCCCATGTGTGAAGCAAACATTTATCACACTCTGAAACTGTAGCGCTTGCACCTTTTCTTTCTTTTCAAAACAGATCTTGTTGAAGAATAAGCATCGAATATCTTCCTTCGAACAATTCACTAGCCACATCGGGTCTAGTATTCTGATAGTTCACCATAAGCCCCATATCCATCGTCTTTCAATCATCTCTTGAGTAATTTCTTCGGCCATTTCCCAGTTATCATCAGCTCGTAGCACAATAACAGCTTCACATGTTTCTGGGTCGATTTGCCACCATTTGAACATCGGATATAAATCTTGTTCGATCGGCATTAAAGGCATATTCTTCATCACTCTTGGCCTTTTCATCACAAGTGTCACATCTTTCTCACCTGTCTTCTTATCTATCTTGATTCGGCGCAAACAGCTTCAAGTACCTAAAACCATGTAATGCTTCAAACTTTATCACCTTCCATTGCCTTTGATCATTGAACTTCATTTGGTAGCTTATGTTGTGTATCTGTACCAACTCTTTAATATCCCAGAATGGCAATGTCTTCAAATCAACCATGTGTCGGAAGTATTGAACTCCAAACTCTCGTTTAATAGCATACACATTCAATTCAACCAACCCCTGCTCAAAATGTCACCTAACGACTTATCTTTGACTGGTAAAGAATGCAAACGGACGTCTGAACTTTCTTTGTTTCGGCATCTCTTTAAACCAAGACTTTTTAGCTTCAGCGATTTCTTCCTTTGACATACGTCATGGCATATTACCTTCTCGAACTGACTCTTTCAACTTTACTTCTCAACAAATCAGCATTTAGTTCTTCGTACATCTCTTCAAATGTTGGAAAGTTATCAGTGTTCACCCCTGAATACTTTTCTGCCCCCTCTTCGTCATCAGACGCATCTTCAATAATCACTCTATTATAATCATCAGCTTCCGGAGTATGTTTGTAAAAGTATTCTTTCAGCTCAAATGTATCAATGTTCACTAACTCTTCCTCGAAATCAAACTCAAACGATTCAGGCTCTATCTCGAACATCTTCGCCAATTCTTCTTTTGTATAGTCGTGAACAAACTCTCCCTCTTCGACATTATGTTCCAACATCAGAATTAGAGGTTTATCAGAGTGCTGTGAATGGTTTAGCAATAACTGCATCAGAATCATCATCATCTTTAGGACCTTATTGCCCCCCGTTACTTTGACCATCTTCAGCATTCGCTTCATCATTCATCAAAGTATCGAAATCAAAGTCAGTAGAGAACTTGCTGAATCAACTTTCAAACCAACACCACCCTGACCATCATCATCATCGTTACCATGATCTGAATCATCTTTAGAATCATCGACAGGGTCATCATCTTTGTCATTCTCATCATCATCATCATCATCATCCTCTTTCTCTTCAGTTTCTTTTCAGTTTCAGTAGCTTTGACAGGTTCTTCAACTTGTTCAACATTTTGAGCTACTTCAAGATTCTGAACAACTTGAGTTTCAACAACAGGTGTTTCTTCAACCACAGGAACTTCAGAAGACTTTGATCCTTCACCAATTACTGTCAACAGTTCTTTCGACATTCTTTCCTTTGCCCTGCGTTGCTAATTCTTTTTCAGCTCGATCCTTCTCATCCTGCACTTCCGATCTGTTGTATTCTGCTATGAAAATCAATACCCAGATTATTAGCCAGAACACGCTGTAACATGTTGAATCTTTTGTTGTTTACGACCTTTTCTGTCTCAAGCTCTTCAATCGTTTTCCTCAACCTTTCGTTGTCTGCTCCGAGACTTTCAACCAACGCTTTCATATATTCTCGATCATTTTCCAGAAATTTCACTTTATCTTCCAATATCTTTTTCTCAGTCTCATTCTTTTTCACTTGTTCTTCGAGAGCTTTTATTCTTCTTTCCGACTCCTGCATCTTCGATTCGTTGAACATATCAAGCAATTCTTTCGAATACATTTCCGTATCAATGTTACGTGGAGGCGTCGGAAAACTTCCAAATTCACTAGAGAAATAACGTTCTTGTCTTTGAGCAGATGATTGACTTTAGGAGTTCGTTGCTTTGGAGTTGTCTTTGGTGTTGTCTGCTTTGGTGTTGATTGTCTTTGTGGAGAGATTGGTTGTGCAGTAACAGTTGGCTCTTGTGGAGGTTGTTGTGGTGGTTCTTGAACAGTCACAGTCGGTGGATCTTGAACTTGTGAAGCTTGCGGAGGTGTGACTTTCTTCCTTTTGACTAATGTATCTCCTTTTAGGTAAAGTTCTTCCTTTAGTGCTAGGAGACCCCGTCGTTTTCTTTGCATCACCTGACTTTGATTTAGTATGCTTTGTTTTCTTTTTAGGCCTGTCTTCATCAGACCATTCATCAACAGATGGAACGTACAAATCTTCACCCCTTTTCTTTAATCGCTCTTCATCTTTTTCCTTTTCAGCTTCTTTCTGATGAATATCTGAAGAATCTTCAGATGATTCTTTGTCTTTGTCGGAAGTAGCAGAAATAACATCATCACGATTACCACCAGCAGTTCCAGTTTCAATCTCTTGACTTTCAACATTTATTGCAGCACTCGATCCCGCAACATTTTGAACATTTACTTGTTCAATCTCTGGTTCATCGACCAACATTGTCTCAACTTTCTTTGAAGCCCTTTTGCGCTTCGGCTTCTCAACGACTTTCTTTGTAAACCACACACTTCGATACTTATCTTTGAATCCTTTCAATGATTCAATTTCATCTTTATCATCACCTCTTCCTTCATTCCTCCATTTGCCATCAGGCGGTGGTAACACATAGTCAGCTTTAGCAATCGCATCGAAAACTGGCTTTGCAATAGGAACAGTGTCTTGTCTTTGATAAGTAGCAAGCTTCTTCAAAGTAGTTTCGTCCATATGACCGAAATAAAGTACATCATTCTGATCTTTGACGATATCTTTAAACTGATCATCAATAAGCATCTGCACAAACCGAGGATATAACAAAAATCTATCCTTTCCCATATTCTTTGACATGTGTTCAAAAACGACTCCTGAATAGTTGAACTTCTTGTTTAGAACCATTGTCGTTGCCATGCACATCATGTAATCCTGCAAATCATCCAAACCGGCCTTTCTATGACTGAATGTGTGAATTATTTCATGCATGAAGAACTTATATGGTAGACCAAGATTGCCCTTCTTGAAAGAAGACTCATTAACGTGCCCACGATATTCCATTCTAAAAAAGCATCCTTTGACCATCTGTTCCTCAAAACCCATAGGATCGTCAGAATTGTCCTTCAATTCCAGCACCCTTTAGTATCAGTTTTTGTCACTTTAAATTCCTTATCCTCATCCCCCACATGAACAAATGAATTGATGAATTTGTTAGCTTCGTCGTACTTTGCAGAACTCCAGAAAAGGTTTACATGCGAGAGATAAACGATGTGCTTGTCTGTAATCGCCTTTGTCACAGGAATACGCCCCATGAACTCTAAAACATCATAAAACTGCTCCAGCGAAGGATATAACTTCTTGTCTAGTGAGACGCACGTATTATGAAACTTTGAGTACATAAGCTGAACAGCCTGCGACATGAACGACACAAACACTTAGCATAAGTTTTCAAATTTTAACAACATGCATGAACAACTTCGCTCGAACTTTCCAAAAATGGCATGTTTTACAACATAACATCATAGGTTCGGGCGAACTTGAACCAAAAGACAGATTTTTCAACATTTTAGAACTAAGTTCGGGCGAACTTGATACAAAAACAAGTATTTATTACATTTTAGAGTAAGTTCGGGCGAACTTGACATTATCGAATCTTAACTTCGCCCGAAGTTGAAAACAAATTCAATTCTCAATATGCAACATCTTCGCCCGAAGTTGAACAAACAATCCAGACAAGTTCGGGCGAACTTGTCGTCGTTCCAAAACAAATTCTCTAATCTGTAGTCATGAATTTATGGTCCGATGTTCAAATTTACTGTTTCTATAAGATCTTTAAACGTAATTAAGCATTATTCACCGATCAATTTCAATCAAAACACCCTAAATCTATAAGATTTTAACAGTTCAAGGTCCGATTAGTCCAAAAGACACAAAATTCATGGATTTTTCATCGATTCTTACCTCTGCCATTGATCTAAGTGTGTAAATCACCTAGATTCAAATCTAAATCGGGCTGAATAACAATGTTTTTGTGCAATATTAATAACTTTGCTCTCAACTCAAGTTCGTTCAAAATCAACAGAATGAAGTTTAGTACGAAGTTGTGACTATTTATAGTCAAGGAACTTCGGCTGAACTTGACGCTCAAAACAAACAAATTTTATGGAACTTCGCTCGAAGTTATCCATTCATGATAACAAATACTGATATAACTTCGGCCGAACTTGATTTCCAAAACCAAACATATTTTCACAACATAACTTCGTCCGAAGTTGTCTAACTCAATTACAAACATTAACAGCTAACTTCGGCCGAACTTGTCTAGGGTTTTTTTTTTGAAAAATTTCAACTTTTACACTTTAAACCCTGAACATTCACAAGTTTACCAGTTTTGAAAATCCACTCAGTTGACCAAGTCCAAGTTAATGATCTTGGTTAACCAATTTGTCTGTCGAGTTCAAGTTACTGATCTCGGTTTGACCCGTTATGAACAAACTGGTGTTTTCGTTATTTCAAGTTTCAAATTAATGAACTTTTAATCATTTTCGACCAATTTTGATTTTACAGATTAACTCCCAACCCGTTGTCATCAGGATTTTCAACACTTTGCACCATTCCGAACTCCAAAGCTCCGCTTTCCATCATTGGCTGTTGAAAACAATGTAGAAACAAAATCTTTTTGAATTTTCAAAAGTTTATGCTAAAACACACTGAAAATCTTTTTGGGTTTTAAATTTGTAATCAAATGAACTATGTACAAACATATTTACAGACATATTTTTGTGAATTTGTGTCTAAGGATCATATCAGTTGATTGAGACATATCACGAGTATCGTTAACCTTTTGATGACTGCAAGTTATAAACTTGTTTACCTAGATTGTCGATATGTTTGTCCACTTAAACTTCGACACATTTCTCAATTGTTCCAAGATATCTTAGTTAGAATTATGAAACTTGACTTAACTATGGTTCCCATCTCAGAATATACTCCCGTATCAAGATTCCCTAGATTTCATCTTACAGGTGAGTATATCATAATTGATATCTGTATCTGGGTTGTGCAAGACCTTGAGAGCTCAGGTTAATACCAGTGTTGTAAAAATCGCGACTATGCGACGATTAGTCGGCGATTAATCATTAGTCATACAGTTACTGAGTACTTTTTCTTAAATCAGTCCATTAACCGACTAGGCATGACTAGGTCCGACTAGGCCAACCAAAAATCGATGATTCCAGCCAGATTTCAGCAAAAAACCTGTATATTCCGGCCAAAACCTCTAAATTTCGGTCAGTTTCCAACCAAATCATATGAATTCCAACAATTAATCATGTATACTTAAATAAATGAGTTGAGCAAGATTTAAAACCTAGCGACTTAAAATATTTACCTATAAAAATGAATATATTTAAACATAAAACTGAAAATTACATATAAAAAAACCCAATCCGATTAATCCTAATTAATCCCGAGTAATCCGAGTAGTCGCTAGTCCCCAATTTACCGCCCGACTAGCGACTAGCGAGTTCTCCAACCTTGATATTTATACATAAAACTGAAAATTACATATAAAAACCCGATCCGATTAATCCTGATTAATCCCGAGTTGTCGCTAGTCCCCACTTCACCGACCGACTAGCGACTAGCGAGTTCTCCAACCTTGGTTAATACTACCGCATCGACAAAGTCTTTAAGGTGTTGTTCCAATTATGGAATCTTTTGACTGCAATTGATTAGATCTTTCGATTCTTTCAATTTTGCTGCAGTTTAGGGGTTTTTAGCAAAAGCATTATAAAAGTTCTAGGCTATTGTTTCCGCAAAATCAGAAGAACTTGTATAATACCCTAGATATCAATCATCTATAAAGACCTCGTATCTCAGAATCAGGCAATCTCTCAAACGAAATTTCAGAGTACTAAGTCCATATATCCAAGAGATGTTAATCCACAAGTTTAAGCAGTTGTAAAATTTAGTTTATATCCCTGAAACAATCTACTGAACATGTAAAGCCTATCGACACATCAACAGTAAGACTTGTTTACACTTTTTTAAACTTTTCAAATCCTTAGCATACTGTGATAGTCCACTGATGTACTATCATTTCCTTTTTGACACAAAATTCTTTTTGTCTTTTTCATGTTTTTGTACGTTTTGGTTTTTATATGTTTTTGTATTTTCTCGTTTCATTTCTCCCCTAAAAGCAAAAACATATTTTTGTATTTTAGTTTTTAAAAATTTTTGTCCTAAAAGATAACAAACCAATGAGGATCACAAGAACTCGTCGTCCGATCCGTATTCAACCTCTGCTTCCGCACCTGTCAAAAGATTTTTTATACCGTTAAGCCTCATCAAGTATTTAAACCGTGTTAAATTGAAAGGTTTGGTTTAAAAATCAGTTTTTAGTTCATCGGTGTGGATTTTCTCTATTCGTACCAATCTTTTTTCGTAGCAATCACGAATAAAGTGGTAACGAATCTCGATATGTTTAGTTCTAAAGTGATGAACACGATTTTTTGTTATGTCAATTCCTGCCTTCTTATCAACATACATCGGTGGTGTGTCAAGAAATTGCAATCCACAGTCTCTCATCTGCTGTTGGATCCACAAAAGTTGTGAACAACAGCTGGAAGCTGAGATATACTCAGCTCACATGCAGAGAGAGCGACTGTGGTTTGTTTCTTGCACTGCCATGTTACCAATCACGTTCCGAAAAATTGGCAACCGGCTGTAGTAGATTTAGCATTTAGTTTGTCTACGCCAAAATCAGAATCAGCATATCCCGTCAGATCGAAGTTGTCATTCTTCGGGTACCACAAGCAGGTGCTTGGACATCCCTTCCAGTATCTGAAAATTCGCTTCAAGATCTGCATATGAGAAATTCTGGGACTGGACTGATATCTTGCACAGAGGCTGGTAGGATACATGATATCCGGGCGCGATGCCGTCAGATATATCAATGATCCTATGATCGACATGTACAGAGTCTCATCAACTTTGGTTCCTACTCATCGACGCAGATTCCATGGTTGAGTGCCAGTGGTGTTGATAACGGCTTCGTGCTATCCATCTCAAACTTCTTCAGAATATCATGAACGTACTTGGTTTGGTAAATAAAGATACCGTCTGGCAATTGATCAACCTGCAACCCCAGAAAGAATTTCATTTTGTCCATCGAGCTCATTTCGAACTTTTTCTTCATGATAGATTCAAATTCTTTGCAGAGATCGTTGTTTGTTGAACCAAATATGATATCATCCATGTAGATTTGTACAATCAGCAGATTATTTCCAACTTCTCTCGTAAACAAGGTACTATCCACTGTGCCTCTAATAAAACCATTGCTGACTAGGTGCTGAGATAAGTCTCGTACCAGGCTCTCGGGGCCTGATGCAACCCATACAATGCTTTATCTAGGAGAAATGCTTTCTTCTTATTTAGTGGATCGACAAACCCCAGTGGTTGGCCGACATACACTTGTTCTCTCAATTTGCCATAGAGAAAAGCTGATTTAACATCAAGCTGGTACACTTTAAATCCTTTCCAAGACGCAAACGCCAGGAAAATGCGAATAGACTCTAATCTCGCAACTGGTGCGTACACTTCTATGTAATCAATACCTTCTTGTTGATGAAATCCTTTGACAACAAGCCGAGCTTTGTTTCACACAGTTACTCCTCGATCATCACGCTTGCACTTGAAGACCCATTTAGTATCAATCGCCTTTTGATTTGTCGGTAGGTCAACATGCTTCCATACACCCAATTTCTCAAATTGTAGGAACTCCTCTTGCATTGCGAGTACCCAGTTTTCATCACCCAGTGCCTCAGTAATTGACTTAGGCTCAATTTGTATACAAAACATTGATAAGAGCATAATTCTTGAATCGGAGCCACCTTCGTGTAGAAACAACTAAGCGCTTTATTGATCTGGCTTCTTGTTCTTACTCCAGCCTGTAATTCACAAATTATAGTGTTTGATGGATGGTAAGAATAAGATCTCGGCATTATTTCATCAGGAACATCAACTGAACTCTCCAGATTGTTAACATTCTGATTAATCACCAATTCAACATCAGGAATACTAGAAGACGCTTCATTTCTTGTACTCGGGCCAGGAGATTGATTTAACAAACTAGTCATCTGCTCAGATTCCTCATCGGAACTAGATTCTCCATCTTGATCAAATGTCGGAGCCTCATCAGAATCGGAATCATGTGCTTGAGAAAGATTGGGTTCTGAAATAGTATTCACTGGTTCTGTGACAGGTGTAACTGGCTCAGCTGGAACATTATTTTGATCACCACTAGAAGATGAAGATGTATCAATAGATGGTTGATTAACCACTATTGGTTTCGAAATCTGCTCTTGATTAGCAGACTGATGCAAATAATACAAAGCGGCAATTTCTTCGTCAGTCGACTTTTCTGGAAGATCGAAAGATTTCCATAAATCGTCATAGTTGAACATCCAAGCATCACCTGCCTTTTGTGTTGGCATTGTATACCTTCGGCCGTCGACATGTTGAACGAGAACCACTTGTCTCATGCTGGGAAGATAAACTCGCCTGAGTGGACTCGCATATCCAACAAAGAAACCCTTTAATGACCCAGCACCAAATTTACCATCAGGATCAATAACCATGCATGGAGATCCAAATGGTTCCAGATGCTCCAAATTAGGTTTTCTTTGGTTAAGAAGTTCAAAACATGTTTTCTTGGTAGGTTTAACAGTTAAGACCCTGTTCAACTAATAACATGCTGAAGCCACTGCTTCACTCCAGAAACTCACGGGCAATTTAAAAGTAAACAACCAATGTAAAACATAATAAGATGTTCATCCATACATTTATTTGAAACGAGTTTACATCCAACAGTTTATTCGAACAAGTACTACATTTTAACAATATTGTTCAAAAAAGAAGTTTACAAACATAAAGATCAAACACCGAATGACATCTAACTGCTTGACTTCATGACACACGGACATGTTTTTCCCCAAATTCGTCCACTAGTTGCCTGTTATACATGTTAGTTTAAAAAAATTGTCAACAAAAGCTGGTGAATTCCTGTAATTAGTTTTTGTATCAAATGAATTTTCTTAAAACATTTGAAGTAATAAATTCGGTATGAATAGCGTAATGAAACTTTTAAGATCATTAATGTTTTGCAAGGACACTAATCTGTATGCCGAATAGGAGGCAACCAAACCTTGACGATAAGTTGTGTCATTGACACTCGTTTCAGACTCAAAAGCACTCTGATACGATATGTTTTTATTGGCGTTCAGAGTGGGGCTCGCCAAATCCCATTAGACACTTAGGTTTATGTTCGTTTATCGTACAAGTATCTCATCTTAAATTATGTACCTGTATTCGTTTGTTTTATTTGTTTGTGTACATATATATATCTTCCATATATATTTTATATTTCTTATGTTTGAATGGGTCTAGCCCATAAGTTAGGTATGAAAGTCTAATTCAAATGTTTAGTTTATATATGGTCCTAGCCCAATAGGTTTTGTGAGTATGGGCCTAGCCCAGATGACTTTGTATGTGTGGGCCTAGCCCAATTCTTTTAATTGGTGTGGGCCTAGCCCAATTTGTTTAATATGTGTAGGCCTAGTCTAAATGAATTTATTTTAAATGGGTTAACTCAATTAGTTTGTAAGAGTGGGCCTAGCCCAAGTTATTCATGTTAGGGTGGGCCTAGCCCATAAATAGTTTATATAAGTGGACTTAACCCAATGTAACTTATAAAAATGAGCTTAGCCCAAAAGCAATATCTATAAAGTGAACCTAGCCCATATTGATTTATAAAAATGGGCCCTAGCCCAATTTGTTTACAAAAGTGGGCTAGCCCATATGGTTATTAGTTGAGCTTGATCAAAGTTTTAATATTTACTAAATAATAACTTATAAAAAAATTCGTTTATAAAAACTACTAAACATTTTGTATAAGTTATTTTCATAAATTCTAGTATGAATATCTTTTTGTATAGTGTGTGTCGGTACATTTGTTTGTTTTCGATCGTTTCCTTTGTGTCGTTTTGGTTTGTTCGCGTCGTCCGATTAATTCGCTTCATCCGTCTCGTCTATGTCGTTTGTTTCGTCCGTGCCATATATTTTATTTCTTCCGATTTGTCCAAATTGTCTGAATTGTCCGATGTTTTGTCCAAGGGTGGACATTTACATTTTATAGTTTTCGTGTTTCAAGTACTTCCATATTTTCTTGTATTTTTGTGTGTTTATATATTTTTGTATTTGTTCCTACTTGATCTAGATATAAAATCTCCATACACAAAATATATACACATACTTGATATATTTAAACATATATTTGATCAAATATATATATATATATATACTTTTCCATTATTAGTTTAGGAGACCCTTAAAATTTTAAGTTATACTTTCTTATACAAAAATTCGTTTAATCATGATCAAAAATCCCAAATCGTTTTTAGTCACCACAATCTTAGTTTAAACATACTTTCATCATAACAAATTATATAAAAATTTTGCCATAGTTTCCCCTAAACTATGGACTTTCCCATGTTTAAATAAACACGTTTTTAATCAATTTTCAACTCAAATCATAAATTTATATAAAAATTCATACTTTAGGTGATACATGAAATCATTTTAAGTATGAATATATGTTCATAACACTTCCAAAAACAAGTACATGTTCATGATCTTTCAAAAAATGGAAACTTTATTAATATTTTTCTACAAAATTTCTAGATCATGAGTTTTAAATAATCATCTATATTTTGTATAATGCATAAGATCATTTTAAGTGTAAAAATCATGTTCATAACATTTTTGTTAGTGAATCTTGCTAGATCTAAACATGCATGTATTTAGATCACCTTTTTATACATGAAAATGCAGGATTCAAAGTTACTACATGAAGACATCTTCAAGATCATAAAAAATTATCAAGAAAATCACATGATGATATTAATGATTTTAGTTTTCTTAATGTTTTTCAAGTAGGTTTTTAACTACTTTCAAGATGATCTTGTACATTAATCATAATGTGAAAATGTAGATGCTAGACATGAAGCTTAGTAGTTTGCTAGATGAACAAGATGATGGTATAAGAAGATGAAGAAAAAGTGATGATACAAGAGTCTCCAATGCTTCCAAAGTGATTCAAGTGTATCTCCAAGTCTCACAAAGGCCTTGTTTCATCAATGCATGCTTGAAATAGTTATGATTGAATTTTGAAAAGTTGAAGATGATGAAGGTTTGGTGTGGCCGATTTTAGGAGAGAGAAAAGAGGAGTTGGAGAGTTTTTGATGATCTTGGAAATGAGATGTTTGAGAGGAGTATGGAAGGTGAGTGGGCATGGGGGACATACCTATGACCGTAAGCAAAAGAGGGGGGTGGCTTAGGTTTAATGTTTATTTTTTATAAAAATCTTGATATATTTTGTAAACTTTATAAAGTTTGTGTTGGAGGTATTAGTTTTATTAAAAATAAATGGTCCAATATATTAAAGTAATGTTATAATATGTTCAAATAGCTTACTACACATTTTGTTTCGTTGTTCGGTTGCTAAATTTGGTTCAAGTCTTGGGACTAGGATCAAATACAACCACATTTTGCACACAAACTGTAAGAACCATTTAAAAAGTGTCACGTGGCATCCAACAAATTTTAGAAAAATAATAAAATAATAATCTAAATAATATCAATTATATCGAATTCCCTATAGTTATACTAACAAGCAATTAATTCGTTGTTTTGATCTTCCTTTTGTTTTCAATATGCTGATTAAGAAACGTGCTGATATCATTCACATACTTGCTAAAATCAATTATCTTGATTAATTTCCATGTGCTAATATAATTCAAAAGTGCTACTTTAATGTATGTATTGTTTTGGTATGTTCTAGTTTAACTTTTTTTAAGTGCTAGGATCTGTTCTTACGGTTTGTAGGATAAATATGGTTGTACCGGAACCAACCCCTCAGGTCTTGTACCGGGTCAATTACCGACATTTTGTGTTACTTATATAAATTCATTTACACAATTATCCTTGTGATATTTTTATTGTCCTATTTATTAATCTAGCTCTCCGGACTAATAAATTTATTATTTGGACACAGTTCCTGTACCGGCTTTATTGTCGGACAGTTATTGAACTAGTTGTGTAGCTTTAAATAATAAGGTTTATATAAGGGTTTTGTGTCGTTTTAATACCCGTTATATTATTCATAACAAATAATATTTATTTTTGGGTTTTCAGACAATTACTGTTTTGTTCTGCGGAATGCTGTACGCTTTCGCATGATTGCTGCACTTCTTTGAGATCTGGACAATTCGGAGTTTAAATAGAACTTTTGGAAAAGTATTATGAACATGTTATTTTTAAACAAAGTTTTCATGAAATATTAGTGCGGACATATCTTTATGTCTCGTTTTTGCCATGTTAGACTGTACCACGACCAGTACTGACATGTATCGTGTATTTGTGTTTCTGCCGCCAGTCTAGGATGTAGTTTAATATATTCCTAATTGTGACAGATTTGTTATCATACTAAGCTATGATTTAATTTGATCCTAGACCTTCAAGACTTTGTTAAATGTAATCGAGTTGAAAATACGTAAATAGTTAATGTAAAAATTGTTTAGGTTGTACGGAATTACCGGTATTCTTGCCAAGTGTCTCATGGTATACCACCATTTTTTAGGTCTAAGTGAAGATTTTTGTTAATATTTTGAGTTCATTTTACGCATTAGTCAAGTTTTAAATTTATAAAACCCGATATTATACTAACACTAAACACACACTAGGGCAAGTGTACCCATCGCGAGTGTAGTATAGTGTTGGTAAGATACCGAGGTCGTCCAAGGACACAAGAGCTTTTAATTCCGGTTTAGCGTCAACGTCTAATCGATACAAATTTTTGATAAAAGTTTTGAAAGATAGAAATAAAAATGAAAAGATAAATAAAAATGAAATACAAATAGACAAGATAAAATCACTTGGATCCAACTCCTCTTTTATATACCCTTTGATGATTCTCGCACTCGGACTGTTTAAGAGATTCTCTTAGTTATAGTACTAGGCCCCTCTTTTGAAGGTGACATTACCCTCAGCCAGGTGGTTTCAGTCAGTAGGGATACAATCCCAAGAGTCCAGAATATTGAAAGACAATTAAGTAAGTTACTAATGTGAAAAGTGGTAGGCCCCTCTTTTGAAGGTGACGTTACTCTCGGCCAAGTGGTTTGAGTCAGCAGGGGTACAATCCCAAGAGGCCGGTTTAATGTTTTAATAGTAGTTTATATATGAGGGGTTCAAGCTATTCGCACCACCGCCATCCAATACCATAGGGCATTCAAGGAGGTCCTAGTAAGCTTGAACCAAGTCCTCGCAGGATCTATACACTAAACGAGACAAGAACTTTACCCCACCACCCTTCTAACCCCCTTCCAAGTAGTTAACGCACTTTATATAGACCGTAAAGACACGAATAAGCAAATCAAGGACATCATGAAGAAATGGTTAAGAAAATTCACTTTCAACATAAGAAACTAGTTATTGAAGTCATTAATCCATACCCAATTAAAAAGTGCCAAAAGATTAAAAATCAAAAGTAATACATAAAAGACTTGTCTTCACCAAGTAATGTAAGAGATTAGCCAAACATGGTCTTTCTTTGAGAAGAACTCTTACGATCAATCTTGGATCCCGAGACTACTACACACTCTAAAGATGGAAGATGGATGATGGTGGTGGGTGTTGGTGATGTAGTGGTGGTGGAGCGGTGGCAAAGTAAGAGAGAAATGGTTTGCCAAGGGATGCCTTTGAAGTGAACCAAGCACCCCTATTTATAGTCAAAACAGTACCCCGGCCACGGTCCTGTGTCCACTAGGCACGGCCCGTGGCCGTTCCTTTCTCTTCCTTCATTTATTGTAGCTTGTCCACAGAGGGCCCCACACGACCTCGTGGCCTCTGGGCACGACCCCATGGTCAACTCTTTACTGTACTATCAAGATTATGCAAATCTTCGAGTTGACCATGCCCCATGGCTGTGTGGGCACGGCCCCGTGGTGGGCGTAGAAGCTTCTTTTTGTTTTGTCTGCAAGTGCTAGGACTGACCACCGCCCATGTCTGGCTGGGCATGGCCCCGTGGTCAGCTTCTGTTTTCTCGTTTTTGCTTTTGGGATGCTGTCGAAGGGTCGGACGTGTCAAAATATTCCTTCTTCTTGTATTTTATGTTGGTTTTAGCTGCTACTTTGCTTCTTTTGCTCTTTTAAGCTCATTTGGTACTGTAAATTCAAAAGGAACAACGTGCTTTTTCCAACATTAGTACTGAAAAGGGGTTTGTTTTATGCCTTGTTTGATTGCTTTTTGCACACATCAGTTAAACTTTATAAACATGTTCATTTTTACTTTGTTTATGGAATATTTTCACACCAAACCAAGTCACTAACAAACTTCCATGTTGAAGGGCTTGTGTTAAGGTTTTATTCTGACAACTTTAAGGTTCATATGCCTTCTTTTAAGTTGTTGTAAGTCTCTAAGTAATCTCCAAGGCACAAAGTTAGTAAACCTACACCAAGTCTCCAATCTCGCAATGTTAGAAGTACTCGTCTAGGTGATACCTCATTTGGTTACTTAGCAAATAGATAGTTAGTTTATATACTTCATACTTGTATTCAAGACCGCCCGAATGATCCATGTTGGTGATTTGGTGCAATGGTGAAAATCTTGTGCCTAGTGGATTACCCTACCTCTAATGCATGACATATACTTGATTATGTAAATAATAATAACCTATGTATATACATATCATAGTTATCTCAAAAACCAAACCATAATATCAATCAAAATTCATGGTTGAGTGTTATGTGTTAAGGTGGAGAATATCTTAATCTTAGATTCCTTATTTTAGCTTCTAATGAGTGTTAACACTCATGAAAAACATAAACTAAAAATAGTGGCTAAATAGGTGTCTAAATTAGAAATGTTTTATGTAATTTCGTATACGTAAATTTCATGTAGATTCCAAAATCAAAATCATCGTACTCATACACCTTATTTACCTTTTTAGGGTAACTTTGGTGATTCCATTGCAACATGTATCTGTATTATAATCACAATCACACATACAATCAATCTTATGCAAACATCAATCCTTAAACATGCTTACTTGTTATGCTACGTGTTTATACATACTAGGACAAATCTTATGCATGCTACCTATCATTAACTTTAAAAAGCATTGCTTAACATGTATAGCGCTGTAGGAGTAACACACTACTCAGTTTGTTAGGTCATTGTTAAGCATTCAATCTTTATAGTCTTATTTACTTTGGTGATAAGGTTATGCTAGTGGAATTTAGGTTGATATTTAGTCTTGCAACTTAGTATGATTGTGACTTGGTATACAAATACTTATGCTGTGTAGATAACCTAGTATGCTCAGCGACATAATTTGTATTGACGAATATTTCATACATGTTGCAGGAAATATTTGATGTTGATTTTGAGAGAAAAGACTTGGGGTGGATTTAGATACTCAGCCAGTTTTAATTTATGCATTTTAATATTGTAAGTTTTGAAATTCAAGTTGTCGTACTTTCCATTTTCATGAACGATGTAGTGCTTGATTTAGTGAAACGAAATGAACTTTTGAATTTTAATTTCGCAAATTTAGAGTTATGTTGTCTTTGAGAAATCTATTATGTCTCGCCTTGATGTTTCCGCAATCGGTTGGGGTGTGACAATCGGATTTCCAACATCCCTCAATCTTGTCACAACATATAGATAGAACGGTCTGTATATATGTCATCAATGAACCTCCCCTTGCCTAGCTATTAGTAAACGATATGTGATGTGCGTGAATTATATATATTTATTCATTGGGTTTTCCTTCACACAAATTTGTCGAAAAGAACCGGATTTCCAACTCTTTTAACGGAACGAAGGAACAACGGGTCTTCTTCACTGGATTGAGAAAGTAGAGTATGTCTTTGAGATGTGTGATTGCCCTGTCAACAATCGGGTTAAGTATGCGACCGGTACTTTGGAAGGCAACGTGCTCTCATGGTGGAACACACAGATTCAGATGCTCGGATTGGCGACTGCCAATGCTACCCCGTGGAATGAATTTAAGAATCTGATAAGGGAGGAATACTGCCACAGGGATGACATCCAGAAACTGGAAGTGGAGTATTACAACCTAAAGAGATGATCGGGTCCGAGATCGAAGCTTACACGAAGAGGTCTAATGATTTAGCTGGTCTTTGTCCTAACATGTCCGAACCTGCTCACAGACGTATCGAGCTTTACCTCAAAGGTTTAGCCCCTGAGATCCAAAGCTTGGTAACTTTAGCTAACCTGCCCACGATTCAGCAAGTCATCCGATTGGCACATCATCTCATGGACCAAGCGGTCGAGCAGAACAAGCTGCCCAAGCAAAACACTATTGCTTCTAACACCTCAACAAACGCAAGTGGAACGACTCAGACAAAGCCTCTAACTCTAGTCAGCAACAGAAGAGAGCAGACAACAATAACCACAACTTCAATCAGACTTCTGCTACCAATTAGAATCAGGGTTCGTACGCTGGTAAACAACCGAAGTGCAACAAGTGTAACTATCATCACCATGGGCAGTGTACCCAAGTGTGTCAAAGATGCGACAAGGTGGGTCACATGGCTAAGGATTGCAGGGCTCTGTTCCCAAAGCAACATCAGCAACAGCAACCTCAACAGCAGCAACAAGGGGATCGAAAGAGCTGCTTTCAGTGTGGAAGTGAGGATCACTTCAAGAGAGATTGCCCGCAGCTAAACCAGAACGCCAACAATGCGGGAAGCAACAACAACGATAGCAATGACGCAAGTGGTGCTCACGGAGAGCATTTACGATTGGCGCGGGTGACGCCAGGAACGATAACATTTTATGATCGGTACGTTTTCTGTAAGCAATCTTTTCGTTTCTGTTTTATTCGATTCTAGTGCAGATTGGAGTTTCGTTTCCTAGAAGTTTAGTAGACTGATAGAATCGACTCCAAACCTCTCTTGAAAACCAAACACATTGAGGAATTAGCTGTCGGTCAGCCGAGTGAAAACCGCATATTTTATGCTGGGTGCAAACTCAATCTTTAGGTCAAGTGTTTGACATTGACCTCCTTCCTGTTACTCTTAATAGTTTTGATGCAGTCATCTTAACGCATTCATTTCACTCTTCCGTTACTGCTTAACAAAATTTCGGGACGAAATTCCCTTTCAACTTGGGGATGATGTGGTACCCGAGGAAAATCCACAGTCATCTTAACTCGTCTTTCACTCTCCTATGTATACTTATCAAATTTCGAGACGGAATTTCTTTTAACTTGGGGATGATGTGGTACCCGAGGAAAATCCACAGTCATCTTAACTCGTCTTTCACTCTCCTATGTCTACTTATCAAATTTCGGTATGAAATTTCTTTCAACTTGGGGATGATGTGACAACTCGTAATTTCGAGGTTATAAACCGTTCGTTTCGTATTTATAATCGAATCTTTTACTTATTTTATTTGACGAGTTAATTATACTTAACTAAATTGTATTATAAGTCTATATTATAAAAACGATTAACTATAAACAGAATCCTTATCCTTTTGAACCAACTCGAACCGTTTGAACCGAAGGCCATGTCTCGCTTGTCGATTCGACTCACTCGCATAACTCGAAACTTATGAGGCCCGAAGCGTATCGTAATTATTATGTATTATATTAGTTGAATCTTATACTTTTTTATTAGTTGATTATAAGTGAAAAAAAAAACAAAAAAATAGTACATCACGTCCTAGTTCTAATACATGGGTGTGTTTGTGTATGCATGGAATATTATAAATTGGGTGGTGGAAGCTATGAATTGCATGATCAGATAATGTGCATATGATTTTATAGATCATGTGCATGTGAGTTTATAAAGGTAAGACATTGAAGTCAACACACCCAAACCGTCACCCCTTTTCCCATCCCATTTACAATTCGGCCCAATCAAATGCAACCCAATTTTTTTTTATTTTCTCAGCCCAAACGCAAATTCCTTTCACCGCCCAACACTCCATGTAATTAATATAGTTACGTATACATGTGATCTCGTTAGAAACCCGAACATAATTCATTCTCTCATTCCCTCTTCTACTGGCGTCGCTAATCAAGAGTTCAAGGACTTCAAGTAATCGCGATTTCAAGGCTTGATCGAACTTCAATCATCACTAGGTAGTGTATCTTGTAGTTTGTTTATAGTTATAAAGATTCTTGCATGATTCGATTACTATATTATGATTATCATGGCTGTGTTTTCTGGATTTGCTAATGATTTTGATATTTTTGATGATCGCATATAGTTCTAGTTGTTAAAGATCATGTGGATATGATGTTTAGGTCGATTACGGGTTCACTTAGTCGTTAGAGTTCCGTTTCTTTGCATGGTCTTGATGGAAACTTTGATGGTTATTGATAAATAATGATATAAGAATTAACTTAGGATGTTAATCAGCTGGGAATAAAGATTATAGGTCACTGGGTTCGTTTGATAATCGTTTGTGGGGTTCGGGTCACTAATCAGAATCTGTCCAGAAAGTTCCAACTGGCTTTAATTGGGAGTAACCGGGTCAAATCTTATTAAAAACTGATATTTCTTGGGTCCATAATTAACTTCCACGAAATACCTTTCAAACCCAACTGGAATCACATTTTTTTGACGTCGTTTGATATTTTATATGATTTATTCCGTGTCAAAGGTTCAGGCTGCGTTTTTCGTCAGAATTTGCAGCCCATTAAAAGAGTCATTAATCAATGTAGGAACGGAGTTATGATCTGAAATTTTTACCGTAAATACTTCCAGGTGATTCCAAAAATCTCCAACTAATATTACGTCAATTGGATAACCCAGGATTTTTAAATAAATGTTTCCGTGAGCTGTAGTAAGAAAGTGACGAATCTGATTACTGTTTAGTAAATGATTTTTTTATAATTTTTTGGCAAAGAGTTAGACTCTAAAATTTTAACATAAGTCCAAACCCCCGATTGACACGTCCTGTAGTTAATTGGGAACTTGCAGTCTGAGGAGCAGGAGCTGTCATGGGTCGTATCGTTTGATGAAACGCTTAATGTTACGTTTACTTTTTGAATAAAGGTTTTTATTATTTAAACAATTATTTATGCTTCCACTTGAAATTCACTATTCATGTTGGACATGATGATTTGTTTTATATTATTTACTATAGTTCCACATGATTAGTAGCTAGATCCTGGCACGTGACACGCCTCGCGGTAGAACACCGCAAGTGGGAATTTGGGGGTGTGACACGACCTAAGAGAAGCGGGACAGTTTTGTCCTCATCCATGTCCAAAAGCACTAAATCGACAGGAAAGTCAAACTTGTCGATTTTCACAAGCATATTCTCAACTATGCCTCGAAGATACTTCACTGAACGGTCGGCTAGCTGAATGCTCATACGAGTGGGCTTGGGGTGTCCCAAGTCTAGCTTAGCAAAAACCACATATGGCATGAGATTTATGCTAGCTCCAATGTCAGCTAAAGCATTGCTGACTGGCAAACTACCGATCAAACACGGGATAGTGAAACTCCCGGGATCATTCATCTTTTTCGGTAGTTTGTTCTGAAGAACCACTGAACACTCCTCATTCAAGGTCACATGCGAAAGATCCTCAAGTTTCTTTTTGTTAGATAAGATATCTTTTAGAAACTTGGCATACTTAGGCATTTGAGCAAGTGCCTCGACAAATGGTAAATTTATATGAAGTTGCTTAAAAAGCTCAAGGAATTTACCATAGTGTTCCTCCATTTTCTGCTTCTTCCACCTCCCCGGATATGGAATGGGAGGGACATAC